>OY821519.1:16543877-17911377 GCA_963682025.1 Cordilura impudica | reverse complement strand
TAACGTTCCTCAAAAGAAGGAGCTTGATCCACTGAGTGTTCTTAGACCTATGTCAACAGCCTACGTTAATTAGAACTCTAGTTATAGAGTTTTGAGGGAAGAAAAATATTGAAAAAAATTTTGAATGCAAAGTTTATTCATAAATTCTTTTAATATATAAGATTTTTCATTTCCAATATAAAATTCCATTGATTTCGAAATTCTCAATATTGATGATTATTATCTCCCTTTCTAGTTGGCATTGTGAATATTATAAAAAGTAACTTCCTTCAAACATTTAAATTTTTTGGAAGTTGTATAAAACCAAGCAAAAACTATTTTTTTAGAATGCTTTAATTTTTTTTTGCTGGGATATTAAAGAATTACGTAAATAACTTAAACAAATATTAAAAATTATTAACTTTTTGAGCTTCTACCGTCTTTATACGACTCTTCTTTCGCTCTTTCCTACTTTAACTGAAACCGAAATACTTTAGAGTTTCTAAAAGCTTCTTATGCTAGTGTTTGTTTGAATGCCTTTCACACGATTCGATTCATCATATTATAACGCACACTTACCCCCAGCAACAACTTAAAATCGAATCAGGAATTCGGATGGGGTGGCTAATGAATATATTGATAGTTAAAATACTTAATTATTAGTAGAAAAAAAAAACAACAACTGAAAAACAGAACAATACAATATTTTTTCCTGTGGTTTACACATGATTGACGCCAGATGCTTTAAATAAAGTCTCACGGGAGAACAAAAAACAAAAACAAAACAAAAAAATTGTGAACGTGAAAGAAAACAAACAAATAAATATTGCAGACTTCAACGTAATGGGAGGTGGTATGACAGTAGAATTACAATTTGTATCTAACGCATTGGGTATGTTTGCAAGTCAATAATATAAATGTGTCTGTGTATTGGTGTTCAAACACCCAAGGCTAATGAGCGAAAAATTACAGGGCCACTACATATGCATTTAGTAGGGAGTAATTTATTTTTTTTCGATAATTTACAAGCGCTTAAACTGAAGTAATAAAAATTTAAAGTCTAGTAAAAAGATGAAATAATCGGAAAAGTGCTAAACTAGAATGAAATTAAAAGCCCTAAAAAGCACTAGTTATATGTTTGTCATATAATAGAATTTGTTTTATTTATTCTAGAAAAACTTTCATATTATTTGGACACTTGGAGATAAATTCATCGTCGGAGGAGATTTGAACACCAGGCATCCGTGGTGGGACTCAAGAGTTGAAAATCCTAAAGAACTTAATAAAAGTATAACAATTAATAAATTTTCAGTGCTTTCTATTGCAAGGCCGACCCATTGGCCACGCAACCCCCAAAAAATTCTATATTTATTGGATATAAGGTATGCAATTCAAGAAATCTGGAATTCCGGTATTCCTAGATATGTTTTAGATATTCTGGATACTGATGAGCTAAGTTAGGATCATTCATCACTTATACTTAACTATAGTACAAACTTATCTGCTGATGGAACTTATAAAGTGATCTCTACCAGAAAACCAATTTAAACGCATTCAAATAATGGTTAGAACAAAAACGTTAAGATAATAAAAAACTTACAATTCTCTTTCTGTAACTCGAACTCCCATACTTGAAAGTTCTCTATAAAACGAACGAAAATAAGTATGTACATATCAATTCTATAACTCGAAGCAATGTGGAACTAAGAGCATTTTCGCTTTACACTTTTTACCATGAAACCGTTATCCACACTTTTTATACCGTATACCACTACGTGGTCAGGGTATAATGACTTTGTGCTGATGAATCACCTTCTGAATCACCTTCTCAGAATCACCTTCTGAGTCGCTTTAGCGATGTCCGTCCGTCCGTCCGTCTGTCCATGTAAACCTTGTAATCAAACTACAGGTCGCCAATATGAACATATTTTGATGAAGTTTGGTGTGTAAGCTTCTATCAGCCATAGCATAAACGCTATTGAAATTGAAGAAAATTGGTGCATGTGCAGACATAGTCCCCATAAAAACAACACCTATGAAATCGACTTAAATTGCTATATGATCCAAATTATCATATAGATCTCGGTCAAATTGGGTTTGTGTGTGTTTATTACAACCGTTAATCAGTAGTCCGAAAACAAACCCTATAGGGCAATTCTTAGTCATAGCCATCATATAAAGCTGCTTCCCGATCTTCACTTAAATCTATCAAAACACAAAAATATTGCACAGATTTTTCTCAAATTTGGTATGTTAACGTTTTTGCAAAAAATAAGTGATCTTACCAAATATGGTCAGGATCGGTCCATTTTTCGACCCCATATAAATCTCCAATATAAATATTGCATCCGATATGAACTTTTTTACATTCAAAGGAAAAAATTAATAACAATGCCACTCAAATTTGGTTTATGCTTATTTTCTATATAATTAGTTGGACCTAGGAGATGGGGGGCCTCTAAACGCATGGTATAGGGTATCGTATAGTCAGTCTAGATCGACCATAATGTTCTTGTTTAATATGTATTAAAGAATTTACAGTGTTTAGAGGCATTCTATTCCCTGTTTTGTTTTTAAAGAAATTCATTGCACTTAACACTCTTTCGACTTCAGCATATGGGTACTGAACAGAAAATTTATCTCCAAAAAAACTTGATAATTTAAAAAACGAGAATTCATTGACTGAGTTTTAGAAGTCCTGTACTTCAATACAAAATAAATGTTTACATTATATTAGATTAGATTAAGAAGACACTACGCACTGCGAACAGTTTGATCTTTTGTGCAGCCCATGGTTGTCCTTATAAAGCCGATTACCCTATTTGGCATGAGATCCTATGTGTCTCGGGGGATACAGTGTATCCTCCAAGTGCAACGATTCTTTTACCACTTAGTCTTGAAAATTCACAAAGAAAGTGTTCTGCTGTTTCCACCAGAGTTCAGAAAAAACACACACTGAATAAAAAACTCGTACATATATGTGAACAAACATAACTTAGACCAACACACACATATTTTTATTTTCATATCAATTATGTTTGTTTTTAAATTTTCTTCGGTGCCCAACACAACCATGACTGTGTTCGTTTTAATATTTCGTTATTTACACGAACATTTTTGTATCACGTACTTTTTGTTTCAATCACACATAAAGCACACATTTTTGAGTATTGCTTTATTTGAAGTTCATGTTCAGGTACGTGTACTGAAAAAAAAAAAACAGAACATGTACAATAAACAGGTTCGAGTTCACTTATATTTTAAGTCGTGTTGTGGCTCGTGTAGTAAGAAAAAACAGAACATGTACAATAAACAGGTTCGAGTTTAGTTCAGTTATATTTTAAACACGACTTAAAATACAATAAACAGGTTCGAGTTCAGTTCAGTTATATTTTAAACACGACTTAAAATATAACTGAACTCGAACCTGTTTATTGTACATGTTCTGTTTTTTTTTCAGTACACGTACCAGAACATGAACTTCAAATAAAGCAACACTCAAAAATGTGTGCTTTATGTGTGATTGAAACAAAAAGTACGTGATACAAAAATGTTCGTGTAAATAACGAAATATTAAAACGAACACAGTCATGGTTGTGTTGGGCACCGTAGAAAATTTATAAACGCACATAATTGATATGAAAATAAAGATATGTGTTGGCTGCTTTTGAACAGAACATTGTGTGTTTCATGTGTGTATTTTCTGAACCTTGGTTTCCACCCCCTGTTCGCAGACTGGCCATTTTTTCGAAGCTGATATCTAAGATTACAGTGCCCAGTATAAAATTCCGTCAAGGTTCTTAATTCCTTCATATCAAGGGAAAGTAGTATTTCCGATTGAATACTGGATGGAGTTATAATTGTCCTAGCTTGCCGTTGGACAGGACTTTTGTCCCAGTGTTCGGCAATTTGTGATTCACTCTACTTCATTTTTTCTTTGATGTATCCTAGTGGAATACCGCAGAATGGTTCTGGACCGATGAAAGGACGACGGGCTCCTTGATTGGCTAGGCAATCTGCCCTTTCAATCCAAATTAAACTAATCCAAAATAAATTAGTTCCGTCTCTATTTTTCCATTTAAGTAGATTTAAGTTGTTGAGACCATGTTCGTACTCTACATTTTCTTTTTAAACTCTTTCTTTTAACTCATACTCTCTGTCTGTCTGTCTGCCATGGGTGGACCCCATTCCCCCTTATCCAACTGCTTTGAAACTTGGCCCATAGTTTTGTCGTGACTACAGACTAATTTTGGGGTAGTCATGTACAGTCACGCGTGGTCACGTGCAGTCACGGAGTGATCTATATGTCATTTCCCCTCATCCGATCGATCTCAAACTTGGTCCATACAGTTGCTGTGAAAAAATATTAACTTTGACTTAGTCACGCGCAGTCACGCATGGTCACGCACAGTTACGGAGTGATCTAAATGTCATTTCCACTCAGCCGATCGATCCGAAACTTGGTCCATACAATTGCTGTGAAAAAAGATTAACTTTGACTTAGTCACGTACAGTCACGCATGTTCACGGACAGTCACGGAGTATTCTAAATGTCATTTACCCTCATCCGACCGATCTGAAACTTGGTCGATATACTTGCTACAGAGAAAGATCAACTTCGGCATAGTCACGCGCAGTCACCCATAGTCACGTACAGTCATGGAGTGATTTAAAACCCATTTTCCCTTATCCGATCGATCTAACACTTTGTCGATAGACTTGCTGTGAAAAAAGATTAACTTTGACATAGTCACGCACAGTCACGGAGAGTTTAAAAACCCACTTCACCTCATCCAATGGATCTGAAACTTTGTCCATAGACTTGTTGTGGCCAAAGATTAATTTTAAGATAGTCACACACAGTCATGCACAGTCACGGATATATTGAAAACTCATATACATAAGGAAGGAAAGAGTTGTAATAAAAACTTTGTTTTTATCGGTTAGATTATTTATCTGTTATAGATTACAGATTTTTGGGGTCATTGTCTGGGGGTGAGAAATTCCTAGTCAGAGTAGAAGTATTAGACAAGTATAGTGAAACCTCCAAAGGATTTGGCATTCTCAGGGCAAACATTTTTTTACCACCTTTATATTTATTTAGATTTTCAGGTATAACTCAAGAATCATTGATGATTTCTCATCTCATTCTTCAGAAAATTTTGAGCTAAGGATTAAACTACATACCCGTGTGAAAAATTGTGTTGGTCTAATTTTATCGAATGTAATCTTCAAAAAATTTCATTTTTTTTGCCAGTTTTAACCAGTTTTCGCCAATAACTCGTCAATAATTTCAAATTTCTGGTCGTAGATGACTGAAAAATGAAGCCAAAGAGAATTAAAAATATCTTTGTGCACGTAGGAATGAAACGCGTAATTTGTATATCAACAAAAAAAAAAAAAAAAAAAAAAAAACAATTATTCCTTTCAAAATTACGTAAAAAAGTGTACGCCGCCTGTTTTTAGCGTAGTTAAGCATTTTTAAAATATTTTATGTTTCTTTCCTATCTCTTATATACGCGACTGGAACCGAAGATTTTTATACCCTATAATTATGGGTATAATGACTTTGTGCTGCTGCTTGTAACTACCAAAAATATTTGACATAGACCCTCCTTTTTTATACCGATCGACTCAGAATCACTCTCTGAGTCGATTTAGCGATGTCCGTCCGTCCGTCCGTCTGTGTGCCCATGTAAACCTTGTAATCAAACTACAGGTCGCAAATATCAATATATTTTGATGAAGCTTGGCATATGAGCTTTTATGGGCCATAGGATGAACGATATTGAAACTGGTGAGATTCGGTCCATGCTCTGACCTAGTTCCCATACAAATTACCCCCTATGAAATCGACATAAATTGTCATAAGATCCAAATTATCACATAGTTCTCAGTCAAATTGGGTTTGTATGAGTATATTATATCCGTTAATCAGTAGTCCCAAAATAATACCTATAGAGCAGTTCTTAGTAATGGGCCCCATATAGAGCTGCTTTCCGATCTTCACTTAAATCTACCAAAAAACAAAAATATTGCACAGATTTTTCTCAAATTTGGTTTGTATATATTTTTTCAAAATATAAGTGACTTTACCAAATATGGTCAGAATCGGTCCATTGTTTGATCTAGTCCCCATATAAATGTAGCACCCGATATGAACTTTTGCATATCTGCAGCCAAACAAATTAATAACAATGCCACTCAAATTTGGTTTATGTTTACTTTCCATATCCAATTTGTTGGACCGAAGAGATAGGGTCTCTAAACCATGATATAGGTTATCGTATAGTCCGTCTAGACCGACTATAATTTTCTTACTTGTTTTCATTTGTCTTATGCAGTAAAACTGCTTTCAAGCTGCACACTTCCATTTTTCGCTTTAAATTTAATGTTTCTACCTAACTAACTGGGTAAACGAACATCAAGACAAGAAAAATTATAGAAGGTTATATAAAAATATTTAGCCTGGGAACGCCAAATCCTATGGAGGTTTTGCTGTTCTGGCATAGTACTTTCACATTTTCTTAGAATTTCTCACCCCCCAAAACAATGACGCCGAAAATATTCCATAGTGTTATGAGTCTCTTTGATCACAAAGTTTAAGTTTGTAGGGATGTACTTCAAATAGGTCAGTATTGTTTAATAGTAACTGTTGTATTAAAAATGCTCTAAAAGCGCTTAAAAAGAGAAACGAAAACGCTTTTTTTTAAAGGCGCGAAATTGAAAAATATTTGCTTTTTGAGTAGCTAAAAAGCGCTAAATCTGGCATCGCTGTAGAAAAGTGTCGAATTTACTTTTTTTTTTAATTTCTTAATGTTTTCATCTACTTGGAATAATTGCGATAAATTTCCATCAATCTGCTTTGGAACTAATTTTTTTTTATGTGTTTATTTATTTATCATATTTATTTATTTATCTTTTTTTTTCAATAAATGCCACCCCAATTTAAATAGAGTACCATGTAAAGATGAAATTAAACATTAGTTGTATGTAGGCAAGTGAGGGTGAGCTGTGATAATAGAACGACGCACTAAAACACAACGCACTAGAGTAATTATGATGTAGACATTTTATAGACTACACTCACTGTTAAGGGAATTCCTTGTTCATTTCAAAAATTAGTAATAAAAATGTTATTTGAATTTTGACACGTCGAGCTAGTTGCTGGCAAATAGCTAGCATTTATTATGTTGAGGTGTTTTTTTTTTTTTTTTGTTTGAAGTTTTGTTGTTTGATTGACATATGATATGGAAAATTCTAACGCAAATATTCACTTACCATTAACGAATATATTGGGAATATTTTATTATTCCACTTCATTTACATTGACCGTTATTTCAAACTTAATGAACCATTCAACTACAGGAAGGATTATGATGTTGTATCCTTGCATGTTTGAAAGCGCTTATTATGTTTGAGAAAAAATGCTAAAAAAAATTTCTAACGCTTGTTAAAAATTTAGCCTTTTTTAAAAAATAAATTTCTTGCGGGCATCTAGTCTGCTTTAAGGTATGCATTTTGTTCTATAATGAGTTGCGGTTATAGCTTTATTTGAAAGTTGTTTATATGATTTGGTCTGGTTTTAAAATTTGGTCTTGATATAATAACATCCTAAAAGGAAAGCTGTAAATATTATAAATGTTTCTTGGCTTAGTAAGGTAGAACAGTCATAAAATTTTTTTTTATCAAATTCAAAGTGGGTACGGCCAAATAGGCTTATTTTTCGTTCATTAGATGTACCCATGTTTTTAATCGCTCCACGAGATCTAGCTCACTATCGACAAAAAAAAAAAAAACAACTACAAATCGATAACTTTTAACTTTGGAACAATACTATAATATTTTAAAGAACCATTTTTTTTTTTCATATTATTAAATAAATATGCATTTTTAGTAAAATATGTAGATATATGAATTTTTATCAGAACAAACAAAAATGTGCATTAAAAAAGCGATGCATTATATTGCAAATTTCTTGATTGATCTAAAATTATTTAAGCTAATCTAATAGCAAAATAATCAAGCCATACAAATCGGTAACATTGTGTTTGTGTTGTCAATAATAACATCTGTTAACAAATATTGTATTCAATAGAATTATCTTCGAAGTGTGAGTGAGTTATATCAATTTAAAAAAGTTTTTCAAATAAATTCTATCTAAGTCTTGAATCGTTCATTCCGCGAATGTTAAAATATTCGAACGAATACCGTAAATATAATAATGTTGAAAGATTACACTGCTCTACAAAAAAAAAAAGGTAAATGATATTGCAGTGGATTTATGATAATTCGGCGGTGCTGATTTCGAATCTGCAACCAGTTTATTCAAATTGGCTCTAGATTTTGCACAATTCACGATTATATTTTTGTGCATTTCTCAACCGATTATTTCAATAAAAAATTTTAAATTTAGTAGCCATAGCTCCAGAAAGAAAGCCCTTTACACAGTTTAAGCCTACTTGCCTATCCTATTTTTTAAATTTAAGTGTGTATAAATATCTCAAAAACTTTGGAAAATATAGTCGCTCAAAGTAAAAATTTAAAAAAATTTTAGTGTTTTTTTAGAAAAAAAATTTAAATATAAGAAGTCCGATTTTAAATATCAAAGCCAATTTTGAAAGGAAAAAGTTCAAAATTTGTATATATGTCATTTTGTATAAACAAATTATATGAAATTTTAGAATCTTTTGTAATTAAATTTCGACTTAAAAAAAATTTTTTTTTTTGTGTACAATTCATATATTTAAAAACCATAAGTTTGCAGCCTATTCATATGATAGTTAAAACAAGATATAAATTATATTCTTTACCTAATGGTAATAAAATGAACAAAAAGTTATTTAAATATTTTTTTAGATTTTCTTTTATGGAAACTGTCAGAACAATCACGCTGAATGGACCAACAGCAGTCAGCCATCATGTGTCTGTCCCATCTGCCTTGATACCTTTGCTCCATAACTCTTACATCTTGATGGAACCTCTCTCCTTGTTCTTCGCTAAAATCGCCAAGATTATATGCAAATCTATCTTTTCAAAGTGGAGCAGCATATTCTTAGCAAGCTCTTCATAATTGTAAGCTTTGTGGTTACCTAAAAAATTATTTACTACTTCGATAAAGCTGGACCATGCTGACAGTTCCACATTGTTGATATTGTTTTTAAAATTAGGATCGTTGATTAGCTTACTAATTTTAGGGCCATCAAATATTCCAGCTTGTACGGCAATGCATTTGGATCCATTGTATACTTTTACTACATTGTATACTTTTTTCCGCATGAGTGGAGAGACTCTCCATAGTATATTGCAGCGTTGTATTGAAAAGTATTACTTATGATGTTTCTTAAAACTAAACGTGGAGAGAAGCTCCATACTATATTACAGAGTTATATTGAAAGGTATTACTTATGGAAGGTATGGTAAAAGTTACAATTTCATGACTAAATTAGGGCCTTTAATTCGTACCGTGTAACTTATTCAAATATCAAATTTTGATTTAAAACGAAAAACGAAAAAAAAAATATTTTTAATTGACTTACTTAAAATTAAGAACAATAAATGACAGAGACAAAAAGTCCGCAAAGCAGCAGAAACAATTTTGGTTGAAATTAAAATATGCATGAAACGCCCTCTGGTGGTGGTCGTAGGTAAAAATAAAGATCAGAAATGAATTTCTCGACCTCAAAAACCCCCATATACACATAAAAAAGATAATATAACGATGAATAAAAAATCGAATTTTGAATCAAAATGATGTTATAGGGAAAAAATCATTTTTGAAAAGTGGGAGACTCGAAAATCGAAATAGACCTATGGTTCCTTCATCAAAGTTGCTTAGAATTGTCCATACTCTCATTCTAGGGGGCGGCTCTAATCGACAAAAAATTTGGCCCGCCCTAATATACATATATAAGATATGTGAATATTATTTAAAGTATTTTGATATTTGACACAGTAGTGTCAATTTGTAACATTTTACGATGTTTTAAAAATCACAGAATATTGATATTGATTTTATATATTATTTATTTAATATACATATGTATGTACATGCAAGTATTACACACAAAATACAACAAAGTTATTATTATAAATAAATATATAAGAAACAAGTAAGAAAATTATAGTCGGTCTAGACCGACTATACGATACCCTATACCATGCGTTTAGAAACTCTATCTCTTAGGCCCAACTAACTGGACATAGAAAATAAGCAAAAACCAAATTTGAGTGGGATTTTTATTAATTTTTTTGGCTGCAGATATGAAAAAGTTCATATCGGATGATATATCTATATGGGGACTAGGTCCAAAAATGGACCGATCCTGATCATGTTTGGTAAAGTCTCTTGTATTTTGCAAAAATATATACAAACAAAATTTGAGAAGAATCAGTGCAATATTTTTGTTTTTTAGTAGATTTAAGTGAAGATCGGGAAGCAGCTCTATATGGGGCCAAAGGGATCATTTTTGTACTACTAATTAACGGATGTAATGAACGCAAACAAACCCAATTTGAGTAAGATTTATATGACAATTTGGATCTTATGGCAATTTATGTCGATTTCATAGGGGTAATTTGTATGGGGGCTAGGTCTGAACATGGACCGATTCTCACCAGTTTCAATACCGTTCATCCCATGGCTGATGGAAGCTTACATACCAAATTTCATCAAAATATATTCATATTTGCGACCTGCAGTTTGATTACAAGGTTTACATGGACACATAGACGGACGGACGGACGGACGGACATTGTTAAATCAACTCAGAAAGTGATTCTGATTCGATCGGTATAATTAAAGATGGGTCTAGGTCAAATATTTTTGGTTGTTACAAACAGCAGCACAAAGTCATTATACTTTAAGTTATATACACATATAACAAAAGAAAAAACTTTGGTAAATTTACATTGTTATTTGTTTTATTAATAACTAGGTAGTTTAGCATTATTTGCTTTTGATGTTAGTGATTTTTTATATTATCACCATGCATACACACTTATGAAGCAAATGCTGCAAAACAGCAACAACAAGTACAGCTTTGACAAAAAAGAAAAATACAAAGTTTGGAATAACAACGATAACAATAACATATTTTTAATTTTTTTGAACTTTTTCAGTCAAATCTCGGAACCTATTGAACCGATATTCGTGATTTTTATTTGAAACCTTCTCAGGATGTTAGTAAGTCATTATCACTAAAAATGAGCACCCTAGAAATCTTATTGAGGTTGTGATCGTGATAAGAACAACATAGGCAAATCATATTTTTTTGAAGAATTTTTTCAGATTTTCATTGAATTCTCGGGACCTATTGTTCTGATTTTGCTGCTTTTAGGATATAAATGAATCATTTTTAGTACAAACGAGAACTCTAGCTGGCCAATTGAGGACGCGATCGTGATTTCCACAGACGAACATCGCTAAATCAACCCTCCACACTGATGTGGAGGGTATAAAAATTGTTTTATGGTTTAATTTATTATAATATCTATATATTAATACGAGAAGGTAAATTTTTAGTTCCCTGTTTAAGCAATATGCGGGCACGGAGGAGTGTTAAAATTGGCATAGTTATAACTCATATGGAGTAGAAGCTGAGAATGATAAAATTTATGTTTAATCTGCCTTAAAAATATATTAAATTAAATAAAATAAAATATTCATAATAATTCGTTACACCCTGTTAAAGCGAATGATTTAAATTATACATCAGACGCTCTGTGTTGAATTGTGAATTTCTAAAATGTATTAACATAAATATTCATAAATTTTTTATATATAAAGATTAAAAAAACATGGGAAGACAAAAATTTAATGAAAAAAAATAATATTTCCTAGAATTTGCACTCAAATTTTGAGCGCTGGGCAATACTAGTATTATATTAATAAATATTCTGAATTTATATGTTTGATACCATAGCTTTTTAAATCCAAAGAATTAGCTTCTAGATATTAACGAATTTTCACATAAAATCGATTTTCATTAGACATCAGACAAATAAACTTTCAATTAAAAATTTTTTTTTTAATTTCACAAAATCATTTATTTCGTTAAGTATGGCAGAAAATATTTATATGTGCGTTTGTTGTCTTCACATAATCCAAGCCAACTGAAATGTATTCATTCAAAGCCCTGATGTCAAAAGAAAAAAATAACTCAATTCACTGAAAAATATGTCAACCATCTTAGATTAATGACACTATCTAACAGTCAATTATCATAAATTTGTCAAATTATACGATAGAAATGCATGCGGAACACATTCAGAAGGAATACTTTGAAACTCATCCTCAGATCATTGAACACAAACAATACTCATGAGACCGCTAAATCGTAATTACCATTAAGAAGCAACACATATTGTCTAAGCATAACAGCGTTTGCATGTGTATGTGAGTGTGGCAAAATGAGATTGTTGCAAATATCACCACTGATAATTTCAAGATGCAAATGTCATTTATCACATAAACCATAACTAAACTCTGTATACTCAATGGGTCGAACAAATGGTCATACTCTACTCCTGCCACTTCAATACTCAAACTGACCATTAAACAAATTATGGGGAGGTTTTTCAGGCATAACTAAGATATGTATGTATAGGAACAAATGAACATATGGATGGATAGAACTGTAACGAACACTGTGTAACCATTATTCATTACACATAATTTATGAATTATGTACAAATGTATGTTTATGATAGATTGATATTGTTCTATACACGAATGCAATCGTTAGGAAAAAAAAAATTAATTGGAATAATAGATAAACAAAAAAAAAAAAAAAAATAAAATAAAAAATTGAAAATAAAGTTAAATTTAAGGTCAATTTTTGCAAAAAGGAATAAGGAACAAAGGGAAATAGATGAGGGTGATATATTAGTTTATGGAAAAAATAATTGGTATGGAAAAAAAAAATACAAAAATTGTGTTAATATGAAGTTATTTTGAAATAAGTTCAACTTCAGGGCGCCGAACCCGTCAAAGGACGCTGTTACGACCTGGCCTACAGTATTTGTGTGAATCGAAACAATATTATTTCTACTCATCTCTTCTTCTTAAATTAAGAAAGTGTGAACTCATAGTTTGAGGTTTATGAGTAGATTGGTTGGTTTTTCAAATGTGGGCGTGCCACTTCCCTTGAAGGGTAAATATTTATCATCAAATAACTAGAGTTCTATGTCAGTGAGACTCTTGACATTTTATGATACATCAATACCGCTATATATACGCTGTTGTACCAAAAATGGGAGAGATCGCATAAGAAGGGGTGGAACCTCCCATTCAAGGTAAATATTCCTCATCAAATATATACCGGGTGATCCAAGTAGAGATACCTTTTTCAATAGCCTTTTTTTGACAGATCACGTGTGAGTCGTGTCATGCTGTCATATTATTATACCCTCCACACCTCAGTGGCAGAGGGTATATATAGGTTTGTCATTCCGTTTGTAACGCATCGAAATAAATTCCTGAGACCCCAAAAAAAATATATTTTCTTGATCCTTATAACAAGGGAGGTTGATTTACCGATTACCGTCTGTCCGTCTGTCTTTGGAAATCACGATCACGCCGTCAATATTAACATCCCAAAGGAGTTGCTATTTAAAATCGTCAAAATCGGTCAAAGGGTTCACGAGCTATGAATGAAACTTTGAAAAAACTCTTGAAAAATAAAATTTTTCAGTGTGTTTGTTGTTTTTCTTAAGATATGTTGTATATGTTGTAATTCTTCGATTTTTGAAGTCATTACAGTTGTGTGTATATTAATACTGCACGTGTCACATTGGCCTAAGCAGTTTCACCATACATTTTATCATTAAAATTAAATATTAAAAATTAAAAATTAATAAAAATAAAAAGTGGAAAATGAAAAATGGAAAATGAAAACTGAAAAATGAAAAATGGAAAATGGAAAATAAAAAATGAAAAATGAAAAATAAAAAATTAAAAATGAAAATCGAAAATGAAAAATGGAAAATGGAAAATGAAAAATGGAAAAAGGAAAATGAAAATCGAAAATTGAAAATTGAAAACTGAAAAATTAAAAATTAAAAATGAAAAACGGAAAATGGATAATGAAAAATGGAAAATGAAAATGAAAAATGGAAAATGAAAAGTGGAAAATGAAAAATTAAAAATGGAAAATGGAAAATGGAAAATGGAAAATGAAAAATGGAATACGGAAAACGAAAAATTAAAAATGGAAAATTAAAAATGAAAAATTGAAATTGGAAAATGGAAAATGAAAAATGATAAATGGAAAATGGAAAGTGAAAATGAAAAATGGAAAATGAAAAGTGGAAAATGAAAAATTAAAAATGGAAAATGAAAATGAAAAATGGAAAATGAGAAATGGAAAATGGAACATGGAAAATGAAAATTGAAAAATGGAAAATGAAAAATTAAAATTGAAAATTGAAAAATGGAAAATGGAAAATGAAAAATTAAAATTGAAAAATTAAAATTGAAAAATGAAAATGAAAAATAAAAAATGGAAAATGAAAAGTGGAAAATGAAAAATGAAAAAATTAAAAATTGAAATGTGAAAATGAAAAATTAAAAATGGAACATGAAAAATGAAAAATGAAAATTAAAAATTGAAAATTGAAAAATGGAAAATGAAAAATGAAAAATTAAAATTGAAAAATTGGAAAATGAAAAATGGAAAATGAAAAATGGAAAACGGAAAACGAAAAATTAAAAATGGAAAATTAAAAATGAAAAGTTGAAATTGGAAAATGGAAAATGATAAATGGAAAATGAAAATGAAAAATGGAAAATGAAAAGTGGAAAATGCAAAATGAAATTTGGAAAATGAGAAATTAAAAATGAAAAATAAAAATGAAAAACGAAAGAAGAAAATTGAAAACTTAAAATGGAAAATGATAAAAGGTGGAGGGTATCAAAGGTTCGGCCCAGCAGAATTTAACAGAATTTGGCATTTCATCATGGAAAGACTGACGCCTGAACAACGTTTACAAATCTTTCAATTTTATTACGAAAATTTATGTTCTGTGAAGAGTGTGTTTCGTGCACTTCGCTCAACTTAGGGTCAACATAATCGGCCTACTGAGCGTACTATTCGCAACACCATCACCCATATTGAGACCCAGCATTCATTATTGGATAATATTCGACCGAATAGACCACGTCCAGCACGCAGTGAAGAAAACATAGCGGCCGTAGCTGAGAGTGTACACGAAAACCATGTAGAGTCGGTTCGGCGCCGTTCGCAGCAACTCGAACTGACGTATGGAACGACTTGGCGCATTTTACGTCGAGATCTTAAATTGAAAGCGTACAAAGTACAGGTTTTGCAAGAACTGGAGCCGCCCGACCTTCCCAAGCAACACCGCTTCGTTCTATGGGCTCGTGAAAACTTCCAAGAAGATCCGACGTGTTCGAGCCAAATTTTGTTCAGCGATGAGGCCCATTTCTGGCTCAATGGGTATGTAAACAAGCAAAATTGCCGCATTTGGGCCGAAGAGCAACCTAAAGAGATTCAAGAGCTGCCATTTCATCCCGAAAAAACAACGGTTTGGTGTGGTTTGTGGGCCGGTGGAATCATCGGTCCATATTTCTTCAAAAATGATGCCGGTGAGAACGTAACCGTCAATGGCGACCGTTATCGTGCCACGATAACCGACTATTTGATGCATGAAATTGAAGCTCGTGATCTCGGCGATATTGGGTTTCAACAAGACGGCGCCACTTCCACACAGCGCATCAATCAATGGATTTATTGAGAGAACACTTCGGTGATCACCACTTTGGTCACAAGATCGTGTGATATCACACCGTTAGACTTTTTCCTGTGGCGATATGCAAAGTCTAAAGTTTATGCGGACAATCCCGCTTCGATTTAGGCCTTGGAGCAAAACATCACACGTGTCATTCGCCAGTTACCAGTCGAAATGCTCGAACGAATCATTGAAAATTGGACTTAACGGATGGACCATCTGAGACGTAGCCGCGGCCAACATTTGATAGAAATAATCTTCAAAAAATAAATGCCAAAGAATGTTCTTTCAAATGATAATAAACATTCCCCATTAAATTTGAACTTTCTGTGTCTTTTTCTTTAAAAAATTAGGGAACCTCGAAATGGATCACCCTTTAGAAGGCTATGACAGCGAAGGTTTTTGGTTTTTGTTTATACAATTACTTATAAATCTACGCAATTCTGCTAGAAAAAAGCCGGATCGTTATCATTCATAATCACAAGTCTGGAGTACTATGATAACGAAGGTCTTAAAACTATTTGTGAGTTCATCAATTATAAATCGGCGTAGTAAAGACTAAAGTGAGCGGTATCGGACGAGAAAAAGTTCCACCTCCCATACAAAGCAAATACTTATCATGAAATTTCTAACGTACTGTGACAGTGAAGACCTCAACTTTTGCTTTAGTTCATCAGCTATAAACCTATGTAGTTGAGCCAAATATTCGCGGGATAAGACTAGTGAGCGTGGCACTGCCCAAAACAAGGTAAACATTTATCAGCGCCTTTTAATTTCCCAATATTATCATTTTTCATTTTTAGAACTTTTAACGCCTTTAAATATAGACTCATTATTGGTTCCATTGCCGTCAGGAGATGTAACAAAGTTCCGATTTGCCAAGAAGAATTCCAATACATATACCAACGAGGCGGCTTATAGGCAGAGCCATTGAAATATTTCTGAATATGTGGATGGAGTTGAAAATTCATTCTTTATGAACAAGTGTGGTCGCAAAAATCAAAAATTTCATGTACCCCTAAGAAATATTGAATAATACAGGAAATTGTCGAACGATTTCAAATATCCTACTCTTATTACAATCAGATTTTTGGTTCAGAGGATACAGCCCTTCAAAGTTGACTGATTTTAAATGTTAAAAAAAAACCCACAATTTTTAGGTAATTTGCTCCCCTTTCACTTATATTAGCTCGAAAACTCGAAAACTTTTTGATTTTATTGATAGATCTATTTATTAAGAAAAGAATAAAAAAAATTGTACTGTTTATCCAGGTAATTCGAAATTTACCAACTATTAATGTTTTCAATATTTCTCAACTTTGATGGAAAATAAAAAAAAAACATAAATTTCAACATTTGTCATATTTTCAAAATATGTTCTTTGATTATTGCTTTACCTAATGCAAAAATTTCCAGCTGCCCGTTCTTGCCATATTTTTCACTAGAAGTAAAATTTGAAAAAAGGCATGGTTCCAGAAATATGCAGCATACATTATTGCGCAATTTATGACATATTACCGTGAAAACCTATTCTTAATGATGTTGTTTCGTTCGTTATTGTTAAGACACATGATTTTTGTTTTTCATTCTGCAACGCTTACCTCAGATCCTCTGTCAAATTCTGCTCCCTAAATTCAGGTGCAGATACAATTTATGACACGTAACCGTAAAAACCCATTCTTATTGTTATGGAATTAATATGAATATGGAATCTCACCATTGCACGCAAGAATAAGGTGTATGGAGTTCTTGTTAAAATTAGCATATACGCTTCAACAAGAGGGCGAACACTTTAATGAAAATACATCAAACAACGATTAGGAAAGGGTCAGAAAGAGTCGAATACAGGATGCGATTTTCAAACAAGTTGGACTAAAAGTAGACTTTCCCTAGTAGGGATACGGAAACTCAAACGATGGAATCACTTCGAGAAGATTTTTTGAAAATAACTCGAAACACTGGAATAAACAATCAAATCGTTAAGAGATTGGGAACGATCTTTAATGTTTTAAACTACAAGGAAAAAGTTGATTCTGAAAAATATGGAGAATATGTTTCGAAAACTGCATCACTTTTAGCAGAATTATATCCACAGAAAATTTGACCCCGACAGTTCATAAAATATTGTAGCATGGCAAATATATAATTACCATATCAGACTTTGCCAATTGGAGAGCATTCTGAAGAAGCACAGGAGTTCCTAAACATATATTAGAAAAAATATAGATTGCTGAACACTTATTTCAAGGGTGAGATAAAATGATGACCTCTTCAACATATTAGCAGCATCTTCCGATTCACTTATTTCATCACTGCGGCATGTAAAGTCACGAAAAGAGTTAGAAAATAATTATAGTTCAGAAATTATTAGTCTTTTAGATATACCTTCTTTTACGATTTGTGAGTTTGCTAAGCCATCAGTAGGCACATCGTTTCATAGATTAATCAATTGTCTATCATATGGCTTTAACATTTTTCTTAATATCTTATTTGATTAAAAAGTTATGATTTTTGCAACGAAAAAACTCAAATGACGCCATTATACAACGTTGTTCAAAAAAGGGTGTTTTTTTTTGCTTAGATAGAACTTACGAAATGGTTAGCAGTCAAACAAACTGCCATTCTGCGCCTAATTTTTGATACTCATGAGCAGTATACTCTGGCAAATCATAGTTTATGGACAGCGCTACCAACGTTACCAAAGAACGCTACTAAATTATTCAAATTTACTTTGAAAAAAATTCAGTAAGTCGCGCAACCTATAGACGATTTATTATCGTGAAATTTTCTTCAGCAATGAGGCTTTTTTTGACTTAAGGGGTTGGTTAGTAAACTAACTTGCCGCATATAGAGTGAGACCATTCGACAACAGACCATACAGACATACAGAAAAATGTACTGTTTGGTGCGATTTAAAAGCTGGTGGCATCATTGGACCTTATTTCTTCAAAAATTTAACAGGAAGCTCGCGTTACGGTCAATGGAAATCGTTACCGCAGCATTGTCAATGATTTTTTGTTTAAAAATAAGGATGACATTTATCCGAGGGAGATGTGATTCAAAAGGATGGTGACATCCGATGAACGCAACCACCGACTAATTGAAATCAAAATTCGGCGATAAGTTGATTCAGAAAATGTTGATTCAGAAATTGTCTCGACACTCTAAAACTACGTAAATGGCAAAATAGAGACCGAAATGGCTTATTTTGGATTGAATAACTCGGCCACTTGTAATGTGGATAATGCTGCATTAGCTGAGTTTATCATATATAATGAAATTGAGCCAGTAAACAGAACTAATAAGCGATGTAAGTTTCTGCAATAGCTCATCAAACAGTTAGCAATCCTAATATAAGAGAACAAGCCGTATAACGAGCTATACCGGGATGCTCAGCGCTACGGAAGCATTCAATGTAAAGATAGAATAAAACTAACGTTTTTGCCCTTGTAGGTAGTCGCAAGACCGACATCAGGAGCAACCCCATCTTTTGCGCCTCGATCAAATCGGCCTTCATGCCAGTTATGTCATGAGGAGTACGGACACCAGCGTTATTGCTTTACTTGGAACAAAGCAGTTTGTGCTGAGCATTCAGCATCACTGCATCGTTGCAAAACCTGCACACTCGAACTGGAAAATCAGCAAGAAGCATTACACCAGTGTTTTTTTCGCTTTCTCCTGTACTTTAATATTAAATAAAACCTAAATAGTTAAAAAAAAAAATTAGTAATCAAATCCATCAAAACACATCCCATCAAGCAAAATATCTTATCATTTCCTTATCTTTCTGAACCTTCTTGGTCAAACTTTTAATTCTATATACTCTTTCGCAGATGTCAGCAGCATTTGTCATTCATTTTCCCATAATTGTAGGCCAAGCATATTGGAGGTTGGGGAATGAATGACATACTCAATCAAGACCTGTTAACAATCTCCGAGTGGGGTAAAGCGAATAGGGTTGATTGTAATTTGCTGAGGACTCAATGTTGTTGGCCATACGGCCATGAATTCAACAATGTCATCTGTATACATGGGTGGTATAGGTACTGAGGAATCGGATACTCTTGATGTTATAGGCATAAGAATTTAATGTGATGTTCGTTGGAATGAGCATGTTTTTCAATTGTCGAAAGATGCATTCAAGTGTCTCGGTTTTCTAAAACGGTGCAAAAATTACTTTACTCCCATCGGATCTCCTAAAAATCTATACCACTTACATCCGACCGAAAATGAAATACAATTCCTATTTATAGAGGGCAGGAACTGCAAAACCTATTTTGGAGCAACTGGACCGTGTGGAAAGGAGGGCGTTGGCGCTCATCAATGACAGTAGGGTATCCCACTCTGTTGACTCATTGGAACATCATCGGAATGTAGGTTGTGTAGCACTGTTCTATAGATACTACCATGGGATATGTTCTTCTGAGATTAGCGAACTTCTCCAAAGTGCCAGAGTTTAAGTCGCTCTACCAGCTTCTCTATTAGATTGTCCAGTGGACCGTACAACGCATTACAGAGAAAATTCATTTATCAGAGGAACTAGGCATATGTGGAATAACCTCCCCGTACAGGTCTTTCCTGACAGTTAAAATTTAATAAAATTTAAGTCAAATATCCACACACACTACTCCCCCTTTCCTCCTTCCCCTAACCTATTTTCCTGAGATCAACACAATGCAGTGCATCTGTAGGGGGCATTCCCTGAGTGTTGGTCAATAATTAAAAAAAAAAATTTTCACTATTTTAAGCCAACGGGAGACTTACTAATCGGAGGGTTAATAAGTGCTACATATCGCATTTTGACAGAAAATTTAGAGATGAGCCAACAGAATAGTTAAAACCGTGGGCTGAAGAGAGCGAATCGTGTCCAAAGAAGCCGAAGTTAGGTTGAATTTTAGGCAAGGTTTTGGCGTCTGTTTTTTGTGGTGCGCGTAGGAAAGTCCGCAATTTGAGAAAAGAAGGTGTCATTTTAGCAAGACAATGCACCAGTTCACACATCCACTCTTGGTATGGCCGAAATCTATGAATTAAAGTTAGAATTGCTTCATCACGCACCTTATTCGCCAGATTTAGCTCCGTCGGATTATTTTCTATTTCCAAAATTGAAAAAATGGTTCCGTGGTAAATGATTTACCAACACTAAAGATGTGGAGTGTGCTGTTGATGGCTACTTTAAGCAGCTGGACAGTTCTTACTACAAACAGGGTATCAAAGCTACTGAATGTAGCTGGGAAAAGTGTATTGAGTGTATGTTGAAAAGCAAATAAAAAATTTCCCAAATTTCTTGTGATATCTTTGTCAGGTCGTGATCACCCTCATATGAAAATTCGAGTCTTGAAACTTTGTGTGAACCATTGGCATTTAATGAGAGTAATAGTAGTCAAATATGAACGGGATCGGACATGGTTTTCCTCATAAAAATTTAATATATATTATCTATTATTATCTCGAGCACAAAGATTGTAAATGACACTGCGCAAATGGGTCGAAACCACGATTGATGGAATGCGAAACCCTGTAATTTTTTTATTGTTGTATTAACATGAGTTTATTTCTCTAAGATAAAGTGAACCGCAGTTGGAGGCCTTATCTATATGGTAAAAACAAATCAATGGGGTTTAACCAAGAACTTCTTACCTGGTTATCCGGGAACCTCTTGCTCTGTTAGGTAGTAGATCTGGGGTTTGGATTTTACCAACAAGAAGAAATTGATCCAATTTATTTGTTAGTGTCAGATTATTATCTATTTGTTGTTTTAAGGCCCATTCTCTATCCAATGTACAGTGTTTCGAAAGCCTTTACTGCTTAACTTCGTAATAACAAACAGTGCTTTGCAATACATCCAGTTATTTTTGCCTTAATCCAATAAAACTAAAAACATAATAATGTAATGATTTGTGTGACACATTTGTGAGCATTTAATAGTTTCTATGTCAAGGCTTTTTGCGAATAAATAACACACAAAAATACTAAAGTAACATTTACAACAAACGAATTAAAAACAAAAAAACACCGTTGACTGTGTATACGGCTTTTTGTGCAATATGGAATTTGCAATTTAATCTCTAGGTATTAAAATATTAGGCTGAAATTTACTTTGAAATTCTGGTTTTTCTCAGTCCGTTCTTTGATATTACTGGGGTAAAAAATACAGTGTTAAATGGTTGGAGGCTGTAGAACCAATTATGGGAAAACTGCAAATTAATTTGATTCGAATTCCCAGCCATTACTTTTGATATGTATCCCTCTATCGTTAGCTAGTCTAACGATTTCGTGAGTATAAACGCTAATTTTATGAATATTTTGCCGTTTAACGTTTGACCGGTGCCTGCCATTCTGTATGCTACAGCAGCAAAAACATGTTTCATAATAATGTATTTGACATGAAATGTCTCTATGAGCTTTACAAGTACCCAGTATTTACGCAAACAATAGAACACAAGGACATAAACACCAATTTTGAATTTTTATGCAGCTGTTGTAACTGTTACTTTTTTTTAATTTCGAGCATGTATTTCAATTATTTGTTTTCGTTTTTGTTTTTTTTTTTTTTTTTTTTCTGGAGTAAAAAATGTGTTGAATACAATCGAGATTTTTTATTTCGTACAGTGTTTGCTTGCCAATTGCCATGTATTGTTGTTATGAATTATCAACAATTGTTGTAACCATTTTTTTGCATTTTTTTTTCTGTTGGTTGGTGCTTATATAAAAACGAAATATTTATGAAGGACATACTCAAACTTCATTCATACGGTTTTTCCTACTGTCACTACTGCTGCAACTATCAGCCACCGCATATGCAGACTGACAGAAGGTCGTACGAACAGACGGACATTGAGACATGGTACCCCTGTGTAATAAATGGCATTTAACATTGTCATTGCTATGAATATACGACAGTACATTCATTAATATATTTGCATGTATGTGAATGTGAATCTAGTATATTTAAGCGATTTACAGCGATTTTATTTGGTGTTTTTTTTCTCCGTTGTGCATATGAAAATTGTTACATATTAAAAATAAAAAAAAAAGAAATTGTTGAATATGCAGACAAGTGTCAAATGAGTGTCACTGTTTATACACATACATACATATGAATGTGTTGCGAATACAAGCAAACATACTCAAGCACACGCATGCATAATATCCCAACCCAGCTGTTGCCAAAAACAAAGTACACTGTTTCTGTAAATATTCAAATAATATAAAAAATAGATGACCACAAAAAAAAAAAAAACTGAAAAATTTTCCATAAAATCTTGCTAATAAAACACATCTATAACATTAATAGGCGATTTGTTGTGACCGATATTTTGTTCTATCGTTTTATCACGATTTTGACCAAACGTATATTATTTCAAAGGTATTTCTTTTTAGCCGTTTGGCAGATTTACAGATTTTTAAATTTTTTCCATTGGTTTGCGCAAATTGCATTGAAATTTACTACTAACATATACATAAAATTATACAATGCTATGTGTGTGTTTATTAAATTTATAAATGTGTTTGTAATAAAAATGAGTTTGATTTTTTGTGTTGATTTATGAATTGATTAGCATACATTTAGGGTCTTATTTAATGAAAAAATAAAATTTCATAGAATCTGTACTCGAATTTCGAGGGCTGGAATCTGCTAGTATTATATAGTTGTGTAGTGAAAAGTTCTCCAAATTAAGTGTTGAGTTCTTGATAAATTTTATTTTATTTTTATTTTATAGTGAAAGCACATTTTGACTTTGTGTTATCTCTAACTAACTCCGCCTAGTTATATCATATCCTATATATCTCTAGCCGGTCCCAAGCCCGGATAAAGGAGGAGGGGAAGCCGATCAACCCCAAATGGCTGTAGCATTCTGGACGTCTTGGGAAGTAGAAACTGTACGAAAACCTGACCTCTGAAACATCGGCATCACCATGCTCCCTCGCCATCTCCTAAGCAGGTTGAACATATGGCTAATAACCCAATCTTGTAAGAAAATCTTTATTACTTAAAAATCAACAAATGAATATGAAACAACTACCTCCAACACGATGACGACCTATGGCTTTAAACAACGGATAATGATTGGAACCTGGAATGTATGAACTCTCTCCGAACCGTCAAGGCTAAACCAAGTCCGCAACGAGATGATAGCATACAACATCGACATCTTAGGCCTAAGCGAGCTAAGATGGCTGGAAAGCGGTGTCACCCACATGACATCTGGTCACCAATTCCTGTATGCAGGCAATCCCAACCTGCGAATAAACAGGGTTGGCCTCCTACTTTCACCAAACGCAAAAGGCTCTGGTTCAACACAATGCTATATCTGAGCGCTTAATTTCATCATTCTTTCGTTCCAAATTCCGCAACATCACGGTGTTACAGTGCACCTACCGACTCAGATGACGACGATACAAAATATAAATTCTATGAAGTCGTGTTTAAATCGTGTTTAAAATATAACTGAACTCGAACCTGTTTATTGTACATGTTCTGTGTTTGTTTTCAGTACATGTACCAGAACATGAACTTCAAATAAAGCAACACTCAAAAATGTGTGCTTTATGTGTGATTGAAACAAAAAGTACGTGATACAAAAATGTTCGTGTAAATAACGAAATATTAAAACGAACACAGTCACGGTTGTGTTGGGCACCGAAGAAAATTTAAAAACAAACATAATTGATATGAAAATAAAAATATGTGTGTGTTGGTCTAAGTTATGTTTGATTACATATATGTACGAGTTTTTTATTCAGTGTGTATTTTTTTCTGAACTCTGCTAGAAACCACAATGTGCTCAGTCCCTGGGGGTGACATCAAAATCCTGATAGGCGACTTCAACGCAAAAGTTGGTAACAACAACAGCAACCTTAAACGTGTTATGGGCACGCATGGCCTAGGTACAGTTAGGAATGAAAATGGAGACAGACTGGTCGAGCTGTGTGCCAGACACCACATGTTCATCGGTGGCCGCACACGTAACCAAATAGACCATATTATGATCAGGAAACTATTTCTCGGGTGTCTCTTAGATGTTAAGACACGTCACGGTGCTGATATCGATAGTGACCACCATCTTCTCATAGACAGCTTTAAACTTCGTCCCACTGCTGTTCACTCTAAAAAGAAGCAAACCAAATATAACACCTATAAACTGCAAAACATACGCGTAGCAAATCAATATAAGCAAGATGTCGGGCAACATCTAAATCCTCCCCATATAGAGCACTCTTGGGCTGATGTACAAAACGCATGCCACCAAAGCGGGACCCAAATTCTTGGCACTCTGAAACGTAACCACAAACCGTGGATGACCGATGCTACGTTGCAGGAAATATCAGTCCGGAAAAGACTTAAAAACAAAATCAACCTGGCTAAAACGGAGAATACCAAGCGCAATGCAAAGGCCGAATACCGCCAGATCGCTGCCAAAGTCAGGTATATGGCGCGGTCCGATAGAGAAGCCTACTATAGCAATATTACGCAAAATGCTGAACAGTGGGTAATATGCGTGGTGTGTATAATGCTATCAGACAATTGAGTGGTAAACGAGCACGAACTACAGACGTCATCAAGAACGGTAACGGCAATGATCTCACCACCACCAATGATCAACTACTACGCTGGCGTTATTTTTTCTCTACACTAAGGTTCCTACCCGCCACCACTCAAACATCGCAGTACTACTGGCATGAAAACAGACGCCTTCCGAGAAGAGATATTTCCACCATACCACCTACTTTTGCTGAAGTTCTGCACGCACTATCAAACCTGAATAACCCGAAAGCGCCCGGGCCTGATAGCATACCTTCAGAACTACTGAAATATGGTGCTGAGCTCATTTCTGAAGCTCTGACACCCATAATCAGGAAAATATTGGAACAAGAGCCCATCCCGAACAGCTGGAAGGAGGGCATAGTAGTGACAATGCCGAAGAAGTGTGATTTGAGGCAATGCAGTAACTGGAGAGGCATCACGTTATTGAATGCAGTCAGCAAATTGCTATCGTCCCTGATTCTACAGCGAATATCACCAATTGTGGAAATGATCCTACGGAAAGAAGAAGCCGGTTTCAGGCCGGGAAGATCTTGTGTTGACCATATTTACACAATGCGCACTACCATCGAGCAATCGATCGAATACAACAGAAGCCTTTATCTATTATTTGTAGATTTCGAACGTGCTTTCGACACGGTATCGAGACCGGCACTCTGCTCTGCGTAGCAAGGGAATCCCGCCGAAAATAATCCACCTTATCCGCGAGCTATATATTGATGATAAATGTCAGTACGATACAAAGGCGAAGAAAGCCAACCATTCGAGCTCAACACAGGAGTTAAACAAGGCTGTGTTTTGTCTCCCATATTATTTCTACTGCTGTTGGATTGCGTGCTTCAGCAAACACACTCCGAAGCGCCATATGGCATCCGCTGGAACATGAGTGAGTTCCTCCACGATATCGACTACGCGGACGATGTTTGCCTTTTTGCACACCGATTCGATGATATAGCACAGAAGATTCACCACCTATCCGTTAATGCCAATAAAGTTGGCCTCAAAATAAATGTAAAGAAAACAAAACTGATGCGGATTGGTACTAGCAATACGACACCCCTAATACTCCAAGGACAACTGATCGAGGATGTAGACTCCTTTTCATATCTGGGCAGCACAATTTGCAAAGACGGAGGCTTCAGTGCCGATATTACCGATAGAATCAACAAAGCCCGGACCGCATTCCTTTCTCTACAGAGAATATGGAGAGCGAACAACATAACCACTACCACAAAACTAAAAATCTTTAACTGTAGCGAATTGGTACTGTTGTATGGTTGCAGCACCTGGAGTACAGTAAAATCTACACGCACGAAATTGCAATCCTTCTGTAATAAGTGCCTGAAACAAATTGTGGGAATTTTCTGGCCGAACTGGGTAACCAATGAACAACTGCTCTTAATGGCTAACTGCAAACCAATTGAATCAGAAATCTGCAGGCGCAAAAGGATGTGGATAGATCACATCTTGAGAAGGCCACCTGACGAAATCGCAAGACACGCACTGGACTGGAATCCCCAAGGCCATAGAAATCCAGTAGGCCCCGAAACACATGGATAAGAATGATGAAAAATGAATGCAAATCTCGTAATTTGACTTGGAACCAACCAAAGATCCTAGCTAATGATCGCGTAAAGTGGAAAGAAGTTGTTGATGCCCTTTGTTCTTCCTGAACTTTTATTTAATTTGCAATTTTTTTTTCACTCTGTAAATTTTATAAATAAAGGAAATATTTATATATATATTTATAATGAAAGCATATTTTGACTTTGTGTTATTTTTTCACGGGCTAGTTCCATAGTAACAGACATGACATTCAGTGATCTCTCTAATCCAATATTATACAGTAAAAGTTGTTCATTGTTCATAAAGATATACAGAATTGTGCAGATGGATCTGAAACATATTTACCATAAGAAAACGTGAGAAACTATTTCTGTTATTTATAATTTGTGACAAAAAGCAGTCGTGACCGATATGACAACAAACAGACTTCATTTTAGAGGATGTTTGTAAAATACAGAAAAGCTCTGATGTTATTTGTATGACAAATAAGAAACAGTTGTTTGTAGTTAATATAAGATCTAGTTTATTAATAAAGCATATAAAAAACATGAATTCTAAAATTTATTATAGTAAAAAGAAGTATTTTGTAATGTGACAGACATGACACTGCCTTTAGTATCAAAATTAACTACACTTTTCCATCCCTACTAGGGGCTATTTTTCCTATAAAAATGCATATAACTAATTACAGAGAACTCGCGAAAACGTGAACACTCGAAAGTGTGAACGTCTCAGAAACGTGAACAAATTTATTTTTCTACAGACTACTCTAAAACGTGAACAAAATCTGAAAGCTATAAAATGTGAACACTTTTTATTTATTGTTTTTTAATCTTTTTTTAAATTGGGAAATCCCCGAATTACAGGTTATATGTTTGTTTACTTATGATTAAGCGTTTTTTTTTTCATTTATGTATGCGTTGACCTGTTAGTTGCTCTTTGACATTGCTACGTAGATTTTGCAAGTGATTAAAAAATTTTAATTCGTGAAAGTGAAAAATGTCATTAAAAAAAACCTAAAGTGTTAACTTTAAAAGATAAAGTTGATATTCTTGAATTATTGCAAAAGGGCTTTATTGTTAGTGGCTTGGCAAGAAAATATGGAGTTGCCAAAGCAACAGTTTCTTCCATTAAAAAGAAGAAACGGGAAATTACTAATCGTGTAAATAATACACTTTATGGTACTGGAAAGCGTAAAACATTACGCGCTTCTGAACTTCCGAGAATGGAAAAAAGCCTTTATAAATGGTTCCTTCACATGCGGTATAAAAAACGCCGGTAAGTGGACTGATGCTAAAAGCCAAAGCTATAGAAATTCAAGATCAAATTAAAGAAAATGATCGTGGGTTTAACGCCAGTGACGGATGGCTCCAAAAATTTAAACAAATATTCGGTGTTCGCCTTCTTAAAATTTCAGGAGAAAAGCTTTTTGCGCAGCCACAACTTGTTGACCCATTTAAGGAAAAGTTTAGAGCAAAAATAGAAGAACTCTCTCTATGTGAAGATCAGCTTTATAATGCTGACGAATCCGGGTTATATTGGAAGCAGTTGCCCGATAAAACATACGTGTCATCATTGCAGAAAAGTGCTCCAGGCGCAAAGATGGAGAAACAACGATTAACTTTCATGGGCTGTTCAAATGCGTCGGGAGCTCACAAACTTAAACTATTGGTAATTGGAAAATCTAAAAATTCACGAAGCTTCAAAAACTTTACTTGTCCAGTGAATTACAAATTTTCTAAGTCAGCATGGATGACATGTACAATTGTTTTATGACTGGTTTCATCAATGTTTTGTTAAAGAGGTATATTTGAAATGACAAATTAAAAACTGAAAACTTTGTAATAATTTGTTGCTTTAGGTTACTGAGTTCTTGACTAAAAAGGGGCTACCAGTTAAAGCCCTTCTGTTAATAGACAATGCTCCTTCGCATCCACCTGAATCCCAATTGACTTCTGATAACGGATCCATTTGTGCAATGCTTTTGCATCCCAACGTCACATCGTTAACTCAGCCCATGGACCAGAATGTTTTTAAAATAACTAAACTGTGTTATAGAAACAGTCTATTGACATTAATGGCTGGAAAACAAACAGAATTGTTAGATTCTATTAAGATGTTAACTATAAAAGATGTTAACTATAAATTTGGGCTCAGCATGGAGTAGAATTTCGCAACAAATTTTAAGCAAATGCTGGAAAAATGTTTTGAATTTAGTTTCGGAACAAGATGACCCCGATGATAATTTCCCTTAAGTGTTTTAAGAGAGAGGATATATCCTCCAGAAATAAGACAGCTAGAAAATAGTGCGGCTCTACTTTTTCAGGCGCTGAATTCTCAGGTTTGTTTTATTATAGGTTTCAGTGCTTTTAGATAATTTAATTAAAATTTAATTACAGATCGATGTTACTCTTTCCACGGTCAAAAATTGGAACAACAATCCTGAAGAAAATTGCACAGAAGTAGGAAGTAGTATTGAAATTCAGGATGATATCGACGATGATGATGTCTCGATTATATTCCAGCCAGAAGTTACAATTTAATCCAAGAAAGCTGTAGAAGCTTTGGATAAGGCTTTGATATGGGCTTAAAACGAGATGGTAGACCAAAGTGACATTAGAGTGCTGAGAAACCTTAAAGAAAAAGCTCTTTTAAAGATGGCAAAACAAAAAATTACCAAAAAAAATGACTGATTTTTTCCTTTAAACTTTATTTAACTGATTCTTAATTATCCAACCAAAAAAATGTTCTTATTAGTTTTAGTTTATTTTTTGTTGTTTTTGTTAATTAAATATGAATTTCTTGTATCCTTTATTTTATATTATTTTTTTTTTCGTTGTTTATCGAATGCAAAGTGAACATACATACATACATACATACATATTGCATTTTATTTTTTGTTATTAAAAATTAATAAAATAATTAATTTAAAATAGTGTCTAGCATTTTTTCTTATCAATATATCATTTTATATATTAAATAGGGTAATTTTTTGTTTTAAATTTAGGTACTCGATAACAAACTCGAAAATGTGAACTGCCTTGGTAAAAATTAGTTCACGTTATCGCGAGTTCACTGTATTGTCAATTACACTAGTCAACAGTCAAAATGTACTCGGGATGCGATAATTTTTTCTGTGTAGATAACCTTGACATGAGCTCGAAAAACGCAATAAAAAATTTTTTTTTCGTTTGGTTTTTTTTTTTTTTTTTTTTTTTTAAATTTTAAAAATTTTTTTTTGGTTAATTTGTTTCGTCCGGCATAACTCGGGAACCACTAGCCCGATTTAATTGAATTAAATTGTAAAAAATTTAAAATTACAATTCCCTTAATCTGTTTATATATTGTTTTCCTATACAAGCAACAGTTTCCAAGTTAAAAATGAATATATAAAGGAAAAAACTTATTTTTGCCTAAAGATTTAAATTTTTTTTTTTTTAAAAATCCATAAAAAATCCCAAATGAAAAAAAATTTCAAATCTTATTACTTTTACGTAAAGATACATAACCTATGAGCAAAATAAGAGAAAGATCATGAAAATCGATGCACGCGTTTCGCTTTTATTCGCAATTGAGTAAAGGTATGAATTTAAAAAATTTGCTCGACATATGCACAACTTTGTCTATGGTAAGGTTTTTTCTTTTTTTTTATGATTCTCAGAATTAACAAAACGGAATAAACAAAGGGTTATTTAATTTTTATGATTGCGTAAGCAAAGTAATAAACGGTAATAAATGTGCGTGAACAATTAAAAGGAAAAAAGGAAAGGGGACTTTTTTACTTATTTGGGTTTTCCGGTGACTACCTGTATGATTTTTTTACATAAATGCAACCCACATTTATTCGGAAAATTTAAGACTCACACATGGTGAAACAGGTATGTAGCCACCGTAAAAAAATATACACCCATTTATAAGTACCTGTCAGTAAAATACTAAACAATACACAGTACAAATAGGTCTTCATTGATCGATTTTACTCATTCAACAAGTGTCGACGAACGCGATAGTTAAAATGAGCAAACGTTCGCGAGTATTTGAATGCAATACCAATCCAAGTAATTTTTGTTACATGTGCGGAGAATACGTTTGTGGAAAAAACAAGCGTTATTTTTCACCTAAATTGAGAGATTCATTTGAAGAGAGCTTCAATTTAAAGGTCTCAAACATAGATGAGCGGTGGACACCAAGTGCTCTATGTCCAAGGTGCTACGTACAGCTAAGTGACTCAAGGTAAGTGTAGATTACGAAATTCAAGAACATATATAACTTATTATTGCAATTCTTTCAGACGACAGCCGAGAATCATCATGCCAATGCTTTGGAGAGCTCCGCTTTGCCATGCAACAGATTGCTACTTCTGTCTTAGCAAAAAAACAGGCGTGGGAAAAAATATACGATGGACTTACGCTGCTGTTTCAACAGTGAATTTTCCAGTGCCATTTTCCAAAGAACCAGTGGACCCGCAACCGCCCGTTTCAAGATGGGCATCTAATAATGAGGCGATACATCCATCATCAGATCCGGAGACAGTAGGAACCACATCAGAATGCGAGTCAACATATACATTGCATGGAGGTCAACGCTTATGTTCCCAAGCAGAACTGAACGATTGGGTTAGAGAATTGAAACTCTCCAAGGAAGATGCAGAGTTGCATGCATCGCGCATGAAACAGTTCGGTTTCTTGGCTCCTGGTGTGGTGACAACAATCTACAGGAAGCGTCATGAACCATACGCAAGGTACTACACAAAAAAAGACAACATCTGTTTTTGTAAGGACATTCCCGGATTATTTGGTGAACTCGGGTACTCTTACGATCCAGGAGAGTGGCGTCTTTTCATCGACAGCAACAAGCAGAGCCTTAAAGCAATTTTACTGCACAACGGCAACAAGAAACCTTCGATTCCAATTGCTCATGCCGTTGACACCAAGGAAACATACGAAGTCATGGACAATCTACTAAAGTACCTTAACTATGAGAAACACGATTGGAAAGTTTGTGCCGACCTTAAGGTTATCGGTATCCTTTGTGGATTACAAGGTGGATTCACAAAGTACTGTTGTTTTCTCTGCCTTTGGGACAGCCGCGATCGTCAACATCATTACACCAGGAGGAGTTGGACAGAAAGAGTTAACTTCATCCCCGGCAGCGACAACGTGAAATATACACCACTCATAAAAAAGGAAAATGTTTTTCTCCCACCTCTTCACATAAAGCTCGGACTCATAAAAAACTTCGTGAAAGCTATCAACAAAGATGGCGAAGCGTTCGCCTATTTAAAAACCATTTTTCCTCACCTTTCATCGGCAAAGATTAAGGAAGGCGTTTTCGACGGTCCGCAAATTAAAAAGTTGTTGCAAGACCAACAGTTTGAACACATTTTATCACCAAATGAAGCTGCAGCTTGGAACTCATTTCGGCAAATTGTTTCCGGATTTCTTGGAAACAACAAAAGCTCAAATTACAGAGAGATCGTCGAACAACTACTCCAAAATTATAAAAAAATTGGAGCAAATATGTCGCTTAAGATACATTTTCTACACTCGCACTTGGACTTCTTTCCGGACAACCTGGGCGATGTGAGTGACGAGCATGGTGAGCGTTTTCATCAGCAAATGAAAGAAATTGAGCACCGATACCAAGGATTTTGGAACGAAGCTATGATGGGGGACTATATCTGGTTCCTAATAAGAGAAACAGACCCACAACAATATAAAAGAAAGACAAAAGCACATAATTATTTTTAATTTGAAGGTTTTTATTTTTGTGTTTAGATATTTTTTTTTAAAACTTTTTTATAATTAATTAATGTTGATATCCTTAGGATAATTTCTTGTACATATATCGAATTGTTTTTTAATTTAAAGTCATATATTTTTGTCACCCAACAAATTTTAATTTTTTTTGTAATAAAAAAGAAAAAACCTTACCATAGACAAAGTTGTGCATATGTCGAGCAAATTTTTTAAATTCATACCTTTACTCAATTGCGAATAAAAGCGAAACGCGTGCATCGATTTTCATGATCTTTCTCTTATTTTGCTCATAGGTTATGTATCTTTACGTAAAAGTAATAAGATTTGACATTTTTTTTCATTTGGGATTTTTTATGGATTTTTAAAAAAAAAAAAATTTAAATCTTTAGGCAAAAATAAGTTTTTTCCTTTATATATTCATTTTTAACTTGGAAACTGTTGCTTGTATAGGAAAACAATATATAAACAGATTAAGGGAATTGTAATTTTAAATTTTTTACAATTTAATTCAATTAAATCGGGCTAGTGGTTCCCGAGTTATGCTGGACGAAACAAATTAACCAAAAAAAAATTTTTAAAATTTAAAAAAAAAAAAAAAAAAAAAACCAAACGAAAAAAAAATTTTTTATTGCGTTTTTCGAGCTCATGTCAAGGTTATCTACACAGAAAAAATTATCGCATCCGGAGTACATGAAATTTTTTTCATTTTGTTGAGTAGTGTTATTGATACCCTTTTCTTTGAAATGGTATCAACAATGAAAATTATTTATTTTAAAATTCTGATCTTGAGCTTGAATAATTTCACCCTCAATCTTTAGTTAAAATTTTAAAATCATACCTAAGATTGACCATTTCATGGAAATATCCCATAGTGGTATTGGGAATATGAGAACATTTCAAGCTTTTAAGCTTAATATATCCCTTTCATGGTCAAAGTAGTAATTATTGTCTAACGGCTTTTATATTAGATTATTAGATTTTCTTTGTTTTAATATCATTGTTTTTTCTTTACCCAGGAAACAGTGTTCCAATGTCATCTATATGTAATCTCATAAACTGACGGGTAATGCCCCTAATATGTACGAATGTTGTTCTTTTTTATTGTGTCAACCAACATGTCACACTTTAATTAAATATATAAAAATAAATTACAAAACAAGCTAGAAAATTATTATAGGTCAAACCCGTTCATTTACACCCTACATTGTATGCAGGTAGATTTTTAAAATTCTGCCACCTCTAGATGGCGACTAGTTTCCAACATTTCTCAAAACTAATTTTTTTAGTAGAGTTACGTCATAGGTTTGTGATCCAGGATCTAAAACTGGATGTGATGAAAATTTGAGACACATAGGTCAAAGTTAAAGTTTATAGATATTTCTACGTTCTATACTACAATTTATTTTATACTAGACAATACCGTCGAACGTTGGCACGCCCTAGAATACATTAGTACAAAAATATTATTTTGTATGGTTTTAAAATATTCCGTTGACATAATTAACAATATATTCTCTATGGCATATGGTCTACAGATAGTTTTCATAGTTCCACTAAAGGGATGCCATCCATTTTTGGCTCGACTTCCCACAATTATAACTAACTAGCAGATTCCAGCCCTCGAAATTCGAGTGCAAATTTTAAGAAATTTTATTTTCTCATTTAAAAAAATTATTTTATAACACAATTCACAATTTAACTCTTTTTAAATATCGATTGCGTTATTGGTTTGTGTCCAAAATTACTCTCCAATTCAACACAATTATTGTGAATGGTTTATGTCCAAACTTATTTTTCACTTTAACACAATTATTTTTGTGAATGCAGAAAAGAAACTGGTTTTTTTCTGCAAACCCATTAACAAATGTAATAAACACACACAAAGCATTGTATATGACGTTTTATGTATTTGTTAGCAGTAACTTTAAATGAGCAGAATTGCAAAAAATTTAAAATATAAAAATCTGTAAAGCTGGTGGACAGCCAAAAAGAAATACCTTTCAAATAAGATATGTTTGGCCAAAATCGGGAGAAAACTGTTTAATAAATCATCGGTCACAAGAAATTGCCTTACCTATTAATATTATAGATAAACTTACACAAAGTTTTAGGAAATTAGCTTTGGTATTATTGTGGATATATAAATATTGACTCTTTATGGTACGAGCGCAGTCCAAGAAAAATCTGACCTGACGTCTGGATGACAGCAGTAGTTTGAAATAAGTGGCAACCCTGTAAAACATATGTTTCAAATTTCAAGGCGCCATGGTGTTTAGTAGTTTTTTAGAGCCATAAAAGTAAATGATCTCAGTGAAGTTGTAAACATGAAAAAAAATTGGTCACTCAGTCCAACCCAAATTATTTACAACCATAAAATATTGGGAAGCAGAGTTTAAACGAAGCCGTATGTGCTGCCAAAGCGAACACTGAAGTGGCTGCGCCAGAATCTGTTAAGAAAATCTACAAAATGGTGTTGGATGATCGTCGGGTGAAAGTGCGTCAGCTAACTGAAATGACAGGCATATCAAAAAGTGTTGTACTTTGCATATTGACTGAAAGCTGTCTGCAACATGGGGGCCGCGTTTGCTCATAATAAAACAAAACAGAGTCGCGAAGATGTTCCAATAGAGTGTTTGGCGATGTTTTACCGCAATAAAGCCGAAGTTTGCGTCGGTTCTTAACCATGGATGAGACATGGGCCCACCACTTCACAACTGAAACAAACAAACAGCCAAAACAGAGGACTGAAATTGGAGAATTGTGTCTAAAAAAGGTGAAAACAGCCAATTGCAGGCAATATTATGGCGTATGTTTTTTGGGATGCGCTTATTGATATTAAATATTTACTTTGTTTGGGATGAATCATGCCCACTAGTGGAATGCTACCCATTTTTGGCTCAAACCGAACATAAGGTTTCAATATCAGCTTCAAGTGCTTTATACTTTCGGAGATTATTTGTTACAAACAAACGCTCAAGCGTTTTAATATACAATAGTTTTCACCGATTTTCGATGAAAATCTTTCAAAAAGTTCCTTGAGATTAGGAAAATAATAGCTTTAACAATTTATGAAATTTTAAATATTCAGTCTGCTTGTGGTAATTCCATCCTATTTAAAAAAAAAGAGGAAAATCTATATATTAATATGTGAAGAAACATTTTTTAATCCCTATTTAAGCATAATGCGGTCACGTAGGAGTATGAAAATTGGCATAGCTATAGCTCATATGGAGGGGAAAAGCAGAATTTTTAATTTATACGTAATATGTGTTAAATATTTATTAAATTAAATAAAATAAAATAATAAAAAATAATTTTATAAAAGCCTAAAGTTATGCTAATCAATTTCAGCCAATTCACAATTCATTGAATTTCATTATAATTGTATATTACATGCCCTGTGTTGAATTGTAAATTGCCTAAAACTGATTAGCATACCTATAGGCTCTTATAAAATTATTTATTATCATAAAATTTTTATATAAGCATATAGATTAAAAAAACATTGAGAGAAAAAAAATTTAAAGAAAAAATAAAATTTCCTATAATTTGCACTCGAATTTCGAGTGCTGTTTTATGCAAGTTTAAAAAATTGTCCACATATTTTGAAACAAAAATTTTTTTCTAAAACTTACCACAAAAACTTAAGTCATTCTTAAAGAACGACTTTTAAATAACTTCCGAAGGATGGGCTTCTTTGAACGCCAACGTAAATATTATTATTTTTAATGTGTACTTGTCAGATAAAAAATTTAAAAATCCAAAAAAATTGGTAATGACAAATTAATATCGAAAAATTAAAAAAAAAAACTAACCCAAAAAAACCAAGTTTTTATTATACTCCCTTTGGTTGTAAATTAAGTTTACCATCATGTTACTAATTAAATAATTGATTGACTAAAAATGAAACATGTATTAAGTTTTTTAAACGAAAATGTGTTAAATCATTTTTATCGTCGCCACGAGTCTGCCTGCAAAGTTTCGATTGGATCGAGGGAAAAGGTTAAAAAAACTATTCCAAGTTTTTTCGGCAGACAAACAGATAAACAGATACTACAAGTTAAAAGAAGGGGAGTAAAAGCGAGATATAAAAAATATATGGGGCGTTTTCTGTCCAGTGATCCAACTTTTAAAACCGATGTCTCACGATAGGGATGAAATTTGCACCAAGGTTAGTCCTATTGGATAGTAGCTTAGATACAATTTCTCAACAAGATTGGTCCAGAACTCTCTGTGTTGGAGGGGGTCAAAGCTTCACATTTTCACCAAACAGGTGTTTTTTTCTCATCCATGTAACTTTTTACCTGTTGTTCTTAGCAAAATTTGTCCCAAACAGTTTAGATAGCTATTTCTTTAATCTTTCGGAAAAAAAAATTTAAAAAAAAATAAAAAAATTTTTTGACTTTTTTCAAAATCAAAAATTCTTTTGACTTTTTTTTAAAAAATGAATTTTTTTTTTGGGCTCAAAAAATCTGCTGGCGAGTCATCTGTTATGCACTTTAAGTTGATTTCCTTCAACATCAGTTTAAGCAACAGCTGAACCTAGTAACGCCAAGAAAAGATTGGAAAAAAAGCAGCAAATAAAGCGATAAATAAGCTGGATGAAAGACTGGGTATTTAAAAATTTACAAAACTTAAATACTTCATCAGCTACAACAAATTAATTTAAAAAATAGTTATGTTGTAAATGGAGCTAATAAATTATTTATTTTTTATTTTTATTATCTATAATATTAATAGGCTAGGCGATTTCTTGTGACCGATGTTTTGTTCTACCGTTTTATTCCGATTTTGACCAAACGTACATTATTTGAAAGGTATTTCTTTTTAGCCGTTTTGCAGATTTACAAATTTTTAAATTGTTTCCTTTATTTTGAGTAAAAAGCATTTAAAGTTGCTACTAACACATACATAAAATTATACAATGTTTTGTGTGTGTTTATTAATTTCTTAATGTGTTTGTAATAAAAATGAGTTTGGTTTTTGTGTTGATTTGTGAATTGGCTATAATTGATTATCATACTTTTAGGGTCTTTATTTAATGAAAATGCGCTCGAATTTCGAGAATCTGCTAATTATTATTATTATATATTAATCTAACTATTATTAGAAATAAATAAAAAAATTAATTTTCATTTCAACATTTCTATAAAAAAGTGATTTTTTTTTCTGAGGTTAACATATTGCGGGTATTACAGTATCGAAGGTAAGAAATTTTAGTTATATATTTTACATACCGTCGGAAAGGCTAATTTGCCTAGTTTTTCAGAGTATGGTTTATTTTTAAGGTTTTGGAAACACTTACACACTTATAGGAAAAAATTCAAATTAGTGCATATTCTAAAAATTGAAAAACCGTTGTCTTGAGTTACAAAACATTTTGTTTTTATAGATATCACACTCGCATTCCACTAAGCGACCAAAAAGCTCTTAAATGAAAAAACCTAAGCTTTCTTTTGAGCCCAAAAAAAAAAATTTCCTTTTTTTGAAAAAAAAAGTCAAAAAAAATTTTGATTTTGAAAAAAAAGTCAAACATTTTTTTTATTTTTTTATTTTTTTTCCGAAAGACTGAAGAAGTAGCTATATAAACTATTTGGAACAAATTTTGCTAATAATAATAGGTAAAAAGTTACATGGATGAGAAAAAAATACCTGTTTGGTCAAAATGTCAAATTTTGACCCCCCCCTCTAACTCAGAGAGTTCTGGACCGAACTTGTTTAAAAATTTGTTTAAACTACTATGCAACTAACCTTGGTTCATCCCGATCGGAAGATATCGGTTTTAAAAGTTGGATCACTTGACATGAAACGCCCCATATGTATAAATTTAAATAACTGAGAAAATCAAAATAATTAAATGCGAAGAGAAAATAAAAATATACATTGAAAATCCAAAATTGATAAAAAAAAGTTCCAAGAACTTATGAAAACAGAACTAAGTAAAGTTATTCAAAAGAAGGATTTCTCGTAATGCCCTGAGCTCTAGTTACAATATATGTAACAAGAATACCATCTATTTTGGATTTAAAAAACATTTTATTCCTGAACAGAACTTTAGACTTTTGTATTTCTTGGAATTTTCTGGTAAAATTTTATTAATTCTCTAAAATATTGTATTTACTAAATTTAATCAAGCTAAATCAAGATAAATCGCCAATTTTGAATAAAATATCGCTTAAATTTATCTTTGGCCTCAATACGACACGGTTCTACTTAGTCTAATCGCTAGCTAAAGTAACTCGGAGCCTAACGGTGCTATACATTTTTGTTTGTGGGTTACAAACAAGAGCAGAAACTTATAGTACACAGCTAGTACCAAAGGTATATTGTAAATACAATTTACATCATTTGGTAATATTTATAAATACACACGTACTAATACATAAATAAAGCCATAAAATTTCAGTAAAACTGTCAACTAAAATCTTTCACTCCCACCCTGGCCTTTTAAGTGTGTGGCTGACAATAAGTTGAAAGGTTAAAATTGTAAATTAACATCACATTCATTGTAGATAAATACATTATAAACATTAAATAACGTTTTTTTTTTTTAATTTCACATCCTTCCTAACTAGGTTTTCTAATTTCGCTAATATTCTTTATATCCCCGAAGGTTAAAAATAAAACATAAAACAAAAAAGCCCTTTGAAAAGATATATGACAATTTTTTTAAAACAAAACAAGCAATTTGCTTTTATTTCAAAACAGCAAATTAAATACAGAGAAACTTCGATCAACCGAGATTATTAATTATATCGGAATGGAAAAAGAGACGAAATTTTTTATTCTCGATTATTTCAATTACTCGGTATAGTAAAAACATTATTATCGACTCAATCTATTGTTTGCACTTTTAATTATAATTGGAAAAATCGGTTATTTGTGATCGTTCCGTTCCGTCCATTCGACACAATATTTTTTATGTAGATCAGCGGAAGATTGTAAAAAATTACAAAATCTTATAAACAGCATTAAAATTAGATTTAAAATTCCTGTTAAATACTGAAAAAAATTTCCCGGGATTTTGAAAAATTTTGTCCGCCACATTTTAGAAATTTTTTTTCCATATAGGAGCTCTATCCGTAACATGTATAAATAGAAAATTTGATAATATATGCAAGTCTTATATTAACTATTTACAATAATGTAGCTACAATATCTCAACATTTCATAGAACATTTTCCAAATATACGGATACATATTCCAAAACTTATATAAAATATTAGAATAACTAGTATGACATATTCCAGATCTTCAAGGACCACTCTAAGTATAAAGCAAAATAAGAAGCACAAGACCTTAACTGACAAAGCTACAAAATAAATGAAGATCAGAGAAAAGTATCTAATCCTAATGAAGCACATTTGCTTACATTGAAAATTAATTTTTCCGTCAAATAGTACCTTTTCGAAAAAAAGGTAATCTTTTTTAAAAAAATTACATTTTCTTTAAAAAATTTTCATTTTTGGAAAAGTTATTCTTCTTAAAATAGCACCTACTCTTAAAAAGTACATTTCTTAAAAAAAATACATCCTATTAAAAAAGTAACTTCTCTCCAAAAGGTACCTTTTCTTCAAAAAGTTAATTTTCTAAAAAAGTACCATTTCTTAAAAAAGTAAATATTTTGAAAATAGTTCCTTTTCCTAATAAAGTAATTTTTCCAAAAAGCTCCTTTTCTAAAACAGTACATGTTTCTAAAAAAGTACCCTTACTTAAAAAGGTACATATTCTGAAAATAGTACCTTTCTTATGAAGAAATTTTCTTAAAAAAGCACCTTTTTTATAAAAGTACCAATTTTTCAAAAAGTTCCTTTCCTTAAAAAAGGTCCCATTTCTTAAAAAAGTAACTTTACTTAAATTCAGTACCTAATCTTAAAAAAATAAAGTTTCTTTACAAGTATATTTCCCTAAAAAAGTGAATTTTCATAAAAAGTACCACTTCTTAAAACAAGTAAATTTTCTTAAAAAAATACATTTCTCAAAGAGTATAATTCCTTAGAAAAGTAAATTTTCTTAACAAGTACAATTTTTTAAAAAAGTACCGCTTCTTAAAAAATACTTTTTCTTAAAAAGTGCATTTTCTTAAAAAGTACCACTTCTTCAAATAAGTACATTTTCTTAAAAAGGTAATTTTTTTTAATTAGCACGATTAGGTGCTTTTCAAAATGGCTGCTAAAATGGGTGTCGGCACCCAGACATGGTCGGTGGTCGGCACACAATTTGTTTTGTGACAAATGGTGAAATATCACCATGAATGTAAATGCAATTAATGCCAGTGTTGTTTTTAAGAAATTTTTCGATATTTTTAGCCATGTTACCCCCAAAAAATATTGATTGTGATGCCATGATTAAAGCAATCAAACGATGTTTGGTGGAAAAGCTACCGATAAAATCGTCGATCCTGATGACGATTAATGTGAAAAGTGCCATTGGTTGTCATTAAAATAAATAAAATAAATAATTTTTCGTTCACCGTCTTCCTATTTCAGTGGATTTTCTTAGGGTGCCGACAACCGACCATATTTTTGTAAATGGCAAAAAAAAATCGCCTTTACTAAACTGTTAGCAAACATTTTTCAATGTAAAGAATAAACTCAACTCCTTCACCAGTTATTAGCTAAAGTAAGTAGCTTTCCATTGGTATGCATGTATCCACATATTGCGCAATTTGACAAAAGTTATGAGCCAAAAACAAAAGGGTGCCGGCAACCGACCACTTTCCCCTACCTTTTCGAAAAAAATAAGTTTTTGTAAAAATTAATTTTCTTAAAAAATTACCATTTCATAAAAAAGTATGTCTTCTTAAAATAATACCTATTCTTAAAAAGTACATCTCTTACAAAAATATATCCTATTAAAACAAGTAAATTCTCTCCAAAAAGGTACTTTTTCTTCAAAAAGCTCATTTTCCAAAAAAATATCAATTCTAAAGATAGTTAATTTTTTGAAAATAGTAACTTTTCCTAATAAAGTAACTTTTTTAAAAATGTACCTTTTTATAAAAGGTACATTTTCTCCAAAAAGTTCCTTTTCTAAAACAGTACATGTTCCTAAAAGAACCCTCACTTAAAAAATAACATTTGCTGAAAATAGTACCTTTCCTAATGCAGTAAGTTTCTTAAAAAAGCACCTTTTTTTATAAAAGTACCAATTCTTCATTTCATTCATTAAAAAAGTAACTTTTCTTAAATTTAGTACCTAATCTTAAAAAAATAAATTTTCTTAATTAGTATATTTCCCTACAAAGTGAAAATTCATAAAAAGTTGCACTTCTTAAAAAAGCAAATTTTCTTAAAAAAGTATTTTTTTATTTTTAAATTAGCACCTAATCTTAAAAAAAATACATTTCTCAAAGAGTATAATTCCTGAGAAAAGCAAATTTTGCTTAACAAGTACAATTTTTTAAAAAAGTACCTCTACTTTTTCTTAAAAAGTGAATTTTCTTAAAAAAGTTCCTCTTCTTAAAAAAATGAATTTTCTTAAAATGGTACATAATTTAAAAAAAATTGCCTTTCCTTATAAAGTACATTTTCTTTAAAAAGTACCTGTTCTAAAAAAGTACCTCTTCTAAAAAAAGCATATTTTCTTAAAAAAAGTAATTTTTTTTACCTTTCGTCAAAAAAGTACCTTTGCTTAAAAAAAGTCCCATTTCTTTAAACAGTAACTTTTCTTAAAAAAGTATTTTTTTTTTAACTTTACCTTTCGTTAAAAAGTACCTTTCGTTAAAAATTTTCTTTTCTTAAAAAAGTACCTTTTCTTAAAAAAAGTACCTTTTCCTAAAAAAAGTACATTTTCTTAAAAAAGTTAATTTTCTTTACCTGTTCCAAAAAAGTAAAATTTTAAAACAGTACCTTTTCTTAAAAAGTACATTTACTTTAAAAAGTACCTTGTTTTAACATACTCAAAATAATCGGACACATTTTCCGAAACTGATATAAAAAAAGTGGGACATATTCCAGATCTTTAAGGTCCATTTCAAGTATAGGGCAAAATAAGAAGCACAAGGTCGGAAATGACAAATTTACAAAGTAAGTGTAGGCTTTTTTAAAGTATTATTTCTCATAGAAGCTTATTTGAGGATCAGAAAAAGAATATTTCATCAAATAGTACCTTTTCGTAAAAAAACTACCGTCTATTTATAAAACAACTTATTTTAAATGTTCCTTTTCATAAAAAATTCCCTACTCATAAAGAAGTACATTTTCTTCAAAAAATATATTTTCTTAAAAAGTACCGTTTCTTCAAAAATTTCGTTTTGTTAAAAGAATAACTTTTCTTAACAAAGCTCCTTTCTTAAAAAAGCACCTTTTCTTAAAAAAGTACCTTTTCTTAATATAGTACATTTTCTTAAAAAGTACTTTATATTAAAAAAAAAATACCTGTATTAACATATTCAAAATAAAAGGATGCATCTTCCAAAACTGTTATACATGTATAACATTTGAAAAACAAGTTGGACATATTATAGATCTTCAAGGTCCACGTAAAGTATAGAGTATAAGATCTTAAATGACAATACCAAAATAAATATGAAGTCACCCTCGTAGAATCGGTTTTTCTCTATCTATATATATAAAATGGAATGTGTGTTTGTTTATTTGTTTGTTTGTACCTTATAGGAAACCAAACATCTAGACCGATCTTCCTGAAATTTTCACAGCATTCAACCGGGACTCTGACATGATTAATAGGGTACTTTTTTCGACCACGCCCACTTTTACGCCCACTTTTTCAGAATGATGTAATTGCTCCCATATATTTTTTAACAGAATTACTTCAAATTGTATACACATTATACTCCAGGCGAGGTACAAATAAACATTTCTTACGCCACGCCCCCTTTCACGCCCCTTTTCACGCCAAATTTTTTTTGAAAGCTTTAAAGTTTTTGTTCTCTGTACAAATTTGTTCCTTCCAACGGATTTTTTTTTATTTGGTAGTATATTGCTCTTAATACTGTTAACGTCGCCATATAACTATGAACCAGATACTTACTTATACCACTAACAATGTTTGATATACAAAATACTTTTTTTGTAATATGTATTTACCTAAAGTTTTATACACTTTTTATCTACAGGTAAGGTAGCCATACATTTTTTTATTACCAAATCCCATTTTTCGCCCCATTTTACCTTAAATTATAATTAATCTGCTTTCAATCTATCTATATATATATAAATGAATGTGTGTTTGTTTGTGCTTTATATGAGGCCAAACCCCTGAACCGATCTTCCTGAAATTTTCAGAGCGTGTTACTGTGACTCTGGAAGGAATAATAGGGTATATAAATTTTTGATTGGACACGCCCACGCCACGCCCATAAAAAACCAAAATTTTAAATTGTCATATCTCGGAAATTTTTTGAGCTACAGCGGTCATATTTGGTACATATGGTATTGGTATTGGCATGAATAGAAGTACATACCAGAAGAAAAGTAGGCGGTACCACGCCCCTTTTGAGAAAAATAAAAAATCGTAATATCTTCTAAACTACTGGAAGGATCGTCATGAAATTTTCACAAAAGGATATTTTTGTGAAATTATAAGTCCTTAACTATATAAAGTTGTTAGTGGGCAAAAGGGCGTTGTCCCGCCCATACATCCCAAAATTAAAAATCGTCATATCTCGGCCATTTTTTAACCTACGGCGATTATATTTGGTATATATCGTATTGAAATTAATAGAAATAGTACTGCAAGAAAACTGGGCGGGACCACGCCCTTTTTAGAAAAATTAAAATCCATAATAACTTCTATTAAGCTCTTGACTATATAAAGTTGTTAGTGCAATAATTAATTATAAATTAAATAAATAATATTTTGTTAATGTATAAATATTTTTTTTTTATTTTATTTTATTTTATAACGATGGGGGGTAGCGAAGCACACCGGGTTGTGCTAGTTCTCTCTAAAGACGCAGTTGGAGACAATAAACAATACAAATTGTTACGAAAAAACTGTTTCTTTCAATTCTACGCATTATTAAATTGAACTGGATTAAATCGTAATTAATAGTTGGAGAATATATTTTGATATTGCGAAATCCATGATTTTGTAAAAAAAATATTGTAGCAACAAATTAAAATTGAAAATTAAAATTTAAATTTCAAAAGTAAACATTTTCAATATCATACTCGTAAAGTACTTACAAAGTGGATGTAAATATTAAATTGAATATTTATTAAAAAGGTGCTTTCTTTAACCAGATTACATATCATAAAAGGGTAAATTTCTTTCCAAAAATACCTTTTGTTCAAAACATATCTTTTCTTAAATAAATTTCTTTTATTAAAAACACACATTCCTCTAAATAAATAACTTTTAACTTTTCTATACTTTTAAGGAAAACCGTTCCTTAAAAAAGTGTCCTCTTAAAAAAGTACATTTTCTTAAATAGCACATTTTCTTAAAAAAGTAAATGTTCTTTAAAAAGTGCCTTTGGTAAAAACCTAACGCAACGCAAAAAAGCACATTTAAAAGTATATACTCTTTAAAAAGTTGTTTTTCTTAAAAAAATACCCTTTACTTAGATACGCACATTTCCTTATAATAAGAAGGAACATTTTCTTCAATTAGTAGGTACCTTTTTGTATAAAACTTTTATTTAACTTTTATTGGAAAAACACAATTTTCTTAAAAAAGTAATCTTTTATTTAAATAGTACCTTCTTAAAAAATTTGATTTTTTAAAGAAGTACCTATTCATTTAAAAGAACCATCTATTCACGATGTTTCTTTTCTTTAAAAACGCTGATAAGAAAATCTTCTTACAATTAAGGAATATCTTTTTTCTTTTCTAAAAAAAGTAACTTTTCTTAAAAATTTACCTTTTAATCAACAAGTTCCTTTTTTTAAAAAGTGGCTTTTTTAAAAACGAACCTTCCAGAAAAATATATTTTCTTACAATAAAAGAGTATATTTTACCCTTTCTTAAAAAAGTATTTCCAGAAGAAGTTATTTATTATTAAAGTTTAAAACAATAAAAAACGTTTAAATATATATTTTTTTATAACATTCAGTTCCCCAGGGTTTTCATTTCTTTGGATTTATGAACATTTTTAACCACTGGCCATTACAACTAAAAGTATTTTTTTTAAATGTTTTTTAAACAAATTTCATCCTCGGATATAGACTGAACTATTCTTTAGTGTTTAGACCTTTATGTTTAATGGATTTCGTTCTATATCCTAATTTGGCTTTCCCTAACTGTTACACTCAGTACAAGTTACATTCAATTTTTTATATGTCTGTAGCTTTCATTATAAATAAATACATTTATCTAAAGACACTTTTCAACTTTTTGTCACACGATGTAACTTTTTGTGACTGATACATTTTGCTCCTTTTCTTTGCTTTTCATACCAAACATATACACATTTTTTTGCACACATTTTTTTCCCCCGTTGACTATAATCGAATAACAACAATTTGTCCGCGAATATTTACAAAGTCATTTATCACTTAAACAGGCTTTTAAATTTTCTACATTCATTTTGTTTCCCTGTTCATGGCGTAAAGCTTTGGCCTGTTTATTTGACTTGTTGAAGTCTTTTTCTTTTTTTTTCTATAGCATTTGCGTCTTATTGGCTTCTATGTCGTCGTAGTCACTGTCGTAGAAGTCGATGTAAGTAATGTGGGATTGGATTTATGATGAAAGTTTGAAATTTTGTTGACGTGTTCAGTTTAGAACGCGATATTAATGGTTTTCCGTGTTTTACTTTCTTGCTTTAGTGCCACATACAAACTCGCATATACAAATTCGCATATACCTAAAGTTAACGAAAGATGATGCTGTTTTTTAAATATCAAATTAATTGTTCTTTGGGAAGACTTATCACTTGGTAAAAATCAAGATATTTATACAAGACTTTATCAAGTTTGTAATTATCAATCACTGCATTTTGTTTCCAGACTCTTTGTGATGAAGTATTTTTCTAGACGAAGAACTAAAGTTTAGAGTTTCACAAAGCAAGTAATTTGGGATTGAGCCTTATATTTCAAATTCGCGTCTTTTTATAAAATAACAAAAATTACGCATCGCCAGATAAAGGTAATTTATTTAAAATGTATCTATCTAGCTGTTGCAAAGTAGATTTTCTTTAAACTTTATCTATTCTTGAAAACCTGGATGATTTAAAAAATTTACATTTACTTAAAGAGGTACATTTGCTTAAAATAAAGAAGAAAATTCCTTCAAATTGTATATTTTCGTATAAAAAGTACCTTTTCTTTAAAAATTTTCTTTCATAAAAAAGAAAATTTTCCTAAAAAAGAGTATTTTTGCTTGAAATAAGCACATTTTCTTAACAAAGTACTTTTTCTTACAAAAAGGAACTTATATTAAAAGTACCTCCTCTTAATAAGTTTCTTCTCTTAAAAATTATCATTCTTAAAAAAGTACTTTTCTTAAAAAAGTACCTTTCTTAAAAAATACCTTTCTTAAAACAGTACCTTTTCACAAAAAAGTACATTTTGTTTTACGTTAAGTTACGTTTTATTAAAAAAGTACCTTTCCTTAAAAAAGTACCTTAACTTAAAAAAGTAACTTTTCTTATAAAAAGGCATTTCATTACAAAAGTAACTTTCCTTTCCTTTTCTAAAAAAGTAGCTTTGCTTGAAATAAGTTCACTTTCTTAACAAAGTACTTTTGCTTAAAAAAGTAACTTGTATTAAAAGTAGCTTCTCTTAAAAAAGTATCTTTCCTACATTTTCTTAAAAAAGTACATTTTATTAAAAAATTACGTATTATTCAAAAAAAAAAAAAAAAAAAAAAAACGGTTCTTTAAAAAAGTACCTTAACTTAAAAAGGTAAATTTTATGAAAAAGTACCATTCCTAAACAAAATACCTTTCCTTAAAAAGGCACCTTTTCTTAAAAAGGCACCTTTTCTTAAAAAGGCACCTTTTCTTAATAAATGATATTTTATTACAAAAGTCCCTTTGCTTAAAAAAATATATTTTCTTAAAAAAATAAATTTTTCTAAAAAAAAGTGGCTTTGCTCGAAATAAGTACCTTTTAATAAAAAATTACATTTTCTTAACAAAGTACTCTTGCTTAAAAAGGTAACTTGTCTTAAGGGTACCTGTTCTTAAAAAGTTTCTACTAAAAAAAAGTGCCTTCTTTAAAAAAGTACCTTTTTTCAAAAAGTACCTTTCCTAAAAAAGCACATTTCTTAAAACTACATTTTATTAAAAAAATTACCTATTATTCAAAAAACACGTTTCCTTAAAAACTACCTTAACCTAAAGAGGTAAATTTTGTGAAAAAGTACCATTCCTAAACAAAGTACCTTTTCCTAAAAAGGCACCTTTCCTTAAAAATGCACCTTTTCTTAACAAATGATATTTTATTACACAATATATTTTCTTAAAAAACTAAATTTTTTAAAAAAAAAAAGTAGCTTTGCTTGAAATAAGTAAATTTTCGTAAAAAAGTACATTTTCTTAACAAAGTACTCTTGCTTAAAAAGGTAACTTGTCTTAAGGGTACCTTTTCTTAAAAAGTTTCTACTCATAAAAAAGTACCTTCTTTAAAAAAGTACCTTTCGGAAAAAAGTATCATTCTCAAAAAAGTACATTTATATAAAAAATATTTTCTCAAAATGGGCAATTTTCTTAAAAGAGACACTTTTTAATGAAGAGCCTTTTCCTAAAAATGTACCTCTTCTTAAAAAGTTACCTTTAAATCGAAAAGTACATTTCCTTGCCTTATTTAAAAAGGTACATTTCTTAAAAAAGTACCTTTTCTTAAAAAATACATTTTCTTAAAAAGGTATCTTTTCTTAAAAAGTGAATTTTCGTAAAAAGTAACATTTCTTAAAAAAGGTACCTTTCGTTAAAAACCCACCTTCCAAAAAAAAATATTTTCTTATAATAAAAAGGTACCTTTTAACTTTTTCGTAAAAAACTACTTATAGTTACCTTCTCTAACAATTTATTTATTTAACATTTGGATAATAGGAGTATATAAATGTAAACAAAGAAAACCATAACATAAACCGGTTTCGTAGTTTATTTTTGGAGTATATTTGTTATCAGTCTTGAAAAAAAATGAATTTAGGCCCCAAACTTACAAATTAAAAAAACCATAAAAATTGGGGCATCAGGAACAAATACCCCAATCCCGTAAAAATTTTTTGGGTGACTTAATAAGTTTTTAATGTGAATAGTCGTACAAGAAATGGCCGAGATCGGAAAAATGGGTGTGTCACCCCCATACAAAGTAAATATATAAAATCATATAACTGAAGTACTACAATAAAAAAGCCTTGGGACTTTGTCTGAGTTCATGAGGTATTAATGTGAGTAGTTGGCCAAAAAATGGGCGTGATCGTACGATCCCGTGGCACCTCCTGTATAAAAAATATCTTATGAAGTATTATGAAAACGACAGTCTGGAAACTGTTGACAAGTACATTAATTACCACAGTGAACAGTCGGTGAAAATATGGCCGAAATCGCCAAAAGTCAAAAATCGGCAAAATCGAGAACCAAAAATCGTAAATAGCAAAAATCTCCAAAATCACAAAAATTAAAAATCGGCGAAATCGAAAATCACGAATAACAAAAATCGCCAAAAGAAAAATTGTAAGTACCGAAAATTGCGAATAATAAAAATCAAAAATCACAAAAAAAAAAAAAAAAAATCGGTAATATCAAAAACCCACATTCGCCTAAATCAAAAATCGCTAAAATCAGAGAACGCCAAAATCAAAAATCGCAAAAACCAAAAATTGATAAAATCAAAAATATCAAAAAACAACATAAATTGCCGAAGTCAAAAATCGTCAAAACCTAAAATCGTGAATATCAAATATCGCCAAAATAAAAAACCGCCTAAATCAAAAGTTGCCAAAAACTAAATAACAATATGAAAACAAAACAAAAACGACAAAATCAAAAACGCCAAGACAAAAATCGCAAAAAACGAAAATCGCCAAAAGCAAAAAACAATAATCACCAAAATCTAAAATCGCAAAAACAAAAATCGACAAAATCAAAAGTCGCCAAAAAAATAAATAAAATAGTTTTCTACAAAATGTATTCCGTTTTCTAATTCATTACGATGGGTGTAGCGAAGCGCATCAGGTTATAGCTAGTCTTTTATAAAAAAAGTATATTTTATGAAAAAAGTAACTGTTATTGAAAAAAAAAAAATCATTTTATTAAAAAACATTTTATGGAAAAGTACTTTTTTTAAAATAAATATCATCTTAAAAAAGTTAATTTTTTATAGTAAGTTTTATGAGAAAAATACCTTTTATTCAAAAAGTACTTTTCTTAAAAAGTGAATTTTATTTAAACGCACCTTCCAGAAAAGTATATTTTCTTGCAATAAAAGAGTATCTTTTATCCTTTCTTAAAAAAGTACTTCTTCTTAAAAATTTACCTTTTCAAAAAAATATATTACTTTTCAAATATGGAATATTTTCTTATTTTCTTGTTATTAAAAAATTTTTTATTAACAAATTTTTTAATATATATCGGGCGATTTGACCGTATGACAACTATCTTGTATTTAATATTTACTTTGAAGGAGATACTTCATCGCCAATAGTCCTATCCTGACCATTTATTGCGACTATTCACTTTAATAACGAGTTTCAATATAAATATCCACTTTTTATGGGAGGCCCCGTCCATTTCTTTTATGACTACTCGCATTAAAAATTTATAAACTTACAAAATCATAATCATAATTATCATTACTTTGTATTTTATTCTTACTACCCTAATATTTACATCAGATAAATGATTGTAAATATTTAATTTCTATTAAGGGTGCCTTGCCGATTTGGTCCGTCGCACAGTGCACATAACTTTTGATTGGATTGGAATTTTGATATGCGTTTTTTTTTTTTTTTTGTTTGGTAGGTGAGACTTTAGCCTTTAAGTCTAGCTATAAAAAGTAATTCTCGACCGAAAATAAAAAAAGTTACGGAGGGTTTAAAATGCATTTTCATTTGTAGTTGAATTTTAGTACAAAAGTGAAGTGTTAAAAGGTAAAAAAAGGTTTTTTTTTAATATAATGTCTTATTTTTTGAGTTAATTTTACAACTAATACTTTTTAACAATTTTTTAAGTTAATTTTTTCAGAAAATGCCAAACTTTGGCCCCCGTAAACTTTTTAGTCCTAATGTGCACAAGGGCCAAAGGTTTTTTTTTTTTTTTGGAAAGATCCCGAGTTAAAATATAATTTATTAAGCAGTGAACGTAAAAGTTACCTTATATTGGTTCAAGATAGAGAAGCTTCAATGAAAAACTCGTATGTTTTTGCTTTAGCTAAATTTTTTTTTATTGTCTTTTTAAATATTTCTATATCAATTTTTATGGTAAATGTATGATACATAACAATTTTTATTGTAAATTTACAAAATATATAAATTTTTAAATCAAGAAAATTTTTTAACTATATAAAAAAAAGTGTAACTTATTGTTAGTGTAATGAAAAAGTACTTTAAATCAACCAATTTTAGTAAAAATTTCTTCTAAATAGCCTTGATTTTCATCTTCTAGAAGTTATTTAGCTTCTTCGTCTAATTCAATAGAGGTAGTTGTCCATTTTTGACGAATGTTGGACATATATGGATCTGAAGTGCACAACAAAATAGTGATAAGGTCTTCATTAGTACAACATATGGACATTTTCCTTGTGTTGTGCTCGCGAAGGAATCTGTAGTCTTTGTTCCTTTTTTCTTGCGCTTCTTCAGATAGATCTCCTATTGGTAGCATATTGTTTTGAATTATTTGTTCCCCATGGTACAAAATTTTATGAACTGTGGATGGCATATATCTCCAAGAGTATTTTTCATTATAAAGTACAGCTGTTTTATTGGCGTACTCTCCAAATTTTTTTGCATTTATCTTTCTGCTGCATGCTAGAACTTGTAATATGATTTTGAATCGTCTTATTAATTCATGATCTACACCTGTGATAGATGCTGCAGTTTCCGGATCGGAAAAAAATCTCCTTGCAGTAATTCCATCATTTGTGTTTCCTTCCCCTTGTTTTGGTTGGTCGATTACGAGGCCTAGCTGTAGATATTTTTGTTGAATTTATTTTTTTTTTTGCTTTCTTTTTTCTTCATTTTCTTTGCTTTTTCTCACTGTTTCGCCTAACGGACCAAATTCCAAATCATAACCCAATTCAAGAATATGCTCCATGAAACGTATTCTAGCATAAAGAGAGGACATTCCAAATTCGTAGGCTTCCTTAAAACTATCGTCTTCTGGTGGGGGTTGGCTTAATTGACTTGATGTCTTTTGGCATATAATGCAGCTTGACGTTGACTTTCTTCCAGTTAAAGCTTGTGCAACTTTTCCATCAATCATTGTGACACACATTTTAAAATGTACTTCAATGTCTTGGTCATATAATTCAGATATTACTGGTTGAAGTTCCTTAATTTGATCTTTTATTTTTTGAACTTCTTCAGTTATGACATCTTTGGTTTCCTTTTTGAATGCAAATTTTATTGGTCTGCAATACTTTGTTGAAGAAGGAATTTAATTTTTCCATATATCAATTTCTGTTGCTCCACTAGTCTAAGACGCTATACCTTTTTGTTAAGCGCAATGGAACGAAAGATACCATAAATTAGCATCTGATGAATTATCGGCATTAAATTGCTTGTATTGTTTCTGACCAGAGGATCCATCACATCCCCATTTAGAAATTAAAGTTATGCTGCCCTTACCAATTTTTTTTAAATGATCAGAATCAAGCGTATTTAGCAATCATTCTGCAGTATGTTCAAGGAGATCTTGCAATTTTATTTCTGCTGATATTGAAGTGACACTAATAGCAAATTGTGAAGGTAAGCATTCTTTTTTGGCAGAAACTAAATCTCGATACTCTGGAAAAAACCCACAATTATTTTCATTGGTTCCTTATATTGATTTTTGGTCAATTTCAAATCCAAAAATAGGGCGAACGCTTCTTCCGGAGTAAATTTCTTATCTTCAATTAGTGTAAGAATGCTTTTCAAAATCCTCTTTGTGCGCCTTGGGCTCGCTTCTACTATTTTTTCAATTATTTCAATTTTATTTTTTTTATTTTGGGTTGGTTGAAATTTCTTCATTGATATTCTCCAGCTTGCGCCTTCGAGATCTTTCACTACATCCGTCAATTGGTTTTGTTGGTCTACCCTTTTTTCCACTTTCGTTGGCAGTTGTAGATGCACTCTCAAAAATAAGTTCCTTTATTAACCAGTATTGGTAACGTTTGTACAAGTTAACAAACAAAACATTTTGTTTAGTTAATTCTAAATACTCCCTCCCATTCTCTTTAATTTCTCATGTTTGCTGTGTTCGCTTTGTTAATCAATTTGTTTAAGTTCAATAAATTATGTTGTGGCTCAAATTGCATTGTGTGTCGCAGCTATAGAATATTTTGTCACAAGCCAATCGATAATATGCTTTGTGGGCGAAAGAACAAAATTCAATGTAAACAATAATTGTTGCGTCTCATATTGCATTATGTGTCGCAACAGTACTCTGTTCTTTCGATTGGTAAACTAGGTCATTAATGCAGACGATAAAATGTTTAACTTATTATTTTTAACAAAAAGTCCCAAAAATTGTCAAGTGGGCAATAAACTATTGAGAAAGACCCAATGTTGTCAAATGGGCATTAATTATTGTATTCCATAGTTTTAAGTTTAAATAAGAAAAACAATTCAATAAAGAAAGCAGTTGATTAGTAACAATCACACAAAACACATCATGTTTCATTTATGAAATATAAAAAGGAAATAACTGGCGCCCAACAAAAAAAACTGACAGATTACCTAATCCTTAAAAAGCCCTAAAGTAGTGCATAGGATTATGGTAGTAAAAGTGTTTTTATAAAACTTAATCCTTTAAAAGCCCTAAAGTAGTGCATAGGATAAAAAGTGTTCTAATTAATTTAAAAACCCTAAAGAAGTGAAAAATTAATTTAATAAAATCTAAAAAGCCCTAAAGAAGTGCAGATTTAATTTAATAAAATTTAAAAGCCCTAAAGAAGTGCAGAATTAATTTAAAACCCTAAAGAAGTGCAGATTTAATTTAAATTAAAAGCCCTAAAGAAGTGCAGAATTAATTAAAAGCCCTAAAAGAAGTGCAGAATTAATTTAATAAAATTTAAAAGCCCTAAAGAAGTGCGGAATTAATTTAAAACCCTAAAGAAGTGCAGAATTAATTTAATAAAATTTAAAACCCTAAAGAAGTTCAAAATTAAAAAACTCTACAAAAATTTTTTTAAAAACTTTAATTTATACGAAACTATCAAAACAAAAAAAAACTATAATTCCAATAAATTTTTAAATAAAAGAAGAACTCTAATTTACACGAAACTAATAAATTTTAAATAAAAACTCTAATTTATACGAGACTATCAAAAACTATAATTCCAATAAATTTTTAAATAAAAGAAGAACTCTAATTTACACGAAACTGTCAAATTATAATTACAATAATTTTTTTTTAAATAAAAGAAGAACCCCAATTTGTATACGAAATTGTCAAAACTAATAAATTATAATCCCAATAAATTGTTGAAAAATAATATTTCAATTAATTACAAACTCAACTTGAAGTGGAAAACAACATTGTCACCAGGCAACGATTCTGTCTGGGCAGCAAAGAGGATACAAATTACGAATCAACACCATCACCAACATCGACACAAAATTCAACAATGAAGTATTTATTGACTATTCTAAAGTAAGTCAAACAAATAGCTGTAAGCATCCAAAAATATATATTGCGCTCAATTTAAACATTTTAAGAAGCAAAAAAAAGAAAAAAAAAAGAAGGATTTTCTATATTTAAATTTAAGAATAAATTTTGGATTCTTTTCAAAAATAACAAAACAAATTTTTTTTTGGAATTAAAATATATTTTAAGAAGAATTTTTTTTTGACAATAAGACATTAAAAATTCTGTGTTTAAGTTTAAAAATAAAATTTTTTTTTCAATACTTTTTCTTAAAAAGGAAAAAAAACATTAAATTTTTTTTTTATAAGCTAACAAAATTAAAGGGGAAATTAATACTTGGATATGGCCAACCCAAATAATCTGATTAGACCCCCAGTCCTAGTTCGCAATCCCGAAATAAATCCCCCTAACATAAATCCACAACTAGAAGCCACTGTAACAGACATAGTGACTAGGTTATGTAGAGAACAATGTGATAGCCTGGTTAGGGAACTCTTAAATCCCGGCGCATCTATGACAGGTATAGACCAAGTTATAGAAGATAGGTATATGGAGAATTTGACTGACCTAGACAAGGTACCGGATGTGGTACGATGTCTGAGGGAATTTTCAGGCAATCCTTCCGAATTTAGCTCGTGGAGGAAAAGTGTGGAACGTGTACTTAAATTGTACGAATCAAGCAGAGGGACACCAAAATACTACGGAATCCTCAACGTAGTAAGAAATAAGATCATAGGCCCAGCAGACGCCGCTTTAGAATCGTACAATACTCCCCTTAATTGGACTTGCATATCAAAATGCCTTACTCTGCATTACGCAGATAAACGAGACCTTGGAACATTGGAGTATCAAATGACAACCTTGATTCAGGGAAACACCACAATCCAAGAATTTTACCAACAGGTCTATACTCATCTTTCACTTATAATGAACAAACTCGCCTGTATGGACATTGGCAGAGAAGCTATGGACCTTTTAACCCAGACATACCGAGATAAAGCACTAGACACCTTCGTCCGTGGACTCAAAGGAGACCTGCCACGTTTGTTGGGAATTCGAGAACCAGCGGATCTTCCACAGGCATTGCACTTATGCCTCAAACTGGAAAACCAAAACTATAGAGCTCAACATGCCTATACCCATAAGGTTACCAAAATCCAACAACCTTTACCTCCGAAAAGTTACAAACCACTATTCCCACAATCAACCTTTACAAGACCTCAATTCTACCCACACCTCGCACACATGCCTTCAACATCCCAAAATTTCTACAGACAACCACAACAACAATATACTCCCAATCAAAATTTTAACAGACAGCAACGACAATTTATGCCATCAAATTCATTTAACCAACCCAGAAATTTCAGTTCTAATACTCCACCACAGAGACCAGTTGCCCCAAAACCATTACCAAGACCAGAACCTATGGACATAGACCGCTCAATGCAAACCCGAACGATCAATTACATGAATAGACCACGACCAAATAACGATTTCGCAGGAAAAAGGCCACCAGACAATACATACCAACAACCCCAAAAGTTTCAAAGAAACTTTCATATAAACACCGATAACTGGGAAACGGATGGTCAAAATGTTAACCTTTACAGCGAAGACGATTTCGAATCGTATAACAATCATGTACTAGCTAGCGGCACTGAAGAAGATCTTCAGGAAATGCAAGAATATCTTGACGGTCAGAACGACGAACATAATGAAAAAACCTTCATCGAGGACCATGACTTCACTGACATTCATTTTTTAGATTAGCGAACTCGTCTTTGCCATATTTCGAAGCTAAGACGAGCTCCGGAGAAATACTTAGAATACTTGTCGACACAGGATCGAACAAAAATTATGTACAAAATTCCTTAATAAAAAAAGCAATACCCAACGAGGTCAATTTCTATGCTAACTCCATTGGAGGCAAAACCTCCGTAACTCACCACACCTTTATAAATCTCTTCGGCTCAGATATTAAATTTTTCTTATTGCCTTCGTTGAAATCATTTCATGCGATATTGGGTAATGACAGCCTTAAAGAACTGTCAGCAATTATTCACGCAGCAGGAAGTTATATGATCGTTAAGGACCATATCAAAATAAAATTGAAACAGAAAATTTCCCAATCTGTTAATTCAATACAAATAAGGACACAACACATGACAATAGAACAAGAAACAAAAATCGGAAACATAATAGCAAAACATCCCAATTTATTCTCAGAACCAAACGAAAGTCTTACCTACACGACATCAGTAAAAGGTGAAATTAGAACCACCACCGATAACCCTATATATTCTAGATGTTATCCATATCCTATGAATTTGAAGGACGAAGTAGAAGCTCAGATTAAAGAATTGTTGGATCAGGGTGTTATAAGACCTTCAAAGTCACCTTACAATTCACCAGTATGGGTTGTCCCCAAAAAAATGGATGCTTCAGGTAGGAAAAAATACAGAGTAGTTATCGATTATAGGAAATTAAATGCGGTCACAATCGCCGACCGATACCCTATACCAGAAATAAATGAGGTGCTTTCTCAGCTAGGAGAAAATAGATATTTCTCCGTTCTGGATCTGAAAAGTGGGTTTCATCAGATTCCTCTGAGAGAAAAAGATATGGAAAAAACTGCATTCTCGATCAACAACGGCAAATACGAATTTACGAGGCTTCCGTTCGGATTGAGAAACGCACCCTCAATATTTCAGAGAGCCCTTGATGATATTCTGCGGGAACACATCGGCAAAATCTGCTATATTTATATAGACGATATCATAATATTCGGCAGAGATGAGAAATCACATCTGGAAAACATCGAGCAGGTATTCCACACCTTAGAGATAGCCAACATGAAGGTTCAGCTTGATAAATGTGAGTTTTTGAAGACGGAAGTAGAATTCTTAGGGTTCTTAATATCCACAACCGGAATACAGGCTAACCCTAAAAAAGTAGAAACGATAAACAACTTTCCGACCCCAAAAACGCTTAAGGACCTCCGATCATTCCTTGGCATGGCAGGCTTTTATCGCCGTTTCATCAAGGATTACGCCAAACTGGCAAAACCTCTAACGGCTCTTTTGAGAGGGGAAGAGGGACGAATGTCCAAAAATGTTTCAAAAAAGATAAATATATCACTAGATGACAACGCCATAGAGGCACTGAATAAAATCAAAAGAACATTGACATCAGCAGATGTTATGTTATCCTACCCTAATTTCGAAAAAGAATTCCGACTGACAACAGATGCTTCCAACTATGCGATCGGAGCTGTATTGGAACAAGATGGTAGGCCCATAACATTTATTTCAAGAACTCTCAACAAAGCCGAAGAACATTACGCTGCAAACGAAAAAGAAATGTTAGCGATTGTTTGGGCCCTTAAGAGTTTGAGAAACTACCTTTACGGAGCAGCAAAGATAAAAATTTTTACAGATCACCAACCGTTGACACACGCTCTGAGCAACGGAAATACTAATAGCAAACTTAGGCGATGGAAAGCAATATTGGAGGAGTATAATTACGAATTATCATACAAACCTGGTAATACTAATGCTGTGGCGGACGCACTCTCTAGACCTCCACAGCAAATATTTGAGATCATCTCGACAGACGCCACGCAACATAGTGACCATAGCCTACCTCGAAACCTTATCCAACATACAAATGCTCCAATAAATGCTTTTAAAAATCAACTGTTTATAGAACAGAATGAAACTCAATCATATGAATTTCAAATTGTGTTTCCAACATACCACAGACATATCATATCAGAACCAGACCTCTCCAAGAAAAGACTAAACGAAATATTCACTAAATACCTAAACCCATCAGTAACGAATTGTGTGAAAACAACCGACGAGATATTGGGAAAAGCACAAGAAGTGTATTCCGATAATTTTTGCAAATACAAATTCCTTTACACAAGAAACATGGTAGCCGACATTCTTAACGAATCAGATCAGGAAATAGAAATTATAAATGAACATAACAGAGCTCACAGAAATGCCAATGAAAATAAAGCTCAATTACTCGAGAGATGTTATTTCCCACAGATGAATGCAAAAATAAAAAAAATAGTAACATCATGCAAGGTTTGTAAGGAGAACAAATATGAAAGACACCCTAACAATATTTCTCTGCAAGAAACCCCTATCCCACAATATCCTGGTCAAATAATACACATCGATATTTATATTACGGAAGGTACTTCTATTCTGACAGCAATCGATAAGTTGACAAAATATGCTCAGACAAAAAAACTTAATTCAAGAGCGACGGAAGACATCAAACAACCACTTAGAGAAATACTTTTGAACTTTGGTATGCCAGAAATTGTCGTGATGGATAATGAAAAGTCATTTAATTCAAAGGCCATCATATTCATGTTGGAAAATCAATTTAACGTAAAGGTTTTCCGAATTCCACCATACGCCAGTACGGTTAACGGACAGATAGAAAGGTTTCATTCTACTCTTTCCGAGATCATGCGATGTATAAAATCGAAAGGAATTCATAATAACTTGTCCGAACTTTTGGATAAATCTACTTACGAGTATAACAACACTGTTCATTCGACCTTAGGAAGAAAACCGTACGATGTATTTTTTGGTAAACGGTCATCAAGAGACCCTGAAGAACGGGAAAAAGACAGGATCAAGTTGATAGAAGATTTTAAGAACCGACAACTATCGGACTTGGAATATCATAATCGCGGTAGAAAAGTCGCCAGGGATTATAAAATAGGAGAAGTGATTTTTGTCAAACAGAATAAAAGGTTGGGAACAAAGCTCAGTAAGAACTATAAGCAGGAGATAGTCAAGGAAAATCGACATACAACGGTGGTGACAGAAAACGGAAGAATTGTTCACAAAAACAACATTCGTAACTGAATGAATTCAAATTTTGGTTAAGGAACTTTTTCTTTTTATTTTTTCTTTTTTTTTAGTATAATTTTGTTGCCCTTAGTCCGACCTGAGGTAAAGATCTTGGACTATACTAATTCGCGAATTGTAGCAATTGATACAGGTGTAGCAAAACTCCAAATGGGGTCTGTAAGATTGATACATGATGTGGACTTAAACGATTACCAGATGTTTATTGACGATATGAAGGCAACAGTGATTTCAAAAGTGGTTACATCCCATCCCTTACATCCCTTTTTAATCCATGAAATATCCGAATTACAAGAGAAGCTAAACCAATTGAAACCAAGATCAAAACGATCCCTAAATTTCATAGGTTCGGCATGGAAATGGATAGCAGGTAATCCTGACCATGACGACTTTGAAATAATAACACAAAAAACAAATAATATATTAAAAAATAACAATAAACAGGTTATAATAAACAAATTATCTTTAGACAGAATCAACGAATTGACCTCAAAAATGAACCAGGTAATAAAAGTCGTGCAAGAAGATGTACAGACCTTCCGGAATTTAGATATTACCGAATTGAAATACAAACTGGAAATAATAAAGGAAGAAATAATTAATCTACAATATGCCATCCATTGGGCCAAAGTAGGTGTAATTAATTCGCTTATTCTGTCTCATGATGAAATAGAAACCATTAGGAAATTGTTCGAAAATAATAAAATTCCATACCTCAACATAGAAGAGATACTGGAATTTAGTGAAATAAAAATAGCTACTAACAATAGTTCCTTAATTTATATTGTCAGCATTCCTACAACAAATGATATATTGTGCAATAAGCTACTTATAAAACCTGTGAAAATTAATAGAACTGCTACTAAAATTATTTTTAATGAAATTTTGAATTGTAATGAAAAGATGTTTGGAATAAAAAATGATTGTAAGAACTACAACAAATTGACAATATGCAAAGAGGACAGTATTGAGGACATCAGCGGATCTGAATGCCTCCCCAATTTAATCCACAGCAAACCCTCTAATTGTACCTTGACAAGTAACTTCCATATACCCACAATACAGGAAATATTCCCTGGAACACTTTTACTGAACCAATTTAACGGTACGATTCTGATAAGTCAAGAGCCATATGATTTAAATGGCACTTTCATCATTAAATTCCATAATGAAACTGTATCAATCGGTGATAAAGCTTTTTCATATTCTGAAATTAATTTTTCTAACATTCTCCCAGCCGTAGTGCAACCAGTCATGGGAAACACACACGTGGAAGAAATTCTCACCTTGGAACTAATCAAAGAAATGCATGTGAACAATACTGAAGCAATAGAACTTCTGAATGTGGAAAGTAGATTGGGTGACACTATCACTTACGTACTAGTGGCTCTCATAATCATCTTAATGTTATCTGTCTGTCTGAAAAAAATGTGTAATAGAAGTGGCTCTAAATGCTCAGGAATAATTAATATCAATACTCCATTACCACCGCAGAATATTACCTTGAATGAAAACGAGCCGAGAGGGTACCCTATATCAAGGATCTCTCAAATACCCTATTTTTGATTGAGGACAATCAAAATTTTAGTGGGGAAGAGTTAACAAACAAAACATTTTGTTTAGTTAATTCTAAATACTCCCTCCCATTCTCTTTAATTTCTCATGTTTGCTGTGTTCGCTTTGTTAATCAATTTGTTTAAGTTCAATAAATTATGTTGTGGCTCAAATTGCATTGTGTGTCGCAGCTATAGAATATTTTGTCACAAGCCAATCGATAATATGCTTTGTGGGCGAAAGAACAAAATTCAATGTAAACAATAATTGTTGCGTCTCATATTGCATTATGTGTCGCAACAGTACTCTGTTCTTTCGATTGGTAAACTAGGTCATTAATGCAGACGATAAAATGTTTAACTTATTATTTTTAACAAAAAGTCCCAAAAATTGTCAAGTGGGCAATAAACTATTGAGAAAGACCCAATGTTGTCAAATGGGCATTAATTATTGTATTCCATAGTTTTAAGTTTAAATAAGAAAAACAATTCAATAAAGAAAGCAGTTGATTAGTAACAATCACACAAAACACATCATGTTTCATTTATGAAATATAAAAAGGAAATAACTTACATCTTTGCCTTGCTATTTCAATGTACCGTTTTTTCAAATTCGATGCAAAATTAGTAATTTTTCCTTTGTGCATTTCAATGTCTTATAGGTTACAATTCTTAAAGAAGTCGTTGCTCACTATGTGCAAAATTACATCGTCTACATCATTTCGTTGAAAATAAATATCTGCCAGATCTCTGCAACAGTACTTAGCCATTGCACAAATTGTAATGAATAATAATTGTGGAAACATTATTATAAATACTCTTTCTTGCAATTATGTAAAATAAAATTTTTTATCTTTTATTACCTTTTTTAGAAGCATAAAAAACCCACACCCTAACCCCTTTTAAAAGGTGAAGCATACCTGCTCATATCTTAAAGGGCTATGTCGCAATAGTTTTTTTTTACCATTTACCTGTTATTTAAATTGTTTCCCATTTTGTCAGGTATTTAAACTATATAACTCTAATTCAGACTATTAATGTTTTTGAAATATACCTATGTAAATTTACAATTAAGCGCATTATATCTCAACCCTTTTTAATAAGTATATAACAACTCCTGAAAACTCTACCGACACGACTTATAAATATGGAATTAAAACCACAATTTATTTATTTTATTTAAAATATTTATTTAATATTTTATTTAAAAATATAAACTTCTTTATTTGAAGACGGTTTATTTAAGACTAACTAACTTAACGACTGAATTACAATTAGGAGTTCTTAAAATTAAATTTGATTGAAAAGAGTGAAAGCTTTAGGTGAATAAGAAAGGAAAGAGTAGAGTTAAAGTAAAGTAAAAGATTAAGAATAGAGATAGGAATAGAAACATAAGTTAAGTTAATTAAATTAACGTAACTCACGCGAAAAATTACACCGCGGAGCACCAATACGACCAACTTTTGTATTCATAACACTCGGACGGACGGACGGACATCGTTTAAGTGTTTTTGAGTCGATCCGTATAATAAAAGATGGATAAAGGTCCAATATTTTTGGCAGTTGCAAACATCACCTCAAACTTAATATATCCTAACCACATAGTGGACAACTTTTGTATTCATAAATTTTGCCGAAAATATCTAACCTTGGGTCAGAAAAATTGTTCTGGTGCACACGGGCGGAAACTGGCGGGTGTATAATGGGGTATAGGAGTATAGGGGAGGGTTCGGACTATAGAAGAGTGCAAGATTTTTTCTGACTGCTTTTGACTGGCAGGTCATAAGTAGGAGATTTTCGGAAAATTAGGACCTTTTTAAAAAAATTTTTTTTTAAATTTCGGAATGACTCAGTGAATCTATATTTTTAACATTAATAGTATGGAAGCCACGAAATTATACAAAATTTATTTCACTTCAAAAATCTTTTAAATCAAAAAAGTTACAGTCATTCAAAAATAAAAATTTACAAAGAAATTTTTAATTTTAGCAAAATACTGAGAAAGCCCATTTTCGAAGACCCTGTTCGCTGTGATAAAGTTGAGATAGAGTCGCAATTTTTTGGCTCCCGAGACTTACTCGTACTTACTTTCAAATGAATAACATAACTTTAAAATCGGTAACAAAAAAAAAAAAAATTATTTTTGGCCGCCTTCTCAAAATATGGTCCACTGTGCGTCGTGACTTTATCCATAATTTATTCAATCACATAAAGTCTCAAAGGTCTAGCTCTTACAGTACTCCATATATTTTACTTTGTATGGGCATAATAACTCCTACTGGCCCGATTCCGTGAATTTTAGGCAAGACTACTTAAAGTTTCAACCTATGATCCCTCACAGAGATTTTTCTTACAATATTTTACAAAATATAAAATTTGCAAACTATTCGTCTTTAAAAATATTTTCTTAAACACCAGACAAATATATTTGAAATATTAAAATATCTGTTTATATCATTATAATAATAAAATTTGGATACTAAACTGAAGCCTGCATTTTGAAGGTCTTGTGCATTTGTTGCTTCAGACATGAACTATATTTTGCTAACGCTCAATAAAATTTGCAACAATAATCTAGTCAGAATAATCTTAAACCAGATGCTGACATGTGGCACACGAATTTGTTCTTTTCTTAAAAATAAACACAAACAAAAAAAAAAACAACAAAAACAAATTCATCCAATGGAAACAAAACAATAATAACTACAAACAAGAACAACAAACAAATAAACATCATAGAATTTGTAACCCTGCTCAATAAGAATTTAATCAATTTCGATTTCATTGCTACACACACACATGCACAAATGGCTGCAAATAACAAATATAGGCAAAAAAAAAGGCCTAAATAAAAAGTATATTTCTAGCAAAAATCAGGCATCAGCTGGCGTTTTTTTTTAATACTACATTGAAAAGACTTTGTGTAAGGACTTTGTTGTTGCTAGAGAACAATGTGAAAAAAAAATATGAAAATGCAAAATAAGAGATTGCGATTTTTGAAGTAGATTTTCCGATACATCTATAAAGAATAATACAGCAACAGGCCAACATTGAGGTTAGTGTAACACATGCTACACAATTTTCATCATGCGATGGATATGATTTTCTTCTTTTTTTTTGTTGTCTTTGAGGTGTCGCAGATTTTTGTCGCAGTCTTCTGCTGTTAAACCCAATGCCACCAGCTGAAAGTAAAAAAAAGAAGAAAAAAAATTGCCAACAACAATGTGTAGGCTCCTTTTCCATCCCATGTACCAGGTGTATGAGTGTTTTGTTGAAAATTCTAAAGATTTTTTTCTGTTTAGTGTATTTTTATTTTTTTTTTTTTTGATATGCTGCTGTGGCTTAAATACAAAATTCAATAAGAATTTTTGTTTTGCATGTTTTGTGCTGGAAAAAGAATTAAACATTTTTCAGATTAAGGATTTTGAAATCTGCCTTTAGGCATAAACATTACTTGTGTCTTCCTTCCTTCCGTTTTTTTTGGGTTGTAGAATACGAAATTTTGTTTCTTAACAGATGTTTAATTAAAGTTAATATTTATTTCTTTTTAAACAACATCAGCCACGTTAAACTTCTACCCAAGGGTACATGTAATTTGCTAAAAAACACATGATTTTTATCAGAAAAAAATTAAATGACAATTTTGTTATTTTTCTTAAATCCCAATAAGGACAAAATTTAAAAATTTTAGAATTCTACCCCATAATTTGGTTTAAACACCAAAAACAATTGGATAATTTTTTTCTGTAGCTGTCATAATTTCGTTTGTAAAAATTTATACAGTGGGTAAAAAATATATTTATTTTAAAGGAAAAGTTCTTAAGAAAATGTTCATATTTCTTCGCCAAAAAAGAGAATCCAATGAAATAGGCTTCTCGGTCTTCGAATGCGATGAAAAGTTGAATATAACATGGGATTGCCACAGGCCGGCATATTGTGGTTCAGATTCATAGTTAAATAAATTAGTTTAATTACAGAAAATCGTATGGGATTTAAGTGTTTTTGATGGCACAAGAGTTCACAAAATTCAGGTGAATTTCAACTAAAACGCCCTAAACAAATTTTTTCTTTTATTTGATTCTGGAAGCTTGCTTCACAGTGATGCCAACTTAGCGCCATTCGCACTGAATTTTGCGCCTTTTAACGAATTTGAAAGCGCATTTTTCTATTTTGCGTCTTCTTTAATAAAGCGCTAAATTGACGCTTTTTATTTTTCAGTTTAGTGCTTTTAGCGTCTTTTAATTACAACAGTTTATGTTAAAAAAATATTGTACATAATCGATCAAATGATCATTAGAGTGGTCCTTAAAAATGAAAATGCGATTTTGAGGATAGGCGGGATCCAGTTTGTTACCTCTCCACATAAAACTAATAAATGTGAAGTTTGGGGACAATAAAGAAAAGTCGCGCCGGAAATCGATTAAAAATTTCAAGTGTGTTTATATGGGAAAATATGACTTTTTTTGTGATTTTATGAAAATTTCGTTCTACAGCTTAATTTTTCCGACAAGCTGTTATAAGCGTCGGGATCAGCATTAAATTATCTATTCAAAAAGCTGTAAAAATTTAAAATCCAATAAAAATTCGCCAAAAAATAGCAAATGCCCCAGATCACTTTTGTGCCAAAAAAAAACTAGGTCATGAAATTTAATAGCATTTTTGTCAACTTGGAGATTTTGATTAAATCCATAATTTTTTTTGTCTCTATACAAATAACTAATCAGATATGAAGTATTGTTTTATTATCACGTTGTTAACCTATTGCGCAATGAGACCGAAAATGGAAATTTTTTTGATAAAATTTTGAAAAGTCCTTCTTCAAGTTTTAAAAAATTTTCTTAAGCAAACTTTTAAAAAATGGATCTTGAACTCTAAGGTTTTATTAAGTACATGTCAGAGCTTAACTGTTTGCATTTTTATGTAAGTCTCTGTGCCAGAATTTTTTTGACAACGATTTTATTTTTGCGGATTTCGAGAAAAATGGGATTTTTGAAAAATATTCTGTAAATGTACTCTTTCTAAATACTTTGTATCAAAAATTCATCACTTTTCTACTTTTGAATGTTATATTTCATCTTTATAGCCTAGGGTTTCGGAAAAAATAATATGACCCCATTAACCCTTTTGTAATTGGGGTCACATATGACCCCAAACTAATAGAAGACAATTTATGCAAAAAATTCAAATGTTTTGTAAGTACTGTTGAATTTTGAAATGTGTAGAACTTCCATTCCTAAAATTTGAGATAAATCCGAGAATGTTAACCCATTATTTGCCAAGGCCAGCTTCGGATTTTAAGGTATTTAAAAAAAAACTTACCGAAAACGAGTTTTTCTGTTAACTCGATGAAACCAGTATTTAGAATTTAAGAAAAATAGTTCGGTTAATTTCTATATATTTAATCCTTCAGTGCTCCTGGGATCAAAATAATCCATTGTGATATATCTTTGGTGCAATTATCTGCTTATTGCTCGCGAATATAAATTAAAACAACTTTTAACCAATTTTGTTATAAAACTATTTTTTGTATACAAACTATCTATATTTTTCTAAATAACCGAATTATTTTTCTTAAATTCTAAATAGTGATTTCATCGAGTTTAATAATTTTCATTAAAAATATCATAAAATCCAAAGCTGGCCTTAGCAAATAATGGGTTAGCGTTCTCGGATTTATCCCAAATTTTAAGAATAGAAGTTCAACACATTTCGTTATTATATTTTAAGTGACGCATCTAGAAATTTAACAGCACTTGCAAAATAATTGCATTTTTTGAATAAATTGTCTTTTATTAGCTTGGGGTCACCCAATTAAGAAGGTTTAATGGGGTCATACTATTTTTTTCCGAAACCCTAGGCTATTAAAATAAAATATAAATTTAAAAGTAGAAAAGTGATTAATTTTTGATACAAAGTATTTAGAAAGAGTACATTTACCGAATATTTAAAAAAATTCCATTTTTCTTGAATATTGGCTCCAGAGATGGTAATAATAACATGGTACTTATCCTGGCTAATCATAGACAGGATTTCAGTATTTGTCATTTAAATGTACAAAGTTTATGCAATAAACTTGATGAGTTTCGACTTCATTTGAGAACTCGGGTGTTGACGCTATATGTGTTTCTGAGATATGGTTCTGTGATAATATTAGCGACAATATCTATGAACTGCAGGGGTACTGTACCTTTCGTTCTGATAGAAGTGCTCATGCTGGTGGTGTCGCAATTTATATAAAAAATAATATTTTATGAAAATTATATTTTACACAAAACATAGCTAATGACGTGGAATATGTTTTTATACACGTAAATTGTTGTGATGATAAGCTTCTTCTTGGATGTGTATACAGTCCACATAAACGGATAAAGTTTTATAGTCTTATCACGAAACTGGAGCTTACATCAATGTCGTACTGTGAAGTCATTATATCAGGTGATTTCAATAACAATTTTTTCGAAGACTCAAATCTTACCACTATAATGTCGATGTTTAACTTGTCAGCTGTCAACACAACGAGACCAACACACTTCACGACGACAAATAGCACTTTGCTTGATCTTTTCTTTACAAGCAATGAAAATAAAGTCCTTAATTATGAACAGTTAGCAGCACCAGCATTCTCGAAGCACGATCTACTCTTTTTATCATACGATTTTGCAACAGAAACCCGGTCCCAAACATTTACTTATCGTGATTTTGATAATATTGATATCTTGGCTTTGGATTATGATCTTTGCTCTACTCCATGGGATCAATTTTTTTATTTACCAACTGTTGGAGAACAACTGTCATTTCTTAATGGTAAAATTTTAGAAATTTACAACAAACGTGTCATCATCAAAACGAAAACTGTCAAAAGTGGAGATAGACCTTGGTTTACAATGGAAACCAAGATGCTAATAGAACACCGTGATAATCTGTGTCAGAAGTGAAACGTTACAGAACATCAGAATATCACGACGAATATAAGATGGCTAGGAAAGCGGTTGTTTCAAAAATAAGTCTTCTTATTATTTTAACAAATTTAATAGAGCTATTGGAAGTAAAAAAACCTGGAAACAAATATGCGAAATTGGAATAAATAAGACAATTAATCAATCAATGTTGAATTAATGCGCTAAATGAAGCTTTTGTAAACATTCCTCTACCAGCCGTAAATAATGAATTCTATGATGATTGTCCATCTAACAATCCAAACATTCCAAAATCTAACTTTCGATGTGTAACACTAACAGAAGTACTTGAAAGTTTCAATGCTATTAAATCGAATGCAGTGGGCCTTGATAATATACACCCCAGATTTATAAAAGTGATTTTACCATGGATTGTCCATTTCATAATGTACTTGTTTAACTCCATAATCACTACTAGCATCTTTCCAATAGAGTGGAAACATGCCAAATTTATACCAGTACCAAAAATGGGTAACAAATACCATCCGATTGCCATTCTTCCATATCTCAGAAGTTTTCGAGCACCTTTTACACAGACAGATCTTTAGGTATTTAAACGACAACTACTTACTTACAGAGCGTCAATCCGGTTTCAGACCCTAACATAGCTGTATAACAGCTTTATTTGATGTAGTTGAGGAGATAAAAAGCAACATGGATGATGGTAAGATATCTTTTTTTTTGTTTTATTGGACCACTCAAAGGCATTTGACACGGTGCACCACTCAATTTTATGCCTCAAACTGAAGAAGTTTTTTAACTTTTGCAGTTAGACTCATGTCGTCATATCTCATAAACAGATCCCAATCTGTTGCTAGCGGTATCTCCATCTCAAATTCACTGCAAGTTAAAAGAGGGGTACCACAGGGCTCGATCGTTGGACCAGTACTTTATTCAATATATGCCAATGATCTTCCAAAACAAATTAAATTCTCTAAGATTCAGATGTACGCTGATGACATTCAGCTTCAGTACCAAAGGTTCAATTATTTCCAAAACACAAGAACTAAATTATGATCTCAAACGAATTCTAAATTGGGCAACGGCAAATGGCCTACGACTTAATCCAAAAGTGATGGATTTGGAGAATAAGATAAATGTCTTCCTTGGGGGCTCTCAAATTGACATCGTGGACTCTCTAAAAAATCTCGGTGTTATGTTTAATGGAACTCCGACTTGGTCAGATCATATTAATCAATCCTGTGGCAGAATTTATAATATGTTAAGAAGCTTATGGTTAACACAGCACTTTACTCCACCGAAAATAAGATTGCTACTTGCTAAAATATATCTTTAACCAAAATTACTATATGCATCTGAGGTTTTCACAGGTTGCAACTCTAGGGATAACAGGAAACTAACTTTAACTTTCTTTGGATTAAGAAAATTTTATAATGTATCCCAATACTCGTGTCATGTCTTACACATGTCTTTTGACAACTATATTACATTCAAAAACATTTTATTCCTACATAAAATTATTATAACAAAGGCTCCAAAATATCTTTTTGAACGAATAAGGTTCGCAAGATCTTCCAGAGGAAATCGAATAATTCTATTTAAATACCGGGACCATGTCTCTGAATGTCAATTTTTTATTCTAACTATTCGTCTCTGGAATTAGCTTCCTAATGTCATGCAAAATGCATGCAACGCAATAGCGTTTAGAAAGTTACTATATCAATACTTTAATTGATTTTATTTGATTTTTTAATGTTTTTCAACTGTAATTTATAATATTTTAAATTTAGATTAAGAGCTACTGATGTTAGATATAGTGAATAACTTATGTGATTCCATTACTGTAGTTTATAAGATACTGTGTCTTGCTGTAATGGAAAATCAATTTTAATAAATAAATACAAATACAAATACAATTCCGCAAAAATAAAATCCTTGTCAAAAAAATTCTGGAATAGGGATTTAGCTAAAAATTCACACAGTTAATCTCTGACATGTATTTAATAAGACTTTAGAGTGCCAGATCCATTTTTTTAAATTTTGTTAAAGAAAATTTTTTAAAACTTGAAAAAGGAGTTTTCAAAATTTTATCAAAAAAATTTCCCATTTTTGGTCTCAATGCACAATAGGTTAGCAACGTGGTATTAAAACAATGCTTCATATATGCTTACTTATAACTATAGAGACAAAAAAAAAATCATGGCTTTTATCAATTTCTCAAAGTTGAAAAAAATGCTATCAAATTTCATGACCTAGTTTTTTTTGGCACAAAAGTGGTCTGGGGCATTTGCTATTTCTTGGCGAGTTTTTATTCGGTTTTGAAGTTTTATAGCTTTTTGAAAAGATAATTTAATACTGATCACGAATTACATAAGCTAAACTATGAATTTAAATTTTCGTAAAATCTTGAAATTTTCAATCAATTTCCGGCGCGACTTTTCTTTATACGATTGTCCCCAAACTTCACATTTTTTAGTTTTATATTAAAAGGAAACAAACTGGATCCCGTCTATGCCCAAAATTGCATTTTCATTTTTTAAGGACCACTCTAATGCTCATACTATTTTTTGCAACTAATCATTCGAAAATTAAAAAAAACTCTTAAAAACTATGATTTTTTCTTGTTATTGTTTTTATAATTTTTTTTTTTAATTTTTGTATTTTAGCTATTTATAAAAATTTAAAAACCTATTTATAGATTTTAATAAAAATATAATAAATCATATTTTTATAATATTTTTCAAATGTTACTAGTTCTTCTATATTCCAACTTACCGAAAAATGTCCATATTACATGTTTTTTCATGTAATATGGACAAGTTCCCTCATTTAAAATTGTTTTTGATACAATTTATCATGTTTTGATGAATTCTAGATATTTGTATCTTAGGTTAGAATATTTAAGTATTTTAAATACATTTCCTTTAAATACGTTTAAAGGTTGTTTTTTAATATTTATCCGAGAGAATCACCGCAAAGCTAATAAAGCGTAAGACAAGTTCATAAAATTTTATTTCCCATAGACTGGAAAAAAAAATCGCTAGGTCTGCCAGTATACACATGTATTCTCTGACCCTCGTACTATTGTTGGTTACTATAATATAAAGGGTTTTTCAACAGGGACGCTACAAAAGTAGACAGACGCCATATTTCTTGCCTCTCTTTTGACATTGCTCTTCAGCAAGGTTTGCCATTTCATGATGGAAAGATATACGAGCCAACAACGATTCGAAATTATTAAAATTTACTACCGAAATTCGGAGTCAGTGGCCTCAACGTTAAGAGCGCTACGTCCAATTTATGGTCGTCATAATCGTCCTAGCAGATCAACAATTGAGCGTCTAGTGGAAAAATTTGAATCCACAGGTACAGTACAAAATGTTCCCGTGCCAGTGAGACAAAGAAGTGCCCGTAGTGTCGAGAATAATGCTGCCGCTGAAGCTTCAGTTGAAGAAAGCCCAAATGTGTCTCTCATACGTCGTTCTCAAGCGTTGGGCATCTCTGTGACGTCGTTGTGGCGAATTTTGCGAAAAGATCTCGGCCTACATCCTTACAAGACCAAATTGACGCAAGAACTGAAGCCGCTTGACCACCAGAAGAATCGTATGTTCGTGAATTGGACTGAGCAACAACTTGAAAATGATTCGGATTTTCATCGAAAAATTATCTTCAGAGATGAGGCTCATTTCTGGCTGAATGGCTTCGTCAGTAAACAAAATATGCAATATTGGTCAGACAGCAATCCACACGTACTCCATGGGTCATCATTGCATCCCGAAAAAAATACTGTTTGGTGCGGTTTATGGGCCGGCGGCGTCATTGGGCCGTACTTCTTCCGTGATGATCAAGACCGGCACGTTACTGTGAATGGGAATCGCTACCGTTCAATGATAACCGAATATTTTTGGCCCCAATTTGATGATATGGACTTGGAGAACATGTGGTTCCAACAGGACGGCGCCACAAGCCCCACATAGCGAATGTCACGATCAATTTATTGGAAACCAAATTTGGAGAACGTGTTCTCTCACTAAATGGTCCAGTCGATTGGCCGCCTCGGTCGTGCGATTTGACGCCGTTGAACTATTTCCTGTGGGGCTACGTCAAGTCTATGGTCTATGCCAACAAGCCAGCGATGATTGATGAACTTCGTACGAATATCGAACGTGAAATTGCAGCAGTATCGGCCGATTTAAGCTTGAAAACCGCCGAAAATTGGGTTCAGCGTCTGGACTTCTGCAAGCGTGCCCGTGGTGGCCATGCAAAAGGGATCGATTTCCATACATAATGGCATCGAACGTACTTTGACAGGAATAAAGAATTTCATTGATATCCAAAACCGTTTTTGTTTTATTTAAAAAAACTTTTGTAGCGCTCTTATTGAAAAAACCCTTTACTATCAGTAACCATTTGATTTATTTTTGGCGGTTTTTGATTTTGGCTATTTATTATTTCGGCGATTTGATTTTAACGATTTTTGAATTTAGTTCATTTTTTCTTTTAGCGTTTTTTGTTTTCTGTGATTTTTAATTTTTGGCGATTTTTTTATTTCCGATTTTCGGCGATTCTTGATTTTGGCGATTTTCGTTTTTTGCGATTTGGTTATTCGCAATTTTCGGTTCTGGCAATTTTTTTTTTTGGCGATTTTTGTTTTTGGCGATTTTCGGTTTTGGCCATTTTTGACTTTGACGATTTTTGTTTTTGAGTGATTCTTGATTTTAGCAATTTCTTTTTTTTTTTTTTTTGAGATTTTCGATTTTAGCGATTTTTGATTTTGGTATCCGCGATTTTCGGTTTTGGCGATTTTTGATTTTGGTGATTCCTCCCATATTTTCCACGACTTCTCACATTGATAATTAATGTACTTGTCAAAAATTTCAAGACTGTCATTTTCATAGTACTTAATATTTTTTTCTGTATAGGAGGTGCCACGTCCACTGATCCAATCCCAAGTGTAGTTCTTCAAAATAACTTTATGTTGTTATCTTTGAAAATAATTAAAAACAAACAGCCAAAGAAGTTGTTACTTTGTAAGCTATGATTTTTTTTAGAATAACTTGAATATTCTTCGTTCATTTCTTATCCACGTGTAAATTCTTTTCAAGAAATGTAATAGGAGTTATCTTCATTTTTAATCGTATTACCCAGGAAAAAAAACATTACCAAACAAAGGGTTTTCGAAGAAGTAGCTGGTTGAAGTTTGCCCGATAAGCTCATCATTTTAACACAGGAATGTCATTGGAATGTCTAGTTGCTTAGGAACTCATTATTTTTCATTTTGAAAGTAATGCAGTATGCAAGGAGCTGGCATGAAATATAAGTGGCTGTATAATACATTATTAGTAACGCCTTTTTTTCACTTTAAAAATAATGCAGTGGGCTGGGGTAGGTCATTACTGGTAATGCAAAAATCAATAAGCTACTATTACGAAATTTTTCTTGGGTATGTAAATTCTGAAACGATCAGATTGATTTCAATATGTGGTCATGGTATAATGACTTTGTGGTGATGTTTGTAACTACCAAAAATATTTAACTTAGATCCATCTTTTATTATACCAATCGACTCAGAATCACTTTCAGAATCACTTTCTGAGTCGACTTAACGATGGCCGTCCGTCCGTTTGTCTGTCTGTCCGTTTGTCTGTCTGTCTGTGTGTTCATGTAAACACTGTTATCAAACTATAGGTCGCAAATATAAATATATTTTGATGAAATTAATTGTATGAACTTTTACAGGCCATAGAACGAAAGGTATTGACATTGTTCAGATCTGGACCCTATACAAATTTTATAAAATTTGGTTTGAGTGTGTTTATTTTACCCTTTAAAACTAACTCTGTAGGTCTATTCTTAGTCATAGCCGCAATATAAAGCTGCATCCTGATCTTGACTTAAATCTATCAAAAACAAAAATATTCCACATATTTTTTCAAATTTGGTTTTGCAAAAAATAAGATACTACCAAATGTATTCAGAATCGGTCCATTTTTCGACTCATATAACTATAACATCCGATATGAAAGTTCTGTGGTTTTCTGGAATAATCGCGTATGTCCATTTTTGTCGGTTTTGAGTTAACGATGCCAAATGTATTAATTTTTAACGCTTTTTACATGTGTTAATTTTTTTTTTTATATATTGACCATTTCTGAATTTTTTCTCTTTAAATAACGACGTAACTTAAATGTTTATTAAATTAATTTGCAGCACTATCGACGCACAGTGGCTGAAAATCATTTTTCATTGGCCAAAATTCTGTAACTTTTGAACCGATCAAAATATTTTAGTACTGTTTTTTTTAATAGATAGATAGATAGTTGATCTTGACTCAGTGTGAATTTCATTTAAATTGATTGAGTACTTTTTAAGGAATTCTAGGTCAAAGTTTAACTTTTGATTTTTTTTAACTTTTAGCGTGATATATGTTTTTTTTTATTTATTTTTATTTATTAGAAAGTGTCATATTTGGAGTTAAATAATTATTATAAACATTTTTTGTAATAATGAAATTTTTTTAATGCTTACACTCAAAAAAATTTTTACACTCAAAAAAATTTTTACACGCAATAAAATAGTAAAATTCACTAGAAATTTAACTAGTATTACTAAAAAATTAAAAATGTTTGCTATCAAATTTGCAATTTGCTTACACTCAAGGAATATTATTATTACTACAGAAAAATTTATTAGTGTTTGCTGCCTAATTTGTTACACTAGCTAAATAAATCTGCTAAACATTAGCGCAATGATTCTAATTTTTTTTTTAATTTTGATATGAAAATATGGGTTCTTATTTTTTGAATCTTTCTTATCTATTAAAACATTGCATTCATATGTGGGAAACCTTTTAAGAATAAAAACTGCAATAGATTTAAATAGCATTTGTAACAATGGTAGGTTCTGTTTATTATTATTTTTTACTAATACTATGTTTTTCGTACTTAAATAACAATGAAAGGCAATTATAATTATTATTCATTAGACTCAAATATTGATTGCAAATATTCCATATTTTGTTCTGTGCTATTTCTGTTCTTTAGTAGTTTTTTGGCTTCTTCATCTAAATCCCGATGTTCCACTTTCCATTGATTTCGAATACTGGAGATGAACGGATCTGACGTTGCCAATAATATATTAAATAGATCTTCATTTGTGGAATTTCGTGACATTTTTCTAGTATTGTGCTGTCTATAAAATCTGTAATCCTTGTTCCTTTTTTCCTGAGCCTCCTCTGATAGATCTCCAAGTGGCACCAAATGATATTTAATGACATCTTCTCCATGATAAAGGATTTTGTGGACTGTTGCAGACATATTTCTCCATGGGTAGTTGGTTGTATATATTTTTGCAGTTTCCTTAGCATAATCTCCAAATTTTCTAGAGTCAATTTCTTCATTGCACGCAAGTACTTCTAGGATTATTTTAAATCTGAAAATAAGGTTTAAATCCACTCCTGTTATTTCAGATGCTGTTTCTGGATCTGAAAAGAATCTTCTTGCGGTATTGCCATCATTTGTATTGCCTGACCCTTGTTTTGGCTGATCTATAATCAATCCAAATTTGCGATATTCATCTTGAACATGTTTCTTTTTTGAACTTCTTAACTCTTTGTTGGTTTCGTTGTTTCTTATTGATCCTGAAGGCCCGAAATCCAAATCATAACTGATTTTTAGTATGTGTTCCATAAGTCGTATTCTTGCATGTAGTGGTGATAATCCAAATTCGAAGGCATCGGTATTATCGAATGATTTTGTCGGGACTTGGTTTAATTGGCTTGATGTTGCTTGGCATATAATGCAGCTGGATGCAGCCTTCGTGTTAGTCAAAGCCTGACCTACTTTTCCATCTATCATTGTCAGCACTAATTGGTAGCTTACTTCAATTTGCTGCCCATCTAACTGTAATTGTAATGGCTGTAGTGTTGCTATTTGGGCCTTGATATCACTAACTTCTTTGTTAATGGCATCATGACTTTCTTTTTTGAATTCAAATTTGATTGGCCTGCAGTATTTCGTAGAAGATGGTGTCTCATTTTTCCAAATATCCATTGTTTGCGTTGTACTACTCGAAGGCTCCGAATCTTCCAAAATCTTTTTCAATCGCAATGGTACAAATGATACCATGAACATATCTGAGTCCGAAATATTTTCACATACAACTTGTTTGTATTGTTTTTGTCCCGAAGAACCATCACATCCCCATTTACAAAATAGAATTAACTTTGTGTTTCCATATTTCTTTAACTCAGTTCCTGTTATTGATTGTAGCAAGCGTTTGGCTGTGTGATCAAGTAAAGATTGTAGTTGTACTTCTGCCGAAATTGGTGTGATTGTAATAGTGTCCTTTGATGGCAAACAGTCTATTTTAGCAGCTGTTATGTGATGATATGCTGGATACATATTTGAGCCTTTTTCAATCGCACGCAATCTGAGCTGAATATATTTGTGTTTTGTTAATTTCAAATCCAGAAATAATGCTAATGCCTCCTCATTTGTGAACTGTTTTGCATCGCTCGGAGTTGGTATACTTTTAAGAATTCGCTTTGTTCTCACTTTTGTTAATTGGTTTTGTGCTCGTAATTGATGTAGAAAAGATTCTTTTATATTTGTAGAACCAATTTCCTCGTTAAAATTTTTAAGTTTCCGCCTCTTAGATCTATCGCTGCAGTTGTCCAATGATTTGCGTGGTCTTCCAGCCTTATCTAGCTTTGCTGTTTCTCCACCAACATTAAGTTGGCCTTCTAACCAGTTTGCACTTTTATTATAAAACTTTTGTTTACAGTAGTTAACTTCTTTCAATCGTTTTTTTAGTACTTTGACGAAATTAGATAATTGCTCTTGTATTTCGGTACTAGACGAATTTAAGTTTAATTTTATTTTAACGTAACTAAGAACATCTTCCTGGTTTTTGTTTCGAAAATACTCTTCGGCCAGTTCTTTATAACTAAAGTTCTCCATATTTTTCTCAATATTTTTATTTGCGTCTGTTATCACTTTTTTATCACTTTTTATCACTTGCGAATATACGTCCGTACACTTGAAGTATTAACTTATTATTGAGTAATCCCTTATAGAATCCGTCATTTTATACATTTTTAGGTACATGTTATTCACACATTGATCTTTAATTTCATAGCAGGTAGTACTTAAATTGAACAAAACTGCACTTGTTATCCAGACTTCAATATCAGGTAAAACTAATTAGTTTCTCGCCAATATGGGGTGGTTTTTTATCTTTAGTGGTTTAGTGCCGCGATTATTGACAAACTTATAAAATTGTTTATGACTTTGGTTGACCCTTAAATTTGACAACAGGTAAATTAAGAAAGAGATCATTTGTTTACTGTAGAACCTATTGTGATCATTTTATGACTTATTTTTTTGCTGATCAAAACAAAGCCAATAAACCCTTTCGCAGGTATTTTATTTAATTATTTTACTTTTACGTAGTCTAAAGTAAAAAAACAAAATTTTTTTTAGAGTAATTTTTTTAGAGTAATTTCATTAAAATGAAAAAAGTGTTCTATCGGGGGCTCGTGGGGGGTGCAAAAGTATATATAGGGTTAAACAGGATACATTCGCCTTTCTCCGGGTGGTATACGTTTCTTGTTCCCTTACTTCCTTTAGAAGTTCTATTCCACTAAAGTTTAAATTTGAGAAAAATATAGTGGTTTCATAAATATTTCATAACGCCCCTAATATCAAACGTTAGAACTGTGACTACTTACAAAAACTAAAGACTATAATCCTACTAACATTATAAAAAAGACCGCAGGCCAATATCGATGACAGCTTGCGAGTAGTAACCATTTATTTTTGATAAAAAACAAAAAAAAAACACCTTTTGCTGAATTAAAAAAAACAGTTGAGTTTGACAGCATGCCACGCCCACAATTATCAATAGTTTAACCTAATTTTTTGGCTACCTTAATCTGGATATATAAGCTACAAAAAGGAGTAAAAATTTTAAAAATCGATGACAAAAAAAAATTTGACTTTTGGCCAATGAAATCAAAATTTGAGCCACAGTGCGACGTATGTCAACCTACGTTTTATCGCTGACAAATTATTTTCTCAGAAAACGACACATAGCGACATACGTTGCTATTAATGAAAAAAATGCAAAATAATTTTAGATTATTTTTAATTTTATAACCACTTATAAAGACTTGTGTGTTTATTTCTGTCATTTTTTGTCACTATTATTCTTGATACGTTGTTATATTCTCATCCTAAGTCCCGTTAACTTTTTGTTGACAAAAAAAATCCATTTTTCAAGGAACAACAACTTATGTCTACATGGGTGGTTGCATTGGTAGTTTTCTTTTTCAAAGAAAACGACGTTTGTCCACATAAGTTCTTTTATCTGCACACACTTTAAGTGATATTTACATATCGTTTTTTTTCGTCCTTCTCAAGGATCATTCCTCTGAAGATTTTTGACTCAAAATTTTATATAAAGTATTTATTGCCCATATCTACTGGACTGTTAAATAAAAAGCTCTAAAAACTTTATATCGAGCCCATAATTTCAAATATAACGTTTTTTGGCTCCCCTGAACATTTTAATTTTATGACATACGCGGTTATTCTAGAAAACCACAGAGTTATCATGTCTGCTTGCAACAATATTGGTTGTAATTAAATTTGATTTATGCTTATTCTCTATATTCAACTTGTTGGACTTAAGACCCTTTCTCTAAACGCATGACATAGAGTATCGTCTAGACCAACTAATTTTCTTACTTTTTTATATAAATTCTTCCCCAATTATTTTCTTCATAAATTTTTGTAATATTTTAGAGAAATGCATAATCAAAGCTAAAATCAAAAATTTCGTATGAACTTGCGGGTTTTATCCTCATGCCGATATTGAGTAACCCACTGTTGTACACTTCAATAACGACAGCCAGCAAATGACATTGGCTGTATACGATACAAGTGTGCATCAACCATTCCCTTAGGCAGAATATGCGTAATTTCACTCGATTGGCATCAATGATAAAAGTCATGATAGCCATATTATCAATGCCAATGGAAGAGAAAAAGTAACAACAAAAAAAACTTGAAAATTAACCAAAAATGGATAAAAGTTGCATTATGACTGTCAGTAAAATCATGATTTCTTTTTTTGTTATAAAAAAGAAAAACTTTATGATCATTATAAACGACGAAATTAACGAATATTACGACCACTACCACCAAAAGGAGATACCACCCTTATCCCACCAACATTAAATGCTGCCTTAAGTAGATGAATGCAACAAGCATTAATATTAAGTATATATACACACACACACACACACACACACATACACATGCACATATACAATCATGAAATGCAATGGATATTATGAAAATATAAATTTTGCAACAAGGCTTGAAGGCGAATAAAAGAATGAACGCACGTTGTTCGTGTTATCTGTAGCAGTCACTAGTGGTGGTGATGCTGATGATGAAGCTGCTGTTGCTGTTGTTGTCGTTGCTGTTTCTTCTTTCACAGAATATCAGTTTGTTCATAGTTCATAAAAGCAAATGTGCCTCGTAGGAATAAAGTAAAAATGATATAACGAGCAAACAAGCAGCTATACTAAGTTGAAGTTAACTACTATGTTCTTACACATTAACAACCAACAATATTGGTATTTATTAACTGCGAGCAAAAGTATTTTCTTTGTTATAAAAAAAGAAATAAAGCAAACTTACTATTACAACAGTTGCCGATAACAATCCAAAAAAATTAAAGTTTTTTTTCCAGAGTTCAGAAAAAAACACACACTGAATAAAAAACTCGTACATATATGTAAACAAACATAGCTCAGACCAACACACATATATTTTTATTTTCATATTAATTATGTGTGTTTCTAAATTTTGTACGGTGCCCAACACAATCATGACCGCGTTTCGTTTTAATATTTCGTTATGTACACGAACATGTTTCTATCACGTATTTTTTGCTTCAAACATACATAAGCCACACAGATTCGAGTGTAGCTTTATTTTAAGTTCGTTTTCTTGCACGTGTACTGCTAAAAAAAAAAGAACATGTTCTTCAACGCGTACATCCAAAAATTAAAACATTATCCACTCGCAATCGGAAGAGTTTTTCCATAGAACAAATATCTCCAGTTAATTAAAATATAGTAAATTGTATACAAAAAATTTTAAATTGGGGAAAATGGAAATGTTTTCATATGAAAACACTTGTAATAAAGACATTTTTCTATGAATTAAAATTTATAATTTTTTAAACAGAAACTTCTACATGTAAAGTGTTGCAAAAAAGAAAAATTATGAAAATGTGTTAAATTTTTATTTATATTAATATCTATAAATAGTTATTTAATTTTTTATAAATAAATAAAATTTAATTTTCTATTATTAGTTTTCTTTCATACTTCAATTTTTTGTATTTATCGACTACAACAACAACAACAATTACAGCTATGACAGAAATATTCAGTGTTGCCATATATTTTTTTGGGAAAAACTTATCATTTCTGAAAAAAAACTTTTTTTTTTGTTAAAAAAAAATTTATTTTTTTAAGTGCTAAAATCAACGCAAAAACACATATAAAAACAATATATTTTGAATTCAATTTTATTAACATGCAAAAAAGCAACATAAAAAACATTTTTCTATAGTACTATAGATAGAACAAAAAACATAACATATTTTTCACTCTAACTTTTTACATATAAGGAACTTATGCAAATGAATTAAATTCACATTTTGAGATCATAAAAAAAAATATAAAATAAATAAAATTTGATAAAAATATTATATATACATGGTCTTATTACATTTTAAGCCATTTCTTTTGATTGTACAAAGTTTGTGCAATTGTTGTTATTTTTTTTTTAAAGTGTTTTGTTCTTAATATACCACATAAAGTTGGAATTTCTAATTTGTTTCTTGTTTTGTTTTTATTTAAATTAATTCTCGAAAATATTCGCTCTACGTTGGCTGTGGATACAGGATTGCATGAACTAATATTTGTAAATTAGGAAAAACTTTAGATCCATCACAACGTTTCACTTTAAATATGACCTCCCAAAACTTTTCAATATTTTGCTCCTCCAATAAATTATATTCCGCAAAATCAAAATGGAGCAGCTCTCGTCATTCATCATCAGTTTTTTGAACATTATTCAAATCAACTACATTTGGCACAAAAGCACATTATTGCGCAATACTCTTTTTGTTACCTTTTATCACATTAACGGGTGCTAAACCTTCAATACATTTGAGGAAATCATTTTTAAAATCAAACTTTTTTTAATAAGTGATTACAAAGTTCAACATAAAATTTAAAACAATGAGTTCTAAAATCCATTTCATTTGCCTCAGATAGTTTGTTTGAACTTATTGCTAAAGATACTACAGCACCTAAGTAAATATCTTTGACATCTTTTAGATATGTGCTATTGTTAACATCAATTTGTTTGAACTTTCCAAAACTTATATACTCATCCTTAACTACATATTCAAATATTTTGCTATACAAACGATTTATTTCCCCATTAAGCAAATGTATTTGTGGACTTTCGCTTTGAAATAATCGGTTTAACTTATTGATGTCGTTCAATATAAATTTTAAAAATAATAAATAGAGCACAAATTCAGGTTTTTGTATAATTTCGATAATTCTTTTAGTAGAGTCAAATTTTTCTAAATCGTCATGCAAAAAAATAACTTTAAAGCATCCAATCGGCTAAGAAGTTGGTTTACGGTAGCTTCGAGCGAAAGCCAACGTGTTTGCGAAGGATGCAACATTTTTCGGGGATTATAATCCAATAAAATTTTAAGGTCTGCAAATAAATCTACCCTCTTTGGGCTATTTTCAATAAAATTGTAAATGTCCCTGGCACCAACTTCAACAAATTTGGGCAAAAATTAAATGCTTAGTTAGCAGAAAGTGCAAATGAATGACAAGTGCATTTAAATATAATAAGATTGCGACAATCTTTTTTTAAAAGAATGGCCACTGAGTGGTTAGCACCAGTCATCACGTTGGCCCCATCTGCAGCAAAGCCTATTAAGTTTGTTTTGTAGTCAACGTTATTTTTTGAAAACGTTCACAATAATTTCATAAATGCCTATTTATAGCATTGCAATTTCTAACTTTAACAAGGCCAAGAAAAAATCCCAAAGCTTGCTGTTAAATTCAACTCGTACAACTAAAGATAGCAGCTTTGTTGTTGATATATCCGTAGATTCGTCGACGCTTAGGGAAAACCATTTCATTCGCAGCATATTACATAATTCATCTTGCTGCGTTTCTCCAATGGCATTCTTCACTAGGGCTGTTGTTTTAGTTCTTTTTTATGAGAGCTGAATCATCGACAGTACTTTGTAGTAACGGAACTAAATGATCCATTGCCAAAAATGGAACATTATGCTTCACACAGAAAGCTGCCAAGTGCAGTTCAATATTTGACACTTTGTCATTAAATTTACCTGCATTACCAAAAACTAAGCTGCTTCCTACTTGCACTTTAATGGCCTTTGCTCTTTCAATGTGCTTTGAAGTTATTGCACGCGCTTTCAAATCTGATAATCGTCCCTGTGCTTTTAATTGGCAATTGCAAAATTTACAAAAAGGAAAATTATTTTCGCTTTTTTTTATCCAAGCCTTCAATAGTGTATGGTCTTCCCACGATTTTACGTAATTTCCAAGTTTCCTTTTTTTTTTGATTGACGAGGGGGAGACTCAGAAATCTCTATGACATTTTCTGAGGTGGTGTCGTCGTTTCCTTTGCTTGAATCTTAAAAAATAAATAATTCCTCATTAAACATTCTTTGAATAACATTACAATATCTTCAGCTTACCATTTTTTTTTTTTAAATATTTATCCATTTGTAAGAAAAAATATTCACCAATTTCCACAGAACCAAAACGAATTGACTTGTTGCATTAAAATGGTAGTAACAAAAATTGTTACATAGATGCAGTAAAAAGGGTGTAAAGAAGTATGATATCGATGCAGTACAGGATAGTATAAAAAATAGTCTTAAATTAAGTTTAAAAATATATTCTTTTTAATGAATTCAAATTGGCAGATTAATTTTTTTTTTAACCTTTTAAAAACTTTGAAAAAAAACTTTTTTTTTTGTAGAAAAAACTTGAAAACTTTTTAGCACCTCAAAAAACTTGCAAAAAAAAAAGGGAAAACTTGATATATGGCAACGCTGGATATATTACAAAATTTTGAGTAACAACAATAACAAGAACAATATAGAAAAATAATATATAAATTTTTTTAAATTTTTTACATCTTCTTTGAAACGATTTTGTTGGTTCTAAATAGCAACTAGTTCAGGATGTTACTGAATCTTTTGCACTAAAAATGAACAACCCAGCTGACCTACTTAGGGCGTGATTATGATTTCCATAGACGGACATCGCGATATCAACTGTGTTTTTTTATAAAGATCAAGAGTGTATGCAGTGGGTGATAATACATTGGAAACTTTTACAAAATTCTGAAGTTGTCAATTTTGTTTCTTAATGATTTCGCGTTAAGTCTTAAACTCATGTTTTTATTTTGCCATATCACTCTTTGGTGCGTTCTCTATCGAAAGATAATAAATTTGTTATAAAAAATGCTATTAAAAAAATAGATAAACGAAAAAAAAAATATTTTTTAATAATGCCAAAATAATGGAAACTTTTAAATTTCTGTAGCAGAGGCGCTTAAGACAATAAAATTGGAATATATATTAAAGAAAATATATAAAAATTATCCATTATTTAAATATTTATAGTTTGTGACGTTTTCTTTCAACTGTTTTCGAAACACAATTGTTTTTTCAATGTTTTAATCTTAAAATTGTTTATTGTAAAATAATGGCAAGGATAACGTTTTGTGTAGATTGTAAAACCAGCATAGTAGATATATTTACTGTTGGTCTTAAGTAATAGATAATTTGCGAGAAATATTCTATGAATAAATCCATAATTTAGAAAAATTATCAAGAATAATCGTGAAAGAGGTACAGAATAATTTAATAACAAGAGAGTTTAAAAAATGCTACCCAAAGATGTTATTAACAATTTGAAACAAAATCATGTGATCGAACTATTTCCCCACGAGCAACTGAGCCAGATCTTGGTTGTTATCATACTGCGAAGAAACCACTGAGAAAAATCTTCTGGCGCGCATAAAGAACACATGAACTGGCCAAGATGGAATTGGAATACTGTTCTCTATTCAGATGCGTCCAAGCTTAATTTAAAGGGCCATGGTGAAAGAACGTTTGTACGACGGCCAAAGGGAAAAAGACTAGATCTAAAATATACAAATAAAACTGGCAGTATTATCGTAGGCAGTTGCTTTTTGAGCCAGGAAATGGGACCAATTCATGTACTAAAAAAATACTCTATTTGGAATTTGATACTGACCAATTATATAAGTGACGTATGAAAGTTCCAACATAACAATAACCCAAAACACACACGTTTGTACGACGGCCAAAGGGAACAAGACTAGATATAGAATGGATGTGGCAATGTTATGGTATGTGGCTGCATTTTGGGCCAAAAAATGGGTCAACTTCATATAGTAGAATATACTCCAACTGTAGGTGGATACAGGCAAACTCTAAATGACGTAATGTATCCGTACGCCTCCGGCCTGGAACTTCTAACATGATCTTGACCCAAAACACACCTGCAAAGTTGTAACCAGTGGCTTCCCAGATCACCAGATCTCAATCCCATAGAAAATCTATGCGAAATTGTACAAACAAGACAGATCTAATAGGGTCATTTAATTTGGAGTGGCAAACAATTTTAATAAATATGGTCAACAATTTAATTTAATCCGTGTCTCGGCATTGTGAAGCAGCATGTCTAGCAAAATGTTGAAACTAAAAATATACAAAAAATTTGCAATTATTATAAAGTAGAGGTTTCCAACAGCATAAAAATTAATACATTTAAGTTTTGTTATTTTTTTTCTGTGTTCAGTGTTGGGCATACAAGGCAACGGAACTGATCGGCTTTAACTTGGTAAAGCCCAGAACCAATCCTTGTTCTTGTAACCAACTAAGAAGACTCACGACCTCCGACCCTTTTGGGCAGGTGGACACCGGGTAATGGTATTATAACACCCGTTAAAATACTAGCTAGTGTGAGCAACGAAACAGAAGGAAAACTATAAACCCTTCGGAAGGCAACGGGAAACCACCGAAGTAACATCCCTTGTAAATCATACATTATGAATAATACAACAAATAACATATGGCCCTCAGTCTCCGGCCAAACGAGGGTGCTAAGAATCCCCGGAGGTAAAAAAATCAGAAACTTAACATAGGAACTTGGAATGTTAGAAGTCTCTATGAAACTGGAAAGCTGAACAATACCATAAGTGAAATGAACAGACTCAACATAGATATACTGGGTATAAGTGCAACATGGTAGAAGGAATGTGGTGAATTTATATCCGAAAACACTAGAGTGTACCAATCAGGAAATCAGAATTGTCAAAGGCCATATAGCTGAACGTATATCTGAATGCGTCCCAATGTCAGATAGAACAATGCTTATAAAGATAATGGGAAACCCGACTAATATTAACATAATTCAAGTCTACGTCCCTACATGTGATGGAAGTAGTGACGCAATCGAAGAATTCTGCGACTTAAACGCGAAGGTAGGACAGAGTGAAGTAATGGGTGTCACCGGAAAATATGGATTATGTGAACGAAATGAGAGGGGGGGACAGACTTGTACAATTCTGCCAAGAACATAAAATGAAAATTACAAACACCCTATTTCGCCTACACCCTAGAACACTCTACACATGGAAATCACCACAGGACAATAGAGGAAAAATTGTGAGAAACCAAATAGATTACATATTAATAAACAAAAGATATTGTACCTGTGTGACAAAATGCTCAACATACCCGGGAGCAGACGTACCATCTGATCATAACCTCCTGGTATCAAATGTCCGCATCAAACTATCTATTGTTCGAAAACAGAAGCCAAAACCTAAAATTAATACTGAAAAACTAAGGGATACATCAGTTAAAAATAAAGTTAAGGATCGTATAAATTATAAACTTGCAGGTGTCGATGGTGATGATGTAGAAAATCTGTGGAATAATGTCAAAAATATTATTAGCACGATTACGAAAGACTCACTAGGAAGCTGCATAAAAACAAAACAAGATGAATGGATGACAGACGAAATTCGAAAACTTCGAACAGAAAGAAGTAAAAATAAAAACGTAAATTACGAAATGTACTGGGAATTGAACAAAGAAATCCGAACGGCAACCCGATCTGCAAAGAACGCACTACTAAATCGTCAATGCCAGGAAATCGAAGTGCAACAAAACCTACACGACGATTTTAATCTACATAAAAAACTCAGGGAAGCCGCATAAATATACAAAAGGACCTCTGCAGCAATTCTGTTTGATGACAATAAGGAGGCTGTATTCGAGATGACGGATAAAAAACGCATTTGGAAAGATTATGTAGCGAATTTATTTACTGATGAGGAAAGGTCGGTTTTCGAAAGCAACGCAGATACCCCTATATCCGGAACACCAATCACTAAATGTGAAGTAGAATACGCAATAAGCTCTCTAAAGGACAAAAAGGCAACAGGTCCAGATGAAATCCCCCCAGAAGTCCTAAAGCTCATAGATGGTGATGATACGATTCTATTTGTAAAACTTTTTAACTACATTTATGACACAGGCCTATATCCACACGAATGGCTTTAATCAACGTTTGTTACAATACCTAAAAAGAACAATGCAAAGAAGTGCAGTGAATAGAGGTTAATTAGCCTAATGTGCCATGCACTTAAAATATTTCTGAGAATAATACACAAGAGAATATACGCCAAATGTGAAGAGGCCATGGGAGAATAACAATTTGGCTTCAAGGAAGGAATGGGTACTAGAGAAGCGCTACTTAGTATCCAGGTACTTAATCAAAACTGTCGGGATATCTAGAAAGATGTCTTCCTTTGCTTTATTGATTATGAAAAAGCCTTCGATACTGTGCAACATGACAAGTTAATGGAAACTCTAACAGCCATTGAAATAGACGAGAAGGAAAGGCGATGCACAAAAAATCTTTACTGGGCCCAGTCAGCGCGAATTGCAATCAGTGGGGAACTCACTGAAGAAATTGCCATCTCAAAAGTAGTGAGGCAGGGGTGCATACTATCGCCCTTGACATTCAACATATACTCACAGAAAATATTCCGAGAATCAATTGAAGGAGAAAGATTAGGAATTAAAATAAACGGACGATAAATAACCTAAGGTATGCTGACGATACCACATTATTGGCAAGCTCTATAACTGGTCTACAGAAGCTGATAGGCAAACTTACATCGGCAAGTGAATCATATGGCCTGGGAATTAACGTTAAAAAAACTAAATACATGGTTGTAAGCAGAAAAAACTTACACGACAACACAACACTTAAAATAAGAAACACTGAACTCGAACGAGTGAAAAACTTTAAGTATCTGGGGGTCTTCTTAAATGATCAATGGGACGCATCTAAGGAAACAAGATGCCGTATAGAGATGGCAAGAGATGCATTTTTTAAACACAGCAAGGTTTTGACCAGCCATGATATCAGTCTTGCAACAAAATCACGATTTATCAGGTGCTATATATGGTCGGTTTTATTATATGCCGTAGAAGTATGAACAATTAAAGCAGCGGACGAAAAAAGATTAGAAGCTTTTGAAATATGGATATACAGACGTATAGTGAAGATACCGTGGACCGACCACGTTCCAAACAATGAAGTGCTGAGAAGAACGAACCAGGTTCGACAACTAATTAAAACTATAAAAAATAGGAAAATCACTTATTTAGGACATATAATGAGGAACGATAAATATAAATTTCTTTAAAAAATTATCAAAGCTAAAATTTAAGGAAGACGCCAAAGAGGAAGAAGAGAACTCTCCTGGCTGAAAAATATCCAGGAATGGACAGGATATCGTGATGAGCTAAATTTAATAAATGCTGCAAAAAATAGACAACTTTTGAGTATCTGAAGTTTTATAAAATTACAAGATCTTTTTTTATTTTTATTGTATGTATACATGTTATTTAGAACTGTATAATTGTATCCCGTATGATCGCTTACATCCGAATAACGGATTTGCAAATAAAAAAAGAAGATTTTTTTTTGTGAAGTTAAGCTATATTGTGTTAATAATAAGAGAGTTTTTAATTTTTGTCAAAAGTTACCAATGTATTGTAATTTACTGTATATTTTATGGAACTAGATTATATTTTTCATTACTACAAACGGAATGGCAACATTATATATCTACACTCTGCAGACTGGTATGGCGAATATAATAGGATTGAAAACCTTATTTTATTATTTCTTTTTAATATACAACCTGCCGAGAGTGTTGTGTCAAAATTTCAAACAGATCATTTAAAATTTTAAATCGATTTTCTCGCAAGCAACATTTTTCAAGTCCGTGAACATCATAATTCAAAGTCTAATTGACTTATCATTTTTAAATTTTATACACTGTTTCTACACATAAATCAACAGATATGCAGGGCGAGGCTTTTTTTACCTTCTTTTTTTTCCACTTTTTAATACAAATTCAGTGAAATTTGTAGCAAAAATCGTGTTTTTCACTTCAAAATGCTGCAAAAAAAACTGATACCTGATTACCTAGGGAAACATATTACATTTTAAACGCATTTCGATTTTTTTGTTTGACATAATCCGGTAACGAGTTATGATGTTCAACGCACAGTAATTTTTTCGAGGCGCCTTCGGAGATTCGCTGTCCGTCACTAACTTATTAACATTTTTAGTTGAAATATTTTCAAAGATACTTCAAATATTATGCTTTAACCTGTATATAAAAAAAATAAATAAATAAATTACGAAAATACGTACTTTTTTCGACCTTAAACCTTACCCGCCCTTAAAAATATCGTCCTCTTTATTTACTACAAATACCAAGTCTTGTTATTTAATCTTTTCTGTCCACAAGTTTTAATGAATATTGCTTTTAAAACAATTTTTTTTAACAAATATAATAATGAGCAAAATTATTTTTGGTTAAAAACAAATTTGCGTTAAAAAAAAATTATTTATGTCAACCACAAATTTGAATAACTGCACCACATTTGGTGGGATTTTATCACTTGTTATTACCGCGATCAGAAATTAATTTTTGACAATGAGAAACTGATATATAATGCATTGTGATGTGGAGGGTATAGAAAGGAAAAAGAAATTTTGGCCAAAATTTCTGATTCATATCTGTCTGAACTTAAAATGAAAGATATATCAAGATATATATTTATATATATCACTATCATTTTTGTCATTCATATGAAAAAATTCCAACAGATCTAAAATAAAATTCCATCAAATAGATTTTACAATTTAAAATGTTATTTTGAATACCCGATTTAAGGCAGTCTTGGGTACTAGAATCTTTATAATTGTTCTTCTTCGAATTTTAGGAACTAACTGTTTAGTATTTTGTTTAAGCTTCATAAACTTTCTTTATATAATGTCGTCGTTATAATTATCAACGAAATAATTTTTTCCCTGCTCCAATTAATACTGCACATACAGCGGTTATGCAACGAATTTTTAATTTCGCAAATATCTTAATTTATATGTACATGTGTATGTGTTGCACATACTTATAATATTTATGTTTAATAAGGAGTACATAAACAATATCTGCTCTTTTTCTCCGTTTTTTTTTTCTGTCGATGAATTGAACTACAATTAAGCAACAGTTTATAATTGCGTCATCTGTTCGCTTCCTGCAGCATTCATATTGTTCAAATGCGAAGAAAAAATCTTCATCTATGAACATATATGAGAACATTTATACATTATAGTTGCAACAGCTTGTAGGATTCCAAAATACAACTCAGTAATAATATTACAACATACTGGCAGACTGACTGACTAACTGGCTGGCTTCAACATGCTAAAGGTTCTATAAAAAAAAAACATTTTGGAATCATAAAATATAATACAAAAGCAACAACAATAACAACAACAAGGAACATAAACATTAATTTTTCCAAAAATCACATTACTCTGGCTGTATTAAATTCTTTTGTTTAAAACCCTTTGTGAATTTTATATCAGGGATTGTTTTTTATGTAATTTTAAAGTGCAAAATAAACAAGAAAAAATTGTTCAATACCAGCTTGAAAGCCGCGGCATGCCATAAAAAAACAATTGAAACTGTTTGCTCCTTCATTTATTTTTGGCTCAAATTTATTTTTTTCTTTTGTCGGAAACAATGACTCAAAGTTGATTCAACGTTATTAATGAAATTAATGACTGATTGTTGAACATTTTTATGCCCTATACCACTATGTGGGGAGGGTATAATGAGTTTGTGCTGATGTTTGTAACTAGAAAAAATAATTGTACAGATCGAGTCAGAAAGTGATTCTGACTCATCGATGACCCTCCATCCGTCCGTCCGTCAGTCTACCCGTCCGTCCGTGTTTTCATGTAAACCTTGTCACAGCTCGTAAATTTGAAAATACTTTGATTAAATTTATAGACCATAGGAAGAACTCTATTGAAATTGTTAAAAATCGGTGCTTGTTCAGACCTGGCGCTATCAGACCAACTAAAATGGTCATAAGATCCACATAATAATATTCGTATATAACAAAAAAAAAAAAATTGGTCTGTTTGTTTCTATAATACCCATTAAGCCGTATTCCAAAAATAAACCTTGTAGCTCCATTTTTAATCGTAGTCTCTATATAAAGCTGTTTCCCGGTATGGAATTAACAACAAAAATATTGCATGTTTCTTTTTTCAAATTTGATTTATACATATATGGTCAGGATCTGTCCATTCTTGATCTCGTGCCCACATAAAAATAATATCAAATATCATTTTTTTCTTATCGGCATGCCATAAATCTATAATATTAATAGGCCATGAGTTTTCTTGTGACGGATATAAAAATTGTAGTTAATAACCGATTTTGACCAAACACACTTGATTTAAAAGGAATTCCATTTTAGCTGTCCACCAGATTTACAGATTTGCACCGCCTGGAATATTTTTTTGGAGTAATGCTCATTTAAAGTTGTTACCTACACATACATGAAACCCATTCCGTGTGTCTATTTATTATAATTATTAAAAAGCCCTGTGTTGAATTGTTAATTGCCTAAAATTGGTTAGCCAACCCTTAGGTTCCTTTAAAATTATTTCTTAACAGACCCACTAATATATTTTCTGTGTGTTCAACACAAATTTATAATGAAATTGAATGAATTTTAATTAAAAAAGTGGTGAACAGCAAATTGACTAAAATTGATTACAAAATTATGTATTAAATGAAAAAAAAAAAAATTTCCTAGAATTTGCACTTAAATTTGGACGGCTGGGCTATGCTAGTTAATAACAATATTGCCTCAGTAAAGTTGGATCTAAGACCCTCTTTTGAAACGCATGGTATAGGGTATTGTATAATCGGTCTAGACCGACTACAATTTTCTTACTTGTTGTAAATATAATTGAGAGCTACTTAGTGTATGCCTTGGTTTTTTTTTTAAACTAGTTCAAACTGTACCAAAGTTCTAAATGTTTAAAAGTGTAATATAATTTTCTTTTTAAATTTAATTTTAAGGAAAAACTTGCAAAATATCAAATGAAATTAAAACATCATTTTGCTGGCATTTTCCAATGAATCAAAATGGCAACTATTAAATAAATTTCTACATATTTATTTTGTAGTCCTTGGCAAAATTAAGAATTTTATGTACACGAAAATAATAAATATAAATGACTTAAAATTAGAGTGAGTTCCAGTTTCGATATGTTACAGGATAATGAGTCTCGCATGGTTGAAAAAAAAAAAATATGACAAATTTTGATATTTTTGGAAACTTTTTCTTCAGCAATATTTTAACGGGATTATGTTAAAATCAGCACCTTTTGAGATAATTATAAATTTTCAGAAAAAAAAAACGCAATGTAAAACTAACATGAAGAAATATTGATTTCAAATCGTTGGAAATTTCTGAAAAAAGAATTTCTTTTACTTTTAACGTTACTTCATCTATAATATTAATACGTTAGGCAAACTGTAAAGATTAATGCTCGCCAGACAATTTTTCTCTGATATCAGTAGTTTCCTCACAGGACGATAACAACCAAGATCAGCCTCAATTGCTCGTAGAGAAACAGATAAAGTACATAGTTTTACTTTCACTTGGTTAATGACCTCTTTAGTTAGGATTTTTTGATATTTTTAAACTCTCTTGCTATTAAAATATCCTGTCTTTGACTCGTTTGAAAATGAAATTACTGATTTATTCATAGAATATTTCTCACAAATATTCTTTCGTTTACGACCAGCACACTTTTTTTCTGTTTTTAAAAAAAATAAATAAATAATCAACTCTGGTAAATAAGTTGAAAAGTTTCCACTGTTTTGGCATCATTAAAACAAAAATATTAATTTTAGAAATTTATCTCAAATTTAGTATGCACAATTTTCAAACTTTGTGCTGCATTTATAGATAAAGTTTGAATTATCTTTATCTATAATATTAATGGGCTAGGCGATTTCTTGTGACCGATGTTTTGTTCTACCGTTTTATCTCTATTTTGACCAAATGTATATTATTTGAAAGGTATTTATTTTTAGCCGTTTTACAGATCTATAGATTCTTTAATTTTTTCCTTTATTTTAAGTAAATTGCATTTAAAGTTGCTACTAACACATACATACACAAAATTATACAATGCTATTTGTGTGTTTATTAAATTTGTTAATGTGTTTGTAATAAAAATGAGTTTGTTTTTTGTGTTGATTTGTGAATTGGCTAAAATTGATTAGCATACCATATTTAATAAAAAAAATAAAATTTCCTAGAATTTGCACTCGAATTTTGAGGGCTGGAATCTGCTAGTAGTAATAAATGAATTGGCTGAGTTCAAAAGTACAGCTGCCTAAAAATTGCACTCGAATTTCGAACGATGGAATCTGCTAGTATAAATTAATATGTTGAGAAGATGCAAAGAGGTAACATTTTTACCCTTTTTGGCCGCGTTTGCCCTTAAATGGCCGAATTTCGAAAAAATTAATACTGAGCCCATATATGTTTCTTGGATGGAGTCTACACACCAAATTTCATATTCCTAGATTCACTTGTTACCATTTCCCTCCTTTTTCGCCGCTTTTGACACCTTAGTGTACGAATTTCTAAAAATCCCTTATTAGTGGATCTTTACGCCGCACAGTGGCTGAAAATCGTTTTTCATTGGCCAAAATTCCGTAACTTTTGAACCGCTCAAAATATTTAAGTAATTTTTTTTAATGGATGGGTATTTAGTTCAGCTTGACTCAGTTTTAATTACATTAAAATTGATTGAGGACTTTTTAAGGAATTCTAGGTCAAAGTTGAACTATTGATTTTTTTTTTACTTTTACAATGAAATATGTGTTTATTATTTTTTTTTTTATTAATTAAAAAATTTAATATTTGGATTTTAATAATAATTAAAAACATTTTTTGTAATAATGGGATTTTTTTAATGTTACACGCAAAAAAATTTTTACACTAAAAAAAAATAGTAAAATCAACTGGAAAATTAATTACTGAAAAATTAAAAAAAAAATTGTTGTCAAATTTGCTAATTTGTTTACACTCAAAGAATATTTACACTTAAAAAAAAACGTTAATAATATTCTCTAAAAATCTTGCTATTACTACAAAAAAATTTATTATTTTTTGCTGTCAAATTTGATAAGTTTAAAAAACATTTTAAAAATAAAAACTGCAATAGACTTTAATTGCATTTGCAACAATGTGAGGTTCTGTTTATTATTATTTTTTACTAAAACTATGTTTTTTGTTCTTAAATAACAATGAATGGCAATTATAATTATTATTCATTTAATTCAAACATTGATTGCAAATATTCCATATTTTGTTCTGTGTTATTTCTGTTCTTTATTAGTTTTTTGACTTCTTCATCTAAATCCCTATGTTCCACTTTCCATTGATTTAGAATACTGGAGATGAACGGATCTGACGTTGCTAATAATATATTTAAATAGATCTTCATTTGTGGAATTTCGTGAAATTTTTCTAGTATTGTGCTCTCTATAAAATCGGTTATCATTATTCCTTTTTTTCCTAAGCTTCCTCTGATAGATCTTCAAGTGGCACCAAATGATATTTAATGACATGTTCTCCATGATAAAGGATTTTGTGAACTGTTGCAGACATATTTCTCCAAGGGTGGTTGGTTATATATATTTTTGCAGTTTCCTTTGCATAATCTCCAAATTTTCTAGAGTCAATTTCTTCATTGCATGCAAGTTATTCTGGGATTATTTTAAATTTGAAAATAAGATTAAAATCCACTCCTATTATTTCAGATGCTGTTTCTGGATCTGAAAAGAATCTACTTGCGGTATTGCCATCATGTGTATTGCCTGATCCTTGTTTTGGCCGAGCTATAATCAACCCAAATTTGTGATATTCATCTTGAACATGTTTCTTTGTTGGTTTCGTTGTTTCTTATTGATCCTGAAGACCCGAAATCCAAATTATAACTGATTTTTAGTATGTGTTCCATAAGTCGTATTCTTGCATGTATGTAGTGGTGATAATCCAAATTCATATGCGTCGGTATTATCTAATGATTTTGTCGGGACTTGGTTTAATTGGCTTGATGTTGCTTGGCATATAATGCAGCTGGATGCAGCTTTCGTATCGTAATTTGAATTTTTTTAGAGTAATTTCATTAAAATGAAAAAATTGTTCTACCGAAGGGTCAATACGGGTGCAAAAGTTTATATAAGGTTAAAGAGGACACTTTCACCTTTCTCCGGGTGGTATACGTTTCTTGTTCCCTTTTGTTCCCTAGAAGTTCTATTCCACTAAATTTGAAATTTGAGAAAAATATAGTAGTTTCAAAAAAATATTTCATAACGCCCCTAATACAACATGGTAGAGCAGTGGCCACTTACAACAACTAAAAACTATAATCCTACCAACTTTATTAATAAGACCGCAGATCATTATCGACGATAGCTTGCGAGTAGTAACCATTTATTTTTGGTAAAAAAATAAAAAAAAAGTCACCTCTTTCTGAAAATAAAAAAACAATTGAGTTTGATAGCATGCGACGCCCACAATTAGCAATAGTCTAACCTAATTTTTTGGCTACCTTAATCTGGATATATTAGCTAGAAAAAGGCGTTAAAATTTTAAAAATCGGTGACAAAAAAAATTAGACTTTTGGCCAATGAAATCAAAATTTCAGCCACAGTGTGCCGGCAGGGGAACCTACAATCCAAATTCCAAATTTCGGAGTCGAAGGGTTTGGGCTGGGCGATGATGATCTTCCATGCAACTCTTTTATATATATAGATTTACAAGTCTACCTTTACATCTATTCCCAATTAAAAATGGTAAAATATATTTTGGAAATACATTTATGTACACTTTATTATGTTTATGGTATATGTATTGGTAAACAATTTAATATATGTATGAAAAAATATATTACTTTTTAATAAAAAAATATTGTTTAAATGTTATTTCAATATAGGAACCATTTCAAATTAACATAATTTTTCATGTTATTTAAAAATGTATTAATGTTATTTCTATTGGACCGTCACATTAATTCTAAATGGTTTAATAGTTAACTCAATAATTAATTAGTGTTAATCTATATATCTGTGGACACAAGCAATAACCGCCTAAGTCGAAAATCATGCTTTCGAGAAAAATAACTTTTTATATAATTGTAATGAGGCTTCATTACGACTTAGGTCAGTATATTTTTATTAATATCTTTTTAAAAAATTGTGTTAGAGAAATGGTGGTATCACGCATACATAATCCAAACCTTCGAATATCATGCTTTGAAAAAAAAAACTTTTTATATAAATGTAATTGGGCTTCATTACGACTTAGGTCAGCATGTTTTCGTTAATAAGTTTTTAATAAACAGTGATAGAGAAATTGGGATTTCACGTAAATATAAAGCGTTTTTAGTAGAATATGATAGCATACATAACTCAAATCATTCTTAAGTCGACTTAGGCCGAGGCCACGTAATGAGCGGCAAAGTGGCAAACGGCCGAGCGGTGAGCGGCAGAGCGGCGAGTTTGAGCGGCAAGTGGCTTATTACTGAGCGTCATTTCTGAGCGGTTAGTTGTCAAAATGCCATTGTCAATTTTATTATTTATTATTTATATAAAAAGTTTTTATAATAAAAGCAAAATACTTTCACTATTTTATGATTTTTATTTATGTTTGACTACATTTCAACCTTTTTAAATTTTTGTCGATTGAAAAACAACACAAAAATAGTTGTCGTAGTTGTTCGCAATAGCGAATATCGTTTAAAAATTTTACTGAATACAAAAATCGATAATTTGTTGTTTTCTTTTTCTAACGATTCAATTACCATTAAAAAGAAGTTACTGAATCGCGCTACAGATTAACAAAACAAAGAAAAGTTATTTTTTGCTCTTTTTATTCTTTGCCGCTCAGAAAACAACTAAAAATTAGAACAAGTTCTATTTCTGACCGGTGCCGCTTAAACGCTCAGTAGTATTCAGTAGTATTTCATATGTTTTAATATTTTTCCGCTCATCGCTCTGTTGCTCGCCGCTTTGCCGCTCATTGCGTGGCCTCGGCCTTAGGCGGTTATCGCTTGTGACCACAGATATATAAAATTCAATTTCTGTTTGTTTGTTTGACCGCTATACAAATTTTTATTTTTCAACGGATTTCTCTGAAATTTGGGTACACACGATCGCTGTGCTCCAGGTAAGGTCGCCATACGCTTTTTATCGGCCATGCCTACTTATACGCCCATTTTTGATATAAAATAAATTTTCCGTTTTTTTTTGTATACTTGTTCGCTATACAAATTTTTATTTTTCAACGGAATCCTCAGAAATTTGCTAGGCATGATCCCTGTACCCCACGGAAGGTTGCCATATGATTCAAACCGGCCACGCCTTCTTTTAAGCCCACAGTATATACATAATTCATTTTCAGTTTTTTGGTGTATTTGTTCGCTACAGAAATTTTAACCTTTCAACGGATTTCTCTGAAATTTGGTACACATAATCTCTATTCCCCAGGGAAGGTCGGCATATGCTTTTTTCCGGCCACGCCTACTTTTACGACCACTTTTTCTATATAATTCATTTTCTGTTTTTTAGTATATTTGTTCGCTATACAAATTTTTATTCTTCAATGGATTTCTCTGAAATTCACAATCTCTGTACTCCAGGCAAACTCACCATATGATTCTTAAGGCCACGCCTACTTTTACGCCCACTTTTTATACAAAATTCATTTTCTGTTTTTTGTTTTATTTGTTCGCTATTCAAACTTTTATTTTTCAACGGATTTCTAAAAAATTATTATTTCCCCTTTTGTTTATTTGTTTGGCTGCTATACAAACTTTTTTTTTTAACGGCTTTATCTGAAATTTGGTACACGTGATCTTCGTACTCCAGCGAAGGTAAGATTATATATCTTTCGGGCCACGCCTACCTTTACGCTCACTTTTTTATAAAACTCATTTTTTGTTTTTTGATACATTTGTTCGCTATACAAATTTGTATTTTTCAACGGACTTCTCTGAAATTTGGTAAACACAGAAATAACTTCACGATGAACAAATTCCACAAATTTAGAAAAAGGTCCCCAACAGAAATGGACAAATTCCCCATTTTTTTTAAACAAAATAAAAAATGAACTTACTCCCCAAATTCGTTCTTAAATTTTTACATATGTATTTTTATATAATGAATTTTGTTAAATATTTATTTAAGTGAAAATTTGCATACCGATCTCAATATCTGTCCTGCTATAAATGCTTTAAAAATCTGTATACTTTTCAATAGCATTTCGACGCGCTCGCATACCGCAGCTCAGCAAGCTTTGTCCTGAATCTACTCAAGTGCATCTAGAAATCCAGCGGCAAAGACAAGCTCAATCATAGATAATTTTACGTCGCCTGCTCCAGAGTATAATATTTTCGTATATGCACCAGAAGGAAAAACCTGAAATGTTGTGTATCACAAAGCTCTAGAATAACTTAAATAACTTTTAGACATCATACACTCAAAATACTCCATGCATAAACATAGTTAGTTGTAATGGTAAGCAGGCGCCGAGTACTTAGTCCCCAATGAATAAATTCTCAAAAAAAAAATAACTTATTCCTCGAAAAATTGGGGAATAACTTCACGATGAATAAATTCCCCAAATTAAAAAAACGTCCCTGAAAGGAATGAACAAATTCCCCATACTGCTCTCAATATCTGTCCTACAACAAATTTATTTAATATCTGTATTTTTTTCAATAGCATCATTTCGGTGCGCGCAATCGGGGCGCGGACGGGAAGCGACACGCTCGCGGGACACAGCTTAGCTAAAATATCGGAATGATCTGAAAACTATGTTTCGGCGATTCAAATAAGTTGACGACAACTGCGCGGCAGCACGGGCGTGGCTACCAAACGCGCGGAAGCGGCTCGCGGACGCGACGCGCTCGCGAACACAGCGATTGGCGATTAAAATAACTTGATACTAACTGTACGGCAGCACGGGTGTAGCTGCCAAACGTGCGGACACGGACGGGACTCGCTCGCGGAACACAGCTCTGTGAAAAGTCTTAGGATAAATTTTAACTACGTGTGTGAAATAATTACCTATTGAACAAAATAGGCCATACATATACTATAAGCATTTGCTTAAAGCAACCTTGCAGCACAATTTTAAATGTCGCATTCATTTTCCATTTTTGAAACTTCTAAAAATTTGACGTCTCTGCTCAATAATGATCATTTATGATTGAAGTAATTCAATTTTTAAAACTTCTGATTCCTTTAATTTGCAAACGATTCCGTTATATTTGATGTTTACAAAATAAATATATTTAAAAAAAAAAAAAAAAACTTCAAGCGGTTTCGCAACATATTTTTGAAGTATTTTTGTTGTAGCGTCTTTTAAAAAAATTCTAAATTAAAAAATCAATAAATTAAAAATTCAAAAAATAAAAAACATTGGGAAATTTTTTTTAAATTTTTTTAAAATTTTTGGGGAGAAAGTTAATTTTTTGAGGAATTTGTTCATTGGGCACTAAGTGCTCAGCGCCTGGTAAGCATAGTGAACCATTTTTCAAGTCAAAGGCCTTTGGATCCCGGGCAAGACCGGGTAAAAACAGCTAGTTCAACATGAAATTGTAACGTTTCATAATGTGTATTCAATAATGATCTTAGCAATATTTCAATATGATAATCCTATGATTCAACTGGAATTACAATGTTCATTTAATACGATTTATAGTTACTAGCAGATTCCAGCCCTCGAAATTCGAGCGCAAATTCTAGGAAATTTTATTTTTTCATTAAATGAAGACCCTAAAGGTATGCTAATAAATTATAGCCAATTCACAGAGCAACACAAAAAACAAACTCATTTTTATTATAAACACATTAACAAATTTAATAAACACACACATAGCATATGTATAATTTTATGTATGTGTTAGTAGCAACTTTAAATGCAATTTACTCAAAATAAAGGAAAAAATTTAAAAATCTGTAAATCTGCAAAACGGCAAAAAAGAAATACCATTCAAATAATATACGTTTGGTCAAAATCGGGATAAAACGGTAGAACAAAACATCAGTCACAAGAAATCGCCTAGCCTATTAATATTATAGCTTTTAAAATGGAAAAATATTTTATTTGTTTTATTATAAAATCATGTTAAATTAACATGAAACGCTAATGAAGCAAAATTATTAAGATAATTTGTTGAATCAACCTTGCTTCAGTTGACTTTAGAATGACTTTTTTAATGTGTATTGACAAAATTTGATATCTTTGGAATCGTTCTCTTCAGCAATATCTTAAAGAGACCATGCTAAAATCATCAACTTTTGAGGTCATTATAAATTTTCTGATTACTTTTGCCGATTAAAAATTTGCATTATTGAAATTATATGTTTTTTAAATAATACAGTACTAATATCTACTTGGCAATAGAACTTCATTAAATTTTTGAAATCCAATATATTAAACCACACTAAGCAACATACTGAGATTAGCAACAACATAAACCAAGATAAACATTCGAAAAAGATTTAACGTGTAACCCGAAAATCTGTTGGAAAATAAGCTAAAAATGTAAATGAGAATAGCATTTGTAATCAACTCGTTTATGCAAAACGAAAACTATTAAAATAATGGATTTCCTAGTGGTAATATCATCTCTTATATTGTGACTCTTCAAAAAATTTCATCCCATTTGTATAAATGAATATGAATTGCTGCATATACACTCATACATAGTCGTAGTTATAAGTTGTTTATTGTTCAAAAAAGCCCTCAATATTAATATTATTTGATATGCTGTGTTTTATGGAGTCTTAATTGAGTTTGGCACTTTAAGTGCTTCTTTGGTTTATTGATAAGTGTTTTAGAGAGAGAATTCAATTCCAAATCGAAATAAATTACAATATTTTTTTACACGTATGTGTATTGACATAAACACATACTGTATGTGTATATGTACTCGTATGTGTATATTTCAAAACATCTTTAGCACTTTGTCCAAATGCTAGTAATTTGATACTTTTTTTTAACAATATCTGTTTTATTTTTGTTTTTGCAAAAAATAATAAATATAAAAATGGGCCTCTTAGGAAATATCAACACCATCGTGTAACAAACACAAGTACATCTACATATATATTCATTTACATCCATTCAAACACATATTATTAACATTGTACAAATAAAACAATCAAAATTAAAAGATCGTATGCCAAAAACACAATCATACACATATATTTTCGATTTCTTTATATTTGTTGTTGCTATTGTTGTGTATTGGTTTTAATAATTTTCATTTCAAATACAATCTGAATGTGCACATATGGGCATTGTGGCAGTTGTGTGGTTGATTGTTTTTTTTTTTTTTTTCAAAATATTTCTCACTTCTACACATGAATGAGTTCAGCCAGCCAGCCAGCCAATGTGACCGACTACCTGAGTTGTTGTTGTATTTATAAAAATAGAAAGATCCTAGCTGCAAAGTTGTTAGCCATAAGGAAACCCCTAAATGTCCTGAGCATTTGAAATCCACATACAGACACAGAAAGCTTGAACTAGAGTTCAAAGACCTTTAGTTTTTCAAAATCTATTTTCCTTTCCATATGCCCATAAATTTATGAAAATGTATGCAACAAATATGACATGCTGTGTCTGGGATGTGTCAGTAGGATCTATTTAGTGTTCCCTTTACGTTAGTTGTTTCATTTTTTGGTAGGTAGAAACAACAAAGATTTGATCAATGTCTGATTCTTATAAAACAACAAAACAAAAAACAATAAAGAACTGCATTAGAGAGTGTTGGTAAAGGGCGCGTGCGCACCTTTTTTGACCCTTAAATACGATAAAAGCAGCTGTGTTTTTATTATGCTTACGATACTCGTATATGAGTTTTTTTTCTGTTTGAGGTGAAGAATTAATTCAACATTTTTGTTGTGAACAACATTAGCCATCTAGACAAGATTCTTCAGATTAGTTTCTGTATTAGCTGATTTTGATTATTATCATTGTTGTTGAAGATAATGAACAGACTCAAATGATACACTCAAAATGAAAACTATGATAGATAGACTCGAAACGTATTGCGAAATGTGGAACCTTGAAGTGAATTTGAGAAAATCTGAAATGACGATATTCAGAAACGGGGAGGGGAATAGCCACTAACCAAGAAAAATAATCACTTAACAAAGAACCCATAGAAGTCAGCAATTTATTATTTATATATTAATCTATGGAATTAATCCTTACAGACTATTTACAAAAACAATTAAAAAATTGGCGAACGTGAATGAAAAAATTTAATAGATAATTACATGTGTTCAGATAAATTATTATTTTACTTTTTATGGCATCTTAATTTGAAGAAAATATCAATAAATCTATAAAGCTTATTAAATTCAATACATTCTTGATTAGGACGTTCGAAACGTCATCTAGACCTGGTGATTTTGATGCTTTAAGCGACGCACAGTGGACCATATTTTGAGAAGGCGGCCAAAAATCATTTTTTTTTTATTACCGATTTTAAAGTTATGTTATTCATTTGAAAGTAAATACTAGTAAACCTCGGAAACCAAAAAATTGCGACTCTATCTCAACTATATCACAGCGAACAGGGTCTTCGAAAATGGACTTTCTCAGTATTTTGTTAAAATTAAAAATTTCTTTGTAAATTTTTATTTTTGAATGACCGTAACTTTTTTGATTTAAAAGATTTTGAAGTGAAATAAATTTTGTATAATTTTGTGGCTTCCATACTATCAACGTTAGAAATGTAAAATCATTCCGAAATTTAAAAAAAAAAATTTTTTTTAAAAAAGGTCAAAATTTTCCGAAAATCTCCTACTTAATAGAGCATAACTCCTGCCAGTCAAAAGCAGTCAGAAAAAATCTTGCACTCTTCTATAGTCCGAACTCTCCCCTATACTCCTATACCCCATTATATACCCGCCAGTTTCCGCCCGTGTGCACCAGAACAATTTTTCTGACCCAAGGTTAGATATTTTCGGCAAAATTTATGAATACAAAAGTTGTCCACTATGTGGTTAGGATATATTAAGTTTGAGGTGATGTTTGTAACTGCCAAAAATATTGGACCTTTATCCATCTTTTATTATACGGATCGACTCAAAAACACTTTCTGAGTCGATTAAACGATGTCCGTCCGTCCGTCTGAGTGTTATGAATACAAAAGTTGGTCGTACCTGTGCACCGCGGTGTATTTTTTTGCGTGTCGGTAGAGTTGTCAGGAGTTGTTATATACTTATAAAAAAGGGTTGAGATAAAATGCGCTTAATTGTTACATGTACATTTACATAGGTATCGTTCAAAAAAATTAATAGTCTGAATTAGAGTTATATAGTTTAAATACCTGAAAAAATGGGAAACAATTTAAATAACAGGTAAATGGTAAAAAAAAAACTATTGCGACATAGCCCTTTAAGATATGAGGAGGTATACTTCACCTTTTAAAAGGGGTTAGGGTGTGGGTTTTTTATGCTTCTAAAAGTGGTAATAAAAGACGAAAATTTTTATTTTACATAATTGCAAGAAAGAGTATTTATAATAATGTTTCCACAATTATTATTCATTACAATTTGTGCAATGGCTAAGTACTGTTACAGAGATCTGGCAGATATTTATTTTCAACGAAATGATATAGACGATGTAATTTTGCACATAGTGAGCAACGACTTCTTTACGAATTGTAACCTAGAAGACATTGAAATGCACAAAGGAAAAATTACTAATTTTGCATCGAATTTGAAAAGACGGTACATTGAATGCTCTCAAACGTTACCAAGACTGGTTAAAAAAGTAACTTATTTTTGAGAGTGCATCTACAACTGCCAACGAAAGTGGAAAAAGGTTCAACCAGCAAAACCAATTGACGGATGTAGTGAACGATCTCGGAGGCGCAAGCTGGAGAATATCAATGAAGAAATTTCTCAAAAAAAATATTAAGGATTAATTTTTGCACCAAATTCAACCAACCCAAAATAAAAAAAATAAAATTGAAATAATTGAAAAAATAGTAGAAGCGAGCCCGAGGCGCACAAAGAGGATTTTGAAAAGCATTCCTGCACCAATTGAAGATAAGAAATTTACGCCGGAAGAAGCGTTCGCCCTATTTCTGGATTTGACATTGACCAAAAATCAATATAAGGAATTGCGGAAGCGAACCAATGAAAAGAATTGTGGTATTTTTCCAGAGTATCGAGATTTAGTTTCTGCCAAAAAAGAATGCTTACCTTCACAATCTGCTATTAGTGTCACTTCAACATCAGCAGAATTAAAATTGCAAGATCTCCTTGAACATACTGCAGAACGATTGCTAAATACGCTTGATACTGATCATTTAAAAAATATTGGTAATGGCAGCATTACTTTAATTTCTAAATGGGGATGTGATGGATCCTCTGGTCAGAAACAATACAAGCAATTTAATGACGAAAATTCATCAGATGCTAATTTATTTATGGTATCTTTCGTTCCATTGCGGTTAACAAAAAGGTATAGCGTCTTAGAGCCGTCAACTATTAGAGCAACAGAAATTGATATATGGGAAAATGAAATTCCTTCTTCAACAAAGTATTGCAGACCAATAAAATTTGCATTCAAAAAGGAAACCAAAGATGTCATAACTGATAAAGTTCAAAAAATAAAAGATCAAATTAAGGAACTTCAACCAGTAATATTTAAATTTGATGACCAAGACATTGAAGTACATTTTAAAATGTGTCTCACAATGATTGATTGAAAAGTTGCACAAGCTTTAACTGGAACAAAGTCAAGCTGCATTATATGCCAAAAGACATCAAGTCAATTAAGCCAACCCCCACCAGAAGACGATAGTTTTAAGAAAGTCTACGAATTTGGAATGTCCCCTCTTCATGCTAGAATACGTTTCATGGAGCGTATTCTTAAATTGGGTTATGATTTGGAATTTGGTCCGTTAGGCGAAACAGTGAGAAAAAACAAAGAAAATGAAGAAAAAAGAAAGCAAAAAAAACAAATTCAACAAAAATATTTACAGCTAGGCCTCGTAATCGTCCAACCAAAACAAGGGGAAGGAAACACAAATGATGGAAATACCGCAAGGAGATTTTTTTCCGATCCGGGTGTAGATCATGAATTAATAAGACGATTCAAAATCATATTACAAGTTCTAGCATGCAGCAGAAAGATAAATGCAAAAAAATTTGGAGAGTACGCTAATAAAACAGCTATAATGAAAAATACTCTTGGAGATATATGCCATCCACAGTTCATAAAATTTTGTACCATGGAGAACAAATAATTCAAAACAATATGCTACCAATAGGAGATCTAACTGAAGAAGCGCAAGAAAAAAGTAACAAATACTACAGATTCCTTCGCGAGCACAACACAAGGAAAATGTCCAGACCTTATCACTATTTTGTTGTGCACTTCAGATCCATATATGTCCAACATTCGTCAAAAATGTGAAACTACCTCTATTGAATTAGACAAAAAAGCTAAACAACTTCTAGAAGATGAAAATCAAGGCTATTTAGAAGAAATTTTTACAAAAATTGGTTGATTTTAAGTACTTTTTCATTACGCTAACAATAAGTTACACTTTTTTTTATATAGTTAAAAAATTTTCTTGATTTAAAAATTTATATATTTTGTAAATTTACAATAAAAATTTTTATATTTCATAAATTTACCATTAAAATTGATATAGAAATATTTAAAAAGACAATAAAAAAAATTTAACTAAAGCAAAAACATACGAGTTTTTCATTTCATTTTACGTTCGCTGCTTAATAAATTATATTTTAACTCGGGATCTTTAAAAAAAAAAAAAAACAACCTTTGGCCCTTGTGCACATTAGGACTAAAAAGTTTACGGGGGCCAAAGTTTGGCAGTTTCTGAAAAAATTAACTTAAAAAATTGTTAAAAAGTATTAGTTGTAAAATTAACTGAAAAAATAAGACATTATAAAATAAAAAAAAAACCTTTTTTACCTTTTAACACTTCACTTTTGTACTAAAATTCAACTACAAATGAAAATGTATTTTAAACCCTCCTTAAACTTAAATTCTAAAGTCTCACCTACCAAACAAAAAAAAACCGCATATCAAAATTCCAATCCAATCAAAAGTTATAGATTTTTGACCGCCTTCTCGTCAAATGGTCCACTGTGCGACGTAATTAATGAGTTGACTTCGTTTATCGATGTAAAAACAGAATCCTTACCGTCGATGATTGATGCCTTGAACCGATTGATCTTACCATTTACGATTTTGTCAATTGAATGTTTATAATTGGAAGTAAGGTTATTTGCAGCGGAAAATGTATCTGATATCAGTTATAATTTTTTTGTTGTTTTTGGTAAGAAAAGGAATTTTTATGTTGGGTTTCCCTCTGATTTTCCAGAATGATTTGTCTCCCGGCTCTAATTTTGATAGCATACTGTTCCATTTATCATTACGATGGGTATAAATTTCTTTATTGATCATATTAGTCAGTAGCTTGACACACTGTTCATAAAAATTGGATTCAGATGAGATGGATGTTCGTTGGCTTTTCCTTTTAAAAGTTTTCCGGGTTTTTATTAGGTTGACAATTTCTACGGTTAAGTTAGTTTTTGAAGAGAGGCTAAATTTAGGGGGTGCATACATTTCGGGCTTCTAAAATCATTTCAGTAAACTTCTTAATTTCAAGGTCAATTGTAGATTTTGAGTTGTAAAAATCTCTATTAATTATAATTTTATAAACGCCACCCAATCAGTTAATTTGTAGTTATAGTGACTCGTATCCAAAACACAAGCGGATGAGTTTTCAATTGTGCAAACAACAGGTCTGTGGTCGGATGGAATCTCAAATTCAAGTACATTTAAATTTATATTTAGCGTGCTCTTGCTTAATGCCAAATCAATAACTAAATTATTACGATTTCGTTGGTATGGATAAAAAGTTGGCCTGTTGGGATAATATATAAAAAAGTTATGTGTCTGTTGAAGATTATACATTTATGCATTTCCTGCCGTGTTGTTGTTAACACAATGCCAAGAAGTGTGTTTAGCGTTAAAATCATCCACAATGATGAAATCTTTATTTAATGACGTTAAGTTTATAATATCATTGGTAAAACTCGTTGCATATTTTGGCGAGTATGCTGTAGAAATGATAAGAGGTTTATTGTTAATTAAAATTTCTATTGACAGATTTTCTATTTTTATCGTATTTTCAATAGATAGCAGTTTATGTTTGACTGCTCTGTCAAACCAGTTTGCACTTTTTATATAAACATTTTGTTTACTGTAGCTTACTTCATTGTAGCTTTTTATTAGTGCTTTGACGAAATTAGATAATTGCTCTTGTATTTCAGTGCTACATGAATTTAAGTTTAATTTTATTTTAACGTAACTCAGAACATCTTCCTGGTTTTTGTTTCTAAAATACTCTTCGGCCAGTTCTTTATAACTGAAGCTCTCCATATTTTTCTGAATATTTTTATTTGCGACTGTTATTGCTGAAATCTATTAGAGCAATTGAGTTTGTATTCAAATGTCGCTTTCTTATAAGCCTTTTCATAAGCCATCATACTATGTTTCTAGGTAAAATAAAAAGGTAAGAAAATGGCATTAGTGCATTACTACCTAAAAAAAATATATAAAAAACCCACTATATAAATGAATTACTTGTGTGTGTTTCCTCTACTACTTGCATTAGTGCATTGTTAGGTAAAATAAAAAGGTATAAAAAAGGTATGATAACAAAAAGACCCAGGTTACTAATGAATTACATCCTCTGTGTATTGACATTCTTACTTACAAATATATTATGGTAATTAAACAAATAGTGACTATTATGAGCTATAAAATACCTAAAGCACAAATTTAATACACCATTGTATACGAGTACTTATAGGACTGTTTCGATTATCGTAATTTGATTTTTTTTAAAAGTAATTTCATTAAAATGAAAAAAGTGTTCTACCCACGGGTCGTCACGGGTGCAAGAGTATATACAGGGTTAAAGAGGACACTTGCACCTTTCTCCGGGTGGTATACGTTTCTTGTTCCCTTTTATTCCCTAGAAATTCTATTCCACTAAATTTGAAATTGGAGAAAAATATAGTAGTTTCATAAATATTTCATAACGCTCCTAATATTAACCCATTTGGACCCAAATATAAACTAGAAGAAAAATTTTTAAAATAACTTTATTTCAGTAACTATTAGAAGCTAAATAAACATTTTACAGTAAAAAATAAAAAAAAAAAAAATCTTCGTTCTGGAAAAAAAAAATGGCTGTCCTCAAATGGGCCAAATGGGCTAATGTGTGAAAGTTTTCAAAACATCCTTTTTCGATGCAGAGTATTTTAATGCATTTTTATACCCTCCACTCCAGTGTGCAGAGGGTATAAATAAGTTTGTCATTCCGTTTGTAATAATTAGAAAAAAATCTGGATCCCATAAAATATACATATTTGTGTTCCTTATAACAAGCGGAGTTGATATAGCGATGTCCGTCTGTCCGTATGTGGAAATCACGATGACGGCTTCAATCGGGCAACTAGGTTGCTCGTTGGTATAAAAAATGATTCACTAACATCCTGAGAAGTTTGCTATTTAAAATCGTCCAAATCGGTTTATCCGGTCCCGAGAATTGAACGATGGAGTAAAAAGAGTCTTGAAAAAATATGATTTGCCTATGTAGTTCTTGTCACGATAACGTTCTCAATAGGACAGCTAGAGCGCCTGTTGTTACAGGGAATGATACACCAACATCATGAGAAGGTTTCTGTTTTTTAAATCGTGACAATAGGTTCCATAGGTGCCGAGAAATCACTGAAAAGGTAAAAAAATATGATGTTTTCCTATATTGTTATTCTATATTTTGTATTTTGTCACAGCTATACTTGTTGTTTTTATGATCGTTGTGGTAATAATATAAAAATTCACCAATATCAACATTTTATGGTGTAATATTTAAGTTAGTTAATTAATAAAAGAATATATATAAAATCAATATCAATATTCTGCGATTTTTATAAAATCACAAAATATTACAAATTGATACTACTGTTGCAAAAATCAAAATACTATAAATAACATTCATATATTCTGTATATGTATATCGATAACAAGCGCATATTAAAAATAACATAAATATAAATTATTTTATTTATACAAAATACTGCAATTTTTAGGGTTGCAAAAAATAGTAAGATTTTAAGGGTTCTACTTTTAGTACATACTTGCATTCAAAAGTAGTAGTGAAACCATAAAACAGCTACCCTGTAAAAAATTGTTGTTTAAAAAATTTTTTTTGTCAGATGATAATAATATAATATAGATGTCAATAATATTTAATTATAATACATTTTTAAAATTTATAATTTAACGTTTGGCACAGGCAAACGCCATTCCCGGACTACCGAGAATTTAATGCACGAGTTATTCGCATTAGGAATAATCGCGGAGCTCAGCTCAATCAAAGTGCAATGATCAAGCCTCGCCCTGGGAAACATGTGTTCATGCTTTCCTTTGCACAAACGCCATTCCCAACTATCAAAAATTGTAGACACGAGCTATCCACATCAGGAATAGTCGCGGAGCTCAACTCAATCAAAGTGCAATGATCAAGCTTTGAGAAGTACAATTCATCATTACGCTGTATTATAATATTTACTATTCTCTTATTTTACTAGTAAACAAAGTGATCGTATCATTGTGAACGAAATAGAATTGAAATTGTGTGCAGATTTGTTTTACTTAAAAAACTGTTTCTATAGATAGTGAATAAAATCCCAGTAAACATTTTATGCAATAAGTGATCATGTGGAGTATTTTTTGACTCCTCTGTGCTATTAAAAACAGCCATAAATGCGCTCTTTTGCTGATCACAAAATATTCTTTTGTTCGGAGGAAATATTACCTTACCCCCGATTCTTCTTGAGAAACTTTTTTATCCAATTTACTGAGTAGTTTCGACTTATTTTTGTCGTATTTAATGTCATTTTTCTATAAATCACTTTTTAAGCGTAAGCTAAAATCATTTCTTAGTCTTTTTCTAATACCACATGTGATTAATCAGTTTTTAATCATCAAAAGTGCTCGAAGAAGGCACAGTAAGATGATTTTTGTTAAAACAATCTTCGAAATGACTACTGGGATATCGTATATTTTTGTTTACACACACATATACATAATGGCACCAGTAAACCGAACTCTCTCATGAAAAACATAGACGACAGCGGCTACATGACTACAGCCTGTCAAAAATAAAATACACACGTTTATATGAAAACGATTATTTTGACACCAACACAGCTACACGACTACATGACCACTTTTGCTGCTGTAGTTAACTTAGGCTAATTTTTATTTTTGTTGGCTACAAAATAAAAATAGTGTTGACAATATAACAAAATATGTAAAAGATATTAGTGCCATGAAACATTTTATTTTGTTGAAAAAATTAATCGCAAAATGAAATGCTACAATAATTCTATTAATAAGTAAATTTATTAATTTATTTTTACGTTATAATAATGCATTATAAATAAGTAATATATTTAAGACAATTTTATATAGAATCATACAAGTTTTTCTATTTTAATAAAGTAAAAAAAAATATAATTGGCACTACTGAAATAAAAATGCTTTTGTATAAAAACAGCTGCTTATATTGTTGTTATATGTTGCTGCCGTTTTCAAAAAAATTAAGTAGTTGATTACACGACTACAATTGCACCCAGCAGCATTTGTAGTCGTGTGTTCGTGTAGCCTCTGTCGTCTATGTGTTTCATGCATAAGTAACAATTTCATTTAGTCTTACGAAAGCATTTGAACAAAGCAGATATACGTCGCATTGTTTTGTGAAATCTTACACTGTTTTTTAATACGTACCAGTGATGCCAGGAGATTTTTACAGAAATCTCTACGCTAATGAAAAAAATCCCTTTTTTTCCCTACACCCAATTTTTTTTCTCTACATTACATTCCCTACACTACTTTTTTCAATTTTTCAAAAAAAAATTTATTTTTAATTTGTTAATTTTCAATTTCAATAATGCAAAAATAACATAAAAACGAAGAAAAATATCATAAAAAATTAGATAAGTATATCATTAGAATTACATAAAAACAACATAAAAAACCAACAGATATTATAAAAAAAATATTTTAACTATTCTGTATAATTCATCCTTTATATGGCTAGATGTGCATTTAAAATTTACACAATTAATTAAAATGGCTTGCAAATGGGATCTTATAACGTAAACAGAATTTGGTTGTTGGTTTTAAAAGATATTTTTTTTTAAGACATTGGTTATTAGCATGTATACTTAGATTTGAATTATCGCAATTAAATATTTTTTTACAAGCCTTGCATCTGTATTTAAAGTCGTCATCTTTGACCTGTTCTCGTCTCTCAACTAACTTGAGTAAAACTTTTTTCTATATTTCTTTGATGTGTCTTCAGCATCATCGCAAAACGAATCGGACATTTTTCTAAAATCAATTATGTTTACATTTATAATATTTTAATGTTCTTTTTATTTACAAACTTACTTAATAAAATCGAAGAGATCTACAAAGATGGCGTACTTATGTATGTATTAAAAAAAAATGCACAAAACAAGTAAACTGCACAAAAGTGTTTTTTTACTTGTCATTCTTATTAAAGAAGCCACGTTTTTACTTTCTCCATATTATAGAGTTATTACCAGATTTAAAAAAAGATATATATTTTTAATTTTAAAGTTTAAAATTGAAATATATATAATATTATGTTGTTAAAAAAAAATTTGCAAAAAATCCCTACAATTCGACAAAAGTAAGAAATCTTTTGCATTAAACACATAGACGCAAATTCATTTATCGATGCGTTACAAATGGAATGACAAACTGATGTAATAAGATCGGAAAAATAAAACTGATTAACGCTAGTGCTTTTAAAATATAAGACATGGACAAGTATTCCGAAAAAGATCCGAAATTTAAAAATATATTTTGTTTACTATTTTCTATTGACTTTAAAATTGTTAAAAGTAAATGCCGAAAATACAGAGTATTTGTTGTAATAAATTACCAAATTGATCAAATTGTTTACATTTTCATATATTTTATTTACATTTGTTACAAATAGTGCAAGAAAACCTAGGTCGAGGGTATCAAAGATTCGACATAGCCGAATTTAACACTCTTACTTGTTTACATTGCCAACGGGCTTTACTGTGGCATACGGCGCATCGTAGTTGGCTTGTCAGCTTTTGAGGGAAGTGCCCCACAGTATCTAGATTGCGCCGCCTACCATCAGCTTTTTCACTGTCTAAACATCTCAAGTAATTTCTGGCTGTACTTCGGCGAAACTGGAGCTGGTCCATATTATCTCCGGCAGTCAACAGATGAAGACGCCAAGCATTAGCCACAGACAAATCTAGCATATATGTAAATATAACCCACTACCATTTTTTGCCTAATACAGCTGATCTGTATACTGCAACTGATTGGTCAGCTTGATCGACACCTCCCATGCTTTTGTTGTAGTTCTGGAAGACAAAAGGGATGTGCACGTCTACCTTTCGTTTTTCTGAAGTGCTCCTTTCACCTTGCCCAGGGGATAAACAAAATCGTAATTTGTACCCATGGTACATACGCTATTGTCAAGCCATCGCACGAACAAAATTTGATTGGCTGTATCAAATCGGTAGTCAAATTCTGCACGATCTTTCTTTTTCATATTCTTGATAGACTCAAGTGGGCATTTCTTCGTTCTGTTTTCCCTCACGGTACCGGTAGCACGATAACCAGCTTCACGTAAATCTCGCAGCAATGCATGATTGGTGAAAAAGTTGTCGAAATATATGATATGCTCATGTGGTGCAACATTTCTTTTATTCAACAAGTTCTTGACCGCTTTCGATCCTAACGGCTCATTACCTGTTTCTCCTGCTGATTTCCCACAATATACGTCGATATCATAACAATAACCATCTGCACTTGCAATCATCCAATTTTTATATCCAAACCGTACAGGCTTGCTTCTTATGAATTGCTTTGCTGAATGACGTCCAAAATATTTTATCATTGATTCGTCTATTGAGAGATTTTCGTGAAATACGCCCCACCGGTGGAACTTTTTGATCAGCAAATGAGCAAGAGGTCGTATTTTAAACATCTTATCGAGGGATCCGGAAGCAACCTCATTGTCGCAGAAATGCAAAAAAAATTTTATTTCCATAAATATGTTTCTAGACATTGCTTTTGAAATAATTGCAATACTGCAGTCTTCATCTAGACTCCAGTATAATCGCTCTCGTGGAAGTGAATGATATCCACTCAAGAGTAGAATACCAAAAAATATTTTGAGCTCATTCACACTGATTTGGAAGTTATGATTATTGTGTTGTGAAGCATACAACTTTGTGTTCAGGATGATCATGTCAAAAACTTCTTCATCAAAAAGTTTCTCAAAAATGTTGACTGGTGTTTGACCTGTGAGCTCATTTTCAATATTTTCTTTTCGCTTTTGTACGTTGTTTTCCCCTGAGGACTTGTTTGTGTATGAACCGTCACATTTACGCCAACGTGGTTCCTTCGTGTCCAATTTGCAGTACCTTTGTAAGGGTTCATCATCACTGCTATTCCATTCATTATTGTTTCTATACTCAATCACTTCAACTCTCCCTGGGCTGTCACGCGGAAAACCGGTTTCCTAGATGTTATCTTCATCACCTTCTTCTTCATCCGTGAGAATACTCGGGTCGGGAGGAATCGTCACTAAGTCATAACTAGCATCATAATCACCATCTTCGTTAAAAATGCTGTCAATAGCTTCCTCAAGGCCTCGATAATTATTTAAGAAGTTAAACGATCGCTTTGCCATTGTTAAGAAGTCAGTAATATTACCAATATGTATGAAAACCTTATGACAACTAATTATTTTTCAACTTCGAAAACTACCTTGTTATACATTCAAATCACAGGGGATTCCCCTAACTGAAGGTAACTTGCTATAATACATATGAAATATATATAGTTGCTGTTATTTACTTATAGGTGTTGCAATATATATAGAAGCTGTGTGCCTGAAAAACACTTGCAAAAAATAAAGAAAAAATATTAGCTATCTGCCCATTGGACCCATTCGGTGACACCACACTAAAATATGTCCCCTTTCGGTCAAACATTTTCATATACTTTCTATTTCAGGATAATTTGAAAAAAAATACTGTATGTAAATAAACCAGGCTGAAAATGTATAACAGTACCCAAGGAAATATAAAAAATAATTACGTAGCTTTGGTCCATAACCTAGGTCACCAAAGAAATAAATTCAACCAACAATTTTAATCACTTTAAGCATTGAATCATAAAAGCTAATATTTTATTTTGAAGTCACACTCTTTGCCAATGCAAATTCGTTTATAAACAGAATACATCGTGCACAAACTAAATTATATGGGCATATGAAGAAGAACCGTCCTCATATGAGTACGCCGGGTCCAAATGGGTTAAACGGTAGTGTTGTGACCACTTACAACAACTAAAGACTATAATCCTACCAACATTATAAAAAAGACCGCATGCCATTATCGATGACAGCTTGCGAGCAGTAACCATTTATTTTTGAATTATGAAATTAAAAAAACAGTTGAGTTTGACAGCATGCCACGCCCACAATTAGCAATAGTTTAACCAAATTTTTTGGCTACTTTAATCTGGATATATTAGCTACAAAAAGGCGTTAAAATTTTAAAAATCGGTGGCGAAAAAATTAGATTTTTGGCCAATGAATTCAAATTTCAGCCACAGTGCACCGTTAAATAGATTTTTTTCTTAACCTCCTAACACTGGATTCTAAAATACTGAATGAAATATGTTCAAATAATTTTTTTTTATAGTAATTATGACCTCCTAAGCTTAAATATGTGATCAGATTTGTATTATCATTTGTCGTTTAGACACTATAGCCGATATAAGTAATGCCGTCCTTTTGGACGGCTTGGGGTTTTACGCAAAAAAACAAGCAAGCAGAAAACATAACAGAAATTCAAAATTCATTTTTATTTGTTTAAAACTAGCTAAATAATGAGAATAAAATAATGTATAATGACTTAGTTCATGCATTTTAATTAAAGTTAGTTAACTAATTTTAAAAAATTTGTTAATTTGTATGATAATATTCATAAAAACAATTTTTTGTGCTGGAGGCACATAAATGTATTCCACATTTTGAGCAAAAACATTGGGTTACAGATTTTTTGCAATATTTGCAAGTTTTTCTGCCGTCCTGTCTGCTTAGCCACTTCGGGAAGTGACCCGTATTGTCATAACGAATGTTGTCAGATGGGTGCTTAGCTTTATGACCTCGTTATACCCTATACCACTATTTGGTTTGGGTATAATGACTTTGTGCTGCTGTTTGTAACAACCAAAAATATTTGACCTACACCCATCTTTAATTATACCGATCGAATCAGAATCACTATCTGATTCGATTTAACGATGTCCGTCCGTCCGTCCGTCTGTGTGTCCATGTAAAGCTTGTAATCAAACAGCAGGTCGCAAATATGAATATATTTTGATGAAATTTGGTACGTAAGCTTTTGTCGGCCATAGGATGAACGCTGTTGAAATTGGTGAGAATCGGTTCATGCTCAGACCTAGCCCCCATACAAATGACCCCTATGAAATCAAAATAAATTGCCATAAGATCCAAATTAACATACAGATCTTAGTCAAATTGGGTTTGTATGTATATATTACATTCATTAATCAGTAGTCCAAAAATGATACCTATTGGACAACTCTTAGTCATAGGCCCCATATAGAGCTGTTTCCCGATCTTCACATAAATCTCTCAAAAACAAAAATATTGCACTGATTCTTCTCAAATTTTGTTTGTATATATTTTTGCAAAATACAAGAGACTTTACCAAACGTGGTCAGGATAGGTCCATTTTTGGACCTAGTCCCCATATAAATATAGCATCCGATATGAACTTTTTCATATCTGCAGCCGAAAAAATTAATAAAAATCCCACTCAAATTTGGTTTATGCTTATTTTCTATATCCAGTTAGTTGGGTCTAAGAGATAGGGTCTCTAAACGCATGGTATAGGGTATCGTATAGTCGGTCTAGACCGACTATAAATTTCTTACTTGTTTTATACTACTGAAGTCAGGGTCTGTAGGTGTAGATGCTCTCGGTCGGCCTGTAGAACGTTTTTGCTATTTCTTCTCGGAACTCAGGTAACTGAAGCAAGGTTTTTGGTGCATTGCCGCCATTATCAATCATTTCTGAATGTATTCTTCGATACAAAACGTATGCATTTGTTACGGCCATATCAATAAAATGATAGAAGAGACGAGTCATTGCATCGCGAGTCTTTGCTCGTATGTGTAGCGGCCCATAAGACCGTCCATCATATCCACGCCACCCATGTGTCTATTGTACTACTGTATTATTTGTGGACAATCAATATCATTATATGTCTTTATTTTCCTGTCATAACGGGAAGATTTAGACATCTGTGAAGCTGGATTCAACCTAGCAAATGGTTTTACCCCAACATATGTTGATAATAACCTTACACTCTTGGAGTCTTTCCATAAAACGTTACTGATATCCACGCCATAGGCACAACCAACATATCCCCTGAAAACCCTCTTGGTTCGTTCTTTATTATACTATCTTGCGGCAGCTTGCAATTTGGAATTCGATTAACTCGCACAGTTCCCAAACTGTATATACTTTTAGCACGCAAATAGATCATAAGTGGTAATGTTGTTTAAAAATTATCGAAGTATACAATGTGATGCTTAAAATTGAGAACGGTTTGCGTCAACCGAATCACAACGTTAGCTGCGCTCCCAAGATCAGGATTATCTGGCAGTATAACATTGTCGCCTGCGCCATTATACACTTCAAAACGATACGCATATCCGAATGAATCACATAACACAAATAACTTAATTCCCCATTTGTGTGGTTTGTTTGGCATATATTGTCGTAAATGGTGCTTTAGTTTGGTGCTGCACATTTGTTCGTCAACACACAGTCGAGCCTGCTTTGGTACGGAAGCAAATCGCGTATTAAGTTGGAGTGCTAAATTACGGATACGAAACAAGGGATCGTAACCCGGTTGTCCTTTCTGGATTCTTGTACTCTTATCTTGGAAACAAAGATACTGCTTTATCAGCTCAAAGCGTGTACGGAACATTGTGTTTTTAATAGGTGTGAATGCGTTTTTGGCCCAATAACTAGTTAGGTTTGGGTAACGATAAACGGACATATATATGAAAATACCAATGTAATGATAAAGTTCGTCAACATCAACTTTAAATTGGCTGTTGATATTTTTTGTCAAAGCAGCGCGTGTAGTTTCTTCCGCCACTATTTCCATTATATCTTCCGTATAGAAATAACAAAATATTTCCAAAGGTGTGGCTAATTTTGTTATTTCCGGTGGAAGCGACGAGTCTCCCCGAAATGCTACATCATTTACGTGAAGCTGCAATGCTCGCTTCCGCCATGTGATTTTAGACCACTCTTGGGAGTCCTTTTGTATTGACTCAATACCTAGAAATTTAATAAGCAATAAATATATCTACAGACTCGAGAATGTTAATACCAAAAAAAATAGATTTTTTTCCAACTTACCAACTCCATTGAAACCACCTGCAGAAGGATGATTAGATGGTCTACTATTTTCTATAATTGGTAATGGTGAGCGTGGTCTTTTTGACTTTGATGTAGATGAGCTTGGGGTTGATGCAAAAACTTCAGCTATTGGCATGCTAACAGGTACAGCTTTCGATATTGAAGAAGATTTTGAATGACAATCCAGTCCATTTAAATTTACAGATAAATCCAATTCATTATTGAAAAAGGCATCGCTACCATCCAAATTTTTTAATATTTCTGAGATGCACCTATCTTCTTCTGCATTAATTTTATTGTTCTGATTTATTTAATTTGCTTGAAATGGTTCATTGTATGAACTAATTTCATTTTCTGGAGTAATTTCATGCAGGGATAGTTCTGAATCGCTGAAGTCATCATCGGAACTTGAATTAACTTCTTCGTCCGTTTGTACTGAATCTAACAAATGCAATACCTGATCTTCTGTCAGTTCCGATAACTTGTATACTTTTCGAAAATTAACATTCATGATTATCTAAAAGAATCTAATCTAATAAAATCAAATAATAAATTTATGCGTTAAGCCCCATGCCATCCAAAAGGATGATATAGGTTTTTTACTTATAAAAACCAAACTATCAATTATTTTTACTTTATTTTTTCACATAATGTACATTCAATATCTTACCTTTATTGAAAAAAATTATTGTCTTCGTTTAATTACTTTTAATTAGTTTAATTCACTTTTTTAGATGCCACTTCACAACAAGCACCTGTTTGTGCAAACTTTTGTTAGTCACTGACAAAATCCAATTACAGATTCTAAGCGAAAAATCGTACGTCAATACAATATTGTAGAAATATGTTCTCTAGAGTGTTCTTCCCCAAATTAATTTTAAAATTTTTGCAAAATGTTACTCTTCTTGAAGTAATGTCGATTTAAGCTATATCGTCCTTAAGGATGACTTAAGTGTTAGAGGGTTAAAATTTTTTTTCCCTTCTTAATTTTTCGCATTCTGCACTTTTTAAAAAAAAAAAAAATAAAAAATAAGATCTATAGAAATTTTAGAATCGCTCCACCCTGGTCATGATAATATTTTAATCTCTTGACTTTCTCTGGGCTAAAACGTTAATAAGCTAAGTTTTTTATGGAATCATTTCCTGTTTATTCCATTTATGCTGTTTATCTCTTCCTTTTGGATTTCACATAAATCATTGAAATTGTATTTTGCCCTTTTGTTTTGCTGACTTTACCGTTCGTTCTATTCAATTGCTTTTGGCCATTTTTAAATTGCTAGTCGATTGACCAATTGATAACATGCTCCTTTGCTGGTTGCTGTTTGTTGATGAAGATCGTATTAATTAGAATTCTTTATTATTTCAATTGATTCCGTTTTTTACTGCTCTTTGGCAGACATTTGTGCATATATTAGAGAATTATGCAAGCATTTGGTTTCTTTTCAGTTTTTCATTTTTCAAGATGAAAAACTTCACATTTCATTAGTACTCTTAATGACTGTTTCCAATTTCCTGTTGAAAAGTTGTTTTTTCGTTTTTTTTTTAATTTTCCTTTGATACTTTTTTTCATGTCGGCGATTGTTGATTGATTGTAGGACAAAAGTTTTTAAATTAAAAAATTTGTTATTGCTTATTTTCTTTTCTCTTATTAGCTTTTGTGTAGCAATAAAAGCAATAGCAGCAAATGGTAATGGAAAATCTAAAATTTTTAATTTAAAATTGAATTTCATGTATTGACTTGAATAGAATTATCTGCTTTCCTCGAATCATCTTAATTATTTAAACATTTGATATATCATTCGGTTTCATTCATTAAAATATCATGTTTGTTTTTTTTTTTTTTTTTTTTGTAAATCCTCAATTAGTTTTGAAACATTAACATGCTAAAAATCTGCTTACATTGAAAATCACTTGTGAACGAGAGTCTTTGAAACTCGTATGTGTATGAAATGTGTTTTGTAAACAAAACAATTTACTGAATAAATATTGTGTACCTGACATGCAACAACTTTCACCAACACTTGCCACAAAGCACTTTTTATGTGTTCCTTTTATTGCTGCAGAACTTTTTGTTTGCTGGTAATCCAACTCAAACATAACTCTTTACTTAACAACATTTTTCAGATGTGTGCAGTAAATCTCTAAGGAAATCGACAGACAATTTATAAACTTACACATCCAAATAACTCACATAAAAACAACATTGAATTAGAGTTTAGAAATGACAACCCAATGGGCAAACTAAAGATGATTGTGAAATATGTACGTAAATGTTACGAACTTAGTTTGATAAAAGCTTTGGATGAAAAATGTGATGGTTGTAAATTTTTTGCTTTAGAAAATGAAAAGTGTTCTTCAACTCGTTTTTCTTGGATTAAAAATGTTAGTGTTAACTCAAATAATAAGTATGTTTTTCATACTTAGAATATGTCTTTCTAACGCTATGCCTTTCTTAGACTACATCTTATTGAGACTATGAGAACTTCTGAGATTACGTATTTGTAACGCTGCGTCTTTCATAGCCTACACAAGGATCATACAATGTGAGGGCGCTGTGACGAGGCACTGTGGCTGAAATTTTGATTTCATTGGCCAAAAGTCAAATTTTTTTTGTCACCGATTTCTCAAATTTTAACGCCATTTTGTAGCTAATAATATATCTAAATTAAGGTGGTTAAACTATTGCTAATTGTAGGTTAAACTATTGCTAATTGTGGGCGTGGCATGCTGTCAAACTGAACTGTTTTTTTAATTTCAGAAAAAGGTGATTTTTATTTGTTTTTTATCAAAAATAAATGGTTGTTATTGTAGTCTTTAGCTCTTGTAGGTTAGTATAGGTTAGGCTGAATGGGACGCACGCCCGAAGGCGGGTACACTCGGAGGCCATATGGCCCATTGTGATACCCTTTAGAAAGTGCCGGAAAGGTAGTGATAGGAATAGAGATTAAAGAGCACAGATATATAGTGTAAGGGGTATGGAAAATGAAAATCAAAAAAAAAAGAAAAGAAAAGAAACGAAAAGAAACGAAAAGAAAAGAAAAGAAAAGAAAAGAAAAGAAAAGAAAAGAAAAGAAAAGAAAAGAAAAGAAAAGAAAAGAAAAGAAAAGAAAAGAAAAGAAAAGAAAAGAAAAGAAAAGAAAAGAAAATAAAATAAAAGAAAAGAAAAGAACAAGTGAAAAGTTAAAAGAGAAAATACCCCTTTTGTCCGTTGTGCGCCCCTCCTGAACCATACAGATTCCCTCAAGAGGTCCGCAAGATCGCCAAGTGAAACGTCTACTATGCAGCCCAGGTTATCGTAGAATCTTTTCCCTAGATATCTAGAGCGCCGCTCCTTCAGTCCTGAAGATTCCCACAGAAAATATTTCACTGACTCCTCCTCGTCCACATCCATACAGCTCCTACAGAAGTCAGCTCTCGGCATACCTATGCGTTCAACCATCCCCCCTATTACACAGTGTCCAGTGAGTACACCTATAAGTAGGCTGATTGTCCCTTTACCAAAACCAAGGAGTGATTTCGTTTTCCTTGGATTAGGCAAGAGCCATAGGATTTGGGATATTCTGCAATAGGTCAGTTGCGTCTACGAAAATATTATTGGTTGGATCTTGTAGCCCTACCATTTAATATTAGGGGTGTTCTGAAATCTATAATATTAATAGGCAAGGCAATTTCGTGTGACCGATGTAAGTTTCACAGTTTTACCCCGATTTTGAAAGGAGATATATCATTTGAAAGGTATTTCTTTTTAGCTGTTACCCAGATTTACAGACTTTCATCGTCTGGAATATTTTTTTGGAGTTATGATCGTTTAAATTTGCTACTACTACATACATAAAATTATACATTGCTATGTGTGTGTTTATTAAATTTGTTATTGTTTTCTTCATTTAAAATGAGTTGAATTGTGAAGCATACCTCTAGGGTCCTTATTAAATGAAAAAATAAAATTTCCTAGAATTTACAGAATTTCCATAAATCTCAATAAAACCACAATTATCCCATTCACTGGAAGAAGGAATTTATACATGCCCTCACTTCACATAAAAAACACGGAGGTTCAACTCAAGGAGGCGGTAAAATATCTGGATGTCATACTTGATAGAACACTCACCTGAAACCCACACTTAATTTCTATAATAAATAAGGCAATAAAGTCAATTTGGGCTAGCAAACAACTTCTTGGCAAATCGTGGGGCCTAGATCGTAAAATGTCATTGGGGATATACAAACAAATGATCCGTGCGGTGATTTTATATGACTCAGCGGCAAACGACAAATCAGACTGGAGCCCACTTCAAATTATCCAAAATATAGAGATCAACGTGTTTGAGCATAACAAGAGCAATGAGGACCACTCCAACGGCAGCTATGGAGGTTATCCTAATTCTCACACCGCTGCACTTATCAATTCAAGAAGAAGCTTTTTGAAAAGCTTTTGACCTCCACAGGCTTTACAGATAGATCCTATAGATCCTGTTCCCGAGCATATTCAATTGGGAATCTAAACCCACATGGCTACATGAAGACGCCCAGATGTAGTACACAGTACGAGCAGTGGTTTACGGACCGAGATACAAACTCCACATCTCCCTTGTAATGAATCTACAATATTTACAGCGGAAATATACACTCTATACAGCTACTGCTAAGCTAATCGGAAGAAACCTGGCAACGACGAAGAGAAATCGAATGTCAGATAGCCTGGCTGTCTTAAAAAGCACTGGACAAATAAATATACTACCATAAATCAGTGCTCGTAAGCCATAGAGCCCTAAATAAACAAGCTGAACATAATAAGGTGACGCTTATATGGGTACCAGCTCACAAAGGGTATGAAGAAAATAAGAAAGCCGATGATCGGGCAAGACGAGGAGCAGAAAAACCATTCATTAGTCCAAACCCACAATTCGGATTCAACGGAAAAGATATAATCGAGAGCGTCGAGTAATGGATTAAAGATGAACAAGTAGAGTAACGGAGCAAACAAAAAATACTTAAACACTAGAAAAATTCTTGCATCAAAGTGAAAAAAGGAGCAGGGATGCCCTAACATTACACAGATCCAATTGGAGACTCCTATGTGGGGCACTCGCAGGGCACTATGCGTGCAATTATATCCTATATACAATGCCTGGAGGCATTGTGAAGGACATCGCCATATTCCTAAACGTTGTAATGGATGAGGATAAACAGGAAAAGAAACAACACTGAAAGAGGGTACACAATAGATCTAATTGGTCGCAGTGCAGAAGGATATAAAACTCAACCCGAAGACATCGTAAATCATCATAGACCCTAATATACTTCTGCACCCGCGTTGACTCGCGGGTAGCAAACTTTATCCATTTTAATGAAACTACTAAAAAAAAATTCAAATTACGATAATTTCAACAGCCCAATAGATATTTTGTAGTTTAAAATATTTGTTCTATTACCAGTATTGATATCTGCTAACAAAATATACGACATTTGTAAGTAGGAATGTCAATACACAGAGCCTGCATTTCATTCGTAACCTGGGTTTTTATGATTATACCTTTTTTGCATCTCTTTATTTTGCTTAACAATGCACTAATGCAAGTAATAAAGAAAACACACAAAAGTAATTCAACAAGCACTTAGGAAGTTCAAAAAAGAAACATGTTCAAGATGAATATCGCAAATTTCTAATTTCGATTGATTGTAGATCGGCCCAAACAACGGTCAGGCAATAAAAATGATGGCAATACTACAAGATGATTTCTTTCAGATCCAGAAAAAGTATTTGAAATAACAGGAGTGGATTGAAACCTTATTTCCAGATATAAAATAATCCTAGAAGTGTTTGCGTGCAATGAAGAAATCAACTCTAGAAAATTTGGAGATTATGGTTAGGAAACCGTGTGGAGTTGCATGTCTTCCATCGGACGCGTCCTCAGGTGGCGGATAGAGGGATGCCCGGTAGATATACAGGGTAAGTGGGAAATAAAATACCACTCGCGGACCAAAACATGCACCTAAATCCATGTAATGTCTGTTTCAGAATGAACGGTTCATGGTAGGCGTCTGTTCCTCTAGTAGACGCGGCCTTACATAAGATCAGTAAACCTGGATACTCAGCTAGCAGCCCCAGCATCAGGATCAGGTGCGGCAGACCAATCATTTGCTCAGCCTAAATCTAAATGATTACAGAAACCACAAGTGGCCCTATGTTCCTCTCAGGAATAAATAGGAATAGATATATATATATGTTAAGGAAACTGTAAAAAAATATGCAACCAAGTACCCATGGACAAATATGTCTGCAAAAGTTCACAAAATCCTTTATCATGGAGAAGATATCATTAAATATCATTTGGTATCACTTGGAGATCTATCAGAGGAAGCTCAGAAAAACAGGAAAAAGGATTACAGATTTTATAGAGGGCACAATACTAGAAAAATTTCACGAAATTCCACAAATGAAGATCTATTTAATATATTATTGGCAACGTCAAATCCGTTATTCTCCAGTGTTCGAAATCAACGGAAAGTGGAACATTGGGATTTAGATGAAGAATTCAAAGAATTAGTAAAGAACACAAATAACTCAAAGTAGAATGTGGCATATTTCCAATCGATACTTGCATCAAATAAATAATAATTATAATTGCCTTTCATTGTTTTTTAGTACGAAAAACATAGTATGACTACGCCTTTCAGAGACTACGTATTTCTTAAATTATATTTATCTTAGGCATGGTCTTTCTTAGACAAAGTCCTTCTTAGGCTATGCCTCCCTCAAAATAGTTTTTTTTTGGACGTCGTCTCTCAAAAACTACGTTTTTGTTTTTGGGTTTTGTTTGGTTTTATCCTCTTATAACTTATTTTTCTGTTTTAAAACCTCTGGTATTTTCTGAACTTGTGTTTTTTTTTTTTAAAGTGTTTACTATTTACTTATATAATGTTTACTGGCATACATTATGTACTGAGCTATAACTTTTATATTACCATTACTTCGAAACATTCGAATAAAACAAATGTCTTCATTTAAGAGCTTTTGTGGTAAATGATTTTGGAAAAATCACAAAACTACATAAAAAGGAAAACTATTACTTTTTCATCTGTTCCCATTTTCCATTTCCAAAAACACTTAATCAAGGTTTTTCCTCTTTTTGTTGTTAGGATATTTAGAAAAGTTGTGATTTTTATTCGTTTTGTTTTTCAAATCAAATTGATGTAACATTTGATTGCAGTTTTGACGCCTTTTTCCGGTTTGCATTTCCTTTCATCTGGCTTTTCTTTAACGAGATGTTAAATGTTTTCCATATTGTACCCTGATTGGTTTAGTATTTTAACAGAGAGACAGACACAAAGAACTGTATGCCAGGCATAATGAATTGTAGAGGTGGTGATGAGGTGTTTTGGTGGTGGGGAGGATATCAGAAAAAAAAAGTATTGTAACCTATAGTTAAGTATTTGATTGGCATTTGTTGCATTTCGAAAAAAAAAACTTTTCATTACTTTACATTTTAAAAATCATGTTTTGAAAGGGGATTTTTGAAGACAAAACAACAAAAGCAAAACAGAAAGTAGAAATCTAGTTTTTTGTTTTTGGTATTTTGTTTGTTGAAAGATTAAACTTGTTGTAGTTATAAGGGTATATGTGATTATGAGCGAATGTGTGTATGTGTGTAAGTCTGTGCATGTGTGTGTTGTTAGCTGGCAAATTTGAAAACCATTACAAAATGTACAGGATTCAACCAGGGGTGCTAAAGATTTGCTTGTCGTTGTTGATGATGATTTTTTTTTCTAGGTAATTGTCAAAAGAAAAGAGTTTCAGTCAAAGCATATCATACCTGTTTTCATTTAGCGTATTTTTTCTTCTTCTATCTTCTAAATGCAATAGCTAGGGAAGGAAACCTTGCGGGAAGACTTTTGTCAAAAAAAAAGTCAAAAGAGATAAAGCTTTGCTTAGTAATCAATAATTTGATGAATTTTACCAATAGCAATATTTCGGAAATTTAATTTAAACATATTTGAATGAAATTTGACACACAATGATCGCTACTAAAAGTAGAGATTTTGCTTCTAGCATCGTTTCTCGAACTCATGCTGGGACGTAAAGTTCATTTGGTCTATAATCTAGCTAGTGATATAGGAGTAGAAACAGATTGAGCACATGTCTTCGCAACAGAAATTAGGCATTTAGTTGTCTTGTATGGGACCAATGGGCGTGGCACCCGCATACAAAGTAAATATTTTGCGTGACTTTGAGTGAGCCCATAAGTTAGTCGTGTGATTAGTCGAAAAAGACGTGGTGGGAGTAGGGGGCGTGGCACCGCCCATACAAACTAGATATAAAATATCATATAATTGGAGCACTATAAAAGGGAACGGTTTGACACTTTGTACGAGTCCATCATATATTAATGTAAAAAGTCAGATAAAAAATTGAGCGGAATATGACTAGTGGGCGTGGGCCATCCACGTAGTAATTTAGTATTTTGATATTTTGATATTTTGGTATATTGATATTTTGATATTTTGATATTTTGATATTTTGATATTTTGATATTTTGATATTTTGATATTTTGATATTTTGATATTTTGATATTTTGATATTTTGATATTTTGATATTTTGATATTTTGATATTTTGATATTTTGATATTTTGATATTTTGATATTTTGATATTTTGATATTTTGATATTTTGATATTTTGATATTTTGATATTTTGATATTTTGATATTTTGATATTATGATATTTTGATATTTTGATATTTTGATATTTTGATATTTTGATATTTTGATATTTTGATATTTTGATATTTTGATATTTTGATATTTTGATATTTTGATATTTTGATATTTTGATATTTTGATATTTTGATATTTTGATATTTTGATATTTTGATATTTTGATATTTTGATATTTTGATATTTTGATATTTTGATATTTTGATATTTTGATATTTTGATATTTTGATATTTTGATATTTTGATATTTTGATATTTTGATATTTTGATATTTTGATATTTTGATATTTTGATATTTTGATATTTTGGTATTTTGTTATTTTGATATTTTGTTTTCTGATATTTTGATATTTTAATATTTTGATATTTTGATATTTTGATATTTTGATATTTTGATATTTTGATATTTTGATATTTTGATATTTTGATATTTTGATATTTTGATATTTTGATATTTTGATATTTTGATATTTTGATATTTTGATATTTTGATATTTTGATATTTTGATATTTTGATATTTTGATATTTTGATATTTTGATATTTTGATATTTTGATATTTTGATATTTTGATATTTTGATATTTTGATATTTTGATATTTTGATATTTTGATATTTTGATATTTTTATATTTTGATATTTTGATATTTTGATATTTTGATATTTTGATATTTTGATAATTTGATGTTTGATATTTTGATAGTTTGATATTTTGATATTTTGATATTTTGATATTCTGATATTTTGATATTTTGATATTTTGATATTTTGATATTTTGATATTAATAAAATACGTTTATTTCTGCTCGAAAAAATATGAATCAAACAATAACTGTTATTTCTTCTGGGAAAAATATAAATAAAAATAACTTCCATTTCTGCTGAAACAAAAAAAATTAAAAATTACTTTTATTTGTGCTCAAAAAATAAAAACCGAAAAATAATTTTATATCTGCTCAAAAAACTAAAAACAAAAATAACTCTTTCTGCTCGAAAAAATACAAATAAAAAACTTTTATTTCTGCTCAAAAAATATATATCAAAAAATAACTAAATAAAATTAAAAAATAACTTTTGTTTCTGCTCGAAAAAATAAAAATTAAAAAATTACTTTTATTTTTTCGGAAAAATAAAAAAAATTTATTTCTGCTGGAAAAAATTAAAATCAAAAAATAAATTTTTTTGATATTTTGATATTTTGATATTTTGATATTGTGATATTTTGGTATTTTGATATTTTGATATTTTGGTATTTTGATATTTTGATATTTTGATATTTTGATATTTTGATATTTTGAAATTTTGATATTTTGATATTTTGATATTTTGATATTTTGATATTTTGATATTTTGATATTTTAATATTTTGATATTTTGATATTTTGATATTTTGATATTTTGATATTTTGATATTTTGATATTTTGATATTTTGATATTTTGATATTTTGATATTTTGATATTTCGATATTTTGATATTTTGATATTTTGATATTTTGATATTTTGATATTTTGATATTTTGATATTTTGATATTTTGATATTTTGATATTTTGATATTTTGATATTTTGATATTTTGATATTTTGATATTTTAATATTTTGATATTTTGATATTTTGATATTTTGATATTTTGATATTTTTATATTTTGATATTTCGATATTTTGATGTTTTGATATTTTGATATTTTGATATTTTGATATTTTGATATTTTGATATTTTGATATTTTGATATTTTGATATTTTGATATTTTGATATTTTGATATTTTGATATTTTGATATTTTGATAATTTGATAATTTGATATTTTGATATTTTGATATTTTGATATTTTGATATTTTGATATTTTGATATTTTGATATTTTGATATTTTGATATTTTGATATTTTGATATTTTGATATTTTGATATTTTGATATTTTGATATTTTGATATTTTGATATTTTGATATTTTGATATTTTGATATTTTGATATTTTGATATTTTGATATTTTGATATTTTGATATTTTGATATTTTGATATTTTGATATTTTGATATTTTGATATTTTGATATTTTGATATTTTGATATTTTGATATTTTGATATTTTGATATTTTGATATTTTGATATTTTGATATTTTGATATTTTGATATTTTGATATTTTGATATTTTGATATTTTGATATTTTGATATTTTGATATTTTGATATTTTGATATTTTGATATTTTGATATTTTGATATTTTGATATTTTGATATTTTGATATTTTGATATTTTGATATTTTGATATTTTGATATTTTGATATTTTGATATTTTGATATTTTGATATTTTGATATTTTGATATTTTGATATTTTGATATTTTGATATTTTGATATTTTGATATTTTGATATTTTGATATTTTGATATTTTGATATTTTGATATTTTGATATTTTGATATTTTGATATTTTGATATTTTGATATTTTGATATTTTGATATTTTGATATTTTGATATTTTGATATTTTGATATTTTGATATTTTGATATTTTGATATTATGATATTTTGATATTTTGATATTTTGATATTTTGATATTTTGATATTTTGATATTTTGATATTTTGATATTTTGATATTTTGATATTTTGATATTTTGATATTTTGATATTTTGATATTTTGATATTTTGATATTTTGATATTTTGATATTTTGATATTTTGATATTTTGATATTTTGATATTTTGATATTTTGATATTTTGATATTTTGATATTTTGATATTTTGATATTTTGATATTTTGATATTTTGATATTTTGATATTTTGATATTTTGATATTTTGATATTTTGATATTTTGATATTTTGATATTTTGATATTTTGATATTTTGATATTTTGATATTTTGATATTTTGATATTTTGATATTTTGATATTTTGATATTTTGATATTTTGATATTTTGATATTTTGATATTTTGATATTTTGATATTTTGATATTTTGATATTTTGATATTTTGATATTTTGATATTTTGATATTTTGATATTTTGATATTTTGATATTTTGATATTTTGATATTTTGATATTTTGATATTTTGATATTTTGATATTTTGATATTTTGATATTTTGATATTTTGATATTTTGATATTTTGATATTTTGATATTTTGATATTTTGATATTTTGATATTTTGATATTTTGATATTTTGATATTTTGATATTTTGATATTTTGATATTTTGATATTTTGATATTTTGATATTTTGATATTTTGATATTTTGATATTTTGATATTTTGATATTTTGATATTTTGATATTTTGATATTTTGATATTTTGATATTTTGATATTTTGATATTTTGATATTTTGATATTTTGATATTTTGATATTTTGATATTTTGATATTTTGATATTTTGATATTTTGATATTTTGATATTTTGATATTTTGATATTTTGATATTTTGATATTTGGATATTTTGATATTTTGATATTTTAATATTTTGATATTTTGATATTTTGATATTTTGATATTTTGATATTTTGATATTTTGATATTTTGATATTTTGATATTTTGATATTTTGATATTTTGATATTATGATATTTTGATATTTTGATATTTTGATATTTTGATATTTTGATATTTTTCAATTCGTTTATAACTTTAACCGGAGGTCAGGGCTAGTTAATTCTATATATTATGCTAGGCCTACCTTCCTTACGCGTGTGTGTTTTTTTAAACCGAAAAAAGGGATGTAGCTTTCGAAAAAGTTAAACTGTAAAGTAGTTTTAATCAAGCAAAATATTGTATTGTATAATATGGTAATATTTAATGACTAAACCTTTTGCCAGCAAAACGTAACCAGAATTTGTAATGAGTTTTCCAACAAAACTCGAAATCAACCGACGTAAAAAGTGTACATAACCATGAACAACGAAGGCAGCAACAACAGAAAATGCTTTAATTTCTAAAATGAAATTATAACAAACCTACATATGGATATTGAAAAACTAACACACACACACAGATAAATAAAATACAATTGAAATACAAAAAAAAAAGGATCAGCTGCGATTGCCACGCGATTGTCACACTTCGTTAAGATACACACACACACACACATACACTAAATAGCTGTAACTAACATTTACTGTTAAGGCTGAGGAAATGTCTGTCTGGTTGTTGTCCTGCCTGTTGTGGCTGTCTGTTTGTGCTGTGTATGTATGTGTGCTCCATATATTCCTTATTCATTACAATTCATTGTTGTTTGATCTATTGGTTTGCTATGCGAAGTGGAAACAATTGACGTTTTTTAGCACAACAATACATTTTTCTTTTCCAAACATTTTACTATTTTAAACAGGGAACCCTTGTGTTTCAAATTCATGGTTTTTTCATTTCCTTTTTCCTTTTTTTATAATAACAATAGTGTAAAGTAGAAATTGTTACGAAAAATGTGAAAATACAACAACATACTCATGCAAATTCTCTATTATTGTTATTCCAAAATTATATATTTTTTGGCAAACGATAAAATAAATTTAAATAGGAAAATTCAACCACACTTATATCCTTGTTGCTGTAAAATTTACTCTACTCGCTGGGGTGTGTTCGTGTCCATGTATGTGTGTATATGAACTTACACACACTTTTCTTTAGATTCTATTCTAGTTTAAAACGCCAAAACATGCATTTATCATTTCGCATTTGCATTGAAGCAGCAAACAAACGAGCAAGTAAGTGAAAATATTGCAACTGCGCCAGCTGCATAGACAGACAAATGTTATTAAGTAATATTTGATTGTATTCCATTTGCCGTATGCAAGGACATGCCTGTATCAAGATCAAAATCTAATAAAAGGGGTGTGATGTTGGGAGAAACGAAAAATTGAAAAACTTTAGCTTAACACATTTATACTTTTACATAGGAAGGTGAAATTTCATACCCATAATATGATGTTTTTTTTTTCGAAACGATGTTTAAGCAAAATGTTCCTAAGGCATGTTAACTAATTGACTCAGAGATTATTCGCTATTTTATTAGTTTACCCATGTATAAATTTTTTTTTTGTTTGAGATATAAATAAATAGTATTGCAGCAAGTATAAAAGGGGGAAAGGGGTGATTAGAAATTTACCGTTTTAAGGGGAAAAATGGAAAAAACCAATTGAAAATATATAAGAAATTTTTATTTAATTCTTCTGCTAGACAGAAACTGAAATTTGCAGAAACATTAACTCTACAAATTTCTTATTTAATCATAATTTGAACATCTGTTTCGGTCTTCGAATCTTTGCGTCAATTTTCGAGTTACTGTTTCTTTATAAAGGGTCCGCCATCTAACGTTTTTTTTTTTCAACTAGTGTTTATTTCGTGAATGGTAACACTTAGCTCATGTCTAATTTGACAGATAATTAGTTTTATCCTTCCGCTGAACGAATATGGTTGTGTATACGCTTGAACAACGCTGGGAAATACTGCGACATTACTTTGAAAATCATGGTAATGTTACAGAATGTGTGTGAAAATTGCGTAAGGATTTTAGAAGAAGAGAAGCACCGTCAGCTCCGTATGTTCGTTATCTTGTGAAAAAAGTGAAAGAAACTGGCATCCTCATCGATAAACCAAAGCGTGAAAAGGCAAAAACAGTGTGTACACCCGAGAATATTGCTGCTGTGGCAGAAAGTGTGCGTGAAGCGCCATCAACATCAATTCACCGTCGTTCTCAAGAATTTAACATTTCGGAGGCATCATTGAGACGAATTTTGCATAAAGACCTTGGTATGATGCCATACAAAGTCCGTTTGGTTCAGGAGTTGAAGCCAACTGACCATCCAATGCGTTTTCGCTTCGCTAAGTGGGCCTGCGATCGACTTACAGAAGATGCCGATTTTGCCAAAAAAATCATCTTTTCAGATGAAGCTCATTTTGATCTTGGCGGGTATGTAAACAAGCAAAATTGTCGCATTTGGGGCACAGAAAATCCGCACGTATACATTGAAAAGCCGATACACCCAAAACGAGTCACTGTTTGGTGCGGATTTTGGCCCAGAGGCTAAATTGGGCCATTTTTCTTCGAAAATGTTCACAAAAATTGAAGAGGAGGATATTGGCAACATCTGGTTTCAAGAGGACGGCGCTACGTGCCATCCAGGCGAAGCTACACTCGATGTTTTGCGCCCTGTTTTTGAAGATCGCATTATCAGCCGCAGAGCTGATGTAGTTTGGCCACCTTGGAGCTGCGATTTGACACCGTTGGACTATTATTTGTGTGGTGCCCTCAAAGATAAGTGTTACGCCAACAAGCCAGAGACAATTGACGCTTTAAAGGACAATATTCGTGAAGCCATTGGTGAAATACAGCTGCACACAATCGATAATGTGCTTAAAAATTGGACCGATCGTGTAGGCTACTGCATGGCCAGCCCAGGCAGCCATTTGAATGAAATTATTTTCCATTTTTAACCGGAAGGATTGTGCTTTCAAATAAAAAAAGAAATTTGAGATAATATTCAGTAGTTTTTTTTAATAGCATTTTCAAAAAAAAAAAAAATTATTTGGCGGACCCTTTAGTTTCTATGTAGAAAATTTGTTTAGTATCGCCTGGTTAGATAAGATTAGTTTAAAAAGTCTCTACGCACTACGACCAATTTCATCTTCTGTGCAGTCCATGGATATCCTAAGTATTAAGGCTTCTTATAGAGCCAATTACCCTATTTGGCATGAGATGGAAGAGGGCACAGGATCAGGGGTCTACTCTGAGAAACTTCAAAATCAAGTAAATCTGAGAATCCCTGACAAATGTAGCGTTTGTCAGGCCGAGATTCACGCAATTCTCATAGCAGTGAAAATAATTCTGGAACGGGATATGGATCCAACGACCATTGATATTTTCGTGGACAGTCCTGCTGCTCTCAAAGCTCTGAAATCGAGGACAGTTAGGTCGAAGTGTGTGAGGGAATGTATCAGATCCCTCGACCGAATCCGGCAGCACACCGTGAGGCTGATATAGGTTCCAGGACACAGTGGGGTCAAGGGAAACCAGCTGGCTGACGAGTGTGCGCAGAAAGGCTCAGTTCTTTTGAGCGGGACGATGGACACTGATATTAGAATTCCTCTATCGAGCTGTCTAATCTGATTAAAGAGGCAGCTGATCTTGAATTAAGGACAAGGAGGACGCAACTGACCTCTTGCAGGGTATCCCAGCTCCTACGGTCTTTGCCTAATCCAAGGAGAACGAAATAACTCCTTGGTTTTGGTAAAGGGACAATCAGCCTACTTATAGGAGAACTCACTGTACACTATGTAATGGGGCGGATGGCTGAACGCATAGGTGTTCCGAGAGCTGACTTCTGTAGGAGCTATATGGATGTGGACGAGTGCAACATTTGCTGTATGAATGTCCAGGACTGAAGGAGCGACGCCTTAGATATCTACAGCAAAGATTCTTCGATAACCTGGGCTGCATAGTAGACGTTCTACTCGGCGCCTTTTGCGGACTTCTTGAGGGAATTTGGCTGGTTCAGGAGGGACGCATAACGGAGGACGCATAACGGACGAGGGGGGTCTTTTTCACTTGTTCTTTTCTTTTCCATACCTCTTACACTATATATCTGTACTTTTTAATCTCTTTTCCTATCGCTACCTTTCCGGCACCTTCTAGAGAGTATCACAATGGGCCATATGGCCTCCGAGAGTACTCGCCTTCGGGCGGGCAACTGTATCCCTGGGGATACAGTGTATTCTCCAAGTGCAAGAATTCTTTTACCTGGACATTCACAGAGAATGTGTTCTGCTGTTGCCACCTCCTGTTCGCAGAACCTGCATGTATCTCTAGTAGACTGACCTTTTTTTCGTAGATGATATCTACGATTATAGTATCCAGTAACCCGTCAAGGTTCTAAAGTCCTTCTTATCAAGGGAAAGTAATCTTTCCGATTGAAGATTGGTTGGAGTTATAAATTTCTTAGCTTGCTGTCAGCCGGGACTTTTGTCCCAGTATTCGGAAAATTGTGATTCTCTCCATCTCTTAATTTTTTCTTTGATGTATCCCATTGGAATACCAAAGAATGTTTCCGGACCAATGAAAGGACGATGGGCCGCTGATTGAAGAGGCAATCTGCCCTTGTCTTTCGTGTCCTGGCATCCTGCATAAAGTTAGTTTGTTTCATCTGCCTAATTGGTTGAGCACTTCGGTAAATCAAAAACAAGTTTAGATGTCACGTTGTAGGACATAACTGCCTTCAGTGCAGCCTTACTGTCGGATAGTATATAAATGAGTGGTCTTTTTGTCTTTCTTCTAAGACAGTCAGTCACGCATATATAAATAGCGAAGACCTCCGCTTGGAAAATGGATGGCTATTTTCCCATGGGTAAACTGGCCACGGGACCAAATGGGACCAAATATACCCGCACCACTGTCCCCATTTGATTGTTTTGAGCCATCTATGAACTACACATGAGAACCCTGCTCCAGTTCCCATATCCCAGTGATCCATAAGCTCCGTTCCAATATCAATGTTTTAAATTCTCTAATAAATATTTTTCTTTGTAGAATTGTGTCCGTGACTCTCGCCATCGGGTTGCTGGGCAAGATTATTGCGACTCTCATGTGACGCTTTGGGTCACCGTTCTTCATGCTACCAGAATCCTGAAGTCGCACGGCACTCGAGCACACATCTTCGATCACCGAAATATGCAGTGATGTGATGTGAAGCATGGCGCCGATAGCATCGGTTGGTTGGTTTCGCACCCGCTCATATAACCCGAAAAGATGTTTTCGCCTCAAATTTTTATTTCTTAACCAAAAGTCATGAAACTTGGCACAAGTCATCACAGTTATGAAGTTGAGATATCTGGAGAGATTCATGGATAGCGGCCATGCCTATCGCTCAATTCCCATATCCCCGAAAATTAATTGTTGGACCCGAATTGTTGTTTCTACATTAAAAGTCTTGTAACTTGACTGAAGTTATCAGTATTATGTAAAGATGGTTGCAAAGTTTTAGGGAAATATGCCACGCCCACCGCCCATATAAAATTTGGTTTTTGAAACAAACTGAAAAATATTCCTAATTAGAAATTAAAATATAAAATTAGAAAATATAAATAAAGCAAATAGTTTTTAATATAAGCAAATTATAATACATACATAACTTTTAGCCACGATTAATTTTTCTTAAAAAAATAATCACGATTTTTCGAAAATTCCTGTTGTCTTTTAGAAAAATTTCCCGAAAACCTATTTCGACTAGCGGCTTTACCCCTTTCAATTCCTGTTTTTGTTAAAAGTGAATTTTTCGAATTAATGTAATCGTTTAGCGAATCAACATTATTACCACAAAGAATAAGCTCCATAGCTAGATCAAAATAAGGAGCTGCAAAGGCATAAATCTATAGGCTAGGCGATTTTTTGTGACTGATGTTTTGTTCTACCGTATTACCCCGATTTTGACCCACCGTATATTATTTGAAAGGTATTTCTTTTTATCGGTTTTCCAGATTTACAGATTTTTTAATTTTTTCTTTTTATTTTGAGTAAATTGCATTTAAAGTTGCTGATAATACATACATAAAATTATACTTATGTTATGTGTGTGTTTTATTAAATTTGTTAATTAGTTTGTTTTCTTCATTCACAATAACAGTAAACCATAAAAGTGTTGGTTTGTAAATTGGCTAAGTTGAAAAATAAAGCTTCTTAGAAATTGTACTCGAATTTCGAGCGCTGAAATCTGCTAGTTTTATTAATTGCGTTTATAATACAAATGCGCGATTGAGATTTTTTGACATTTTGACAATTGCTAAACATTTGAAAATTTATATTGTGTCGTTTTTTATTTTTTGTTTTGCTTTTTCCCATATGCACTTCTTTCAATTAACTGTCAAATAATCGTTAATAAATTGTTGTTATTATTGTTAGCATTAAAACCCATGGGCCTAAAAGTATTCACCAACTTATATCGTGTGTCTTTGAATTACTGAAATGAAATTTCGTGTGTTTGTTTAAAATTTATAACTTTGTTTACCAGTATACAATATTATCCATATTTCATTTATTAAATCAAAAGAATACACTCCCAACTTTTATTTTATTTTTGTGCAACCCGAATATAAAGGTCGATAAAGATCACTTTTTTTTTTGCTCAAGAAAAACTAAATATACTGAATTTTTGAGTGTCATCATAAAAACCTGAATACTTTTTAAACTATTATAGTTATAAATTTTTTTTCAGAATAACTCTTGAAATACTAAATTTTTCAAATATATTTACATCAAATAGCTATGACAAAAAGAAATTATCTACCTGGACTATTGAAATGCATGAAAATGTGAGGCATTTACTGCAGAGTTTCGTTTAGGTGACTGCCGCGTTATTTTGGAAAAAAAAATCATGTGAGTCCGATCACAGGGGAGATGTGTAAAAATCTTGTAATTAAAGATTTTTTTATGGCACTTTTTTAAAATCAGAAAGCGTCATCTATGTATCACTTATAGCAAACAACTACAGGGGCTCTGCTAATATAAAAATATTTATTATTATTTATTATCTCAACCAGTTAATTTTTCGTTTTTTAATTTTCATTTTGCTTTTTATTTTTCATTCACTTTTTATTTTTCTTTATAATTTTTCATTTTCAATTTTTCGTTTTTCATTTTGTATTTTTCATTTTTTATTTTTCATTATTTATTTTTCATTTTTTATTTTTAATTTTTTATTCATTTATTATTTTTAATTTTTTATTTTTAATTTTTTATTTTTCTTTTTTTATTTTTAATTTTTTATTTTTCATTTATTTTTAATTTTTTATTAATTTTTTATTTTTCTTTCATAATTTTTTATTTTTCATTTTTAATTTTTCATTTTTCGTTTTTCATTTTTCATTTTTATTTCTTTTCTCATTTTTTATTTTCCATTTTTTTATTAATATTTTATTTTTAATTTCTTATTTTTCTTTTATAATTGTTCATATTTAATTTTTTATTATTCATTTTACATTTTTGTTTTTCATTTTTTATTTTTATTTTTTCATGTTTTATTTTTAATTTTTAATTTTTTTAATTTTAATTTTTAATTTTTCTTCTTAATTTTTTTTCATATTTTATTTTTCATTTTTGTTTTTCATTTTTAATTTTTTATTTTTCATTTCTTATTTTTAATTTTTTATTGATTCTTATTTTCCTTTTTTTATTTTTAATTGTTTATTTTCGTTTTTTATTTTTCTTTTTTATTTTTCTTTTTTCATTTTTTATTTTTCATTTTTAATTTTTTTTTTTCATTTTTAATTTTTTATTTTTAATTTTTAATTTTTTGTTTTTCGTTTTTCATTTTTAATTTTTTATCACCCCTGTTCTTGAAACCACTATCACAAAAAAAAAACTCGCAAATGAAAAAATTCTTAAATTTACGAGTTTTTTGCTGTTCTATAATTTCAATAGGGATATTTTTTCTTGTTTTAATTCACATAGAAAAGGTTTTGTGAAATCAAAACAAATGCCCTTTTTTCTACTACACAGGTCTTGAGAGATAAAAAAAACAATTGATATTTAAATTCTAACATGTTTTTTTATTAAACCTTGTCATTATTTTAAAAAATTAGACATTGATTTTATGAAAAAAAAACTATTTTAAAAAACTTTTATATTTTGGGTTGATAAAAAAAAAACTCGTAATCAATAGGTCAATGTTAATAAAACACACTTTTGGAGATGATGTTGTTATATAACTATAATATTTTCCATTATAATTTTTTCAATTATAACATAGAGTCTTTATGTACTAATTATTACGAATAAAGGAATTTAAAATAATATTTCACTCAAATCACATATTTTTATTTTTTTTGCATAGTGATGTCAGTCAAATCCAATTTATTTGAATTTCGAATTTTCTTTGGTGATGCCTAATTTATTTCAAAAAGAGAATTCATTCTTCATTGAATAAAATTGAAGAACAAAAACAATTAAATGAACAAATAAAATGTTATTTTCAAAGCAAATATTTTTTTTTACTTTTTATAATCTTAAGGAAAAACATGCAAAAATTACTTAAGGTTTTTTTGTGAAAATGACTAAAGAACCATATGGCACCTCGGTTTCTAGATAACATATGGTTCTGAAGCTAAAGCATATATTTCATGTCATTTGGCAATAAAAAATATGATTTCGAAAAATACTTCGAAAATATAAAATTTGTGTTTTCAAGAAACCCAAAATTTCAATTTCATGTTATTTCAAATTCATTCTTATTCAAATAACAATGTTTCAAGAACAGGGCTGTATATATCGTTTTTCATTTTATATTTTTCATTTTTTTTTCATATTTCATGTTTCTTTTTTAATTTTTTATATATTTTTCATTTATAATTTTTAATTTTTTCTTTTTGTATTTTTTTTTTCATTTTTCATTTTTTTTTTCATTTTTATTTTTGATTTTTTATTTTTAATTTTCCGTTTTTCATTTTTTATTTTTCTTTTTTCATTTTATATTTTTCATTTTTCATTTTTCTTTTTTAATTTTTTATTTATTTTTGATTTTTTTTTTCGTTTTTCATTTTTATTTTAAAATTTTTATTTTTAGTTTTTCATTTTTTATTTTTCATTTTTTATATTTAATTTTTCATTATTTATTTTTCTTTTTTCATTTTTTATTTTTAATTTTTTATTTTTAATTTTTTACTTTTCTTTTTTCATTTTTTATTTTTCATTTTTTATATTTAATTTTTCATTTTTAATATTTTATTTTTCATTTTTATTTTTCATTTTTTATTTTTAATTTTTTATTTTTAATTTTTTATTTTTCATTTTTTATTTATTTTTCATTTTAAATTTTTCATCTTTCCTTTATATATTTTATATTTTTCATTTTTATTTTTGATTTTTCATTTTTCATTTTTGATTTTTTATTTTTTATTTTTAATTTTTCGTTTTCATTATTTATTTTTAATATTTTATTTTTCATTTTTATTTTTCATTTTTTATTTTTCATTTTTTATTTTTAATTTTTTATTTTTCATTTTTTTATATTTAATTTTTCATTATTTATTTTTCTTTTTTAATTTTTTATTTTTATTTTTTTACTTTTCTTTTTTCATTTTTTATTTTTCATTTTTTATATTTAATTTTTCATTTTTAATATTTTATTTTTCATTTTTATTTTTCATTTTTTATTTTTAATTTTTTATTTTTAATTTTTCATTTTTCATTTTTTGTTTATTTTTCATTTTAAATTTTTCATTTTTCCTTTTTATATTTTATATTTTTCATTTTTATTTTTGATTTTTCATTTTTAATTTTTAATTTGTTATTTTTAATTTTTATTTTTCATCATTTATTTTTAATTTTTTATTTTTAATTTTTCGTTTTTCATTTTTTATTTTTCTTTTTTCATTTTTATTTTTTATATTTCATTTTTATTTTTGATTTTTTATTTTTAATTTTCGTTTTTAATTTTTTATTTTTCTTTTTCATTTTTTATTTTTTATTTTTTCTTTTTCATTTTTTATTTTTCATTTTTTACTTTTCTATTTTAGTTTTTTATTCAGTTTTCATTTTTAATTTTTAATCCTTAATTTTTCCTTTTTATATTTTTTATTTTTCATTTTTTATATTTCATTTTAATTTTTTATTTTTAAATTTTTTTTTTCGTTTTTTATTTTTTATATTTCATTTTTATTTTTGATTTTTTATTTTTAATTTTCCGTTTTTTATTTTTTATTTTTCTTTTTTCATTTTTTATTTTTCATTTCTCATTTTTCTTTTTTAATTTTTTATTTATTTTTCATCTTTTTTTTTGCGTTTTTCATTTTTATTTTAAAATTTTTATTTTTAGTTTTTAATTTTTTATTTTTCATTTTTTATATTTAATTTTTCATTTTTAATATTTTATTTTTAATTTTTCATTTTTATTTTTCATTTTTTATTTATAATTTTTTATTTTTCATTTATCATTTTTTATTTATTTTTCATTTTAAATTTTTCATTTTTCGTTTTTATATTTTATATTTTTCATTTTTATTTTTGATTTTTCATTTTTCATTTTTGATTTTTTAGTTTTCATTTTTAATTTTTCATTTTTCATTTTTTATTTTTAATATTTTATTTTTCATTTTTATTTTTCATTTTTTAATTTTTAATTTTTTATTTTTAATTTTTTATTTTTCATTTTTTATATTTAATTTGTCATTATTTATTTTTCTTTTGTCATTTTTTATTTTTAATTTTTTATTTTTAATTTTTTACTTTTCTTTTTTCATTTTTTATTTTTCATTTTTTATATTTAATTTTTCATTTTTATATTTTATTTTTCATTTTTATTTTTCATTTTTTATTTTTAATTTCTAATTTTTAATTTTTAATTTTTAATTTTTAATTTTTAATTTTTAATTTTTAATTTTTAATTTTTAATTTTTAATTTTTAATTTTTAATTTTTAATTTTTAATTTTTAATTTTTAATTTTTAATTTTTAATTTTTAATTTTTAATTTTTAATTTTTAATTTTTAATTTTTAATTTTTAATTTTTAATTTTTAATTTTTAATTTTTAATTTTTAATTTTTAATTTTTAATTTTTAATTTTTAATTTTTAATTTTTAATTTTTAATTTTTAATTTTTAATTTTTAATTTTTAATTTTTAATTTTTAATTTTTAATTTTTAATTTTTAATTTTTAATTTTTAATTTTTAATTTTTAATTTTTAATTTTTAATTTTTAATTTTTAATTTTTAATTTTTAATTTTTAATTTTTAATTTTTAATTTTTAATTTTTAATTTTTAGTTTTTAATTTTTAATTTTTAATTTTTAATTTTTAATATTTAATTTTTAATTTTTAATTTTTAATTTTTAATTTTTAATTTTTAATTTTTAATTTTTAATTTTTAATTTTTAATTTTTAATTTTTAATTTTTAATTTTTAATTTTTAATTTTTAATTTTTAATTTTTAATTTTTAATTTTTAATTTTTAATTTTCAATTTTTAATTTTTAATTTTTAATTTTTAATTTTTAATTTTTAATTTTTAATTTTTAATTTTTAATTTTTAATTTTTTATTTATTTTTCATTTAAAATTTTTCATTTTTCCTTTTTATATTTTATATTTTTCATTTTTATTTTTGATTTTCCTTTTTTCATTTTTCATTTTTAATTTTTTATTTTTCATTTTTATTTTTCATAATTTATGTTTCATTTTTTATTTTTAAGTTTTCGCTTTTCATTTTTTATTTTTCTTTTTTCATTTTTTATTTTTTATATTTCATTTTTATTTCTGATTTTTTAATTTTAATTTTCCGTTTTTCATTTATTTTTCTTTTTTCATTTTTAATTTTTTCTTTTTAATTTTTTATTTTTCATTTTTTACTTTTCTATTTTAATTTTTTATTCAGTTTTCATTTTTAATTTTTAATCTTTAATTTTTCCTTTTTATATTTTTTATTTTTCATTTTTTATATTTCATTTTTTTTTTTTTTTTAATTTTTTTTTCGTTTCTCATTTTTTATTTTTCACTTTTCATTTTTTATTTTGTATTTTTCATTTTTTATTTTTCTTTTTTCATTTTTTATTTATTGTTCATTTAAAATTTTTCATTTTTCCTTTTTATATTTTATATTTTTCATTTTTATTTTTGATTTTTCATTTTTCGTTTTTAATATTTTATTTTTCATTTTTATTTTTCATTATTTATTTTTAATTTTTTATTTTTAATTTTTCGTTTTTAATTTTTTATTTTTAATTTTTCGTGTCACACCGATTTTGTCGTACGTCTTACTTGTTACGGTGTTTTTGTGAATGTATTGTGAAATAGAAATTTACCACCCTACACATAAAAAAAAAATAATTTCTAGAAAAAAGATTATGATGCATTTCTCCTAATTAAACAATTCTCTACAAAACTTTGTCATTACATTTTTATATTTCGCACTCGAAAAACGGATTATTTGCCAGCAAAATCCCACAATGCAATGTCACGCTTTTGGTCGGAACGGCTTAAAAAATTTGATCTATAAATACAATCGATTGCAGACACTTTTGATTGACTTCTAATTCACAAAACTTTTTTCTAAGTTAAATTACTTAAAAGCCAACGGGACGAACAATGAATATTACATTAAGAGACATTTTGTATAAAGGTCGATAAATATTTAGTAGTGGACGAAAACTGTTCTATAGAAACATTTAAGACATTTAATATAATAAGCACAAAGCTTTTGAGACTGATTTCATAAGAAAAAATATGCTTTATGTATAAGAGCCAAGAGCCATAAATGTCGTACCAATTTGTTATCTGTTTCACTCGTTATCACTTCCAATAAAACATATTTCAAGAATTTACTTTTTTATTCATCAAATGCCCTAGCAATCATCCTCAGACACATGCCTTTATGAAAACATGGCACTATCAATTAAAATAAGAGTTCCACATTGTAAAAATAATTTCCTTATTTTTTTAAAAAATTGTTAGCATAAAAGTTTGAAATGTCGTGGCTATGGTTGGTAAGCGCAGTCAGTCGCATATGAGTATTGACAAAAGTGTTATCAAGTTCATTACTGGGTTAACAAAGTGAAGGAGTGTTCGTCAAACATTTTATCGCCTGGTCGCGGCAATGTGTCCACAGCCACTTTGACAATTGTTTCAACTTTCAATCTTTTAATGCCAACTAATTTATAATCAATTTTCAGACGTTACCAATTCCATCGTTTATGTCATTAGGTACAACAACAATACAAAATGAAAACTACAAAATCCCTTCGCAGTTAATAACTGCTTTAAATCATAAACTTTCACGTAACTATATCTAATATGACAGAGTATGGCATTACTAACTCGTACAATATAGCGAAAAATAAATAGTTTTTGTTTGAAATTCCCACCATACGATGAGGACGATGAATACGATGAGAACAATGCACAGATAAATATCTCCTCTCCTACATAATATTTTTCATTAATAATCCAATTTAAGCGTACAAAACAAGCACAGTTTAATGTGTGTGTGTGTGTTTGTGTATATATAAATTTTTTGTTGTGCTGCATTAGCATTGTGGGAATCACAAATGACATTATCTGTCTATGGATGATTGTCGTCGTCGTCGTAGTCACACTGCAACATAATACGTTGTCTGATGGTGTGTTTGCGCATTGGACGACACAATCAAAATACACACATATAAAATGCAAAGTCAGCAATAATAATCCACAACCGCAGTAACATTTTGGCCATACACACACGCAAATACACATTCGTAGCGATTAACGCGGTTTTAAAGCCAACGGATGCAACACAGAATATCTGAAATACAGGGAGTAAAAGTTTGCCAACTTTACAAAAATTCACACACTAACACTTTAGACATACATACATACATAAATGAAATTTCACTAAATACTATAATTTTACTTAGTATTATCGAGGCCACCCAGTTGGGAATTTTTTTAAAGCAAATCAAAGCTAGACATTAAATGGTTACAAGGGAAGCTTTCTTAACACGTCTGTTATTTAGCCAGACCATTTACCGCCTAATTATCTTCTATCAAAATCCATTTAGTTTTTCCTACTGACCATTTTCTCTTTAAACTTTATTTGTTATTGAATTGTTTTTATGTTTGCTGCTATGAATTTGGTCTAGTTTAGTTGTTGTTTAATATAGTTTCAAATAGATTTTTGTTGTAGTATTTTACATTTTATATATTTATGAAAACACATAAACATTACAAACATTCACTATTGCCTCAGATTGGAATACATTAAACCATTGCATATAATTACGCCAATGTCACGTCTCTTACTGGAAAATACAAATTTGTTATTGTTGTACAGCGTTTTGAATAGAATTCTACACATTCGGTTACCCAACACAATTTTCACTTATAGATTTTTTTTGATAATCGGTTCCCATGACCTCAAATGATGGTAGGGTTCTGGCGATTTTCATTCCTAATGAACTCAGCACCACAACATATCGTTCAAATGAAATAAAATTTCTACAAATTATATTATCGTTTATAAGAAAAACATCAAATTATGGATAGTGCGTTGTTATTAATAGCTTTCCAGCTGGAAATCGACTGTTAAAGACAGTGAAAGAAGTGATTATTTGGGTACAGGGAATAAGACGTATTCACGACATATCTGTAAGAAATTTCCGATTAGGTTGGTAAAGAAAGGGGGCCCAGTGGCATGAGCATGTATTCGTAACATGTATGTAAACTTAAACTTAAAAATCAAAATTGAAAAACAGGTAAGAAAATTATAGTCAGTCTGGACCATAGGTTCCCACTGTAAAATATTTTTATTTTAAAAAATTAATAAAACAAATGTGAAAATAATGAAAAAATATGTTTATTATTAAAAAAAAACAAAAATTATTATCTTTCTTTCATTAGAAAAATATATACATGATCTTAAACCGAACAATAAATGACTAATTAAAAAAAAACTTTAAAAACTAAATAAAAAAATTTTAAAAAATTTTTTATAAAAAAAATCTGTTTAAATTAATAAATAAAAAAGACATAATTCAAAAATAAATAAAAATAACAGAAACTTTTAAAGTTCAACAAGGCACTTATTGAAAAAGCAACAAAACATTTCAAAATAAATGATTTTATCCCATTTCAGGAATACTTAAGAAAAATTAAAATATATCGATGGTTTAATATAAAAAAGCCCTAACTCGATTTTTTGTTACTTGACATGAGAAGGAAAAAATTTTAGATTTACTAAAAATTGCAATAAAACTTTTTTTGTATCAAAAATTTAACGGATTTTATTAAGTCTTTTCCTTCTCCTGCCAAGTAAAGAAAAAAATCGAGTTAAGGCCTTTTTATATTAAGCCATGGATATAGAAATAATAACTAAAATAATAAATACATGAGATCACATTTGTAATCAGTTGAAACATAAAATATCACTTCAAAATTTTTTTGAAACTCAAAATACATTTTTAACTAACACAAGCATAAAAGTCTATTAAAAATAAAATATAATTTAAAATACCGTATAATAAGTTTCATATTTTTAAACTCTGGTACAATTATTTTGCTTGACAAGGTCTGTAATAGTCACATTAAAAGGATTGCGAAGTAAATTAGTTTACCAAGATTCTGTTTGGAACTCTGGAAAATATCTGGTGAATTAATCATGCAAGTATCTAAATGTTTTGTAATTACACTTTTTAAATTTAGATTTTGGATATCGTAAGAAGCGGAAAAGATAAATATTTCGGCGTAGCTGTTTGAAGACGACTTTTCCACAGTAAAATTTTGGACATAAATGCATTAATTGAATCAAATGCTATTAAAATATTCATTTGATTGCGATGTAATCTTAAGTTAAGGTTGTTTAATGCTTCAAAAAATTCAGTAATGCATGAGAAATAAAAAATAAATGTTGCATCCGTAAATCTTTCATAAAGATTGCCACTCTTTTCTTTCAAAAGAAAAACTTCAACCTCAGTCTTTAATTCAAACAACCTTTTCAGCATATTTCCTTTTGAAAGCCACCGCACCTCTGCATGGAAAAATAATTTTGTTTGCTCTGCATTGAGATCTTGACATAACACTCCAAAAATTTTAGTTCTCAATGCACTGGTCTTAACAAAATTAACGACATCTATTTCAGTCTGCAGAGCACTTTTCAGTTCATCTGGAAGGGTTATAGCAGCAAATGATTGTCAATGAATTATGCAGTGTGACACAATTATATCTTTATCCATATCTTTGGCTAATTTTAAAAACCCAGATCAAGAACCCATCATTGACGGAATATTGTTTTCCATTAGAAAATCAGAAAAGGTTTGAAAAATATCAGTTCCTTTTGATGTTGTAGGCAGCGCTTTCATAAATAAAAGTTATTCACAAAATTCATTTTCTGCAATAAATCTGCAATAAAATAAAAGTTGGCTTGAATAAGAAACGTCTGTAGTTTCATCACATTGAAGAGCAATAAATGGTCAATTCTTAATTTTTTCTAATAACAGTTCTTTAATTTTTTGTGCCATATCATTAATTCTTTTTTGGCAGTGTTATTTGACAGAGCTACTTTCATCAGCTTATCTTTATTGGCTGTATCAAGCATTACGTTACCAACTGCGGCAATACAAGGTTGGATCAAGTCTTCTCCAGTTGTGGGTGGCTTTTTGTTTTTAGCAATTAACATTGCTATTTTATAGGAAGCTTCCATAGACCTTTCCTGTTCAACATTTAAATCACCTGTGGAATCCAATCTTACTTTATTCAGTGATCTGATTAAATTGTGGGTGGTTTGTAATTAGATACCTCTCTAATTTTGCTGGTTTCATAGCATCTTTGGAAAGGGTTTTGAAACTAATTACATACTGAGGCATTACAATATCGTTATTTTTTACAAATGTAAATCCGAAATTCATATAACTTTCGTCATATTTTCTTTTTATTGACATATTTTGGATTTTATTACTAGTTAAAAAACACACACATGACTAACGACAATAAATATGAAATGAATATACAAACAAAATCAGCTGATTTATCTAGTGATGGTAAACATGGTATATGTGATATCAGTGTTGATCGAAAGGTACGGTATCAATTTTAGTACACAATTATGAAAAGCTCTTTTCATTGCAAGAGATGTAGTATTTTATTTAAATTACTTATATGCTTCAAAAATAAATACTTAAATTTTACAAATACATTTTTTATCATAATTTTATGGAATTAACTATTTTTTTAAAATTATTTTAATGGGTTGGGTATGTTTATCAAGAGTGCTGTTTCTTTTTTTTTTTATATTTTGTTTTAAAAGTTAATTTTGCCAGAACAGTTCGCGGACCTCCTGGAAGGCCTCCACGGACCCCTGGGGAATCATTGGTCTAGACCGACTATACGATATCCTATACCATGGTTTGGAGACCCTATCTCTTCGGTCCAACTAATTCGATATAGAAAATAAGCATAAACCAAATTTGAGTGGCATTGGTATTAATTTTTTTGGCTGCAGATATGAAAAGTTCATATCGGATGCTATATTTAGGTCGAAAAATGGACCGATCCTGACCATATTTGGTAAAGTCACTTAAATTTTAAAAAAATATATATAAACCAAATTTGAAAAAATTCTGTGCAATACTTTTGTTTTTTGACAGATTTAAGTGAAGATCGCGAAGTAGCTCGATATGGGGCCTATCACTAAAAATTGTCCTATACGGACTATTTTTTGCTCCCGAGGTACAGTGATATTTACTTTTAAACGAACAACATAACTTTAAAATCGGCTTGAGTTCAAATAAGTGAATTGACTATATTTAGAACAGAAATAGCTCTTCAGCAAACAGATCTGAGCTCTAAATCAGAGTCTAGTCAATAAAAAAAAAATTCTCAGAAAAATTGCCACAATTTCTTATCTAACCCACCTTTTACTTTCCACATAATCGAGACATTTTTTGCAAATATTTTGCTGGAAATAATCACTTTGGAGGCATAAATAAAAATTAGCAGCAATTTTAAATCCAGCTCAGTGGAATGATACGAGTAACGTTACGCCTCTAAAATCTATGTTATCGTATAAAAATGTGCCATTGCAAGACGGTTGAAAAGCCTAAAACACATTAGAAAAATGACCAATAGGTTTCGAAAAGTCCTAAGTTTAAAACCCCTTAGCACCGGAATTTGTTTAAGTCAGTATGGAATATTAATCACAAGTAACCCTGATCGGGGTCGGATACTGGGTTGGTTCCCATGGCAGTTTTTCATCTGTGAAATCAACAAGTAAAGTCAAATGATTCCATTCGGTATGTGTATGCCTAATGTTCTAATCCTTATAATAGCCAAAAATCAACAGTCACAGAAGAGATGATACACTGTTTCCTCTTCTTTAGGTGATAATTGTGCTGTAGTCTGAATCTTCCTGCATCTCATATCTACTGAGGAGATATTTGGTCCTTTTTAAGCTGCAGTCCTGCATGTGTCATTTTCTACTGCTCATACGAAATGCATGAAGATTCCTCCCGTCAACACAGCCATAAACCTTGATATGTGCTTTCGTCTACTACTGAAGAGAGATTTAATCCCTCGTAAGTTGCAGTCCTGTGTTAATCTTCCTCCATCTGTTTTCTGCTGCTCGTATCAAGAGTAATGCCAGCTCTTGCTAGTTCGTCTGCCCGTTCAATACCGTAGTAGTACCTATATCCGTGAACCCAAAAATGATAATCACAGAAAAGTGGCTTAGATTTAGCAGTTCCCACTTGGACTGTCCTACCAGAACAGAAAATGCAATATGAGGGTTGAGAGAGAGACGTGCCACCTGGCCATCGGCAAAGATGTTTACATTTCGTTCGACCTTATGTGCGTATAAGACCATGCAAGATTCCCTGATCGCTAGAATCTCCGCCTAAAAGACACTCGTATCGACCGGTAATCTATAAGAAACTTGAATATCGATATTACAGGAGAAGACACCTGCACCGACACCACAAATCATCTTTGAGCCATCAGTGACTATGCGAGTGTCGTACCCTGCCGTTGGATTACCCCTATCTCAGGTAATTGCACCTAAAACGATATTTAGAAATCAAGCCTAGGTGCAAAATTGTCAGATTATTGCCTAAAATTATGAGGTAACCGAATTAGAAGCCTAGATTTTCCATAACTTTTTGTAGCCAAGCGCGCTGCACTACTAGCAGAGTGTGCCATTGTATGCAGTTCAATACTCCAATATATGTTGACTTTTGCACTTTGTACAGTTGGTCAACAATGAACTGCCTGCTCGTTGCTGTCCATCATACTAGGAAATCATAAGTACGATGACCGTTAAAATCCAGAAAACCACTCCAAACTGAACATCTTACTTCAGGGGCGGTAATTTTTTGATGTGTACACATCTATGCGCTCAGGGGATTAAAAATCTATTTCACAATACAATCACAAAAACAGAGTAAGACAAAAACGGTGTGAGGTATGAGCGTATTGGTGTAAAGATTATCGCAGCTAATTCAACAACCGCCAACAACGAAAAAGTATAACATAATGACAAATATAACAATATAGAAGTAAAACAGCTAATTAAACCATGGAGCGAATAGTCGATAACATGGTTAAATCTCAAATCCCAAATGAGCTGTTGCATTTCAAACAACACTCTTATTTAAAGGGACGCCCAGTAGAAACTGCGCTTCATGAAGTAGTTCACCACATAGAAAGATCTTTTGATCTAAAAATCTTCACTCTAGCCATATTCATTGATATAGAAGGAGCTTTTAACAATGTATCAACAAATACGCTACTCCACTCCTTAGAACGATTCGACATCGACCGGGATATGAAAGCCTGGATCAGTCACATGCTAGGGAATAGATGGATAAGTTGCGAGGTTGGTGGCTTTAAAATAAGAGACAAGGTTTGCTGTGGGACACCTCAATGGGGAATTATATCCCCCCCTTCTCTGGTGACCACTATAAGCAGTCTTCCAAGGATTCTAACCAATAAGGGTTTCCAACCTGCCTGCTACGCAGACGATGTAGCGATACTGTTAAGGGGGGGAAAGATTCAAGAAATTTATGTAAGAGGGCATCGGATGCACTCGAAATAGCATACAATTGGGCACAACCAAGGGGATTGAATGTGAACCCGGAAAAGACGAATTCGATTAACCCCGCTTCCAGGGCAAAACGATTAGAATCACACAAACGGTGAAATACCTTGGGGCGATTCTCGACAAAAAGCTCACTTGGAAGGACCATATTGAGAGCAAAGTCGCGAAGGCTCACCGGATATGGGCCATTTGCAGAAGAGCTATAAGTTCAAAATGGGGTTTAAAACCGAGGATGACTCGTTGGCTATACACAAGCGTCGTTAGACCAATTCTAACCTACGCATCCGTAGTCACATGGACATCAATGAACAGGAAATGCTATATTAAACCATTCCAAAAAATACAACGCCTCTGCTGCATAGGAATCAGCGGCGCAATACGGACTACATCTACGAGGGCTTTAGAGACGATTCTATCTATACACCCGATCGAGATTAGAATTAAATATGAGGCAGCTCTGGCCATGTTACGACTAAGAGTAACAGGGGAATACATCACCGACCATATGACCAGACACCAAACCATATTGGACCAGATACCGGAATTCAACACAGTGGAATTTAGCTGTGATAGAATCGCGGAAGTGTCGACAAACATACCCTGCAGTATAAGGATACCTGACAGGGAAAGTTGGTTGAACGAAAATTTTCTACGAAACCTTCCATGGTCACACTACTACACAGACGGATCTAGTCTGCATGGTAGGACTGGTATAGGTTTCTATGACGAGGACCGTTCCAATGGCATACACCTACGCATTCCGGACCACAACTCGTTCAGGTCGAAGTGGTCGCGATAACGGAATGCATAAGATCTATTGACGTACGGGCAATCCCAAGCCCCGGAGACGTGAAAATATTTTCGGACAGTCTAGCGGCTATCAGGGCGATATCCTCGGACAAAACTACATCAAGGACTGTCGTCAGATGTAAGGAAGAAATTGCAAACTTCACTACAAGAGGCAGACTTGAAATCATTTGGATCCCAGGACACAGTGGTTTAATGGGAAACGAGATTGCAGATGAACTGGCCAGGAAGTGTTCTTTCCTAGACTGATGTCAATTTGGAAAACCCAATACCTTTCCAGGCTCTCAATTTGGGAGGAAACTGACGTGGGTAAGGCTACGAAGATACTATGGGGCTCTCCAAACACTTCGAAGACTAAGGAAATCCTTAGTCTAAATAGAAAGGAACTGAGTAGGATTATTGGCATCCTCACTGGACACTCTGAACTGAGGGATCATCTATACCGTATAGGACGGGCAGAATCGGCCACATGCAGAGCTTGTGGAGAGGATGACGAGACCCTAGAACACTACTTTTGTTACTGTTCTGCATTTGCCGGAACTAGCGGCTCTTAGGGGGATACGCTGGAAAGCACTCAGGAGATTTGCTATCGACACCGAACTCCTAAGTTAAATAAGGAGTAGATTAACGGATGAGCACGAGGATGTAGAGCGCACAACAAGCCGACTTTCTGGCTTAAGTGTATATCCGGGTAAAACGGATATGAGCTATGTGTATACATGGCTCCTCTTTTTCAACCTAACCTAACCTAAAACAGCTAATTAAACTAGGCTAAATGTATAACAACTCTAAATTGAAAAAATATAATAAAAATTAGTAGATGTTTACACATCTCCCCTATGATCGAACTCACATAGTTTTTATACCCTATACCACTATGTGGTTTGGATATAATTACTTTGTGCTGCTGTTTGTAACTGCCAAAAATATTTGACCTAGACCCATCTTTTATTATACCGATCGAATCAGAATCACTTTTTGAGTCGATTTAACAATGTCCGTCCGTCCGTCTGTGTGTCCATGTAAACCTGGTAATCAAACTACAGGTCGCAAATATGAATATATTTTGATGAAATTTGGTATATAAGCTTTTATGGGCCATGGGATGAACGCTACCGAGAGTCGGTCCATGTTCAGACCTAGCCCCCATACAAATGACCCCTATTAAATCGACATAAATTGCCCTATGATCCAAATTGTCCTATGGATCCTAGTCAAATTGGGTTTGTATGTATATATTACATCCATTAATCAGTAGTCCAAAAATGATCCCTATTGGACAAGTCTTAGTCATAGGCCCCATATAGAGCTGTTTCCCGATCTACACTTAAATCTATCAAAAAACAAAAATATTGCACTGATATTCCTCAAATTTTGTTTGTATATATTTTTGCAAAATACAAGAGACTTTTCCAAATATGGTCAGGATCGGTCCATTTTTGGGCCTAGTCCCAATATAGATATAGCATCCGATATGAACTTTTTCATATCTGCAGCCGAAAAAATTAATAAAAATCCCATTCAAATTTGGTTTATGCTTATTTTCTATATCCAGTTAGTTGGGCCTGAGAGATAGGGTCCCTAAACGCATGGTAATTCTCTTACTTGTTTTTATTCATTTACACTGTGTGTAATTTTTTATGTCATGGAAATATAACCATATACGGACACCACTACGTGATTAAAGACAAAAAAAAGACCCGTATCTCCCAGTTTTGCCCCAAGTCATGCACTTTTTTTATGGACCCCCAAAGATTTGGGGCCTCGGTGTCATTTTTGCAAAAAAGTGATCAATTCCTCTGGCTGGTATCTTGCAAACCGTTCGGAATTTTGATTTACTCTCTGAGCTAAAGTTGTAGCTCTTGTCATAAGGAACAAAAATCGTGAACATACAAAATCAAAAAAACTTTATCTTCAAGACCAAAATCGCAAAAAACTTTTTTCCCTTGTTCAGGTCCATAGGTAGCAAACCGTTCAAAATTCAAGAAAACAATCAACTACAAAAATTTACCTAAGGTCTCAATAAACAACTCACGCGATCACGCACCGACCGCAGCAGCACAGGCAAAGCAGTAAACTCAGCACACGCACCAAAGGACGCAGCACACAATATAAAAGCGACACGCCGCTCACATCGAGGCATTACACAGCGCGACGCCAACGAGAGCTCAGCGGTGAAAGTTATTGAGAAATTGCTACAACACAATTCGCACACAACATTGGCAACTTACAATTTCAATATGCAATGTGAAAAAATTGATTTATTTTGCTACGTTTGCGGTCCTTAAATCAGAAAAAAAAGTTCTACAATATTTCAAAAGAAAAATAATCATTTAACTAGTGAATTCAATAGAGCATATAAGTTGTTTTTCGATGAAGTAGACTTCATCGGTGAAAATTACACACCTAATATAGTCTGTCGCCAATGTTATAACAATCAAAGAAATAATTATTTATTAATTCAGATCATAAATTTCGCTGGGTATTTCCTTTACTATGAAAAATAGAAATTACTTATATTAGCTTATGTGGTTTTCGTAATGTTTGTTATAGTTGTTGACTGTGTATTTTGGGGTTTTTTGTCTATCCAAATCTGTAAATGTGTGCAACTATATTGTTGACTGTGTCGATTTTTTAACCAACAAATATACTCGTACTATAGTATATATTGTATACAGTTAAAACCAACAACAAAAAAAAAAAAACAAAAAATAACGTAAACTTGGAAAATTATGCACAATTGCTGCACGTTTTAGTTTGTTGTTGTTGTTTTTGTCTTTTTCTCCTAGATCGGATCCCTGGTTTGATGTTTCGTTTAGTAAAATCTGTTTCAAAATAAGCGTTGATTACTATATTGCGAAAGTCATGTATGGTTATCGAATTTGTATGCATGTACGTACATATGTATGCTATGCTTGTGGGTAACTGAGGTGTTGCAAGTGAGTGTGTGTGTGTGCGTGTGTGTTGTGTAGTATATTTTGTTCGTTTAGTTAGTTTCTAAATCAAAAATTGCCAAGGGTGTGGTAAGCAGTTTAAAATATGAAAAAGTTTTTATTATTAGCATTATAAAATTTTCACGTAATTTTCATAGATAATCCCATAGAGAAAACTTAAAGTGAATGTAAACACCATTAAAAATATATATAAAAAGGATTTCACATATTAATGGATTGATATAAGACTTTTAAGTGGTAATAATGTAAATCAGGGGGTTTTGTTGTTTTAGCATTTATTGCGATTAAATAATATGCAAGTTTTGAACAGCCAAAAAAAAGTGATTTCAAGGTTTGGAAAATTTTTTATAGGTTAATTCAAAGGAATTTTGTTTGAAAATTTTTAAGAAAATGGTTTATTGATCTTAAAAATAAAAAATTAAATAAAAACTAATTTTATGAACAATTTTAGAGGTCTTAAAATATTTGACTTAATAAATTATGGTCAAATATACCGATTTAGCACATTTTTAATACTAAATTGTTTTAGTTTCGGTTATATTGTTATTGGAATGAATTTTAATTACTAAAGATCTTAAAAGGAACATATTATATTCTCCATTGTCGCTCTAAGCCATTTGTGGAATCAAAAATGTCATTTGTATACTAATGGAGTGAAAAGTACGTGGCCTCACATAGATATGGTAAAGTGGAACATCGGGATTTAGATCAAGAAGTCAAAAAACTACCAAAGAACAGAAAAACACAGAACAGAATATGGAATATTTGCAACCAATATTTGAATCAAATGAATAATCTATATTATTAATAGGCTAGCCGATTTCTTGTGACTGATGTTTTGTTCTGCTATTTTATCCCAATATTAACCAAACGTATATTATTTGAAAGGTATTTCTTTTTAGCCGTTTTGCAGATTTACATATTTTTCAATTTTTTCCTTTATTTTGAGTAAATTGCATTTAAAGTTGCTACTAACACATACATAAAATTATATAATGCTATGTGTGTGTTTGTTAAATTTGTGAATGTGTTTGTAATAAAAATGAGTTTGTTTTTTGTGTTGATTTGTGAATTGGCTATAATTGATTAGCATACTTTTAGGGTCTTTATTTAATGAAAAAATAAAATTTCCTAGAATTTGCGCTCGAATTTCGAGTGCTGGAATCTGCTAGTAATTATAATTGCATTTCATTGTTATTTAAGTACGAAAAACATAGTATTAGTAAAAAATAATAAAAAACCGAACCTCCCATTATTACAAATGATATCGAAATCTATTGGGGTTTTTATTTTTAATAGGTTTTTTTTTACCCACATATATATGAAATATTTTAATAAATAAGAAAGATTCAAAAAATTAAAACCCATATTTTCATATCAAAATAAAAAAAAAATCAGAATCATTGCACTAATGTTCAACAGATTTATTTAGCTAAAATTAACAAATTTGAAAGCAAAAAATATTTAATTTTTCAGTAGTAATAGCAAAATTTCCAGTTGATTTAAAAAAAATTTTTTTGAGTTAAAAAATTTTTTGAGTTAAAAAATTTAAAAAAATCCCATTATTACAAAAAATGTTTACAATTATATTTATTTTAATCCAAATATCACATTTTGTAACAAATAAAAACACCCATATTTCACGCTAGAGGTGGATTTATCGTCGCGAACCGCAGTCTGCAAACTTTTTTTTTGTATAAAGTTTACTCGATAGAAAAGGAGAGGAAAGTAAATAGCAATTTTTACTCGTTATGCCTGTTTTTGATTTTGAAACGCATGAATCATGTGAATAATAATTATAATTGCCTTTCATTGTTATTTAAGGATGAAAAAAAAAGTACTAGTAAAAAAAAAATAATAATAAACAGAACACTGTTACAATTGCTATTAAAATCTATTGCAGTTTTTATTTTTAAGAGGTGTTTTTTAGTAAATAAGAAAGTTTCAAAAAATTAAAACCATTATTTTCATATAAAAATCAGAATCATGTGCTTATGTTCAGTAGATTTATTTTGCTAAAATTAACAAATTTGACAGCAAAAAATAGTAAATTTGTCTGTAGTAATAGCAGGATTTTTAGATAATATTACTAACGTTTTTCTAAGCGTAAATATTCTTTCAGTGAAAACAAACTTGCTAATTTGACAGCAACGAATTTTTAATTTTCAGTAGTAACAGCAAAATTTCCAGTTGATTTTGGCACTTATTATGAGTTCCATTCGATCTTCGATCTTCGCTGGCTATCGCACAACGACTATCGTATATCAAATTCGTATTATCAGCTGGCAGCATGGTCGAAAATTTCGTTGTACAACGAATTTTCAATCGAACACTATTTTGCTTTCGATGCTGGATGGCAGTTTGTAAAACTTATTGAAAATATAAGTTGTAAATTATTTTAATTTCATGAGATTGATCTGTCTTGTGTGCATTGTCGCAGCAATTCATCTGTAGTAGACAGCAATTCCATAAACGCCTTCTTGCAGTCGAAAATTTGCTATAAATCTGTAAACAATGATACCTCGCATACACTCGTAGTGGAATCCATTTCCAAAATGTTGGAATCATATTTCATGACGAAGCACTCATATTCATCAGACTTTTATAGAACCATAATTCCATGTTAATACATAATGATGATGTGTAAACATCTATACGCGCCGGGGGGTAAATTTCAAAAACAGCGTAACATGTAAGCGTAACATGTGAGCGTAACATGTGAGCGTAACATGTGAGCGAAACATGTGAGTCGTAAGACAAAATGTGATTGTATTGGTGAAAAAATCATGATATTATCATAACTTGTTTGAAAATTAAAAATGAAAAATAAAAAATGAAAAAAAAAATTAAAAATAAAAAATGAAGGATGAAAAATGAAAAAATAAAAATGAAAAACTAAAAATTAAAAATGAAAAACGAAAAATTAAAAATGAAAAATTAAAAATAAAAAATTAAAAATGAAAAATAAAAAATGAAAAATTAAAAATGAAAAATGAAAAATAAAAATGAAAAATAAAAAATGAAAAATGAAAAATAGAAAATGAAAAATAAAAAATGAAACATGAAAAATAAAAAATGAAAAATGAAAAAGGAAAAATTAAAAATGAAAAATAAAAAATTTTAAATTAATATATGAAAAATAAAAATGAAAAACGAAAAATGAAAAATTAATAATGAAAAATTAAAAATAAAAAATTAAATATAAAAAAATGAAAAATAAAAAATTAAAAATTAAAAAAAAAATAAAAAGGAAAAATTAAAAATAAAAAATTAATAATAAAAAATTAAAGCTAAAAAATTAAAAATAAAAAATGAAAAATAAAAAATGAAACATGTAAAATATGAAATGAAAAATGAAAAACTAAAATTAAAAATGAATAATGGAAAATGAAAAATAAAAAATGAAAAAAAATTAAATATAAAAAATAAAAAATGAAAAATAAACAATGAAAATTGAAAAATAAAAATGAAAAATAAAAAATGAAAAATGAAGAAAGAAAAATAAAAATTGGAAAATGAAAAATGAAGAAAAAAATTAAAAATGAAAAATGAAAAATAAAAAATTAAAAATAAAAAAATTAAAATTAATATATGAAAAATAAAAAAATAAAAATGAAAAATGAAAAACGAAAAACGAAAAATTAATAATGAAAAATGAAAAATAAAAAATTAAATATAAAACAAGTAAGACAATTATAGTCGGTCTAGACCGACTATAGGATACCCTATACCATGCGTGTAGAGACCCTACCCTATAGGCCCAACTAACTGGACATAAAAAATAAGCATAAACCAAATTTGAGTGGGATTTTTATAAATTTTTTTGTCTGCAGATATGAAAAAGTTCATATCGGATGCTATATCTATATGGGGACTAGGCCCAAAAATGGACCGATCCTGACCATGTTTGGTAAGGTCTCTTGTATTTTGCAAAAATATATACAAACAAAATTTGAGAAGAATCAGTGCAATATTTTTGTTTTTTTGGTAGATTTAAGTGAAGATCGGGAAGCAGCTCTATATGGGGTCAAAGGGATCATTTTTGGACTACTCATTAGTGGATGTAATGAACGCATACAAACCCAATTTGAGTAAGATCTATATGACAATTTGGATCTTATGGCAATTTATGTCGATTTCATATGGGTAATTTGTATGGGGGCTAGGTCTGAACATAGACCGATTCTCACCAATTTCAATAGCTTTCATCCTATGGCCGATAAAAGCTTATATACCAAATTTCGACAAAATATATTCATATTTGCGACCTGCAGTTTGATTACAAGCTTTACATGGACACACAGACGGACGGACGGACGGACATCGTTAAATCGAATCAGATAGTGATTCTGATTCGATCGGTATAATTTAAGATGGGTCTAGGTCAAATATTTTTGGTAGTTACAAACAGCAGCACAAAGTCATTATACCCAAACCACATAGTGGTATAGGGTATAAAAATGAAAAATAAAAAATTAAAAATAAAAAACCAAAAATTAAAAATAAAAAATGAAAAATGAAAAAGGAAAAATGAAAAAAAAATGAAAAATAAAAACTGAAAAAAAAAAATTAAAAAGGAAAAATAAAAAATTAAAAAGGAAAATTAAAAAATTAAAACAAAAAATAAAAAGGAAAAAAGAAAAAATAAAAAATAATAAATAAATAAAATTATAATGAATAATAAAATAATAAAAAATTAAAGCTAAAAAATTAAAAATAAAAAATTAAAAATAACAAATGAAACATGAAAAATAAGAAATGAAAAATGAAAAACTAAAATTAAAAATGAATAATTAAAACTGAAAAATTTGGAAAAAAAAATTAAATATAAAAAATTAAAAATAAAAAATGAAAATTGAAAAATAAAAAATGAAAAGTAAAAAATGAAAAATGAAAATTGAATAATGAAAAATAAAAAAAGAAAAAATAAAATTAAAAAATAAAAAATAAAAAATTAAAAAAAAATAAAAATGAAAAACGAAAAATTAAAAATAAAATTAAAAATTAAAATTAAAAATTAAAAAATTAAAAATAAAAAAATGAAAAATGAAAAAATGAAAAAATGAAAAATGAAAAATAAAAAATGAAAAATAAAAAATGAAAAATAAAAAAACGAAAAATTAAAAATGAAAAATTAAAAATGAAAAATAAAAAATTAAAAATAAAAAAAATTAAAATTAGTATACGAAAAATAAAAAACTAAAAATGAAAAATGAAAAATGAAAAACGAAAAATGAAAAATAAAAAATGAAAAAGGTAAAATTAAAAATGAAAAATAAAAGATAAAAAATTAAAAATAAAAAAATAAAAAATAAAAAATTTAAAAAAAAAAATAAAAAGGAAAAAGGAAAAATGAAAAATAAAAAATAAAAAATGGATAATAAAAAATTAAAGCTAAAAAATTAAAAATAAAAAATAAAAAATGAAACATGAAAAAAAAGAAATGAAAAATGAAAATTGAAAAATGAAAAATAAAAAATTAAATTTGAAAAAGAAAAAAATTAAAAATGAAAAATAAAAAATGAATAATGAAAAATAAAAAATAAAAAAAGAAAAAATAAAATTAAAAATAAAAAATAAAAAATTAAAAAAAATAAATAAAAATGAAAAACGAAAAATTAAAAATAAAATTAAAAATTAAAAATAAAAATTTAAAAATGAAAAATAAAAAATGAAAAATTAAAAATGAAAAATGAAAAATAAAAAATGAAAAATTAAAAATAAAAAATGAAAAATAAAAAATGAAACATGAAAAATAAAAAATGAAAAATAAAAAATGAAAAATGAAAAACGAAAAATTAAAAATGAAAAATGAAAAACGAAAAATGAAAAATAAAAAATGAAAAAGTAAAATTAAAAATGAAAAATAAAAGATAAAAAATGAAAAATGAAAAATAAAAAATTAAAAATAAAAAATTAAAAAGAAAATAAAAAGGAAAAAGGAAAAAGGAAAAATTAAAAATAAAAAATAAAAAATGAATAATAAAAAATTAAAGCTAAAAAATTAAAAATAAAAAATGAAAAATAAAAAATGAAACATGAAAAATAAGAAATGAAAAACTAAAATAAAAAATGAATATTGAAAAATTAAAAATAAAAAATGAAAAAAAAAATTAAATATAAAAAATAAAAAATGAAAAATAAAAAATGAAAATTGAAAAATAAAAAATGAAAAATGAAGAAAGAAAAATAAAAATTTTAAAATGAAAAATGAAGAAAAAAATTAAAAATGAAAAATTAAAAATAAAAAAATTAAAATTAATATATGAAAAATAAAAAACCAAAAATGAAAAACGAAAAATGAAAAATTAATAATGAAAAATAAAAAATTAAATATAAAAAAATGAAAAATAAAAAATGAGAAATAAAAAACTAAAAATTAAAAATAAAAAATGAAAAATAAAAAATGAAAAAGGAAAAAAGAAAAATAAAAAATTAAAAATGAAAAATAAAAATTTAAAGCTAAAAAATTAAAAATAAAAAATGAAAAATAACAAATGAAACATGAAAAATAAGAAATGAAAAATGAAAAACTAAAATTAAAAATGAATAATGAAAACTGAAAAAAAAAATGGAAAAAAAAATAAATATAAAAATGAAAAATAAAAAATGAAAATTGAAAAATAAAAAATGAAAAATTAAAATTGAAAAATGAAAAATGAAAAATAAAAAATTAAAATTGAAAAAGAAAAAAATTAAAAATAAAAAATTAAAAATGAAAAATAAAAAATGAAAAAATAAAATTTAAAAATAAAAAATTAAAAATAAAAAATTAAAAAATAAAATAAAAATTAAAAATGAAAAACGAAAAATTAAAAATAAAATATGAAAAATTTAAAATTAACCGGTTCAAATAATAAATAATAATAAATATTTTCGTATTAACAGAGCCTGCAGTTGATTGCTATAAGTGATACGCTTTCTGTTTGATTTTAAGAAAGTGCTATAAAAAATCTTTAATTACTAGGTGTTTACACATCTCCCCTGCGATCGGACTCACATGATTTTTATTTTTTTTCTTTAATAAATTTGTAAACAAACAATGTTTATTTATAGTGCCAGCTGATAAATATGTACTATTGTGAATAATCCAATTGAGTGAAATTCACAATAGCGCTATTTTATCGAATGTGCGCCAAAATACCAAATGAAAATTCGCTCGATCAGTTAATTCGACCACAATCGAAAATCGAAAATTACTCATAATAGGCTCCTTCATTTGTTTTTTTTTTAGTGTAAACATTTTTTTGAGTGTAAATATTAAAAAAAAATCCCATTATTACAAAAAAAGGCTTGTAATTATTATTAAAATCAAAATATGACATTTTTTAATAAATAAAAAAATAAAAAATAAAAACTCATATTTGACACTAAAAGTTAAAAAATGAAAAGCTCAGCTTTGACCTAAAATTCCTGAAAAGTACTCAATCAATTTTAATGAAATTTAAACTAGTTCAAGTTCAACTAAATATCTATCCATTTAAAAATATTTACTAACTTATTTTTATCGGTTCATATTTTGATCGTCATATAGAGCCGTAACTGGTATATTAATTCATTTTACTATTAATTCATTTTATATGAACTTTTTGCTAACAATTTAAAAATTTTTATAATAATTTATTTTTTTTTTTTGTTCCCACATTTGTAAAATTGTAAATAAAATTCAATATTTATTTAGTTAAGTGTTTTAGCATAATTAAGACTAGCATATAAAATGCGACAGATGTTAAATTAAAACCACATTTTATATGATATGAAGAATTTAATAAAAAAAATATAATAGAATCCTTAAAAAATTCAAATAAAAAACTAAAATATCGAATATCAGGGATATTTAAAATTCGACAGATATACGAAGAACAAACAAACAGTTACAGAAATTTCGACCTTTTCTATTAAAAAATCAACACGTTTATTGATAAAAAAAAATATAAAAAATAGATATAAAGAAATTTAAGATACTTAAGAAGATTCGAAATAGATGCTAATGTAAATACCATAGATGTTCAACAATATGCAGACTATAAGAAAAATTTTAAAATTCGTTAAAAGAAATTCCAACCAGGTGTGTTTAAGTATATTAACCTTTGGTCTTTTGGTAGTCTTGAGAGCCGAAGTAACAGCAACAGGGTGATCAATCGTTAGAAACAACAAATATTCTTAACGTAAGTAGTTTTATAGTGGCATATCATATGAATCTTTTGTATTTTTATAATAAAACGATGTGCCATAGAAAATATTCAGCTGTTTTATAAGATTATTATTATTTTTTTTTTTTTGTAACATATGTGAGGTGGTTAGCAGTTTTATTTAGTTGTTTTTTTTTTCTCTGTTGTTAGGGATACAAAATACCAAATGAACATGCATGTAAATCAGGAATTAGAAATAGTAACCATGAAAATAAAATAAACATGAAGGCATGAATTAATAAAAAAAAAAATTATTTCGTTGATTTCTTTAGTTATTGTTGCAGTTGTTAAATTGTACGCTATAGTATGTTGGTGGAGATTGATAAAGTAACAATCATGAAGCCAAACACAGTTACCCAGACCATTAGCAACGGCATTAAACCGTCAGCCGTCAGGACTATTCAGTCATCATTTTAAACAGGCAAAATTAAATCAATGGTATTCACCACCTGGTTCCTGTTTGGTTACATTTCCGTATCACCCTTTACCTTTGCCTGACATTATTGTTTTTGTTTTAATTTTTTATGCATTTAAAAAAAAAAACAGCAACAACAAAAATTGGACACGTTTACAAGGACTTATTTCTTTTTCATTTAGCTTTTTTCTGTTGATGTTTTTGTTGCTCTAACAAAATATTCTGGACATTTTATTTTAATGAAAGTGTGTTTAAGAAATTATTTCGGTAAGTCACCCTTTTGATATGTTAATATGCATACACTTAGAGAAATTAATTAAATAAAAAGGACTGCTTATACGCATATTGATATTTAAATGTCGACGGAAGGCCTTCTGGGGCTCTGTAAGAAGAGTTTTTAAATAAAAGTTTAAATGGGGTTAGCGATATTCGAAGAAAAAGTCTCACACAAAAAAGCAATGAATCATAAAACCTATAATATTTAGAATTTTTAGAGTTTATTATTTTTTTAAAGTTTAGTGGCTGCGGGAATCCTCCAATCGGCCAACAGTATAAAAATGTAATTTTTACTATTTATATGCTATGGTCTGTAACTATTTAATCGATCGACTTAGGATCACTTTCTGAGCGGATTTAGGATGTTTTTCCATCCGACCGTCCGTCCGTCCGTTGATCTATGTCGCAAATATGATTATATTTAGATGCAATTTGGTATATAAGCTTTCATCGGCCATAGAACGAACACCATTCAAATTATTAAAAATGTGTGCATGAATAGATCTTCTTCCGTCTGCTTAACTCCCTGTGGGGCATAGGGCCACTACAAAGTTTCTCCAAGATATTCGATCTTTCGCAAGTACTTTTATTTCATTTTAGCTTCTTCCGCTGTTTTCCATGTGGTCTTTGGCCTGCCTCTTCTTCCGTTGCCTTGTGGATTCCAATATAGGGCTTGGCGGCATATTTCATCTGGATCCTTCCTGAGAATGTGCCCGATTCATTTCTCCTTTATTCTTTTAATAATAACTAGCAGAGCCCAGCCCTCGAAATTTGAGTGCAAATTCTAGGATATTTTATTTTATCATTCAATTTATTTCTTTCAATGTTTTTTAATCTATTTAATTCATTAAGTTTATTTCATTATAAATATTTGTTGAACACACAGAAATAAAGGCCACCTTGTATGCCACCTAAAGGTATTCAAATTTTTGGCAATTCACAATTCAACACAGGGTATGTGTTATGCAATTATCATCATATACTGTGAGCGTCAAAATAAAGTAAACACCTTAGTTCCTCATATTAAAAGTTTTATTAAAATAAGTAATTAACACAAAATCTAAAATAAATATAGGGAATTCAAGAATTATTTAATTATAGCTGAACTCAATAAAAAAAATTAAACAGAAGCATTACAAAACAGAAATAAATGCACTTTATTTAGAAAATGACCAAATTTTACGCGTCAAAAAAAAGTAAACAGTAAAGAAAAGACAACAGAACTTCAATACAAAAAGTAAACTTTTAAAATTTTTTAATATTTGGTTTGTTTTCATTTGGCCTTAAGCCCCTTATATTGTCTTCTAGGCAGCGACTCGACAATTTTTTTTTGTTATATCAGGGGAGATTATGCTCCATTCTTTCTTTTGAGGCATCTTTAAGTTTCCCTTGTTTGAAAAAGCCCTTCGACCGATTTTTCTGACAAGATTTTCCCACAGGTGCTCGATTTGGTTAACGTCCTGGGATTGCGATGGTTGATCAGGTGTCTTAGGAGTCCGGTACAGTAGCCACTCTTTCACAATTTTAGATGTAAGCTTTAGATCGTTGTCCTGTTGGGATATCCTATTTCCAGCCATGCTTTATTTTTCGACGCTAGGACCAACATTGTCCTTCAAAATGGCTAAGTAATCTCTTTGGGTCATAGTGGAGTAAATAAAAACATAACTACCAACACCTGTTCCCGCCATATAGCCACAAAGCATAACTGAACCCCACTGTATATAATAGTTTTGGTAACACACTTTTCTTTGCATGTTTCATTCTTAGCACACCATATTTTTGGAGGCTTTTTCGTGCCGAAAATTTCGAATTTATCTGTATATAATATGCTTTCCCACAAAGATTGAAGCTAATTTTTCTAATTTTTATCGAAATTCATTAGCTTGTCTGATTCGCCTTAGATATGTATCGTTTCTTGCATGGTATCCTTCCATGTAGACCATTTTTGTGAAGCCATCTCCTTACTGTACTCGAACTTACTGGTTTGCCTGATGTCTGCGTTATGTGTTCTGATAATTTAACTGCATTTTAGGCTGAATATGTCTTCTCTTTTCTTACTACAGCTCTAACTTCAGTACCACTAAGCTGCTTTGGGCGTCCAGATCTCGTTAAATCTTCAACCTGGTGGTGTTTGGCGCATTCATCAACTACTTTTTTTTATTGTTTATTTTCCGAGTATAAACCGATATTTGTTTCCCATAGTGAGAATATTTGCTTTTACATCTTTTTGGCTATTATTAATTAGTACAAATCAACTTCCAATGATTTTTAGTAAAGTAGAACACGTGATCAGTACACATTTGTCTCAAAAAGTTTAGGTTCTTCCCCGAAATATAAAAAAGCGTAAATAAGTGTAAACCTCTGTTGCATAATGTAAAGTTGACTGTGCATGCATAACTTTCCTCAAACTCAACGAATTTAAGTAGTTAATTGCTCAAAATAAAGAGCTTGATCCACTGACTGTTCTGAGAGTCAAGATCCATTCATTAGAAGAGGAGCTATGAGAATTCGAATTGTTTGAGTGAATGTGTCCCATAAGAAATGATCAAGATCCGTTCATTAGAAAAGGAGCTATGAGAATTCAAATTGCTAGAGTGAATGTATCCCATAAGAAATGTACAGGGAAGAATCGCGTTTGAGTATAACTTGAGTAAGGTGGGAGTTGAGTAAATTTTAATGATTGATAACATATCTGTGTCTAAATATCTTTCATATAAGATTTGGATACGCACAGAGTTACATTTTCTATATAGTTCGTCGTTTGCTATGACGTTTGGCCAACAGATTTTAAAAATTTAACGCAAGCAGCGGTTTGTAAAACCTTGTAGTTTACAGTTCAGTGCTATTGTTGCCGCCACGTTTCGCAGCTGTAAAGCAAAACTGATATAACATTTGACTTAAATATGTGTATTTTAGTTTTGACTGACATAACGTTTTTACTTGCGGCATCGTTTGCCTGGGCCGCAAGTTCATCGGCAAATATCCTTTTCTCTCTCCTAAAAGCTTTTCTTACTTCTTTATTCTTCATTGAATATGCATTTTCTAGGTTAATGCGTTTACTAAGCGACATTTCATCGTTCTTTGATGTTTTTCAAAGAACGTCTTTCTTTGATTAAGGACCATGTTTGGGAGCTCATCCACTCCTTTCTTCCCTTGGGGTCTTGTCACAATATTTGCTCACATGTTTGTAAGACATTTTCCTTTATTTGATTCCAACGTTGTTTCACTCCATCATTTGGATTGAATTCCTGTTCTGTTAATCTGTTAATATCGTGTTCAGCCGCTTGGTGTTTTCAATTTTGCTACATCAAACTTACGTGTTGACAACTGCTGATGGACGTTACGGATGGCACAGACTTTCTGATCTGCATGACAGCAACAACCAGGTGATGATCAGATCCAATATCGGCGTTACGTTTTACTCTAACATCGAAGAGGTTATGCTTTCATTTACGGCTTATGCAGAAGTGGTCAATTTGATTTCAGTACTCCCGTTTGGAGAGACTTATGTCGTGGCTAAGCTTATGTTTGAATAGTGTTCCTCCTATTACGAGACCATGTCGGCTACATGTGTCTAAAAAGAATTCCCCGTTTTCGTTACGCATGCCTACTCCATGTTTACCCATAGCATGTTCGTATGAGGTATTGTCTTTTCCCACCTTGGCATTGCAATCTCCCATACATATTAGTATGTATCCTTTAGGTGTTTTTGAATGGACTTTGTCTAGCTCACTATAAAATTGTGACTTTATATCTACTGACGTGGTTTCGGCAGGGGCGTACACTTGAACAATGGTGATGTTGCGGATTCTGTAGTGAAATCTTGTTGTTGTTATACGTTCATTGGTTGAATCCCAATTAATAAGGGCTTAAGACGCGTTACGACTTAGGAAAATTACAACTCCATCACTATGGTAATAGTTTTCTTCCCGACCTAAGTAAATTAGTTAGATTTCATAGTGTGCACTCCTGTTCCATTCCATCTGCATTCGCTTATTCTTACAATATCTAATTTAAATTTGTCACGTTTCTTGGCTAAGTAAGCGAGTTTTCCGCACTCATAAAGTATTGTGACACCAGTCCCTATAAAAATGATCCCTATTAAGACGAGAGATCGAAAAAATCTGAGCACGCGTTTTTCCTCTTAACTTTTTTCGCAAGCATTATTTGAGTATATTTTGACCAAGATATCTTTTAAAATATGTCAGTTATTGGGTTTAACAACCTTGTTCATTTGTTGTTGGTTTGATTAAAATAAATAACGAAATAGAAGCACGTGTTATAATTATTAAATATTTTCGACAAAAACCAGCTTGATCCTACAAAGTTCTGGCGTCAAACTCTTCTCAATGTTAGTAGAAATTATTAGGAGATTTTTACCAATGAGAGGGAACATGGTTCGGAAAAAAAGAGATGTCCAAATGATGTTTTTAAGGCCAAGAAAATGGGAAGCAAATGGAAAAGAGCTCCCAAAACGTCTGGTAGAAAAGCAGTGCCCTTAGCTCAGTGCTCGGACTAATTGTTGTGAACGGTTAAAGCCAATGCTGGTTTTAAAACATATAAAGTCAAAATAGATCCAAACAGGAAGCTGTACAAAATTTAGAAGCCGTCCGTCCGTCTGTGTGTCCATGTAGAGCTTGTAATAAAATCTTCTGTCGGCCGTAGGATGAACGCTATTGAAATTGGTGAAAATCGGGTCATGTTCAGACCCAGTCGCCATATAAATGACCCCTATGAGATCGACTTAAATTTCCATAATATCGAAATTATCATAATTATACCGATCGAATCAGAATCACTATCTGATTCGATTTAACGATGTCCGTCCGTCCGTCCGTCTGTGTGTCCATGTAAAGCTTGTAATCAAACTGCAGGTCGCAAATATGAATATATTTTGATGAAATTTGGTATTTGATCTTTTATCGGCCATGGGATGAACGCTATTGAAATTGGTGAGCATCGGTTCATGTTCAGACCTAGCCCCCATACAAATGACCCTTATGAAATCAACATATATTGCCATAAGATCCAAATTATCATACAAATCTTAGTCAAATTGGGTTTGTATGTGTTTATTACATCCATTAATCAGTATTCCAAAAACTATCCCTATTGGACAACTCTTAGTCATAGGCCACATATAGAGCTGCTTCCCGATCTTCACTTAAATCTATCAAAAAACAAAAATATTGCACTGCTTCTTCTCAAATTTTGTTTGTATATATTTTTGCAAAATACAAGAGACTATACCAAACATGGTCAGGATCAGTCCGTTTTTGGGCCTAGTCCCCATATAGATATAGCATCCGATATGAACTTTTTCATATCTGCACCCGAAAAAATTAATAAAAATCCCACTCAAATTTGGTTTATGCTTATTTTCTATATCCAGTTAGTTGGGCCTGAGAGATAGGGTCTCTAAACGCATGTGTATAGGGTATCGTATCTAGACCGACTATAATTTTTTTACTTGTTTTTTTGTTGAACAAGTTTAAAAAAAAATTAATTATTTTGAATTTGAAGATTTATCTAAGTTCGTTTTCGTTTCTGACCTTTTTTTCCCAAAGTATAGACTTTATTTAAATCTTAATTTATTTGTTCGCTTTTCACTTGAACTTCAGCCCATTTGTTTTTCATTAGAGTAACGTTTGTTGCAATATCTTCTTAGAGTTATTTTTTCAAGTGTATCTCAAATTCTGCCAAATCTGTACATTTATCCAGAATTTATCATTTTACCTTAAGTCATTTACTTTCTTAACGTTCTTGCCGATTGTGTTTTTACAATCATATAAAATATTTTTACCTTAAATATATATTTTTTTTTGCTATCAAAAAGCGAGCCATAGCTGCCGTAGCCATACAGCCAGCCACACAAGCCATCCAACATCCAACACGCAAAGCTAAACCCATAACGCTTTCGGTGTTAGGACTCTAATTAAGGTAATAAAACAAAATATATATAAAATGTAAAAATATGAAATATTACAGCAGACGCCATTAACGACGTCTCAATACTGTGTTTTATTGTCTTATACGCTCACACCCTTTCACAAAGCCAAAAATTTCAACAAAAAACAAAAAAGGATTAATCTCCCTAGTGTTACGAATACGTGCGAGATTTCATTTCTTTTTTTTTTAGTTTTTTTTTTGTATTTTGCTTTTGCAGCCATATCGAATTACAACATTTTTAAACTTCCGCAAATGTATAGATTATTTCTGTGTTGTCTTTAGTAATTTATAATTTATGGTTAATATGTGTCTTTAAAGGGTCTTTGGGGGATAAAATGTCAAAATGATTTTGATTTAAACAAACTGTTGAAAATATGTTTCGTTTTTGTGTGATTGCAATATTTATGGGTGATAATTTACTAATTTGTTTAGGGGGTTTTCAAAAGATTCTAAAGAATTTCAGGTATGAAAGAAAATCTTTAACTGCAGGGAAAAAGTAAAATCGAAGGTAAAGAAACTTTAAAACAAATGATAAGTAATTGAAAGATCACAAAAGAAAATAAATAATTTCAAATGTTGAGAATGTTTTTAGTTTTGTTGTTTGGGAATAAGTGCGTGAATAATTTGTCTTTGTTTTATTACATCGGCTGATTGAAGTACCAGCAAACCTCTGCTTTTAGTGTTAGTTAGGCGATGTTAAAAAAATATATGTATGTACTAATATTAGAGTGGTCTTTAAAAAAATTAAAATGCGATTTTGGGCATAGGCGGGGTCCAGTTTGTTACCTTTCCATATAAAACTAATAAATGTGAAGTTTGGGGGCAATCGGATAAGTAAAAGTCGCGCCGGAAATCGATTGAAAAATTCAAGTGTGTTTATATGGGAAAACATGATTTTTTTTAGATTTTACGGAAATTTCGTTCCATATGTATGTAAATGTATGAATACTTTTTCTGGCACTTGTAGTTGCCGTATTGCGTTTTTTGCATTGCAAATAGCGAAAATGATATAGAAACGTTGCGAAAGTTTTTTGAAAAACAAGTTAAGTTCCCAATGTTTTATTACCTTAATTAGAGTCCTAAAACCGAAAGCGTCGTGGGTTCAGCTTTGCGTGTTGGATGTTGGATGGCTTGTGTGGCTGCATGTATGGCTACGGCAGCTATGGCTCGCTTTTTGATAGCAAAAGAATATGTTTAAGGTAAAAATATTTTATATGATTGTAAAAACACAATTCGGTAAGAATGTTAAGAAAGTAAATGAATTAAGGTAAAATGTTAAATTCTGGGTAAATGCACTGATTTGACAGAATTTGAGATACACTTGAAAAAATAACTCTAAGAAGATATTGCAACAAACGTTACTCTAATCAAAAACGAATGCGCTGAAATTCAAGTGACAAGCGAACAAATAAATCAAGATTTAAATAAAATCAATACTTTGAGAAAAAAAAGTCAGAAACGAAAACGAACTTAGATAAATCTTCAAATTCAGAATAATTAATTTTTTTTATTAAACTTGTTCAACAAAAAAAAAAAAAAAAAAAAAAAAACAAGTAAGAAAATTATAGTCGGTCTAGACCGACTATACGATGCCCTATACCAAGCGATTAGAGACCCTATCTCTTAGGTTCAACTAATCGAATATAGAAAATAAGCATAAACCCCAGTTGAGTGGTATTGTTATTAATTTTTATGCCTCCTAATATGAGAAAGTTCATATCTGATGCTACATTTATATGGTGACTAGGTCCGGAAATGGGAATCGCGACCATATTTGATAAAGTCACTTATTTTTTTAAAGAACATATACAAATAAAATTTCAGAAAAGTCTGTGCAATATTATTGTTATTTGATAAATTTAGTGAAGATCGGGATTCAACTTCATATGGGGGCTAGGACTAAAAGTTGTCCTGTAGGGATTATTTTTGGACTACTGGTAAATGGATATAATAAACATACGCAATCCCAATTTGACTGAAATCTATATGATAATTTCGATATTATGGAAATTTAAATCGATCTCATAGGGGTCACTTATGTGGCGACTAGCTCTGAACATGACCCGATTTTCACCAATTTATTACGATATTTACTTGGACTCAGAGACGGACAGATGGACGGACATCGTTTAATCGGCTCACAATTTGAGTCGATCGGTATAATAAAAGGTGGGTAGAACAAATATTTTTGATATTTACAAACATCAGCACAAAGTCAATATTCTCTGACCACATAGTGGTATAGGGTATAAAAAGGGTGTCTTAAAATTGACTTTATTTTTTAGAAGTGAGTTTATTGAATCAAATGTAGCACCATAGGATACTTAGAATTTTCTAATGACTACTGGTGACATGTGACAAGTAAAACCAAGAATCATATATAAATGAGGATGCGGAAACTGCAATTTATTCATCATGAAACTGATTATGCAAGAGTGGCAGATCTCAGAATGTTCTCTTGAACATGGATCACATTTATGAACAAGAGCGGCAGATCTCATAATGTTCATTTGGCATATGAAGAAGAATAGTTGCGATAAGCAGCCATTTTCAGGGTTGACAAATATTTACTAAAAAGAGTTTAAAAACGGAATATCGAAAAAATTTAGTAGGAGAAACTATGAAACTGGAATTGTTAAAAAAAAGATATATATTATATATTATAATTTGGAATAAAAAATTTAACAGTACACAAAGTTTTTTATTTATATTTACGAACTTTTTGCTTTTAAATTAATTCATCATCATAATCATTGTCTTTATTTTATTAAAAAAAAAGAAGCAGTAACAAAAAAAATCTCTTTTTGAATCTATATTTTGTAGCCCTGAAAAGGCCCTTTTTTATATTTTTATATTTTTTGGCCATGAAGGAGGCCATTTATATGTAGAATTTCGAAACGTAGCAGCAACGGCGAGCTTTTGTACTTTCCGTCATAGCATGGTTATCCCAAAGAGCTTAATAGTGAAAAAAAAGAAAACTAAATAATTTATTAATAAGATTACAAAATGTGGTACCATTTATAATCGCGCTGCATTTCTTTTTTTTTTTTCTTTCCAAAACCAATTTGAAATTTTGTGGTAAACACCATTTTTTAAGAAATTTAAAATTTTTAAAGAAAAGATACTATTCTAAGAAAATGTACTTTTTTTTAACAAAAAGTTACTTTAAAAAATACTTTTTTCAGAAAATATATTTTTTAAGAAAAGGTGTTTTTAAGAAAATCATCTTTTTAAAGAAAAGGTACTTTTTAAGAAAAGGTACCTTTTTTAAAAAACGAAATTATTAAAAATAAAGATACTTAATAAAAACAAAAGTACTATATAATATACTTTTTAAGAAAAATGTACTTTCTTATCAAAAGGTACTTTTCTAATAAAATATATGTTTTTTAGAACAGCTACTTTTTTGAATAAAATATACTTTTTTTTAAGAAAATATACTTTTGTAAGAAAAGTTATTTTTAAAAAATACGTTTTAAGAAAATATGTTTTTTAAGACTATTTTTTTAAGAATATATACTTATGCCGTTTTCTTTTCTGACAAAATATGTCGCCCCTTTTTTGCCCTTTTTTCGAAAAGTGTATTTTTTTGTATATATTCTAAATTAAGAGCAACCTTATCTTATATACATATCAATCGAAAGGTCTCAAAGTCGAGCCCTCATAAATCACAAAAAAAATTCCAGCCATTGACTTCTATCAGGTCATAGTGGGAGAATATTTCCCCATTGTTCCCCTTTTTTGAATATTTTCACCCTATGACTTCCAAGAGGATAATAGTCATTTTTTTTTGTATTTATGAACACAGCACTTTGAGACCTTTCGATTGATATAGTTTAAGAAAATATACTTTTTAATTAAAGGTACTTTAAGAAAAGGTACTTTTTTAATAAAAGGTAATTTTTTTTATAAAAAAAAGAACTTTTTTAACAAAAGTTATTTTTTAAAAAAGCCACTTTTTTAAGAAAATGTTATTTTTAACAAAAAAAGAGTTACTTTAAAAAAATGTTTTTTTTTTTAATAATAGTTACTTTTTTACAAAATTTTTTAAACTCTTTCTTTTAACTCGATCTCCCTGTCTGTCGCGGGGCAATCCCATTCCCACTTATCCAAATGATCTGAAACATAGCCTTGTTGTGACTACAGATTAATTTTGGGGTAGTCACGCACAGTGACGCACAGTCACGGAGTGATCCAAATGTCATTTCACCTCATTCGATCGATCTGAAACTTGGTCCATACATTTGCTGTGAAAAAAAGATTAACTTGACCGCGATTTTCAACATCAAAACCTGCACAACCATTCGGTTTTTTCAAATTCGGATTTTTTAACAGCAAAAACAAAAATGCTGCTCTACATTAATTAATACTTGCTTAAAATTTATAAAAAAAAATCTCATAGTGAGCATTGAAAAATTTTAATTGTAGGAGTAGAAAGTGGGCAACAAACTTTCATTCTCTGTCTTAAAACAATGTAGTGCGGTTGAAAATATTTTATAATAATAAAAAATGAGTCTCGAAATAATTGTTTCAAATAAATGAAAGCCAAAACTATTTTTAAATGGTTATTGTTATCATTTGGAAAAGAAAACAGAAAAAGTTTAATCGGAAAGAAAAACATTGAAAAAGCCCATTACATACAATAATGGAGGAGAACGAACATGTCATAAAAACAACAACAACAATCTGAGCATAGTCATCCTCCCATTGGACATTCTAAGCATGTGACTCTTTCTAATAATTCTTTAAAGAATAAAGCAAAACTTAACGTTGGAGTACCCCCTTCTCAAATTATAAGGGATACCGTGGTTGAAACGGATCAGCATTGTCGTGTTTACCTGCCAGCCAAGGGAGCACAAAAACAAAAAATTTCCCGCGTCCGTTCGGATATTTTGAAGGAGCCCCTACGTTTAGAGGTTATTGATATTCCTTCCGCAGGTGAAAAAAACATTCTTTTGGGCACGCAATCAAGTTTGAGTTGTTAGCAGAAGCAAAATGTTGGCTAATGGATGGCACCTTTTATGTGGTTGCATCTAGCATGACGCAACTTTTCAGCATCCACGGGTACGTTCAAGGCCAGATAGTGCCCCTCGTGTTCTGTTTGATGAGTCAAAAAACTACCCAGGCGTATTCAGAAGTGTTTTTTAGTATCAACAAATTAGCTTGCGATTGGAATATCGACCTAAAACCATTAAAGATAATTTCGGACTTCGAGAAAACGATTCATACCGCAAAGCATTTTTTCCATATGCTCAATGCAAGGGATGCCAATTCCACTTTGGTCAAATAATTTGGCGTAAGATCCAGCAAAATGGGCTCTGTACAAAGTATGGCAATTCTGAAGAATTCAGCTTGGAAATCCGAATGATAGGGGCACTTGCTTTTGTGTCAGCTGATGAAATACCGGAGTATTACGACGCCTTATATAAAAATCTTCAAGACAAAGAATCGAAAAAAATAGTGTGTTGGCTGAAAAAGAACTACGTTGATGGACCATATGAAAGAGGATTTTGGTCGACCTGCGATATGCTGAAAGAAAACTACCCGAGAACACAAAATTCTCTCGAACCGTGGCACAGGCGACTTAAGGTTGTAGTTAAGAAGAATTGCGGATTGTATGTTTTAATCGGGAACTTGGGTAAGGAACTCATTGTTGCTAAAACAGCAATAGAAAAAGTCAAATCTGGGGAGAGATTGCCAAGAAAAAAAAAAATTTATAAAGAATAAGAATTTAAAAGAAATTTTAAAAAATAAAGATACAATGCTTAAAACTGATTTTTTAAAAGCAATTGCAATAAATATTGCACTATAAATAATACTTTTTACATTTTATATCTTATTAATATTATTCATAAATGTAGTCTTAAACATGTATTCTAATAAAGAATTAGAAAAATTAAAATATAATAATTTATTAATATTTAAAAATTAAGTCTTAAAACATGTATTTTATTAAAAAAAATTTAAAAATCTCGAATTCGGTATTATTTATTATCGAAACATATATTCAGGATTTTGAAATTCGAGATTTTGGAATTCGCGATTTTAAAAAAATCGCGATTTTGAGATTTCGGGATTTTGAAAGTCGAAATTTTGAGACTATCCCTCATATTTTAAATTTACTTTAAGTTTTTTTTTATAAAATAAAATTTTTGAAATAATTATACATTTCTGTTTCCTTATTTGGATTTAAAATTTTTTTTTAATTTCACATATTTTTTCAACCATGTTTGACAAATCTCATTTCACATATGAAATTTTTAAATTAACTTTACTTGATAAAATTGAAACTGTTCAAAAATTTAAACTTTTCAACTTTTTCGCTTTTAGAATTTGTTTTGTTTTCTTATATTAACTATTTGTATGTGTTTGTTGTTTCTTACAACAAACTATGTATGTGTGTATAACCAATCAGCATTTGAAAGCTTGTTTTAACAATCTCATTTGAAGATCGAGTCATAAAACCGTATCATAATTTCATTAAATGCTAACTGAGTTTTTATGTTCTTGCTTCATAACAATGTGGGCGTTTTGTCAAGTGAAGAATATGTTGATCTTGCTTATTAGCAATGTGAACATATTTTGTGTATGTACCAATGTGTAAGTGTGTGTGTTGTGCAAAGTAAAAACTTGGATCTTAAAATTCTTTATACAAATTTTTATATCGTACATGCATGAGCATAAATTTTTTAATATTCTGAGATCTGGCACTCTTGCTTTCATGATCCAATTGCAGTTTGCACATCCTCATTTATATATGATTCTTGGTATAACTTTCATTCTTGCATTGACATTCAAGATCGACCAAACAACAGTTTAAAATTAAAAGTTTTTATTTATTATCTAAAATTAAATTCTATAAATTCCAATGTTGTTCTCAAATAAAAATTCTACCATACACAAATATAAGCAAAGCCAATTTTAAACAATTCCTTTTTATATTAAAAAAAAAATAACGCCTCTTTGTTTGAGTACACATACGTATATTCAAATGAGTAAAGCGCTTAATTAAATAAAAATTCCAAATAAATATTTATAAGTGGGGTTTCTTTTCAAAAGAACATAAGGTGAAATATCAACAGCTTTAAAAAGAATTCTTCAAGATATTGAAATTCATAGAAAGTAACGTTCTTCCCAGCTGTCAGAATAATGCCATGAAGCCTTACAATCAAAAAAGACGTTACATGTAAATTAAGTCTTAGATGAAACCCCATAAAAAGTGCCTAAATAAAATTAACAGTCCTTTAATTCTAAATTAAAAAAAAAAAAAACTTCAACATAAGTAGGGTTTGGCCAGAGTAGGGTAGGGTAAAATAGGAAAAAAAAGCACTTACCCTCCTTTAAAAAGAAAAAACAAAAAAAAAAGAAACAAAACAAACACCCGATAATAATAATACGATCAACAAATGTCATTATAAATAGCAGAAATGTAAATTTTTCATAAATTTTTCCTTTAATTTAATATGAAAATGTTGCGCTTGGTTAAATTTGAAAATGTTGTTTCCAAAAAATATCCTTATGATTTTTTAAGGACATTAACAAATGTGTAATATGTTTGCAACATTACCACCACCAAGTCTACTGCCACCTAAGTATGTTAATATCAAACATTTGCACCACCAACACCACCACCACCACTTCCACCTTTTCTGTTTAGTTTTAGGTTTTCTTAATGATCACTTAAGCAGTCATGCAGTTAGTGTAACAGGCGTTATTAAGTTTAGTTTATTTTCTGTGTGTGTGGTTGTATACATAAAGAGACGGTAAGTACAACAAATTAGTTTAGAACGTGGACTGACCTACCATATGGCCACACGAGCCACGCGTCGACACAAATTTTTTTTATGTAAAATACTAAAAAATATATATCATATTTGAACCCCGTTTTTTTTTTTTTTTAGTGATTAACATGTATTTTATTATTAATTTTTCTTGAAAGTTAGTACACTCAAAAAAAAAAAAAAAAATATTAATAAAAAAGAAAATAAAAAATTACCCCAAAAATTTAAGAAAAATAAAAAACGGAAAATTTTCTAAATATATAATAAAAAATTACCCTAAATCCAAAACACGAATTTGCTTTTCCACTCAAATAAAGAATAAATCAGTGGCCCTTTTTATATCTAAAGATGCCGTGTTACTTTAACAAATGTTGTCGACGCTAGAACCAGCGTTCAACGATAAAAATTTATAATAATAATGCCACAAATGATAGCTGACATTTCAATTAAAACTTGGCCAACTTATTCTTTTTTTAGTTTGATAGTACTGCTTTTGACATCTATGGTAAATTTCATCGTAACTAGCATAACCCAGCACACGAAATTCGAGTGCAAATTCTAGGAAATTTTATTTTTTCTTTAAATTTTTTTTCAATGTTTTTATAATTTATATATATTAAAAATTTATTATAATAAACAATTTTGTAAGAGAACGAAGTTATATCAATCAATTTTGGGCAATTCAAAATTCAACACAGGGCGTGTGATATACAATTTTAATGAAATATGATGAATTATGAATTGGCTAAAATTGATTAGCATTCCTTTAGGCTCTTATAAAAATATTTATTATTATTTTATTACACCCTGGGTTTGGGTGTAATGACTTTGTGCTGCTGTTTTTAACTACCAAAAATATTTGACCTACACCCATCTTTTATTATACCGATCGACTCACAATCACTTTCTGAGACTCACTTTGGGAGTCGATTTAGCGATATCCGTCCGTCTGCCCGTCTGTGTGTCCGTGTATACCTTTTAGTCAAGCTATAGGTCGAAAATATGAATTTATTTTTTTTATCAAATTTTGTATATTAGCTTTTATCAGCCATAGGATGAACACTATTGAAATTGGTAAAATTCGGTCGATGTTAAGACATAGCCCCATACAAATTTTCCCTATGGAATCGACATAAATTGCCATAAGATCCAAATTATCATATAACCCTCAATCAAATTAATCAGTAGTCCAAAAATAATCCATATAGGACAATTCTTAGTCATAGGCCCCATATAGAGCTGCTTCCCGATCTTGACTTAAATCTATCAAAAAACAAAAATATTATATAGATTTTTCCCGAATTTGTTTTGTATATATTTTTCAAAATATAAGTGACTTTACCAAGTACGGTCATTATCGGTTCATTTTACGACCTAGTTCCTATATAAATATAGCACCCGATATGAACTTTTTCACATCTGCAGCCAAAAAAATTAATAACAATGCCACTCAAATTTTGTTTATGCTTATTTTCTATATTCAGTTAGTTGGACCAAAGAGATAGAGTCTCTAAATCATGGTATAGGGTATTGTATAGTCGATCTAACTTGTTTTATTTAATTTGGTATATTTTGAACACATAGTATACATCAATTTTTAAATTCTGCACTTCTCCTCCTTATGAGTTGTAACTATGCAAATTTTTACACTCCTCCGAGCCCGCGTTATGCTTAAATAGGGATGAAAAGATTTTCCTTCACATATTAATATATCTTCTTTGTTCCATAGTTTTTGTAAAATTAAATTTGGCAATTTTAACAATGTCTGGTGTTGCTCAACAAAGAAGTTCCATAAAAAAAACATTACAAGGTAAAGAGCGGCTTGGACAAAAAAAAATATCAACTTCTGCAAAGTTATACAAGAAATGCCTCAATTAACAAATTGATTAACTCCACTTTCATATTTACTTATATCCAAAACAAGTTTCTTTAAAATAAGCTAGCAGATTCCAGCGCTCGAAATTCGAGTGCAATTTCGAGGCAACTTTTTTTTTCTCAACTTAGCCAATTCACAAACCAAAATTTTTTTGGTTTATTATTATTGTGAATCAAGATAACAAACTCATTAACAAACACATTAGCAAATTTAATAAACACACACATAGCATATGTATAATTTTATGTATGTGTTAGTAGCAACTTTAAATGCAACTTATTCAAAATAAAGGAAAAAATTTTAAAATCTGTAAATTTGCGAAACGGCTAAAAAGAAATTCCTTTCAAATGATATACGCTTGGTCAAAATCGGGATAAAATGGTAGAACAAAACATCGGTCACAAGAAATCGCCTAGCCTATTAATATTTGAGATGTGGTATTAATGGGTTCAATCTTTGCAATGTTTATTGAAGAAATTTTTTAATTAAGCATCAATCCGGCGCTTTGATATTAAACTTTAAATAAACTGAAAGTGTAACAAATCGGTTTGGCAAATGAGGCATTCAATTACACTGTAGAAGATTATCGGGGTCATTGTCTTTGGGAGTGGGAACTTCCAAGTCAGGGTAAAAGTAAGCCAGTGTAGTGAAACGTCCAAAGTTTTTGACGCTTTCAGGTCTTTTATATTTTTTCCTTATCTTGATATTTGTTTGCTTAGTTTTTCAGCCAGAACTCAAGAACTATTTATGAGAACGCTAAACCCTTTGGAGGTTTTAATATACGGGCCTAATTTTTTCAACCTGACTTGGAATTTATCTAAAAATGGTTATTATGGATCTTGCGTATACTGTGGAGTTCCAATACTATCAGCCAACATTATATGTAAAGATATTTGGGCCTCAAACACGTTAAATTTCGATTGTTCATAAAATGCGTACTACATGGAATGAAAAATACGTGGCCTAACAAAGGAAGAGCAGTTTTTTGGATTTGAAATCAAAATTATTCTTCAATGTAATCTCCGTTGAGTGAAATGCACTTCTTCTACCCTTGAAACAATACTATTTGTCAAACTCTACAAAAAAGGCTTCCGTCTCTGATATGACTTCTTCATTTGTGAAAAATCTCTATTCAAGTTTGGGAAAAAATAAAAATCACCGGGACATTGTGGTCAATATTTTGAGATAGCGGCCAAAACTCCTTTTGGTTTTTGTTCTCCGATTTTAAAGTTATTAGACTCATATGAAAGTAGACAGTAGTAAACCTCGGGAGCCAAAAAATTAGAACTCTATTTCAACTATTTCACTGAGAACAGGGTGGTCCAAAATGGGCTTTTTCAGAATTTAGTAAATTTATGATATTTTTAGTTAATTTTTAAAGTTTAAATGATCATAACTTTTTTGTTTTTCAAGATTTTTGGACGAAATAAATTTTGTGTTGTAACCTAACTTATTTCCTATTACTGGTAAAAAAATTGAAGCTCTACTGTTTTCAGAACAATTTAAATTTTTTTTTAAAAAAGGTCAAATTTCTCGGAAATTTCCTACTTCGTAGAGCACAACTCCTGTGAGTCAAGCTGAGTCAAAACACAAATTTACTATTTTGTAGTCCTAACTCTCCCCTACATTCCTATATATACATGTCCATGCATCGGGAATGCACTTTTTGACCTACAGCAATTTTTCTGACCCAAGGTAAGATATTCGGTACAAATGCACGTCATATTTTTTGAGAAGTTATTTGTATGTGAAAGTGGCTATTATGCATATATTTTGATGAAATTTTGTACAAGAGTTCTTATTGACCCAAAAAATAATTCTGTTGAAATTAGGAGAAGTTGGCCCATATTTGGACCTAGTCCACATAGAAGGGTGTATCAAAATTTTGACAAAAATGATAATAGAACTCTCAAATTATGTGGTATCTGGCAACTCATTTGGAAAAGGTAAAAAAGATTTTATTGCCATCTAATATTACACAACTTAAATATGTGAAAATTGCAAATAAATTTAAAACCAATGGAAATAACTGGTAAAACCAAGTACCTTTTATATTACTGCCAGTACCTGTTAACTCTCAAATTATGTGGTATCTAGCAATTCATTTGGAAAAGGTAAAAAAGATTTTATTGCCATCTAATATTACACAACTTAAATACGTGAAAATTGCAAATAAATTTAAAACCAATGGAAATAACTGGTAAAACCAACTACCTGTTATATTATGTTTCAAAGAGGTAAAAAAGATCATGTTGAAACTTCGAGCGATAGTATATTGATCCATGCATTCATTTTTTTTCTTCATTATTGTTTAAACAATGGCTAAATTCAGTTATAGTGTTCTATCTGATATATATTTTGAAATATATATTCTTCAAAATATGCGACAAACAAGAAATTAAAATTCATAACTTAAAAATAAAAAACTTTTTAAATACTTTAAGAAAACGGTACAATCAATGTTCCAGAAACAAGAAATTGTTTTACTCACGCAACCAAGAATGGCTAAGAAATAAACTTATTTTTAAAAAGACATCAGTAACTACCACGGAAACTGGAGAAGCTGGTCGACCAGCAAAGCCAATTGATAATTGTATTGAAAGATCACGAAGATGCAAGCTTAGACATATCAATGAAGAAGTTTCTTGTAGCATCATAAAGGATTCATTTCTGCATCAAATTCAACCATCGAAAACTAAAAAGGGTAAAATTGCTATCATTGAAAAAATAGTGGAAGCAAGCCCCAGACGCACAAAAAGGATTTTAGAAAGTATGCCGACACCAACTGAAGAAAATAAATTTACTGCAGAAGAAGCATTTGCACTATTTTTGGATTTGAAAATGACTAAAAAACAATATACAGAATTGCGGAAGCGAACCAATGAAAAAAATTGTGGAATTTTTCCATCATATCGAGATATAGTTTCTGCCAAAAAAGATTGCTTACCTTTACCAACTGCTATTAGTGTAACTTCAAGTTCAGCAGAAATAAAATTGCAGGATCTTCTTGAACACACTGCAGAACGATTATTAAAGACATTTGATGCTGACTATTTAAAGAAGTTTAAAAATTGCAGCATGACTTTAATTTCTAAATGGGGATGTGATGGGTTCTCTGGCCAGAAACAATACAAACAATGTAATGCGGAAAATTCATCAGATGCCAATTTATTCATGATTTCTTTCATTTCATTACGTTTAACAAAAACTTATATTGGTTCAGAGCCGTCAACTAGTAGAGCTGCAGAGATAGATGTATGGAAGAATGAAATTCCCTCGTCAACAAAATTTTGTAGACCAATAAAGTTTGCTTACAAAAAGGAGACTCAAGATGTCATAGATGAAGAAGTTCGAAAAATAAATGATCAAATTAAAGAACTTCAACCAGTAACATCTAAATTTGATGACCAAGACATTGAAGTAAATTTTAAAATGTGTCTCACAATGATTGATGGAAAAGTTGCACAAGCTTTAACCAAAACAAAGTCATCGTCAAGCTGCACCATATGCCAAAAAAACATCAAGTCAATTGAGCCAACCACCAACACAAGACGATAGTTTTAATGAAGCATATGAATTTGGAATGTCACCTCTTCATGCTAGAATTCGTTTTATGGAGCATATTCTTAAATTGGGATACGATTTGGAATTTGGCCCGTTAGGCGAAACAGTGAGAAACAACAAAGAAAATTTGGAAAAAAGAAAGCAAAAAAAAAAAAGATTTTTTTCCGATCCAGAAACTGCAGCTTCTATAACTGGAGTAGATTATGATTTAATACGACGATTCCAAATCATATTACAAGTTATAGCATGTAGCAAAAAGATAGATGCAAAAAAATTTGGTCAGTATGCTAATGAGACAGCAACCCTTTATAACCAAAAATATTCTTGGAGACATATGCCAACCACAGTTCACAAAATTTTGTTCCATGGGGAACAAATAATTCAGCACAATATGCTTCCAATTGGAGATCTCTCAGAAGAAGCCCAAGAAAAAAGGAACAAAGACTACAGATTCCTTCGCGAGCACAATACAAGAAAAATTTCCAGATATTGTACTAATGCAGATCTTATTAATATTTTGTTGTGCACATCAGACCCATATACTTATGTCCAGTATTCGACAAAAATGGAAATCAACCTCATTAGAGTTAGATGAAGAAGCTAAACAACTACTGCAAAATGAAAATCAAAGCTATTTGGAAGAAATTTTTACTAATATTGTTTAATTAATATTAGTTTAAACATTATAATTTGTTTCTAATTTTAGTATTAATTTTTATTAATACATTTAAATAAAATATATGTGCACTTTAAATCAATAGTAAAAGTTTACTTAAAATTTTATCGATGTTGTGTTCTGTATATAATATATCCAAATGGTATTGATATTGTTGGGAATTTCAGTGTTATTTTTCAGTTTAATCCTCACAAGAATTAGCTTTCTTCCAAAAAAACCAACCTTTGGCCCCTGTGAATATTGAGACTAAATAAATGTCAGGGGCCAAATGTTGGCATTTTCTGACCAAAATTAAGTTTAGGAATAATAAATAAGTATTGGTTGTAAAATACGATTGAAGAAAATAAGAAATTATAAAAAAATACCTATTTAAAATGTCAAAATATTCAACTTTTACATGGAAACTCAACAAAAAATTAAAATGCATTTTTAACTCCAAATTACTTACGTTCCTATCAGTCGATTTTTACGTTTGAACACGCAAATTGAAGCTTAAAGTCCCTCCTATTGAACAAAACAAATTGCGTAAAAATAAAATACCAATCCGGTCAGTTATAGAGTTTTGACCGCTATCTCGCGAAATTGACCACTGTGCGGGGGCCAGATTTGGAGAATACAGGGGGTCTCGAGGCAACTCATAATGTAAAGACTTCAATTATTCCGAAGGATTAATGCACTGGGGCTTTGCCATGGTGGAACAAGATTTTTTTCTTATTTAAGTTGGGTAGTTTTTCTCAATTTCTTCATCCAATCTGTCTAACAACTCAACATAGTATTTTGCAGTTACTGTTTTTCCTTTCTCCAAGTAATCAATGAATATTATATCACGTCCATCCCAAAAACCACTGGCCATAACCTTTCCAGCTGATTGCTGAGTCGTTGGCCGTATAATTTAAATAATTTAAAAACAGCCGCTCATGCGACTGTTTACTTTCACGTCTCTTTATTAATTCTTTTTCTATACTAATTTTAACGTATATCTACCTACGTACGCGCGCACATGCATTGTACACGCGTACACATACACTTACATTATGTGTAACTGAGTAGACGAGTGAATTTGCGTATTAAGCAGTTCACACGTAACTATACTACAGTACAATTGTGAGAAATACTTTTCTCACGCTTGAGTTCGGTGCAGGTGGATATATTTAGTTACAATTAGTAATTTAATTTTACTATTTAGTTACCGTACAGAAGGTAGGGTAACTATGACTTATCAAACACACTACACCTCCCTTTTACAGAAAAAGAATGATATATATTCCTGATCATTCTTTCATATACTTATAGTATTTTTAAATTTAGTTTGAAAAAAAAATATTAGGTCTCAAGATCTATTTTGGGTTCTTCACCTTCCCTTTTTTCCTTAAAATAAAATTAAATTTTAATTAATTCGATTTTGAAATTTATTTTTAATTTTAATTTAAATTTTATAAAGTTATTTAAAATTAATGTTGTAGGTAAAATTATAATTTATATGTAAAATGTTTTCTTCTTTTTTTTTTTTTGAATGTTAGTTTACAATAAATTCTTTTTTTATTTTTAATGTTGGTTTACAATAAATTCTTCTTTTTTTTCTTAAATTAATTATAATGTTAATTTTAAAAATTTTAAATTTTATATTTAGAATTGTTGTTAAATTTTAATATTAAACTTATTTTGACCTGGCCAGGTATTTTTAAAATTAGAATGAAAAATTTTTTTTTTTTTTTTTTTTTTTTAGCTACATTGTTTTAGTCTATTTTTATGTACATTGGCTTTTTTACCGTCACTCATTGATAGGGTACAATTACCTAATTCGTCTATTTTCTCTACCGAATAAGGTCCCTTAAACAAGCTTTCCAGTTTATGGCCCGCATTGTTCTCTATCAAAACCAAATCTCCTATTTTTATTTCAATGGGATTAATTCTTCTATCGTACAGAGTCTTACTACTTTGTTTTTGCCTTTCTATCATACTCGCAGCTCGCTGCTGCGCCGTCTGAAGCCTATACTTTACCTCTTTTTCGTATGACTCTATGTTATATATTGGGTCAACGATATTGTTATCAAGAAATGGTATGTTAGGTGATTTCTTACCAAATATCAGTTCATACGGACAGTACCCATGGACAGTAGAAGGTGTTGTATTGAAGCAATACGTGAAGTATGTCAACCATTCGTCCCAATCTGTTCTGTCCGCTGAAAGATATGAACGAACGTATTCGTTAAATGTTCTATGTGATCTTTCTATAGTACCCAACGTTTGATGATGGTATGCTGTCGATGTTGTGTACTCAATATTCAGCAATCCACAAAGCTCTTGTATGGTCTGGTTCTTATACTCCGTTCCCATATCAGTCAGAATTCTATTCATTGGACCGTATATTAAAATGAAATTTTCAAAAATAGCCTTGGCTACGGTTTTAGCCTGTTTGTCAGGAATTGGTATAGTGATCAAATACTTCGTTAGATCACATATTATGGTTATGGCATATTCATTGCCGTTATTAGATTTAATAAAAGGACCAATTGTGTCAATAACGACTATATCGAATGCTTTCACTGGTGTTTCCGTTATCACCATTGGTTCCCTTGTTTTCGGTAGGGATTTATTTGTCTGACACTGCTTACATCCTTTTATATAGTTACGTATGTCTCTTGACATTCCGTTCCAGAAATATTTTTCATTTATTTTTGCTGTCATCCTTGTTATCCCTGGATGACCTCCGTATAAAGGATCATTGTGATATTTTTCTAGGAGTGTGTTTTTCTGCTCGTCAGCAGTAACATTTATTCTCCGTGGCGCTAGAGCTATTATTAATTTTTTTAATTCTTTGTTCCCTATTTCTTTAAACACATTGATTCGAATCTTCTCAAATATTTTGTCATTTAGTGATAGTTGCAACTTTTTGATGCCTTTGTTGTCGGTCATATTTTCCAACCTAGGGAAGAATTGATTTAGATCAACTTTCCCATTAACAATAAGGTCATCTATCCTAAGCTCCTCTAAAGTTATTTTCCCGTGTTTAAGGTAACACCTCGGTGTTTTGCCTTGTAAGTCAAACTTTAGGCGAACATTTTTTCTTACTTCCTTTATACTAAGTGTTTCATAAACCCTTGGGGTTGTCGTTATACTCTTTATTTTCTCATCTATTCCTGGTTGTGTTTTTCTAGATTTTGTTCTAGTGGTTACCATAAAAATGTTTCTGCTAGTTTTTATGTCTGCTATTGTTATTCTGGATAAAGCGTCTGCCGCATGGTTATCCTTTCCCCTCAGGTACTCTATTGTAAAATCATACTCTTCTAAATCCAATCTCATTCGCGTCAATTTTGAGGAAGGGTTTTTCATCGAGAACAAGTACGACAGTGGTCTGTGATCGCTTCTCACTAAAAATCTCGTGCCATATATGTATGGTCTGAAATATGTAATCGCCCAGTGTACAGCTGCTAATTCCTGTTCAATAGTAGATTTGTTCGCTTCACCTTTCGTGAACGATCGTGAGGCATATGCTATTGGAAGTTGTATTCCATCATGCTCTTGGCTTAGCACTGCACCGCATGCATATTTACTTGCATCGGTTGTGATACAGAATTGTTCATCAAAATTGGGATATTGTAATATTCTTGGGTTCAGTAGTGAGTTTTTCAAATATTCGAATGCTTTCTCACACTCTCTACTCCATTCGAATTTTGTATTTTTCCTACATAATCTCGTTAAGAGACGAGCGTGTTCCGCAAAATTAGGAACAAAACGTCTATAGTAATTGCAAAATGCTACAAATCGTTTTGTTTCATCGGCATTTTTAGGTGTGGGATAGTCTTGAATTATTTTGAATTTGCTATCGTCTGGAAGAATGCCTTTATCTGTACATTTGTGTCCCAAATAAGTCACTTCATGACTGAAAAATGAACATTTTCCTGGATGTAGTTTAAGGTTATATTTCCGACAGGTTTCAAAAACATCTACCAGATTCCTAATCATGTGTCGTTCTGAACGACCAATTACAACTAAATCATCCATATATAAGAAAGCTTGAGCTGGTGATAAACCAGCGAATGCAATTGTCATCATTCTCTGAAATGAATTTGGGGCTATTTTAAGCCCGTATGGGAGGCGCTTAAAACGGAATGATCCCTTATCTGTTGAAAATGATGTGATATCCCTGGAGTCCTCATCTAATTCAATTTGATGAAACCCAGACGTTAAGTCTAGACAAGAAAAATATTTCGCTTTGCCAAGTTGATCAAGAATGTCATCTATTCTTGGTAATGGAAATTTATCTGCAATCAATTTTTTATTAACCGCCCTGTAATCTACTACTAATCTCCATCTTTTATTAACGCTTCCAGCTAAAGATTTTTTCGGTACTAATAATATTGGGCTATTGTATTCAGAAGCTGATGGTTCAATTATACCATCTTTTATTAATTTATCCACTTGTCCTGTTATTTCCTCCTTATGCGCATAAGGTATCCTATAGTTTTTAATATATGTTGGTTCTATATCTTTTAAACGCAATTTTTGCCTGTAAAAATTATTCGCAGATATTTTTTCTGTTTCTAGTGCGAAAACATCAATATATTTCATGCATATTTCCTTTAGTTCATTCTCAATGAATTTAGGAAATTTTTCGGACAATATCTTAAATTTATCATCGTTATTCTGACACTCGACCATTGATACTGTTTCATAATTATCCAAGCTTTCAGTCTCTATTTGAGCATCAGATATAACAACTTCTTCGTCTGTTGTATTCATTATACGTACAAAAGTTTGTGAGGCGTTAGAAATTGTATTTGCTATAAATATCCCCTCCTTAGGGGTTTGGTTAGGAATTAATATGTCCCCCTTTGAATCTCCTACATTTATTCTTCTAATTACCTCTGATCTCGCAGGTAATGATATTGTGTTGATGTTTGGGTATTTTCGCATTTTCATCCGTATACTTTGTGGGAAATCATCTGGTCTTAATACTATCCAATCTTGATCCGTTCCATATTCTAGTTTACAATTGTACTTTCTAATGAAGTCAAGTCCCAATATTCCATCAGATGGAACTGGAAAGTCATCATCTACCACATGGAGTTTATGTTTAACTAACAGATTTTCAAATATCAGATCCGTTGTGATCTTTCCCCTAGTATAGGTTATACCCTTTCCTATGCCATGTAGGCTAATTGTGTTGGATGTATCTATTCTTTCAAATTTATTCTGTCCGCTTTTTATTATTGATATGTCCGCACCTGTGTCTACCAAAAATGTCGACACTCCTTCATTGAATTTTGATTTTAGTGAAATATATGATGCTGAATTCAGATTAACGTTTAAGATTCTACTATTTCTAATTATTTCATCTATTGAGTACCCGGGGATTGTACGTTTTCCGTACTCCCATGCAAAGCCCGGACATCACGTCCTCTATTATTATTGCGGTTGTTATAGTTCCCGCTGTAGTTATTATTGTTCCTGTTGTAACTGTCACGGCCATTATATTGCCTATTGACCTCATTGTTACCATTGTGGGACTGGTTACTCCCACTGTTGTATCTCCTGTTATTGTTACTACGACCGCTATTTCCGGTGTAATTTCCACGTCGGCTAAAATTTGCGTAGGATCGCCCACGTCTTTGACCCTGGGTATTGTGCATATCCCTGTTATAGTACATTATTGTACTATTTTTAGGCGCATCGGTTGAACAACTTATAAACTTAGCTACCGCATCATTGAGAGTGTTAAATTGACCTGCTTCTAGTATGAGTCCCACTCTGTCGTTGGTACTGTTTTTTGTCATTGCCTTTACAGCAATGTTTGTTGTGTATTTTTCGGCTAGTGTAGTATTTAAACCGTCCACTATGTAGGCGCTTTGTAATCTTTTCGCCAGTTCTTCTATCTCTTTGGTGTAGTCATTTGGTGTCCTACCACACTGTTTGAGATTCATTATCTTTGCCGAAAGCAACTCAACGGACTCGCCCTTGACTGTTGTTTTTAACCTAGCTATTATGCCGGCTAAATTTACTTCATTACCCTCTATGAGAGTACGTGCCGTTCCCTTCAATTTAGTCTTTACTAAATTGACGGCCACCGCATCCTGGTCTTCCGCAATTGAATCCACCAGTGTTAATGCATCCAGAAAACTTTGTAGGTTCTCTGCCCTACCATCAAAATCAGGTATGATTCTGGATGCTGTCCTTAAAAATTCCGTTGCTGTTTGTGGCATGTTTGCGCTTATTATTTCTGTCTGTATTGCTAATTTATTTTTGTCATCCGCAAATTCTACCCTTTCATGTAATGAGTTGGGCAATTCTACTTCAAGACCCCTACGAGCTGCTACACTGATGAGTTTACTTCTTAGGTCAATGAAAAAACCCTCTGCTGCAACCTTATGTGCGGGTGTTAAACGCTGATAATTTACGTTTAATACGACTCTTATTTCTTCAAGTCGTAAGTAGAGGTTTTTTAGATGTTTTTCAACAGTTTCCTCTTTGGTAGGCCTATCGCTATTGAGGCATTTATAGGACTTGTCAAATTCCTCTCTGATAAGTCTGCACTGGCCTAGTATCGCAGACCAGTCCATACATGCAGATTAAAATTGACTCTTGTCTGCTAGGACAGAAAATCTTACCAGAAAATCGCACAAAAAAAAAATATTCAAAATATTTGTCATTTAGGATTTGTCCCCCAAAGTTCCTGCTATATTAGCAATTAATTCAAATATTCAACAAAATAAAGTAATTCAATAATAGGACTCCTCCGGCACTTTATGTAAAATTTTATTCTCTTCAGTCAGTATTTTTAATAATGATGACAAAATAAAAAAATTTTGATAATATATAACATGATGTTATCGCAGTCTCTGCTTTGTTCTCTTTCCTTTTTTTTTTTTTTTTCTTTTTTTAAATCTATTCGAGGAGTATATAATTTTAAAATCTTATGGGCCCATTTTTAAACCTTGTCAAGGTTGTCGCCTCTACTTAGATATCTCTTACGGAGAGATCTTTTGTGCAGTAGGTATAATTTTAGCGTTAAGTTTACCCCGCTTATCAATACCAAGCACAATGTGAGGTACCACAAGGATTGTATTTGGTTTGTGTGGTCGACAACCTCAACGTTGGTTATTACATTTGCGTTCGGGTTTTCTAATTTTGATTCCGGCTTACCCATGTTAAAATATAATTTATCTTTTAATTTCCTATTCCCAATAAAAATCAATATTTAAATTTATATTAAAGAATCAATATTTTAGTTTTAATGATACATTAAATATTTTAAATTGTAGATTTATTCCTAAATATGATGACTTTTCTATGTTCTGTTCTATATATTAAGTTATTCTATTTTATAGAAAAATTCACAGTTTAATTAATTTTAAAGTGAGTTCAATATTAATAATCATGTTTTTTTTTGTTTTTAAAAAAAATTTTTTTTTTTTTTAATATAATTAAATACATAATTTTTTTTTTTAATATTTTGTATTCAAATTTCTTTTCAATTGATTGATTTTAACAAAAAAAAATGTTATCAATACGAGTATCGAAGAAATCAATATTTAACTACTATGTAATATGTATGATTCAACTTATTTAAAAAAATAAAATATGCTACTTAGCTGTTGTTTTATTCTCCAGCTGCTGTAGATGATGGTTACTGTTGTTGACGTAGAGTTTGATGAATCTGTTGCTGGGGTTGCTTATTCATGTTGTTATTACCGTTTTTCGACTCTTCACTTTTTACAATTATTTTGGCTGTTACACTTTTGGTATTCCAGTTTGATGAATCCGTTGTTGCTGCGGTTGCTTATTCATGTCGTTATTACCTTTTTCAACTCTTCACTTTTTTACAATTATTTTGGCTTTTACATTTTTGGTATTCCTTCTTAACAAATTTTTAATTGTTGATTAAATTTAAATGTTGATTAATAATGTACGTTTTTCGACTCTTCACTTTTTTACAATTATTTTGGCTTTTACACTTTTGGTATTCCTTCTTAACAAATTTTCAATTGTTGATTAAATTTAAATGTTGATTAATAATATACGTTTTTCGACTTTTCATGCTTGGTATATGTAGTTATTGTTTTTCTGATTTTTTCACAAATTAAATTTTTTCTTAAAGTTTTAATTGACTTATTATTTTTTTCATATTTTATTTTTTTTCATTGGCAGGATCGCCATATAATTTAAATAATTACACTTTTTATTATTTGTTTAAAAACAGCCGCTCATGCGACTGTTTACTTTCACGTCTCTTTATTAATTCTTTTTCTATACTAATTTTAACGTATATCTACCTACGTACGCGCGCACATGCATTGTACACGCGTACACATACACTTACATTATGTGTAACTGAGTAGACGAGTGAATTTGCGTATTAAGCAGTTCACACGTAACTATACTACAGTACAATTGTGAGAAATACTTTTCTCACGCTTGAGTTCGGTGCAGGTGGATATATTTAGTTACAATTAGTAATTTAATTTTACTATTTAGTTACCGTACAGAAGGTAGGGTAACTATGACTTATCAAACACACTACAGCCGCTTTGGTCGGCTTTCGCACGCTTGTAACCACTCCGCTGGCTGTCTTTTGGACTCCGGTGTATAATAGTGAATTCACGTCTCATCCCTTGCTATAAATCGACGTACAAATTCATTTAAATTTACTTTAAACATCTTCAAAGCATACTTGGAAACATGAAACCGTTTCAGTTTTTCTTCAGCTGTTAAATATCGTGGCACCCAACGAGCAGAAAGCTTTTTCTATTTTAAATGATTATGTAATATATGGCGAAGTCGCTCTGTTAATATCTTTATGATGCCCAGCAATCTCCCTCACTTTAATCTTTCGATCATTCAATACAACCTGATGCACATTTCTAACGTTTTCTTCGATAACTGCCTCATTTGGTCGACCAGGACGATCTGCATCATCTGCGTTCGTATGACCACGTTTGAATTCGGAATACCACCTTTTGATCATTGAATATGACGGCAAAGATTCACCATGATGTTTATCAATGCATTTTTGGCATGGACAGTATCTTTTTCCACTAAAAAACGATGTTTAATTAAAACACGAAACTCTTTGCAATCCATTTTTTCTCAAAGGTTAAAAGCAGCAGCATTTTTAAGCTCTTTCCATTAACTCATATTCTCTGTCTGTCTGTCGGGGGCTAACCCCATTCCTCATTATTCAATTGATCCGAAACTTGGCCGATGGTTTTGTAGTGATTACAAATTAATTTTGGGGTAGCACAGTCACGCACAGTCACGGAGTGGTCTAAATGTCATTTCCCCTCATCCGAACGATCTGAAACTTGGCCCATACATTTGCTAAGAAAAAAGATTAAATTGGACTTAGTCACGCATAGTAACGCATGGTCACGCACAGTCACGGAGAGATTTAAAACGGATTTCCGTTCATCCAATCAATCTGAAATTTGGTCGATATACTTGCTGTAAAGAAAGATTAACTTCGACATAATCACGCAAAGTCAAGCATTGTCGCGGACAGTCACGCATAGTCACACACAGTCACGGAGGTATTTAAAACCCATTTCTCCTTATCCTATCGATCTGAAACTTGGTCGATAGACTTGCAGTGAAAAAATATTAACTTTGACATGGAGAGATTAAAATCCCTTCACCCGGTCGATCTGAAACTTTGTCCATAGACTTGCTCTGGCCAAAGATTAATTATAAGATAGTCACACACAGTAACACACAGTCACAGAGTGATCTAAATGTCATTTCCCCTCATCCGATCGATCTGAAATTTGGTCCATACACTTGCTGTGAAAAAAATATTGACTTTGACTTAGTCACGCACAGTCACGCATGGTCACGCACAGTCATGGAGAGATTTCCGGTCGATCTGAAACTTTGTCCATAGACTGGCTCTGGCCAAAGATTAATTCTAAGATAGTCACACACAGTCACGCACAGTCACGGAGTGATCTCAATGTCATTTCCCCTCATCCGATCGATCTGAAATTTGGTCCATGCACTTGTTGTGAAAAAAACTTTAACTTTGACTTAGTCACGCACAGTCACGCATGGTCACGCACAGTCATGGAGAGATTAAAGCCTTACTTCCCCTCATCCCATCGATCTGAAACTTTGTCCATAGAAAGTCACGCACAGTCACGGAGGGATTCAAAACTCATATAAGGAAGGAAAGAGTGCATAACGAAAGAAAGAGTTTTAATAAAAACTTTGTTTTTATGGGTTAGATTATTATAACGGTACCTTTTTTTAATTAATGATATGTCATGAAATTTTGTAACAATTTTTCTAACATTTCATTCTATGGAATAAATAGAAAAAAAATTGCACTTCTTACGCCATCTCTATGTAAGGCCACATACTTTTCACTCCATGTAGTATAACCACGGCCCACTTTTTATAGCGACCGACTCGTACAGCATTAACAAGTTGAATTTATGAACATAAATTTTTCTAAGTGCAGGCACAATACAAAGTGTTTTCTAAACGAAAACAAGTTTTGCTTGATCACCGAAAAAAAGTGTGTGTGCGTTATATGCTCTAATGACCAATTCCGTGTTAGTTTTTTTATTTTTTTATTATTTAAAAAAAAACAACCACTTTAATCACACATTTTACGTTGGCAGGCTTCTCAGTTACAGGAACCAAATGTATACATTCTTCTCTATGTAGCATGAGGCTTAATACTTTTTTGTAATGTTCAGGGGCTTGTTTCTTTTCATCCTTATGCGTGTGTTTTATGAAATATTTCAATTTTTTAAGCTTCACCTTAAAAAAAAATTGACAGAATGGAATATGATCCGGTTATGCATTTTAGTTTAGAATGATCACTTTTATTTTTTTCTTTTTTTTTCATTCTGTTAAGTACAAACAGGATTTAAGCTGAAGTTTGAATAATTAAATCAAAACGGCTTCAAGGTGCATTTTTTTTTTGTTTCTGGCATTGCGCCTGCTGAAAGATTTGTAACCATAACACCCCTTATTACTGAGTTGTTATATTTTTAATGATCTTATTTTTATGTTTGGGTTGAAACAGCACGTGCTCTTTATTTTTTATTTCCGATATGAAATAAAACAAAACGGCCAGCAACGTTAGACGAGTATAGTTGAAATGCCAAGTCAGCAGCAGGCAACAGCAGCTTTTCCGTTTGTTTTTTTCTTCCTTTAAGTTCTTTCATATGTAACTAATTTATGCTGTCGAACGTCAACATTTTTAGAAAATCAACTAGTTTTTATTCATTACTTCACTAGTCCATTCATTACTGATAACAAATGAATTTTCATTGTGCTTCATACAAAAAAAAAACAGCATATGTTTGTTTGTGTATGCGATTTAGAATGAAATAACAAAAAAATGCACATTCATTGCATAGAGAAGGAAACCTTAAGGGAGTACATAATGTTGAAACTATTTTATACTATAACTGAAATTCGAAAACTGGCCAGCATTCTTTGTTTAAGTTTTTATTTTGAAACGAAATTTTTTTCACAAATATTTTTTTTTCTTAATGAAATTAGAGATACAAATTTAAAAACCATTGATTTAAAAAAAAATGAACGCTTTTTTCCTAGAAGAAAGTTATTTTTAAAAAGGTCAAGCTCGAAAGCACACGAGTGTAGTCCATGAATTTAGAGATGTGGGCCGATAGAAAAAGATTCTCGTCGAAAAACAAGGTCAACTCTGCAACAGATGCCTATTTTGAAGCTCTGTGAACTTGGCACCCGACTTTTGTAATTTCGGGAAATTACTTTCGGGAAATTGTAATTTCGGGAAATTTTTTTCGGGAAATTTTCCGCAAATCGTCACTACAATCAACTACAAACGATTTCCGAGCTAGATCTCAATGTATTTTGACGTTTCTTTTCGAGGAACTACAAACGAATTAGCGTTCACTACAGTGAACTACAAATGATTGCCGAGCTAGACCTCGATGTATTCTAATTTCTGCTAAGTTTTCGCGAAACTGCAAACGAATTAGCGTTCACTACAGTGAACTACAAATGACTGCGAGCTAGACCTCGAAGTATTCTGACTTCCGCTTAGTTTTCGCGACTCTACAAACAAATAACCGGCCACAATAATCGACTACAAATGATTTCCGAGCGAGATCTCGATGTTTTCTGACTTCCGCTTAGTTTTCGCGAAACTGCAAACGATTAAGCGGTCACTGCAATCGACTACAAATGATTTCCGAGCGAGATCTCGATGTATTCTGACTTCCGCTTAGATTTCGCGAAACTACAAACGAATTAGCAGTAACTACAACCAACTACAAATTATTATACAATGAACTTCAAATGATTGCCGAGCTAGATCTCGATGTATTCTGACTTTCGCTTAGTTTTCGCGAAACTACAAACGAATTAGCAGTCACTACAACCAACTACAAATTATTGTAGAGCGCGAACACAATTTTGAAAAAAAATTCAAACAAATATATCGGCTATAACTTTTTTCCTACAATCAACTACTCTATAAGAATCAACCATTAGATTTGAGTGCCTTCAGATCCTGGGGTGGGTTTTTTTCAAAGTCCTATAACTTTTGTTTAAGCAACTATAAACGAAATATTTATTACTACAATCAAATACACACAAAATTCTGTAAGAATCGCAAAAAAATCCCGATTTTCAAAAGGCGGGTGCCAAGTTCACAGAGCTCTATTTTGAAGACCTTTTGATATCTTACTTTTTTTAACAAAGTTCAAGAATCAGTGCATGAAGTGTAACAAGCTAAAAGGAGACTGTTTAAATATGATTTAAAAATATGTATGGATATGATTTTCTATATTTATACCCTATTCCGCTATGAGGTCAGGGTATAATGAATTTGTCCGGTTTTTTGTAACTAGCTCTACTTTCTGAGCGCTGGAGTCTATCCATTCACAATCTTGGCGAAAGTAAAGTGGTTGCTCTAGATATTTCCAAGGCTTTCGATCGCGTGTGGCACGGTGCATTGATATCAGCTTATTGTATTTGGGGTCGGTACTGACTTCCTTCGATTTATATCGAGTTTTCTCAGAGACCGCACTATACGTTTTGTTATTGATGGGGTCTCATCTTATGAGTTTCAGCTTAATTCAGGGGTACCCGAATGTTCCGTTCTTTCTCCTTCTCTTTTCCTTATCTTTCTGAACGATCTTCTTTATCAAACTTTTTATTCTACATACTATTTCGCATTTGTCATTCATTTTCCTTTAATTGTAGGCCAAGTTTCTTGGTGATTGGGGGCTAAAGGCGGACAATGAATGACACACTCAATCAAGACCTGTTAACAACCTCCGAGTAGGATAAAGTGAATAGGTTTCATTTTAATGCGCTGAAGACTCAATGTTGTATGTTGACCCATAGGGCCATGGATTCATGTATGGGTGGAATAGGTATTGAGGGGTCGGACACTCTTGGTGTTCTAGGTATAAGAATTCAATGTGATGTTTGTTGGAACGGGCACGTTTTTCAAGTGCCGAAAGAAGCATTCAATTGCCTTGGTTTTCTAAAACGGTGCAAAAATTACTTCACTCCTTCCGATCTCCTTAAAATATATACCACTAACATCCGACCGAAAGTCCATTTTGGAGCTACTGGATCGTGTGCAAAGGAGGGAGTTGGCACTCATCAGAGACAGTAGGGTATGCAACTCTGTTGACTCATTGGAACATCGTCGGAATGTGGGTTGTGTAGTACTGTTCTATAGATACTACCATGGGAAATGCTCTTCTGAGATTGGCGAACTTATTCAAAGTGCCCGAGTTTCAGTTTGCTCTACCCGCTTCCCTTGTAGATCACATCCTCTCTTAGTCTATTGTCCAGTTGACTGCACAATACATGACACAGAAAATTCGTTTATCAGTCGAACCAGCAGTATGTGCACAGGTCGTTCTTGACAGTTATGATCTAATAAAATTTAAGTCAGATATCCACAAACACTAGTCCCTCTTTCCTCCTTCCCATAACATATTTTCCTGATATCAACACAATGCATTGCATCTGTAGGTGGCATTCTCTGAGTGTTGGTCAATAATTGGAAGAGAAAAAATTAGCAAAAATATTTGACCTAGACCCATTTATTATACCGATCGACTCAGAATATGTTTCTAAATCAATTTAGCTATGTTCGTCCATCTGTCCGTCTGTAAAACCATGTAAACCTTGCTATCAAAGTACAGGTCCCAAATATTAATATATTTTGATGAAATATTGTATATAAGCTTTAATCGGCCATAGAACGAACGCTGTTGAAATTGTTGCAAATAGGTGAATGTTCAGACCTAGTCGAACTAAATTGTCATAAGATTCAAATTATCATCTAGATCTCAGTGAAATTGGGTTTGTGTGTGTTTATTACACGCATTAATAAATGGTTCAAAAATAAGCTCTGTAGAGGAGTTATTAGTCATAGCCCTCATATAAAGCTGCTTCCCGGTTTTCACTTGAATCAAACAGAAAACAAAAATATTGCGCAGGTTTTTCTCAAATTTGGTTTGTATATGTTTTTGTAAAAAAAAGTGACTTTACCAATTATTGTCAGGATCAGTACATTTTTCGACCCAGTCCACATATAAATATAGCATCCGATATGAACTTTTCCAGATTTGCAGACAAAAAAATTAATAGCAATGCCCTAAGTAGAAAATTTATATATAGAAGCAATCTATTCAATTATAACTTCTATAATATTAATAGGTAAGGCGATTTCTTGTGGCCGATGATTTGTTAAACAGTTTTCTCCCGATTTGGACCAAATGTATCTCATTTGAAAGGTATTTCTTTTTAACTGTTCACCAGATTCATAGAGTTTTAAATTTTTAAAACTTTTTGGAGTAAAATGCATCTAAGGTTGCTACAAAAATATAAATAAAATTATACAATATTATGTGTGTGTATACTAAATTTATAAATGTGTTTGTGGATTTGTTTTTTCAGTCACAATAATAACTGTGTTGAATTGAAAAATAACTTTGGACATAAACCAATAATTGGACATAAAACAATAACGACAATAATCGATATTTAAAAAGTGTTGAATTGTCAATGGGCTAAAATTGATTAGCATAATTTTAAGGTCTTTATTAAATGAAAAAATAAAATTTCTTAGAATTTTCACTCGAATTTCGAGGGCTGGGATTTGCTAGTAACAATTATTACAATGTTCAATAAAATCACTGATGAAGGCTGAAAGGCCAAAAATGGGTCTGATTAAAAATACTGAATAGTTATGAATTTTACAAATAAATGATTTCTTCTTCTCTATCACACACCAGTAATATAACATAAAATAAAATAAAATGACACTCAAATTTGGCAAGTTTTTGTTCATTTTCCAAGCATGGCTTGCACATATACAAATAAAACAAGATACTTTTGGGCAATTCACAACTGGTATTGTATTTTGTATGTTTTCTTAAAATTCTCAACACAATCAGTTGTTGTGAACAGTCAGTTGTAAAACATCAAATAGTAAACAAAAAGTATTAAATTTAAAGAAACAAGAACGAAAAACAATAAAAAAATAATAAAAAAACGAGTAAGAAAATTATAGTCGGTCTAGACCGACTATACGATACCCTATACCATGCGTTTAGAAACCCTATCTCTTAGGCCCAACTAACTGGACATTGAAAATAAGCAAAAACCAAATTTGAGTGGGATTTTTATTAATTTTTTTGGCTGCAGATATGAAAAAGTTCATATCGGATGCTATATCTATAAAGGGAATAGGTCCAAAAATGGACCGATCCTGATCATGTTTGGTAAAGTCTCTTGTATTTTGCAAAAATATATACAAACAAAATTTGAGAAGAAGCAGTGCAATATTTTTGTTATTTAATAGATTTAAGTGAAGATCGGGAAGCACCTCTATATGGGGTCAAAGGGATCATTTTTGGACTACTCATTAGTGGATATAATGAACGCATACAAACCCAATTTGAGTAAGATCTATATGACAATTTGGATCTTATGGCAACATATGTCGATTTCATATGGGTAATTTGTATGGGGGCTAGGTCTGAACATGGACCGATTCTCACCAATTTCAATAGCGTTCATCCCATAGCCGATAGAAGCTTATATATCAAATTTCGTCAAAACATATTCATATTTGCGACCTGCAGTTTGATTACAAGCTTTACATGGACACACAGACGGACGGACGGACGGACGGACATTGTTAAATCAACTCAGCAAGTGGTTCTGATTCGATCGGTATAATTAAAGATGGGTCTAGGTGAAATATTTTTGGTTGTTACAAACAGCAGCACAAAGTCATTATACCCAAACCACATAGTGGTATAGGGTATATATATAGTGAATAAGATAAATAATTTATTGCTTTATGAGGAAAACATAACTTCGAATATGTTAATGATTGTGTCAAGTCAGTGGAAGATAATCTTGTGGCTTTCATTTTAAAAATAAATCAATTTTTAGGTGATGAGGAAGAGAAGAAACTTTAGTATGCGATTAATTTACCCTCTGACGCACCGTAGAAGCCTAAATCATTCGTATGGCAAGTGGCTAAGTTGGAAAATAAAGTTGCCTAGAAATTGCACTCGAATTCCGATTTCTTGTGACCGATGACTTGTTAAACAGTTTTCTCCTGATTCTGACCAAACATACCTCATTTAAAAGGTATTTATTTTTAGGTGCCCACCAGATTCACAGAATTCTAAATTTTTATATTTTTTTTTTGAGTAAAATGCATTTGAAATTGCAATGCTATGTATATGTCTATCAATAATTGTGTTGAATTGAAAAATAGTGTTGGACATAAACCAATAATTGGACATAAACCAATAATGACAATAAACGATATTTAAAAGTGTTGAATTGTGAATTGGATAAAATTAGTTAGCTTACCTTTAAGGTCTTTATTAATGGAAAAAATAAAATTTCCCAGAATTTCCACTCGAATTTCGAGGGTCGGGATCTGCTAGTTTATATGAATACATTACGTAAACAAACCAATTCATTATATAATTTTATGGGTTTTTTTCCATAATGAAAAATAAGCTTCCATATATGTAAATAAATATTTAATTTTGCATGATTTTAATTGACTTTTGAGTGAATTTTTATAGGAAAATATTGATTAATTTTTGGGCGTTTTTTAACACTTTTAATATTTTTGGGCAAAATTTGTTTTGGGCGATTGTAATTTTTTTTTTTTTTTACCATTTTTCATATTTTTCCGACAAAATTTAATAAATTTTTTGGGCGATTTATCATTTTTTTCTGGTCATTTTTCATCGGGCCATTCTTCATTTCTTTTTTTTCCGAATTTTCATTGCAATTATACGATACCCGTTGTGAATTGCTCATACCGAAAAAGAGCAAATAGCCCGATAGTATGTGATAGTATTCTGTTTTACGGAGTTCATAAACCATTTATTTAATCTTATCGATTTCATAATCCACATATTCCGTGTTAGCGAGTTTGAAGATAATGTGTACCACAAAAATTGTATACGTCAACGGATATCAACAAATAAAGACGCATATATGTACAGCGTTACAGTGAGTCAGTTGTGATCATGATTAATTAGCTATTATGTCCAAGATCCGAATTCATTAATTTTTCTTTACTATATTTTATATAGTACTAATATGCCCTGTCTCGCTTCGCTATGACTTACCGAGACTTATTGGCATATCTTATGATGTAGTTAATTTTTCCTACAGCGTTTGTATCGTGCAATTACAATATTTTATATAATTTATGTTATATTTTTTTATTTCAATTCTTTTTGTTATACAATATTTTTTATTTTTTAATTCAGTGAAAAAATTATCAAATCATTTGACGTTCCTACTCTGGAGCAAGCTAAATATAGCTGCCCATGAGAAGAACATGTGTGTTCCAAATTAAATATGGCAACACTTAACTATTGGCCTTGAATTTAGAATATCATTTGTCAATTTTTCATTTTAGCCATTTTTGATTTCGGCGATTTTTGATGTTAGCGATTTTTTATTTTGTCCATTTTTGATAATGAAGATTTTTGTTTTGACGATTTTTGCTTTTCGCGATTTTTAATTTTGGCGTTTTTGAATGTGGCTATTCCGCCGATATTTTCCACGACTACTGACATTAATGTACTTGTCAAAAGTTTCAAGACTGTAGCTTTCATATTTTTTTATATAGGAGCTGCCACGCCCACTAATCCCGCCCAATTTTTAATCTGAATATTCGCATCAATATCTGATGGACTCGTGCAAAGCGTCGAGGATCTCTCTTTTATAGTTCACTAGTTATATGATATTAAATATTTTCTTTGTATGGGCGGTGCTACGCCCACTGCTCCGATCACACCCATTTTTTGTTCTATTAATCACAAAAAGGCTTATCCAAAGTCACAAGGATCTCACTATTACAGTACTCCAGATTATGAAATTTAATAATTTCTTTATATGCGGAGTGCCTCGCCCATTAGTGTGATCCCGCCAATTTTTTCTCCGACTACTCATATTTATATCTTCTTCATATTTATATCACCAGTTATATTATATATTTACTTTATATTGGTGGTATAACGGACACTGCTCCGATCACATGAATAACTTATGGGCTTACGAAAAGTCCTAAGGCTCTCACAATTAGAGTACTCCAGATATATGACATTTTATATTTAACTTGTACGGGTGGTGCAACGTTCATTAGTGCGATACCACCCATTTTTTGTCCGACTACGCATATTAATAATAGATGACCTCAGGCAAATTTGCAAAGCTGCCTCCGTCAGAGTATTCGAGATATATAAAAATGAATTTTTAATTTATATGGGAGGTGCCACGCCCACTAAAAATATAAAAATGTATAGCCTATGTCCATCCTTAAGGCCCTTTCTAAATTCTGTAACAAACATTTTTAAAATCAGATGAGTAGTTACGGAGATTACCTCCTACAAACAAACAAACACGCATTACCTCTTTAATCTATAATATTAATAGGCTAGGCGATTTCATTTCATTTGTATGCGAAATAGGTCTGAAAATGCACCGACTTTCACCATTTTCAATATCAATCGTCTGATGGCCAATAAAAGCTTAAAATATATATAAATATATAGAAACCGGTCCGATTAAGAATACAGTGCAGTGATGAATTTTTGAAATATATGCTTTCTTCTTCTTTACCACGCACCATTTAAACAAAATTAAAAAATTGCATATTAATTACAGTAGTAATTGCAATATGTCTGAAAAATGACGATAAATCTAACAAACATAAAATATATATATTTGCGACCTTTAGGCTGATTCCAACATTAACATGGACACACAGCAGGCAGATGGAAGGACAGACGGACGAGCGAATGGACGGAAATGATAGTTACAAAGATCAGCACAAACTTATTATACTCTCACCACATAGCAGTAAACACAATATGGTTAAAAGATATAGGGAGTCACAATAAAATTTATTCTTCATTTTACTTCAATAATCTTATTTATAGCAATACGGCAAGACTTAGCTGATAATAAAGATTTGTATTTGTGCACTTTCATCATGCTGGAAGAGCACAAGCGAAAAATTGCTATAGAGTACCCTGCCCTTTCTCCAGATCTGACACCACAATAATGTTTTGTGTTAGTGATGCCTTAAAATGGAAGTCTACGCCAGAAAACCGACGACAAAGGAAGAATTGAAAAGCCGCAATTGAGAATGAGATTTCATAAATAATTCACATATTTATTTTATGTGAATATCGAAGTAATAGTCATTTTGAATGTGAATACAAAATGAACGACCTGTATACGAGCCCTAACCGCTATTAATTTGTATTCTAAGAACTATGTAGCATTAAAGGCCACCTTTGTAATGATATAATATTACAAACACCATCAGTGTTTAAAATTCAGCTTAGAAAAACTCTACACTTTAAAATATATGCAAGCAAGAAAATAATAGTTGATCTAGACTGACTCTGCGGTACCACGTCCCATGCGATCAAACAATTTTATTGGGTTCAACTAATTGGATATAGTAAATAAGCATAAACCAAATCGGAGTTTAATTTTTATTATCTTGTTGCCTGCACTTCTGAAAAAGGATATTTACATGGAGACTAGGTCGAAAAATGGACCGACCCTGACCATATTTGGTAAAGCCCCTTTTTATTTGCAAAAACATATACAAACCAAATTTTAGAAAAATCTGTGATATATTTTTGCTTTTTATTGCTTTAAGTGAAGATCGGGAAGCAGCTTTATATGGAGGCTGCGACTAAGAATTGTTCCGTAAAGAAGAAAAACGCGGTATTCTTTTTGTTGTTTCAGGTAAATTGTGCTTACTTGTTAAACAATGGCAGTTTATGAACAAATTAAATTGTTAATTAATGACAAACTCAAATCGGGAAAGAGCTATGGCAAAATATCGATTGATCTTAAGCTACCCAGATCAATAGTGCAAAGTATTGTCTCTAAAATAACATTTCGTAACAAAACAGCTTTAGCGGCTATAACTAAAAAAAAAAAACAAGTAACAAAATTATATGATACCCTACACCATGCGTTTAGAGACCCTATCTCACAGGTCCAACTAACTGGGCATAGAAAAAAAGCATAAACCAAATTTGAGTGGGATTTTTATTAATTTTTTTGGCTGCAGATATGAAAAAGTTCGTATCGGATGCTATATCTATATGGGGACTAGCCCCAAAAATGGACCGATCCTGACTATGTTTGGTAAAGTCTCTTGTATTTTGGAAAAATATATACAAACAAAATTTGAGAAGAATCAGTGCAATATTTTTATTTTTTGATAGATTTAAGTGAAGATCGGGAAGCAGGTCTATATGGGACCTAGGGACCAATTTAACAGAGATCTATATGATAATTTGGATCTTATGGCAATTTATGTCGATTTCATAGGGGTCATTTGTATGGAGGTCTGAACATGGACCGATTCTCACCAATTTCAATAGCTTTCATCCTATGGCCAATAAAAGCTTACATACAAAATTTCATCAAAATATATTCGTATTTGCGACCTGTAGTTTGATTACAAGGTTTACATGGACACACAAACGGACGGACGGACTGACATCGTTAAATCGAATCAGTTAGTGATTCTGATTCGATCGATATAATAAAAGATGGGTCTAGGTCAAATATTTTTGGTAGTTAAAAACAGCAGCACAAAGTCATTAAACCCAAACCACATAGTGGTATAGTGTATAAAAACGTAGAAGTGGCCTGAAACAATTGGAAAAATCGTTAAACGTGAACGGATGCGTCAGCAAATGAAAGATATATGTTACGGTTTTTATAACATAAATTCTCTATTCATTTGGTGTTGCGAAATATATTTGTTTAAATTCAAATATTTTGTGTCGGTCTGCTACATTTCATTGGAACCGCAAATGAGAAAACAATGTATAATAATATATTGCAAAAAAGCCTATTCCATCAATACCAAAGCTAGGCGACTTTGGTAAATATGTTCCAATAAAATGCAATTGAGGTTCTGGATTGGCCATCATCTAGCCCAGACCTCAACCCAATGTGGGCTCTCATGAAACGGAAGTTGCGAAATCATCCAAAATTGAGGAAACGTGGGATTCTATTAGCACTGTAGAGTAAAAGAAAAGTTATGACTACAATGCCAAAGCAATTAGTGGCATTACACAGTCTTAAATTGGAAAATTATCCACGGTATGAATTAATTGTGGTCAAATTATTTTTCTGAAATATAATGAACTATCAGTTAATAAGAATTTTTAAAAACATTGTGTCATAATATGAGCACATCTATATATCTACATATTAAAACGTGAAGGAAATTTTTTTTCTCTTTTTAAGCAAAATACGGGCACAGAGGCGTGTGGAATTTCGCACAGTTATAGATCATATGGAGTAGAAGTGGAGAATGATAAAATATATATAAACTATGTTTTAAAAATATATTAAATTAAATAGAATAAAATAAAATAATTAAAACAATTTGTTACATCCTGTTAATGCGAATGATAAAATTGTATATCACACGTCCTGTGTTGAACTGTGAATTGCTAAAATTGATTAGCATAACTTTAGGCTCATTTAAATATTCATAAATTTTATATATATCTGTGGTCACAAACATTAACCGCGTAAGTCGAAAATCATGCTTTTCAGAAAAATAACTTTTTATATTAATGAAATGGGGCTTCATTACGACTTAGGTCGGTATGTTTTCATTAATAACTTTTTAATACACTGTGTTAGAGAAATGGGGATTTCACGTAAATATAAAGCGTTTTTAGTAGAACCTGATAGTAGAGATAACCCAAATCTTCGAATTCTGTGCTTTCGAGAAAAAGGACTTTTTATATAAATGTAATGTGGCTTCATTACGACTTAGGTCAGTATGTTTTCACTAATAACTTTTTATTAAACAGTGCTACAGAAATGGGGATTTCACGTAAATATAAAGCGTTTCTAGTAGAATATGATGGCATACATAACTCAAATCAGTCTTAAGTCGACTTAGGCGGTTATCGCTTGTCGGTGTAGACCGACTATATGATACCCTATACCATGCGTCTAGAGACCCTATCTCTCAGACCAAACTAACTGGATATAGAAAATAAGCATAAACCAAATTTGAGTGGGATTTTTCTTAATTTTTTTGGCTGCAGATATGAAAAATTTCATATCGGGTGGTATATCTATATGGGGACTAGGCCCAAAAATGGACCGATCCTGACCATGTTCGGTAAGTTCTCTTGTATTTTGCAAAAATATATACTAACAAAATTTGAGAAGAATCAGTGCAATATTTTTCTTTTTTGATAGATTTAATGAAGATCGGGAAGCAGCTCTATATGGGGACTATGACTAAGAGTTGTCCAATAGGGATTATTTTTGGACTACTGATTAGTGGATGTAATATATACATACAAACCCAATTTGACTAAGATTTGTATGATAATTTGGATCTTATGGCAATATATGTTGATTTCATAGGGGTCATTTGTATGGGGGCTAGGTCTGAACATGGACCGATTCTCACCACTTTCAATAGCGTTCATCCCATGGCCGATAGAATATCAAATACCAAATTTCATCAAAATATATTCATAATTGCGACCTGCAGTTTGATTACAAGCTTTACATGGACACACAGACGGACGGACGGACGGACATTGTTAAATCAACTCAGAAAGTGATTCTGATTCGATCGGTATAATTAAAGATGGGTGTAGATCAAATATTTTTGGTTGTTACAAACAGCAGCACAAAGTCATTATACCCAAACCACATAGTGGTATAGGGTATAATAATATTTCCTAGAACTTGCAGCCGAATTCCGAGTACTGGGCTATTCTAGTATATATAAATGGATGTAAGTATGTATATATGTCCCGTCTGCACGCCAACATGGTGGACCGATTTGGTAAAATTTTCAGTGGATTTTCAGAATAGCCTAGCGAGTGTAACTGTGAAGTCTGATATTTGATTTGTGCTCAGTGGGCGGAGGGACGTGGCAAAATAAAATTTTGTTATTGTACCACTAATGACGTCCATTTATGTATAGAAAAGTTTGATATCTGATTTTTGATCTGTGGGCGGAAGAGCGGGGCTGTCTGCTAAAACTTTCCGGGGAGTTCATCCTTCACTTTTGGCCGCTACTGTATATTAAAATTTAGATGAAATATAAAAATCAGATGTTCTCTTAGGACCAGCAGCGCGGACCGGGTCTAGCTAGTATCTATAATATTAATAGGCTAGGTGATTTCTTGTGACTGATGTTTCGTTCTATCGTTTTATCCCGATTCTGACCAAACATATATTATTTGATAGGTATTTCTTTTTAGCCGATTTTCAGATTTTTAAATTTTTGCCCTTAATTTGATTAACACATACATAAAATTATACAATGCTGTGTGTGTGTTTATTAAATTTGTCAATATGTTTCTAATAAAAATGAGTTTGTTTTTTGTGTTGATTTGTGAATTGGCCATAATAGATTAGCATACTTTTAGGGTCTTTATTAAATGAAAAAATAAAACTTCCTAGAATTTGCGCTCGAATTTCGAGGGCTGGAATCTACTAGTTTTTATAAATTTAAAGAAAACAATTTTCCAGAAAAGTACAACGTTTGTGATGCAGTCAATGCTACTTTGTAAATTGTGTAGTCTAGAATGTTGTATTGTTAAAAAAAAATTTTGTTCTGCAAATTGTTTAAAGTTAGGGCTCGCATAATTTTTGGTCTTACTTTTTGTAGCCTATACCGATTTTACGAATTTTAATATCAAAATTATAACAAGTATCACCCTTTTTAGAAATTTTAAGCTTGATTGTGATTCAACGGACATTTCAAAACCAATGAAAAGATAAATTAAAATAGACCCAACATACTTTAAAGACCTAGAAATCGGTGAAAAATTTTCAAAACTTTTCAAAAACTTTTTTCCCATTTAACTTTTCATAGCTTTTTCATAAAAAAATTCTTGTCATTTAAAAACCATTATAAAGATAAAGATAAATTGTTTAAACTACCATGCACCAACCAGTTCTTACACAACCAATGGCATACTTCCTTACACAATTTAAGCTTAATTTATCTTTACGCTTGATTACAAATGTATGACAAAAGTCACTGGGCAACACGCGTTAATGTTTTTGTTTTATGAAATACCAAATTAAAAAAAAATAAAATCTTACTGCGCCATCCCATTGATAACAGTGTTACGGGAACCAAAGCTTCCCTTGCTGCAAAAACCATATCAAAAATCAGTCTTCATATAAAAATTGCTTTGAATGCGATTCTTTGCTTCCTAATGAGTCTAATATAAAAAGTGTTATATTAAAACTTAATACGGAACTGAGCTGCCAATAGAAATCGAGAATATGTACTCGTACCAGAAAATACGCTACTTGTGGTTTCTCACATTAAAAACACGCTGTGTTTTTGCTTGAAATAAAAGACTTATTACTCGTATTTTAGTTTCAAACAGTCACACACACACACAGACACGCATAGTACTGGAATGGAGTTTCCTGCACGTGCCCTAAACGGCGACACAAATCATTATCATCATGCTTATACAATAACAAAGTACACTCCCTTATTCTGAGATATGTTCATAGTCTTGCATTATGTGCTGTCAAAAGCATATTAATAGTTTTTAATACCCACCACAGGCCATAATCGGAAATTATGAAAAACCAAATTTAATAAACTGAAGACAATGAAGCAGTTTTTTTAAAGTACTCGTAATTTGATTATTTCAAACTAATATTCGGTTTCCGGTAAAATTTTTGCTTACAACAAACTTTTTTTGTTAGAAACAAATAGCAAAATATTTTTCTGTCCAAATGGAAGATTGGCCCATTGTATTCTCTTGTTCAATTTTCCAAGTTAAGATGAAGAACAAAAACTATTTATAAAATATTATCAAATGAGTATTATACTCGTTCATAGTCTGTCAATGTGATGTGTGTGTGTGTTGTTGTACATAGTGTGGAATATTATATATAGTCTACCACCTTGTGCATTGACCATTTAGATTTTAATCGCTTGCAATAATTTGCACTGATTCCGTTTTCAACGTTTTGTTTCTTTTACTTCAAACATTTGCTGCGGAAGTCCTGTGTGTGTGTGTGTTGTATGTCTTTTTCAACTCATGTGGAACCAATTGTTGCATGAGTCATTGGTTCATAATCAGTTATGTGAATTTTTTTTTATACATTAACGTACAGATTTTTTTTTACCGATGTTTTCCTGTCCTTTTTCGAAATTTATACCACTGCTACCAGAATGGGGGTTCACTAAACTTGATTTTAGTACTCGTATTGTATGTTCTCCTTTTTATGGCTGTATTATGCATTCTACGCAAAACGACCGGATATTACTTTGATCCTTAAGGAAGGCGTTAAGCAAATATGTAGACATTAGTCATTAAGTGGAGCTCTTAAATAAGAAATGTTAACAAGTATGTGGTTTTCATGTTCATATAAATATACTGTTGATTGAGAGCAAAGGAAGTTGTCTTTTGTTTTGTGAAGTGCTTTTTTTTGTGTTTCATATGATACGATCAACCTTTAAAAAATAAAACAGATTCTACCTGTATTTGTATTGGAGTCTGTGTGTCTTGTTGATTTTGATTTAAATTAATTGAAGAGGTTGAAGGTTAGTTTGTTAAGCATATACCGGTAGAAATTTTGTTCATGGCCATTGACCGTTAACCTTGAAGGGTTTTCTATGTTGTTAGGAATTATTGTTAATGAAGGCTAATCACAAAAGTTTTATATAAATGAAAGTTAGATCTGAAAAAATGAATTAAAGGATTTTAGTTTATGTGAGATTTAGATGACTTTAGTCAAATAAAGAATAATCAAATAATTCTTACAACCATGAGTGAAAAATTCAGACTGCTCAGAATAAATTTTTATTCTCTAATAATCAAGCTAAAATATATATATTTTATTAATATAAAGGCATTTTTTTTTTCTTCATTTTGAGCTAAAATATATAACTGCAAAAAAAGAAAATCTAAGTTTTTTGACGAATTATAGCAACTTCTTGGTGTGTAAACATCTATACGCGCAGGGGGGTAAATTTCAAAAACAGCGTAACATGTGAGTCGTAAGACAAAATGTGATTGTATTGGTGAAAAATTATGATATTATGATAACCTGTTTGAAAATTAAAAATGAAAAATAAAAAAAGAAAAAAAAAAATGAAAAATAAACAAGTAAGAAAATTATAGTCGGTCTAGACCGACTATAGGATACCCTATACCATGCGTTTAGAGACCCTATCTCTTAGACCCGACTAACTGGATATAGAAAATAAGCATAAACCAAATTTGAGTTGGATTTTTATTAATTTTTTTGGCTGCAGATATGAAAAAGATCATATCGGATGCTATATCTATATGGGGACTAAGCCAAAAATGGACCGATCCTGACCATGTTTGGTAAGGTCTCTTGTATTCTGCAAAAATATATACAAACAAAATTTGAGAAGAATCAGTGCAATATTATTGTTTTTTAATAGATTTAAGTGAAGATCGGGAAGCAGCTCTATATGGGGCCTATGACTAAGAGTTGCCCACAGGGATCATTTTTGGACTACTGATTAATGGTTGTAATAAACACATACAAACCCAATTTGACTAAGATTTATATGATAATTTGGATCTTATGACAATTTAAGTCGATTTCATAGGGGTCATTTGTATGGGGGCTAGGTCTGAACATGGACCGATTCTCACCAGTTTCAATAGCGTTGATCCCATGGCCGATAGAAGCTTATATATCAAATTTCATCAAAATATATTCATGTTTGCGACCTGCAGTTTGATTACAAGCTTTACATGGACACACAGACGGACGGACGGACGGACGGGCATCGTTAAATCGAATCAGATAGTGATTCTGATTCGATCGGTATAATTAAAGATGGGTCTAGGTCAAATATATTTGGTTGTTAGAAACAGCAGCACAAAGTCATTATACCCAAACCACATAGTGGTATAGGGTATAAAAATGAAAGATGAAAAATGAAAAAAAAAATTAAAAACGAAAAACGAACAAGTAAGAAAATTATATTCGGTCTAGACCGACTATATGATACCCTATACCATGCGTTTAGAAACCCTATCTCTTAGGCCCAACTAACTGGACATTGAAAATAAGCAAAAACCAAATTTGAGTGGGATTTTTATTAATTTTTTTGGCTGCAGATATGAAAAAGTTCATATCGGATGCTATATCTATAAAGGGACTATGTCCAAAAATGGACCGATCCTGATCATGTTTGGTAAAGTCTCTTGTATTTTGCAAAAATATGTACAAACAAAATTTGAGAAGAATCAGTGCAATATTTTTGTTTTTTAACAGATTTAAGTGAAAATCGGGAAGCAGTTCTATATGGGGTAAAAGGGATCATTTTTGGACTACTCATTAGTGGATGTAATGAACGCATACAAACCCAATTTGAGTAAGATCTATATGACAATTTGGATCTTATGGCAATTTATGTCGATTTCATATGGGTAATTTGTATGGGGGCTAGGTCTGAACATGGACCGTTTCTCACCAATTTCAATAGCGTTCATCCCATGGCCGATAAAAGCTTATATACCAAATTTCATCAAAATATATTCATATTTGCGACCTGCAGTTTGATTACAAACTTTACATGGACACACAGACGGACGGACGGACGGACGGACATTGTTGAATCAACTCAGAAAGTGATTCTGATTCGATCGGTATAATTAAAGATGGGTCTAGGTCAAATATTTTTGGTTGTTACAAACAGCAGCACAAAGTCATTATACCCAAACCACATAGTGGTATAGGGTATAAAAATTAAAATGAAAAATAAAAAATTAAAAATAAAAAATTAATAATGAAAAATAAAAAATGAAAACAGTACCGTTCAGATTTGGTTTATGCTTATTTTTTATATCCAATTAGTTTGACCTAAATCCTTGTCTCTAGACTCATCATACACTAGAATGGCCTTTTGTATGGGATTTTTTTTAATTCTTAATATATGCGTTGTCTAAAATATGACGTTTGCTGATATAAATGCAGTCTTCATTTTTTAGCCCAAAGTACCCAAAGTGTGTTTATATGGGGAAAAAATGTTTTTGATGTGTAAACATCTATACGCGCAGGTGGGTAAATTTCCATTTCATAATACAATCACAAAAACAGCGTAACATGTAGGACGTAAGACAAAATCGGTGTGACTGAAAAAATTATTATATGCAAAATAACCTGTTTGAAAATGAAAAAAGAAAAATAAATAATGAAAAATAAAAAATTAAAAACGAGAAATAAAAAATGAAAAATGAACAGTTAAAAATAAAAAAATAAAAATAAAAACAAAAATAAAAATAAAAAATTTTAAATGAAAAATGAAAAGTGAAAAATGAAAAATTAAAATGTAAAATTAAAAATGAAAATGAAAATAAACATGAAAAATGAAAAATTAAAAATTAAAAATTAAAAATAAAAAATGAAAAATGAAAAATAAAAAATTAAAATTAAAAAATGAAAAATTAAAAATTTAAAAATAAAAATGTAGAATGAAAAATGAAAAATAAACATGAAAAATTAAAAAAGAAAAATTAAAAATAAAAAATGAAAAATCAAAAATGCAAAATAAAAAATAAAAAATAAAGAATGAACAATAAAAAATGAAAAATGAAAAATAAAAAGGAAAAATGAAAAACGAAAAATGAAAAATAAGAGATGAAAAACGAAAAATTAAAAATAAAAGTTGAAATAATAAATAATAATAAATTTTTTTATATTAGCAAAAAATGAAAAATGAAAACTGAAAAGCGAAAAACGAGAAATAAAAAATGAAAAATTAATAGTTAAAAATAAAAAATTAAAAATAAAAAATTTTAAATGAAAAATTAAAAGTGAAAAATGAAAAGTAAAAATGTAAAAAGAAAAATGAAAAATGAAAAATAAACATGAAAAATTAAAAATGAAAAATTAAAAATAAAAAATTAAAAATGAAAAATTAAAGATTAAAAATGAAAAATAAAAAATGAAATATAAAAAATGAAACATAAAAAATAAAAAATGAAAAATAAAAAATGAAAAATAAAAATTAATAAAAAGGAAAAATGAAAAAAGAAAAATGAAAAATAAAAAATGAAAAACGAAAAATAAAAAATGAAAAATTCAAAATGAAGAATTAAAATAAAAAATTTAAAATGAAAAATGAAAAATGAAAAACGAAAAATAAAAAATAAAAAATTAAAAAATGAAAAATGAAAAATTTCAAATGAAAAATGAAAAGTGAAAAATTAAAAATAAAAATGTAGAATGAAATATGAAAAATAAACATGAAAAATTAAAAAAGAAAAATTAAAAATAAAAAATAAAAAATGAAAAATCAAAGATGCAAAATAAAAAATAAAGAATGAAAAATAAAAAATGAAAAATGAAAGATGAAAGATGAAAAATAAAAAGGAAAAATGAATACAAAAGTTGTCCACTATGTGGTTAGGATATATTAAGTTTGAGGTGATGTTTGTAACTGCCAAAAATATTGGACCTTTATCCATCTTTTATTATACGGATCGACTCAAAAATACTTTCTGAGTCGATTAAACGATGTCCGTCCGTCCGTCTGAGTGTTATGCATACAAAAGTTGGTCGTAAAAAGGGTTGAGATATAATGCGCTTAATTGTTACAGGTACATTTACATAGATATCTTTCAAAAACATTAATAGTCTGAATTAGAGTTATATAGTTTAAATACCTGACAAAATCTGAAACATTTTAAATAACAGGTAAATGGTAAAAAAAAACTATTGTGACATAGCCCTTTAAGATATGAGCAGGTATGCTTCATCTTTTAAAAGGGGTTAGGGTGTGGGTTTTTTATGCTTCTAAGAGTGGTAATAAAAGATAAAAATTTTTATTTTACATAATTGCAAGAAAGAGTATTTATAATAATGTTTCCACAATTATTATTCATTACAATTTGTGCAATGGCTAAGTACTGTTACAGAGATCTGGCAGATATTTATTTTCAACGAAATGATGTAGACGATGTAGTTTTGCACATAGTGAGCAGCTACTACTTTCAGAATTGTAACCTAGAAGACATTGAAATGTACAAAGGAAAAATTACTAATTTTGCATCGAATTTGAAAAGGCGGTACATTGAATGCTCTCATAGCAAGGCAAAGATGTACAAACGTTACCAAGACTGGTTAATAAGGGAACTTATTTTTGAGAGTGCATCTACAACTGCCAACGAAAGTGGAAAAAAGGGTCGACCAGCAAAACCAATTGACGAATGTAGTGAAAGATCTCGAAGGCGCAAGCTGGGGAATATCAATGAAGAAATTTCTCAAAGAATTATTAAGGATTCTTTTTTGCACCAAATTCAACCAACCCAAAATAAAAAAATAAAATTGAATTGAAAAAATAGTAGAAGCGAGCCCAAGGCGCACAAAGAGGATTTTAAAAAGCATTCCTACACCAATTGAAGATAAGAAATTTACGCCGGAAGAAGCGTTCGCCCTATTTTTGGATTCGAAATTGACCAAAAATCAATATAAAGAATTGCGGAAGCGAACTAATGAAAAGAATTGTGGGATTTTTCCAGAGTATCGAGATTTAGTTTCTGCCAAAAAAGAATGTTTACCTTCACAATCTGCTATTAGTGTCACTTCAACATCAGCAGAAATAAAATTGCAAGATCTCCTTGAACATACTGCAGAACGATTGCTAAATACGCTTGATACTGATCATTTAAAAAAAATTGGTAATGGCAGCATTACTTTAATTTCTAAATGGGGATGTGATGGATCCTCTGGTCAGAAACAATACAAGCAATTTAATGCCGCTGCTAATTTAATTATGGTATCTTTCGTTCCATTGCGCTTAACAAAAAGGTATAGCGTCTTAGAGCCGTCAACTAGCAGAGCAACAGAAACTGATATACGGAAAAATTAAATTCCTTCTTCAACAGAGTATTGCAGATCAATAAAATTTGCATTCAAAAAGGAAAGCAAAGAAGTTAGAAGAAATTTTTACTAAAATTGGTTGATTTAAAGTACTTTTTCATTACACTAACAATAAGTTACACTTTTTATATATAGTTAAAAAAATTTCTTGGTTTAAAAATTTATATATTTTGTAAATTTACAATAAAAATTGTTATATTTCATAAATTTACCATAAAAGTTGATATGGAAATATTTAATAAGACAATAAAAAAAATTTAACTATAGCAAAAACATACGAGTTTTTCATTGAAACTTCTCTATCTTGAACCAATATAAGGTAACTTTTACGTTCGGTGCTTAATAAATTACATTTTAACTCGGGATCTTTCAAAAAAAAAAAAAAAAAAAAAAAAACAACCTTTGGCCCTTGTGCACATTAGGACTAAAAAGTTTACGGGGGCCAAAGTTTGGAGTTTTCTGAAAAAATTAACTTAAAAAATTGTTAAAAAGTATTAGTTGTAAAATTAACTGAAAAAATAAGACATTATATTAAAAAAAAACCTTTTTTACCGTTTAACACTTCACTTTTGTACTAAAATTCAACTACAAATGAAAATGTATTTTAAACCCTCCGTAACTTTTTTTATTTGCGGTCGAGAATTACACTTTGTAGCAAAACTTAAAGGCCAAAGTCTCACCTACCAAACAAAAAAAACCGCATGTCAAAATTCCAATCCAGTCAAAAGTTATAGATTTTTGACCGCCTTCTCGTCAAATGGTCCACTGAGCGTCGCACAGTGGCGCCATTTGAGTTTTTTCGTTGCAAAAATCATATGTTTTGAACTGAATAACATAATTGAACAGTTTAAACGGCATATGATAGATAACTGTTCAGCCTATGAAATGAGCGTTTGGAAGGGGTGCTACGCTTTGAAGGGGCCTACTTATGGGTTATCAAAGTTAAAATTTGTAGAAAAATCAATTTTATGGTAACTAAAAAAAATTATTTTTACATTTTTAGATTGGTTTTATTTTTTTTCTTTAGGGTTTTATGTTTTAAATTATTACACAACAAATTAAAAAAAAATTACTTCTTTTTTAAATTTATTTTTTCAATTTTCTGTAAAATATTCATCACAATTCGTAAGAGAAGGTATATCTAAAAGACTAATCATTTCTAAACTATAATTATTTTGTAACTCTATTCTTGACTTCACATGCCGCAGGGAAGAAATAAGTGGATCGGAAGATGCTGCCAACATGTTGAAGAGGTCCTCATTTTGCCTTACCCTTGATGCTTTGAATGTGTTCTGCAATCTATATTTTTTATAAAATTTGTTAAGAGACTCCTGTGCTTCTTCAGAATGCTCTCCAATTGGCAAAGACTGGTACTCAATTATATCTTTGCCATGCGCCAATATTTTATGGACGGTCGGGATACATTTCTGCTAAAAGAGATGCAGTTTTCGATGCATATTCTCCATATTTTGTAGAATTGACATTTTCTTTGCATTTTAAAACATTCAAGATCGTTCCCAATCTTTTCACGATTTGATTGTCAATTCCAGTGATTCTAGTTACTGCCTCATCATTTTCAAAAAATCTCCTAGAAGTGTTTCCATCGTTTGAGTTACCGTATCCGTGCTTGGGACAGTCTACTTTTAGTCCAACTTGTTTAAAAAAAGCATCCTGTATTTGCTTCTTTCTGATCTTTTCCTTATCCTTTATTGATGTATTTTCATCGAAGTTTTCCTCCTCTTGTGGTAGGGTATACGCCAGTTTTAGCAAGAACTCCACACACCTTATCCTTGCGTGCAATGGTGACATTCCATATTCGTAATTCTCCTCGTTTGTAGAATCATTTAAATTACCAAAGTTCTTCTGACTCTTTTTGCAAATCGGACATGACAATGTTGAGGTTGTTCCTGTCAGTTCGTTTACGACTTTTCCGTCAACCATGGTCAGGTGGAACTCGTAATTGCATTCAATATATTTTCCTTCTCCAGTTTGCAGCTTTGTAGGCCTAATCTTGCTTATTTGTTCTTCAATGTCCTTCACCGTGGTCCTTATGAGTTCTGCCGATTCCCTTGCAAACTGAAACATTATTGGTCGGCAATAATGCACTGATGACGGATGTGGATTTTTCCAGTGTACGGAAACATCAGATTTTAGCCACAAAGGAACAACAGATGCCATAAACATATTTCCGTCCGATATTGTAGCGTCATCGGAAGATATCCTTTGCTTATAAACGCTTTGTCCGGATGATCCATCGCAGCCCCATTTGCTGATCAATGTCAGTTTCTCAGGAAGAATTTTCACCTCATTTTCAGGAACACTCTCCAACAACCGTTTTGCTGTATGGCCCTGAGATCCTGCAGATTGGCTTTCACAGAGACTTCCGTAAACTCCGTATGCAGTGGTCGTGAATTTATTTTGGCTTGCGTAATATTCTTGTATCCTGGTAAAACGTCGCATCAAGGATGCTCGTAGTATCTCATATTTTTCTTTGGAAAGTTGTAAGTCCATAAACAATGCCAAGGCTTCATCGGAACCATACTTTTTAATGTGTGCGTTTGTGGGCGTGGGAATGCTTTCCTTAATCCTTTTTAGTCGCAGTGGGCTTGCATCAGCAACAGATTTTGTAATCTGCGACCTAACTCTTTCACTATCCTTTGTATATTTAATAGACAGCGCGTCCGATAAATGCTTCGTTGTCAAGTCATTGGTGGCATCGGCAAGATTCCTCTTTCTTGTGAAAATTGAACACACCTCAATACTTTTTTTTGGCCTTCCTTTTGCTCCTCTGCTTGATGTGGTGGGTTTATCTACTGCCAATATATCCAGGATGGTGTCTTCATTAAGCCAGTCCTCGTATTTGGAGTTGAAGTTATGAATGGTTCGATTAGATTTCACCCATTTTGCCTTAATATTTGCATATATCAGATAAAAATTATTTTTTATAATTTCGCTTCTCTCAATATTTTCGTATAAGCTATCAAGTTCTTCTAAAGCAGCTGCCGTGAAAAACTTTGGTGTGGTTGACCTTCTAAACAGTTCAAATAATTTTAAATTGTTTAACGTCATGTTTCAGTACTTGTTGCGCCAACTTTCAGTCGTAGACTAATCCAGGCATTATGCTTATTTTGCAATATATAGGCTTATGCTACCATGCCTAAAAATTTACCTGTTCCCTGCATACATATGGATTTAGGCTGAATTATGCAATTTTAATATTATGCTCGTGTCCAAATAAGATTTGTGCCTCCCTGGAGGGACCATAAGTCAATATTGTTCTTGACCATTTGTACTCCAAAGTAATTTTTAAGTGAGGTGCGTACCTGTGAATTTCAATGAGTAGTTTTTTGTGCATCCTGTGTCTGTAACAGAATATTGGGAGTAGACTTTGGCAGAGGCTCACAGGTACACAACCGACCTAAAATGCAATTTTCAAACTATTAGATCAAACTACTGTCAGTCAAAACATGTAAGGGATGCACGCCATACAATTTCTGCAACCATGTCTTTTTAACCTTTTTTTTAACTCTAGTTAGAAGCCAAACGGGCACGTACGGGCAGATAAAACCTTTTGAATTATGTAAAGAAATAATCAAAGAACATGTTTTGCAAATATGGCAAATATAGAAAAATACAGATTTTTTTATTTTCCGTCAAATTTGAAAAATAGTGAAAAAGCGGATAGTTTTTAAATAGTGATTTACCAGGAGAAACACAAAGCAAACAGTTAAATTTTTTTTTATCATTATACACTCAATAAATACACCAATCAATACAAATAAAAAATAAGGCAATTCGTTACCTATTTTTCGTGATATTACACCTGAAATCGCAACAAATTGACTAAAAATTGTGTGTTTTTTTGAAAACCGAAAGTCGGTCAACTTTGAACGGTCATATCTTCTAAACTAAAAATGTGATATTATTAAGAGTAGCATATTTGAAATCGTTGAAAAGTTTCCTATAACATGGGTTTAATCAAAACTTCGCCGGCGCACATGAAAATTTTGATTTTTGCAACTTCGTTTGCTCTACGGGCGCCACTGTGCGTCGGATGGGGCTAAAAAATGAAGGCCGTATTTATAACAGCAAACTTCATATTGTAGACAGAATTAAAAAACAAAAGCTGCGATCTGTCTAACAAATATATATTTATTTAATCGCAATAATTAAATGCAGCTTTTGCTATGAAATAATTGCAACATATTGTTAAATAGTTCTGCAATAAAACTTAGTTAAATGCAATAAGACAGACGAATTTTTATGATATTCTTATTCTGATTTCACATTTAGAAAATGAAAAATTGTCAATTCCATATTAATTTTTTTTAATACTTAATTTTAGTTTTATTGGAATTATAATCTATTAGAAATAAATTTCTGCAGACAACAGATTTTGTTATTGGTTAACCTTTAGCCAGTGGCTACATCAATAATTTACTGAGACTGAATAAAAGACAAATAAAAATTAATATAAAAAAAAAATTAAAAACTATTACAAAATAAAACACAATGCAATGTATTGAATGAATGCACTCACTGCATTATTGAAACAGTCTAAAATCAAACCTTTTAGTGTAACAAAGGCGTCCGAATGAATTTCGTTATTTGCCCTTTGAATAATTCATAAAAATTTAACCTACACTCAAAATACAGAGCGCTGAATAGTAGAACAAAAAAACATAAAAACGACCCATAAAAAGAGCTTTGTATGCAAATGCATTTCAGAAAAGTCAGACCTCGATAAATACAAATACACTTAAAAAATTTTAAATCGCACATAAAGAAGAAATTTTTAAAAGCTGGGTGATAGATGTTTTTAAAATACAAAAAAAAAAGCTCGAACAGTTGTCTTTATAATGGAGTACAGTTTAAAAAAATTAATATAATTTTTAAAAATAATTATAATTAAAAATAATTATAATAATGATAATTATCAAATAAATTTAAAATTTTCGCTTTACCAACTTTTAAATATTACTTTTTCCAAGTGTTTTCCTTTTTCAACACCCTCAATAACAAACGTTACCACCCGACCACGATTTGAATACAAATAACCTTTTTTTTTTATTAACATTTGGTCATTGTGCAATAAAAAAAAGTTTGCAGGCGAGTGAGGAGAAAAACTATACGTCTATACAGTTTAAAATTGCATCGAAAATCAACAAATTGCTGTAGAAACACGAGCGATTGTAAATAACAAAGTATAACTTCAGGCTTTTCGACTGTTAGTGGATGTGTTGCTGTGTATTTGTTTGTATGTATTTGGATGTGTGTGTCTCTGTGTGTGTGTTAGCGAGGATTTTTTATGTTCATATAACCGTATACATCAAATGAATTTACCACTCAGAATAAATTGTACCACCCATTTACAAATTTAACAGTAGTTTTTTTGGTTTGTGTGTTTTTTTTAGCTCATTGTTATTGCTGTTGCAATTTCTTGTTGCACTATTAGAGACAACAATGTTTTAACTTTTATTTACATTTACAAGGCAATTTTTTCGGATTTTTTTTTTTTTGCAAGGTTTCGAATAAGTGCTTGAAAGATGTATTTTTTTTTTCTTTTTGTTGTTTTTATATTTTCTACTTTTGTTTTAGTTAAAACTTTCAAATTAGAATTCGTTAGATTTGTTGTGAAAAAAAAAATCAAACAGAGATAAAAATTTGAATAAAATTGTTATTAAAAAGAGCTTTTAGGATTTTTTTTTTGTAAATAATCTATTTGAAAATAAAAGATATTATTTTTATACTCTTTACAACACTCTAGGAAATGTCGCCCAATGAAAAATCAAAAAAAAAAAAAAAAAAAAAAATAAAAATTAAAAAAAACTTTCCCAAAACTCTTCCCTCAAATGAAAAAGTGACAAATGACACAACTTTTTGGGCTATCTTTCGTATTTTCTTGGCTGATTTTTCGATATTATGGACAATTTTGTTTAATTATTGGGCCATTTTTCATATGTTTTGGGCAACATTTTATTTAAGTTTTTTTTCTTTTTCCCATTTTTCGTGTTTTTTGGACAAAATCCCATTTTTTTTTTTGGACGATTTTAAAATTTTCAGGTCATTTTTCTTTGGGCCATTTTTTCTTTTTTTAGAGTGGAGCAGGTAAATATCAGTTTATCATTCCTTTTGTAGCGCATCGAAAAATTAATTTGCGACCCCACAAAGTAATATATATTTTTTGTCCTTATGAGAACTCGAGTCAATATAGCATTGCATGTCCGTCCGTCTGTTTGTTTAAATCAGGCTCATTCACAAAATTAAAAATTTGGCTGGATAGACTTACGTTTTTAATGTTTTGCATTATTTGGAGAAGTTTGGAATTTAAAATGGGGCAAATCTGGCCTCATTGCACCAAGATTGGAACTAAAGTATGGAGACACCTCTAAAAAAAAAAGCGTTCTGTATGTTTGTTGTAATAGAGTAGTAAGTATATCAAATTGCTTACTTTTTCATATATTTTGTTTATATCAATAATATTAATAGGTAAGCGCGCTTCCTTGTGACCGATGATTTGTTAAACAGTTTGCTCCCGATTATGACCAAACGTATCTTATTTGAAAGGTATTTCTTTTTAGCTGTCCAGCATATTTACAGATTTTTAAATTTTAAAATTTTTTTTTTGGGTAAAATGCATTTTAAGTTGTTAATTACACATTATATAAAATTATACAATGCCATGTGTGTGTTTATTAAATTTATTAATGTGCTTGCACAAAAAAGAGTTTATTTTCGTCATGCACAATAATAATTGTGGTGAGTTGAAAAATAATTTTGGACATAAACTAATAACGCAATAGTTTTTAAATGAAAAAATAAAATTTCATTGAATTTGCACTCGAATTTCGAGGACTGGAATCTGCTAGTTTGTACTAAATAGTGCGGCTGGAGTGTATCGTATGTTCGGCATAGCCGAATTTAACACTCTTACTTGGTGATGCCACATGCGATCAAACGTCTTCGAAATATCCAGGGCAACCACTTTACTTTCACAAAAATTGCGAATGTACCGTCTCCATCGCTCAGAATTTAGAGCTAACAGGTCTCCCGTAGAATGATTTCTACCGAAGCCATACTGTCGATCATTAAGAAGTGAATTGGCCTCTAGGTAGTTCACAAGATGTAAATTGATCATGCTCACCATCACCTTTGAGAGCACAGAACAGATTCCAATTGGACGGTAATTTTTAAAGTTATTAGCCGCACCCTTTTTAGGGATTGGTTGGATATTAGCAACCTTCCAGCAAGAGGGAAAGACTCCCGCACGGTACGAAAGGCTGAAAAGGTTGGCCAATGGACTGGTTAGCGTCGAAGAGCAATGTCTCAGCACCAGTGGTGGTATACCATCCGGCATCGGAGATTTATTTCTGTTGAGATCCAAAATAAAGTTTTTGACTGCACGAGCTCGGAAGAATATTTTAATCACAAGATACTCTTTCAAGTTCCGACAGTGGTTGATCGCTATCCGCTAAAACGAATTTTTTGCAAAATGTTCAGCTAAAGGGTTCGCTTTATCAACTAGGTCAGTCAATATTTGGTAAGAGTTGGAATAGCAGAACTAGCATTTTAATGATTTTCAATTTGCGAACTGCAGATTAATAGGCTAGTTTTACATAGACAGCCAGACAGGCGAATGGAGATACATCGTTATATCGTCCAAGAAGTTGTTACCGAGTAAATCCATAATTTAGACGAATAAAGATCCTTATACAATCGTAGTTCTTCTGGCTTCTTATTTTTCTTCATAATAAACAACAGTTGGTTACATAAATTAAATCAACTTGTTTGTTTCTTTTTCTTCTTTTGCAACAATTTCTAATATAACCCTTGAAAAATTATTTGAAAATTATAAAAAAAAAAAAAAAACAAACAGAAAAAATAAAAAAAGTTTGTGCAACTTTTTAACAAAGATGATGCACACGAAAACAAACAAAGTTTGACTGCTGTTGTTGTGTTTGTTTTTTAACTGCCAAATTTTCGTAATATATTTTTTTCTATTGTTGCTGCCGCTGCTGCTGCTGCTGTTACTGCTGCTGCTGTTATATGTTTGCTATTTATCATGGAAAGGTTGTCTTCAAAATTCTTTTAATCTTATGGATGGATTTCTAGTGTATATAAATTTTGTTGGCTAAATGCCAAGTAATTTTTACTTTACTCTCAGTGTTGTCCTGAATATAGAAGAGTTCTTCGTCTTTTTTTCCTTCGACGAAGCACAAGAAGACGAAAAAATAAAACTATGATGTAGATAGATAGATAGATGATGCCTTTCCCTACAAACATATAGAGCAATAGACTACCTAACATTTAAACATTCATCCAATACATTTTTAGCCAACTAAACATCCATCCATCTATTTATCTAGCCATACACAAACTACATTCATGGCTGGTGATGTACTCGTTCATACCCTTCTGAGTGCTCGTAGTGTGTTGAATATTGTGTCTTCTGGTATTTTATCGTTTAATGTAGACTTTGTTGTTTTTTTTTTTTTTTTTATTAGGGTTCATCATATTTTAACGGCCTTCAAAGCACCCAGAGCAATTTTTTTTTTAATAGTTTCATTTTCGTATTGGGAAGTTGATTTGTGAGTTATTTAATTAAACTAGCAGATTCCAGCGCTCGAAATTCGAGTGCAATTTCTAGGCACCTTTATTCTTCAACTTAGCCAATTCACAAACCAACACTTTTATGGTATATTATTATTGTGAATGACGATAACAAACTCATTAACAAACACATTAACAAATTTAAACAAACATAGCATACATATAATTTTATGTATGTGTTAGTAGCAGAGTTCAGAAAAAAACACACACTGAATAAAAAACTCGTACATATATGTAAACAAACATAACTTAGACCAACACACACATATTTTTATTTTCATATCAATTATGTTTGTTTTTAAATTTTCTTCGGTGCCCAACACAACCATGACTGTGTTCGTTTTAATATTTCGTTATTTACACGAACATTTTTGTATCACGTACTTTTTGTTTCAATCACACATAAAGCATACATTTTTGAGTGTTGCTTTATTTGAAGTTCATGTTCTGGTACGTGTACTGAAAAAAAAAACAAAACATGTACAATAAACAGGTTCGAGTTCAGTTATATTTTAAGTCGTGTTGTGGCTCGTATAGTAAGAAAAAACAGAACATGTACAATAAACAGGTTCCAGTTCAGTTATATTTTAAGTCGTGTTTAAAATATAACTGAACTCGAACCTGTTTATTGTACATGTTCTGTTTTTTTTTACTACACGAGCCACAACACGACTTAAAATATAACTGAACTCGAACCTGTTTGTTGTACATGTTCTGTTTTTTTTTTTCAGTACACGTACCAGAACATGAACTTCAAATACAGCAACACTCAAAAATGTGTGCTTTATGTGTGATTGAAACAAAAAGTACGTGATACAAAAATGTTCGTGTAAATAACGAAATATTAAAACGAACACAGTCATGGTTGTGTTGGGCACCGTAGAAAATTTAGAAACGCACATAATTGATATGAAAATAAAGATATGTGTTGGCTGCTTTTGAACAGAACATTGTGCGTTTCATGTGTGTATTTTCTGAACCTTGGTTAGTAGCAATTTATTCAAAAATTTAAAAATCTGTAAATCTGGTGAATAGCTAAAAAGAAATAACTTTCAAATAATATACATTTGGTCAAAATCGGGATATAACGGTAAAACAAATTATAGAAAAATTTCCTAGCCTATTAATATTATAGATTAAGGAACTTTTTTATTTTATACTAGCTGTAACCCGATGCGCTTTGCTACACCCATCGTTACTAAATAAAAAAATGGGAATATATTTTGTAGAAAATTATTTTATTTATTTTTTGCGATTTTGTCGATTTTTGTTTTGCGATTTTAGATTTGACGATTTTTGATTTTGTAAATTTTTGTTTTTGCGATTTATGATTTTGGCGTTTTTTGATTTTGGCAACTTTTATTATTCGCGATTTTCGGTTTTTGCGATTTATGATTTTGGCGGTAAATGTTTTTTTTTTTGTGATTTTTGTTATTCGCGATTTTTATTTTGGCGATTTTTGTGATTCGCGATTGGTAATTTATGTACTTGTCAATAGTTTTAAGACTGTCATTTTAATAGTACTTTTTTTGTATAGGAGCTGCCACGCCCGTTGGTCCGATCACGCCCATTTTTCAGGCACCTACGATTTTTGTTATTCGCGATTGGTAGTTTATGTACTTGTCAATAGTTTTAAGACTGTCATTTTTATAGTACATTAATAACTCATGAACTCAGACAAAGTTCCAAGGCTTTCACTGTTACAGTGCTCCAGATATACGACATTTAATATTCACTTTGCATGGGGTGAACCACGCTAACTGATCTGTTAAAAATTAAAAACAAAATATGGCCTAGATTTCCTTCCGGTAACTGGTATACCTACTGTAAAAATATCACAACGATCGGTCCAGTGGTGTAGTCTCCTATAAACCACAATCAAACGTACAAAAAAATATACAAAACTGCATTTTTATATACAAGCAGAACCCAGCCTTATATGTTAGTAGCAACTTTAAATGCAATTTACTCAAAACAAAGGAAAAAAATTATAAATCTGTAACTCTGCAAAATGGCTAAAGAAAAATACCTTTCAAATAATATACGTTTGGTCAAAATCGGGATAAAATGGTAGAACAAAACATCGGTCACAAGAAATCTCCTAGCTAATTAATATTACAGATATTAAACCATAATTTTGGCAACCCCAGCCGTCGTACCTTGCTATTATGTGCGCCACCTTAATATACATTCATTTATATTTCTTTACAACATTGTGGCACGATTTACTTTTTTCGTGATTGAGCTCAGCAATATGTACAAATACAACCAGTCATTACACACACACAGACACACATACACACTCCCTTATACTCGTATGTACGTATACTTATTCCTTTATATAATATTAGTGTCAGTGTGAGTGTTGAAAAAAAAATTTTGAAATGAAAAGATACTTGTAGCCTGGCTTTATAATGCATCAACAGCAAAAAAAGAAAAAAAAAGAAGCACAAATATTATAAATTGTGCAGTAGAAACCTTTGAATGTCTGTCTAATGTTTATGAAAGTTGGCAATTTTATGAGTTCAACATTTTCATGACTAGGTTGGTTGTTGTAAGCGTGTGCGAAATAAAACTAAAAATCAATATCAGCAAAATTAAATCAATAGTTAATGCTTTAAAAAACCATTTTAATGTTGTTTTTTTCAAACTCCAGTTAGTTGATACTTTTTAGAGTAATCCTTTGCAGCGGATTTCCAGAGTAAGGTTTAGCTGGAAATTTGTAATTTGTAATGGATTGAAGAAGAGGAAAATATATTAAAGATTGAGTGGCTTTATGTTTGAATGCACTATTTGTCAATTGCTTTTAATTCTTATTAGATTTTACAGAGATAGATACTCAAATTAGTTTTAAAAACTCTTTGGAATAGAGCAATATTTATTTTGCTCCTTTTTACAGGCATACAAGTCCTTCAACGACGATTATATCTTTCTAATAGTTTTTACAAAAATTGAAAAGTTTACAAACAAGGGTTAGATCGAAAATATCTTAGCATACATAAAATGTAATAACTAGGCCAACCAAAAAAAGCACTCAAAATCAATAAGGCTCGGAAAAACTTTTAAATAAGGGCTTAGAATTAAAAAAAAAAAAAACAAGTAAGAAAATTATAGTCGGTCTAGACCAGACTATGCAACACCCTACACCATCGTTTAGAGACCCTATCTCGTCGATCCAACTAATTGGATATAGAAAATAATCTTAAAACAAATTTGAGCGGCATTGTTATTAATTTTTTTGGCAGCAGATATGAAAAAGTTCATATCGTGTGCTATATTTATATGAGGACTAGGTCAAAAAATGGACCGATCCTGACCATATTTGGTTATGTCACTTATATTTTGAAACAGTATGCACAAACCAAATTTGAGAAAATTCTGGGCAATATTTTAGTGTTTTGATAGATTTAAGTGAAGATCGGGAAGCAGATCTACATGGGGCCTATGACTAGGAATTGGCCTATAAGGATTATATTTGGACTACTGATTAATGAGTACATTAAACACATACAAACCCAATTTGCTTGAGATCTATATGGTAATTTAGATCTTATGGCAATTTATGTTGATTTCATAGGGGTCATTTGTATGGGGACTAGGTCTAAACATGGACCGAATTTCACCATTTTCAATAGCGGTCATCCTATGGCCGATAAAAGCTTATACCAAATTTCATCAAAATATATTCATATTTGCGGCCTGCAGTTTGATTAAAATGTTTACATGGACACACAGACGGACGGACGGACGGACGGACGGACGGACATCGTTAAATCGAATCAGTTAGTGATTCTGTTTCGATTGGTATAATAAAAGATGGGTCTAGGTCAAATATTTTTGGTAGTTATAAACAGCAGCACAAAGTCATTATACCCAAACCACATAGTGGTATAGGGTATAAAAACATTTAAAATTAAATAAAGCACTTAAATTTTATAATTTTTGTTGTGTAAACATCTATACGGGCAGGGTGTAAAAATCTATTTCACAATACAATCACAAAAACAGCGTAAGATGTATGATGTAAGACGTAAGACTATATCGGTGTGACCTAAGATTGCATTGGTGAAAATATTATGACATGTAATAACTTTTTGTCTTTGTTTTCTGCAGTATATTTCTTCACTTTTTATAAACATTTATAATTAATTTCCTCAATCATTTAGAAGTATTCTTAACATTTTAATTTATTCCATATAAATAACACAATTATCACTGCATTTAATATTAATGCTAATCAAACAAAAATAAAAAAATAAATAAAAATAAAAAATAAACGAATTACAGTAAAAAGGAAGTGTTTGGAGATAAAATTGAGGGACAATTCATTGGAAAGTGTTTGGAGAAAAAATGAAGGCACGATTTCATTAGGAAGTGTTTGGAGATTAAATGACGGAGCGAATAGCGTTGTAAAAATTTTTTGAAATATTTCATATTTCAAGTAAAATTGAAAAATAAAAAGTTAAAAATGAGAAATGAAAAATAAAAAATCAAAAATCAAAAATGAAAAATGGAAAATGAAAAATAAAAAATAAAAACTGAAAAATAAAAAATGAAAAATTAAAAATGAAAAATTTTAAATGAAAAACAAAAAATTAAAAATAAAAAATGGAAAATGAAAAATAAAAAATGAAAAATGAAAAATGAAAATTGAAAAATGAAAAATGAAAAATGAAAAATGAAAATGAAAATGAAAATGAAAATTGAAAAATATAAAATGAAAAATAGAAAATAAAAAATAAAAACTGAAAAATAAAAAATGGAAAATTAAAAATGAAAAATTTTAAATGAAAAACAAAAAATTAAAAATAAAAAATGGAAAATGAAAAATAAAAAATGAAAAATGAAATATTAAAATGAAAATTGAAAAGTATAAAATTTAAAAATAAAAAATTAAAAATAAAAAATGAAAAATAAAAAATGAAAAATTAAAAACGAAAAATAAAAAATTAAAAATTAACCAGTTGAAATAATAATAAATATTTTTATATTAGCAGAGCCCCTGCGGTTGATACATAGATGATGCTTTCTGCTTGATTTTAAAAAAGTGCCACAAAAGCATCTTTAATTACTAGGGGCCGTGTGAAAAAAAAAAAAATTATAGTGTACTTCAAGTAGACTTTATCAACAACTTTTGCATGAAAAACATTGAATAAAGTCTACTTGAAGTACACTTTAAATTTTTTGCATACGGCCCTAGGTGTTTACACATCTACCCTGTGATCGGACTCACATGATTTTTTTTTTACTTTTATTAATTAAGCAGGTCAGGTCCACTTTTATTTTCCCTGTATGCAAATGGTTTGCAAAATAACTCACCAATTGTAAGATACGTTTATATGCAGATGACATGCAACTCACTTTAAGTAGTCCAGTTGACAATATTGCTTCAGGCATAACCTTTCTAAATGATGACTTAAACAGAATCTACCTTCGGACTCTGCTTGAATCCGCGGAAATCTAAATAAATATTAATATGAAAATAAAGTTTAATTCCCACCGTTTCTGAAGATCTATAATATTAATAGGCTAGGCGATTTCTTGTGACCGATGTTTTGTTCTACTGTTTCATCCCGACTTTGACCAAGCGTATATTATATGAAAGGTATTTCTTGTTAGCTGTTTTGCAGATTTACAGATTTTTAAATTTTTTCCTTTATTGTGAGTAAATTGCATTTAAAGTTGCTACTAACACATACATAAAATTATACAATGCTATGTGTGTGTTTATTTAATATGTTAATATGTTTGTAATAAAAATGAGTTTGTTTTTAGTGGTGATTTGTGAATTGGCTATAATTGATTAGCATACCTTTAGGGTCCTTATTTACTGAAAAAATAAAATTTCCTAGAATTTGCACTCGAATTTCGAGGGCTGGAATCTGCTAGTATTGTTTTAAATGGCTAGAAAATTGAAATTGTTAATGCGGCGAAAAATCTTGGTATAATTTTTAATAGCAATTTGACATGGACTGATCATATAAATTTGCTTGTTGGTCAAGCTTATGCAATACTAACACACAATAATTCACCCCTTTAAATATAAGAGCCATACTTGCCTAATGTATGGGTGTGAACTATTTGGAAGCTGGGACGCAGTTCGTAATAGGAGACTAAATGTCTTATTTAACAGTATTATAAGATATGTGTATGGATTGAGAAGATCTTATCATGTTTCCTTTGTTTCCAATATTTACGTGGTCTCTCTTGATAATTTGTTGAAAAATTCGCACTCTAACATTTTTGCATAAAATTATAAACAGGCTAACCCCCAAATAAATATCTGATAAAATTAGTTTCTTCCAATCAACAAGAAACTGAAATATTATAATACATAGACATCAATACCTGTTATCTGAATGGCAGGTTTATTTTCATGCCGCTCGTCTTTGAAACAATCTTCCACTAAGTCAATAATTATACAGCAATGCTAAATATTTTAAACCTTTTTATTTGGATTTTTTAAATAGTCTGTTTTTTGATCAATATTGTTATACTAGTTGATTGTGTGGCGCCTAGGCGCCCGTTTATTTTGACTTTAACAAACAATTTTTTTTTTTTTAATTTCAAAATTTTCCTATATTTTATATATTTTTAAAAAATTAATTTTATACCCTGTTTCCAAAACACAATTCATCCAGACGAACGAAAATTTGTGTGTATTTTGTTTTTGTCCTTCATACAAATTTTCGTTTGTCTGTGACGAATTGTGTTATGGATGTGGGTATTAATGTTTTTAAAATTTCTTAAAAAAAAACAAAAACTTCGATTTTCAAATAAGGTTTAGTAAAAGGTCCTTTTATGTATATTTTCGCAAAAGTTTGCCAGTAGCCAACCTTTGCTTTATACTTTCTGCTTCTATACATAAGGAGTTTTTAATATTATATGATTTTAAAAAATATTTTATTTTGATAGAAACTCGGTAATTTTAGTCTTATTAAGACAAACTTTTAATATGTATCTTTTAAATAATTTAATTTATGTTTTATAAGTTTTTAAAATGCATCAAAATCAATAAACTTATTCAACAAAAAGAAGTTTTTGAACCTTTATAATGAACTTAGTCTATAACGAAGTAATTTGGCCGGTCCCGCCGAGTTCGTTATAACCGCACTCCATTTTATTGTAGAAAAAATAGAATAGCATAGAAAAAAAAAAAAAACGTTTTAGAGCAAGGTTCTTAAAAGTTTCGTATTTTCATAATTCTTTTTTGCAGTAATGAATAATGTTGGATTATTTATATCATATACACGTTATAGCATAACATTTGAAGAATCTTTGAAAAAATTTGCAATTAAAAATTTTAATAAATAAGTCCGTGACAGCGAATATCCGGAGGCGTTTTTGTTTTGCGGTGAACATCATAACTCGTTACCGGATCATGTGAAATAAAAAAATCAAAATGCGTTAAAAATGTGACATATTTCATGAGGTAGTGACGAAGAGTTTTTTTTTTTTTGCTGCACTTTGAAGTGAAAAACACATTTTTGCTATGAAATTTCGGGAATTTGTTGTTAAAAAATGGGGAAGAGAATGGAGAATAAAAAAAACTCTTCATGGTTCAAAAGAATCAGTCAAGTAGATTTTGAGTTATGATGTTCACGGACTTGGAACATTTATTTGCGAGAAAATCGATTTAAAGTTTTTTAAAAACTGATTTATATACGATATACCGTATGAGGCTGGTCGCTCGAAACGCTGTATCTTCTTAAGTTTTGCTCCGATTTACTTGAAATTTTGGTACAACACTTTTGACATTGTACATTCAGAAAGAGAAATGCAAAAAAAAGGTTTTAAAAACTTAACTCCCCTCCCCACCCCCCAAGGAGTTGCTCGAATAGTAAAAATTAACATTTTTCATGTTTGAAAGATAAATATAAGTATGTAGTATAACTTTTTAGAATCGCACAAATACCAAGAATATCATCCTTAAATTTCACCTGAATTGGAGTGTCCTACTGGCGTTGCCAAACTACTACTCGAAAAAGCTCGACGCCCTTCCATACAAATGTATGAAAATAATCACTTCATAGATGTTTGACTTCATTTCAAAAATTTTTTCCCAAAAGACATGGTATAATTTTTGTACATTTTGAAGGCAGTTATATTGATAGATTACTCTCTTGAGACATTGAAACATTCTGAAAAAAACTACAGAGTGGGCTAACTATTACTCGAAAAAAAATCATCCGCTTTCCACTCCAATGTATGAAAATAAGTTCTTCGTCTATGTTTGATGCCTATTTGCCTTGCAATAATCTTTCAGTATTTTAATCTGAATATATGTAGAGGATATGTTTTCAAAATTTCAAAACATTTCGACAAAAATTTTGGCATGTGGGAACAACTACTCGAAAACGATCGGAAGTTTTGCAAAAAGTGTGAAAAAATTTAAAAAAAATTTTTGTTGTCTGTAATTGACTATTTTTATAGATTACTCATAAAAAATTTTAATCCATTCCAACAAAATTGTGGCGTCGGTATAGCACTACCCGACTGATATTTACCACTTTCTATACAAATGTGAGAAAATATGCTCTTATTTGAAGTTTGATGATATTTTCCACAATACCGAAACAAACAAGTAAGAAAATTATAGTCGGTCTAGACCGGCTATACGATACCCTATACCATGCGTTTAGAGACCCTATCTCTCAGGCCCAACTAACTGGATATAGAAAATAAAATAATTAAAATAATTTTTTCGGCTGCAGATATGAAAAAGTTCATATCGGATGAAATATCTATATTGGGACTAGGCCCAAAAATGGACCGATCCTGACCATGGTTGGCAAAGTCTCTTGTATTTTGCAAAATATATACAAACAAAATTTGAGAAGAATCAGTGCAATATTTTTGTTGTTTGATAGATTTAAGTGAAGATCGGGAAGCAGCTATATATGGGGGACTAAGAGTTGTCCAATAGGGATCATTTTTGGACTACTGATTAACGAATGTAATATATATAAACAAACCCAATTTGACTAAGATTCGTATGACAATTTGGATCTTATGGCAATATATGTTGATTTCATAGGGGTCATTTGTATGGGGGCTAGGTCTGAACATGGACCGATTCTCACCAATTTCAATAGCGTTCATCCCATGGCCGATAAAAGATCAAATACCAAATTTCATCAAAATATGTTCATATTTGCGACCTGCAGTTTGATTACAAGCTTTACATGGACACACAGACGGACGGACGGACGGACGGACATCGTTAAATCGAATCAGATAGTGATTCTGATTCGATCGGTATAATTAAAGATATGTTGTAGGTCAAATATTTTTGGTTGTTACAAACAGCAGCACAAAGTCATTATACCCAAACCACATAGTGGTATAGGGTATAAAAATTATATTCTTTAGAGCTGTGTATACAAAGAGAACACTTCTTTCAAGTTTCAAAACATTCCGCCAAAATGTGAAGTTTGGAGAAACTACTACACGACAAAGAAGAGAGGCTAAAAAAAAATTTTTTTATATAAAATATTTTTCCAAAAAAAATTTTTTTTAAATTATTTTCCTGAGGACTGCAAATTTGACACTTCACACTAATCCTTAATGCATTCAAACTTCTATTTTTTGCTTGATCTGACTGAACATTTTAATAATTTTAATTTAAGATTGCAAGAAAAAGAAAATACAGCCCTACAGTTATGAGAAGAAATTTTTACTTTTGAACAAAACCAGAAGTGTTTTTTGAAGATAGTTTTAAAGGTGAAATTGTTTATTTTAAAAGTCTAAAAATTATCGTTAATATAATTATTACAATTTCAAATTTATTTTCAAGTCGTTTACATGATTTTAGAATATACAAACAGCAATTGAAATGCTTATTGCAGCCTTTGAAATGTAATTTAAAATTAAGAGGCATCAAAGCTGTTCCTGGAATATATTTTGTAGAATTATAATTGAAGCTTATGAATATAAAAATTAAAAGTATTTGGGTAGATAAACTGGGTAACACGGTAACGGATATTAAATCACCTAACTATGTAGAAAACACCTCAAGAGATAACATTCAGGTGGTAAAGGTGCGTTCAGACTACGCAAATATTTGACCAAATAAACGTAACCCCTAATTTTATGAAAGTTTTATTCAATCTTACATGATATATAAAAGAAAAAATTAAGTTATGTTTTATTACATTAGTAATATTTAATATATTTAACTATATTCTATATCATATATTGTATAACTTAATGAAAATTATACAAGGAAAATTATACATTATTTAGGGGTTACGTTTATTTGGTCAAATATTTGCGTAGTCTGAACGCACCTTAACACTTTTTGTTTCAACTTTTGTGACCAACTTTTCGCCTCATTGATTTATAGTAACAATAAGTACAAAAGTAGGCCTATTGATGAAATTTAAATAAGCTGGCCGAGAAGATACAAGTGCAAAATCACAACTATACACTAGTAAATATTTAAAAATAAAGGTCATCATTTTAAACTATTCTATTTATATTTGCTTGCTAATAATATTTAACAAAAATATAAAATTTTATATACTGATTGTAGAATTGTTCATTATATAACTACTAGTATGCCCTGTTGCGCTTCACTACGATTTACCCAAACTTATTGACATGTTTTACTTCATAATTAATTATTCCTACGAAGTTTGTATTGTATTATTTCAATGCTTGCTGATATACAATATTTTTTGTTTTTTTATTCGAGGCAAAAATTATGAAATTTTTCGGCGTTCCTACTCTGGAGCAAGGTTAATATAGCTGCCCATGAGAAAAGCAAAGGTTTTCCAAATTAAATCTGGCAACACTTAACTATTGGCCTTGAATTTAGAATATCATTTGGTAATTTTTCATTTTAACGATTTTTGATTTTGGCGATTTGTGATTTAGCGATTTTTGATTTTGCCCATTTTTGTTTTTGAAGATGTTTGTTTTTTGTGATTTTTATTTTTCGCGATTTTCGGGTATGGCGATTTTTGTTTTTTGGCGATTTTTGAATTTGGCGACTCCGCCCATATTTTCCACGACATTGATAATTAATATACGTGTCAAAAGTTTCAAAACTTTCGCTTTCGTAGTACTTCATATTTTTTTGTATAGGAGGTGCCAAGCCCACTAATCCCATCCCGCTCAATTTTTATCGGACTACTCTCAGTAATATCTGATGGACTCGTGCAGAGTGTAGAGGTTTTCCCTTTTATAGTTTTACCAGTTATATGATATTATGTATTTACTTTGCATGGGCGGTGCTAAGCCCACTGCTCCGATCACGCCCATTTTTTGTTCGACTGATCACATAAATAAATTATGGGCTAACGCGAAGTCGCAAGGTTTTCACTTTGACAGTGCTCCAGATAGATAACATTTTATGTTTACTTTGTATGGGGATTCCACGGCCCTTTGTCCGATACCGACCATTTTTTGTCTAACGACTCACGTTAATAATATATGACCTAAGACAAATTTGCAAATCTGTGTCTTTATAACACTCGAGATATATCATATTGAGTAATTACCTTGTATGGGAGGTACCACGCCCACTTATCCGATCCCGCCCATTTCGGGCATAGCTACTAACATTAATAATAGGTGATCTCACACAAATTTACAAAGCTCTCTCAAGTATTCAATATATATAATATTAAAAATTCCCTTGGTATTGGAGGTGCTACGCCCACTTAAAATATTAAAAAAAAATATACCCTATAGCACTTCCCAAATCCGCAGTAAGACTCTGTGAAAATTTCAGGAAGATCAGATGAGTAGTTAAGGAGATTGCCTCCTACAAACAAACAAATACACATTACCTCTTTATTATATTAGTATAGAGAACAAGTCGTATCTAGATATGTTTGCGGCTCTTCTAATCACTACTTTTGCACTTCTGAACCTTTCCTGGATACCTTTCCATTAGGGATTTTATAGTAGTTTCTATCCATTTTTTGGAACAGGCGGTCTATCTCCGTTTGAAACCTTCCTGATTTTGGAACACTTTTTCTGGGCTCTTCAATTCTCTCTTCACAAAAGTCCAATATCTCTCCACTGGCCTTACCTCCGGACAGTTTGCAAGATTTGCCCAAGTTATTGTTCATTTACTACTCAAGATCTTTCGGGCCAAATATATATGGATACAGTGTGAAGGCCTAAGAAAGGAAGGAGTATTATATTTATAGTACTCGCTGTAACAAATGACTTGCTCCTTTTGCTGCAACTGCATATTGCTTGCTACACCAGAAACTTTTTGGAAACTTCGTATGCTTTTGGATCCCAAACTAATTATCGGCATTTCCTCGAGCACTAGCAACATAAAAATGTTCACCCAGAAGCTGGAAAAAATCAGACACTAAATACCTGTGCTCGTCCATTATGCAGCAGGACTATTTTTTTACGAAACATGTTAAAGTTTCCGTGCTCTATTTTTGGTCTCTAAATTTTTCGCACCGTTTTTGTTTGTTGGACTTTAAATTGGCTTTAAGTTTTCGCACCAAGTAGTCCGAGCAATGAGCTAACCGGTCTGCTTTTCTACTGAGTATGTTGGAAGCTCTTTTCAATATGCTTCCTATATTCTTGACCATAAAAACATCATGTGGCACTGTCTCACTTCCAGAGTCTTGTATCTTATCAATAGTGAAATTCTCCTGATAGTTTCTAATAACATTGGAATCAGTTTGATGGCAGCTCTTTGACTTTTGGCTGACTTTTTTAGGACCAAATTGTATTTTGATGAAAAATATTAAATTTAATTTAATTTTAGCACGTATTTTTATTTCGTCACTCATTTTAATCAAACTCACAATAAATATTTTTCATAAAAAAGCTAAAAGAAAAAAAAGTTATAAGATTTTTGCTATCCAACTCCTTATATACTTAAATCGACTAGATGGTAAATCAAGATCGTTACTCTGTACGGTTTTAATACAATTAAGTTATTGACATTAATAACATACAGTTTTCTAACCTAACTACTCTGTAAATATTTTTAGTCGGACCCATTTCTGGCATTATGTTTTCATCAGTGACAATCTTCCCTTTGTTTGCTTTTTTGGCAACAAATTTTTTCAAAACTATTTGATCCATAAACTAAATTAGAAAAACTTGACTTTTTTCCAATTCGAATTATGTAAAAAGGATAATTAAAAGCAAAAACGAAAATATTAATCTTGATGGGGGAAAAAATCTGTTACATCTTTAAACTAACAACTTTTTGCTAAATGTTTGTGCAACACAACGACACACAACCCTTTAGGATAGGTAAATCCCCTATAAAATCCTTAACACTAAACTCTGGTCTAACCTCTTGTCACTTAGCCCGCATATGAATTCACATTTCATTTTTATGTGTAGATTTTAAATTCTTTTTTTTTGTATTTGTAAATAAGTAAGAGTTAAATTTCTACACAACAAAAACTTGCTGCACTTTTTTTTATGTTTGTTAAACTCCGGAGAAATATTTCCAGTATTTCGCAAAAACAAAAACACTATGTTTACTATTTACAAAAATAAATTTTTGTCTTATTTTTCATTTAAAAAAGAAGGAAAAAAAGTTTCCTAACATTTTGCTTGGTTGCGTTGGAAAATCTTTTAAGCTCAAATATATTTTACACATTTTTGTACTTGACAAAACCCCAGATGATTTCTTTCTTTTTTCACACCGATCCCAAAAGGTAGATAAAAAGTGGTGTATATAGCAAAAATGTTGTTGCAAACTTACAACATATTGTGGAAAGCTGAGATGGCTGGGGTAACCCGACAGTTCGAAACTATTTCTGTGTATGAGCTAAGCAATTCGATAAAGTTAATTGCAATCAGAATAAATTTTATATAAATAGTAGAATTTATCAGTTTTTTTAAAAAAATGTTAGAAGATTATTAATGTGTAAATTTTTCTTAAAAAAAGTAGTTTCTATAAAAAAAAAATACTAAAAAGTAGCTTTTTAAACTCTTTCTTTTAATTCATACTCTCTGTCTGTCTGTCTGTCTGCCATGGGTGAACCCCATTCCCATTTATCCAATTGATCTGAAACTTGGCACATCGTCTTGTCGTGATTATAGATTAATTCTGAGGTAGTCGCGCACGGTCACGCCTGGTCACGCACAGTCACGGAGTGATCTAAATGTCAATTCGCCTCATCCGATCGATCTCAAACTTGATCCATACACTTGCTTCCATAAAAATTTTAGCTTTGAGTGAGTCACGCACAGTCACGCGTGGTCACGCACAGTCACGGAGTGATCTAAATGTCAATTCGCCTCATCCGATCGATCTCAAACTTGATCCATACACTTGCTGTGAGAAAATATTAACTTTGAATTAGACACGCACAGTCACGCGCAGTCACGCATAGTCACGGAGAGATCTAAATGTATTTTTCCCTCATCCGATCGATCTAAAACTTGCTACATACACTTGCTGCGACAAAAATTTTAACTTTGGGTTAGTCACGCACAGTCACGCATGGTCACGCACAGTCACGGAGTGATCTAAATGTCATTTACCCTCATCCGAACGATCTGAAACTTGGTCGATATACTTGCTGTAAAGAAAGATAAACTTCGACATAGTCACGCTCAGTCACGCATAGTTACGCACAGTCACTGAGTGATTTAAACCCCATTTTCCCTTATTCGATCGATAGACTTGCTTGGAAAAAAGATTAACTTTGACATAGTCACGGAGAGATTAAAACCCCACTTCCCCTCATCCGATGGATCTGAAACTTTGTCCATAGAATTGTTGGGGAAAAAGATTAATTTTAAGATAGTCACACACAGTCACGCACAGTCACGGAGATATTCAAAACTCATATGCATAAGGAAAGAAAGAGTTTTAATAAAAACTTTGTTTTTATGGGCTAGATTATTTTATTCTGAAAAAAAATCTTTTTTTACAAGAATATTTTTCAAAATAGTTCCTTTTTTATAGTACCGTAGTTTTTTCGAAAATTAAAAAAAAAAGTCCAAAAAAATATTTTTTCAAAAAAAAGGTACCTTTTCAAAAAAAAGTGCCTCTTTCAAAAAAGCATATTTTCCCCAAAAAGCATCTCTTACGAAAAAGTATAGCTTTCGAAAAGTACACTGTTACAAAAATGTACTTTTTCCAAAAAATTAACCATCTGAAAAAGTACTTTTTCCAAGAAAAGTATCTCTTTCAAAAAAGGAAATTTATCCAAAAAAAATTTCTTTTTCAAAAAATTTGCATTTTCAGAATTGTACAAAAATTTTGAAAACAAGATTCTTTTATAAAAAAACAAGTAAGAAATTAATAGTCGGTCGGTGGCATGGTTATTAATTTTTCTGGCAGCAGATTTGAAAAAGTTCATATCGGGTGCTATATATATATGCGGACTAGGTCAAAAAATGGACCGATCCTCACCATATTTCGTAAAGTCACTTAAATATTGAAAAAATATATACAAACCAAATTTAAGAAAAATCTGTGCAAATATTTTTGTTTTTTGATAGACTTAAGTGAAGATCGGGAAGCGGCTCTATATGGGGCCTATGACTAAGAATTGTTCTATAGCGATTATTATTGGACTACTGATTAATGAATATAATAAATACATACATATCCAATTTGACTGAGACTTATATGATAATTTGGGTTTTATGGCAATTTATGTCGATTTCATAGGGGACATTTGTATGGGCAGTAGGTCTGAACATGGACCGAATTTCATCAATTTCAATAGCGTTCATTCTATGGCCGATGGAAGCTTATATACAAAATTTCATCCAAATATATTCATATTTGCGACCTGTAGTTTGATTATAAGCTTTACATGGACACACAGACGGACGGACGGACGGACATCGCTAAATCGACTCAGAAAGTGATTCTAAGTCGATCGGTATAATAAAAGATGGATCTAGGTCAAATATTTTTGGTAGTTACAAACAGCAGCACAGTCATTATATCCAAACCACATGGTGGTATAGGGTATAATATGTGGGTCCGATCACAGAAAGCGTCATCTGTGTATATCTTATAGCAAATAACTGCAGGGGTTCAGATAATATAAAAATTATTTATTATTATTTATTATTTCAACTGGTTGTTATAGTTGGGGTTGTTGAATTAGCTGAAATAATTATTACATTAGTAGTAGCGCTACACTCGTGGGGTTGTTGAGTTATATTTATGTTATACGTTTATATTGTGACATTTTTAACGTTGTTATAGCAGAGGTTATTGAATTAGCTGAAATAATTTTTGCACCAATACACTCATACTTCACTCAGGTTTTGTCTTAGTTTTTACTTCTAACGCTGTTTTTGTGATTATATTGAGAAATAGATTTTTACACAGCAAAAGGTACACTTTTCTTTTAGAAAAAACTCTTTAATACCCCATAAAGTATATATATCCCTTATCCTTATAACAAGTCGAATCGTTATAGTGATGACCATCTGTGCGTCTTTGCATCTGTCTATCTGTCTGTCCGTTGGAATGCCGCTTATTCACGCTTATTCATAAACTTTATTATAATAATATTATTTTTCATTATTTCGGGCAATTTAGCATTTAAAATGGGGTAAGTCGGGTATAATTGTGCCAAGAAATGACCTGAAATATGGACACACCTCTAAAAAAAGCTAAAAATTCAGTGCGCTTGTTATAATCCATATATATAAAATTCATTTTCTGTTTGTTTGTTTGACCGCTATAGAAAATTGTTGTTTTCAACGGATTTCTCTGAAATTTGATACACACGATATCTGTACCTCAGGAAAGGTCGCCATGTAACTCTTATCGGCTACGCCTTCTTTTAAGCCCACTTTTTGTATACAATTCGTTTTCTATTTTTGGTATATTTATTCGATATACAAATTTTTATTGGTTAACGGATTTCTCTGAGATTCGGTACATGCAATCTCTGGACTCCAATTTTATATATAAAAAAACCTATTTTCTGTTTGTTTGTTTGACCGCCAACCAAATTTTTTTTTGTTAACCGATTTCTCTAAAATTTAGTACGCGCGATCTCTGTACCCCAGGAAAGATCGCCATCTGCTTCCTACCGGCCACGCCTACTTTTATGCCCACTTTCTATATACAATTCATTTTCTGTTTCGTGGTACATTTTTTCGCAATACAAATTTTTATTTGTCGACGGATTTCACTGAAATTCGGTACACATGATCTCTGTGCTTCAGGTAAGGTCAGTATATGCTTCTTATCAGCCACGTCTACTTTTACGCCCACTTTTTATATACAATTCATTTTCTGTTTTTTTTATTTGTTTTAGTGTTTGTTAACATATTTTAATTTTTCAGTGGACTTCCCTAATACTTAGTGCACAAATCTCTTTACTTACTACTCTTGAGTTTACACCATCTACGTATATATATAAAAACGTTGGTGCATTTGTTTGTAATGAATGATCTCCGGAACCATAAGAGCTGTCGAGGTAGGATTTGCACCATAAGTTCGGTTCGAGCTCTTCTGTGTTTTTTTTGTAGTTTTAGTTGGGGTCAAGTTATAAACAAAATTCTTATTTTCAGCGCGATTTGACTGCAATTCAGAATGTACGTATCTTTTGTCATAAGAAATTTTTGCATGTATAAATGGACCCGATATGTGGCGCTGGGGTAAAGTTATTTCGAATATTCTTATTTATGGTGCGACTTTAATGAAACTAAGAATGTACACATATGTATGTTAGATGATGCCAAACGTTTTTTTATTGGACCCGGTAGATGGCGCTGTCGTTCGAAAAATAACGAGTTGTCAAATATATATAAATTTTATAAGTTAAACAATTCTAACACGTTTCTATATATAAATATTCTAACCAAAAAGGAAGGAAACAGCCGCTACATTATTGCATGGTGATCGTACAGCTCATGCAGCACTCAAATCACCGCTAAACGTACAAAAAAATGAGAATGCCGTTTGTAATATCAAAAAACATTCCGCTATGGCAAAAGTTCTGCAAAAATGCAGTATTATTATATGGGATGAATGTACCATGGCTCACAAACATTCCTTAGAAGCATTACATAGAACTTTAAAAGATTTGAAGGGCAATGAAAGACTTTTTGGTGGAGCTCTCATTTTATTATCTGGAGATCTTCGTCAAACATTTTATATAGGCATATACAGATTCTAACTAAAATAAAAAAATCATTGAGGGCAAAACAACGTTTGCCGGGTCCAGCTAGTTATGAAATAAATATTGTAAATCAACCCATTACACCCCAAAAATAGTGCAGATTTATTTCGTGGGTAAGCAGATACAGGTTGACTACCATTGTAGGATTACTCCAATGAGGTTAATTCGTACAAATATTTCCATCTCGCCTTTTTAACGACATTGGAAGACAAAATGGTGAAAAAATAACTATTTTCGATTGTGGCTTGCACATGAAAGCGTAGCATATAGGCCGTACTACCTCAAATGCAAAAAGGATTAGACTAAAAAGAACTCTAGAGAACCCCATCAAATCCAAATTCGAATCGAGACTCAATTAGTTTGACAATCTGAGTCGAGAAATGCTGAAACATTTTGGCAATTAAAATAAGTTGACGAGAACTGCGCGGCAGCACGAGTACAGCTGCCAAACGAGCGGACGCGGACGCGACTCGCTCGCTAAACACAGCTCAGTGTCAGAAGTCTTATGATAAATTTTATCTACGTATGTATGTGCAATAAATACTATACATATACTATAAGCAGCTGCTTAAAGCAAACTTCCGCCGCAATTTTAAACGTCGCATTCATTTTCCATTTTTGAAACTTCTGTAAATTCGACGTCTCTGCTCAATGATGATCACTTATTGAATGAAGTTATTAAATTTTTAAAAGTTCTGCTTCCTTTAACTTGCAAACGATTCCGTTATACATGATGTTTACAAAATAAACTTACAAAAAAAAAACTTAAAGCCGTTTCGCAGCTTTTCTTCGAAGAAATATTGCTGTAGCGTCTTATGAAAAGACTTCTCAATTAAAAAATCAAAATATTTTGAATTGAAATTAAAAATAAATTTACTCCCCAAAAAACGTAAACATTGGGGAATTTTTTCAACATAAACAAATTCTCCAATCCCACACAAATTTTTGGAGAGAAAGTTCATCTTTTTGTGGAATTTGTTCATTGTCACTAAGTACTAAGCGCCTGCTAAATGGCGTGAACCATTTTTCAAGTCAAATGCCTTTGAATTCCGGGCAAGAGCGGGTAAAAGCAGCTAGTAATAAATTGTATTTTAATGTGACAGCTAATTCCGAGTAGGGCGCCGAACCGTTGAGTTCTAGGCCGGATGTCTATGCGTCCGATGGATGTAGCTGCTTCAATAAAATGCTATTTGCACCGTCAACAGTGCTAAAAAAGGGGTTAGTTAATTTATTATTTCTCGCCAAATGGAGAAATTATAAAGGGTTTGTAGGTGAAGAAGTTAGGGTTTAGGTTTTAAAATAAAAATTAAAAAAAGTTGAAATTAGTTCTAATTCAACAAAGAGTATTTATTTTTATGATTGATGCTCACCATTCGAGTGTTAGAGTCCAAGTGATTTTACAATTTTAAAAAGGCATCGGTTAAACTTACAAATTTAAATGTAGATAAATATGCTTCATTTTGTAATTTTCAAAAACTAACTCAAATTCAACGAGTAAGATAGAGATTACAATTCATTAATTTTTATCGATAAGTTAAATTTCGATTTTTAAGTAATCGATATAAACTTTATAATAAAAAATGGAAATAATAGTTATTGTTCAAACGTAGTTTGGACATAAATAAAGATGTATATGGGGGATTTCATGTGAAGTGCACCAACTTTTGAAACCGATGTCTTCCGATCGGGATGAAATTTGCACCAAGCTTAGTCCTATTGGATAGTAGTTTAGACACAATTATTCAACAAGATCGGTCCAGATTTCTCTGAGTTAGAGGGGATCAAAATTTGACATTTTGGCCAAACAGGTGTTTTTTCTCATTCATGTAACTTCTTACCTATTGTTCTTAGAAAATTTTCTCGTAAAGAGTTTAGATATCTATTTCTTCAATATTTCGGAAAAAAATATTAAAAAAAAAAAAAAATTTGTCGACTTTTTTTTTTGCAAAATTAAAGCACTTTTTGTCTTTTTTTTTCAAAAAGGGCATTTTTTTTTTTTTTTTTTCATAAGAAGGCTTAGGATTTTTCCTTTAAGAGCTTTTTGGTCGCTTAGTGGGATGGGAGTGGCATATCTATCAAAATAAATGTTTTGTAACTCAAGACAAAGGTTTTTCAATTTTTCACAAATGCACTATTTTGAATTTTTTCCTATTTGTGTCTAAAACCTTACAAATAAAACTTATACTGAGAAACTAGACAAACTAAACTTTCCGAAGGTATATAACATACCTAACTAAAATTTTATACCCTCGATACTGTAATACCCAGAACATGTTAACCTCAGGAAAAAAATCGCTTTTTTTCTATAGAAATGTTAAAAAATTATTATTTTTTATTTATTTTTAATTAATTAATAATTATTAATGTATAATAATAATAATATTAAAAATAAAAAGATAAATAATTTTTTAAAATTTAATCTTAATTGCATTAGATCCATTTATATCATAACTATTTTTATACTTAATTTATTGTAGCTGATGAAGTATTTAAGTCTTGTAAATTTTTAAATACCCAGTCTTTCATCCAGCTTTTTTGTCGCCTTTATTTACTGCGTTTTTTTGTCAATCCTTTCTTGGCGTTACTAGGTTCAGCTGTTGATTTCGCTGCTGGTTTATTTGTTGTCTTTGGAAAGAAATCGCATTGAATAGAGGCAGAAAACTTTTTCAACTTGAGTCTTCCATCGACAAGCGGTACAAAAGCATGGCATTGAGCGGTGCCATCGATTGTTACCGCAGCATCGAATCTGCTCTTCAGTGTTTTCAATGTTTCCTGATGATCCTCTTTGCTACTAAAAACTATTTTAGTTTCTTTACAATAACTCTTTGCCCAATGGAATAAAGCAGTCGCATCTAAGATGCAATCTTGATGAGAGCACTGGAGGCTATACTTCGCTGCATTTCTTTTAAGGTTTGCTCCAATACCATCACATGCTCCTTTACCATGAGCAGTAGGATGAAAATGCCACTCAACTGGCATTCCAAAATCTTTTTCATGGGCCATAAGATTTGCCAAGCTACTTTTGTTTTTAAAATGTTGACGAGCTCCGTCCGAAACGTAGTATACCTTCTTTACTGTAAATTTAGATTTTAAAAATTTTAGTATTCTCTTCTGGTACTCATAAACTGCAACAGTATCATGTTTTAAATCGTCGGATATGATTGCCATACTTTTGTGTTCCAGTTTTTCATCTTTCATGTAGTAAATAACTACTGTGAATATAGTTGCTTGGTCGTTATTGAAGTGGAATGCTTGTATGGCATCCTGAAGAACATATTTATAGTTTTCTGCGAAATCATATGAAATAACGAATACACCAGACTTCAAATGTATCTTCAAATCCTTGAACCATTGCTCTTTGACTAAAAAGTCATGGTTTCTCAAGTTTAGCAATCCTGTACAAATTTCTTCCACAAAATCATCCACATTTAAAATGATTGTTTTCAATGTGCATCTGTCAGTCTGAATCCAAGAATCAAATTTGACCTCCTCTATATATTCTCGATCTAAAGAGTTGTTTAAAATTTTCTTTGATGAATGTGGTTTTGGGGCAATTGGTACATTCACCTAAGTGGCAAGAAGTTGTTGCATTAGGACACATAGTCAATTTAAGGCAATCGCGGTAATCGTGTAAATCTTCTGCCGAATCATCTGTTAAATACTTTATATTGATTTCCTTCAACATCAGTTTAACATTTTCATGGTAAATGCAAACGCATACTGTGTGAGTTCCGCTGCTTTCTGCCAAAACGCAATGTTTTGGCCTATTTGGTTTAATTTCGTGAAGCCAATTCTAACATCCTCGTGTTCAGAATGATATGTTGCAAATAACTCTTTCAGGTTACAGATAACCATTCTCTTCTGTTATGTTATGAAGGTATGTTACATACCTTCGGAAAGGTTAATTTGTCTAGTTTCTCAGTATAAGTTTTATTTGTAAGGTTTTAGACACAAATCGGAAAAAATTCAAAATAGTGCATTTGTGAAAAATTGAAAAACCGTTGTCTTGAGTTACAAAACATTTTTTTTTGATAGATATCCCACTCCCATCCCACTAAGCGACCAAAAAGCTCTTAAAGGAAAAATCCTAAGCTTTCTTATGAAAAAAAAAAAAAAAAAAAAAATGCCCTTTTTGAAAAAAAGGCAAAAAATGCTTTAATTTGGAAAAAAAAAGTCGACAAATTTTTTTTTTTTTTTTAATATTTTTTTCCGAAATATTGAAGAAATAGCTATCTAAACTCTTTAGGAGAAAATTTTCTAAGAACAATAGGTTACAGAAGTTACATGGATGAGAAAAAACACCTGTTTGGCCAAAATGTCAAATTTTGATCCCTCTAACTCAGAGAAATCTGGACCGATCTTGTTGAAAAATTGTGTCTGAACTACTATCCAATAGGACTAACCTTGGTGCCCGATCAGAAGACATCGGTTTCAAAAGTTGGTGCAGTTGACATGAAATCCCCCCTATATGAAATAAAAAAATGATGTGGAAAAAGTTCAAGGCAAATTTTTAAAGTTCACTATTGCGTCTCTTCATTTCTCAACCCCTCTCACATCTTAAGCACAGATGTAGTTGGATTTTTTTGAAATCTCTTGAATCTCGGGGGAAAATACACTCATTATCATTTTTGCTTGGCATAATTTGTGGTTTAATTGATTCTTCTGATCTTCTACATTTATTTAAATTTTTGGTTTCTCAGATTTCAATTTTTTCCATTATAGAACTGAATATGACGGTAATGAGCCTCTAACTAAATCTATGAGATTATTTCATAGTCCTTGCAATGAATTGGATTTAAGTATTTCTAACAACGAGTATTGTTTAAATAATTTTTTGTAATTTAAGTTGTAAGACGCTAGGGATCGTATTGTATTCATAGACTCAAGAAATAAGTAAATAAATAAATAAATAAATAAATGAATAATGTGAAACTTAAAGGTTATATGATTTGCAACAATAGTAGGTATAATTAATTTCAAGTTCAAATATTTATATTCAGAATATTTTCAATACCTTAGGCTTAAAACGTTAAGAAGTATAGCTTACATGCATGGCTACTTTCTTGGAGCCTGTACTTTTCATTTATTATTTTTTTATTTACGAATGTTTGTAAAGTAAAACCAACTACTAGGCTAATTTATACAAACTTATTAACAAACTTACTAGACCTGCCACTTTTTAATAGCCTACATAATAAAATCATGATACTTACATTTCTTTTTCTTATTCGCGTTCTAAGAATGAAAGGATAAAACACTAGCACAGTATAATAAAATTTATATACGTATCTACAAAAAAAAAAAAAAAAAAACAAATTCATTTAATTTAAATGTTGCATGTTTCAAACATAAAAAAATTATGAATACTTAAAACAAAAAAACATGCAACAGTTTTTCTTTAAGTTTAATAGCAAACCAAAAAATATAAAACTTTTTAATTTAGTTGGAGAAAGTAAAGGGTGTGGGGCCGATGGGATGATGGTCAGTGGGTGGGGGAGGGGGGGAGACGGAGTTTGCTGTTAGCCTTAAGACAAAATTTAATTGTTGAGTATACAATTGGAAAGGAATCTCAAGTGCTACATTATTCCCTAAAGGGTTTTAAAGGGACATTAATTTAAGCGTTTCATTTTCCACAACGTTGCTCTCATCTACAAGTTGCAAAGAGGAGGTAGAAATTATTTGCTATAATTAAGGGGAAATTTTTCAAAAACCATAGCCAATATATTATTCAAATATCTACTTGTTACATTCGTGTTTACCAAAACACAACCAACAAGGGGAAATTATGGCAAGTGGCCTGAAATGGAATTGAAACATATGAGAATGTTTTAAAAGGTTATATTACTATAAAAGAAAAAAAAATAATTTAACAAAATTTTGCTCATCTTTTAAAAGCCTTTTTCAAAATTTAGCTAAAACGAAATGATGAGAATTTCATCAATTTGTGATTTATGAAAATTTCTTTATACTTCCTGATTGTTGCTGCTTTGATTGTTTTTCGCTTTTCCCTATTTAATACCGCAAATATTTAAAAATGATTCAATTCCTTTTCGTTTTGTTTGTTGAGAAACAAAACATTATAGTATTTCGTCTACACGACTCGTACTCACTGCACATGTCCTTTTTTTCATTGTTGTTTCAGCAGAACGACAGAATGGACAAGAAGAAAAGAAAAGCAACAACAATAGCAACAATATCAACATCGTATTATTGTTATTGAAGACATTAAGCAGCAACAGTCTGTCTGTTGTGTTTTTTAGCACGAGTTATCAACAGAGAGAGTTTCCATTCAACAATTCGCTTCTCAATGAATTCGCCTTTTAACCTTATCAAAGCATACGTAAGGGTTGTTTATTTTTGGCTATATAGCCAATTCCAACAATTCCTATGTTTCAACACGTGTTTCATTGCCATTTTGTTAAGGGCAAAAAGAGCCAATGTCTGTTGCTGTTTTGGATGAGGACTATATAAGGGCTGACACTAACCGTTGGTGTTTTCATTAACCTCCAAGGGTTGCTTACGTTCGGTTCGCATTTCTATACTCTCTTTCTTATATAATATTCTCTTTGAACGGATCTTTAAGTTTTAACCTTTTTTTTATTCCTAAACACTTAAACATACCAAACAACTTTACTTTCTATTTCAACAAATCTTTAACTTTAAATTTTACTACGTTAAAAGATTTTTTTTATTTTATAAAAAAAAAATAAAAAATAAATAAAACTTAAACAACGAAAAAAAGTGTTAACAAATTTAAAAAAAAAAAATATTATAAAATACTAACTGTTTGATTATAAAACAACAATCTAACGGTTATAAATAACTTTTACAAAAAACGCGTTAAAAAATAAGCAAGCGAAGTTTAAACAACATCATTTAATTTGCTTCCGGAATTTCAAAACTCACAAAAACTATAAAAATCAATAACGTTGCAATGCTCTAAACTACAAATAAAAGAGATTTTGTTTAAATGAACTATTTATTTTTAAGTGAAAAAAAACTAACAATAATAGAATGTTTTAAAATGTTTTAAAACTCAAAAACAAATTGAATTTAAATCTTGAAATGTAAACTTAAAAACCTACTAAACAAAACAATAGATTTCGACGAGCCCTTAACTTAAAATAACAACAACAAAATAATAAACTAAAATTGAGTTAGAAAACAAAAACTATTTTTAAGTTTAGCTGCTCCCTTTCGAACGAAACAAAAAATCCATCAACATTATAAAATATAATTTTACTAAAACATAAAAACTTTTGCTCGTACGGAACAAACTGAACAAACAAATTTTTTTCCCTGGACTTCCTCAAAAAAAGCAAAAAAAAAAGTTTCCGTTTCCTTTTTTTCATATACAAAAAAAAAAAAAAAAAAAAAAAAAGCAATACCAACAAAATGCCACGCTGTTTAATGGCTAAAAAATGGAAGGCTTATCCTTGGCCAGATCGTGTTGAGGTTAAGAATTCTTCCTCATCTTCGTCAAATCTTTCATCCGCCTCGCCAACGCCAAACTCGTCGCCAACGCCGACACGTTCCTGTTCCACAACAACACCGGAATTAAGCATACAACTGGTAACAAAAAAGGATGTTGAAACGAAATCTCGTCGATCGACCATAGATGAAGATGAAGAAATCGATGTTGTTGGTGATAATGTTTTATTGCAAACAAGCTCCAGTGCTGCGGCGGCAACAACAACAACCACAGCCACAGCTACGGTCATCATAAAATCAAGTGATTTGAAATCATCAACAAATTCAACATCTACATTATCGTCCTCATCTTCATCGTCTTCTTCGACAACAACTGCTGCAACTTGTTGGGGTCCTTCTTCACCTACAGCTGGGACCACAGCACCCAGCCCTCCACCTCATTCACCAGAAGCAGCTACACGTGGCACCACTAACTTGTATAATGGTAGGTTATATTAAAACTTTATTCAAAATTAAATTAAAAATTACAACTAAACCAATTAAGAGCATGATGTGAGAATATTAGGAAGTAGACTTGGTTTTTATAAAATAATTTCTAGAGAAAATGGGAACAATTGTTAAACACAAATGCACACTTTATTTATGTTTTTTTTTTTTTTTTTCTAAAAACAAGTTTTTAACTTTTACTTGGATTTCTAATTGGTTTAAATCGCTCTAGAAAACAGCAACTCATAGAAGAAATATTAGAAAAAAGAATTAGAGATTTCGAGATCATTTTCGTATAGAAGACTTAAAGAAAAGGTTTGTAAACTTGAGAAGAATTTATTATGAAAGGAAGGAAAAAAAATTTTTTTTTCTTAATTAAATAAAGAACACTTACTATACAATAATAATAAAAAATAGAAAATTTATTCTAAAAATTTACTTTGGAATATGTGTGGCTTTTGGTTCGTATCCATCTCCTACATTATTCTGGTAAAAAAGAATTAGAAAAAACTTTTGAAATAAATAAAGATTAAACATGAAAAAATTTTAAAGAACTGTGTCAACAATATTTCATATTTATATTTGAACTCTACTTGGGGAAGAAACAAATAATATTTCTGGTTATGGAATAATTAAAATATTTCCAAGGACTACAAACTCTTAAAATATTTAATATAAAATTAAGAAATAAATTATATATCTAATTCGTATCTTGCAAAATATTATATATAAATTTTTTTCATTCCATCATAATCAGAAAATTAATAACACAAAATCATTTACCAATAATTAGTTCTATAACAAATAATTTGCAAAAAAAAAAGTTAATCCGAAACGAAGTTATTAAAAATCCCTAATATGTGTACATATTTACTTTTCCATTATTTGTGGGCTAAGCTTAATAATTAATTTATTAGGAAATTATGCTAAACTATTATTAATAACTTCATTTCGGACTAACTTTTTTTTGCTAACTCTTTGTTATAATACTAATTTTCAGGTTCTTGTTTGTATAAAGTTCTACCAAATTTTTTTTGCTAACTTTTTAGAAATTTTTTTATATTTTTTTTTTACAAGTTTTTATTAAATATATTTTTTTTTTTACTAATTTTTAGTAAATATATATTTTTTTTTACTAATTTTTACTAAATATAAAAATTAATAAAAAAAAATTATTTACGAAAAAGTTAACAGAAATTTTGTTCCCCTCCACGATCCAACTCACTTTTATTCTAGTAACAAATTATGAGAAAAAACATAGAACTAAATGAAAATTATATATGCAAATATTTTTTTAAAAATTGCGAGCTCTGCAAAAATCTTTGCAAATTATATTTCTGCTTATGAAATAATTAAAATATTTCCAAGTTCTAAAATATTTTTAAATAATTTAAATTAAATTTAGAAATAAAATACATATGTATATAATATGTGTCTTGCAAATAATTGTAAATATTTTTTTCATTGCATAATGTGACATCACAAGCAGAAAATTTGTAGAACAAATTTACTTACTAAAAATTAGTTTTATAACAAATAATTAGCAAAAAAATTTAATACGAAATGAAGTTATTAATAATCACTAATATGTATATAAGTATATTTATTTTTCCATCATTTGTGGTCTAAGCTTAATAGTCTTTTATTAGGGCATTCTGCTCAACTATCGGACTAACCTTTTTTTTTTACTAATTATTTGTTATAAAATTAATTTTTACGTTTTTGTTTGTACAAAATTCTACCACAATCTTTTTGTCAACAAAAATTACTAAATTTTTTCCATGTTTTTTTTTTTTTTTTTTACTAATTTTTAGTAAATATAAAATTACAGAAAAAAAAAATAAAAATAACAAATTTTCTGCAATTTTTTAGCCTTAGGATACCATGAACCAATATTCCTTTATTTTAGTAACAAATTATAAGAAAAAATATAGAACTAAATGAAAATTATATATGCAGATATTTTTTAAAAATTGCGAGCTCTGCAAAAATCTTTGGAAATTATATTTCTGCTTATCAAATAATTAAAATATTTCCAAGTTCTAAAATATTTTTAAATAATTCCAATTTAATTTAGAAATAAATTACATATGTATATAATTTGTGTCTAGCAAATTATTGTAAATATTTTTTTCATTGTATAATGTGACATCAGAATCAGAAAATATGTGGAACAAATTTATTTACTAAAAACTAGTTTTATAACAAATAATTAGCAAAAAAGTTAATCCGAAATGAAGTCATAAATAATTATTGATAATAATCAATAGTTGTGTATAGCTTCCTAATAATAATGATTCTTTTATTAGGAAATTATACTCAACTAATGATTGTCATTTATTAGTCCGACTAACTTTCTTGCTAATTATTTGTTATAAATTTAATTTTTAGGTTTCTGTTTGTATAGAACTCTACCACAATTTCTTGGTCAACTTTTTAGTAATATTTTCTATCTATTTTTGTTTACAAATTTTTTAGTATATTTATTTTTTTTACTAATTTTTAGTAAATACAAAAATTACTAAAAAAAAAACCACAATCCTTTATTTTAGTAACAAATAATTAGAAAAAACTTAATGAAAATTATACATGCAATTATTTAAAAAATTGCGAACTCTTTGTCGATATATTTTTGTAGAAACCAACAGTCAAAAATCTTTGCAAATTATATTTTTGCTAATGAAATAATTAAGATATTTCCAAGTTGTAATTTTTTTTAAAATAAATTGTATTAAATTTATAACTTAAACAGATAATTTCCTTCTTGAAAATTATTGCTTTTTTTTCACTGCATAATGGGATATCCCAACCAGAAAATTTTCAATACAAAATTATTTACTAAAAATTAGTTTTATAACATATAATTTGCAATAAGTTAATCCGAAAGTAAGTTATAAATAATCAATAATTGAGAATAATTTCCTAATAATAATGAATCTTTTATTAGGAAATTATGCCTAACCATTGATTATTAATATTTAGTTCGACTAACTTTCTTGTCAACGATTTTTTATAAATTTAATTTTTAGGTTTTTTTTGTAGAAAATTATAGCACAATCCTTTTGTCAAGTTTTTAGTAATTTTTTCTATATATATTTTTTTATACAAATTTTTAGTAAATATATTTTTTAATAATTTTTAGTAAATATAAAAATTACCAAAAAAAAAAAAAAAAAAAAACAATAAATAATAAATAATAAATAATTTACTAAAAAGTTTGCAGAAATTTTGTCGACTTAGGAAACCACGATCCAAGCCACTCTTATTCTAGTAGCAACTAATTAGAAAAAACTTGAAACTAAATGAAAATTAAACATACAAACATTTTTTAAAAATTGCGAATTCTGCAAAAAAAAAACTTTGCAAATTATTTTTCCGCTTATAAAATAATTAAAATATTTCCAAGTTGTAAATTTATTTTAAATATTTTATATTAAATTTAGAAATAAATTACATATAGAATTATTGTCTTCAAAAATAATTGTAAATATTTTGTTCACTGCTTAATGGGACATCACAATTACAAAATTTGTTATACAAAATTATTTACTAAAAAATAGTTTTATAGCAACTAATTAGCAAAAAAGTTAATTCGAAATGAAGTAATAAATAATAAATAATTGAGTATAATTTTCTAAAAAATAATGATTCTTTTCTTAGGAAATTATGCTCAACTAATGATAATTAATTATTAGTCCGACTAACTTTGTTGCTAATTATTTGTTATAAAAACAATTTTAAAATTTTTGTTTGTATAAAATTCTCCCACAATCTTTTTGACAACTTTTTAGTAATTTTTTCAAATTATTCTTTTACTAATTTTGAGTAAATATAAAAATTACCAAAAAAAAAATTTACTAATTAAAATGCTTCCAAGTTGTAAATTTCTTTTTATATATTCTATATTATATTTAGAAATAAATTACATATATAATTTGTGTCTTGCAAATTATTGTTAATATTTTTTTCTTTAAATAATGGAACATCACAATCAGAAAATTTGTAAACAAAATTATTTGCTAAAAATTAGTTTTATAACATATAAATAGTAAAAATGTTACTACGATTAATAATTAATTAATACCACGGTGAAATATGCTTTTATAAGGATCTTGAGTAATACGAAGCCCGGATTGAGTTATCGGCCAAAATCGTTTTTGAACATTTCTCGACCTAATTTTTTTAAATAAATCAGTTTTGAACCAATTTTAAGTGTTTGAACGGTTCTAGTCGGCTGAATAGTGAAGCTTTTCAAATATTTTTTTATGTTTATACTTTTAACAAATCAATGTGAAAATATTACTCAAAACATTTCAAATAATATATATATTTTTTTTAATTTCACAACTTTGGCGCCTTTAATTTCTAATATTACGTTCGAAAACCTAGTTTGTTCCTATTTTGATTTGAAAATGCATAGTGATAAAATAAGTCCTTGTTAGTAGAATCGGTAAAGATATATAAAGTTAAAATCTTTTTAAATAAAATTATAAATAAAACTACCGGAGCCCAGCCCTCGAAATTCAATGGAAATTTTAGGAAATTTTATATTTTCTTTTAATAAATAATTTTATAAGAGCCTCAGGGTATGCTAATCAATTTTAGCTAATTCACAATTCAACACTGATTTAAAAACCACACGCATTGTATAGTTTTTATTTGAAGTTCAAATGTGTATTTTATGTATGCATTAGTAGCAACTTTAAATGCATTTCACTCCAAAAAAATGTTCTGGACGATGCTAATCTGTAAATCTGGTGGACAGCTAAAAATAAATACCTTTCAAATGGGGTATGTTTGATCAAAATCAGTTATTTACTATAATTATTATATCGGTCACAAGGAATCTCCATTTAATAGATTTTAACTTTTCCGAGTATGTGCCACCCTTTTTTTTACGTAAAAATGATAAAAAATTAACAGTAGAATTTTTAGCGTAGTATTTTATTTTAATTTAAAAAAATAAATATTTTTTGCCGATAACTTTGGATTTTGAGGGTGTATTAAAAATTTTGAAAATACGAAAATCATTTACAGGTCTGCAATTTACACTAACTCAATTTAAAAGACGTTGTTTCTAATTTTCTAATAAAAAACATAAATGTATATATATATCTTACTAGAAATTAGTAGAAGCAAAAATAAATAAAAAGTTGGGAAAAAGTTTGTATTAATTTAATAATTTTTTCTCATAACTAATCTCACCCTCTAAAACGAAACGATAAAAAATTGTATGCAATTTCCAATACCTTGAAATATTCTTAAAATTGTTACATTTACATTTTTAAAGTTTTGTTTTTTAATTGATGAATCACAAAATTTTTCTTATGATTCTTCCGATATAACTTGAAAGGTCCTTTTAAAGATTTTTATTAATTAATTAATTGTTTATCAATCTCCTAAGATGGGATTGTGGTAGATTTTAAATTCAGATGATAAATTTTTCAACTTTGAAATTTTATAACGGAAAAACTACAAACTATATTTTACATAAATTTTCAGAGAAACATCATGTCATTTTAGACATTAAACAAAAACGTTTTCTTTTTTGACTTAGAAATGGGTTACAAACGCGGGCCAAATTCAAAACTAGAAAATAAAGGTACTTAGTAATAATAATATTTATTCAAACTAGTGGATCCCAGCTCTCGAAATTCGAGTGCAAATTCTAGGAAATTTTATTTTTTCATTTAATAAAGACCCTAGAGGTATGCTAATCAATTTTAGCCAATTTACAATTCAACATTTTTTAAATATCGGTTGCGTTATTGGTTTATGTCGAAAATTATTTTTTAATATTATTGGTTTATGTCCAAATTTATTGTTCATTTCAACACAATTATTATTGTGAATGAAGAAATCAAACTCACAAACACATTAACAAATTTAATAAACACACACATAGTATTGTATAATTTTATGTATGTGTTAGTAGCAGCTTTAAGTGCTTTTTACAAAAAAAAAAAATATATATAATTAAATATTTAAAAATCTGTAAATCTGGTGGACAGTTAAAAAGAAATACCACTCAAAGAAGATACGTTTGATGATCATCGGTCACATCAAATCATCGGTCACAAAAACTCGACTTACATCTTAATATTATAGACAAAAAAAATATTGTTTTGATTGATTTAAAATTTTTCTACAAATTAAAACAGACAATAAAATAACCAGAGTGACAAATTGAGATTAGAAAAAGTCAAAAAGCAGAATCGATTTTTTAGGATAACGAATTGAAAATCTTTTGTTTCACTAACGTTCATAACTTGAACAATTGATGGATATTAGTCTAAAGTCAATAAATAGTCACATTTTTTAATGAGTTCGGTTTAATAAATTGAAATTTGAACAAAGTTGGCGTAAAACAAAAAATAAGAAAGGAAAAAATACGAAACAGGGGATGCCTTGTATCACTTAAAAAAAAATGCGAAACTTCTTAAAAAATTTTTATAGTTTTTTTTTTTGAACATTCAAGGGATATGGTTACATCGAATATTGAAAATTCAGTTTTTCAAAAGTTGAGTTTGGATTCACAATTAAATCTTACTGCATCTCCGGATTACAAATCTTTTTGTTGTATGAAATAATGTAAATCAAAATGACTAAAAGATATGACTAGTATCCACATAACAAAATAAAAAATATTTTTCCTTAAAAAGTTTGCATTAGTTCTTAAAACAGTTCTTTGTATGCTATTCCTACCATTAAAAATTAGTCATTTGCATTTTTATAAAAAAAAATAATATTTTTATGCCCTCCACAGCACTGGACACTGTTTGTAATGCATCGAAAAGGGAATTTGCGATCCCATAAAATATATATCGAGCGTCTATATTCAAAAAGTGCTATCTGCAATTTACAATATAATTTATTTAAACTATTCTCTAAGATAACTGTCATCTATAATAATGATTTTAATTTTAGACATCAATAGTAGGATTAATGCATAAACCGATCGATGAATACTTTAAGATCTAATGAATAAATTGATGTTCCTCGATCTCTTCAAAAAAAAAGATAGCACTTTTTGAATACAAACCCTCGATATATATTATTGATCCTTATAACAACACCAGACGATGTAGTGATGTCCGTCCGTCTGTACGCCTATCTCTCTGTCTATTGAAATCTCCCTCATTTACAAAATAAAGCATTTACCTGGATAGAGTAAGGATAATATTATTTTTCATTGTGCCCAGATATGACCTAAAATAAGCTTCAAAATTTAGTGTGTTTGTTGTAATAATTAAGTATTAAGTTTATCAACTTGTTTACTTTTTCAAATATTTTATTTATTTTTGTTATAAATAGTGCAAAAAGTCAAGATGCTAATGTAAACGAAGAACCAATGTGGAGTGTATCAAAGATTGGGCAAAGCCAAATTTAACACTCTTACTTTTTTTTAATTGGATAAAAAAAATTTAAATTGTGATAAATTTCACGAGATATAAAATTTTTTTCACTATTAAATTAATCGAATTAAAATATTATATAGAACAAAATTTAAAAAAATCAACTTTAGATTTTCATGTATTATTTTATTAAGCATATTTATTTTCATTATATATAATATTAATAAGTACGGCGATTTCTTGTGACCGGTGATTTGTTCAACAGTTTTCTCCCGATTTGGACCAAACGTATCTTATTTGAAAGGTTTTTCTTTTTAGCTATCCGCCAGACTTACAGATTTTAAAATTTTGAAACTTTGTTGGAGTTATGCTCATTTAAAGTTGCTACTAACACATATATTAAATTATACAATGCTATGTGTATGTCTGTTAATTTTGGTAATGTGTTTGCAAAAAAACATTAGTTTGTTTTCTTCATTCACAATAATAATTGGATTATATTGAAAAATCATTTTAGCATAGCATATCTTTAGGTTCAATAATTTATTAAATGTAAAAATAAAATTTCCTAGAACTTGCACTCGAATTTCGAGGGCTGACATCTGCTAATATAAGTTATTCTTCATCAAATTCAAAGCAATTTATAATTTTAGACTTTTGAAAATAATTTACAAAAAATTAATATTTCATTAAAATTCTATTCTATTCTAAGTATAAAAACAACATTTCCAAATGATATTCACACAACGTTTGACATTGATAAGAAGACTGCGGAACAATTTTGGCTTCATGGCCTAATGAGGAGAGGGTGAGAAATTCTAAGTTAGGACGAAAGTACCAGTAAAGTTAAGACTCCAAAGGTTTTGGACAAACTTTTTTTCCATATCTTGATAATAGTTTGCTTAGTTTTTCGGCTATAACTCAAGAACCATTGATGAAATCTCATTTTATTCTTCTACAAAATTGTAGCTGATGCTTAAATAAATTTTTTTTTTTAATATTTCCACGCATAAATAAAATAAAAAATACTGATGATGTATGTTTGAATTTATATTAAAAATATCACTCATATGTTATTCAATAAGTTCATAAGAGAAAGCGGAAAAAATATTTAAAATATTTTTCGTACATTTCATTCGATAAAATTAGTCCAATTTGATTTATTGAAGCAATTTGCTGAAGAATGAAACGAGAAATCATCAATGGTGCTTCAGATATAGCTGAAGAACTAAGCAAACAAATATTAAGCTAATGAAATAAAAGTTTGGCCCGAGAAGTCCAAATTATTATACTGGCCTTGCATTTTTACCCTGACTTGGAACGCCTGTTGTATAGTGTAATAGGACTTTTAAAATTTAAATATAGGGCAATTCCATTTTTAAGTAAGCCAAAGTAGATAAAATTGAAAGTTGTATAAATTAATTAATATGAATGTTTTCTGAAACCTTAGAACCTACAGATTATTAAGAAGTAAAAAATTGTGCTCAATATTGGCATTTGGTGCAAAAATTTGCTTAAAAAAATATGTATAATACAGTAAATATGTCCTAAATTCAATCTTCGATATGTAAAAGGCTTATTAGCTTAGAAGAATAGTGGCTATTTTTTATATTAGCCCAATGCTTAAGGTGTATTTAAAAAGTAACTAGAATATCTTCATGTGTTATTAAATAATAAAGTGGATTACTTGAAAATACCATTACACACTGATACGTCCGTTACTTCTTGTGATACGTCCATTACAACAAGTGTTTATATAAATAGACAATTTACCCTGATTTTTTTTAAGTCATAAAAATCTTGTAAAGTCATATATAATTATCATTCTTTTGTTGAAGTTGAAATATATTACAGTTAAATTTTGAGCACATATAATTGCAGATAATTTCTAATTTTTATGAAGGTATAAAAATAATTTTTATTTGTGAGATACGTCCGATACTGACAAAAAATTTTGTGGTCACAAGCGATAACCGCCTAAGTCGACTTAAGAGCGATTTGAGTTATGTATGCTATCATATTCTACTAACAACGCTTTATATTTACGTAAAATCCCCATTTCTCTGACACTGATTTTTAAAAAGTTATTAATGAAAACATACTAACCTAAGTCGTTATAAAGCCCCATTACAATTATATAAAAAGCTATTTTTCTCGAAAGCATGATTTTCGAGTTAGGCGGTTATTGCTTGTGACCACAGAAATAGTAATAATAAATATTGTTTGAGGAAATTTTTAAAATCTAATTGTATCATATAGAAGCAGAGTCCTTGTTTTTCATAAAGTCTATGCAAGGAAACAAGAAAATAACAATTTGGAGTCATTGTAGTATATTTTGTATACCAATTGATAGAAGGTCTTACCTTAAAGTGTTGAGAAGACATAAAAAATTGATTTGACTTTCTGTTAAAATTTTTTTCCTTCTAAAACTATAGGATTCATAAATGATGCCATTTCTTCTTATATAATATTGGTCTTTAGGTGTAGCTCTAAAAAAAAAGTCATGTGAGTCCGATCACAGGGGATATGTGTAAACATCTAGCAATTAAAGATTTTTTTATGACACCTTTTTAAAATCAAACAGATAAAGTCTTCTATGTATCACTTATAGCAATCAACTGCAGGTGCTCTGCTAATATAAAAATATTAATTATTTCAACCGGTTCATTTTTAATTTTTCTTTTTTTGTTTTTCAATTTTCAATTTTCGTTTTTCATTTCTCATTTATTTTTTATTTTTCATTTTTATTTTTCATTTTTTCATTTTTCGTTTTCCATTTTTTATTATACCCTATACCACTATGTTGTTTGGGTATAATGACTTTGTGCTGCTGTTTGTAACAACCAAAAATATTTGACCTACACCCATCTTTAATTATACCGATCGAATCAGAATCACTATCTGATTCGATTTAACGATGTCCATCCGTCCGTCCGTCCGTCTGTGTGTCCATGTAAAGCTTGTAATCAAACTCCAGGTCGTAAATATGAATATATTTTGATGAAATTTGGTATTTGATCTTTTATCGGCCATGGAATGAACGCTATTGAAATTGGTGAGAATCGGTCCATGTTCAGACCTACCCCCATACAAATTGCCCATATGAAATCGACATAAATTGCCATAAGATCCAAATTGTCATATAGATCTTACTCAAATTGGGTTTGTAGGCGTTCATTACATCCACTAATGAGTAGTCCAAAAATGATCCCTTTGACCCCATATAGAGCTGCTTCCCGACCTTCACTTAAATCTATTAAAAAACAAAAATATTGCACTGATTCTTCTCAAATTTTGTTTGTATATATTTTCGCAAAATACAAGAGACTTTACGAACCATGGTCAGGATCGGTCCATTTTTGGACCTAGTCCCCATATAGACATAGCATCCGATATGAACTTTTTCATATCTGCAGATATGAATTAGTTGGGCTTAAGAGATAGGGTCTCTAAACGCATGGTATAGGGTATCATATAGTCGGTCTAGACCAGAGTTCAGAAAAAAACACACACTGAATAAAAAACTCGTACATATATGTAAACAAACATAACTTAGACCAACACACACATATTTTTATTTTCATATCAATTATGTTTGTTTTTAAATTTTCTTCGGTGCCCAACACAACCACGACTGTGTTCGTTTTAATATTTCGTTATTTACACGAACATTTTTCTATCACGTACTTTTTTTTTCAATCACACATAAAGCACACATTTTTGAGTGTTGCTTTATTTGAAGTTGATGTTCTGGTACGTGTAGTGAAAAAAAACACAGAACATGTAAAATAAACAGGTTCGAGTTCAGTTATATTTTAAGTCGTGTTGTGGCTCGTGTAGTAAGAAAAAACACAACATGTACAATAAACAGGTTCGAGTTCAGTTATATTTTAAACACGACTTAAAATATAACTGAACTCGAACCTGTTTACTGTACATGTTCTGTTGTTTCTTACTACACGAGCCACAACACGACTTAAAATATAACTGAACTCGAACCTGTTTATTTTACATGTTCTGTGTTTTTTTTCACTACACGTACCAGAACATCAACTTCAAATAAAGCAACACTCAAAAATGTGTGCTTTATGTGTGATTGAAGCAAAAAGTATGTGATACAAAAATGTTCGTGTAAATAACGAAATATTAAAACGAACACAGTCATGGTTGTGTTGGGTACCGTAGAAAATTTTGAAACGCACATAATTGATATGAAAATAAAGATATGTGTTGGCTGCTTTTGAACAGAACATTGTGTGTTTCGTGTGTGTATTTTCTGAACCTTGGTCTAGACCGACTATAATTTTCTTACTTGTTTTTAATTTTGCATTTTTTATTTTTAATTTTTTAATTTTTCATTCTTCATTTTTATTTTTCATTTTTCATTTATCATTCTTATTTTTAATTTTTCATTTATCATTCTTATTTTTAATTTTTCATTCCTTATTTTTCATTTTTTATTTACAATTTTTATTTTCCATTTTTAGTTTTTCATCTCCATATTTTATTTTCCATTTCTAATTTTTAGTTTTTTATTTTTCATTTTTTAATTTTAATTTTTTATTTTCCAGTTTTCATTTTTTGTTTTTAATTTTTCGTTTTCAATTTTTTATTCTTCATTTGTTATTCTTCATTTTTTATTTTTCATTTTTCAATTTTCATTTTGCATTTTTATGTGGTTTGGGTATAATGACTTTGTGCTGCTGTTTGTAACAACCAAAAATATTTGACCTAGACCCATCTTTAATTATACCGATCGAATCAGAATCACATTCTGAGTTGATTTAACAATATCCGTCCGTCCGTCCGTCTGTGTGTCCATGTAAAGCTTGTAATCACACTGCAGGTCGCAAATATGAATATATTTTGATGAAATTTGGTACATAAGCTTCTATCGGCCATAGGATAAACGCTATTGAAATTGGTGAGAATCGGTCCATGTTCAGACCTAGCCCCCATACAAATTACCCATATGAAATCGACATAAATTGCCATAAGATCCAAATTGTCATATAGATCTTACTCAAATTGGGTTTGTAGGCGTTCATTACATCCACTAATGAGTAGTCCAAAAATGATCCCTTTGACCCCATATAGAGCTGCTTCCCGACCTTCACTTAAATCTATTAAAAAACAAAAATATTGCACTGATTCTTCTCAAATTTTGTTTGTATATATTTTTGCAAAATACAAGAGACTTTACCAAACATGATCAGAATCGGTCCATTTTTGGACCTAGTCCCTTTATAGATATAGTATCCGATATGAACTTTTTCATATCTGCAGCCAAAAAAATTAATAAAAATCCCACTCAAATTTGGTTTTTGCTTATTTTCAATGTCCAGTTAGTTGGGCCTAAGAGATAGGGTTTCTAAACGCATGGTATAGGGTATCGTATAGTCGGTCTAGACCGACTATAATTTTCTTACTTGTTATTTTTCTTTTATAATTTTTCATTTTTTACTTTTCATTTTTTTTTTTCATTTTTATTTTTCATTTTTCGTTTTTCATTTTTTATTTTTCATTTTTAATTTCTCGTTTTTCATTTTTTATTTTTTATTTTTTATTTTTCATTTTTCAATTTTCATTTTTCATTTTCCATTTCTTAGCATAAATTTTTCATTTTTTATTTTTCATTTTCATTTTCGGTTTTCATTTTTCAGTTTTTATTTTTCATTTTTTATTTTTAATTTTTTTATTTTTCATTTTTTATTTTTCATTTTTTATTCTTCATTTTTTATTTTTCGTTTTTCGATTTTCATTTTACATTTTTCATTTTTTATTTTTCATTTTTCGATTTCCATTTTACATTTTTCATTTTTTCTTTTTTATTTTGCATTTTTTATTTTTCATTTTTCATTTTTTATTTTTCATTTTTTATTTTTTATTTTTTATCTTTTATTTTTTATTTTTAATTTTTCATATTTAATTTTTAATTTTTTATTTTTCGTTTTTCGATTTTCATTTTCTATTTTTATTTTTCGATTTTCATTTTACATTTTTAATTTTTTCTTTTTTATTTTTCGATTTTCGTTTTACCTTTTTCTTTTTTATTTTTCATTTTTCATTTTTTATTTTTCATTTTAATTTTACATTTTTAATTTTTCATTTTTTATTTTTCATTTTTTATTTTTCATTTTCAAACAGGTTATTACATATCATATTTTTTTCATCAATACAATCATAAATCACACCGATTTTATCTTACGGCTCACATGTTACGCACACATGGTACGCTGTTTTCGAAATTTACCCCCCTGTGCGTATAGATGTTTACACATCCAAAATAGAATTTTAAAAACTTGGAGATAAATCGTTTTCGTTATGCACGATCAAATTGTATAATTGTAAAATTTAAAACAAGTAAGAGTGTTAAATCGATTATAACGAATCGTATATTAACATCTGGATTTATTGCATTATTTATAATAAATGTAAATAAAATATTTAAAAAAGTAAACAAATTGGTAAACTTAGTAATATATTACTGGCAGAGCCCAGCCTTCGAAATTCGAGTGCAAATTCTAGAAAATTTTAAAAATCATTAAATTTCATTATAAATATTTATTGAACACACCGAAGTTATATAACTAGGTTTGTTAATAAATAACTTTATTAGAGCCTAAAGGTATGCTCATCAATTTTAGCTAATTCACAATTCAACACAAATTCAATAAACGCACACACACACAGCATTGTATAGTTTGTGTTTGTGTTAGTTACAATTGTATATGGGTTTTACTCCAAGAAATGTACCATATGGTGCACATCTGCAAAGTAATACTTTCCAAATGGTCTATTTTTGTCAATATCGGTTGGTAACTAAAAGTTTTAAAGGGATTCGAAGGAATAGCCTTACCCAGAATTTTTAGAATTTTTTTTAGAGGTGTCAGCACATTTTAAATCATATCTTGGCACAATGATGCCCGATTTACTCCATTTTCAATAACAACCTGCTCCAAATAATGACAAAAAACATTACCCAACGCTTGGCCAGGTAGATCGTTCATTTTGTGAATGACCTTGATTTCAACATACAGGCAGACGGACAGATGGAAATTTGCATATCGGCTCGCGTTGTTATAAAGAACAAAACTTTATATACTTTATGGGATTAAGAATTCATTTTTCAGTGCGTGATAAACGGAATGACAGAATGAGATATATCCTCTGTACATTGGTATGGAGGTTATAATATATTTTTTCAATTTATTCCAAAAACACCTACCATATGACTTGGATCACTTTCATGATCATAACCATATTAAGAACAATTAAACAAAATTTTTGTTTAAATAATAAGGATTTCAAATTATAATTAAGCAAATATTCTTAGCATTTGATTACAAAGATGATTAGAAACATTTTATGAAACCAGCCAAATCAGGCTCCTAATTTGAGTGAAATTCGATAGCAAAATTATTATCTTTAATATTAAGTTTTTTAACTTAAAGAATAATCATACCGTGGTTGACTATGTAATTATTTCCCAAATTTAAACCTTCGATGATGTTAATTCGTGTTGGTGCTGCGTTAAAACTAATTATCAGCGTAAATTTTCGAAAATCAATAACTCCTATTAATGACTTTGAAGGGCTATGGGTTTTGTTGTTGCAGCAAATAATAATAATAAGGTGATTCTCACTTTAGTCAAGTTAATTACATTGATATAGCCTAAGGTTAACAACAAATATTAGACTAAGTAACAAATACAATAAGAAAAAAAAAATGTAATAACTACATGAAATACATACACCAGGCAACCTTCATGGAAACAATTTTACAGACAAACAAACAAACTTACACACACATACACACGCACACACACTCTTTAACTGAAAGTCATTAACGAGCCAAAAAGGACTTACAGAAAAAGCCACAAACAAAAAGCCCTGAAAAGCATATACAACAACTAAAGGACCAAACAACGACTAACTGAAAGTCATTAAGCTTAAAAATTTAAAAGCAAATACAGGAAATTTTCTTAAAGACAATAAACTTTAATGATTGAAATTTTTAATTTAACACCTGCTGAAAAAAAAAAAATAGGAAAACAATTTTTCAATATTATTTATTGATTTTATGATTCTTAGTTTCATTAAAACAAAAATTTGTTTTCGATTCACATTTTCATTTAAATTCTTTGAGCTGCAGCCTTATAAATTGTAATTGTTTTTTTTTTTTTTTTTTTTTTTTGTTGTTCATGAATGTCGTTTTTTTCCATTTGTTACTTGTGTGCTTTTTTATTTAAACATCATTCATTTGCTACAAGGATATTTGAATTCTTCCTTAACTGTGTGTGTGTGTGTGTGTGTTCAACTTCCCTTGTATTTTTATTTTTTTGACTTTGAAATTTAATTCTAATGCCTTTGTTTTCTGTTATTTTTACCATATGCATGTAACACCCACTAGGTAAACCACCAGCCCTCCCTCGCTTTGAAATTTTTTTTTCTTGTTCTGTGCACCCTCTGCATTTGCTTAAATGTTTGATTTCCATCTGTAAGTTGTCGTGTTTAAAATTTAATTTTTTTGTTTCTTCTTCCTTGTGCTTCTGTTATTCAACTGTTATTTTTATTGCTGTCTCAGTAAAAACACGCATTTCCGTATCCGTTTTCAACAACTTTTGAATATTTCTTTTTATTTTTACTCTATATTTTATTTGTTACAACTTTTCTTCCATTCTTGCATTTGTTTATACCTTAAAGGCTTTAAACTCGATTCTTTGCAAGAATTTACAGCCCAAAAACAAGAGAGAAAGTTTTTAAAGTTTGTTAAATTGTTTGTGACTTTTTTTTTTTAATAGAAAAATTCAAAAAAAAAATATATTAATAAAGGAAAAGACTTTATAAATTTGACAAAAAAAATAAAATCAGCAGACCGACCGACCCTCACCAAGAAGTGAATTGATAGCTGATCTCTCTAAAGGGAAAAGGGGTTTAGTGAATTTAAGCGTAATAATACTGTCGCAAACAAATCAACTGTTAATAGAAAATATACAACATGACACAAACACATACTTGTTATTTTCTTTTTTTTTTTAACAAAAACAAGCACGTTGTAATGCGTTGTCAGCATGTTGCTTCAATAGACGACAGCATTTTGTTCATCACTAAAGGGCGGAGGGGGCTAATGCATGGTTGAAGAAAGAGTTTTTTTAGCCAAAAAAAAAAAAAAAAAGAAATAAAAAAATCCATACAACAGTCATCACTGACTGACTTGTGTTGGGTGTTTTATTTCAAGTGCTTGTGTTGTTACGTCTGGCAAAGCTTTGAAAAAGTACATGTGTATGTATTTATATGTATGTAGAAGTGTGTATGGTTGCTTATGTGTAATTGCACTGCTGCTAGACAGTCTAACTTGTTGTTGTAGTTGTTGTTGTTGTCGTCAACTCTTTAATTTCAAAGCCATACATTTCTACGTACGTACTTATTTGTTCTTATTACATCCGTAGTTTTGTTGTTCATTTTTATTTTTTTGTTTGTATTTTCCGTACTTTTCTTTGTAATGCTGTTGCTGGCTTACAGCTGTTGCTATATACAACATCCAGCACGTGAATAAATATGTTACCAACATCTGTAGTTTTATATTTATATGTATGTATATACATATATATCTATATACATATATGTATACATATGATTATTTACTTAAGCATAGATATTTCTATATATAAATATGTACACATTTATTTGAAACTTTTTCATAGAAATATGCTGCAAGCATTATTTATACCCTATACGAACCACTCTGTGGTCAGAGTATAAAAATCTTGTGCTAATGTTAACTAAATAAAGATTGCAGGCCCTAAATCGACACTTTGATTATTCCGATCAACTCGCAATCAATACCTGAGTCCAGTAATTGATTTCGGTTCGTCTGGTCTTTCTCTACAATCTTCTTTTCTGTATTTTTTTTTTAAATCGTTCCTTAACTTATCTGCCCCACTACTAGAGGTTGTAAAAATGTTATATATGGCTTCCGACTGCACTCGATTTTGAGCACACTACTAACCTCACCCAACCAAAGTTATCCTGTTAAAATGTGAATATCAGTTTCTGCTCAGAAATGACTACGATGAGTACGTGCAACAATCAGTGAAACCGCCACAATATATATTTACTAACAGAAACCAGCCCTCAAAATGCGAGTGGAAATCCTAGCGATTTTATTTTTTCATTTAATAAATTATTTAACAAGACAATTGACATTTTCAATACAATTATTATTGTGAATGAAGAAAACAAACCTGTTTTTTTGCAAAAATATTAACAAATTTAATAAACATACACATAGCATTGTATAATTTTATGTACGTGTTAGTAGCAAATTTAAATGCATTTTACTCCAAAAAAATTTAAATATTTAAAAATCTGTAAATCTGGTGGACAGTTCCAAATAAAATATGTTTGGCCAAAATCAGGAGAAAACTGTTGAACAAATCATCGGTCACAACAAATTTTGAATTTTTCCTATTTGTGTCTAAAACCTTACAAATAAAACTTATACTGAGAAACTAGACAAAGTAAACTTTCTCAAGGTATATAACATACCTAACTAAAATTTTATACCCTCAATACTGTAATACCCAGAATGTGTTAACCTCAGGAAAAAAATCGCTTTTTTTTCTATAGAAATGTTGAAAAATTTTTATTTTTTATTTATTTTTAATAATAATTAAATTAATGTATAATAATAATAGTATTAAAAATAAAAAGATAAATATTTTATTAAAATTTAATCTTAATTGCATTAGATCCATTTATATCATAACTATTTTTATACTTAATTTATTGTAGCTGATGAAGTATTTAAGTCTTGTAAATTTTTAAATACCCAGTCTTTCATCCAGCTTTTTTGGCGCCTTTATTTACTGCGTTTTTTTGTCAATCCTTTCTTGGCGTTACTGGGTTCAGCTGTTGATTTCGCTGCTGGTTTATTTGTTGTCTTTGGAAAGAAATCGCATTGAATAGATGCAGAAAACTTTTTCAACTTGGGTCTGCCATGGACAAGCGGTATAAAAGCATGGTATTGAGCGGTGCCATCGATTGTTATCGCAGCATCGAATCTGCTCTTCAGTATTTTCAATGTTTCCTGATGATCCTCTTTGCTACTAAAAACTATTTTAGTTTCTTTACAATAACTCTTTGCCCAATGGAATAAAGCAGTCGCATCTAAGATGCGATCTTGATGAGAGCACTGGAGGCTATACTTCGCTGCATTTCTTTTAAGGTTTGCTCCAATACCATCACATGCTCCTTTACCATGAGCAGTTGGATGAAAATGCCACTCAGCTGGCATTCCAAAATCTTTTTCATGGGCATAAGATTTGCAAAGCTACTTTTGTTTTTAAAATTTTGACGAGCTCCGTCCGAAACGTAGTATACCTTCTTTACTGTAAATTTTGATTTTAGATATTTTAGTATTCTCTACTGGTACTCATAAACTGCAACGGTATCATGTTTTAAATCGTCGGATATGATTGCCATACTTTTGTGTTCTAGTTTATCATCTTTCATGTAGTAAGTAACTAATGTGAATATAGTTGGTTGGTCGTTATTGAAGTGGAATGCTTGTATGGCATCCTAAAAAACATATTTATAGTTTTCTGCGAAATCATATGAAATAATGAATTCACCAGACTTTAAATGTATCTTCAAATCCTTGAAGAATGACCATTGCTCTTTGACTAAAAAGTCATGGTTTCTCAAGTTTAGCAATCCTGTACACATTTCTTTCACAAAATCATCCACATTTAAAATGATTGTTTTCAATGTGCATCTGTCAGTCTGAATCCAAGAATCAAATTTGACCTCCTCTATATATTCTCGGTCTAAAGAGTTGATTAAATTTTCTTTGATGAATGTGGTTTTCGGGCAATTGGTACATTCACATAAGTAGCAAGAAGTTGTTACAATAGGACACATAGTCAATTTAAGGCAATCGCGGTAATCGTGTAAATCATCTGTTAAATACTTTACGTTGATTTCCTTTAACATCAGTTTAACATTTTCATGGTAAATGCAAACACGTACTGTGTGAGTTCCGCTGCTTTCTGCCAAAACGCAATGTTTTGACCTCATTTGGGTTAATTTCGTGAAGCCAATTCTAACATCCTCGTGTTCAGATTGAAATATTGCAAATAACTCCTTCAGGTTACAGAGAAAAATTTTCTTCTGTTATGTTATGAAGGTATGTTACATACCTTCGGAAAAATCCTAAGCTTTCTTATGAAAAAAAAAAAAAAAAAAAAATGCCCTTTTTGAAAAAAAAGGCAAAAAATGCTTTAATTTAGCAAAAAAAAGTCTAAAATTTTTATTTTTTTTTTTTTTCCGAAATATTGAAGAAATAGCTATCTAAACTATCTGGGAGAAAATTTTCTAAGAACAATAGGTAATAAGTTACATGGATGAGAAAAAACACCTGTTTGGCCAAAATGTCAAATTTTGATCCCCTCTAACTCAGAGAGATCCGGACCGATCTTATTGAAAAATTGTGTCTAAACTACTATCCAATAAGACTAACCTTGATGCAAATTTCATCCCAATCGGAAGACATCGGTTTCAAAAGTTGGTGCACTTGACATGAAACCCCCCATATATATATATATATATATATGTATGTAAAGGGTGATTTTTTAGCTATTATCTTTTTGGCAGCACTGGTTTAAACAGCTGACGCACGTTTCGTGTTTTGTTTCATTGTCAAACATCTTCAGTTTGGTCTATAATTTAACCATGAATCGTCTTACAAACGAACAACGCTTGCAAGTTATTGAATTTTATTATCAAAATGCGTGCTCTGTTAAGAAAGTTCATCGCACGCTTCTTCCATTTTATGGTCAGTTTAATCGACCTCATTTTTGGGTCAATGGGTACGTAAATAAGCAGAATTGTCGATTTTGGGGTGAATATCAGCCAGAAGCATTGGAAGAGCTACCAATGCATCCAGAAAAAGTCACAGTTTGGTGCGGTTTATGGGCTGGTGGCATCATTGGACCGTACTTCTTCAAAGATGATGCGAATCGTAACGTAACTGTGAATGGTGAGCGCTACCGGGAGATGATATCCAACTTTTTTTTGCCCAAAATGCAAGAGCTTGACTTACATGACATGTGGATTCAACAAGACGGTGCCACATGCCACACAGCACGCGTAACAATGGACTTATCGAGAGGCGAGTTCGGTGAACATTTTATTTCACGTTCGGGACCGGTCAAATGGCCGCCTAGATCGTGCGATTTAACGCCTTTAGACTATTTTTTGTGGGGCTATGTTAAAGCTTATGTCTATACAGACAATCCCGCTTAATTGACGCATTGGAAGACAACATCGAAGCATTTATTCCTGAGATACCTGCCGAAATGTTAGAAAGAGTATGCCAAAATTGGACTAAGCGGATGGACCATTTGAGGACGCAACATTTGCATGAAATAATCTTCAAACATTAAATTATATGGACCGTACTATCGATTCAAATAAAGATTTCATGCGTTTTTCTGAATTTTATGTGTTTTTTTTTTTTTGAAAACTTTCCTATGGCTCTTAAAAAATCACCCTTATATATAGGACCATTTGGGGGTGATAAATTTTCCGAGTTAGGTGAAAGTACAAGGCCAGTATAGTAAAACCTCCAAAGAGTTTGATGTTCTCAGGCCAAACTTTTTGTTCATGACCTTCTATATTTATACCTTATAACGCTATGTGGTCAGGTATAATGACTTTGTGCTGATGTTTGTAACTCCAATTTCACCCAGATCCATCTTTTATCATACCTTTTTATGAGTCGATTTAGCGACGTCCGTCAGTCCGTTCATCTGTCCGTCTGTCCTTCCGTCCGCCCATCCAAGTAAATCTTGTAATCAAACTACAGGTCGGAACTATGAATATATTTTGACGAAATTTAGTATGTAAGCTTCTCTTGACGAATGGTATGGAAACTGAAAATCGATGCATGTCCAGACCCAGTCCTCATACAAATGACCCCTTAAATTGCCACAAGATCCAAAGTATTATATAGATCTCGGTCAAATTTAGTTTGTGTGTGTTTATTACACCCATTAATCATTAGTCCAAAAATAAACCCTGCAGGAAAATTCTTAGTGATAGCCCCATATAAAGCTGTTTCCCTTCACTTAAATCTATCGAAAAACAAAAATACTGTCCAGATTTTTCTCAAATTTGATCGGGTTTAGTCTATTTTTAGACCTAGTCGCCATATAAATATAGCATCCGATATGAACTTTTTTATATTTTCAGGCAAAAAAATGAATAACAATGCAGCACAAATTTTGGTTTATGCTATTTTCTATATCATATTAGTGGGACCTAAGACCCTTTCTCTTATGGTATAGGGTATTGTGTGGTCAATCTAGAGCGACTCTAATTTTCTTACTTGTTTATACTTATATTTATGTTTGTTTGCTTAGTTTTTCTCATTTCATTCTGCAGCAATATCATCAACAAATCAAACTGAATTAATTTTTTGAATAAAATCTTCTAAAAATTTAAAATGTTCACCCTTTTTTTAAATAATATAACATATTGAGGGCATATGATTATCTATAATAATAATAGGATAGGCGATTTCTTGTGACCGATGTTTTGTTCTACCATTTTATCCCGATTTTGTAGAAACTCATATTATTTCAAAGGTATTTCTTTTCAGCCATTTTGCAGATCTACAGATTTTGAAATTGTTTTCTTTATTTTGAGTAAATTGCTTGTAAAATTGCTACTAACACCTACATAAAATTATGCAATGTGTGTGTTTATTAAATTTGTAAATGTGTTTGTAATAAAAATGAGTTTGTTTTTTGTGTTGATTTGTTAATTGGCTATAATTGATTAGCATACTTTCAGGGTCTTTATTTAGTGAAAAAATAAAATTTCCTAGAATTTGAGCTCGAATTTCGAGGGCTGGAATCTACTAGTTATTTATTAAAAGAGTAGAAAAGATATATACGGAGGGGTTAGGCGATTTCTTGTGACCGATGATTTGTTCAACAGTTTTCTCCCGATTTTGACCAAACGTATCTTATTTGAAAGGTATTTCTTTTTAGCTGACCACCAGATTTACAGATTTTTTAAATTTTTAAATTTTTTGGAGTCAAATGCATTTAAAGTTGCTACTAACACATACATGAAATTATACAATGCTATTTGTGTGTTTATTAAATTAGTTAATGTGTTTGTGAGTTTGTGTTCTTCATTCACAATAATAGTTGTGTTGAATTGAAAAATAATTTTGGACATAAACCAATAATATTGAAAAGTAATTTGGACATAAACCAACAACGATCGATATTTAAAAAGTGTTGAATTGTGAATTGGCTAAAATTGTTTATAATTCCTTTAAGGTCTTTATTAAATGATAAAATAAAATTTCCTAGAATTTGCACTCGAATTTCTTGGGCTGGGATTTCCTAGTTTTTAATATTAAATCAAACAGACATTAACATTTATATGGCTTCCACAGCACTGTGCAGAGAGTATAACGTTTATAACGCATTTTAAAAGGAATGTGCGACCCTATAAAGGAGAAATGTTTTTGATCCTTATAACAACTCGAATTGATGTAGCGATATCCATCTGTCTGTCCGTACAAAATAAACTAGGATAATATTGGTTGTTATTATTTCGAGCATGTTGCTATGAAAAATGGGAAAACCAAATGCTAAAACATGTTAAAAATTTAGTGAGTTTTTATCAATAGTTTAATATTAATCTTATCAAGTTGTTTCCTTGATGAAATATTTTGTTTACATTTGTTATAAATAGTGAGGGAATTAGTGTAGGGTATTAAAAATTCGGAAGAGCCTAATTTAACACTCTTTCTTGTTTGTTATATTTTTTACATGGTTATAGTAGTAACAGTTATTTATCTAAGCCTTAGCTACAATTTTGCTGAACAAACATCAAGATAAGAAAACAAGTAAGAAAATTATAGTCGGTCTAGACCGACTATACGATACCCTATACCATGCTTTTAGAAACCCTATCTCTTAGGCCCAACTAACTGGACATTGAAAATAAGCAAAAACCAAATTTGAGTGGGATTTTTATTAATTTTTTTGGCTGCAGATATGAAAAAGTTCATATCGGATGCTATATCTATAAAGGGACTAGGTCCAAAAATGGACCGATCCTGATCATGTTTGGTAAAGTCTCTTGTATTTTGGAAATATATATACAAACAAAATTTGAGAAGAATCAGTGCAATATTTTTGTTTTTTAATAGATTTAAGTGAAGATCGGGAAGCAGCTCTATATGGGGTCAAAGGGATCATCTGTGGACTACTCATTAGTGGATGTAATGAACGCATACAAACCCAATTTCAGTAAGATCTATATGACAATTTGGATCTTATGGCAATTTATGTCGATTTCATATGGGTAATTTGTATGGGGGCTAGGTCTGAACATGGACCGATTCCCACCAATTTCAATAGCGTTCATGCCATGGCCGATAGAAGCTTATATACCAAATTTCATCAAAATATATTCATATTTGCGACCTGCAGTTTGATTACAAGCTTTACATGGACACACAGACGGACGGACGGACGGACGGACGGACGGACGGACGGACATTGTTAAATCAACTCAGAAAGTGATTCTGATTCGATCGGTATAATTAAAGATGGGTCTAGGTCAAATATTTTTGGTTGTTACAAACAGCAGCACAAAGTCATTATACCCAAACCACATAGTGGTATAGGGTATAAATATATAAAAGACGATAAAAAAAGTTTTACCTGCGAACGCCAATTCTTAAGAGTTTTTACTATACTGACCTAATGCTTTCATTCCGACTTGGAATTTCTCGGTTGTAAATTTAAATGGACTTTTTAAAAAGTCTACAAAAAGCAATTAGGAATTTATATTTAAAACTACCGATTCAGAATCTACTAAAAATATATTTATACAATAATATATACCAGTCCCCGAAATTCGAGTGCAAATTCTAGGAAATTTTATATTTTCATTTAATAAATAATTTTGTAAGAGCCTAAAGGTATGCTAGTCAATTTAGCTAATTCACAATTCCACAGACGCCTTTTAATATTTATAATACGCACACACACAGTATGTGTTTTATGTACATACGTATTAGTAGCAACTTTAAATGAGCATTACTCCAAAAAAAAAAAAATGTTCGAGGCAGTGCAAATCTGTAGATATGGTGGACAGCTAAAAAGAAGTACCTTTCAAATGAAATATGTTTCGTCAAACTCGTTTTGTAACTAAAATTTTTATATTGGTCACCAAAAATCGCCTTGCCTATTAATATTATAGATTAGTCTATTACAGCTTACTCAACTAAAATATTCCATAACAAAATTTTAATCATGCAAAAAATGACTTTTGACATTTTAAAAACAAATTTTCGGTACATGCCATTGCAAAGGGACCTCGATTAGAATTATAGGTTATCAAGATTTGTAGTTTTGCAAGACCACTTCAGTAAGGTTTTTATTATTTCCATTATTCTCTTTTCCGAAAACCTTATAAGTGACGTTATGCTTTTTTTAACTCCTCAATATTCCATTTAGCCTTAACTATTTTTTAATATATTAAAATTTAACTTATTTCAAAGTCCAACCCTTTTTATAGAGAAAATATTTTAAAAAAATTTATCTAAAGTTTTGAGGCTATAATTTATAAAAGATATATTTTCCTTTAATGAAAAAAAAAAAACAACTTAAACAGCAAATAGCCACATTAGACATAAAATTCCTACTTATGGTTTACTCGTTATTTTTGTGTTTATTTCTTTTCAATGTTCAAACTATTTAATTTTGCACAACGTAGGCTTGGAAGAGCTAAGTCAAAAAAAAAAAAAAAAGAAAAATGCAAAAAAAGAACATGACCTAGAATGTGACACATGTCACAGGCATAAATCTTCATAACAACCCTTTCGTGATGCAAGTGCTTAATTAAAGCGACGACTGTGATAGCAATGAGAATACAACTGAGGAAACAGACCCACAACAGCCGTGGTCGGATTCTCCAAGTTATATACTACGTGGATAAACACAGACACACATGGAGCGATGGCAGACACTCACATTCACACAAACACGCACATTATAGAAAGACAGATAGTTAGTATAGATACTTTAAGTTCAACTGTTCCAATAACCCAGCAACCATTGCTTTTTTCATTGCAAAGTAATGATTAGGGAAAAGAATTTCATAACCTAAAAAATCGAAAATATGCCGAAAATTATAGTCGGCCCAGACCGACTAAACGGTATTTTATGTCAAGTGTTTATAGAAATGGTCTTAGGGCCAACTTATTGGGTATAGAAAATAAGCATAAGACAAATCCGGTTGGACATTTTGTTATTTTTTGCCTGCGGATCTGAAGAAGTACATATGGGATGCTATATTTACATGGGACTTGGTCGAAAAACGGGTCCAGTCTGACCATAATTAGTAAAGTCACTTATTTTCTGCAAAAAAATATATATAGAAAGCACATTTGAAAAAAATCTGTGCAATATTTTTGTTTTTGATAGCTTTTAGTGAAAATCGGGAAGCAGTTTTATGTGGGGGCTATGACTAAGAATTGTCCTGTAGGGTTTATTTTTGCACTACTGTTTAACGGATGTAAGAAACACATACAAACCGAATTTGACCGAAATCGATACGATAATTTGGATCTTATGGCAATTTAAGTCGATCTCAGATGGGTCATTTGTATGGGACTAGGTCTTAATATAACTCCGATATTCACCAATTTCAATAGCGTTCGTCCCGGGGCCGATAGAAGTATATATACCAAATGTCATCAAAACATATTCATATTGGCGACCTGTAGTTTGACTACAAAGACACAAAGGCGGACGGACGGACATCGCTAAATCGACTCAGAAAGTGCTTCTAAGTTGACCGATGTAATTCAAGGTGGGCGAAATATAGTGGTATAGGGTATACAAAAAACTAAGAGTTAAATTCGGCCGTGCAGAATCTTTGATAACCTCCACCCCGGTTTTACAACAATAATATTAATAGGCTAGGTGATTTCTTGTGACCGATGTTTTGTTCTACCGTTTTATCCCGATTTTGACCAAACTTATATTATTTGAAAGGTTTTTCTTTTTAACCGTTTTGCAGATTTACAGATTTTAAAATTTTTCCTTTGTTTTGAGTAAATTGCATTTAAAGTTGCTACTAACATATACATAAAATTATACAATGCTATGTGTGTGTTTATTAAATTTGCTAATGTGTTTGTAGTAAAAATGAGTTTGTTTCTTGTCTTGATTTGCGCTCGAATTTCGAAGGCTGGAGTCTGCTAGTTTACATTAATATCTGGTCTTACTGCACTATTTATAACAAATTTGAAAAAGTAAACAATTTGATTAACTTAGTACTAAATTATTTCAACAAACATACTGAATTTTTCAAAGTTAGAAGTGCCTTCATATTTTAGATCATATCGTGGCAAAATGATTACCCGATTTACTTCGTTTGAAATGTCAGCACGCTCGATACTGTGATAAAAAACATTATCTAAAGTTTGCCTAAGTTTATTTTGTAATGAGCATGATTTCAACAGACTGGCAGACTGACAAACAGACGGACGGACAGACGGAGAGACAGATGGATGGATAGAATGACAGATGGATAGACGGTCAGATGGGTAGACGGACATCGCTATATCGATTCAAGAATGATAATGCGTTAATGCTTTATTCATAAGAAGAAAAAGAAAAATATGCCCTTAAATTTAGGGGAAAATTAATATTAGTCATTGTTTAATAGAAACACAAATTCCGAGTATTATTCCATGTAAACAAGTACGAACGAAAAAAGTTTTAGCGTACCGTTGAGTAGCAAAATCACGATTATCGTATCGTAATGAAAAACAATAAATAAAAAAAAATTATAGATGTGGCACCCTGTCACTATTTTGATTTATGTCATTTACATTTGTCTTATTATCGTAGTTATACTTTCATAGCTTGATAACAAATTTGGTTTTTTACATTATTCATTCTCTTTTGTTGTCCGACATCATACATACGTCTAAAAGCACGCGCTCTTCAAAATTAATTCAATATTTTAAGTATTCTGAATTTATAATTTATTTTTTAATAAAATAATTTCAATTGGAAAAAAACTCGCAATTTTGTTTATTGGCAATTCGATAAAATTACCAAATTGGTGACCCCGACGAAAAGTGTTTTTAAGTTCTTTTTTAAACATTGGTGTCAGCGTCTCTATACCGAAAACAAGCGTCATAACGGTACCTGTCGACATTTCTAGAAATCGACGCTGATTACCAAAATGACTGACGCGAGTGAAAAACCAACAATTTCACAGCCGGCAATGGCCGAAGAGATGCCTCATCCACGTGCTGAATCACCAATAGCAGCTAATGTCGCTGCGGTGTATGCACGTCTTCCTTTGCCGCAAATGGCCAGTTCGAACATAGAATCGTGGTTTACGACCATGGATTTCTGGTTCGTGGCATCCGGAATTTCGAGCGACAAACAAAAGACAGCAACTGTTTTGGCAGCTTTAGACCCGAGCGTCATCTCACAATTATCAGAAGTCATTGCCGAGATGCCTCAAAATGATCGGTATTCATACATCCGCAGAAAAATAATTTATCATTTTGCCGACAGTGAACAACGCAAACTCAATCGCCTCCTCTCGGAATTGCCCCTAGGAGATAAAAAGCCATCCGAACTCTTCTACGAGATGAGACGTGTTGCTGGGACTACGCTAGGAGAATCCGCCCTTAAGGGGTTGTGGATAAAGCGGCTTCCTGAAATTGTGCAACCAGTTGTTGCCGCGTCAAGTGGTACCGCCGCCGAATTCACGAGAATCGCGGACTCAATCGTGGACGCCATGTCGGGTAGCCAAATCAACTTAATATCGAAACACGTTCCCAGCGAAATCGATGAATTGCGCGCTGCTGTACATAACCTCACAAAACAGTTCGAAAATTTTACTGTTCGCTCACGTTCTCGCAGTCGTACACAGTCGCGTATTCCACCACGTACTCGATCGCAACATTTTTCACCAAACAATCCAGCTAGAAAGGCCAGCTTTTCCACATCGACTGACGAGTGCTGGTACCACAAAAAATATGGACAGAAGGCACAAAAATGTAGAAGCCCGTGTCGCCATAAACGCAGTTCAGTCAGCACCGTGACATCCAATGCCGCTCAAAAGTCAGATTGAAGCCATGTGCTCGTGGCAGAAGACAGCGGACCCACTACCACGAGAAGCACACTTTTCCGCCTACAGGTAAGAGACAAAATAACCAACCAAACCTTTCTAATTGACACTGGCGCCGATGTGTCCGTCCTACCTCTCACTTCGACATCCGTCGGTATTAAACCCACAGTGACACAATTATATACGGCAAACGGTTTGCCAATAAAAGTTCTTGGTCAAAAACGAATCGCTTTAAGCCTTGGATTAAAACGAACATTTGAGTGGTGTTTTTTAGTAGCAGACGTCACGAGCCCAATTATTGGTGCAGATTTTTTAAGATTTTACGACCTATTAATCGATTTACGCCGCAATCGCCTAATCGATTCTACATCTAAATATCCAACCCCGGTAACGTTTTCTAAGTTGATAGCTGCAGAAATTAGTACATCTGCCCCATTCAATGACATTTTGCACGATTTTGCCGACATATTTCAATTAACCCCGTGTGGTACGACTACGAAATCAACAATTTTTCATCGAATTGTTACGACAGGCCAGCCAGTACACTCTCGACCAAGACGTTTATCACCCGATAAGCTAGCTGCAGCACGAGCTGAGTTCGACACCTTAATAAAAGCTGGTATTTGCCAACCATCCAGCAGTAATTGGTCCAGCCCATTGCATATGGTGCACAAATCCAATGGTTCATGGAGACCGTGTGGCGACTATCGCGCATTAAATGCTCAAACCGTTCGAGACCGATACCCACTCCCGTATTTATCCGACTTTACTAGTAACCTCAACGGTAAAAAGATTTTCTCCAAACTTGACCTCCAAAAGGCCTTCCACCAGGTACCTGTCCACCCCGAAGATGTTGCTAAAACAGCCATTGTAACACCGTTTGGCCTCTTCGAGTTTCACTTCATGACTTTTGGACTCTGCAACGCAGCGCAGACCTTCCAAAGGCTCATCAACGAGGTGCTGCGAGGTTTAGATTTCGCTTTCGCATATGTAGACGACATTTGCATAGCCTCAACGTCGGTTGAACAGCACCGAAAAGACCTAATCGAAGTTTTCAAAAGGCTACGAACCAATAACTTAGCTATTAATTTAGACAAATGCGAATTTGGCAAGACGGAAGTAAAATTTTTAGGCCACTTCGTAACCGGTGACGGCATACGGCCACTACCCGAACGAGTTTCAGCCATACGTGACTTTGAGAGGCCTACTTTGGCTAAGGAACTGAAAAGATTTATTGCAACGCTTAATTTCTATAAAAAATTTTTGCCAAACGCAGCTACAAATCAATCAAAACTTCAGGAGCTAATAAAGGGAAATATAAAAAATGACTGCACTGTGCTAATTTGGACACATGAAGCGGAGGCTGCCTTTATTAAATGCAAAGACGAATTGTGCAACGCGGCACTTTTGGCACATCCAGCAAAAAACGCCGACTTGGCACTCTATGTCGATGCTTCGGACATTGCGGTCGGTGCCGCTCTACATCAGTGTGTGAATGGCGCTCTTGAACCTCTAGGATTTTATTCTAAGAGACTATCGAGCACACAACGCAAATATAGCACATACGATCGTGAGCTGACAGCGATGTACCAAGGCATTTGCCATTTTCGTTACATGTTAGAGGGAAGAAGCTGTTATATCGTAACCGACCACCGCCCACTAATCTACGCGTTTCGCCAAAAACCTGAGAAAGCATCGCCACGCCGAGCACGTCAGTTAGACTACATCGGGCAATTCACCACTGATATTCGCCACATACCTGGTGAAGAAAATGCTACAGCAGATCTCCTCTCTCGTATTCAGTCTTTGAATCAAACTGTCAACTACGTAAAAATTGCAGAGGCGCAGAAAGAAGACGAAGAGCTTAAAAATTTGCAGTCAGGTATAACATCTAGTTCACTTAAACTAACATATTTTACATTTCCAGACTCTGAGCTCACTTTGGTTTGTGATAACTCTACAAAAAACATCCGCCCTTACATTCCAAAACCATTTCGTAGGCAGATATTATCTGTCGTCCACGGTTTAGCTCATCCTGGTGTACGAGCTACGACAAAGCTAGTAACCGCCCGATTCGTTTGGCCAGCAATACGAAGGGATACAGCAACATTCGTTCGAACCTGCATCGCATGCCAACGTTCAAAGATTCAACGCCATACGAAATCGCAAACATTAAAATACGAACCGCCCAAGGAACGCTTTGCACACATCAATATCGATATCGTGGGCCCCTTTCCGTTGTGCGAAGGCCAGCGATATTGCTTGACGATTATCGACCGTTTTACAAGATGGCCCGAGGCTGTGCCTATGCCCGATATGACTGCCGAAACTGTTGCAAAAGCAATTTTATATAACTGGATAGCAAGATTTGGTGTTCCCGCAAAAATTACATCAGACCGAGGAAGACAGTTTGAGTCAACTGTTTTTGCCGAACTAACAACATTAATTGGCGCTTCCCATCTACGTACGACGCCATATCACCCCGAATCAAATGGTATAATAGAAAGATGGCACCGTGTTTTGAAAGCTGCCATACTCTGCAACGATCCAGCAAAATGGGTTCATAGCCTCCCGTCTATTTTACTTGGGTTACGTGTTGTTTTTAAGCCAGATATTAACGCCTCCCCTGCAGAGCTCGTATATGGGACAAATTTAAGAATTCCGGGAGAATTTTTCACCAACACCAAATCATCAGTGGCAACTAGTGAGGCCGTTTCACAATTTCGCACAGCAATGCAGAAACTTCGGCCAACAAACACATCACACCATACGGAACCAAGGACATTTGTAAGTCCTTCTCTAAACTCGGCCACCCATGTTTTTATACGCAACGATACAATACGCCCATCGTTATCACATCCATATGATGGGCCATTTCGCATCGTTCGAAGAGCTGCGAAATATTTTACTATCCACATCGGAAACCGTCACGTCAATATCAATATCGACAGACTCAAGCCAGCCTTTGTCGAGAACCCCGAAAGAGACATTTTGGTACAAAAAAATCATCCCCAAAAAAGTCCGCAACAATTTTTACAACCTGATTCTAATGAGGACGGTATCGAACATCAACAGTCACAATCCATTCGGCAATCAACATCGCCACAGGACATTCCATGCCAAACGAATGAGCCACCATCAGTTCAACATAACTCTCCGAAAGTATCGACGAAATCTACCCGATGTGGCAGACTTGTTAATCTTCCAGTACGTTTCCGGTAGCTTTCTTCTAGCCGGGGAGTACTGTGGCACCCTGTCACTATTTTGATTTATGTCATTTACATTTGTCTTATTATCGTAGTTATACTTTCATAGCTTGATAACAAATTTGGTTTTTTACATTATTCATTCTCTTTTGTTGTCCGACATCATACATACGTCTAAAAGCACGCGCTCTTCAAAATTAATTCAATATTTTAAGTATTCTGAATTTATAATTTATTTTTTAATAAAATAATTTCAATTGGAAAAAAACTCGCAATTTTGTTTATTGGCAATTCGATAAAATTACCAAATAGAGAAAAAAAAAATAATCAAAAAGATTTCAGAATTATTTAAACAATATATAAAAAAAAAATCTATTATAATTTCTAATGTAGTGTTTAGCTTTGCAAGGTTTAAAGCTTATCTTTACTTTTCCAAAAATTTGTTGATTCGGTTCGAATAAGGGAGATTAAACGCCAGTATTGATCCTCAGTTTGAATGAAGTGAAAAACCATCAATCAATCAAAGATCGAGATAAAGTCAAGATTTAAAGGTAAAAAAAAAATTTGGCCCGACAACTCCAAACGCTTTACAGGTTTCACTACACCGGTCTGGTACTTGCACTCTGACTTGGAATTTCTCACCCCCCCCAGATAGTGACCCCAAAATTTTCCACAGTGTAATAATATTGCAAAAAAGAGAGTATTATTTTAATATCTCTCTTATATTATAATGAGTGCATTTGAGTATAATTTAAACTAGCAGATTCCAGCCCCTCGAAATTCGAGTTCAAATTCTAGAAAATTTTAGTTTTTCATTTAATAAAGACTCGAAAGGGCTTCAATTTACAATTCAACACTTTTTAAATATCGACTATTGTCTTTATTGGTTTATGTCTAACTATTGGTTTATGTCCAAAATTATTTTCTAATTCAACACAATTTTTATCGTCAATGAAGAAAACAAACCCATAAACCCAATAATAAATTTAATAAACACACACATAGTATTGTATAATTTTATGAAAAGGTTACCAACAACTTTAAATGCATTTTACTCAAAAAAATATTGTAGGCGGTGCAAATCTGTATATCTGGTGGACAGCTGAAAAGAAATACCTTTCAAATAAGATACGTTTGATCAAAATCAGAAGAAAACTGTTTAACAAATCATCGGTCACAAAAAATCGTCTTACCTATTAATGATGTTAAAAGCAATTAATGAATATGAATACGAATAGGAATTGGCTATTTGATAATCTGAACAAAAGATAGGATAATATAATTAACAAATTTAAAAAAAAACATTATAACAAACTAATCAAAATAATTATGATGAATTCAATTAATATAATAATAAAAAAATAACATATTTTTAAGGGTGCTATGAATTCAAATTTATATTCAAGCCTTTTCATAAAATATCAAGCCATGACCGTTAAAAGAGTTTAAGTGATATAATATTTTTTGATTAAAATCGAGAATAAAAGATTATTTGCATAATACAATAAACTTTCATAGGCCCAGGAAATACCGTTACGAATAAACAGCAAAATAAATTATGTATTATTATTATTATTTTTGTTTTTATATACACGCAATATTTATTAAAAATTATTTTGTTTTTAACAGTTCTTTTAAAAATTGTTCACGTTTTTGCGATTTTATGTTAATGCGATTTTACGTTTCTATGATTTCACATTTTTTTTTTGCGATTTTACGATTTTGCGTTTTTGGGGTTTTGCGGTTTTTTCGGTTTCGGAATTTTGATTTTTTGTGATATTTTGTTTCTGCGGTTTTTAGCTTAAGTGCACTGAGCACATTAAAAATTAACATAACATTTTTTTATTTTGGTAACTCAGATAATCGTAAGTAAAAGTGTTAAATTCGCCCATACGGATCTTTGATACACTCCACCTGGGTTTTACATCTGTAATATTAATATGTAAAGCAATTTTTGTGACCGACGATTTGTTCAACAGTTTACTCCCGATTTTCACCAAACGTATCTTATTTGAAAAGTATTTATTTTTAACTATCCACCAGACTTACAGGTTTTTAAATTCTTAAATTTTCCTGGAATTATACTCATTTAAAGTTGTTACTAACACATACATAAAATTATTAAACTTGTTAATGTGTTTGCAAAAAATGAGTTTGTTTTCTTCATTCACAATAATAATTGTGTTGAGTTAAAAAATTTGTTTGGACATAGCATACCTTTAGGGGTCAACTATTTATTAAATGAAAAAATAAAATTTCCAAGAATTTGCACTCGAATTTCGAGGGCTGGAATCTGCTAGTTTTCATTTAGATATGGACCCTTTGTCCTATTTAAAACAAATATAATAATATTTAATAATTAATTATTGCAACAAACATACAAAATTTTTTAAAGTTATTTATAAGTTTGTATTTGTGGTGTGATTATTTTATCTAGCTTTAGGTCATGTATATATTTAAAAACAAACAAAAACTCACTAAAATTAAATTTTTGATGTGTTTTTTAAAATTTCTCTTTATTCTTTCCGTTATTTCGATTAGCTTCGCTTATCATTTTCCGGGATACTTTATTTTATATATTATAATTCTGGAGGTGAAAGACGACAGCCGACAAAAACCGACGCTTTCAACTCCAGAATCATAATATATAAAATAAAGTATACATACATTCAAATTTAATAATTTTATGTATGTGTTAGTAGCAACTTTAAATGAGTATAATTCCAAAAAAAATTTAAGAATTTAAAAACCTGTAAGTCTGGTGGATAGTTAAAAAGAAATACCTTTTAAATACGATACGTTTGGTTAAAATCGGGAGTAAATTGTTGAACAAATCATCGGTCACAAAAATCGCCTTAACTATTAATATTATAGATGTAAAACCTAATTTTTTAAAGTTTTTAGAGGTGTCTTCATATTTCATATGGCGTTCACACAACGAAATGTTGACGTGTTTTAGCTGGTGTTTTGAAAAATAAAACGCAGTCGTTCACACTTGATTTGGTGTGTTTTAGTTAAGCATTACAGCGGATTAAACAATGGTTTTAAAAATAAGAAACATTTGAAAAGTTGTAAAATTTTCAAAATGTATAAAAATAATATCGTTAAATCGGCGACCTATTACTCTTTATTGATCAATGATGCAATTATCAATACAGATGCGTTATTTTTATTTTTTGTGTTGTATTTTGTATTGCATTTTTTTTACTGTAATGGCACTTTAATAGTAACTAGCAGCCCTCGAAATTCGAGTGCAAATTCTAGGAAACTTTATTTTTTCATTAAATAGAGACCCCAAAGGTATGCTAATCAATTATAGCCAATTCATAAATCAACACAAAAAAACTAATTTTTATTACAAACAACAAATTAATAAACAAATTTAATAAACACACACATAGCATCCCTGCAGGAAATGTCATTAGTGAAACAGTACTGATTCACTATTGACTTTGTCACCAGTACTGCTGACCAACTATACCCAGACAATGTAATTTTTAATACACATTTAACATGCAGGTGTCATTGAAAATCACTAGTGACATTGGAACTATTAATTAGGTAGTGACTAGGTAGTTCTCATGTGACCATATGTAGACATTGGAACCAGAGATTTACTAGTGACTATGTAGTTCTCATGGGACCATATGTAGACATTGGAACCAGAGATTTACTAGTGACTAGGTAGTTCTCATGGGACCATATGTAGACATTGGAACCAGATATTCTTGTACAAATTTGATTGTTCTTTCACTTTTCTTTTATAACTTTGTTTACTTATTATTTTTTTATATTTGATTTATTATAAAATATATTTTTTTTTATTTACCTTTTATATTCAATTTGGTATATCTTGTTTTAGAACTTTAGTTCTTCGTCCAACCACGTGTTTTTCAAACAAAACTATAGAAATCAAGAAGGAACAGAACTCCCAACTTCACTATGGAAAATTTTTTTGACAGATAAAGTAAAGTAAATAGTGTAGACGCTTAGTTAACGATGTCAACAAAATAGTAGACAAAAGTAGTGACTTGGGGACAATTGACCCCGGGCTTCCTGCAGGGACTGTATAATTTTATTTATGTGTCAGTAGCAAGTTTAAATGCAATTTAATCAAAATAAAGGAAAAAATTTAAAAATTTATAAATCTGCTTGTAAAAAGGAGTTTCCTTACGGGCTAATGATGGTCAAATTTGGTGTAAATAAAAAGATCAATTTATTTTCATTTTTCACCCAACGTTTCGTCTGCTTTTTTCAGACTTCTTCAGAAGTGTATAATTTTATTTAAATTGATTCTATATTACATCCTACTAATTGTAGTCACTTATTTATCTAAAAAAAAAAAAACTGGACTTCACGACACAGAAATTGTAAATAAATAAATAAATAAAATAAATAAATGATGACAACACAGTACACAGATATCACAAATTGATCTTAACACTAGTATCACAGAACTTTAACTGTGCAAAAGGCTAAAAAGAAATACCTTTCGAATAATATACGTTTGGTCAAAATCGGGATAAAACGGTAGAACAAAACATCGGTCACATCGGTCACGGCAATATTAATATTATAGATGTTAAAAGAACAAAAATGCCAACTTGGCAAAAATGAGAAATATTACATTGACCATTCGCAAAATTAAATACAACTCTATCATTTTTTCGTTTTTTGAGCTGTTTAAGATTTAAACGTGCCAACTGAGATGCTTAGCTAAACTAAAAAATATGTGGGTAAACAAAACACTGCGCTAAACACTTAAGTATGAACACAATATTAGATCATATCTTGGCACAATGATTTATCCCATTTTAAACACCAACCTGCCCGAAATCATAACAACCAATGTCATCCTAAGTTTATCCAACTAAATGGTTTATTTTGTGAATGATCGTGATTACAACATACAAACGGACAGACGGGCGGACGGACCGACTGACATAGCTACATCGATTCGAGTTTTTATAAGGATCAAGAATATATGTATACTTTGAGGATGCCTTACAAATGGAATAACAAACTGATATATCTGTGGTTTTCTAGAATAGCCGCGTATGTCATAAAATCAAAATCTTCAGGGGAGCCAAGAAACGTTATATTTGAAATTATGGGCTCGATATAGTTTTTAGAGCTTTTTATTTAACAGTCCTGTAGATATGGGCAATAAATACTTTATATAAAATTTTGAGTCAAAAATCTTCAGAGGAATAGATCCTTGAGAAGGACGAAAAAACAATATGTAAATTACACTTAAAGTATGTGCAGACAAAACAACTTATGTCGACAAACGTCATTTTCTTTGAAAAATAAAACTACCAATGCAACCACCCAGGTAGACATAAGTTGTTGTTGCTTGAAAAATGGATTTTTTTTGTTCGTCAACAAAAAGTTAACGGGACTTGGGATGAGAATATAACAACGTATCAAGAATAATAGTAAAAAAAATAACAGAAATAAAGTGGTTATAAGCTGAAAAATAATCCAAAATTATTTTTAATTTTTTTTCATTAATAACAACGTATGTTGCTATGTGTCGTTTTCTGAGAAAATAATTTGTCAGCCATCAAACGGAGGTTGACATACGTCGATAGTGCTGCAAATTAATTTAATAAACATTTAAGTTACGTCGTTATTTAAAGAAAAAACTCAGAAATGGTCAATATTTAAACAAAAAAATTAAACACATGTAAAGAGTGTTAAAAATTAATATATTTGGCATCGTTAACACAAAACTGACAAAAATGGACATACGCGGTTATTCCAGAAAACCATCCTGCACAGTGGTGCGGATGGTATAAAAATATAAATCAAAAAGTGAAAAAACTGCAACTACAAAACGAAACCATTTTATTGTAAATTTATAAAATTTGGATAGATATTTAATCCGTATCGCCACTCGAATTGTTCGAAATATCGGCAATTGTCATTACGATTGTATCAAATGAAGTTTAATAGCAGCTAATCGTTTTGTATTTGTATTTATTTATTAAATGCGATTTTCCATTACAACAAGACACAGTATCTTATAAATTACAGTAATGGAATCAGATAAGTTATTCACTATATATTTAATATCAGTAACTCTTAATCTAAATTTGAAATATTATAAATTACAATTTAAAAACATTAAAAAATATCAAATAAAATCAATTAAAGTATTGGTATAGTAATTTTCTAAGCCCTATTGCGTTGCTTGTATTTTGCATGACATTAGGAAGCTGATTCCAGTGACGAATAGTCAGAATAAAAAATTGACATTCAGAGGCATGGTCCCGGTATTTAAATTGAATTATTCGATTCCCTCTGGAAGATCTTGCGAACTTTAATCGTTCAAAAAGATATTTTGGAGCCTTTGTTATAATAATTTTATGTAAAAATATAATGTTCTTGAATTTAATATATTTGTCAAATGACATGTGTAAGACATGATACGAGTATTGGGATACATGATCAAATTTTCTTCATCCAAAGATATAGCGAATAATGTTGTTGAAAGTGACGGTTAGTTTTCTGTTATCCCTAGAGTAATATTGGTAAAAGATATGTTTTAGCAAGTAGCAATCTTATTTTCAGTGGAGTAAAGTGCTGTGTTAACCATAAGCTTCTTATCATACTATAAATTCTGCCACAGGATTGATTAATTTGATCGGACCAAGTCAGAGTTCCATTAAACACAACTCCGAGATTTCGTACAGAGTCCACGATGTCAATTTTAGAGCCCCCAAGGAAGACATTAATCTTGTTCTGCAAATGCATCACTTTCTTCTTTATTATAATACACTTAGATTTATTTGGATTAAGTCGTAGACCATTTGCCATTGCCCAATTTAGAATACGTTTAAGATCATAATTTAGTTCTTGAGTTTTGGAAATAATTGAATCCTTGGTACTACTTAAATATAGCTGAATGACATCAGCGTACATCTGAACCTTAGAGAATTTAATTTGTTGTGGAAGATCATTGGCATATATCGAACAAAGTAGTGGTCCAAGGATTGAACCCTGTGGTACCCCTCTTATTACTTGCAGTGAGTTTGAGATGGAGCTACCATTAGCAACAAATTGGGATCTGTTTGTGAGATATGAAAACATGAGTCTAACTGCAAATGTAGAAAAGTTAAAAAACCTCTTCAGTTTGAGGCATAAAATTGAGTGGCGCACCGTGTCAAATGCCTTTGAGTGGTCCAATAAAACAAAAAAGATATCTTACCATCATCCATGTTACTTCTTAACTCCTCAACAACATCAGATAAAGCTGTTATACAGCTATGTTGTGGCCTGAAACCAGATTGACGCTCTGTAAGTAAGTTGTTGTCGTTTAAATACCTAAAGATTTGTCTGTGTAAAAGGTGCTCGAAAACTTTTGAGAGATATGGAAGAATTGCAATCGGGAGGTATTCGTTACCCGTTTTTGGTATTGGTATAATTTTGGCATGTTTCCACTACATTGGAAAGATGCTAGTAGTGATTATGGAGTTAAACAAGTACATTATGAAACGGGCAATCCATGGTAAAATCATTTTTATAAATCTGGGGTGTATATTATCAAGGCCCACCGCATTCGATTTAATAGCATTGAACACTGAAAGTTAAATTTGGGAATGTTTTAACAGGGAAAATCATCATAAAATTCGTTATTTACGGCTGGTAGAGGAATATTTACAAAAGCTTCATTTAGCGCATTAATGTCAACATTCATTGATGAATAATTGTCTTATTTATTTCAATTTCGCTTATTTGTTTCCAGGTTTTTTTAGTTTCAATAGCTGTATTAAATTTATTAAAATAATAAGAAGACTTATCATGCCTTATTTTGGAAACAACCGCTTTCCTAGCCATCTTATATTCGTCGTGATATTCTGATATCCTGTATCGTTTCCACTTCTGATACAGATTATCACGGTGTTCTATTAGCATCTTGGTTTCCATTGTGAACCAAGGTCTATCTCTATTTTTAATAGTTTTCGTTTTGTTGAGGACATGTTTGTTGTAAATTCCTAAAATTTTACCATCAAGAAATGGCAGTTGTTCTCCAAAAGTCGGTAGATAGAAAATTTGATCCCATGGAGTAGAACAAAGATCATATCCCAAAGCCAAGATATCAATTTTATTAAAATCACGATAAATAAATGTTTGGGGCTGGGTTTCTATTGCAAAATCATATGATAAGAAGAGTAGATCGTGCTTCGAAAATGCTGGTGCTGCTAACTGATCATAATGAAGGACTTTATTTTCATTACTGGTAAAGAAAAGATCAAGCAAAGTGCTATTTGTTGACGCGAAGTGTGTAGGTCTCGTTGTGTTGACAGCTGACAAGTTAAACATCCACATTATAGTGGTAAGATTTGAGTCATCGAAAAGATTGTTACTAAAATCGCCTGATATAATGACTTCGGAGTATGACATTGATGAAAGCTCCAGCTTCGTGATAAGACTGTCATACTTTTCGTTTTCTGTTATGATCAAATATTTACTGTTAAGATAATAGAAATATAATCGTTATGAGTATCAATAATGAGCTTCGGTTATTGATTTCATCGCAATTTAGTATCCACAATGAATCTTTTCTGTGTGCATGCATGAAATTCCGGCCCCCAAATCAAGATAGTTCTAAAAATTATTTCCCTTGAGATTATAATCGGATTTACGTTGATTATTTTGCTAAAATTATAAAAACTTAAAAAATATTTTATTTCATCTATTTTCTGATAGTTTTTTTTTTTTATGAGATCATATTGATTTTCAAGCCCATTATCCCTTCTCAAATATAGTGCTGGGTTGGTTGTTTGGGAGTCATAGCAACTGCAAAGAGTATGAATGAATTTCATGAATAAACTTTACGTAAATGTACGTTTTTCAGAAAATTTTTGTTTTTATTTCTGTTTCGGAATACGTGAGTGAGCAGCAGCTCTTTTTGGTGTATGTGTGTTCGCTTTTAGGCATAGAGCCAGACATAATGTTTGGCCTTTTAAATTCAACATTTTGTGTTTTATGGCCAAACACCTCATTCATTAAACATTATTTTTGTAAGGGAAAAATCCCTTTTAAGCTTTAAAGAAATATCTACATTTTTAGCACATTATTTATATGTACGCATTGAATTAGTTTTTCCAAAAAATTTCTTTATTTTTTTTTTTCTTTGGGGGGATGGGGAGGGGGACTTTAACATTTTGCAATGACTTTTTGCATCCGTTTTCGCTTGTTAAAACCAAAAGTTAGGCTTGTGTTAAGAGCTGTTGTAATAGTGGAGCGAGCCGTAGCAAGCTACCAACCAAGTGTCAAGGGACATTTGTGTAACCACTTTACATTTAAGGAGTTTTTTTTTTCTGTGCTTCTTACTATTTTGCCAGCCAAACTTTGTGCTGACTGGGTGACTGTCTCTGTGAATTGTGTATAGTCTTTTGTTGTATGTAGCACAACTGCAATGCGACATTTTTAATGCTTCGTTCATTTTTTTTTTTTGTCATGGCTTGGTTCTTCCTGTGCCATGTGCAGCCCTTTAGGAAATAATGTTGTATGCTTGTAGTTTCCGGCTCCCCCTGCAATAAGCGTGGGCATATAGTTGGAATTTTTTTGCATTCATAATATTGTGTTGATATTATGTACATACATAATTGCTTGTTACAGTATGTCTTGCTTTTGGTTTTCATTTTTTATTTTTCTGTTTTTCCCTTTTTTTTCTGTTAGTTCGGTTGGTTGGAAAATTTTTATGTTGCTAATTCAACACGTTTCCTACTTGTTGGTGCATAATGCTTTCGTATATATATGGATTTTTTTTTCCTTTAGCATTCGTCTCATTTTCCTTTATTTATGTTGTTAAAATATGTAATATGCTCGGTTACACATGTCTGGCATTAGGCTTTTAGCTTAAATAGTTTCATTTAACATATTTATTTAACTAAAAAAATAAAACAAAAATAAATACAACCAAAACAGCCTTCTTGTACTTGTAAGTTAACCCTGCTAGGCCATATAGAATTTCAGATTATATTACCAATAAAAAGCTTTTGATAAACTGTTACAATATTTCGAGATATTTTGTTTTCTTGGAAGTCTAGCCTAACTTGTCCGTCCTTCCGTTATTATTAATATTACATATTTGTTCGTTTTTAAAAAGGTTCCCTTTAGCAAGCTTTGGTTCGTTGTAGGGTTAGTGTTAGCATACTTTAACGTGGTGGTTATATGCCTTTTACTTATACATACAAATTTCATATGTTTATATAAAATACGAAAAGTATTTACACATACTTAAGCACAATAACGGAAAAATATTTATTTATACAGGATAAGGAAATGATAGAGCGAATACAAAAATATATATATTATTGTTTTTGTTGTTACTGTTGCTGTTGTTAGATTTAGAAATCCCCATCCAAACACTTGTAGCTTAAAATCTTAAATTTAACTTTAGTTATATTGACTAAAAATTTGGTTGATTTTTCTTTCCCCTTTAAAGGTTACATTCATGATATTTCTCCTTTGCATTATACCGCGTACCTGCCTCGCTTGGAAAACGAAGTAACCGTTATAACGAGCACATCACAAATGCATCAGCAACATTCACATCAACAGCCAGCCCAACATCCATACAACTATCAAACACCTCCGCCCTCGAATACATCGTCACCTTCAGCATCACCCTCTATGCGCAGCAGTTGTTTGTCTTCGCCATGTGAACGTCTTAGTCCGCCCATTATACGCATAAAAACGGAAGCGTTGCCACATGATGAGATTGACGCCAGTAGCACAGAATCACGCAAGTGTTTCACCAGTACCGGAGCTGCTTTGTCATTGCCGCCCAAGAAAAAAGATATCTATCGGCCGTATTCTTTGGACGATAGACCCACGAATGAACGTTTGCGTTTAAGACAACCAGCTGAAGAAGATTTACATGCTGCCCATGCTATATTGGATCTTAGCGCCTCAACAGCCTTCCATCCGCCTACACAGCCCCATCAATTACACCCAACACCACAGCAGCAGCAACAGCAACAGCAACAAAACAATCATCCTCAAACACCAGCACAGCAGCAACAAACACACTTAAATCACCAGCCTTTACATCCGTTACATCATATAACACAAGCCATACAATTGCAACAACATCAACATACAACACTTGCTGGGGCCACCACAACAACACCTTCTATATCCGATTTGGCTCTGGCAGCCAGTGTGGCCAATGAACAACGTCCCAGATCAAATTCATCCATGCACAGCTTGCTAAGCAGTTCGGACAGTGAAAGGCAACCCAGTTCGCCGGCCAGCAGTGTACAAAATGAAAATAATAATACTACCAATCAATTTCCTACAAATACCGGTGCCAGCGCTAAAACCGTAGCCTACACCTATGAAGCTTTCTTCGTTAGTGATGGTCGTTCGAAACGTAAAAATGTTACAGATCCCGAGGCTGTTATGCAGCAAGAACAACAGAAGGCCAAGTACACATGTAGTGAGTGTGGCAAACAATATGCAACTTCTAGCAATTTATCGCGCCACAAGCAAACACATCGTTCGCTAGATTCACAATCTGCAAAAAAATGTCATACCTGTGGCAAGGCATACGTGTCAATGCCAGCCTTAGCCATGCATGTTTTAACGCACAAACTATCACACAGCTGTGGCGTTTGTGGCAAGCTATTTTCACGGCCCTGGCTGCTGCAAGGTCATCTTAGATCGCATACGGGCGAAAAACCCTATGGCTGCGCTCATTGTGGCAAGGCTTTTGCAGATCGTTCTAACTTGCGTGCTCACATGCAGACACATTCGATTGATAAGAATTTTGAATGTAAACGCTGTCATAAGTCGTTCGCTTTGAAGTCATACCTTAATAAACACCTGGAATCGGCCTGTCTTAAGGATGAGTGTGATATGCAATTTGAACACTTCGACAGTAGCAGTGACTGTGGCGGCATGACTTCTCCTACTCCCACGGAAGACTACAATCCTCCCAGCTATTCTCAGCAAGTCGAAAATTCTTTTAAAATTAGTCATATACCCCAACCAGTACCAGCGGCGGCCGTAGTTAAAGTAGAGGCCACGTTTGCGGGTTAAATAGCAGTAGCAGCAGCAGCATCAGCAGTAGCAGCAGCTTTAACAGCATTCCCAGCATATTGTAAGTAGTTTTTAAAGAAAAGTTAAAAAAAGAAGCATTAAAATGCTTCCAAAATAAGGTTACGATTTTGTTTAACAAAAACTTAAGATTTATTTATTTTATTTTATTATTTTTTTTTTTTTTTTGAAAAAAGACAATATTTCTAGAACAAAAAATAATTAATTTTATTTATTAAAAAAAAAGTAATAATAATTGAAATCATTTTGATTTATTTAAGCTCAATTATATTTATTATATATTTATCATAAATTTACTTAATAATTTGTAATTTATAAACATTTTCAATAACCACAAGACATCATTAAACGTCCATTTCATATTAAGCAAAAATTGCTACAAACAAAAGCAATCTCTCTTAAGCTGTCTTCTCAACAACATTAAAGCAATCTCAGCTAGTCTTATTATATTATTCTCATTTTACACTCTCATCACTTTCATTCATTCTCTCACATCTTACTCTTAAGTATAAATAATACTCTAGTCTTTCACTCTTTAAGCAATATTCTCTAAAGAATCTTTTTTGTTGTCAAGCAAAACAAACAAACAAAAAAAAAAGATTAAAAAAAGTGTTCTTAAAAAACCACGCAACAAAAAAAAAAAAAAAAAACAAAAAAGAAAACAACGAATATTGAAATTGTGAAAAATTTTGAAAGAAATAAATCAACGAAAAGCAAAAGTTTCTCAAACAACGAATTAGGCCATAAGTCCAAAAACCAAATAAACTCTATATAAAACAATATTTTGAAACAAAACATAAACAAATTAGTATTTAGCGAACAACAACGAAGAAAAACCATATGTTTTAAAGTCCCCAAAAGCAATAATTTTTTTTTTATCAAAAAGACATAATTTTACTAAATTTATACAACTGTTGTGGAAGAATTTTATTAAAAATGGTCAATTAATTAAGTCATTTATTGAAACTACTTAAACAAAATTATTCCAAAGTTACATTTCCATATTATTATTATTTTCATAGATTTTCTGCGTTATTTATTTAAAAGAATACAAATATTTTACAACTAGTCAATTTACAGTTAAACAAACCCAGTTTTCGAAACCAAAAAAAAAAAAAATTAGCTAAAATCTCACTAGTCGCTGTAGAACAGCTTAACTTTAGGTTCATTATTTAAAAATAAGTTATTTATTATTTATTTTTTATAATTAAAATAAATTTACTTCAATACTTCGCAGTGAACATTCCCCGTTTAGATTTAAGAGAAATGCATGCATCAGTGTAATTTCTAGTCTTAATATAAGTAATATCATTTAACTTAGCACTATCACGCTCTCTCTCTCTCTCTCTATCTCTCTCTCTCTTCAGCTTTTGACTTTATTTTTTTCTGACTATTCAACTAAAACTATCATTTCATCTTTCCCTCTTTTTCTGCGGTGTATATTAAAATTTTTTGTACCTCTCAATAGCTTATATTGTTAGTTTTTATTTGTATTTTTAATTAGAACTAACAAATTTTTTACTAAAACACTTATAGCTCTGAAATATTTCTTAAAATTCTCCCTTGCTCTTCCTCTAGCTTTTAACTTTAATTCTGCTTCATTTTCACTTAATTTTCCTTAAAATTTTCTGGTTTTTTGCACATAAATTTCTCTCCCAATTTTTCTGAGGCATTTCTCTCTCTCTCTCTTTCTATCTCTTAGTTTTTAATTTTTTTTTAAACTATTATTTCATTTTTACGAAAAGTCTTCTGCTCATTAATTTCTCTCCATATTTCGTTCTGAGTTGGTTCTTAAAATCCACTCGAACTCTCTAGCTTTTAATTTTATTTTTTTATCTTTATTTTTTATTAAAACTATCACTTTATATTTCTTAAAACTCTTTCGCTCTTTAATATCTCTCTCGCTCTTGCTGTGAGATGTTTCTTTAAACTCGCTCTCTCTAGCTCCCTACTTTTAACTTTAATTGTTTATTCCTTTTTTTTTTAATAAAACTATCACTTCATATACCTGAAAACTCTTCTAGTTCTCTCCCTTTATTTTCGAGTTTTTTTATTCTTTCTCTCCCTCTCTCTAGTTTATAGTTTCAACTTATATCTGTCTTTTTAATTTAGATTTTCACTTTCATCTTTCATCTTTCATAAAACTGAACTGGCTCTTTTTCTCATCAATTTTTTTCTCTCTCTCTCTCTCTCTCTCTCTCTCTCCCTATCTTGATCTAAGACATGTCTTAAAACTCGCACCCTCTATCTCCCTCTCTAGTTTCTACTTTCATTTTTTATTTTTAATTTTTATGAAAACTATAACTTCATATTTCTTTAAACTCTTTTGCCTGCTTTTTCTCATTAATTTCTATCTCTGTCTATCTCTCTCCCTCTCTCTCTCTCTCTTGCTCTGATACGTTTTTAAGAGCCACTCTTTTTTTCTAACTTTTTTCTTATATTTTCTGTCTGAATTCTTTTATAAAAACTTTCACTTCATATATCTTAAAGCTCTTCTTGCTGTTATGCTCATTAATCTCTTTTTCTCTTTTCTGAGATTTTTCTTAAAATTTTCTTTCTCTCTATAGCTTTTATTTTAAACTTTTATTTGCATTTTTAATTAAAACTCACTTCTTGTAAACTAAAAACACTTCTAGCTCTCTCTTTTTCTGAGATGTTTCTTAAATGTCTCCCTCTCTCTCACTCAAGCTTTCAACTTTAATTTTTCCGTCTTAAAAAAAAGTTCCACTTTATTTTCCTTAAACCTCTTCTAGTTTTTTTGCTCATAGATTTCTCTCCCACTTTTTCTGAGGCGTTTCTCTTTCACTCTCTTTCTATCTCTTAGTATTTAATTTTTTTATCTGTCGTTGTTTTAAAAAAACTGTTATTTAATTTTTTCCAAACGTCTTCTGCTTATTAATTTCTCTCCATATTTCGTTCTGAATTGGTTCTTAAAATTCACTTTCACTCTCCAGCTTTTAATTTTAGTTTTTGATCTGGACTTTTTATTAAAACTACCACTTTATATTTCATAAAACTCTTTCGCTCTTTAATATCTCTCTCGCTCTTGCTGTGAGATGTTTCTTTAAACTCGCTCTCTCTAGCTCCCTACTTTTAACTTAAATTTTTTAATTGTATTCTTTTTTAATAATACTATCACTTCATATACTTTAAAACTCTTCTAGTTCTCTCCCTCTTTTTTCGAGTTTTTTAATTCTCTCTCTCTCTCTCTCTCTCTCCAGTTTATAGTTTTAACTTATATCTGTCTTTTTAATTTAAATTTTCACTTCATCTTTCATAAAACTGAACTGGCTATTTTTCTCATCAATTTCTCTCTCTCTCTATCTCTCTCTTGGTCTAAGATATGTCTTAAAACTCACACCCTCTCATATTTCTTTAAACTGTTTTGTCTCCTTTTTTTTTTTATTAATTTCTATCTTTCTCTCTCTGTAGCTCTTGCTCTGATACGTTTATAAGAGCCACTCTTTTTTTCTAACTTTTTTATTATATTTTCTATCTGAATTCTTTTATAAAGACTTTCACTTCATATATCTTAAAGCTGTTCTTGCTGTTATGCTCATTAATCTCTTTTTCCCTTTTTCTGAGATTTTTCTTAAAATTATCTTTCCCTCTATAGCTTTTGTTTTAAATTTTTATTTGCATTTTTAATTAAAACTCACTTCTTGTTTACTAAAAACACTTCTAGCTCTCTCTTTTTCTGAGATGTTTCTTAAAAGTCTCCCTCTCTCTCTCACTTCCACTTCATTTTCCTTAAACCTCTTCTAGTTTTTCTGCTCATAGATTTCTCTCCCACTTTTTCTGAGGCTTTTCTCTTTCACTCTCTTTCTATCTTCTAGTTTTTCATTTTTATTTTTTTATCTGTCATTGTTGTTTGTCTTTGCCAAAATTCTTTTGCTCATAAATTTCTCTAATTTTTTTTCTGATATGTTTCTTAATATCCACTCTCACTCTCTAGCTTTTAATTTTCATAATTTATCTGAATTTTTTATTAAAACTATCACTTCATATTTCTTAAATTTCTTTTGGTTCATTTGCTCATTAATTTCTCTCTCTCTTGCTGTGAGATTTTTCTTTAAATTCACTCTCTCTAGTTCCCTACTTTTAACTTTAACTTTTTTATCTCTTTTTTTTAATTAAAACTATCACTTCATATACCTTAGAACTCTTCGAGCTTCTTCCCTTCTTCTGAGTTTTTTTTAAATCTTTCCTCTCTCTCTCTCGTTTATGATTTTACTTATATCTGTGTTTTTAATTAAAAATTTCACTTCTCCTTTCTTAAAACTTAACTGGCTCTTTTGCTCATTAAGTTCTATCTATCGTGCTCTCTCTTTCTGTTTTGTTCTAATATACTTCTTTAAATTCACACCCTCTATCTCCCTCTCTAGTTTTAACTTTCATTTGTTATCTGTATTTTTTACTAAAGCTTTCACTTCGTCATTCTTAAAACTCTTGTGGCTCTTGTGCTCATTAATTTCCTTTCCTCTTTTTGTCTGGCTTTTTTATTAGAACTATCAATCACTTCATCTTAGCTAAAATTGCTCTGGCAGCTTTGCTAATTAATATCACTCTCTCTCTCTCTCTCTTTATCTCTTGTGCTGAGATATTTCTTCAAAATATCGTTCTATCCCATGCATTTAACTTTATTTTTTAGATTTTTTATTAAAACTATCACTTCATATTTTTTCAAACTGTTCTGTCTCTTTTTTATCATTAATTTCTCTCTCTTTCTAACTTTCTCTCTCTTTCTAACTTTCTCTCTCTCGCTCTGGGATCTCTCTAAAAGTCACTCTTTTTTGTAGCTTTTTTCTTTCATTTTTTATGTACTTTTTTTATTAAAACTTTCGCTTCATATATCTAAAACTCTTCTTGCTCTTATATTCATTAATTTCTTTTCCTCTTTTTCTGACATTTTTCTTAAAATTATATCTCTCTCCCTACTTTAAAATTTTTAATTTTGTCTATATTTTGAACTAAAGAATACACTCATCGTTCTTAGAACTCAACTGTCTCTAATGCTAAGTAATTTGTCTCTATCTCTTTCTGAGGTTCTTCTTTAAATTGTAGCTCTTTCTCTCTCCTTAATTTTTAATTTTACTTTCTTATCTGTTTTCTTCACTAAAACTATTACTAAATGTTTGCTAAAACCCTTCTAGATCTTTTGCTTATTAATTTTTTTAGCTTTTTTTCTGAAACGTTTCTTAAAATTCTCTCTCTCTCTTTCTCTATTTCTCCCTGTTTGTGGATTTTAACTTCCATTTTTTTTTCTGTCTTTTTCTATTAGAACTATCATTTCATCTTTCTTCTGTTTGTCTTCTTACTCTCTCTTTTTTATTTTAACGCTCTTTTACTCAATATCGTAAATATTTATGATATTTTTTTGACATTTTAGTTTTAGTTTAACTTTCATATACCAGTATATTTTCAGCTCTTAAAAACGAAAATTTTTTAACTTTCTTTTGATTCGGATTTTTTTTATTACCATAAGAAACAGCAGTGTAAGTCCTGGTCTTAATTTAAGAGGTAGTCTTAAATATCTAACCAATCTTTTAAGTTTCCTGATTTTTTTTAATTCTCTCGCAGTTTTTCTCGAGAAGTACTCCCATTTCGATTGCATACAATTTTTGGTCGTAAATTAAGGTTTATCTTCAATTAACCTTTAAAAAATTATAAATATATCCCAGTGAATTTTTTTCTAACTTTTTAAAGATCTTTTATTTACTTCTTTGCAATTGCACTCTAGATATAATTGTATTAAACATTAAGCATATAATAAGCGTGTATAAGTCTAGTCTTAGTTTTTAGGCATTTATTTATTTTTACATGATCTCTCTCTTTACATTTTTTTTTTTTTACAATTAGATACCTTTTTTGATTAATTTCTTGAAAAATCTAGTCCTAGTTTTAAGTTTTTTTTATTTCTCCGCTTTCGTATAACTCTCTTAATTTTTTCTCATCCTCTCTCCCCCTGACCCTCTCTCCTATTATAATACTTTACTCTGCAGCAATATTGATAATCTCCTTCTCATCTCTAATTTAAGTTACACAGCAAAAAAAAAGTGAAGTACTTCTGAACGCATTACACACAAATTAGAACACCCTTCAAAAATTTTATTGATTTTTGTTGTTGTTTGAGTAATGAAAAGTGGCTAAATTTAGAGCGGGAGTATTGAAAACCTTACGTTTAATTCATTTGTGATACGTTCCAGTTTAGAACTGGGTTTATTCTTTGAATTTTCTATCATATGTATCTAGGAATTATTTCGTGTTTCTTTCCAAGTTAATATAAAACGCTCTTTTATCCCCATTCCCTTTTAAGACTTGCAACTGTTTCTGGTTGCTGTTTCATTTACACTTTATAAGTAAATGCAATTGTTTCTACCTCTTATGCCTAGATTCAATTTTTATTTTATTTCATCGACACCATCTTTTTCTTTAACTTATTAGTACTCCTTTATAACACGCTTTTCTCCCATCTTTTAATTTATAATAATTTTTCGGATTAAAAATTCTAGTCCTCCACAAAGTTACATAATATTGTGCTCTCCTTGTTTTAGATTTAATAATTAAGGAAAAAGTATTAAATGATCTTTCCCTCCTTGACTTTTGTATTATTCTCTCCTAACTGTTAAAACATTTTTAAATCAATTATTCTCTCGTTGATCAAAATCTTATTTTTGCTTCTTTCAGCACTTCCTTTTCATTTTCTCTGTCATTTTTTTTTTAGTTTTCTTATTGTTTCTTCTCTATCGCTGTCTTCCCGCTTACTCTTAAACAGTTTTATCTTCTACTACTATAAATCATTTCTAGCTCTAACTGTTGCTCTTCTCATATTCTTATTAAATTTATCTTGCTCCTTCTCTTTATTCTTTCCTAAGTAAGTTTTTCAGTTTCATAGTAAATAATAAAAACAAAATAAGAAAAAAAAGAAAATAAATAAATAAATAAAATAAAAATTTCAGTTCAATTTTATAAAAAAAATTTTAATTTTCTAGTTCAATTTGTGGAAGCATTTTTTTTATTTATTTAAAAATGGCTTTCACAACAGTGGGATAAGGGTGCAATAATTAATAACTTAATAAATATAAATACCAAACATTTTGGCTCATTTAACAAATAATTTAAATATCTTTAAAAAAGTCAACTGTAAATACAAAAAAAAAATAATAATAATAAAAACTTACTATAGCTACTTACTTTTTAACTTAGATTACTTATTTTTCTACTTCTACCCTGATCTATCTATCACTCTGTCTCTTACCTGTCCTCTTCTAGCTTAAATTCTTAGTAATCGATAACTTTAAACATAAGATTAAACTAAACTTAACTAAAACTGTATAAGAGTTTTTAAACACAGTCTTAAAAGTGTTAACGACTCTTTTACACTACACAAACAGTTTTGACTCTCTATATAATTTCTGTTCTTGTACAAAATTGTGTCAATTAAAAGAAAAATTTTCGAGAAAAAAATAAATAATTTTTTTAACAAACTTTTGTCAAAAAAAAAAAAAAAATAAAGTCATCTTAGTTTTTATGATTAGTTTTTAGGTCAGAATTTTATGAACTTCTAACGTATTGAAATTCATTTATATTAAAGCCTATGTGGAAATCTTAAGGTCGAGCACGTTAGGTATTCTGAGTGACATTCTTTACATAAGCACAGTATTTTTTTTTTTTTTTACTTAATCATAATAGTTTTAAACATTTTCTCCACCCCCAACCTCTAAGCATTTTCTTTTTTTTTTAGGAAATATTAAGAATATTTTTAGGAAATCCAAAGATTTCTTTTAAAAAAAGTCGAGTATTCTCTAGTCACTAGAACCCCTAGCGTCAAAGCCTTTGATTTTTGAAAAATATTTACCTATATATTTTTTTAACAAAATCAGCTTTAAAGGCGGATCTCAATAAAAAAAAATTAAATAAAGGATTTAAAGGATTTATCGATTTTTTGGAACTTTCCAAAAAAAAAATCTCTATAAATCATACAGCCAGATTAACCAAATATTAAAAAAAATCTTCTTTTCATACACTTAAGTATAAGTTAATTTTGTTAAGTTAAAATAAAATTCCTTAAATACTTAAAAAAAGCAAACATACTCGGCTAAAGTACCAAAGCAATACTCAGTTATACAATATGAATTGTATAAAATCTTAAAATTAATAACAAAAAAAAAAAATTAATTAGAAAACAAATAAGCAATTTTAAGCTCTATTATAATTAAATTCTCCCTAAGGTAAAATTAAAAGCAATTATTTTAGTATTTGATTACTCATAATAAAATGGAAATGTAAATAAATTTAAAAGCAATAAAATTGTAAATAATTGTTTTAACAAAAAAAAAAAAAAAACTAAAAGCAAATATTAAGACAAACTTTAAAATCCCAGTCAACGAATAACAATTACAAATTTTTCAAAAAAAAAAGTTTTTTTGATTTTAATAAAATAATTTTTTTTAAATAAAAAATAATTTTTTGTATAAAAAAATATTTAAAAAAAAGCTAAATTAATAAAAAAAAAAAATATTTTAAATAAGGCCTATAAATAATAATTTAAAATTAATTAATATTATTTATCATTATATATTTTTATTATTATTTTTACTATTATTTGAAATACTTGTATAGTTAATAAAATCATTATTATATTATTATTATTATTGAAGAAAAAAAATATATATTAATTATTATTCATTAAAAATGAAAAAACCCAATAGATTTGAAGTAAAACAAGCAGCATAAATATATTAAATTATATTATAGTCACAACACATGTATTAATTTATATTTAATATTTATTGATTTAAGAGTTACACACAACAACAACAAAAAGAAAACCAACATTAACAACAACAAAATGAAAAATTATTATAAATACATACTGAAATATTATGAACACAAAAAAAACTTATTCTTGTTTTATTTAATTTATTTTCAACAACCCAGCAGAACGTATTTTCAGTTCTTATTGGATTTGTTCAAGAATTTCATCTTTTATTGCCTAAAATGGTAAGAAATATATTGCATTTAACTAGCAAAGAACTTGAATTACTGATATTAAGAGGTAAAATATTAAATTAATAATATAGTGTGATCTCGCTTAACGCTTTATCTAATAGAATAAAGAGGTAGTTGAAAAAGTGTCATTAAAAAAACCTAGCAAAAAAGAGAAAATTCGAAGCAGGGATATACATATATGGTTTTTGGGATTCAGATATGGTGGAAAATTTTTGGTGTTGTTGTCTGGCGGATCAGAAATTCCAAGTCAGGGTGAAGGCACTAGGCCAGTATAGTAAGAAGTCCATAGGGTTTGTCGTTCTCAGGCCAATTTTTTTATAACCGTTTATATTTTAAAAAATTTTTGGATTAGAAAAAAATCATCGTAGCAACTATGCAGCGTATGATGAATATGATGTTAAATAATTATCATGCGCTCAATAACTATTCTGACGTTTATTTCCATAAAGAAAAATCATGAGAGCAAGATCACGGGAGATGTGTAAACATCTAGTAATTAAAGATTTTTTATGGCACTTTTTCAAAATCAAACAGAAAGCTTCATTTATGCATCACTTAAACCAATCAACTGCAGGGGCTCTGCTAATATAAAAATATTTATTATTATTTATTATTTCAACCGGTCAATTTTTTTATTTTTCATATTTTATTTTTGATTTTTTATTTTTAATTTTCATTTCTTATTTTGAATTTTTCGTTTTTCATTTTTAATTTTTTATGTTTCATTTTTTAATTTTTCATTTCTCGTTTTTAATTTTTTGTTTTTCTTTTTTTGTTGAATTTTATATTTTTCTTTTTTATTTTTAATTTATTATTTTGAATTTTTTATTTTTGTTATTTTTAATTTTTTATTTTTCACTTTTAATTTTTTTTTTTCATTTTTAATTTTTCAGTTTTCGCATTTTTTAATTTTTTATTTTTCATTTTTCATTTCTCATCTTTTATTTTTAATTTTTACTTTTTTTTATTTAATTTTTTATTTTTAATTTTTTATTTTTTATTTTTCATTTTTAGTTTTTCATTTTTCAAATATTATTTTTCATTTTTCGATATTAATTTTTCGTTTTTAATTTTTTATATTTCATTTTTTATTTTTTATATTTCATTTTTTAATTTTCATTTTTCATTTTTAATTTTAAATTTTAAATTTTAAATTTTTAATTTTTAATTTTTAATTTTTAATTTTTAATTTTTAATTTTTAATTTTTAATTTTTAATTTTTAATTTTTAATTTTTAATTTTTAATTTTTAATTTTTAATTTTTAATTTTAAATTTTTAATTTTTAATTTTTATTTTTTCATTTTTCGTTTTTAATTTCACATTTTTTATTTTTCATTTTTTATTTTTCATTGGTCGTTTTTTATTTTTAAATTTTCATGTTTAATTTTCCATTTTTCATTTTTAATTTTTTATTCTTCATTTCTCATTTTTTATTTTTCATTTTTCATTTTTTATTTTTAATTTTTAATTTTTAATTTTTTATTCTTCATTTTTACTTTTTATTTTTCATTTTTCATTTTTCATTTTTTCTTCATTTTTCAATTTTTATATGTGTCAAAAACGGTGGATTCTGGTATCTAAAAGGGTGTAGAAACTATAAATGCGCTTTTTTCTCAAAACTTAAATTTCACATACTAGGTGCCTTTTCTTGGAGAAGGTTATATATATCATTTTTCATTCTTATTTTATGAAGAATTTTTGATTTTTTATTTTTCATTTTCATTTTTATTACTCATTTTTAATTTTTATTTTTCATTTTTGATTATTTATTTTTCATTTTCCTTTTCTCGTTTTTAATTTTTGATATTTCATTTGTCATTTTTTATTTTTCATTTTTCAGTTTTCGTTTTTCGTTTTTCATTTTTGATTTTTCATTTTTGATTTTTTATTTTTAATTTTTAATTTTTTATTTTTCATTTTTCGTTTTTCGGTTTTCATTTTTCATTTTTTATTTTCCATTTTATTTTTAATTTTTGATTTTTTTCTTTTTCATTTTAATTATTTTTTTTCGTATTTCAATTTTCATTTTTTAGATTTCATTTTTTATGATTTATTTTTCATTTTTCAGCTTTCGTTTTTCGTTTTTCATTTTTCATTTTCCATTTTTCATTTTTTACTTTTAATTTTTAATTTTTCATTTTTCAAATTTTACTTTTCATTTTTCAATTTTCGTTTTTCATTTTTCATTTTTTATTTTTCATTTTTTATTTTTATTTTTACTTTTTATTTTTAATTTTAAAATTTTTTTTTTTCATTTTCAATTTTTATATGTGACCTTCTCCGAGAAAGCGGTTGTGTCAAAAACGGTTGATTCTGGTACCTAAAAGGGTGTAGAAACTTTAAATGCGTTTTTTTTCAAAGCTTAATTTTCACACACTATGTCCCTTTTCTTGGAGAAGGTCACATATATCATTTTTTCATTTCTTATTTTACATTCTTCATTTTTTAGTTTTTATTTTTCAGTTTCATTTTTAATTACTCATTTTTCAATTTTTATTTTTCATTTTTGATTATTTATTTTTCATTTTCCTTTTTTCGTTTTTAATTTTTCATATTTCATTTGCCATTTTTTATTTTTCGTTTTTCGTTTTTCATTTCTCATTTATTATTTTTCACTTTATATTTTTAATTTTTCTTTTTTAGTTTTTCATTTTTCATTTTTTATTTTCCATTTTATTTTTAATTTTTGATTTTTTCTTTTTCATTTTTCATATTTCATTTTTTATTTTTCATTTTTCAGCTTTCGTTTTTCGTTTTTCATTTTTCATTTTCCATTTTTTATTTTTAATTTTAATTTTTTATTTTTCATTTTTCGTTTTTTATTTTTCGTTTTTCAAATTTTATTTTTCATTTTTCGATTTTTATTTTTCGTTTTTCATTTTTTATTTTTAATTTTATATTTTTCATTTTTCATTGTTAATTTTTATTTTTTCATTTTTCGTTTTTAATTTTAAATTTTTTATTTTTCATTTTTTATTGTCAATTTTTCATTTTTATTTTTCAATTTTCATTTTTCATGTTTTATTTTGTATTTTTTATTTTTTATTTTTTATTTTTTATTTTTTATTTTTTATCTTTTATATTCACTTTATCATTTTTCAATTTTTATTTGTCATGTTTCAATTTTAATATATCATTTTTAATTTCTTATTTTTCATTTTTGATTTTTGATTTTTCATTTTTTATTTCTCATTTTAAAATTTTTATTTTTCATTTTTCATTGTTGATTTTTGATTTTTTATTTTTTATTTTTCATTTTTCTTTTTTCGTTTTTCATTTTTCATATTTCATTTTTAGTTTAGTTTTGAGTTTTTATTTTTCATTTTTCAATTTTCATTTTTCCTTTTTCGTTTTGCATTTCCCATATTCCATTTTTTATTTTTCATTTTTCGTTTTTCGTTTTTCACTTTTCATTTTTCATATTTCATGTTTTTTTTAATTTTTCATTTTTATTTTCTATTTCTTATTTTTCATTTTTTATTTGTATTTTTCACTTTTAATTTCTATTTTTCATTTTTAATTTTTTAATTTTTATTTCTCATTTTTCATTTCATTTTTCATTTTCGTTTTTCGGTCTTCATATTTCATTTTTTTAGTTTTTTTTTTAATTTTTCAGTTTTCATTTTTCATTTTTCATTTTCAAACAGGTTTTTAATTATCATAATTATTTCACCAATACAATCATAAGGCACACCGATTTTGTCTTACGTTTTACATGTTGCGCTGTTTTTGTGATTGTATTGTGAAATAGAAATTTACACCCCTGTTTACACATTAAAAGTTTAGCCTGAGAACGCCAAGAGGAGGTTTCGAGGTATAACAATACTTTCAACTTGACTTGGAAAATCTCATCACCTCCCTAGAATACCTGTTTAACAGTGATGTTAATGAATTTACATGGACTTCTCATATTTTGGAAGTTGTGTTTTACGGATCTTGTGAAGAGTATATTTATTTATTTTTAATTTTAATTTTAACTTTTCGTTTTTCATTTGTTTTTTTCTTTTCATTTCGCGGTATATAAACGTCTATGTAACCACCACATTCCCTTTGTAACGCATCAAAAAATCAATATTCAACCGCATTAACTATCTGTCTATCCGTCTGTTGAAATCACGTTCATTCACAAAGTAAACCATTTACCTGGGTAATCTTAGGTTAATAATATTTCGAGCAGGTTGGTATTGAAAATGACAAAAAATCAGGATTCATTGTGCCAAGAAATGGCCTAAAATATTGAAACACCTCTAATATATGCTAACAATCTTGTATGTTTTGTTGATTTAATTTAATATTAAATTTATAAAAATTGTTTATTTTTTCAAATATTTTGTTTACATTTGTTATGAATAAGTCCACATATTGATGTAAACGTAAAGCACATGTGGAGTGTATAATTCTAACACTCTTAACACTCTAAAAATCAAAATCGTGGCATTCGTTATCGAAATGTTTCGATCGAAATTATTTTTTTATGTTACAAAATAAAATACTAAGAATAATTTTACTCTGTCACAGCTAACAAATTTTGGCCGATAGCGAAACGTGTGTCCGTCTTAATTAAATAATAAATAAAAATATCGAATTTCAATTGATTTAACTCGATATCGAATTCGACGATTAGCCCTCAGTTATTGTTAATTAATTTCTCAGTTATCCAGTTTCCAAATTCAGTTTTTAATTTTTATTTTTTTATTTTTTTGTTTTGATTTCTCGATATCAAACTTTAGAGGCAATGCAAAAGTTATTCCTTAAAAGTGGATGAGACAACAAAGTAAATAAACGAATAGGAGGGCGTATTGTGGATAGCGTTAAGCGAGGTGACACTATGTTTTACTTTGCAAATTAACTCACATTAATAACCTTGTCTTGATGCAATAATAAAGCCATTTTTGAAATTCGGCTGGGTTTTTGTTTTTGTTTTTGTTTAACTCTTAAGTTTAGTTGTTCCCTATTTTTTTTCTTTTATTTCTCAGTGAAATTTTTACTGAAATTTAATAAAATATTAAAAAAATTAGCAAGCAATTTTATACCGGACTTTAATATTAAAGTGTTGATTAGCTAAAAAAAAAATTTCCATGACTACATTAGGATATGTCAATATCAGTGCTCCTAATATCTCCCTTGACTTGTTTTTCATGCAACTTTCAGCAAAAACAAATTAATATAATAACCACCATTTGATAGGATTTGCGAATTTTTTTTTTTTTATAAAAATTTAATTTTTTTTGATTTGTATTTTCTATAATATCGGGGTCATGGAAAATTCCGAATATTTATGTGAAATCTGAAAATTTTTTTATGAAAATCATTGTATCAATTTTTAATATATCTATAATATTATTAGGTAAGGCGGTTTCTTGTGACCGATATAAAAATTGTGGTTAATAACCGATTTTGACCAAACATACCTCATTTGAAAGGCATTTCTTTTTAGCTGTCCACCAGGTTTACAGGTTTGTACCGCCTGGAACAATTAAAGTTTCTGCAAACACATACCTAAAACACATACTGTGTGTGTTTATTATGTGTTTGATATATTGTCAATTGGCTAAAATTGATTAGCATACCTTTAGGCTCCCTTAAAATTATTTATTAACAACCGCATTTCTATATCTTCTGTGTGTTCAACAAATATTTACAATGAAATTTTATGAATTTTATTTAAAAAAGTGTTGAATTTTGAATTGGCTAAAATTGATTTGCATACCTTTAAGGTCTTATAAAATTATTTATTAAAAGAAAATTAAATTTCATAGAATTTGAACTCGAACTTCGAGGGCTGCGCTCTGCTAGTTCATATATAATATGCATATCCAGATTATTTAAAATTTTATTGGTTGACACGATAACTACAAAACAAAACTGATAAAATTGGCTCTTTTGTTTATAGGTATAGGCCATCACTTATATGACGTCTTTGTCTACAGACCGGATATCGAAAATGTAAATAGACGAGTATCGTATTAGGATAGCGACACCTTCCTTATGACCTACCAGGTCACATTTTTTAAGCTATCAAATATGAAAATTAGTAGAAAAAACAAAAACAAAAAACTACAAAGAATGTGCCACTTTTAACACATTTTTTTATAAAAGAAAAATTCCACGTCAGGGTGAAAGTACTAGGCCGGCTTAGTAAAATCCCTAAAGCGCTTTTTTCGACCTTTTATATTTTTCCTTGTCTTCATGTTTCTTTGCCTCGTTTTTCTGCTGTAACTCAAACCCAATTTCCAAAAACATACAAATCTCCTCAGATTTGACATTTGACCTTAAAGGGGGACAGTTTATAGTGTTTCAATTTAACCTTAATTTTCAACATTGAGAAACTATATCAAGTAGTATAATATTTTGATAAAAGATATTTGAAATATGAAAACACCAAAAAGATGTAGCCTAAAAGTTGAAAAAGTATGAAAAATCACATTTTCCTTCAAATCCGCTGAAATAAAAACGCTGCCCTCGCCAAATAAAGAGCAGCTTACGTACAATATTTGCCATTTTTAATCACATATATTTTGCTAATAAGACCTTAAGGTCCAATCGTTGATTTCCGAAAATTTCTTGAACAAAATTTTTGAAAAACCAATCGTTGATTTCCGAAAATTTCTTGAACAAAATTTTTGAAAAAAAATTGAAGACTTTGAAATAGTGACATTAATCTAGAACGGCACAACAATAGACGAGCTGCAAAATACTTTACATAAGATCATTAAGGGATCAGGAGAATGCAAAAATGTTATTGTTGTAAATTATTACAATGTATTTAAAAATGTGAGCTCGATTTTCTTAAACAAGTGATCTGCGGCGCGTTTATTGTCTGGGTAACTTCATATAACTTGGCTGTTTTTCAACCGATAATAGACTTTGTTATTTTATTAGAAAGATAATTTACTCTAGATTATGGTTTATTAATCAATTTAATTCAAACGCAATTAATAATTAATATCAAAATTTTTGTGAGAAATAATTTCTTTTTTATAATTTGTACATATAAGTCAGAGTTCAGAAAAAAACACACACTGAATAAAACATCGTTATAGTATATGTAAACAAACATAGCTCAGACCAACAAACACATACTTTTATTTTGATACCAATTATGTATGTTTCTAAATTTTTTACGGCGTCGAACACAATCATGACTGTGTTTCGTTTTAATATTTCGTTATGTACACGAACATGTTTCTATCACGTATCTTTTGTTTCGAACACACATAAACCATACAGTTACGAGTGTGGCTTTATTTTAAGTTCATGTTCTTGCACGTGTTCTGTTAAAAAAGCAGAACATGTTCTTTACCGCGTACATCTAAAAATGTAAACATCCACTCGCGATCGGAAAAAAACGAAATTAAGTCATAATATAAAATTTCTCTGTTTTCTATTTTGTTACTATCTTTTTATTTTTATTTTTTTAGAACTGCTAATAAATTATTTTAGATTTTTTTAAATAAATATGGTCGAAACAATTGTTGTCGTTATTATAGGGGTGTTTCAGATTTTTCCGATCGCGAGTGGATAATGTTTTAATTTTTAGATGTACGCATTGAAGAACATGTTCGGTTTTTTTTAGCAGTAGACGTGCAAGAAAACAAGCTTAAAATAAAGCTACTCTCGAATCTGTGTGGTTTATGTGTGTTCGAAACAACAAATACGTGATAGAAGCATGTTCTTGTACGTAACGGTACCGTTCAAAATTTAGAAACACACATAATTGATATAAAAATAAAAATATGTGTTGGCTGCTTTAGAACAGAACATTGTGTGTTTGTTGCGTGTATTTTCTGAACCTTGATATAAATGCATATTTGAACTTTTAACTCAATGCGCGTCCAGAAAGCGTCGTCCGATTTGGCTCAAATTTTGGGCAATAAAATTTTAGTTCAAGTATCACAATAAACCGACCCGCACACCGCAAAATTCGACCAAATTTTTTTTCATACAAACCGCCTACCAAAAATATTGAACCTAGACACATCTTTTATTATACCGATCGTCTCACTTTCTGAGTAAATTTAACGATGCCCATCTGTCCGTTTGTGTGTCCATGTAAACTTTTTAATCAAACTAAAGGTTGCAAATATGAATATATTTTGATGAAATTTAGTATATATCGGCCATAGGATGAACGCTATTGAAATTGATAAAAATCGGTTCATGTTCAGATCTAGTCCCCATACAAATGACCCCTATGAGATCGACTTAAATTGCCATAATACCAAAATTATCATATAGATCTCGACTAAATTGGGTTTGTCTATGTCTATTACATCCATTTATATACACTTTAGTAAAATTCTTAGCCATTGTCCCCATTTGAAGCTGATTCCCGATCTTCATTTAAATCTATCTAAAAACAAAAATATTGCACAGATTTTTCTGGAATTTGGTTTGTATATGTTTTTGCAAAAAATAAGTGACCTTACCAAATATGGTCAGGGCCGGTCCATTTTTCGACCTAGACCCCATATAAATATAGCATCCGATATGAACTTTTTCATAACCAAAGGCAAAAATGAAATAATAACAATTCCATTCAAATTTGGTTTAAGCTTATTTTTTATATCTAATTAGTTTGACATATCAGATAGGGCCTCTAAACGCATGGTATAGGGTATAGTATTGTCGGTCTAGACCGCCTATAATTTTCTTACTTGATAGTATTATATCAGTACTTTTTATTCTGTTTATTGCATGGATATGCTAATAGAAATTATTTATATACGCCTTAGCTACAATTTGGATTAAGAGTGAAATAAGAACTCATCAGAGTTCAGAAAAAAACACCCACTCAATAAAAAACTCGAACATATATATAAACAAACATAGCTCAGACCAACAAACACATATTTTTATTTTCATATCAATTAAATAGTAATGTTATAATTTTTAGATGTCCGCATTGAAGAAAATGTTCGGTTTTTTTAGCAGTACACGTGTAAGAAAACGAACTAAAAATAAAGCTACACTCGAACCTGTGTTCGAAACAAAAAATACGTGATAGAAAAATGTTCGTGTAGATAACGAAATATTAAAACGAAACACAGTCATGATTGTGTTGGGCACCGTACAAAATTTAGAAACACACATAATTGCTATGAAAATAAAAATATGTGTCGGCTGCTTTAGAACAGATCATTGTGTGTTTCATGTGTGTATTTTCTGAACCTTGGAAATCATCAGTGGTTCTTGAGTTACAGCTGGAAAACTAAGCAGACACATATGTATCAAGATAAGAAAAAAAACATAAAAGGTCAAAAATATGGAGGCAAAACCGTCAAAAAGACGCCAACGCCAAAAAAAACTAATAACGCACAAAATTGCTTTCGCTTAAAATTCGTAAAACTACGACTTAAATTATGAAACTTTGATGGATGACGTGAATTATCGTGAATTAGCGAATTTTGTGAGAACAATCGAAAATCATGGTGCTTGTGGCTTGATATCTTAATTGATAATAGTGCAGAATTTACGGTTGAACTTAGTTCGAGACCTCCAGACCTAAAAAAATTTTAGAAATAGTTTTTACATAATCTAAAAGAAGGCCACATATATTTTTCTAGGGTAGAATCACTTAACCGAGTACAGATTCTGTCCATTAAATAACTTAAACAATATACAAATTGTATGGCCCAACAGAAAGTAACAAAAAATATTCAAAATGATGAGGTTCCATTCTAATAGAACTACATTTAATTTTAAGATAAAAATAGGTAATCATAGTCCATTTAAAAAAAATTGTGTGAAACATATGGATGCCTCACATGCCATATCTATTAACTACACTTTCAAAACAAATTTCTCAAATAATAAAGTGGTGTTAATGGAGTTGATTCTTAGCATTAGAAAAATTTGGTTTGCATATAAACAGTTAGCCATGAAACAAGCGCTTTAGCTTTAAAATTTTCATAGATTTTAAAGCGGAGTTAATCGACTTGGCAAGTGAAGCAGTTTTTTTTTTTTTTTATATGCAAAGCTCAAGTAATTCTCCAAACAAAACCATAATCTGTCACAAATTTTTACATATATGGTAATAATAATTAAATGACTCTAAAAAATATGTTTTTATTCTATGTAATATTTTTAAAGGTCAAATATAGTAAGACTTTAAAATAACTTTCTCAACTTCATATTGAGATAAAATATAAATAACAAGAAATCCAAAAAAGCAATAAATTAATCGAGATAAAAAATTTATATAATATAAAGAAGAACTGATTTTGAGTTAATAAAAGTTTATATCGGGAAAAGAAAATTGAATTATATATGGAAAACAAAAAGTTTAAATTGATAAAAAGCACCAAGAACTACTTATCTATAATATTTCTTGTGACATATTATACACCTTGAATTCCCAACCGATTTTGACAAAAAATATGCCATTTGAAAGTTATTTCTTGGGATATGTTCACCAAATTTAAAGATGTGTACCACATGGTAATTTTATTTTTCTTGAGTTAAATTTATTTAAATCTGCTACTAACACATACATAAAACACATATTTAAAAAACTATACAACGCTATGTGTGTGTTTATTAAATTTGTGTTGAATTATGAATTGGCTAAAATTGATTAAAATTAAAATAAACTCTTTCAGCTTTGACATAAGAAATTTTTACTTACAAAAATTTTCTATCACAACCAAAATTTCTGGATCTGAAATAATTTAAGAGATTCTAAGCTCCTCATTAAAATTGCTATATTAAATTTGGTAAGATTTTTGACTACTTCAGTTTATATTGACATTAAAAAAATAAAAAATTAAAAAACTTTTAAGACAATTTTTAGATCTGAAATAAGTTTTAGTAATAACAGACCCTTCGAAAACTTTATTAAAATTTAGAATTAAATTTTGTGAAATTGTTGACTCGTTCAGCTTACTTTGGCAATTGTAATTACAAAAATAGATTAAAGAACGTTATCTGAAAAAAATAATTTGTGTGTCAGAATACCCTCGAAAATCATTATTAAAATTTATATGTTAAAATTTATAAAATTTTTGGCCGACTTTGGCAATTAAAATAAACAGATTAAAAAAATCTTGTCATCATAGAGAATTCCTGGGTCTGAGATAAGTTAAAGTAATTTAAGACCCCTCACAATCATTATTAAATTTTATTTATTAAATTTATATATAATATGTCATTATTTTTATAGAAAATAATAATTTGTAAGAATTCCTGGTTTGAAGCAGAAAGTCTAACGTTTATAAATATAATAACAAAGTCTTGGTTTAGAAGGTTTTCATAATATTCAGTTAGACGATGAGTTTTTGTTTATTAAATTAACAAAAAATACTTTGACATTTTTTTTTCACAGAAAAAAGTACCTAGAATAAATATTAAGACAAATTAATAAGAATTAAATAAAATGCGCTCTACGTAATAAGAATTTTTCCTTAGAAAACATTTATTAGAAATAAGAGCGTTCTACGGCAGAACGTCATAAACTGGGAGGGATGGTTTTTAAAGCCATATAGATCAATAAAAACATACTTTATTTGTAAGAAATATTGTAACGTAATTATTAAGCTGAGTGGGATTAAATGGATAAATTCTTATTTGAAAATAAAATAAAATTTCAAAATATTATAATAATGTGATATCTAAAAGAAATTACCGCAACAAAGAAAAAAACAACGAAATATTGACAACGAATTTTGAAAAAAACCAAAAAAAACGAAAATATCTTCTTCTCAAAGAAAACTAAAAAAAAGCAATATTAAAATTTCTCTGATTTTTTTTAAAGAAATAAAGAGAAAAATTTAATAAACCAATTAGTAATGCTCAACGAATAATTAGGTTAACAAAACAAAAGTCCTTATTTATCAAAAAAAAAAAAAAAAAAAAAGGCAAAACACACACACACACACACAAACGAAACAACGATATTTTGCTTAAAAGAAAACTTTTTCGACCAGATTTATGAAAGCGAAATATAGCCGAACGTATCAAAAAGCAATAAAACGTATTCGTAAGTCAATCATATATAAGCAAAACTTATATAAATAATACCCAAAAAAAGCAAAAACAAAACAACGAAAATTTTTAAGTAATATTGTTAAGCAATTGTACAAAACAAACAAATTTTATAAATTAAAATTTAAATATCATAAAATTCAATTACAACACAAAAATCATTATCATCATCAACATCATCATCATACCAAATAAAACCATGAATCATTAACTCAAACCTAACAAAAATGCCACTGAATATATGAAAATTTTTCATTTGTTACACATTTTTTTCCAATGGAAATTAGTTTTTTATATTTTATATGTTTTATATATTTTTTTAAACAAAATCGTAACCACTTTGTTGTTATATAATATATATATTTATATATTTATATACCAAAAATATTAATAATAATAAAAAAATAAATAAATAAACAAGTTGTTGAAACAGCATTGTAAAGAATTGTAATTATGAAACTAAAATACATTTATATGAAATAATAAAAAAGCAAGATTCCACAAAAAAATTTGGTAATTATTTAATTGAAGTATTTTTTTTTTCGTTTTTTTGGTTATTATTGGCCAAATTCAACCAGTCATTCGAGTATACACAGACATTCACATATTGTAAATTATAACGATAATAAAACTAAATAATATACAGCACAATTGAGCACTCAAGTTGGGGAATCAGAGACACAGGATAATGAAAGAAAATTTTAAAACTACATTCCGATCTCGGTCAACGAAATTATAAATAATCTAATCCATAAAAATAAAGTTTTTATTAAAACTCTTTCTTTCCTTATGCAAATGACTTTTGAATATCTCCGTGACTGTGCGTGACTGTGTGTGACTATCTTAAAAATAATCTTTGGCCACAACAAGTCTATGGACAAAGTTTCAGATCCATCGGATGATGGGAAGTGGGGTTTTAATCTCTCCGTGACTGTGCGTGACTAAGTCAAAGTTAATCTTTTTTTCACAGCAAGTGTATGGACCAAGTTTCAGGTCGGTCGGATGAGGGGAAATGACATTTAGATCACGCCGTGACTGTGCGTGACCATGCGTGACCATGCGTGACTAAGTCAAAGTTAATCTTTTTTCACTGCAAGTGTATGGACCAAGTTTGAGATCGATCGGATGAGGGAAAATGACATTTAGATCACGCCGTGACTGTGCGCGACCATGCGTGACTAAGTCAAAGTTAATCTTTTTTCACTGCAAGTGTATGGACCAAGTTTGAGATTGATCGGATGAGGGAAAATGACATTTAGATCACTCCGTGACTGTGCGTGACTGCGCGTGACTAAGTCAAAGTTAATCTTTTTTTCACTGCAAGTGTATGGACCAAGTTTGAGATTGATCGGATGAGGGAAAATGACAGTTAGATCACTCCGTGACTGTGCGTGACTACCCCAAACTTAATCTGTAGTCATGACAAGACTATGGACCAAGTTTCAGATCAGACAGACAGACAGACAGGGAGTATGAGTTAAAAGAAAGAGTTTAAAAATAGCTAAAGCTCTTGAAAAGAATTTTGTAGCATACATACATTAAATTATTGTCATACTCATATTTAAATGGTTTCTTAGAAAACGGATGAAGAAAATTTTTTATCTGAAAAAAGCATCAATAAATATATAGAATTTTCAAGAATTTTAAGGTCGAAAAGTTGCGTTCAATAATTGCTCAGCAAAACTAAGGAAAGTCATCCTAAAAGAATAGCTTTTTCATTGATTCCAAAGGAGCAATTAATTTAAATGTGATTTTAAAGAACTTAAAAAGATTTTAAGTATAAAGTTGTTATACATACAGTACCGTCTCCTTTAGGTTTCAATGACAATGCTTAACGCGAATCATTTCTACTTAAGCATTTTTTTAAAGACGCACTCTATTATTAAATTTTAGATTTATCAATATAACCACCTCCATTTCGAATAATTTCACTTCATAGTCTTGGTGTCCTTTGAATCAATTGTTTTTAAGTTTCTGGAACGATGCGTTTCCATGTTTCCTGAAGTTTATTCCACAGATCTTTCTTAAATGTATGGCAGATAGCTCGTACCTTGCTATCCAATTCATCTTACAGTAACTTCATAAGATTAAGGCCATAACTTTACATGCTCCAGCTGCCAGCTTGGTCTCTACACACTGCTTACAAATTTTTTCCGTATGTTTTGGGTCATTACCTTGCTGATATATAACTTTCTGACCCACAATTCTTAACTCAGTGACGGTGGCACGATTTTTCAGGATAGTTTTGTACTGCGTTTTATCGAGTATTCCTTCGAATCCGTATATCATTTTTCACCAGCAAAGCAGCCCCAAACCATTATGGCGCACGTCCTCTAGCTGAATGGCTCAAAAAATTCACCACTCTTCAAACTGCGATTCGTCGACAATCGTCGAAAGCTCGGTTTTCTTTTATTTTGAAAGCCAAGTTTTCTTCTATTACTTTTTGGTCTGTATACATCTACGCGCATAGGGGAATAAATCTATTTCACAATACAATCACAAAACCCGAGTAAGATAACAACAACGATGTGAGGTACGATTGTATTGGTGGAACGATTAGGAAGTGTTTGGAGATAAAATGAAGACACTCATTATTAAGTGTTTAAAGATAAAATTATTGAGAGATTAGCGTTAGAAAAACGTTTTGAAAAATGAAAAATTACGAATTAAAAATTAAAAAAAATATAAATAAAAAATGAGAAATAAAAAATGAAAAATAAAAAATTAAAAATAAAAAATGAAAAACGAAAAATGAAAAATTAAAAAAGAAAAATAAAAAATTTAAAAAGGAAAAATAAAAAATGAAAAATATCAAATTAAAAATATAAAATGAAAACTGAAAATTAAAAAATTAAAAATAAAAAACTAAAAATGAAGAGGGAAAAATGAGAAATTAAAAAAGAAAAATAAAAAAAATATAAATAAAAAATGAAAAATAAAAAATAAAAAATGAAAAATAAAAAATGAAAAATGAAAAATGAAAAAGGAAAAATGAAAAATGAAAAATGAAAAAGGAAAAATAAAAAATTAAAAATTAAAAATAACAAAGTTAAAATATAAAATGAAAAACGAAAAATGAAAAACAAAAAATAAAAAAGAAAAAATTAGAAATGAAAAATAAAAAATTAAAAAAAAAATTATAAATGAAAAATAAAAAACAAAAAAATAAAAATGAAACACGAAAAATGAGAAATTAAAAAAGAAAAATAAAAAAAATAAATAAAAAATGAAAAATTAAAAATAAAAAATGAAAAATGAAAAACGAAAAATGAAAAATTAAAAAAGAAAAATAAAAAATTAAAAATGAAAAATAACAAATTAAAAATATAAAATGAAAAACGAAAAATAAAAAAGGAAAAATTAGATATGAAAAATAAAAAATTAAAAATAAAAAATGAATAATGAAAAATGAAAAATGAAAAACGAAAAATGAAAAATTAAAAAAGAAAAATAAAAAATTAGAAATGAAAAAAAAAAAATTAAAAATATAATATGAAAAATGAAAAACAAAAATTAAAAAAGAAAAAATTAGAGATGAAAAATAAAAAATTAAAAATAAAAAATTAAAAATGAAAAACGAAAAATGAAAAAAAAAATTAAAAATTAGAAATGAAAAATAAAAAACAAAAAATTAAAAGTGAAAAACGAAAAATGAGAAATTAAAAAAGAAGAATAAAAAAAAATAAATTAAAAAAGAATAATAAAAAATTAAAAAAAAAAAATGAAAAATGAAAAACGAAAAATTAAAAAAGAAAAATAAAAAATTAAAAATGAAAAATAACAAATTAAAAATATAAAATGAAAAACGAAAAATTAAAAATGAAAAATTAGTAAAAAAAATAAAAAATTAAAAATGAAAAACGAAAAATGAGAAACTAAAAAGTGAAAAATAAAAAATAAAATCTTAAAAATAAAAAATTAAAAACAAAAAATGAAAAAAGAAAAATATAAAATGAAAAATTAGAAATGAAAAAAAAAAAAAAATGAAAAATAAAAAACGTAAAATGAAAAATTAAAAATTAACCAGTTGCAACAATAAATAATAATAAATATTTTTATATTAGCAGAGACCCTGCACTTGATTGCTATAAGTGATACGTCGATGGCGCTTTCTGTTTGATTTTAAAAAAGTGGCATAAAAAATCTTTAATTACTAGATTTTTACATATCTCCCCTGTGATCGGAGACACACATGATTTTTTTTCATGGCGATTCCGCCACTTAAGCCAGCCGCTACAAGACGTCGTTTTACTTTAGTCACACTAACTAGATTCGGTCAGCTTCTGCTTATGTGGGCAGCTATTAGGTAACGGAGCTGTTAGGTAACGTTTTCGTTTAGTTGTCATTACATATTACATGATCCTCACGTTATGTTGCTAGCCTGAGCCGACCGCTTCGATTTTTATTCGCAATTGTACCATCCTCTTTGAATTTTTTGCGAATGTGGTTCACGGTTGAGCCCCTGCAGGGATATGATATGGTGACAATATTCAACAGATTTATCTTCGCAGTTTTTTTTGTCATACTTTCTTATAATTCAATCAAATATTTTAAATGTCCCTGCACGATTCACCATTAATAAATAAAATCAGAAACAAATGTATTCAACAAAAAAATAAAATTAAAATAATGTGCCTTCACATGTAGGTATAGTCGGAAACGAATATGCTGACTCAGCGGCAGAAGAAGCCAAACGTCGACCACTTCTTAAATATCCCACCTGGGAGCCTCGGGACATACTAAACACCATCTCTAATTATTTGAATAATTCAAAATCACAAAAATGGTTAAGCTATCAACATTATTATAAGACTTTTAATCCACTGGGAATCAAAGCAATCTACCCGGAAAACTGTACTAGAAAAGAAACTAGCACTATTGTATGCCTTAGAATAGGCCACTGCAAATTTTCACACAAATATATTTATGAAAAATAAACTCCACTTATGTGTACCTCATGCAATACACAACTTAACGCTAAACATATTCTAGACGAATGCACCCACTTTAATTCATCCAGAACCAGTATTTTCGGGTCTAACAGACCCACTGATATGCTAAAAAATATATGTGAAATTAATATTAAATTAATTTGTAAATTCATACTCGAAAATAGTTTACAAAACCTCATTTAAAATGAAAATGCTCAGAGTCGAAAGCCATTGCAGCTAGTACTCCTTATCCCAAATTAATTATTGTAATTGTATTATTGTAATTAATAAATAAATAAAATAAATAAAATAAATTTTAAATGTTCTCTTTTGCGTTTTAGGTCTTAGTTAATGGATTACAATTTGCTTTTTTTAATTATGTTCTATACTTCCTTCGGTTAAAAAATTTAAATACCTGTCACTACCTGACGTTTTGTAAAAACCCCACGTTAATCCTTTACCAAATAGGGAAATTTCTATAAAATCTTCTTTTCACCAAAGTCGCTCTTTTCTGTTACCCTACAATAGAAATAAAATATTTACTGAAGACTGAATGAAAAATTCTATGTTTCAAATCGAAACTATTAGTGAAAAATCAAATTTTTTTTTGGAGACGGTGGAGTGTAAACTCCAATTCTAAATTTTCGCAATATCAAATAAGAAGAAAATATATATAAAGAAACCCAAATAATAATAAGTAAATTTAGATAAAGCATTTACATATATAAAATAAAAAATAAATAAGAAAATTTGAATTTCAAAAGAATAGTTGGTATTAAAGTAATAAGAACTGATCTTGAGTTAAAACGTTGATATTTGAAAACGACAATTAAATTATAATATAAAAATTAAAAGTTTTAAATTGAAAAAAATACCTAGTAGTACCTACAAAAATAACTATTCAGAAGAAGTATTTTGTCATGTCATTCGAAGTACTATGAGAAATCTAACAAAATGTGGGGTTTATAAAATCTGAAAGACTTTAATAAATTATTGACAACTCTAGATTTCCTACACACCTTGGCCAAATTGACGAACTACAAAAAAAAAACCCCAACAAAAAGTGAGTATAGGGTTTGATAGTACCATATCACCACTTATAATAAAATCGCTAAATGAGTTTATGAGTTATGTCGATTTGAGCAATTTTACGTTAAGACTTAACAGAATTTTTTGGCAATTTTTTTGTGTTGTGTTCTTGAGCCATTATTTGTTTTTATTTTATTCTTTTATAAAATATTTTGGGCTTGAAAGCACTCCATAAATACTACTGAATGAATAAACTGATAAATAAATTATAAACTTAATTATATTAGATATATAGCGATATATAGATATATAGCGAAAAGCTCAGCTTGTTCATACACACTCTCGTATATAAAAAGAAAAACATTTCTCATGTTCTTTTCTTTCAAATGTTGAGTTAAATAGTTGATTAAGCATGAGTTGAAGTAATAGGCAGAAGGATGCTGACGATGAACAAGTCGCTTTGTTCGAAAGTAGCTACTCCATCTAGCGCTGTCTTCAATTTTTTTCTAATATTTCTCTTACATTACAAAAATTATTATCTTTCTTTCATTAGAAAAATATATACATGATCTTAAACCGAACAATAAATGACTAATTATTCCAATACAGATCAACAATACATAACAATAACATACAACACATGAGGTACAATGCATTTGTGTAATCTGTTAAGATTTCACATGCCATAACAGTTCCATCTAATGGACAATGGCAAAAACAAAGAGCTGTTCATATTACAAGACTTGTAATTGATCTGGCTATGTTAATGTAGAGAAAGCTAAAAATTAGAAAAGCTCAGCTTGTTCATACACACTCTCGTATATAAAAAGAAAAACATTTCTCATGTTCTTTTCTTTCAAATGTTGAGTTAAATAGTTGATTAAGCATGAGTTGAAGTAATAGGCAGAAGGATGCTGACGATGAACAAGTCGCTTTGTTCGAAAGTAGCTACTCCATCTAGCGCTGTCTTCAATTTTTTTCTAATATTTCTCTTACATTACAAAAATTATTATCTTTCTTTCATTTGAAAAATATATACATGATCTTAAACCGAACAATAAATGACTAAATATATAGCGATTTTTATTCACAAACAGCTCTTTCCAAGATTTCCTAGCAACGAAATTCAGAACAAAATTCAAGTACATGACATATACATGCCTGTCTAATAATAGTGAAAGCCTACAAACTTTGTCTGACTCCTGAACTTGTTAATGTTATTAGTTGGCCTAAAAGTGGGTGGGTTCTTACCAGTGGGCGTGGTACCTTCCATACAAATAATAAATAATTTATTTATTATACATTTAATTATAAAATTTATAAAAATAAGAATCTTATATAAAAAAAAATAATATATGATTAAAAAAAAAAAAACAATTAAAAGTTATCGTAAAACTTGCAACAAAACAATAAAAAATAAAATAAAATAAAACGGTCATTGTTCGAAACCCGCTGCAATGATTTTTTTTTTCTTTCAAAAGGCTTTATTGAGAACTTTCAAGAATAATTTTTTTTCATGTTATTGAACAAAAAAAAGATTACAAAAATCAAAAATATTTGAAACAAGTAAAATAAAAAATAATAGCACGAAAAACGAAAAAAAAAATTCTATTAAATATTCGCAAAAAATCACTCAAGTCGCCATATCCCAATAATTCCATTAACGATTTTTTTCTTTCATTCTGTTAGTGTTTAAAACACTATATACACTCTTTGTGGAGTATTTTTTCCGCAGTTCGTCAATTCCGCCTTGGTACTGATACAATCCCTCAATACAAAAAGTTAAATAACGACATTATTGAGCTAGAAGAAGTTCAAGTATTTATAAAAATTTTTGAAGAAACTATTTTTTTAGGATTTTGCTTTAAATAGAGTTACTTCCAAGCCCATATCATAAATTAAGTAATATATCCCTTAGCAAATGGAAACCATAACACTGAGACCTAGGTTGTGGATATTTTGCGTATAAACAAATAATTTTTTTACTAATCAATATTTTTTTGAGCAAAATCTTCAAAGAAACCAATAATACAAAAATACGTTTGGTTTTGCCGAACGGTAATGAAAAGACCAACCATCTATGTTGTTCAGTTATAGCTGAACAACACTATGCTAACAAACAGCAATATAACAAAAAATTAAAAAAATTTTATAATTAAATAACAAGTTTGGTCTGAGAACGCTAAAGGTTAATTCCATAGTGACAGACATGACATTAAGAGATCTTTCAAATCCAATATTATACAGTAAATGTTTTTCATTGTTCATAAAAATATACAGAATTACGCAAACTGACCAGAACAATATATTTAGAAAAAGTTAGAAAGCGTTATTGTTATTAATAACTGGGTACAAAAAGCAGTCGTGACAGCCATAACAACAAGCATCATTTTAAATGTTGTTGGTAAAACAGAGAAAAGCTCTGATGTTATTTGTATGACAAATAAGAAACATATGTTTGTAGAAGAGCTATTTTATTAATAAAGCATATAGAATATGAATTCTAAAATAAATTGTAGTAAAAAAAGTATTTTGTAATGTGACAGACATGACACTACCTTTATTTTCAAAATCATTTATTAACTGATTGAGTTTGAAATTGTTCAGGCTCAAGATCAAATGTTTTTACTTTAAATAAAGTAAAAGCATTAGCACATTTGTTTCAAAAATTGATCTATGTATATTCTGCATGACAGGTTATACAGCTGTTTCGGGAAGAGTCACCAACCCTCATCAGTAACCAAAAGCAGTAGATAGTTTGTTTGGTAAAAAGTTAAATTCATATATATTTGCTGAAAACAACCAAATGAGAATTCAAGCAAAAGTTATACTATTTAAGCCTCTTCCAATATAACAAACTAAAAATAGAACAACTTTGAAACAAATATGATTGTATACGAGTACACATTGCATACTACAATATACATGTTTGTTTTTGTCTTGAAAAAACAAGAAAAACAATTTGTTTTTGCTAAACTTACATTTAGCGTTAACGGCGTGCCCTCCGTATTTTTAATTTTATTATTTTTTATAAAAATAAAAAATCTTATTTTCGATCTTTATCAATTTAATGATTGAGTTTGAAATTGTTCAGGCTCAAGATCAAATGTTTTTACTTTAAATAAAGTAAAAGCATTAGCACATTTGTTTCAAAAATTGATCTATGTATATTCTGCATGACAGGTTATACAGCTGTTTCGGGAAGAGTCACCAACCCTCATCAGTAACCAAAAGCAGTAGATAGTTTGTTTGGTAAAAAGTTAAATTCATATATATTTGCTGAAAACAACCAAATGAGAATTCAAGCAAAAGTTATACTATTTAAGCCTCTTCCAATATAACAAACTAAAAATAGAACAACTTTGAAACAAATATGATTGTATACGAGTACACATTGCATACTACAATATACATGTTTGTTTTTGTCTTGAAAAAACAAGAAAAACAATTTGTTTTTGCTAAACTTACATTTAGCGTTAACGGCGTGCCCTCCGTATTTTTAATTTTATTATTTTTTATAAAAATAAAAAATCTTATTTTCGATCTTTATCAATTTAATGATTGAGTTTGAAATTGTTCAGGCTCAAGATCAAATGTTTTTACTTTAAATAAAGTAAAAGCATTAGCACATTTGTTTCAAAAATTGATCTATGTATATTCTGCATGACAGGTTATACAGCTGTTTCGGGAAGAGTCACCAACCCTCATCAGTAACCAAAAGCAGTAGATAGTTTGTTTGGTAAAAAGTTAAATTCATATATATTTGCTGAAAACAACCAAATGAGAATTCAAGCAAAAGTTATACTATTTAAGCCTCTTCCAATATAACAAACTAAAAATAGAACAACTTTGAAACAAATATGATTGTATACGAGTACACATTGCATACTACAATATACATGTTTGTTTTTGTCTTGAAAAAACAAGAAAAACAATTTGTTTTTGCTAAACTTACATTTAGCGTTAACGGCGTGCCCTCCGTATTTTTAATTTTATTATTTTTTATAAAAATAAAAAATCTTATTTTCGATCTTTATCAATTTAATGATTGAGTTTGAAATTGTTCAGGCTCAAGATCAAATGTTTTTACTTTAAATAAAGTAAAAGCATTAGCACATTTGTTTCAAAAATTGATCTATGTATATTCTGCATGACAGGTTATACAGCTGTTTCGGGAAGAGTCACCAACCCTCATCAGTAACCAAAAGCAGTAGATAGTTTGTTTGGTAAAAAGTTAAATTCATATATATTTGCTGAAAACAACCAAATGAGAATTCAAGCAAAAGTTATACTATTTAAGCCTCTTCCAATATAACAAACTAAAAATAGAACAACTTTGAAACAAATATGATTGTATACGAGTACACATTGCATACTACAATATACATGTTTGTTTTTGTCTTGAAAAAACAAGAAAAACAATTTGTTTTTGCTAAACTTACATTTAGCGTTAACGGCGTGCCCTCCGTATTTTTAATTTTATTATTTTTTATAAAAATAAAAAATCTTATTTTCGATCTTTATCAATTTAATGATTGAGTTTGAAATTGTTCAGGCTCAAGATCAAATGAACAATTTCAAACTCAATCATTAAATTGATAAAGATCGAAAATAAGATTTTTTATTTTTATAAAAAATAATAAAATTAAAAATACGGAGGGCACGCCGTTAACGCTAAATGTAAGTTTAGCAAAAACAAATTGTTTTTCTTGTTTTTTCAAGACAAAAACAAACATGTATATTGTAGTATGCAATGTGTACTCGTATACAATCATATTTGTTTCAAAGTTGTTCTATTTTTAGTTTGTTATATTGGAAGAGGCTTAAATAGTATAACTTTTGCTTGAATTCTCATTTGGTTGTTTTCAGCAAATATATATGAATTTAACTTTTTACCAAACAAACTATCTACTGCTTTTGGTTACTGATGAGGGTTGGTGACTCTTCCCGAAACAGCTGTATAACCTGTCATGCAGAATATACATAGATCAATTTTTGAAACAAATGTGCTAATGCTTTTACTTTATTTAAAGTAAAAACATTTGATCTTGAGCCTGAACAATTTCAAACTCAATCATTAAATTGATAAAGATCGAAAATAAGATTTTTTATTTTTATAAAAAATAATAAAATTAAAAATACGGAGGGCACGCCGTTAACGCTAAATGTAAGTTTAGCAAAAACAAATTGTTTTTCTTGTTTTTTCAAGACAAAAACAAACATGTATATTGTAGTATGCAATGTGTACTCGTATACAATCATATTTGTTTCAAAGTTGTTCTATTTTTAGTTTGTTATATTGGAAGAGGCTTAAATAGTATAACTTTTGCTTGAATTCTCATTTGGTTGTTTTCAGCAAATATATATGAATTTAACTTTTTACCAAACAAACTATCTACTGCTTTTGGTTACTGATGAGGGTTGGTGACTCTTCCCGAAACAGCTGTATAACCTGTCATGCAGAATATACATAGATCAATTTTTGAAACAAATGTGCTAATGCTTTTACTTTATTTAAAGTAAAAACATTTGATCTTGAGCCTGAACAATTTCAAACTCAATCATTAAATTGATAAAGATCGAAAATAAGATTTTTTATTTTTATAAAAAATAATAAAATTAAAAATACGGAGGGCACGCCGTTAACGCTAAATGTAAGTTTAGCAAAAACAAATTGTTTTTCTTGTTTTTTCAAGACAAAAACAAACATGTATATTGTAGTATGCAATGTGTACTCGTATACAATCATATTTGTTTCAAAGTTGTTCTATTTTTAGTTTGTTATATTGGAAGAGGCTTAAATAGTATAACTTTTGCTTGAATTCTCATTTGGTTGTTTTCAGCAAATATATATGAATTTAACTTTTTACCAAACAAACTATCTACTGCTTTTGGTTACTGATGAGGGTTGGTGACTCTTCCCGAAACAGCTGTATAACCTGTCATGCAGAATATACATAGATCAATTTTTGAAACAAATGTGCTAATGCTTTTACTTTATTTAAAGTAAAAACATTTGATCTTGAGCCTGAACAATTTCAAACTCAATCATTAAATTGATAAAGATCGAAAATAAGATTTTTTATTTTTATAAAAAATAATAAAATTAAATCATTTATTAACTCTTTTCTTTTCTTACTGAAAAAATAGGGGCTATAAAAATTTTCAAAAATACATCTAAAATACTATTGTCATATTTTCATGCCATTTGAACCATTTGCCTTGAAATGGTATCAATAAAAAATTATTTAAATTAAAATTGTGCCTAAGGTTGACCTTTGCATGAAATTACCCTAAATCCCTTGCAGTTTATACTACACTGGCCTAGACTTTCATCCTGACTATGAAATTTACAGCCCCCCCCCCCCCCCCCCCCCCGTATGGTTGTTGCACTGTGTTATTGTATAAAAATATTATGAAAAAAGCAAAATACATTTTTTAAGTAGAATTTTTTTTCGACCTGATTATTTTTTGGAAGAAAAAACATTTCTTTTTGCTCTCTCTCCTACAGTATTGGTTGAAAAATATAAATAAATGAAAAAATATGAAACGAATGAGAACTAAGAAACCGAGATAAAAAAGTGGATTAATTTTAAAATAATCACTTTTCCATTACTTGGAAGGTATGGAGCAACACCTTTGGATATGATTTTAAATAGCTTTCAATGATGTAAATACAATGTTAGTATGAACAAACTAAACCTGTAAAACCTCATAATATGGATTAAAATTATAAACTACAAATCCATAAAAAAAATAAATGTACAAAAATTAAATATATAGTAAAAAATATTGGGAAAAACATAACCTTATATATTAAAAGAATTTATGAAAACTCAAATCAGTCCGTCAGGCCATTCTATCCGACCGATTTCCTTAATTTTTTTTAATGAAGCATTTGAATTTACGCAACTCCCACCTTACTCAAGTTATACTTTTTTCAATATTTTTTCAATATTTTCCTTCACTCAAACCTCTATAACTAGAGTTCTAATTAACATAGGCTGTTGACATAAGTCTAAGAACACTCAGTGGATCAAAATCTTTCTTTTGAGCTATTAACTGCTGGTTTGAGGAAAGTTATGCGTGGACAACCAACTTTACTTTTACTGCACGTTAACTTCTCTTGGCATATTTTGGCATTACTGTACGTTAACTTTTCTTGGCATATTTTGGCATTACTGTACGTTAACTTCTCAGGGCAAATGCGGATATTGTTTTACTGTACGTTAACTTCTCCCGCATATTTTAGTATTACTGTACGTTAACATCTCTTGGCATATTTTGGTATTACTGTACGTTAACTTCTCTTGGGAAATTTTAGTATTACTGTTCGTAAACTTCTCCGGACAAATTCCGATACTGTTTTACTGTTTGTTAACTTCTTCCGCATATTTTGGTATTACTGTACGTTAACTTCTCTTGGCATATTTTGGTATTACTGTACGTTAACTTCTCCCGCATATTTTGGTATTACTGTACGTTAACTTCTCTTGGCATATTTTGGTATTACTGTACGTTAACTTCTCCCGCATATTTTGGTATTACTGTACGTTAACTTCTCTTGGCATATTTTGGTATTACTGTACGTTAACTTCTCCCGCATATTTTGGTATTACTGTACGTTAACATCTCTTGGCATATTTTGGTATTACTGTACGTTAACTTCTCCGGCATATTTTGGTATTACTGTACGTTAACTTCTCTTGGCATATTTTGGTATTACTGTACGTTAACTTCTCCCGCATATTTTGGTATTACTATACGTTAACTTCTCTTGGCATATTTTGGTATTACTGTACGTTAACTTCTCCCGCATATTTTGGTATTACTGTACGTCAACTTCTCCCGCATATTTTGGTATTACTGTTCGTTAACTTCTCCGGACAAATTCCGATATTGTTTTACTGTACGTTAACTTCTCTCTCTCTTACTGTACTGGTATTACTGTGCTTTATCTCGAGAAAGAACATTCAGAAATGTAGAGGTAGAAATTAAACATAAGAGCCGACGAAGAGCTAATATTTTCTGGAATGAAGTACTGTAAAATGGTTTTGTGTAATAATTACACCCTCTCATACATAGTCTATCCTAATGCTGCGGAGCAGCACGGCTCCTCGAGGAGTTTTCCATTCTAAAGTGCAAGAGGGCGGACAGAGTGCGGAAGAACGGATAAATAAATTGCAAATTTTAAAAAACCCTGGCTCAAAAAAGGGCAAAAACAAGCGATTCGCAAAAAAACTGAAAGATTTTTTCACAAAAAAGCATAAAATAAATTAAGGGCCCCGCAAGTTTTAAAACGCCAGCCAAAAAAAAAAAAATACCAAAAATTATTAAAAACTATATATATCAAATATATATATATATATATATAAATATAAAATAAAAACAAATTGAAAAAATAAAAAAAAAATTTAAAAATTAAAAAAAAAAATTAAAAACAATTTCAAGTTTTAATTAAAAACCCACAAAATAATTATAAAAATTAATATAATATAATATAATGCTGCGGAGCAACACGGGTCCTCTAGTTTATATTAGAATTTCAGCAACTGATATTAAGTTAACAAAAGTTGAAATGGGGGCGTAAAATATAAATATATAGTGAACAAATAAGTGCAAATTGAAGATTCCATAAAGACAGCATCAGTCCTATAACAAGCTCGTGTTAACTTCTTCATTAGTGATGAAGTTGACACCCAGCCGCTTCCACAAATGACATTTAACTCACTTCTTAAGATATTCTTTTTTGCTGGGTTTTATCCATAAGTCTGTAAAATTTTTTTAAAATGGCTTCCTGTGTACCACCTTCAAAGCGTGTTTAGCCAACACTGAATTTATAGGACATATCGTCTTGCCAGTGCAATACTGTAACAACTCAAAATGTTTTCCGAAAACTGCTCTATTGGGCTGGAAGAGACTCAGAGTAATATTTTAACATCTCAGAATGTCCAGTGAAATTAGAATACATATTCTTATATTACACTAAACAAATTATACTGAACAATAAAACTTTAAACCGTAATATCTCAAAACTATCTATTTTGTGTTGTTGCATATTGCACTGTCATAAAATATTATGGACAATTGTGTGAGTAACTGTTTTGTCATACAAAATTTATTTGTTGGAAAATATTGTATTTTTTATAAAATTTTTTCTTGGTTTTAATTTCGTGATATCTACAAATTCAGCCATAACGAAAATTATGAAATTAATGAATTAAATAAAAATCATTGTACAACATTTTATAGTTTCATGTCATTGATATAACGGGTGATTTTTTTGAGGTTAGGATTTTCATGCATTAGTATTTGACAGATCACGTGGGATTTCAGACATGGTGTCAAAGAGAAAGATGCTCAGTATGCTTTGACATTTCATCATGAATAGACTTACTAACGAGCAACGCTTGCAAATCATTGAATTTTATTACCAAAATCAGTGTTCGGTTCGAAATGTGTTTCGCGCTTTACGTCCGATTTATGGTCTACATAATCGACCAAGTGAGCAAACAATTAATGCGATTGTGACCAAGTTTCGCACTCAGTTTACTTTATTGGACATTAAACCAACCACACGAATGCGTACAGTGCGTACAGAAGAGAATATTGCGTCTGTTTCTGAGAGTGTTACTGAAGACCGTGAAATGTCGATTCGTCGCCGTTCACAGCAATTGGGTTTGTGTTATTCGACCACATGGAAGATTTTACGCAAAGATCTTGGTGTAAAACCGTATAAAATACAGCTCGTGCAAGAACTGAAGCCGAACGATCTGCCACAACGTCTAATTTTCAGTGAATGGGCCCTAGAAAAGTTGGCAGAAAATCCGCTTTTTTATCGACAAATTTTGTTCAGCGATGAGGCTCATTTCTGGTTGAATGGCTTCGTAAATAAGCAAAATTGCCGTATTTGGAGTGAAGAGCAACCAGAAGCCGTTCAAGAACTGCCCATGCATCCCGAAAAATGCACTGTTTGGTGTGGTTTGTACGCTGGTGGAATCATTGGACCGTATTTTTTCAAAGATGCTGTTGGACGCAACGTTACGGTGAATGGCGATCGCTATCGTTCGATGCTAACAAACTTTTTGTTGCCAAAAATGGAAGAACTGAACTTAGTTGACATGTGGTTTCAACAAGATGGCGCTACATGCCACACAGCTCGCGATTCTATGGCCATTTTGAGGGAAAACTTCGGAGAACAATTCATCTCAAGAAATGGACCGGTAAGTTGGCCACCAAGATCATGCGATTTGACGCCTTTAGACTATTTTTTGTGGGGCTACGTCAAGTCTAAAGTCTACAGAAATAAGCCAGCAACTATTCCAGCTTTGGAAGACAACATTTCCGAAGAAATTCGGGCTATTCCGGCCGAAATGCTCGAAAAAGTTGCCCAAAATTGGACTTTCCGAATGGACCACCTAAGACGCAGCCGCGGTCAACATTTAAATGAAATTATCTTCAAAAAGTAAATGTCATGGACCAATCTAACGTTTCAAATAAAGAACCGATGAGATTTTGCAAATTTTATGCGTTTTTTTTTAAAAAAAAGTTATCAAGCTCTTAAAAAATCACCCGTTATAAAATCAAAACTTAATTATCAAATTTAGTTCAGAATCGAAATTATTGGTGAGATGAAGATACTCGTACATGAACCTTGCTTTGTATTTTCAAGATCTAATTTTTGAAGATACAACGAACAAGCATAAGGAAAATAAACTCACAAATTACTTGAAATAAGATAAACAAAAAAGCGATTATGAATATTTTTAACAAATAAAATCTTTTAATTTTAAATTTATAATTTTTAATTTTTAATTTTTAATTTTTAATTTTTAATTTTTAATTTTTAATTTTTAATTTTTAATTTTTAATTTTTAATTTTTAATTTTTAATTTTTAATTTTTAATTTTTAATTTTTAATTTTTAATTTTTAATTTTTAATTTTTAATTTTTAATTTTTAATTTTTAATTTTTAATTTTTAATTTTTAATTTTTAATTTTTAATTTTTAATTTTTAATTTTTAATTTTTAATTTTTAATTTTTAATTTTTAATTTTTAATTTTTAATTTTTAATTTTTAATTTTTAATTTTTAATTTTTAATTTTTAATTTTTAATTTTTAATTTTTAATTTTTAATTTTTAATTTTTAATTTTTAATTTTTAATTTTTAATTTTTAATTTTTAATTTTTAATTTTTAATTTTTAATTTTTAATTTTTAATTTTTAATTTTTAATTTTTAATTTTTAATTTTTAATTTTTAATTTTTAATTTTTAATTTTTAATTTTTAATTTTTAATTTTTAATTTTTAATTTTTAATTTTTAATTTTTAATTTTTAATTTTTAATTTTTAATTTTTAATTTTTAATTTTTAATTTTTAATTTTTAATTTTTAATTTTTAATTTTAAATTTCAAATTTTTTATTTTTAATTTTTAATTTTTAATTTTTAATTTTTAATTTTTAATTTTTAATTTTTAATTTTTAATTTTTAATTTTTAATTTTTAATTTTTAATTTTTAATTTTTAATTTTTATACCCTATACCACTATGTGGTTTGGGTGTAATGACTTTGTGCTGCTGTTTGTAACAACCAAAAATATTTGACCTAGACCCATCTTTAATTATACCGATCGAATCAGAATCACATTATGAGTTGATTTAACAATGTCCGTCCGTCCGTCCGTCCGTCCGTCTGTGTGTCCATGTAAAGCTTGTAATCAAACTGCAGGTCGCAAATATGAATATATTTTGATGAAATTTGGTATATAAGCTTTTATCGGCCATGGGATGAACGCTATTGAAATTGGTGAGAATCGGTCCATGTTCAGACCTAGCCCCCATACAAATTACCCATATGAAATCGACATAAATTGCCATAAGATCCAAATTGTCATATAGATCTTACTCAAATTGGGTTTGTATGCGTTCATTACATCCACTAATGAGTAGTCCAAAAATGATCCCTTTGACCCCATACAGAGCTGCTTCCCGATCTTCACTTATATCTATTAAAAAACAAAAATATTGCACTGATTCTTCTCAAATTTTGTTTGTACATATTTTTGCAAAATACAAGAGACTTTACCAAACATGAACAGGATCGGTCCATTTTTGGACCTAGTCCCTTTATAGATATAGCATCCTATATGAACTTTTTCATATCTGCAGCCAAAAAAATTTATAAAAATAAAACTCAAATTTGGTTTTTGCTTATTTTCTATGTCCAGTCTTAGGCCCAACTAAGAGATAGGGTTTCTAAACGCATGGTATAGGGTATCATATAGTCGGTCTAGACCGACTATAATTTTCTTACTTGTTAATTTTTAATTTTTAATTTTTAATTTTTAATTTTTAATTTTTAATTTTTAATTTTTAATTTTTAATTTTTAATTTTTAATTTTTAATTTTTAATTTTTAATTTTTAATTTTTAATTTCTAATTTTTAATTTTTAATTTTTAATTTTTAATTTTTAATTTTTAATTTTTAATTTTTAATTTTTAATTTTTAATTTTTAATTTTTAATTTTTAATTTTTAATTTTTAATTTTTAATTTTTAATTTTTAATTTTTAATTTTTAATTTTTAATTTTTAATTTTTAATTTTTAATTTTTAATTTTTAATTTTTAATTTTTAATTTTTAATTTTTAATTTTTAATTTTTAATTTTTAATTTTTAATTTTTAATTTTTAATTTTTAATTTTTAATTTTTAATTTTTAATTTTTAATTTTTAATTTTTAATTTTTAATTTTTAATTTTTAATTTTTAATTTTAAATTTTAAATTTTTTATTTTTAATTTTTAATTTTTAATTTTTAATTTTTAATTTTTAATTTTTAATTTTTAATTTTTAATTTTTAATTTTTAATTTTTAATTTTTAATTTTTATACCCTCTACCACTATGTGGTTTGGGTGTAATGACTTTGTGCTGCTGTTTGTAACAACCAAAAATATTTGACCTAGACCCATCTTTAATTATACCGATCGAATCAGAATCACTTTATGAGTTGATTTAACAATGTCCGTCCGTCCGTCCGTCCGTCCGTCCGTCCGTCCGTCTGTGTGTCCATGTAAAGCTTGTAATCAAACTGCAGGTCGCAAATATGAATATATTTTGATGAAATTTGGTATATAAGCTTTTATCGGCCATGGGATGAACGCTATTGAAATTGGTGAGAATCGGTCCATGTTCAGACCTAGCCCCCATACAAATTACCCATATGAAATCGACATAAATTGCCATAAGATCCAAATTGTCATATAGATCTTACTCAAATTGGGTTTGTATGCGTTCATTACATCCACTAATGAGTAGTCCAAAAATGATCCCTTTGACCCCATACAGAGCTGCTTCCCGATCTTCACTTATATCTATTAAAAAACAAAAATATTGCACTGATTCTTCTCAAATTTTGTTTGTACATATTTTTGCAAAATACAAGAGACTTTACCAAACATGAACAGGATCGGTCCATTTTTGGACCTAGTCCCTTTATAGATATAGCATCCTATATGAACTTTTTCATATCTGCAGCCAAAAAAATTTATAAAAATAAAACTCAAATTTGGTTTTTGCTTATTTTCTATGTCCAGTCTTAGGCCCAACTAAGAGATAGGGTTTCTAAACGCATGGTATAGGGTATCATACAGTCGGTCTAGACCGACTATAATTTTCTTACTTGTTAATTTTTAATTTTTAATTTTTAATTTTTAATTTTTAATTTTTAATTTTTAATTTTTAATTTTTAATTTTTAATTTTTAATTTTTAATTTTTAATTTTTAATTTTTAATTTTTAATTTTTAATTTCTAATTTTTAATTTTTAATTTTTAATTTTTAATTTTTAATTTTTAATTTTTAATTTTTAATTTTTAATTTTTAATTTTTAATTTTTAATTTTTAATTTTTAATTTTTAATTTTTAATTTTTAATTTTTAATTTTTAATTTTTAATTTTTAATTTTTAATTTTTAATTTTTAATTTTTAATTTTTAATTTTTAATTTTTAATTTTTAATTTTTAATTTTTAATTTTTAATTTTTAATTTTTAATTTTTAATTTTTAATTTTTAATTTTTAATTTTTAATTTTTAATTTTTAATTTTTAATTTTTAATTTTTAATTTTAAATTTTAAATTTTTTATTTTTAATTTTTAATTTTTAATTTTTAATTTTTAATTTTTAATTTTTAATTTTTAATTTTTAATTTTTAATTTTTAATTTTTAATTTTTAATTTTTAATTTTTATACCCTCTACCACTATGTGGTTTGGGTGTAATGACTTTGTGCTGCTGTTTGTAACAACCAAAAATATTTGACCTAGACCCATCTTTAATTATACCGATCGAATCAGAATCACTTTATGAGTTGATTTAACAATGTCCGTCCGTCCGTCCGTCCGTCCGTCCGTCCGTCCGTCTGTGTGTCCATGTAAAGCTTGTAATCAAACTGCAGGTCGCAAATATGAATATATTTTGATGAAATTTGGTATATAAGCTTTTATCGGCCATGGGATGAACGCTATTGAAATTGGTGAGAATCGGTCCATGTTCAGACCTAGCCCCCATACAAATTACCCATATGAAATCGACATAAATTGCCATAAGATCCAAATTGTCATATAGATCTTACTCAAATTGGGTTTGTATGCGTTCATTACATCCACTAATGAGTAGTCCAAAAATGATCCCTTTGACCCCATACAGAGCTGCTTCCCGATCTTCACTTATATCTATTAAAAAACAAAAATATTGCACTGATTCTTCTCAAATTTTGTTTGTACATATTTTTGCAAAATACAAGAGACTTTACCAAACATGAACAGGATCGGTCCATTTTTGGACCTAGTCCCTTTATAGATATAGCATCCTATATGAACTTTTTCATATCTGCAGCCAAAAAAATTTATAAAAATAAAACTCAAATTTGGTTTTTGCTTATTTTCTATGTCCAGTCTTAGGCCCAACTAAGAGATAGGGTTTCTAAACGCATGGTATAGGGTATCATACAGTCGGTCTAGACCGACTATAATTTTCTTACTTGTTAATTTTTAATTTTTAATTTTTAATTTTTAATTTTTAATTTTTAATTTTTAATTTTTAATTTTTAATTTTTAATTTTTAATTTTTAATTTTTAATTTTTAATTTTTAATTTTTAATTTTTAATTTTTAATTTTTAATTTTTAATTTTTAATTTTTAATTTTTAATTTTTAATTTTTAATTTTTAATTTTTAATTTTTAATTTTTAATTTTTAATTTTTAATTTTTAATTTTTCATTTTTCAAAACGTTTTTATAACGCTATTCGCTCCGTCATTTTATCTCCAAACATTTCCTAATGAAATCTTCTTAATCTTTTCATCATTGCGGTTGTACTGTGAAATAGATTTTTAACCACCTGATAAATTTTATTATCTGTCCATGTAAAAATATATTAATTAATTCACAGTGAAGTATGTTTGAGTTAGTATTAAAAATATGACTCATACGTATAAGTGTGTTTTACTCTATGAATAAATAATACTGAACATGTTATGTTATTCAAAAAACTTATTTGAAAAAAAGGGGAATTTGACAATTTTTTAGATTTTATTCAATAAAATTAGTCCACCTTGATTTGCTGAAGCTGTTTGCTAAAGAACGAAGGGAAAAGTCGTCTATGGTTCTTGAGTTATAGTGAAAAACTAAGAGAAGCTTGGTCTGAGAACACCAAACCCTTTAGAGGTTTTACTATACTGGCCTATTACTAACCCTGACTTTTATTTATTACCGCTTAAATTGAATATTTGTCGTAGCGAAAATCGTAATATTTTCTTATTTAATATAAATACTTTATACAAAAAAATTTTATTTATTAAGACTTTGTCTTTTTGTATATGACACCTAATTTTGGCTCTGACTATCTATATTTGGCAATAACAAAAAGGCTTTCCTTTATTTAAAAATATTTAAAAATATTTTTTGTTCAAAAAAGTTTAATAGAAATTTCGAAACTCAGATCAAATCAAAACAAATTGTTATCGAAAATTTGCCATCGATAATTTCTTATATTTACCAAAGTGAAATTCTAAGAAAAATTTTACTCAATTATGTATAAAGGGTTGTGGGCTCTGAAGGAAAATTAACGCTTAAAGATATCAAAAGATTTACCGTGTTTTTTAAATTATTTATCCAAATATTGAATTTCGATTGATTTTTCTTGACAGCGTATGCGGCGATTAGTCCCATGAACAATTTAAAAGCTGTGATGAATTTTAATTTTCTGAACATCAAAAATACAACAAATTATTGAATGCGAATTTTTAGTTAATTTAAAAAATGTTTTACGAAATTCTATTTTTTAGGAAATTTATATTTATATTTCCGTTTATGCTTTGAAAAACTTTTAAAATTCTGACTTTTTTATGAATATTAAAATCTTTCTCATAATTAGAGAAAAATGGTTGGATACAGAAACCGTTTTGAGTTTTATTTTAAAATTTCAAAACACTTAAAACAATGAAATTTTTTTTCATTGTGCAATTTCTGGAATATTCGGAAACTCTTAATCAATCAGAAATAAATATTTAAAGGAAACTAAAAAAGTGTTTGAGAAAATTTCATATTTTTTGGGGAAAATTTTTTCAATATATTCAAATGATGATTTAAAAAAAATATATTCAATGTTTGAAGTTTTTGTTATGAAAATTTATAAAGTTTTCATAAAAACTTGAAAAGATTGTATTGTATAAATTCTGAGCCATTCGGAATTTATTTAGCAGTCCGCTATATGTACTGACATGTTGAAATAATTTTGAATTTAAAAACAATTTTGTATATATATAAAAATTTACAAAAAATATTGTACGTATTAAGTATTATTATGGCATGTTACTGTATATTTTATCTTCCAGCTTTCTTTCATAGTTATGGTTTAACATTTTTTTAATGAGAAATAAAATATTATAAGCTATTGGAGAATTTGTATTTTATGTTATTGCTTATTTAAAACAGACCAATTTTATTAAAATAAATTAAATATTTAAATAAAAATTATATAATAAAAGACAACGAAAGATTTTTTTTTTTGTAAAAAACATATTTTGATGAAAGATGAAATGTTATTTCTCTTTAATAAACTAACTAACAAAATTTCTAGCATTAACAATGTAAAGAATTACAACAACTATTGAATTAAAATTAATATAAACTTACTCATTCACACTTGTCCCTAATAATATTTATAAATATCACTTTAAATTTTTTTTATTTATTAAATTCTGTACCTCTACAAGTATTATAAATATATAAAATGATTACGAAAACAAAATTTAAGCTTAAAGGCAATTTTAATATATAATAAAACATATATATATACATAAATATGTATATAACCACATATATTTAAGTACAACAATAATAAAAATAAATAAATAGGCAAATAATCTATTGTAATAACAATAAAATAAGAAACAAAAAAAACTTTAATTTATAAGACTTAAAAATATAAATTCTTAGTTATGTTTTAGAAAAACATAAATTTGAATTGAAACAAATTTATAGAATTAAAATCATTTTTTTATTGCTAAATCCTGCACGGGGTGTTGCTTAATTAAAATTGTTTTCATTTTAAAATTTAAGATTATTATAATTTCCTTTAATAAATTTTATTTAAAAACCAGCTCGTGCAATTTTTCTTCAAGACTATGAAAAATACTAAAAATTTAATCGAAGTTTTTCGAAAAAATATTTTCTACTATATATATTTTTCTCACATTCCCCATTTACTGAATATTCCATTAAATTTTAAGAATTACTTTCGTCTTTTTCTTAACATAGTTTAACTAAAGTTTTTGCTTAAAGACTCAAAATAATAGCAGACTTCCATAATTATTAAATAAAATTAAGCTTTTTCTTTTTCTTTTCATTCTTTTGATATTATTAGTTCGTTGTCACTCTCTACTAGTTTAAGTGCATGATGTTATTAATGATAAACAAAAACTAAGAGTTATTAAGAAGAAATAAAAGAAACAAAAACAAATGCAAGAAGCATTAAAAAATATTGCAGCAAAAAAAGTTTTGTAAATTATATTTTCATAATAAAACCAAAATGGAAAAGATGAAATTAACAACAAAAAAAAAAAAAAAAAAAATTAAAAAGAAACAACGAAATAAAACATGAACAAATAGCGTAGTAATGAACATAAAAAAGTAAAAATTAATTATTTTTCTTTAAATTTGAGATAAAAGTGGTAAGTAATGGAAACAAATATCTGAGCTTATAGAAATTGTGAGTGGGGCTTCAAGATGTTTCAAAAAAATATCGAAATATTTAAACGAATCAAAAAGTAATGAAGAAGAAGTATTTTCGATTAGATACACTTGAAAGAAAAAATTCCCCTCACTTGAGGATGGAATTTTTAATCTATAATATTAAGAGGCTAGGCGATTTCTTGTGACTGATGTTTTGTTCTACCATTTTATCCCGATTTTGATCAAACGTATATTATTTGAAAGGTATTTCCTTTTAACCGTTTTGCAAATTTACAGATTTTTAAATTTTTGCCTTTTTGCTATGTGCGTGTTTATTACATTTGTTTATGTGTTTGTAATTAAAATGAGTTTGTTTTTGTGTTGAGTTGTGAATTGGCTATAATTATTATACATACCTTAGGGTCTTGCTTTAATGAAAAAAAAAAAAATATCCTAGAATTTGCGCTCGAATTTCTAGGGCTGGAATCTGCTAGTATTAATAAAAATACGAATAAAATATTTTCTATTATGAACTATATTGGCACAATGGGAATTTAATTTGTTTTTCAAAAAACTTATGACACATTCCTAATTCGTTTTTTTTTTTTTTTTGTTTACAACGCAAAAAATGTACAATTACCCTCGAATTGTCCAACGCCTCACAGTGGCAGAAAATCGTTTTTCATCGGCAAAAATTCTGTAACTTTTGAACCGAACGAAATATTTTAGTAATTTTTTTAATGGATAGGAATTTAGTTGAACTTGAATCAGTTTTAAGTTCATTAAAAGTTTTTGAGTACTTTTTAAGGAATTGTAGGTTAAAGTTGAACTTTTAGTTTTTTTTTTTTTAAATTTAAGCGTAAAATATGGGGCGTTTTTTTTTTGTGTATTAAAAAATGTCACATTTTGAGCTTAATAATAATTATAAGCATTTTTTGTAATAATAAAGTAAAATTAACTGAAAATTTTGCTATTATACTGAAAAATTAAAAATTTTTTTCTGTCAAATTTAAATATTAATTTTAAATTAAATGAATTTTTGTTGTTTTTTTTTTATACAAATTTTATTATACTGTGCTAGTGTTTTATCCTTTCGTTCTTAGAACGCGAATAAGAAAAAGAAATGTAAGTATCATGATTTTATTATGTAGGCTATTAAAAAGTGGCAGGTCTAGTAAGTTTTTAATAAGTTTGTATAAATTTGCCTAGTAGTTGGTTTTACTTTATTGCATACAAATATTGGTAATTAAAAGAATATTAAATTAAAAGTACAGGCTCCAAGAAAGTAGCCACATGTAGGCTGTACATCTTAACGATTGAAAATATTCTAAATCTTAATATTTGAGCCTAAGATTAATATCATTATATCCACCATTATATCAAATCATATATTCTTTGAAGTCTTCACATTAACAACAGCAGTGATATAGACTTTCAATGAAAGTGCTACGAATGAGAGTTATTTTGGTATCAGTGTTTTTACCAGAGCAGAAATTTTCCTAAAGGATTTTTTTTTTTTTTTTTTTAAATAAATTTATATAAAATAACAAGTATGAAAGTTATAGGCAGATAAGGAAAACAAAACATCATGAGTTATAGGAAAAGTCAAAGTCAAAACATCGAGAGATACCGCACATTGTTTTAAACGAATGTTGCCACACCGCTTTATATGAGGACTATCACTGAATCATATAATTTCGTATATTCGATTTCATAATTAACACACAGGAATGACATGGACACAGAGCGAGGAAGATGGTTGGAGGAATAAATATGATTCAGTCTTTGTGTTGACTATTTTTGATTAAATTATTTCTAATGAGAAAGAAAAGTTTTTTGAAAAACTTATTTTTCTATAGAATCTAAACAAATCCTTCTTCCTAAACGAAATGTTTTTTGTTTTATTTTTGAAAAGTTAATCTTTTCAGCAACTGCTGAAAATATATATATATATTTTTTTTTTGTTTATTGATTACTAATGGAATATAATATGACTAAGGTGGTTCGGTCACCATAGAAAAAAAAATCGAGCCAGTCACCCCCTAGGATTAAAGATTGGTTCAAGACGATTCGGAAAAATATTTTTCTATTTTTTTGCCACGCCCCTGGATACCGCCCTTACAGTTTTTTGTACACTGTAGTACCATTGTACTATATATAGTCCATTGTAGTATATATTGTCCATTTATAGTCCGATCATAACATAATGTATACTATTGTTCATGCCTTCATAATAGCTACATTTCTCCCTTTAATAATTTTTGACTCCGATGTCAAATTCTGGTAGTGACTTTGACAATCTAATGCCGAACATTTTGAAACACAAGGAAAGCGGCTTTAATTTCATGAAAATTTTTCTTCAAAAGTATTAACTTCGATCCATAAACAAAAAAGTTACAGAGATTTAAATAAAGCATTAATCAAATGATCAAAAATGTCACCTCTTAGTGTGTTTTTGAGATATGACAACTCTTTTTGTGAAAAGAAAGCCACATTAATTTGATGAAGCTTTAAAAAATAAAATATGGACGTACAACTTTTTTAAGACAAATTTTGGCAAGAATTGAGATTGCTATACTGTTCGCGATTTCTTATTTTAGCAAATATAAATAAAGCCCATGCATCTTTCGTCTGTAACCTCATTTGCGGATTCACTAACAACCCGCACAAAACGTTCAGTATTTTGAGAATGGCGCGGAAATTCTAAAACATAAATTATACGTTATTAGTTATTATTGATACGTAAAATTTTGGATATAATTACCTGGTATTTAAATTACTTCATGAGATAAATTTTGGTATTGCACCAATTGATTTTTATAAATATTTGGCGCACCATTTGTCCTCAAATATAAAAAATGTTGGATGACTTGGTGTTTTGTTGGTAATTTTGTTTTTCCGATATAACACGCTTCGAAATGCATTTTGTTTTAATGTTAAATTTTATTAATTATTATTTATTGTAATTAAATTTAGTGGAATATATATATATATTTGAAAATGATAACCATAACGAATTTAAATAAACCAATTTCAGAATGAAAAGAAAGTATTTTTGACATTTGATAAATGAACGACAAAATCGAATGTGAGCAAAATAGAATGTCACTTTGGTATGTCAGCTCTTTTGTTTTTGCACTATTTTATGTTCCCTGTTCTGTAATATTATTTTTTTTAACCTCTGCAACTTTTTTGTTTATGAATAGAACTGAACACTGTCAAAGCAAAAGTTCCATGAAATTTATGCGGATTCACTTTCATTTAAAAATAATTGCCATTAGGGTGGGTAGGAACTGAGATACTGAAAGTCGGAAAAATTTTTGACGTTGGATTAAAAAGTTATTAAAGAAAGAAATGTAGCCATAATGAAACCATGCACAACGACATAAAACATGTTATGATAGGGCCAAAAACGGCGCTGCAGTGAACAAAAAACTAAAAGGGCGGCATCTAGGGGCGCGGCAAAAAAATAAAAAATATTTTTCCGAATCGTGTTTAACTAATCTTTAATCCTAAGTTAGGACAAGCTCAACTTTCTTTGACGAACCACCTTAATGTACACTATAATAAACAATAGTTAACAATATTTTTGGTATATACAACGACCCTTGCTATAGTACTCTAGTACTCGTATTATAAATATGGTAACAAATGATTTTAACAAATAAATTTCTTATTTTTTTTATTGCAGGGAAAAGTTTAAAAAACATTGATTTTGTAAGAAGGTTTAAGATCTTAAAACGCAAACTTTATTCTTTATTCCGATAACCACCAAAACTTTTTGGTTTTTGATTCTTTTAAGGAATTTAAATCTATTCTTGATGATATCTTTGTATCATATTTAATATTCAAATTTGTTGCAGTCCACTGTTTTTATAATTGCCCGTCTATAACTCTGGTCCACAAATTAAAAAAAAAATTGACTGCAGAAACGAAGCTTGTTTTTTAACTAATCTGGGTGCGCTGAGTTCGAATCTGGCATAAAAATTGGGCTATCTCCTGTTGTTAATTTTTTGTCGCATGCTGGCGATACTGTAAAACAGTCAATACTGACACTACAATTTCACAATTATTAATTTGACAGAAACCCACATTCATTATAAATTTTCATAACAGTAGCGCTTAAGCATATCAGGGAGATCGAGTGTTACTGATTCAAGCTATTTTTGCTTTGTTTGTGGTGAATATTTAGTTTTGCTGTCAGAAACTTGGACAAACCGTGAACACCGACAATGTTTTGCAATAGTTGCAGTACTGTTTTATACAAGTGGTCAGATGGCAAGAAGATCTATTTCGATTTTTCAATTCCAGTACTTTGGAGAGAGTTAAGCAACCACCAAACCGATTGTTATTTCTGTTTAACAAAAGTTGCTGGATTCAATATGAAAAATCGAAAAAAATATTAATTACGCGAATGTCCCATCGGTTTGCAAACCAATTCAACGTCCACCAAAAGATCCATTACCAGTGTGCTACGAGCAGTGATCCCGAAACATCTTTCACCAGCAGTGGTAGTTTGTATGAGGCTGATGATGAACGCCATTTAGTGACCCAAGCTGAGCTGAATGATCTAATTACGGATTTACATTTAACGAAGCAAGACGCATAATTACTAGCTTCACGCATGCAATAGTGGAAACATCTTGCAGTTGGGACAAAAGTATCAATCTATAGAGATAGAAGCTTGGAATTGGCTGCATATTTTGAAAAGAAACACTCTATTTTTTATTGTACGGTTTTTACTGATAGCTCTAAGTACAGTTTAAAGGCTCTTTTTTTGCATAATGGGAATGAAAAACCATCCATACCAGTTGCTCATGCCATTAATACAAAGGAAAATTACGAATCACTGACTGAAATTTTGACATTACTCAAATACTGTGATCTTAGATGGAAGATCTGTGGTGACCTTGAGGTGTGCGATTTAAATTTCTTTATATATATGGTATAGACCATCGGAAATAACTCTAAATTAATCTGTTTCAGGTCATTGGTTTGTTGACTGGTATGCAAGGAAGTTTCAAAATATATTGTAGTTTCCTTTGTCTATGGGATAGTCGTGCTACATGTCGTCATTACGTCAGAACAGAGTGGCCGAAATGAACTGGGTATTCACCAGGAAAACACGTTATTGTTCCGCCGCTGCACATAAAATTGGGCCTTTTTAAGAACTTTGTCAAGGGTCTGGACAGAGATGGTGCAGCATTTAAATATTTGTTAGCGGTTTTTCCTAAAATTTTTTATGCTAAAATCAATGAAGGCATATTTGTTGGCAATCATATCAGGAAGCTATTGAATGATGACAATTTTTCACAATGTTTATTGGAGAAAGAATATGTATCCTGGAAAACTTTCAAGAGCATAGTGGACAGTTTTCTTGGAAACAATAAGAGTGAAATCTACAGACAAATTGTTGCTGAATTATTGAAAAATTATCACGAATTAGGTGCACGAATGTCACTCAAAATTCTTCATTCTCATTTAGATTTTTTTCCACAAAGCCTAGTTGCGGTGATCGGCCAACAAGGTGAGCGTGCTCACCGAGATTTAGTTAAAATTGAAAGAAATTATCAAGGATTTTAGGACAAAAGAATGCTGGGAGATGACTGCTGGACTCTAATCGTGAAACCGAACCAACAAAATACAAACGACGCACAGTGGCTGAAAATCGTTTTTATCGGCCAAAATTCTGTAACTTTTGAACCGATCAAAACATTTCATTAAAATTGATTCAATACTTTTTTAAATTCTTGGTAAAAGTTGAACTTTACATATTTTTAACTTTTAGCGCGAAATATGGGTTTTTATATTTTTATTTATTAAAAAATGTCATATTTGGATTTTAATAATAATAAAAAGCATTTTTTGTAACAATGGGATTTTTTTTTAATGTTCACACTCAAACAAATTTTTATACTAAAAAAATGTAAAATCAACTAGAAATTTTATTATTACTACTGAAAAATTAAAAATTTTTTGCTGTTAAATTTGAAAATTTGTTTACACTCAAAGAATATTTACACTTAAAAAACGTTAGTAATATTATCTAAAAGTCTTGCTATTTCTACAGAAATATTTATTATTTTTTGCTATCAAATTTGTTAATTTTAATATGAAAAATCTTTCTTATTTATTAAAACATTTCATACATATGTGGGTAAAAAAAACCTTTTAAAACTAAGAACTGCAACAGATTTTAATTGCATTTCTAATAATAGGAGGTTCTGTTTACTATTATTTTTTACTAACACTATGTTTTTCGTACTTAAATAACAATGAAAGGCAATTATAATTATTATTCATTTGACTCAAATATTGATTGCAAATATTCCATATTTTGTTCTGCGTCATTTCCGTTCTTTAGTAGTTTTTTGAATTCTTCATCTAAATCCCAATGTTCCACTTTCCATTGATTTCGAATGCTAGAGATGAACGGATCTGACTTTGGCAGTAATATATCTTCATTTGTGGAATTTCATGAATTTTTTCTTGTATTGTGCTCTCTATAAAATCTGTAATCCTTTCTACTTTTTTTCTGAACCTCTTCTGATAGATCTCCAAATGGCACCAAATTATATTTAATCTTCTCCATGACAAAGTATTTTTTGAACTGTTGCAGACAAATTTCTCCATGTGTACTTGCTGGCATAAATTTTTGCTGTTTTCTTAACATAATCTCCAAATTTTCTAGAGTCCATTTCTAAATTGCACGCAAGACTTATAAGATTATTTTAAATCTGAAAATAAGGTTTAAATCCACTGCTGTTATTCCAGATACTGTTTCTGGATCTGAAAATAATCTTCTTGCATTCTTGCCATCATTTGTATTGCCCGGCCCTTATTTTGGCTCATCTATAATCAATCCAATTTTGCGATATTCATCTTGCACATGTTTCTTTTTTGAACTTCTTAACTCTTTTTTTGCTTTCATTATTTTTTATTGAACCTAACGATCCGAAATCCAAATCATAACTGATTTTTAGTATATGTTCTATAAGTTGTATTCCTGCATGTAGTGTTGATAATCCAAATTCATATTCATCGGTATTGTCTAATGATTATGTCGGGAGTTGGTTTAATTGGCTTGATGTTGCTTGCCATACAGTGCAGCTAGATGCAGCCTTCGCGTAATTCAAAGCCTCGCCTACTTTTTTACAAACATATCACAACGGTGTTGTATTTTGTAAGCAAATATCATTAATGGTAATAGAACAAATAATGACTATTATAAGCTATAAAATGCGTAAAGCACAAATTTAACAAACCATTGTACCTGTAGGGCCGTAAGTTGAAATTTTATGAGTAATTTCATTATACCGGCGGGTCGTGGCGGGTACATAAGTGTATATAGGGTTTAACAGGACACTTTCAACTTTTTCCGGGTGGTATACGTTCCTTGTACTCTTTTGTTCCCTAGAAGTTCTATTCCACTAAAGTTGAATTTTGAAAAAAATACAGTAGTTTAATAAATATTTCTGAACATCCCTAATATTAAACGGTAGGACTGTGATCACTAACCACAACTAAAGACTGCAATCCTAACAAGTCTGTAAAAAGGACCGCAGGTCATTATCGATGATAACTTGCGAGTAGTAATCGTTTATTTTTTGATAATAAAAACAAAGGAAAATCAGCTTTTTCGGAGATTACAAAAACAGTTGAGTTTGACAGCATGCCACGCCCACAATTAGCATAGTTTAATCTAATTTTTTGTCTACCTTAAGCCGGATACATTAGCTACAAAATGGCGTTAAAATTTTAAAAATCGGTGATAAAATATTAAAATTTCAGCTACAGTGCGCCATACAAGTCTGTTACATCGATTATTTTAGCAGAAGACTTTATTTTTATACCCTCTACCACTATGTGGTTTGGGTATAATGACTTTGTGCTGCTGTTTGTATCAACCAAAATTATTTGACCTAGACCCATCTTTAATTATACCGATCGAATCAGAATCACTTTCTGAGTTGATTTAACAATGTCCGTCCGTCCGTCCGTCCGTCCGTCCGTCTGTGTGTCCATGTAAAGTTTGTAATCAAACTGCAGGTCGCAAATATGAATATATTTTGATGTAATTTGGTATTTGATGTTTTATCGGCCATGGGATGAACGCTATTGAAATTGATGAAAATCGGTACATGTTCAGACCTAGCCCCCATACAAATGACCTCTATGAAATCAACATATATTGCCATAAGATCCAAATTATCATACAAATCTTAGTCAAATTGGGTTTGTATGTATATATTACATCCATTAATCAGTAGTCCAAAAATGAACCCTATTGGACAACTCTTAGTCATAGGCCCCATATAGAGCTGCTTCCCGATCTTTACTTAAATATATCAAAAAACAAAAATATTGCACTTATTCTTCTCAAATTTTGTTTGTATATATTTTTGCAAAATACAAGGGACTTTACCAAACATGGCCAGGATCGGTCCATTTTTGGGCCTAGTCCCCATATAGATATAGCATCCGATATGAACTTTTTCATATCTGCAGCCGAAAAAAATCCCACTCAAATTTGGTTTATGCTTATTTTCTATATCCAGTTAGTTGGGCCTATGAGATAGGGTCTTAACTTGGTGAAAAATTCAGAAATGGCACCGTTCGTATTTGGTCATAAGTTTTCCGCACACATAACAAGATATATACGGCTTATTTTTACACAACATTTTTTGGCTCTACACGAATTTGCGATAAAAAAAAATGTCAAAACTAGGTCCTTTCACTTTATCGGGAATAAGACACGAATTTATAAATGGATTTTTGTGAAACAAAATTTATTTTATTTCTTATACATACAAATTTAAAATTAGTTACTAAAACTGGTAAGTATTTTTTGCTTTCTATTTTTTATGAATTTTTATAATTCAAAAATTTTATAATTTAAAATAAAAAACAATTCTTTTTTTGCACTTGTGCCACAATAACTCCAAAACTTATAGATATATTAAAAAATAGTATTAGCAAAACTTAAAGCTGGCGTAACTAAAAGTTTTTTTTTGACGTTTTGCATAACAAAATCGAATACGTCGCACATTGGGTTGAAATCGCAAAAAATGGAGATTAATTGAATAATGAAAATTAAGTTTTTTAAAAAATACTTATTACTCGATTAAATAGTACTAAATTCTACATCACTACCGAAAATTTCAATGTCATATGTTTTTTACTTTTCTTGCTACGTAGCCTTAAAGTTAAGAAATTTTTAAGTTTTTTTCTAATAGTTGTGAAAATTGAAATTTGTCATACTTTAAAGCTAAATATTTTTATTTTTAACGGTCAAAAGTGATACTTTTATTATGGAATCTTCAACGTCAGGTATTTTAACGTAATTTAAAAAAAAAAAAATTGAACAAAAAATATGTAGAAATATTTTTAACTCTTTTTTTTTTAAATATGCTTAAATTTGGGCTATTTTTAAAATATATGTGGAGTTTTAAATGGGAATAGGGTAAAATTGGGTAAAAGTGTAAATTGTGTATTAAACTGTAGTATGTAAGCTTTCATATTTATAAAAAAAATGTTGCGCGTTTTTGCGCCAATTAAATATATTTAATAAATTAAAAAAATAGCCACTCATAAAAAAGCGGTTCTTGTTGTCTTTAATTTGTTTTGTTCTCGTTTTCGTTGTTATGATTGTTATTGTTGTTATTGTTATACTACAATTTTTTTGTTTGTTGGTAGCAGTGTTGCCATAAGATAAATATGAAATAGTGCTAGGGCATTTAAAAAAAGTTGCTAAACAGCTCTTAAAAATTAATTAAAGGCCCTGCAGAAAAAAAACTAGTAAAATTACTAAATACGCAAAAAATAAAATTATTGAATTTAGAAACAATAAAAAAAAGTTTTAAAAAGAGCTAAACAAAAAAATAGTAAATTTTAAAAATGTTGGTTGCTAGATTGTGCTAGATCTAGCACCCAAGGTGTAAAAATGGAATGATCGCCAAGGAGGTAAAAACAGATACGTTGGATTTTGGTCTATCTATATTACATGGTTAGATTCGTTTTTATGAATGTCTTTTACACGTGTCGTATATTTTACCAATAAAAAAATGGCAAGCTAGAACTGATTCCGATAAAACAATAGTTGCTGAAAACAAGAGACGAATTCAAACGGAATTTAGAAATAAAACTGGTCTTATTATAAACCAACCAAAACCCGGCTTCGGCAATTCGAATGATGGCAACACGGCTAGAAGATTTTTTGAAAACGCTAGTATATCAGCAGATATAACGAAAATTGATTTTGAACTAATTGAAAAGATGCACACAATTTTAATTGTTGTATCTTCTGGTCATGAAATCGATGTTGAAAAATTCAGGCAATTTTCATATAATACAGCTCGACTTTTTGTAGAGAAATATCCGTGGTTTAACATGCCTCCTACTCTGCATAAGTTTTTAATACATGGTCCAGAAATCATTTCGCACGCTTTATTACCGATTGGCCAACTGTCAGAAGAAGCACAAGAAGCTCGAAATAAGGATTTTAAAAACTACAGAGAAAACTTTTCGCATAAATGTAGCCGGGAGGAATCGAATCGGGATATACTATTAACCTCAGATCCAATTATTTCTGGAAAAATGAAGTTAAATAAAAATAAAATAAAACACCTCCCAAAATCAACAGTGGAGCTATTAATTTAGCCGTCAATTTTGCCGACAGAAACAGAAATCGCTTATTATATAGATGACGATGATGAGGGTGACGGTGTCGATGGATGGGAATCTGAAGAGTTTGGACATATATTCTAAAAAAAACAGGTTAGAAACACTTTACAAAATAAAATGTATATATTTTTGCTACTTTTTCGATAAAAGGCTATAAATATAATTTTCATTTCTCGAATAATATAGGAAAACAGTATAAAAACCAAGAATAACATCAACAAAATGATTTAATGACTAGACAAGTGTGGGACAAAATGGGTTAAAGTTCCAAAATTGTCATTTTCACTTGGTGGTGTAAGGTACAACACTCATAGCAAATTTCATCAAAATCGGATGTCGTAAGGCTCTCCAGTTGCTTGATTTGAGAAATATTAATGCAAATTCTTTAATATAATATTAGTTAAATTAAATAAATAAAAAAAGTTCTCTTCAAAAGTATACAATATTTTTTTTTTTTTTTTATAACTTATGTATAACTAATCCAAAAAAAATACTACCTAATCAATTAGACCCTTCGTTGAATTAATCTCCATTTTGGGGAAATCGAACCCACTGTGCGTCGTTCCAAAGTTACGACAATATGTATGGAGCGTCCGCTTCAAAAATTTCAAATTTTATAAAAAAAAATTAAAAAAAAACCTTACCATAGGATTTGAAGTAATTCTGATTTTTCCAGTTAGGTAACTATAGCGGATTAAAAAAATTTAGTGGTTATTCAAAGGGAAAAAAAATTTTTCCTATTTGTTGAATAGTGTCATCAAAGGATGAATTATAATTACAAAATATTGTACGCGGCACAATGAAGATTTGCGTTTAACACGTACAAAGTCAAAGAAGGACTTTGGTTTATTAGCAAAGTTTGATTTTAAATAATCCAAATACCTCGTATAACAATTATTATTCTGTAAATTATATTAAGCGCGAGCGATAGAATATTTAGCAAAATCTGAACTTGAACTGACCTTTTTCAATGTTTTAACAAATAAGTCCATCTTTTGAATATTTAAGTACTTCTGTTGTTTGGATTTACAAAATAAAACATCAATCAAAAACAAACTTTTCAAAAAAAAGTTTCTAAAATTTGGCTTTGACGCAGAAATAATGAAAGATTTGGTTTTTTGCATTTAAAAGCATTTCTTTCTTCACGCTGATTTAAAAAAATTTCAAATGTGCATTTTTAAGCCTCTCGGCGGGAGCTAGGTTTTAATTTTAGACCCATTGTTTCTAGGGGAAGTTTTCTTAGAATTCTTCGAAGATTACGTTTTTGTACATATGTATATTAATAAATAATGTAACAACTAAAGTTCTCTATTAAAAAAAATATATATAATTGTTTTCTAATAAACATCAAAAGTACTTTATTCATTTAAAAACGAACTTTTAATTTTATTTCCGCAAACACATTGATGGTACAAAAATTTCCATCATATGTTAATGTTCTGTTTCCCCCCACCACAACTCATCAAGATTTTTCTGCCATCGTAAATAATATCATTTTTTAACATTTTCTTAGAATATTCGCTATGCGTTGCGATGGTTGCAAATCCGATACTTGAAGCCACTTTTGTGACATTTTTTTTTGTGAGAGTGCGTACGTGTGTGTGTGTGTTTCATTTTTTTTTTTATCAAAACATCAACAAATTTTCAAAAGGGGGAGCGCAAGCAACAACGATAACAACAAATAATAACGGATGTTGTTGTTTGTGTATTGATATAGTCAAAGTTTATATTTGTTTTTCATACATACATAGATATGTGTTTGTGTCATTGTGTGTGTATGGTTGATGTGTAATGCGTAAAGTAGCTGAAAGGTAAATAACTTGAAAAGGTCCTTTAAACAAAGTTTAAGCAAATTAACTTATTTCTTCATGAATATGATTTGATGTTATAGAAATACAGGAATCCACACACACACACACACATATTCACACTCAGATTGAACCATATTTTTACGAACAGCAACATCATAAATGATTGGGTAAATCGTTTTATCGTCTATTGGTATTGAAATTTTCAAAAAGGGAGCAAAAAAAAAAAGTAAAACAAAGCAACAGTGTTTGTTTGTAGTTGAATTTTGTTGCTGTTGCTGTTGCTGTTGGTGTTCTTTTTTTCTTACTGTAACTGATGTTATTATAAAATATTTAAATAACAAAAAAACAAGAGAAAAAAGAATGAAAACGAAAACGAAACAACGAGAAAGAAAATATTGCCTACATAAACATTTACTTATCTAAGCGTTAAAATCAACTTAATGCTGAGCTTTATTTTTTCAATATTTAATGGATTGTTTAATTTTAATACAATATTAGGTAAACAACAACAACAACAAAAAAAAAAAAGAACGAAAACGATTTAAGCAGATATATAAATCCAATATAATGCGACAAGTTTTTTTTTATTAAAGGAAATTCTGAACTTCAATACCAAAAGTTATGGGTTAAAAATAAATTTAAGTTGAAGGTTATAATATTTTAGAAAGCCGTTTTTTCTTCAACGTTTTATATCGTAAGTGGACACGTTACAGAATGCCAGAACACCACGACATACATAAGAAGGCTAAGAAAGTGGTAGTTTCCCAAATACGACATATTAAATCCTCCTACTATTTTAACAAATTTGATACAGCTACTGGAAGAAAGTGTGTTAAGTCTAAAAGGAAATCGTATGGCTATGGCTACCTAAAAGGGAAGAAATATTTATGAAATTTATGAATCCAGGGATAATTTGTTCTTCAGTAATATGTTTGTTGATTCTTTTGCTACCACGTATTCTGACGCTATATATGAAAACTTAAACGCATAACCACTTCATCTAGTAGAACATCACTCTATAGCACTCCCCATCATCAATACGTTACCTATTGAAAAGCTTTCAAAACATTATTTTATAATAGTTCGGATGGTGTTCCCAGTTGCATTTTAACTAATTGTGCTGATACTTTAGCTACTGCTTTATCAATAATTTTCAACATTTCAATAAAATATGGGTACTTTCCTAAACAGTGGAAGGATTCTTTCATCATACCATTATTTAAATCTGGATAGATAGGTCAAATATTACGAATTATAGACGTACGGCCAAGCCCAGTTCAATTCCTAAGCTGTTCCAAGAGTGTGTAACTGAATTTTTATGCCATCAAGCTTCTTCCGTATTGTGAACTTCTCAGCATGGATTTCGAAAAAGCTGCTCACTGATGACAAATCTGTTGCAATTACAACAATACCAAATCGCGGATTTAACAACGGTCAACAAACTGATATTATTTACACTGATTTCAGGAAAGCCTTTCACAAAGTTAATCAAATCTTCTCCTTGAAAAATTATATCGAAGGGGATTTACTACCAACACTCTAAATTGGCTAAACTCTTACCTTTTGTGCAGAAAACAATGTGCTAGATTTACTGATATTAACTATAAAAACATTATTGTAAATTCTGATGTGCCGTAAGGTAGCCAACTTGGACCAATACTATTCTCACTCTTTAATCTGTCGTATGTTATAAAATTTTGCAACGTTCTGATGATGTGAAAATTTTCCTTAGTTATGAAAAACTATCTGATCAAATATACCTCAAACAAGATTTAGACAGTTTTTACATGTGGTGTAAGTTCAACCTGATGTATTTTAAGTTTTTATTAAAACTCTTTCTTTCCTTATGCATATGAGTTTTGAATATCTCCGTGACTGTGTGTGACTATCTTAAATTAATCTTTGGCCACAACAAGTCTATGGACCAAGTTTCAGATCGATCGGATGAGAGGAAATCACGTTTAGATCGCTCCGTGACTGTGCGTGACTATGTGTAACTGTGCGTGACTATGCGTGACTGTGCGTGACTACCCCAAAATTAATCTTTAGAGGGAATGGGGTTGCCCCACGACACACAGAGAGAGATTAAGTTAAAAGAAAGAGTTTAAAAAGAGTAAATATTTACAATTATCACTTCAGTGTCAACCAGGGGTGGCTCTACCATATAGGCAAACTAGGCGGTCGCCTAGGGAGCTAAACTGTTAAGGGTACCAAAATCCGGGAGAAAATAAAAATATACTTTTCATGTGTAAACATCTATACGCGCAGGGGGGTAAATTTCAAAAACAGCGTAACATGTAAGCGTAACATATGAGTCGTAAGACAAAATATGATTGTATTGGTGAAAAATTATGATATTATGAAAACCTGTTTGAAAATTAAAAATGAAAAATAAAACGTAAAAAATGAAAAATAAAAAATGAAAGATGAAATATAAAAAAAAAAAAATAAAAATTCAAAATGAAAAACGAAAAATGAAAAATGAAAAATGAAAAACGAAAAACGAAAAATAAAAAATGAAAAATAAAATATAAAAAATGAAACATGAAAATAAAAAGTGAAAAATAAAAAATTAAAAATGAAAAATAAAAAATGAAAAATGAGAAATGAAAAATTAAAACTAAAAAATTAAAAATGAAAAATAAAAAATTAAAAATGAAAAATAATAAATTGAAAATGAAAAATGAAAAATGAAAAACGAAAAACTAAAATGAAAAATAAAAAATGAAAAACGCAAAATAAAAAATGGAAAACGATAAATGAAAAAAAAAAATTAAAAATTAAAAATAAAAAAATTAAGAATAAAAATGAGAAATAAAAAGTGAAAAATTAAAAAAAAAATTAAAAAAAATAAAAAGGAAAAATGAAAAATAAAAATGGATAATAAAAAATTTAAACTAAAAAATTAAAAATAAAAAATGAAAAATAAAAACTGAAACATGAAAAATAAGAAATGAAAAATTAAAAACTAAAATTAAAAATGAATAATGAAAAATAAAAAATTAAATACAAGAAATTAAAAATAAAAAATTAAAAATAAAAAATAAAAAATGAAAATTTAAAAATAAAAAATGAAAAATGAAAAAGAAAAATAAAAATTGGAAAATTAATAATGAAAAAATGAAGAAAAAAAATTAAAACTGAAAAATAAAAAATGAAAAATAAAAAATAAAAAATGAAAATTTAATAATAAAAAATTAAAAATAATAGACGAAAAATAAAAAATTAAAAGAGAAAATTAAAAATTTTTTTTTTTTATATTTATTAATACAATTACAACTGAGTAAAACTCATTTGGTAACATTACAATATGAGGTAAAATAGTGTGACGAGCAATAATTCAGTAATTATCCTCAAAGTTATAAATTTTGTAATGTTTTTCTAGTTGATGACCAGGTCCAATGGAAGGGTTCTCAGTAGTCTTCTATTTCGGTTGTGAGAAAATAAGATTTCATTAAGATCTTCATTTGTATGAAGCTGGAGTTTAGTAGCATGCTTTTGTGCATGACGTTTTGCCTCTTCAATTACGGTGTTTATCCCCAAGTCTCTATGCAGATCATCGTTAGGAATAAACCATGGAGCTTTGACGATAGTACGTAATATTTTGTTTTGTGTTTTTTGTATAATTTGTACATTGGTTTTCTTTGGTTGTACACCATGAGTTTGTTACTTAGAGATACTTCAGAATTACTTCCAAGTAACCAGTTCAATTGTCTGAAATTAAGTTTCATTTCTTGAGTTTTTTTTATGTGTTCCTTCCACTTTATTTTTGCATCAAGTGTCATGCCTAGGTATTTGGCAGTATTAGCATATGCTATCTTCATGTTGTTTATGTATAAAGGTATGTAATTTATTTAAATGGTGCGTGGTAAAGAAGAAGAAAGCATATATTTCAAAAATTCATAACTGCACTGTATTCTTAATCGGACCGGTTTCTGGCATTTCAGCCTTCACCAGCGATTTATTGAACATTGTGATAATTGTTATGTTTTAATTGAATAGATTGTTTCTATATGAAAATTTTTTCTACTTAGGGCGGCCGTGAGGTTTTTAATTTTTTGTTGGTGAAGTTCATATGGATAGATTTGCTCTCATTGAGTTTCAACCTCCACTTTTTTATCCAAAGTATGGTATTTGAAAGAGCGTTTTGTACTTTGTTAGTGGATTCTTTCACATCTTTTGCTGTTGCTAGTATTGCTGTGCCATCTGCAAACGTCGCTATTGTTGCGGATTGGGGTATGGGCAGGTCTCTTGTATACAGCAAGTATAAAATGGGTCCTTGTGGTACACCTGCTTCTATCTTTTTTAAATTTGAATATTCATTTTCCACTTTTACTCTAAAATGACGATCAGTAAGATAAGATTTTAAAATTCTGTAGAATTCTTTTGTTAGATCTTTTTACAATTTATATAGAAGTCCTTGGTGCCAAACTCGATCAAATACTTGACTTACATCAAGGAATATGGCTGAACAAACTTCTTTATTTTCAAGTGCTTTTTCAGCAACATCTGTAATACGATGGACATTTTCTGCTATAGAGTGTTGCTCACTGAATCCAAACTGATGTTTGGGTATCAAATTTCTTTGCTTTATTATGGACTGAAGTCTTATAGCAAAAAGTTTTTCAAAAATTTTTGACATTACAGGAAGTAATGAAATAGGTCTATATGATGTTAATTCATTTGGGGGTTTTCATGGTTTTTGGATAACAATAACCTCTGCAACTTTCCATTGTAGTGGAACATGTTGAATGCGAAAGCATGCGTTAATAATAAATTGTAATTTCTTTAAGGCTTTTTCAGGCAGCTTCTTTATTATCTTACCGGTTATTAAATCATTTTTGGGCTTAGATCTTTATATATAACATTTTTTAGCTCCAGGATGGTAATTGGCTTAATACTTTTGTTATCTAATTTAGGACTCTTCTCTATATTTTCATCAGCTGTTTGTCTTGACAATGGCTTAAATGTTTCACAGAAGTGGTTAGCGAACAGTTCAGATTTATCCTTGGCCTCCTTAGACCAGCTACCACTTGACTTACGAATTGGTGGTATATGTAACGTTAACTGATTTAGTTGGTTAGTGGCCTTCCAAAGTCTATAATTTGTATCTTTTTTCATATATGCAGACATAGTGTTATTTTTAGACTCGTTTATTATTTTTTTAACTGCTGTACATAATCTATTAAAAATAGCTTTATTTTCCGTAGTGCGTTCAAGTTGCCACTTTTTTCTGGCTTTACGTTTGTTATTTACGAGTTCCCTTATTTCTTTTGTGTATGTAGTTGTATATGTATATTTATGTATTTCTGGCAAGCTTTCCCAGGCTGATGTTTGTATGGAATCGATTAAGTTATCTAGCTCATCTTCTATATCAAATTTTGACTTAAGAGGTGTCTGTAGATTAATTTTATCATTTAGCAAGGTTGTAAATAAACTCCAGTTTGTTTTGTTGTTTATTAAAGCTGGTGGCACTGGTTTTTGTATGATATTGTCACTGACTGTCAAAATGACAGGTGAATGATCGGATGAAAGGCCACAGTAATTTTCTAAATATAGATAGTTTTTAGAAATACCTTTAGCAATATAAAAATCGATGAAATCTGAGTTTGAATTTGGATTTGAAGGCTAATATGTGGGTTCATTTCCAGAGAAGATTTGACATTTAAAATCGCAGCAAGCTCTATACAATTCAATACGTTTGTAAGCCTGGACCCACAAATTTTGTTTTTTGCATTGTAATCGCCTCCAACTATGAAAATTAAAAATGAAAAACGAAAAACGAAAAATTAAAAATAAAAAACGAAAAATAAAAATTAACCGGTTAAAAAAATAAACAATAATAAATATTTTTATATTAACAGAGACCCTGCAGTTGATTGCTATAAGTAATGATGACGCTTTCTGTTTGATTTTAAGAAAGTGCTATAAAAAAATCTTTAATTTCTAGATGTTTACACATCTCCCCTGCGATCGGACTCACAAGATTTTTTTTTAGTTATAAGTTTTTTTTAAAAAAACTATTAAGGGCTTAATAAAAATTTCTAGAGAAAAATAAAAGCTATTTTTTAGGTTATACATGATAACATATATCCAAATTTGGAATTTTTGAATTGAAATTGAGTGAGTATTTCTAAGGCGGCCATGACTAAAATAAAAAGCTATCAGCTTATGAAAATCGAAAAAGAAAAGTTGAGAGGGAAAGAGAAAATGTGAAACGAAGTGGTTCCCTTTTAAAAAATATTTCAAAAAATAAGGAAGGCGATGCTAATTCCTCCAGCTGAAGTTTGACCGCAAGCAGTACAACTATTGTCAACTCGGATGAAAATGTTTGTATATTAGAGAATCAGGAATCTATTATGGAAGTAGATGCGATAGATTCAGAACTTGTGAATCAAAATGAAGTATGTGAAGAAAATTTAAAATTAGAGTACGATTGCAAGGATCCTAGTACATATCCAATTAAATGCAACAATAAAGTTCGTGATATTTAGTTCAAATTTGGTCACAAATCATACATGACATTTCATACCCAACAACTAATTCTAATAATCGTAAACTTTCAAACTATCATTACAAAAGAAGACTTATTAATAGTGAAGTAATTACACGAATTGGTTACAATATTCACTTCTTAAGGATTAATTGTGTTGTTTTTGCTGTAAACTGTTCACAAATGAAAATAAACAATCTTCGCCCATTACTGAATATGGTAGTAAGGACTAGAAAAATAAATCTGCGACACTTTTATTACATGAGAAAAATCAAGAATATTTGTAATGTTTTCAGGTATGGAAAGAACTGGAGTTGCGGCTAAAAAGAGGCACAGCTATTGACGATGATAATTTGCGACTTATTAAACGAAGAGAAAATTATTGGCAAGAAGCATAAGTACGTTTGATCTCTTTAGTTAGGGTTCTGGGTCAACCAAATTTAGCATTACTTGGTACTGGTAGCGGCATAGGAAAATTGTTTATGAATTGTTTAGAACACTTGCGCAAGGTTACTTGGAAAAACCACATCGAGAGCAGGGTTGCGAAGGCTCATCGTGTATGGGCCATTTGCAGAAGGGCTATAGGCTCAAAATGGGGTTTAAACCCGAGGATAGCATATTGGCTGTACACAAGCGTCGTTAGACCTATTCTAACCTTCGCATCCATAGTCATATGGACATCAATGAACAGGAAATGTTACATTAAACCACTCCAAAAGATACAGCGTCTCTGTGTTGCATAGGAATCAGTGGTGCAATAAGGACTACATCTACGAGGGCTTTAGAGAATATTCTATCTATATACCCAATCGAGATTAGAATTAAATATGAGGCAGCTCTGGCCATGTTACGACTAAGGGTAACAGGGGAATATATCACCGACCACATGACCAGACACCAGACTATTTTAGACCAAATTCGGGGACTCAACACAGTGAATATTAGCTGTGATAGAATCGCGGATGTGTCAACAGATATACCCTGCAGTATACGGATACCAGACAGGGAAAGCTGGATGAACGAGAATATTCTGCAAAACCTTCCAGGGTCACATTACTATACGAACGCCTCTAGTCTGCATGGTAAGACAGGAATAGGTTTCTACGATGAGGATCGTTCCACAGGGATATACCTCCGTCTTCCGGACCACAACTCTGTCTTTCAGGCTGAATTGGTAGCCTGAATTGGTCTATTAGCGCACGAGATTCCCCTAGTCCCGGAGACGTGAAAATATTTACGGACAGTATGGCGGCTATCAGAGCGATATCCGCGGAAAAAACTAGATCAAGGACTATCCTCGAGTGTAAGGAGGAGATTTCAAACTTCTCCAGAAGAGGCAGACTTGAAATCGTTTGGATCCCAGGACACAGTGGTATAATGGGAAATGAGATTGCTGACGAACTAGCCAGGAAGGGCTCTTTCCTGGAAAGAGTAAATTTGGAAAACCCAATACCTTTCAGGTCTCTCAAATTGGAACTGGCAGACTAGGCGACCAGTTCACATGTATCAATTTGGAAAGAGACTGACGTGAGTAAGGTTACAAAGATATTATGGGGTTCTCCAAACACTTCAAGAAAAAGTGAAACCCTGAATCTGAGTAGGGTAGAACTTAGTATGGTAATTAGCATCCTCACACGACACTCTGAGCTGAAGGCTCACCTATACCGTATAGGACGGGTGGAATCAGCCATTTGTAGGGCTTGCGGAGAGGATGACGAAACTCTAGAACACTACCTCTGTTACTGTCCTGCATTTGCTAGAACAAGGGTCAGATATCTGTCCAACGACATCTTACCAGGCTTGACGGGTCTTAGGGGGATAAGCTGGAAAATACTCAAGAAATTTGCTGATGAAAGTAGAGGGGTAGATAACCGGATGAACGTAGAGATGTAGAGCGCACAACAAGACGACCTACTGGCTTAGGTGTATATCCGGACATAACGGATATGAGCTATGTGTATACATAGCTCCTGTCATCAACCTAACCTATCTAACCTAAGGTTACCATTAATGAAATCCATAATCACTATTTATGAAAATATATTCAAACTGATATGATTTTACTTCTACAAATGTAATTAAGAAAAAATTATTGATAGTGCTCATCTTGCAAAATATATTTCAACAATTTTAGATTGTACTCCAGATGTGAGCCATATCGAGTAAATGAAGATTATCATTCGGTTTATAGATATAAGAAAATTAATAATTAGTTGAGGTCAGCATTAAGGAACACGACAGGGGAGTATTAGACAGAAACTGTTTTAGAAGAGTTTAACGATATGTCTTTGGATATTCAGCAGCTACGTGGACAAGGTTACGATAACGAAAGTAACATGAAAGGAAAGGAAAATGGAGTGCAGAAAAAATATTGAACACCAAATATAGAGCTTTTTTGTGACCTGCAGTGTGCATTCATTAAATTTGGTTGTTAATGATGCTGAGTTTGATGTCGTACAATGTGTATATAAGTTTTTCTCAGGATCGTCACGCAGATGGGAATTGTTGGTGGGTTATGTTAAATCGCTTGCCTTAAAATCATTAAGTAACACTAGATAGGAACTAGGAAACATATATAATGTCCTTATAGATATTTCTGATGATAAAAGTCTTATTGGCACTGCAGGGACAGCAGCACGTTCAGAAGCGCAAGGATTATCAATTGGAATTTCGAAATTTGCGTTTGTTGTTTAACTTATAACTAGCAGATTCGAGTCCTCGAACGCAAATTCTAGGAAATTTTATTTTTTCATTAAATAAGGACCCTAAAAGTATGCTAATCAATTATAGCCAATTCACAAATCAACACAAAAACAAACTCATTTTCATTACAAACACATTAACAAATTTAATAACTCACATAGATGCAATTTACTCAAAGTAAAGGAAAAATTTTTAAAATCTGTAAATCTACAAAACGGCTAAAAAGAAATACATTTTAAATAATTTACGCTTGGCCAAAATCGAGATAAAACGGTAGAACCAAACATCGGTCACAAGAAATCGCCTAGCCTATTAATATTATAGATGTTATAATTAATTTTTTTTGTCTACTTTTTTTTAACAAAATTTAATTTGTACTTATACCTCCCCAGTATTGTAATATAAGACTCGTTGTTGTTATACTGTATTGTTAAATAAATAATTAAATAAATAAATAAAAAAAAATTCTATGCTTTTTTAAAATCTACAAAACTAATTAGAATTCTAACTAATTTAATAAATTTTGGCCCGTTAAAAGTGAAAAATGACCCAATTTAAAAAAAATATGAAAAATATTTACACGCAATATTTATAAACAAAAATTGTTATCTATATACCAAAATACCTGATATTAAAAGTTCCATCATAAAAGTTTTGCTTTTGAAGGATTTAATGAAACAAATAAGCACTTGAAGAATTTAAATTTTTCCACTTTTCCCAAAAACAGCAATAATTTGCTAACTTTGACAGATCACTGGAAAAAAATTAAAAATCTGTAAATCTGCAAAATGGCTAAAAGGAAATATCTTTCAAATAATATACATTTGGTCAAAATCGGGATAAAACGGTAGAACAAAACATCGGTCACAAGAAATCGCCCAGATGATGTTGAAAATTTAGGGTTTTTAGAAATTAAACTTATAACTATGGAGTTTAAAGAAAAAAAGTCATAGCTAAAAAAGGAAAATTCATTCAAAAAAGTACAATTTACTGTCCTCTAATTCGAAAAAATCTGAATGGACATCGTGTCAAAATAAAAGGACTGTCCTCTTAAAAAAATGACAAATGGTCATGGTAATTGCAATAAACTAGGAGAATCCAGCCCTCGAAATTCGAGAGCAAATTCTTTTAATAAAGACGCTAAAGGTATGCTAATCAATTTTAGCCAATTCACTTTTTAAATATCGATTATTGTCGTTATTGGTTTATGTCCAATTATTGGTTTATGTCCAAAATTATTTTTCAATTCAACACAATTATTATTGTGAATAAAAAAAAAACAAACTCACAATCACATTAGTAAATTTAACAACCCAAACACAGCATTGTATAATTTTATGAATGTGTAAGTAGACACCTTAAATGCAGTTTACTCCAAAAAGAAAAAAAAAAATGTTCCAGACGGTGCATATCTGTATATTTGGTGGACATCTAAAAAGAAATATCTCTCAAATAAGATACATTTGGTGAAAATCGGGAGAAAACTGTTTAAAAAATCATCGGTCACAAGAAAGCGGCTTACCTATTAATATTATAGATAAGAAACTGGTGCACTTGTAGAAGGAGATAAATGTCCTCCTGGAGGGTTCTCGTGGCCTCCGTAAACAAACCCGGTATGGTATTTAATGCAACTCTAACTTGGTCAGATCATGGTAGCCAATCCAATTGCAGAGAAAGTATATATTATCAAATTTATTATATTCATCTGAGGTTTTCACAGTATACAACTCTAAAGATAACAGAAAACTGTATTTGACTTTCACCACCATTATACGGTATATCTTTGGTCTAAGAATCCATACTCATGCCGTGCCTTTTGACAGCTACCTTAAGTTCAAAAACATTATATTTCTAAATAAAATTATTGTGACAAATGCACCGGTTATTTTTTGAATGATTAAGAATCGCAAGATCTTCCAGCTGAAATTGAATTATTCAACTTACACACCAAGATCATGGCTCCGAATGTCAATTTTTAATTCTTACTATTCTTTTCTGGGACCAACTTCCTAATGCTATGCAAAATACAAGCCACGCAATAGGGTTTAGGAAATCACTATAGAAATACTTTACTTGATTTAATTTGTTTGATGTAATTGTTTTTTTTTTTTTTTTTTAATATTTTTAAATTGCAATGATGTTGGTGATGTTCAATATGGTTAATAACCCATTTAATTCCAATACTGTAATTTATAAATATTACCCCTTTGTTGAAATACCCTCTTTGACCATAGGAGAAATTTTGGTCAAAGAATATGATATTTTCAGTTAGACTTCTTCGTGTGCATATTTATTATGGGCCATACAATAATTTTTTTTCTCCACATCCATACATTTCTATGTTCTTTTTGCGCTTATTTTCTTTAACAAAAATAACAAAAAAAAAAAAAAGTTAAATGCCAAAGGAAAACTTCGTCTTTAGCATGTTTGCATCAAAAGAAACGAAACAAAAGGAGAAGGTGCACTGAAAGAAACAACCAAGAAAATTTAATCAGAAAAGTGCAAGTTTTTTTTTTGTTGTTGGTTGGTTGGCATACAAGCTGCTTCATTGCACGTATAAATTTTAAAGTGTTATAAAAGGGGGGTGTAATAACTACTACACGTGTTTAAATTCATAAACTTCATATAAATGTATTTTATTTATTTATTTTTTGTTGTTCTTGGCACTATGGCCCGGGAATTGCTTTTATTTAAGAAAATATGTGATCTTTAAGTTCAGCTGCACATATTGCAGGATACAACGAACACATTTCTTTGAGTTTAAGATACACAGGGATTTTAAAGAACCGTAATTGAATCAAAAACATAATTCGGCCGATTTTTGCAATATGATGACGCTATTTAAATGCAACAGCTCATATAAGAGATTTGATCACAACTAAATGAGAATAATTTAAAATTCACTTATTTTATTTTTCGAGAATTTCAAATTAACAAAGAACATAAGCTTTTTAGACCTCATCATTTGTTAATTTAAAAAAAATTTGGCATTAAAGCTCTTCGGGATCTCAAGAGGTTAACACTTCATTAAATATGGCGGCACTAGTAAAAAACACATTGTAGTGGTCTAGCAAAAAATGTATTTCAGCAAATACACTGAACTTTTAGCATTTTTGGAGGTATCTCCATATTTTAGACCACATCTTGACACAGTGATGCCCGATTTCACCCATTTCAAATACCAACCTGTGCGTAGTAACGACAAACAATTTTATTTTAACTTCAACTCAGGTAATTGGTTTATTTTGTGGAATGACCGCAATTTCAAAAGACAGATAGACCTACGCACTTAACGCCTTTTTGTAGCTAATACATCCAGATTAAGGTAGCCAAAAAATTAGGTAAAACTACCCAGCAAAACCTTGGTAATGATTGGTTATTACCGTATCATTACATGATAATGTTAACCCTATACCTTTTGAATAATTTCAAGCTAATTGTAAGGACTTCCTGATAATGATTTATGTAAATACTTACTGGAAATGACCATTGTTTGTATTAGTAAAAACTATAAATAATAAGTTAAATTTAATAAAACAAAATGGACAAAAAAAAACGCAGCAAAAGCTGTTAAATTTTACATTACATTATTTACAACATATTGTGCGATACCAATGTGTTGTTTTTACAGAAATTTACTTTACTCCATACATGTAACAAATTACCCAAAACCCTTCTTGAAATCTATAAAGAAACCAGTTATTTGTAAGGTACCGGTAAGGGCTTTCCTCCAATGACACCCCCATGTTAAAATAATGGGTTTCGTAATGGAAAGGTAACTACTGAACACTTTTGATTTCTTATTCTAAAGCTCATTACATGTAATGAAAAGTTTTGCTGGGTATTGCTAATTGTGGGCGTGGCATGCTGTCAAACTCAACTGTTTTTTAATTTCAGAAAAAGGTGATTTTTTTTTTTTTTTTGTTTTTTATCAAAAATAAATGGATACTACTCGCAAGCTATCATCGATAATGACCTGCGGCCTTTTTTATAATGTTGATAGGATTATAGTCTTTAGTTGTTGTAAGTGGCTACAGCTCTACCGTTTAACATTAGGGGCATTATGAAAAATTTATGAAACAACTATATACAGTATAAACTCGATTACTGCAACTAATAGAAATTCGGGTAGTTGCAATAAACGCGGTTGTTGCGCAAACTGAGTTAAAAAATTTGTATGTATATTACCCTCACTCCGATGCGTTTTTGAAATCATTTTTATTTGTATTAATAAACACTGTTAATTTAGTAGTTTCTTTTAACGTTTTATTAAAAAATGAAACTTAAAAAATTCATATTAGTTCATATTGATATGTACATACATACATACTTATTCTGTTAGGAGATATGCAACGAAAATATACTAACTTTATACCAAAATATGTATATAAAGTGGAAAGATAATTTGTATTTACTTTTTAATAAAATCACATATTTTTGATTGTATTTTTTTGATTGATATGTGTCCCCGCACAGCATTTTCACGATGATTTTTAAGCATAGGAATATCCTTAAGATCCATTCCATTTTCTTCAGCCCATTGAATGCAATTGTTATATGACTCAATAGCAGTCTGGTGGGTAATTCTTGAATGTTTTGGAATTTCAACAACATTGTCATCTGAGCTATCGATTTCTTGCACTTCATCTACATCTTCACCATAAAAATTTGAGGCGTTTTCAACGTTTTCAAATACCCATTCATGAATTTTAACATTAGAAATTATTTCTTCTGGCACAATTTCTCGCAAATAGTCTGACACAGACAGCATCAACGCATTTTCTCTGACGGCTTCTGCTTTTATTAAACTAAGTGGTAAATTATCTTCATCTCTCCAGTTATTCTTAGGATACATAATCTTTTTCCAGCACTTCTTTATAATATCACGTAAGGAAAAAGCTTTGATTTTTTTCTTCAATATTTGAGCCTTTACTTCCAATTAAATGTGCTAAGAGGCTTTTCTTATAAGTGCTGTACAATTTGGTGGAAAACACATGACTGTTATCATACCATCGTCACTTTTTAACTCGCCATAATTTGGATGGCATTGTGCATTATCCAGTAGCAATAATGCCGTCTTTTGAAGACCTTTGGATTGAAGGAATGACCTGACCTAAAAATAAAAATTTATTTTCTATTTTTTTTTTAAATTTGAGCAAACGTATCATGAAACCATTTTTGTTAGCATTATAGATAATAGGATTGTTTTCAAAACTTTTGAACATAATAACAAACATTTTAACTTTGTGCAAACCAGAGCAGTTATGCGTTTCTTGATAACTTTTCGACCCGGTGCAGAGGACTCATTAAAGCTTACAAGTGTTCTATTTGGCATTATTTTATGAAATAATCCAGACTCATCTGCATTATAGATTTCGTCGGGTGTTATATTAAGCTCTAATTGTCATGAAACTTTTGCAAAAATGGCTCGATAAGTGTTGGTTGATTCAAGAGCTTTTCTCTACAAATTTTAAGCATCCGAATACCATGACGTTTTTTAAAATTTGAACACCATCCTTTGCTTGCATGGAAATTACCAGGTTTTTCTTGAATTTTTTTATGCAGCTGAATGGCCTTCGACTTTAAGATCTCTGCAGAAACTGGCAAATTTCGTTCTCTTTGTTTTAAAAACCATTCATATAGGGCTTTTTCCATTCTTGGATTTTCACAGGCTCTAATTTCTGCTCGCTTTCCTGGGCCGGATTCAGCATTTGAAACAAATTTGTTTTGCTTTATTCTGGTTATTGTTGATTTATGTACATTGTATTCCTGGCATAGTGCTTTCACCGATACGCTTTTTTCAAGATTATTCAAAATTTCACTTTTTTGTTTAATTGAGAGTTTACTACACTTTGTCGTCTTTGGCATTTTTATGTGCTTTTATTATGTAACTGTAACGCGATATGTTTTTTATGAAACTGATTAGAAACAAGACTAAAACTTTTTTCTGTATTTCATACTGTGTGTGTTCCGAGAAAAACGGTAAAATAACGACAAAAAAAGAAGAAAAAAAAATAGTTGCATTTACAGAGGAAAATTTTTTTAAAAGTTGCGTTGACTGAGTCTACAATGCTTTTAAAACCGGTGTTGCGTTAATCGAGGAGTTGCGCAATCGAGTTTATACTGAATTTCTCAAATTTCAACTTTAGTGGAATAAAACTTCTAGGGAACAAAAGGGAACAAGAAACGTATACCACCCGGAGAAAGGTGAAATTGTCCTCTTTAACCCTATATATCTTTTGCACCCGTGACGACCCTTGGGTAGAACACTTTTTTCATTTTAATGAAATTACTCTAAAAAAAATTCAAATTACGATAATTTAAACAGCCCTATAAGTACTCGTATACAATGGTGTATTAAATTTGTACTTTAGGTATTTTATAGCTTATAATAGTCATTACTTGTTCTATTACCATAATATACTTGTAAGTAAGAATGTCAATACATTAGTAACCTGGGTTTTTTTTATTAATATACCGATTAATACCGATGCATATGAATTTGGATTATCACCACTACATGCAAGAATACGACTTATGGAACACATACTAAAAATCAGTTATGATTTGGAGTTCGGGTCTTCAGCATCAATAAGAAACAACGAAACCAACAAAGAGTTAAGAAGTTCAAAAAAGAAATATGTTCAAGATGAATATCGCAAATTTGGATTGATTATAGATCAGCCAAAGCAAGGGTCAGCCAATACAAATGATGGCAATACCGCTAGAAGATTTTTTTCAGATCCAGAAACAGCGTCTGAAATAACAAGAGTGGATTTAAACCTTTTTTTAGATTTAAAATAATCCTAGAAGTACTTGCGTGCAATGAATTAATCGACTCTAGAAAATTTGGAGATTATGCTAAAGAAACTGCAAAAATATATACAACCAACTATCCATGGAGAAATATATCTGCAACAGTTCACAAAATTCTTTATCATGGAGAAAATGTCATTAAATATCATTTGGTGCCACTTGGAGATCTATCAGAGGAGGCTCAGAAAAAAGGAATAAGGATTACAGATTTTATAGAGAGCACAATACTAGAAAATTTTCACGAAATTCCACAAATGAAGATCTATTTAATATATTATTGGCAACGTCAGATCCGTTCATTTTCAGTATTCGAAATCAATGGAAAATGGAACATCGGGATTTAGGTGAAGAAGTCAAAAAACTACTAAAGAACAGAAATAGAAATATATAATATTTGCAATCAATATTTGGGTCTAATGAATAATAATTATAATTGCCTTTCATTGTTATTTATGTACGAAAAATATGGTATTAGTAAAAAACAAATAATAAACAGAACCTATCATTGTTACAAATGCAATTAAAATCTATTGTAGTTTTTATTTTTAACCCTGCTGTTAGGTTAAGCCCATTTGGTCCAATTTTTGGATTGTTTCCTTTGTAATTTTTGAACGGTGACATATAGTGACTTAATTTTTTAGCTCACGTGGTCTTTTTATAAAACCATGTTATAGACAAAAATTCAAGGTTCTGACTTAAAACAGGACTGAGAAAAATAAAAAATTACGAATCTTAGGTTAAGGGACCATTTGGTCCATAGTATATTTTCTTTGATTTTTTTTTTTACATTTTTTTGAAAAAAATAAGTATTTATTAGTTGGTTTTCTAATAATTTTGATTGCATGATAAGCAACATGTTTTTCGGTTAGTTTTGCAAATAAACTTGCTGCAAATGGAGCATTTTATATCCGACTTTGACTTGCAGCAACTACAAATTCCATGCTTTCGAGCCCCTGAATTAGAAGTATTATTTGAAGAGGCCACTGGAACTATGCATGGTGATCGTATTTCAGTCAATAACTGTGCTGAGAACTCTTGTTGAGGTAATCTAGTCCGTTTCATCATATACGCGTTAGCCAGAGAAAGTGCTAGTTGCCGCAAAAACTCTGGTCTCCTGCGATTCCGATCAGCTGGAGCCCATGAAACGTCGATTTCAGAAAATATTATGTACGCATACAATGCGGATATATCAAGTATATTTCCAAATACAATGTTTGGCCATCGATTTGTTTTGCGTTTTGTGCTGTAGGAACCAACCATTTGATCAGCAGTATCTACGCCACCTAAAAGAGATGAAGTATTAGAAATTATAGGATAACATAAAACTAACATACCTTTCGTTGAATTGTAATACGAAACAATCTCTGGTTTTTTCTTCAGTCCACTCTCATCAAATACAACTGTCTTGTGCATTGAACTAATCAATATTGTCGCAATGCCATCGAATGCAAATGTAGAATGGTACAAAGGGAGTTTTTTGACAGTCAGCAATTTCGGAGGAATGAATGTTTTATATTTGCGTACTGTTCCCACATATGTAAGTTTCCTTTCCTGCAGTTTTTCTACGAACTCAAAAGTGTAAAAAAAAATAGTCGCCTGTTGTATTTTGCCCTTTCAAGCCTTCTGTTAAATCCAATACAACGCGTTGCCCTTGGTTCTTTTCAGGCTGTGCATTTCTAGGCTTACCAAGGTATGGTTGTATTTTCCACACGTAGCCTGACTTAGAGTCCATCGATAAACAAAATTTCAAACCATGTTTTGCTGGCTTTGATGGTATAAACTGTCGAAAACTACATCGCCCCCGTGAATGCAACAAGTTGCTCATCAATGGTGACATTTTCGTGACAATTGTAAAACTTTGGAAGAAGTTGTTCCCAACGGTCCCACAGTTTACGAATAGGAGTAAATTTATCGCAACTACGCATTGGTCGTCGACTCAAAACATCATCGAAATGGATGGCACTATTAATCATATGATAAGTATCTTCATACATAATTGCTCTGAAAATGGGGCAACCAAATTTTACATCAAATAAACCATGAACATCTTCATTTTTTCCACTTTCAGTAATAGATTTTATATTAGCCAACTATTTTTGCTGAAATAAAAAAACAAGATTATACAAACCGACATACGCCTGCAAGAATGAGCACAGCAATATATGCGCGCAATGCGTCTTCATCAATATCTTTCCACTTGCCACCAATCTTGACCCTGCCGTACTTATTAGTACTTCTGATAATAATTCTTTCTATTGGAGGCGGAAAAAACAACAAAAAGCTGACAGAATGTCATTGCATCTGGACACTGCAAATCGAGTAGCTCCTGGTTGCGTTGAGATAATATTCTCAGACGTAGCTCCAATAGGCTGAGGTAATGGAGTGGCACTCTAAACCATTTTGGTTTTAACAATAAAAAAACGGATCAACAGAGCTAGCTGCAGCTAGGACGGGTTGCCGTTCAGTATCTGTTTCAGAAGAACTTGTTTCGCTATTTCTGAAATATAATCAAATTCCGAATCCGAATTATCGGAGTCACTTTCTGCATTGAACAGTTCTCGCATCTGATCTTCATTCAAGTTTGCCATGTCGTAAGTAAATCACGTCTGAACTATTGAAAACAACTCACAAAATGAACCAAGCAGTACAAATATTTGTGCTTCTTTACAACAAAAATAAAAAAAGGGGGATCCCACAATTGTCTTTTACATATCTAATCTATGTTGGTTAAAAAAAAAAACAAAAAAGGGGAATCACACACTTGTTTTTTACATTAGCTGTTTATGTTGAATAAAGAAAAATGCAAAAAAGGGGAATCCCACAATTGTGTTTGACATTAGCTATCCTGAGTAAAGAAAGATGCCAAAAGGTGAATCCCTCAACAAATTTTTACATTAGCTGTGTTGAGTAGAGATTTGCGCTGGTCACGTGATTTGCGTGGTTCACGTGAATCACGCGTGAGCGTTAGTTATTATAATTTTACTGACGTTAGTAGTGCGTGGGTTAAGAAAAATTCGAGTGAGTGATTCATGAGAGATTATAAAATTTCTTGCGTGAGCGTGAGCCAAAATTCACTCACGCGCCCTTCTCTTGCGTTGAGTAAAGCTTAAATTAATAATATTTAGGGAGAAGTGATCCAAAATAGATACAAATATAAGATTAAATGGTTATTTTGTATGAATATTGAAGTATGGACCAAATGGTCCATTAACCTAACATTCGTAAGTTTTCTCTAACCTAACAGCAGGGTTAAAATGTTTTTTAAAATTATTAAATTTGACAATAAAAAAAAATAAATTTTTCTGTACTAATAGCAAGATTTTCAGATAATATTATTAACGTTTTTTAATAAATATTCTTTGAGTGTAAACAAATTTGCAAATTTGACAACAAAAAATTTTTAATTTTACAGTAATAATAGCAAAATATCCAGTTGATTTTACTATTTTTTTTCTTTTGGAGTGTAAAAATTTTTTTGAGTTTACCATTTAAAATCCCATTATTACAAAAAATGTTTATAATTATTATTAAAATCCAAATATTAAATTTTTTCACTCTAAAAGTTAAAAAAATCAAAAGTTCAATATTGACCTAGAATTCCTTAAAAAGTCCTCAATCCGTTTTAATGTAATTGAAACTGAGTCAAGCTGAACTAAATATCTATCCATTAATAACAAATTACTTAAATATTTTGATCGGTTAAAAGGTTACAGAATTTTTGCAACGATTTTCAGCCACTGTGCGTCAGTCAGTAGATGCCAAAGTCTTCAACTGGCGCAAAATCCACGAGTCGTTGCTAAATAAGTGGGGAAAAATTTAAAGATTTTAATAAAATTGATATTCGAAATGAAATAAGTTCTGAAGCTATGGAGTTTGGCCTTTCAGTTTTACACACTAGAATTAGAAACCTTGAAAGCATTCTTAATTTCGCTTAAAAATTGCCAGTAAAGAAATATAGAGACCGAAAGACTGAAGCAGAGAAAAAAATTGAATTGGAAAAAACCCGAAATCTAGAAAAGCTTTGCAATACCAATGACATCAATACCAGTAGAATGTCTTTGGAGGATCCGAAATTGGCTTCCGACATAACAGGAATTAGTTATAACCTAATATACCGATTAAAGGTCATACTATAGACGATTTCACGCTGACATTCAATTGATCCAATTATATGTAGGTTTGTACCCATGGCACCCAATGACTCTAACAATGCATAAAATTGCTCTCAGAGGAGGCCGCAGAAGCACATAACAAAGATTTTAGGCAATATCGTCTAAACTTTGCCCATAAATTCTATAGGAAAGATTGCAACACCGTCACATCCTCTTATAAGTAGCATGAGGAGCGTAAAAAGAAGAATAAAAAACTCGTTTTTGCCTGAAACAGTTGCTCTGCTTATGCCAGCGAAACCCAATGTTCGTGACGATTCTTCAGAGAGTGCCGAAGATGATCATTAATTTTTAAAATGAGTTGTGCATTTCGTTTTTCAATAGAACGTATTCTATCCTTCAGAACAGGTTTCTCACCAAAACTAATTTTGGCCGCGTAGATAATCAAAATGACCGTATGTGCATCGTTTGAATCAGATTCTTAAAAAAACCTTTCGGGAGGAGCACTCTATTCTACATGTTTCTCTTTAACCTTCGCCTTACCAAAAGTTTTTATGTACATCGTTTACCAATACCTACCGGGGTGATCCTGCACTTCTATGCATATGCTTATGGACGATGAAGCCTATATTGTCACATAAAGCGAATTATGTTATTGTTGTTTCGCTTATTAGAGGTTACAGCTTGATGAAGACGATGAGTATATGGCCAGTGGAGAAGCTGAAGATTCTGCTGTGGATGAAGAGCCTTGCAAAGTTGAGGTAAACGATGAAAGTGAGTGTGATGATAATGATGAATTGAATAATGAAATCCCGACATCGTCGTGTGCAAATGATTCGTATTACGAGAGTAAATGGTACAAGAAGGCGCCAAATATAGATCGCCGAGGATCGATCAATATTATTCACGAAAAACTTTAAACTGCAATTTCATTGCTGCTATTAGAGATTTAGTTCGAAGATTTTTAAACAAAAAAGCCGAAGCTGTGTACAAAAAATGGAATTCTGAAAACACAAAGCAGCCACAACGTACTTGGATACCAATTACAAATGAGAAATAATCGGCATTTTTGGGCATTTTGCTGGTAATGGGCAGCCAAAACTCTTGTCAGGATCTTTGGAAGAAGTGCATATCCCCTGTATCGCGAAACCATGTCGCGTAACAGATTTGCGGAAATTTTACGATCCTTTGCTACATTCATAATATATAACGAAAATATTGGATAAATGTCTGTAAAGCGATCGCAGCGAAAGCAATTCCTTGAGATCCTTGGTGAAGACCTATGTCTTTCTCCAATATTGACAAGATCGAAAATACCAGAAATCATTAGAAGATTTTCAATCAGATCAGACATGGAATGTATTTTAGCTAAAAAAGTGATAACAAAGCTTAAATTTTCAGGTGAATCAATTATCGCTACGGACCAGGCTGATGATTTTGAAGCCGATGAAACTCTGGCTGCTTCAAAATAAAAGACAAATGTTATATGTGCTACTGTTCTAAACAAAGAAGAAATACACGACAAATTTGTGTAAGGTGTAAAGAGTCGATTAGTGCGGAGCATAGCGTAAGACAAACAAAATGTTAATGTCCTTGGGGTCATTTTCAAACTGAAATTACTCCTATTTCGGCCAGGACAAGGTACCCCAAAAGTTACCCTGTTTTCCCAGAGAATTTTGTCAAAAATCGTTTAAATCGTTTAAATTCAAGGTGATATGCCCAATAGTTTAGTTTTTATAGAGGTTTAAAGGTGAGTAGTACGGGAACGCATGACAAGGTCCGTAGGGACTTTGTACTGAAATTACAAGGAATTATTAATACATAAACTTTATTTTGGCTTCTTTTTTAGCTGTTTTATTGTTTGAACACATTTTACACGAGTTCTTCGAATTTAACATTGGTTTTATTACCTTCTAATACTAATCTCTATTTGTACATATACGCGGATGTTCAAGCTAGAATACAAGTAGGCAACGGAAAGGTTATAAAAGCGGCTCTAGTTTCGTAAACTAAATTATACACAGTTTAGACACTGAAGACTCAACATCTTGTTTGAAATTTCAAAGTGATTGTACGAAGGAAACTAAAAGCGATAAAATAATATGGCAGAACCAAACATTGAAATTGCTGAAATGGTGGTGCGTCGTAGCACACGCTACCAACAATTGTCTGAGGAGGAAAGACGTGCCGCAGATAATCAATTTGCTGATTTTATGAATGCAGAGGATCATGACGAGGAACTTGATATTCCGGCATTTGATGCTGAAGAAGATGATGGCGACTTGCCCTTTCTACCAAATTTATCTGCTGTGGACTCCGATGCTGAAAGTGAGGTAGATATAGAAATCAATGAGGGGGTTTACGATGACGATGACGACGATTATGAAGAAGAAGAAACACCAACAAGCGAAAGTTATTTTATTGCGAAAGACGGCACCCAATGGAGTAAAAATTCACCACCAACTTCCCATATTAGTGCTCGCTTTATGTCCATAAAACAATGCCTTAGATTCGACGATGGAAATACGTGACAGTAGCGACTAATCAACAGCAAAACTGCGGCAATTGATAATATTTGGCAAATGTTGCACTCTAACTTAGCAGCAGCTTACATTCCGTATGATTTACTGACAGTTGATGAGCAGTTATTCCCATACAGAGGCCGTACCCGCTTCACACAATATATTCCGTCGAAGCCAGCCAGGTATGGTATAAAGGTATGGTGGTTGTGTGACTCAAAATCATTCTATCCTGTCAAAGGAATGATTTATTCTGGTAAATTGCCTGACCAGGAGCGTGAAATAAATCAAGGGCAGAACGTTGTACTTCCTCTTGCGGATAAATATTTGGATTCTGGCCGCACAATTTATGCTGACAATTTCTTCAGTACATTGAACTTGGCGCGTATTTTGATGATAAAGAAAACTGCATATGTTGGAACAGTATGCTCTAACAAAATATATGTGCCACGGGAGTTACATAAAAATCGTACGCGGCCAATCAACAGCACATTGTTTGGGTTCAACGAAGGCGATATAGCACTATGCTCATATGTGCCCAGGAAGAATAAATCAGTAATTTTGCTATCTACACAACATTACACTTGCGATGTGAACATGTAAACTGAAAAGAAGAAGCCCTTAGCCATTCTTGATTACAATGCCAACAAATCCGGCGTTGATACTATGGACCAGATGCTTGGTACGTATACGTGCACGCGGTCAACAAAGCGCTGGCCGCTTGCCATGTTTTACAATATGCTCGACATCGCTGCATTAGCTGCATTCATAATATTCAACGACATGAAGCCAGTGAAGAGAAGTGACAGACGGCGCTCATTCCTCCTTATGCCTACTAAGCAATTGGCATTACCCAACATTGAAGAACGTGCCCTGAATACTCGCATAACTGCATATCCAAGGATACGGAATGCAATGGAGGAATTTGATGTCAAGGTAAGAATTAAGAATTCTAAAGGTCAAAAGCAGAATGATTATATATATTTTTTCATTTTAGATAGTACCAAGACCAACACAAGCAGCTGCACCGTCGTTTGCGCTAAGGACAAACAGGCCATCATGTCGACTATCCCGTTCAGAGTACGGTCGTCAACGCAAAACAGCCTATTGCTGTTCCTGCAACAATGCAGTTTGTGCAGAGCATTCAAGATTAATGCATCGGTGCTTAACCTGGACTCAAAATGAGGAACAACCATCGCAACAATAGTTTTTTAAGTTTTATTCATTGTAAAACTAAATTTTCATAATAAAATTCATAAAAATTAATTATGTTAGTATAAAAAAAAAAAATATTTTAATTTATTTATCAACACTTTAATTAATAAACAATAATAAAATAAGAAAAGAAAAATTTTAAAATGTTTTTTTCATAGAAAATGCCATATCAACAAAAATAGGTCCCTACGGACCTTGTCTTGCGTTTAAAGGTACCAGAAGTGTTGCTAGACGGAGAGTTAAAAATGCCACCAATGCTCATCAACGTAATTGAATGAAATTTTATAATTGCAATGGTGAATAAATTACAACTGAAAAAAATTTTATAAAATTCTTCTTGTGTTAAATTTTCTTAGATTTAATTAAAGGGTCAGCCGGGTGGTTATCAATATAAACCATGAAATAAAATTGAAAAAAAAATCTTTCAAAAAATTAAAAACTTTATAATGTTTTTGCAAAATTCTAAACAACTCAACAATTTGTTCAGTGAGTCGAAATATCCCCTAGATCGGAGGGAAATTAACCAAGTTATTAAAGAAATAAAACCGAAATGGTCACCCGGGTGGGTATTGGTAAGGCGAAGGTTAATACTATATGATCAAAATTGGATTTCTTTATTTCACAAAAACACATATTTAATTATTGCCTATAAGGACTATTTCCTAAAACTTCCCTAGTATGTTGGCAAATGCTTAAAAAGTAAATTGGATTTGGGCTTAGTCAAATTCTACTCGAAATTATATCAGACCAAATAAAATTAATATTTTTGCTGTTTACAAGTGAATCTTCTCCATAGTTCACTTTAAGTTATAGCTCTGCAATGCTATTGTTTTTCTGTTAAAAAAATTTCCTAAAAAAACAGAAAAACAAAAGAAAGTTTTTAAGCGTTTTCCACTTTTACGTCATCGTCTCAAGAACTTCCTTCCGGCAAGTATTGCATTGAGTTTTGATTCGCACCCAAAGAGAAGGGTGTCCATACTTAGTACAGTATGGAAAAAATGATGATGATGCATGTTAAACATACACTACCATTATTATAATTTTCTGTTGTATTTTTCTTCTCTGATTCAATATAACACTAAGGAGAGGGAGTCAAAACAATACAATTTTCAGTAAAAAAGTTGCTCTAGATGTTGTTTTTTTGTACGTTTCTGTATTTTTTTTTTTTTTTTTGTAAGGAAAAAAAGCATATGCAAACTTTTTTATTCGATTATGCTGGAAAAGTACAAAATTCATATACACCTACTACATAATATTTTACAACAACATCAAACAACTAAGAAGAACAACTATGCACAAGTCTCAAAAGTACTTGTGCATTATGAAGGCAAAGTATGAGCAGCAACAGTAGTAGAAATACACTCAAAGAATGACGATTCGTATGATTTCAGCAAAGGGAAAGTAGTTTTGGGAGGAAAGTTTTAAGCACATTCCTATTGACCATGAGATGATATTTGAAAAGACTGCTGTGAAGGTAATGATGTTTCCATTGTCTTTCCATTAATGTGACCAGAAGATTTTGGTTCGATATTAGATTAAAACATCTTTAAAAGGAAACTTGGAATTACATTTACAACCACATTTTTTTGAGTGATGTGGGAAAGCATTTTATCACTCCATATGGAGCCATCACACACCTAAATAATATTTTTTTTCTAAAATTTAAAATTAAAGCCCCCGATTTAACTACTAATTTTTAGTTGAGTGTAAAGGCAGACATAGCAATACATTTAATAGAATTGCATTTGTAATATGTACCCTCATACAAGTCCCTTTATGCCCCTTAATTTAAAGGGTACATGCACTTGTTGTTAAGTGAGTTTTTTTATTCCTTCGTTCGGTTCTGTGTGTGTATGTGTGTCTGTGATTTTTTTGTGTTGCCTCTATTTCTAGGTTCACTTTATTTAACGTTTGTGTCTGTCTGTGTGTGTGTGTGTGCTGCAAACATCTAAGAAAGCCTTGTCAAATGGACAAAATTGAATTAGAATTGATTGAAAAATTAAAAATTAATCTAAATGCATTTGCAATGTTGATGATGATCAATGCAATGGAGTAGACTTGGTGGTGGTAACGACGGAACAATCATCCATACATTCATTGATTTACTTGCACATGCACATAGAACAACAAATAGACAACATAGACACCACCAATATGTATCAGTCTGGTTTGGTTGGTAAAATCTAATGCACAGAACTGGTTAGGAATGTTTTTTTTTTTGTATGCTTGAAACAAATTATCCTATCTACAATATTAATAACCAAGGTGATTTCTTGTGACCGATATAAAAACTGTAGTTAATAACTGATTTTTATTCAAACATATCGCATTCGAAAGGTATTTAGTTTTAGCTGCTCACCAGATTTACAGATTTGCACCGTCGGGAACATTATTTTGGAGTAATGCTTATTTAAAATTGCTACCTAACTCATCCGTAAAACACATACTGTGTGAGTGTTTATTATAAATAGCAAAAGCCCTGTGTTGAATTGTGAATTGGCTAAAATTGATCAGCAAACCTTTAGGCTCTTATAAAATTAATTATTAAATGAAAAACTAAACTCGAATTTCGAGGGCTGGGCTCTGCTTGTATATAAAAATGGAGTTTTGTATGTTTGATTGTGGTTTATAGGAGACTATAAAATTAGACTGATCATCGTCAAAAATTTTTACAGTAGGTAACTGCTTATCCGGAAGGATTGTAACAGTTTTCAAGTTTCCCATATAAAGTGAATTTTTAACATCAAATTTTAACATATAATATCTGAAGTACAACGACAGCCAGAGTTCTGAAACTATGTACATATACATGTTAAACTATTTTGAGAGTTGGACGGGATCGAACAAATGGGCTTGGCGCCCACCATACAAAGTAAATATTTAATTTCATATAATTGGAGTACTATATAATAGTGAAAGGCTTAGAACTTTGTGTGAATTCATAGTCTGATAGAAAAAGAGCGGGATCGGACCAGTGGGCGTGGAACCCTCTATACAAATTAAGTATTTAATATCATAAAATTGGAGCCCTGTAATAGTTAAAGCCTTGAGACTTTATGTGAGTTCATAAGTTATCAACGGTTGTAGTCGGAAAAAATGGGCGGGATCAGATCAGTTGGCGTAGCACACCCCATGCAAAGTAAATATTAAATGTCATTAAATGTCATATATCTGGAGTAATAGTGAAAGCCTTGGAACTTTGTCTGAGTTCATGACTTATTAACGTGAGAAGTTGCCTAAAAAATGGGCGGGATCGGAAAAATGGGCGTGGCACCTCGTTTACAAAAAATGAAGTACTATAAAATTGACTTAAAGGTCTTAAAACTTTTGACAAGTACATAAATTACCAATCGCGAATAACAAAAATCGCCAAAATCAAAATCGCGAATAACAAAAATCGCCAAAATCAAAAAACGCCAAAATGAAAAATCGCAAAATACAAAAATCGGAAAAATCAAAAATCGCAAAAGCAAAAATCGATAAAATCTAAAATCGCCAAATCTAAAATCGCCAACTCTAAAATCGCAAAAACAAAAATCGACAAAATAAATAAAATAATTTTCTACAACATATATTCCCAGTTTTTTTACAATGCAACCGCAAGCGCATCGGGTTACAGCTAGTATAAAATAAAAAAGTCCCTTAATCTATAATATTAATAGGCTAGGTGATTTCTTGTGACCGACGTTTTGTTCTACCGTCATGTGCCGACTTTGGCCAAACGTATATTATTTTAAAGGTATTTCTTTTTAGCTATTCACCAGACTTACAGATTTTTTAATTTTTTTCTATATTTTGAATAAATTTCATTTAAAGTTGCTACTAACACATACATAAAATTATATATATGCTGTGTGTGTTTATTAAAGTTGTTAGTGTGTTTGTTTTCTTCATTCACAATAATAATAAACCAAAAAAGTGTTGGTTTGTGAATTGGCTAAGTTGAAAAGTAAAGTTGCCTAGAAATTGCACTCGAATTTCGAGCGCTGGAATCTGCTAGCTCAAGCTTATTATAATAATGGTTGATGGAGTATACAAGTACTGATACCAATCTGATGCAACTTCCATCAAATTTACATGATACTTATGGATATAATTAATTGATTTATTTGATTATTTATGACCTTTGACTTCAGTTTATATATACTAAACAGCTGTAAATACTCGAAGCCATATAGTTAATCCGCTAAATCATGGGATGAAATTAAAAACATAAAACTTCACATTAAAATTCATGGTTTTTAATACATTGAAAGCTCTAAAATTAGATCTCGAATTTCAAATTTGAGAGTGTTTTTATACCCTATACCACTATGTGGTTTGGGTATAATGACTTTAAGCTGCTGTTTGTAACAACCAAAAATATTTGACCTACACCCATCTTTAATTATACCGATCGAATCAGAATCACTATCTGATTCGATTTAACGATGTCCGTCCGTCCGTCCATCCGTCCGTCCGTCCGTCCGTCCGTCTGTGTGTCCATGTAAAGCTTGTAATCAAACTGCAGGTCGCAAATATGAATATATTTTGATAAAATTTGGTATTTGATCTTCTATCGGGCATGGGATAAACGCTATTGAAATTGGTGAGAATGGGTCCATGTTCAGACCTAGCCCCCATACAAGTGACCCCTATGAAATCGACTTAAATTGCCATAAGATACAAATTATCATATAAATCTTATTCAAATTGGGTTTGTATGTGTTTATTACATCCATTAATCAGTAGTCCAAAAATTATCTCTATGGGACAACTCTTAGTCATAGGCCCCATATAGAGCTGCTTCCCGATCTTCACTTAAATCTATCAAAAAACTAAAATATTGCACTGATTCTTCTCAAATTTTGTTTGTATATATTTTTGCAAAATACAAGAGACCTTACTAAACATGGTTAGGATCAGTCCATTTTTGGGCCTAGTCCCCATATAGATATAGCATCCGATATGAACTTTTTCATATCTGCAGCCGAAAAAATTAATAAAAATCCCACTCAAATTTGGTTTATGCTTATTTTCTATATCCAGTTAGTTGGGTCTGAGAGATAGGGTCTCTAAACGCATGGTATAGGGTATCATATAGTCGGTCTAGACCGACTATAATTTTCTTACTTGTTTTAGTTCTGAACACTGGGGAACTCGCGAACTTTTTTTAGTTTTCAATGGTGCGTGGTTTTTGGTTTACTTGAAAGAAATCTATAATATTAATAGGCTAGGCGATTTCTTGTGACCGATGTTTTGTTCTACCGTTTTATCCCGATTTTGACCAAACGTATATTATTTGAAAGGTATTTCTTTTTGGCCGTTTTGCAGATTTACAGATTTTTAAATTTTTTTCCTTTATTTTGAGTAAATTGCATTTAAAGTTGCTACTAACACATACATAAAATTATACAATGCTATGTGGTTGTTTATTAAATTTGTTAATGTGTTTGTAATAAAAATGAGTCTATTTTTTTGTGTTCCTTTGTGAATTGGCTATAATTAGATTAGGGTCTTTATTTAATGAAAAAATAAAATTTCCTAGAATTTGCACTCGAATTTCGAGGGCTGGAATCTCCTAGTATAAATAAACAGGGGAATCTTTAAGTTATATATTCTTGTTGTTTTTCGTCACAAATATTAAATTTTTTTGGAAATTTTCAGCAGTCTCTATTGAAACACTTTACCTCTGCAAACTAAAGTTAAAATATTGGAACAGCTCGACGCAGGCGTTCAAGAAAATCGTTGAGCCCTAGATTTCAATTAAAGTAACTAATTTTTCCATTAGTTACATCAAATCCAACAGAGCATCAATATTAAACAATGTTTCAATACTTATCAACAAATGGAAAGTTGTTTTTATGAGTGGTTTTTAAATTAACATGAAAAAAGTGTACAGTAAACGGAATTTGAGGATATTCTGCGGGTAGGGAAGCAAATACGGATGGATATTGATAAATGTTGGATTGAAAAAAAAAAAAAATGCTGCCCGACCATAAATTGAAACGAACTAAACCACTTCTCAGTAAGGGTCGAAGGAACATCGCGTGGCGTTCGGCATTGTTTTTGGGTAATTAGCTGATCGGTATACACACAATCACAAAGCAAGTCTTTTGTTTGATTGTCCATCTCTATTCAGAAATTTACACACAACTGGCATAGGCTGGCATACGCTCCGTATCAACAAGTATCTGTAGTTTTCCATAAAATCAAGATTTTCAGAAGAGCCAAAGAAACGTCTCTTTTGAAATTAAGGACTTGGTATGAAACACTGAAATTCATATTATAAGCATGTAATTAATTTTTTTCCAATTTATTTATTTCAATTTTTTTAATCTTTCACACACTCGTAGACCCACTATTAGCCTTCGACGAGGCCTGAAATTTGACAAATTATTCAGCATAACAATTTAGTTTCTTCAGATTTGAGCTCGAAAATTCAGTGGGAAAAGTTAACGAGAAATATGTCACTGATTTGCTTAGTGCTAAATCTGTTTGAGGAAAAATGCTGAATTTTGAATTTTTTCAGACAAAACTATGCGGAATCAAATATTCAAGACAAATAAAAGATAGGGTGATAAGAATTTATCTACTAAATTTCATCCAAATACTACATAGAGTGAAAAGTACGTGGCCTCACATAAAGATGGCGCGACAAGTGCCAATTTATTTTATTTACTCAGTAGGGCCAACTGTTAGTAAAATTGTGTCAAAACCATTTCATGATATTTCATCAATTAGAAAGAAGGTTACCGTTATAAAAATTATGCTACTTTGCAAGTTTGAGAAAAAAATTGATTGCAAAGAGTTTCGTGTTTTGATTAAACATTATTTCTTTGGTGCGAAAAAATACTGTCCAAGCAAAAGAATGGATTTATGAATATTATGGTGAATTCTCGCCGTCATATTCAATGGTTAAAAGCTGGTATTCCGAATTTAAACGAAGTCGTACGGGCACATATGCTGCAGATCATACTGGTCGTGCAAATGAGTCACTTACCGAAGAAAACGTAAAAAAGGTGCATGAGGTTATATTGGATGATCATGAGATTAAAGTGAGTAAAATTTCTGATATCATAAAGATATCAGCAGGGGCCAAATCATCGCATTCGATATCGAGTAAAATCATTCGAAATTGCATATTTTGGTTTATTATTTAAAGAAGACGGATAAACGTGAGACCTTATTTCACTTTTACTCTTAACTAGGGACCATAATCGGTTAACAGAGTAAAATTATTCTTAGTATTTTATTTTGGAAAATAAAAAAATGATTTCGATCGAAAAAATTTCGATAACGAATGCGGTGATTTGGCCCCCGAGCAAGTTCGGCATATATAACATGATCATTTAAATAAGAAAAAGGTTTCTGCTCTATTTTTAACAGCTGAACCAAAACTGAAACGTGGTCATGATTCAAAGTATGGTTTGCAGATGTCTGAAGTAAACTGCAATGCTTCAGACGTGGATTAATTATTACTAGCAGATTCCACCCTAGAAATTCGAGTGCAAATTCTATGAAATTTTATTTTTTCATTAAATAAAGACCCTAAAGTTATGCTAATCAATTATAGCAATTCGCAAATCAACACAAAAAACAAATTCATTGTTATTACAAACACTTTAACAAATTTAATAAACACACATATTGCATTGTATAATTTTATGTATGTGTTAGTAGAAACTTTAAATGTAATATACGCAAAATAAATGAAAAAATATAAAAATCTGTAAATCTGCAAAACGGCAAAAGAGAAATACCTTTCAAATAATATAAGTTCGGTCAAAATCGGGATAAAACGGTAGAACAAAACATGGGTCACAAGAAATCGCCTAGCCTATTTATATTATAGATACACCAGAGCCCAATAGATAGTTTGCGGAATGGTTACAGGCATGCGAAAGCGGACCAATGTGGCCAAAACCTCTACAATCAGCTAGATAGGTAATGGCCAGTAATTTTTTGGGATGCACGTGGCGTAATATTCATTGATTACTTGAAGAAAGAAAAAAAAATAATTGCCAAGTGTTATGTTGAGTTATTGGACAGATTCGATGAAGACATTAAGAAAAAAAGACCCCACCTAAATAAGAAACAATTAAGAAAATTATAGTCGGTCTAGACCGACCATACGATACCCTATACCATGGTTTAGAAACCCTATCTCTTCGGACCAACTAACTGGATATAGAAAATAAGCAAAACCCAAATTTGAGTGCCATTGTTATTAATTTTTTTGCCTGCAGATATGAAAAAGTTCATATCGGGTGCTATATTTCTATGTGGACTAGGTCAAAAAATGGACCGATCCCAAACATATTTCGTAATGTCACTTATATTTTGAAAAAATATACACAAGCCAAATTTGGGAAAAATCTGTGCAATGTTTTTGATTTTTTGATAGATTTAAGTGAAGAACGGGAAGCAGCTCTATATGGGGCATATGACTAAGAATTGTCCAATAGGGATTATTTTTCAACTACTGATTAATGGATACAATAAACACATACAAACCTAATTTTACTAAGATCTTTATGATAATTTGTATCTTATGGCAATTTATGTCGATTTCATAGGGGTCATTTGTATGGGGACTAGGCCTGAACATGGACCGATTTTCACCAATAGCATTCATCCTATGGCCAATGAAAGCTTGTATACCAAATTTCATCAAACTATATTCATATTTGCGACCTGTAGTTTCATTACAAGGTTTACATAGACACACAGACGGACGGACGGACGGACATCGCTAAAACGACTCAGAAAGTGATTCTTAGCCGATCGGTATAATAAAAGATGGGTCTAGGTCAAATATTTTTGTACCATCATGCCAATATACCTGCGAAAAATTTAAGTATTGTCATTATAAATTGCTTCCCTATCCCCCATAGTCTCCAGATCTGGCCCTCTGTGATTACTATTTCTTCCCAAACTTGGAAAGATGGCTCTAGGGAAAGAGATTTTCCAGAAATGAAGAAATTATTATTGTTATTGGAGACGGAAGCCTATATTGAAGAGTTTTATAATATTAGGGGATCGTTGGAAGAAGTGCATTTCACTTAACGGAGGTTACGTTGAAGAATAAAATTGATTTCAAATCCAAAAAACTGGTTTTTCATTGTTAGGCCACGGAGTTTCCGCGCCACGTACTATATTCATAGCTTCGGTATAACGAAAAATGGTTCTTAGTGATACATCAAAAACTCATTATTCATTCACTATATATCGCTATAAGGTATCTATAACATTAATAGGCAAGGCGATTTCTTGTGACCGATATAAAAACTGTAGTTCATAACTGAATTTTATCAAACATATCTCATCCGAAAGGTATTTGGTTTTAGCTGCCATCATTTTGGAGTAATGCTTATTTGAAATTGCTACCTAACGCATACGTAAAATACATACTGTGTGTGTGTTTATTATAAGTAGCAAAAGCCCTGTGTTGAATTGTGAATTGGCTAAAATTGATTAGCATACCTTCAGGCTCTTATAAAATTAATTATTAAATGAAAAACTAAGGCTGGGCTCTGCTTGTTTATAAAAATGGAGTTTTGTATGTTTGATTGTGGTTTATAGAAGACTACAAAATTGGACTGATCATCGTGAAATTTTTACAGTAGGTAACTGCTTATCCGGAAGGAAAAATAAGTTATATTTTGTTTACAGTTTTCAAGTTTCCCATATAAAGTGAATTTTTAACATCAAATTTTAACATATAATATCTGGAGTACAGTGACAGCCAGAGTTCTGAAACTATGTACATATACATGTTAAACTATTTTGAAGAGTTGGGGAAAAAAATGGGTGGGATCGAACGAATGGGCTTGGCGCCCACCATACAAAGTAAATATTTAATTTCATATAATTGGAGTACTATATAATAGTGAAGGGCTTGGAACTTTGTGTGAATTTATAGTCTGATAGAAAAAGAGCGGGATCGGACCAGTCTGCGTGGAACAAATTAAATATTTAATGTCATATAATTGGAGCACTATAATAGTGAAAGCCTTGACTCTTTGTGTGAGTTCATAAGTTATCAACGGTTGTAGTCGGAAAAAATGGGCGGGATCAGATCAGTTGGCGTGGCACACCCCATGCAAAGTGAATATTAAATGTCATTAAATGTCATAAATCTGGAGTAATAGTGAAAGGCTTGGAACTTTGTCTGAGTTCATGAGTTATTAATGTAAGTAGTTGCCTAAAAAATGAGCGGGATCGGACCAATGGGCGTGTCACCTCCTATACAAAAAATAAAGTACTATAAAAATGACTTTCAGGTCTTAAAACTTTTGACAAGTACATAAATTACCAGTCGCGAATAACAAAAATCGCCAAAATCAAAATCGCGAATAACAAAAATCGCCAAAATCAAAAAACGCCAAAATGAAAAATCGCAAAATACAAAAATCGGAAAAAACAAAAATCGTAAAAACAAAAATTGACAAAATCTTAAATCGCCAAATCTAAAATCGCCAAACCCAAATCGCAAAAACAAAAATCGACAAAATAAATAAAATTATTTTCTACAAAATATATTCCCAGTTTTTTACAATGGGTGTAGCAAAGCGCATCGGGTTACAGCTAGTATAAAATAAAAAAGTCCCTTAATATATAATATTAATAGGCTAGGCGATTTCTTGTGACCGATGTTTTGTTCTACCGTAATATCCCGACTTTGGCCAAACGTATATTATTTAGCTATTCACCAGATTTACAGATTTTTAAATTTTTTCCTATATTTTGAATAAATTGCATTTAAATTTGCTACTAACACATACAGAAAATTATACATATGCTGTGCGTGTGTTTATTAAATTTGTTAATGTGTTTGTTTTCTTCATTCACAATAATAATAAACCAAAAAAAGTGTTGGTTTGTGAATTGGCTAAGTTGAAAAGTAAAGTTGGCCAGAAATTGCACTCGAATTTCGGGCGCTTGAATCTGCAAGTAAATATAAATAACTTTCAAAAATATGCAGAATGATTTTAAAAATTATGAAACAAAAGTCGAAATATTTGAAGCCACTTGTTCTCGAAAAACCGAAATGTTTAGTTTGGGATGACTTAAGTATATATGAAGAATTTTTAAATTTTTAAGCAAAAGAATTTGTTCTTTTGTATGTCTGATTAAAACAAATATTTACTTTGTGTTGTTGTTTAGTTCATTTTAATGTAGTTTTTTTTTCTACAAAAAAAAAAAAAAAATGTAGCTCACCTGTAAATGCAACTGTAAATTTAAAATCATTCGTTTGGGTATAATGTAAATAATTTAACCCTTTTTGTGTTGTAAAAAGTCAATTTGTTTTAATTTTTATTTGTTTTATTTGAAAAGTTTCTCTTATTTTGTTGTTATTTCTGTTGTACGAGTATGTATCAATTTCTGTAATGTTCTATTTTAACTGAAGTATATTTTTAGGGTCTATGGGGTTTTTGGTGTTGTTGTTTAGTAAACATTTTTTAAATTTCCCTTTAACAATTATTTCCATTTTTTTTCTTTCTGAGTGTTGTTTTTGAATGTCCCTTCCAGGACTGCTGCTGCTTATAGTGTGTGGCCTCAAATCAAACGTTATTTACTTAAACAGCTGTGTAGGTTTTTCTAAATAAATTACGTTTTTCTGTAAAACCTTCAATGCAGACAATAACAATTGAAAAAGCAACAACATCTATCAAAACATAAGTTTATTTGTTGCCTTCAATATTGTTGTAATGCAATTTTCAATTCAATTATTTTCTGATTGACTGTCGAGACACAACATTTGCAGTAACAAACAAGATTTATGAAATATTTATAGTCTCTACAACTGCATATTTCTAGTTAAAGTGAATTTTAACAAGTTGTGCGATGCATGTGAAAAGTAATTAAACAGACAACTAGGAAAAAAAATTCTTTTCAATTGCAGTTTAATATTAATATTTGATATTTAATATTATGCAAATATTATTTTTGACTTGAATTAGTAATATAGAAAACATAGTTTTTATTTGAAAGTAATTTTGGAGGAATGAAAATAAATTTACGAGTAACTTGCGAGAGCACTTTATGATTTTAAAGCAACTTTGTAAATCTTTCAAAAGCCACTATCAAACTGAATGTTCATATAAGTTTTGTTATAAAACTGAAAAAAATCATTAAATTGATAAAGATCGAAAAAAAGATTTTTGATGTGTAAACATCTATACGCGCAGGGGGGGGGGGGTAAATTTCAAAAACAGCGTAACATGTAAGCGTAGCATGTGAGTCGTAAGACAAAATGTGATTGTATTGGTGAAAAAATTATGATATTATTATGTTTGAAAATTAAAAATTAAAAAAAAAAAATTTTAAAAAAATTAAAAATAAAAAATTAAAAATTAAAAATAAAACTGAAAAATGAAAAATGAAAAATAAAAAATGAAAAACGAAAAATGAAAAATTAAAAATGAATAACGAAAAATGAAAAATAAAAAATGAAAAATAAAAAACTAAAAAATGAAAAATAAAAAAATGAAAAATAAAAAATGAAAAATAAAAAATGAAAAATGAAAAATAAAAATTGAAAAATGAAAAATGAATAATGAAAAATAAATTAAAAATGAAAAATGAAAAATAAAAAATGGAAAGTGAAAAACGAAAAATAAAAAATGAAAAACGAAAAATGAAAAATGAAAAATAAAAAATGAAAAACGAAAAATGAAAATGCAAAAAAAATTAAAAATGAAAATAAAAAATTAAGAATAAAAATAAAAAATGAAAAATAAAACTTGAAAAATGAAAAACAAAATGAAAAATTAAAAATAAGAAATGAAAAATAAAAAATTTTAAAAAAATAAAAAGGAAAAATGAAAAATAAAAAATGAATAATAAAAAATTAAAACAAAAAAATTAAAAATTAAAAATGAAAAATAAAAAATGAAACATGAAAAATAAGAAATGAACAATGAAAGACTAAAATTAAAAATGAATAATGAAAAATAAAAAATGAAAAATGAAAAACAAAAAATTAAATCTACATAAAAAATTAAAAATAAAAAACGAAAATTGAAAAATAAAAATTGAAAAATAAAAAATGAAACATGAAAAATAAGAAATGAACAATGAAAGACTAAAATTAAAAATGAATAATGAAAAATAAAAAATGAAAAACAAAAAATTAAATCTACATAAAAAATGAAAAATAAAAAACGAAAATTGAAAAATAAAAATTGAAAAATAAAAAATAAAAAATAAAAAATGAAAAATGAAAAAAGAAAAATATAAATTGGAAAATGAAAAATGAAAAATGAAGAAAAAATTAAAAATGAAAAATAAAAAATTAACAATGAAAAATAAAAAACGAAAATTTAAAACTAAAAAATGAAAAATAAAAATAAAAAATGAGAAATAAAAAATGAAAATTGAAAAATAAAAAATGAAAAAAGAAAAATAAAACTTTTGAAAATGAAAAATGTAGAAAAAATTAAAAACGAAAAATAAAAAATTAAAAATGAAAAATTAAAATTAAAAAATGGAAAATTAAAAATGATATTTTTCAAAAAATGAAAAATAAAAAATTAAAATTAAAAAAAAATTTAAAATGAAATATGAAAAACGAAAAATGAAAAATGAAAAACGAAAAATTAAAAATAAAAAAGTAAAAAACGAAAACTTAAAAATTAACCAGTTAAATTAATAAATAATAATAATATTAAGTGATACTCTTTCTGTTTGATTTTAATAAAGTGCTTTAAAAAAATCTTTAATTACTAGATGTTTACACATCTCCCCTGCGATCGGACTCACATGATTTTTTTATTTTAATAAAACGAAAAAAATGAAGTCGGCGGTGACGAATCTTAGATACCTTCCACCTGTGTCTTAAACTCAATATATTACCCGATATAGGGTACGGTTACCATTTCAGTACAGTTAACCTTTAAGTTATAAAACACCATTTAAAATTATAGTTAATTGTTTCCTTTTTTTTTAACAGTATCTATATATCTGTGGTCACAAGCTATAACCGCCTAAGTCGACTTAAGAACGATTTGATTTATGTATGCTATCATATTCTGCTAACAACGCTTTATATTTACATGAAATCCCCATTTCTGTAATACTGTTTTTTCAAAGTTATTAATGAAAACATACTGACCTAAAAGAGTTATTTTTCTCGAATGCATGGTTTTCGACTTAGGCGGTTAATGCTTGTGACCACATATATATAAAAATGAAAATTTGTTTGTTTGTGCTTTTACATTAATAGTTGGCAAAACAAATGGACCGATCTTCTTGAAATTTTTACAGTGTGTAAGTTTGTATCGTGAAAGTAAAATAAGCTATATTTTTTAAATATATGAAGTAGGCATGGCACCTCCCATATATAAAAAATTTATAACATCATATATCTGAAGTTCTATGATAGCAAGTGTCCTGAAACTTTGTAGGACTACATAAGTTAGTAATTTGAGAAGTTGGACTAAAAATAGGCGGGATCAACGAAGTGGAAGTGGCACCGTCCATACATGGTAAGTTCATATCGTCATGTAGAGTACTATCACGGCCAGAGTTTTGAAACGTTCTGCACGTCAATTGGTTGTTAATGTAACTATTCGTACCAAAAATGACCGGGATTGGGTTAGTGGGCGTGGTACCTCCCACACAAAAAAAAATTATCTGGAGTATTATGAACCACAAAGCCATGAAACTTGATGTGAATTCACAAATGATGAGTGTGAGAAGTTATGTGAAAAATGGGCGGGATCAAACCAGTGGGCGTGGCACCTCCCATACATGGTAAATACATATCTTCATATGTTTACATTTCTATGATGGTCAGAGACTTGAAACTTTTTGCAAAATTAACGCGTTGTTAGTATGAGTAGTCAAACTTAAAATGGGCAGAATTGGGCCAGTGGGCAAAAAATTTATCTGCAGTATTATGAACCCGACAGTCATGAAACTTTATCTGAGTTCATGAATGATGTGTGCGACATATATATATATCTATCCATGGGGTTGCCCCATGGTAGACAGACAGACAGATCAAAAGTCGGGACATCAGAATTCGTCTTAGAGGTATGGTTTCTTGGGTAAAGTTTCTTATTTTGATCCCAAGAATACGATTTTCCTTGTCACTTGGGCGATTTTAAATCGACCCGCCCTAATATGTACCCTCTGGACACTGACTTGGAGGGTATAACAAACATGTTATTGCCAGTTTGGTTTTATTCCCCTAGATTTAGAATTTTTTTTTTAGTTTAGAGGAATTTTAGGGGCTATGTATTTGTTTAGTTTTGATGTGTATACTTGCAGGGGGTAAATTTCTATTTCGCAATACTATCACAAAAACAGGGTAACATGTCAGCTCACATGTTACGCTGTGAGCCGTAAGACAAATCGGTGTGACTTATGATTGTAATGGTGAAAAAATTATGATATAAAATTGTTTCAGCCAATTCAACAACCCTTTGCTGTAAAACGACATAAATTTCACAATATAAACGTAAAAAAATTAATCTATAGAATGAAATTTTCGTAAAATCTGAAAGAAAGTCATATTTTCCCCATATAAAACACACTTGAAATTTTCAATCGCGTTGAGCCACCTCTGAATGTTTTTTGATTTACCCAAAACTTTGTATTTCTCAATTTATTTTCTATTGGTATATTTCTAGATGGTGAGACTTTAAATTCGAACACTTTTTTCCCCTTCCATATAATGAAGGGCCACCCTAATGCACATGTATATATTGTTTTTTGTATTAAATCTATATCCGTATCTTTATGGCCACGTATAGATTTTTGATTTTTTAGAGGTTAATATCTAGACATTATATGGCAAAACAAAAATTACCATTATTTATAGTCAAGACTAATATGAATTTTTCCTTGAAATTCCGCATAATTTTTAAGCTCTCAAAACATTGCTAGGTAAGATTCCTTACTTTGACTATGGGTATTTTAATGTCTGATCCTGCGTGGCAGGATCGCCATGTAATAATGGGTTTTGGAGTTTGTACAAATGATGAAAAAGATTTTGTTTGACCGGCATTTAAGAACGCCACTTGCGGCACTAAAAAGTGCCAAAGGCAGTGCACTTAATCAGAAATAAAGTTTTTTTAAAACTTTAAATCTTAACTTTTACTGACAATATGGCCTTCTTGTAAACCAAATTAACGGTATCTTAAGCTAAGTTTTGTTATAATTATACAGCTGTTTTTGTTTACAATACTTAAATCTGACAATATGGTTCAACAGCTGTTTTGGTTTAGAATACTGTAATCTAAAAATAGGGGGAATAGTGATGGGATCTTACAATAGTGCTATTAATATATTACAAAATAATGCAATTTTTCAGACAGAACTTCATTGTTTCTACAAAAATAACCATCCTTGTTTTTATGAAGAATTCACGGATGGTGACATGGTGACCATTATGATAGAGGCGGGGCAAATGGGAGTACGCACGGAGGTAGCATTATCCTCTACCTACTTCCCGGGAGATCAGCCACAAGGACCAACGGTAAGAATGAAGGCGCTAGTGATGTACTGCAGAAGTAGCAACCAGAGCCTGATAATTGGTTGCGAAGCAAATGCCCACAACAAGGTATGGTCACCAACAAAAGAGGTGAGTCACTTTTAGATTTTATCTTAACAAAAAATATAGCAGTAGCGAACAGGAGCAAGGATCCCACTTTCCAAAATGCGATCAGGCAGGAGGTTATTGACCTCACTCTGACCACATACAATATACAGGACATGATCACGAACTGGAGAGTTTCAAGTGAAACCTCATTTTCGGACCATAAACATATTCTCTTTGAGATAAAATCTAGGTTAGTACAAAAAATTTGGTATAGATCCCCGAAGGCCACAGACTGGGACAGGTATAAATCTGAACTTGAGGCAAAGTTAAGATCTTCTAGGTTACCGTAAGCACAAACATAGATCTCGACGCAGCTGTTAATAATTTGACAACTGACATTCTAGATACATAGGAGGCCAACTGTCCACTGAAAAGCAAGAGCACCGACAGGAAGGTCAGATGGTGGATTAAAACATTTGAAGAACTTAATAGGGCTAAAAGTAGTGGTGACTGGATACGCTATAGAACTGCCCTTACTAAGTATAACAAGGAAATAAGGAAATCGAAAAGATTATCCTGGAAAACCTTCTGCGAGGAGTTGAAGGATGTGCCGGAAACGGCAAGGATTCAAAGAGCCTTATCCTCACACCAAACTACATCCTTTGGGTAAACTGTGGAGCTTCTACTTAGGACTCACTTCCCAGGACGTAGTATTGTAATGGAGGAATCAATGGGAGATATCGAGACTAGAAATGAGAACAACATGAACAATTCTCTAGTTAAACGAATCATAACATATGAAAGTGTAAAATGGAGTCATTTAGACCATACAAGTCACCTGGACCAGATGGGATTTTCCCAGCCCTACTAATAAATGGTCCGGAATCGCTTAAAAGAAAACTGGTTCATATCTTCATGGCCAGTCTTGCACTTAGTTATATTCAAACTAAGTGAACAAAGGTGAAGGTTGTATTCCTTCCCAAGGGAGGAAACAAACCTGTTGATCATCCGAAATAAATCAGTCTCTCATCCTTCATGCTGAAGACTATGGAGAAGATGATTAATCTATATATTCGCTGAAAGCTTCTGAAAAGTAGACCGCTACATAATCTTCAATTTGCCTACCAAAAAGGTAAATCAGCGATCACAGCTGTCCACAAATTAACTTCAATGATTGAAAAAACACTGGAGTTGAAGTTCCTTTATGGACATAGAAGGCGCTTTTGACAATGCCAGCTTTCAATCTACGGAAAGAGCGCCGATCAGATTGGGCTCGGACCCAATTGTGACAGGGTGGATAAAAAAAAGTTGCTCTCTAGGAGACAAATAGTGGCTAATCTTGGAGAGTAAGAGAGAATGATTAGCATTATAAAAGGATGCCTTCAAGGAGGCGTACTTTCCCCATTACTGTGGTCAGTCTTGGTGGATGACCTCATTGTAAAACTAAACAATAATGGTTTTACCACTGTGGGTTATGCGGATGACATCACAGTGTTTATAGGTGGAACACATGACCAGACATTTTGGGAGCAAATGGAAGGAGAACTAAGGCTAACATGAGAATAGTGCGAAGACGAGGTACTTTCCATAAATCCCAAGGAAACTACAATTATCCCGTTCACTAGAAGAAGGAATCTTTATATTCCATCACTTCATATAAGGAACACGGAGGTCCAATTCAAGGAGGAGGTAAAATATCTGGGTTACTTGATAGAACACTCACCTGGAATCCTCATCTAGAGTCGATAACGAATAAGGCTATAAAGTCAATATGGGCCAGCAAACAACTTCTAGGCAGATCGTGGGTCTAAACCATAAAATGTCATGGTGGATATATAAACAAATGATACTTCCGGGTATTTTATATGGCTCAGTTGTATGGTGGCAGAAAACAAACCAGACTGGAGCACATTTAAAATTATCCAAAATACAGAGAATAGCATGTTTGAACATCACGGGAGCAATGAGAAAAACTCCTACGGCAGCTATGGAAGTTATCCTAAATCTCACTCCGCTGCACTTATCGATCCAAGGATAAGCTTTTAAACAAGCTACTGATCTTCGCAGACTATACAAATTTAAGGAAGGCGATCATATAGGACACCTGAAGATCCTTGATAAAACCAAAAGCATCAAAGATATGACTTTATGTAGTGATCAGATAGATCCTGTTTTGGAACTTAAAAAGAACTACACTGTTCATATCCCGAGCAGATTCATGTGGGAATCTAACCCTACATGGCTGCATGAAGATGCCTAGAAGTGGTACACTGACCGCAGAAGGAGTAGGAGCGGGGGTTTGCGGACCAAGGTACAAATTCCATATCTCCCTATGTAATGAATATTTACAGCGGAACTATGCGCACTAAATGCTGCTACTGCTAAACTATTGGAAAGAAACCTAACAAGGACGAAGATAAATCTAATGTCAGATAGCCAGGCTGTTCTAAAAGCATTGGACAAATCCTTACTCGAAAGCCATAGTACCTTAAATAAACTAGCTGAACTTAATAAAGTGACGCTTGTATTGGTACCAGGTCACAAAGGGTATGAAGGAAATGAGAAAGCCGATGAACTGTCAAGACGAGGAGCGGAAAGACCATTTATTGGTCCAAATCCTCAATTCGGATTCACCAGAAAAGGCATAACCGAGAAAATCGACAGATGGATTAAAGACGAATCAGTGGAGTATTGGAATGGACAATTACTACTCCAACACTCAAAAAAATTCTTGCATCGATGCGAAAATAGGAGCAGAGTTGCCCTAATATTGAACAGATCCAATCTAAGACTCCTATGTGGGGCATTATGCGTGCAAGTACATGCTATACAAAATGCATTTGGCTGTAAATTAAACGGGCAGATACTGCCTGGAGGACGATGAAACCATGGAGCATATACTGGCAAAGTGTCCAGCGCTTGCATACCTAAGGCACAAACTTTTTGGTGAATCTGAAATCAGGGAGGAGGCATACAAAAAATTGGCGGTGAAGGATATCATCAAGTTCCTAAACGCTGTAATGAAGTAATAAAACAGGAGAACAAGAATATGAAAGGGGGTGACAATAGATCTATTTGCTCGCAGTGCAGGAGGGAATAACAATCAACCCGACAACATCGTAAATCGTAAATCGTATAAAGAAAAAACAATTAGTAATAAATTGTAATAAATTTTTAATTTAGTGGTAAAGATTTCGGCAACTGAATTAGAATGATAACCATACCCAGCAGTGGTTATAATATTGAGTTTAAGTCATGAAGTTAAAGGATGGTATCAAAGATTCGAATTTCACATTTCTACTTGTTTTTTTTTTCCAAAATGTTATCCTTTAAATGTAAGTCCTTTTTAAAGAAAAGAAGATCACGAAATGAAAAACATACAAACAGTTTTGCTCCATTTGGTTTCAGACGTATAATAAGAAATTACAATGATTTTTGCTAAATCAAACAGTAGATAAGAACTGTGTATTTATTTATGGGAGATATTAATGTTAATTTTGAGACCAACGGGGAGTAGAGGTACCTGAGGGGATTGCGCATTTTATTATAATTACGCGGGAGGTAATTATAATAATTGTCAAATAAATAAAGAGAAAATACAGGGTATTAGCAAATTACTTTATTTGTAAGGATTTAAATGATTCTCACCTTTTGTTCCTGAGAGTGACGTTCCAATGTAAAAAAATACAATTATTCTCATAAACAGGTGTTATATTTTATTCGTTGTAGGGTTTAGAGGGTTTAGAGATAATTCTGGTATCTTAGGGTTATTCAATAAAGGTTCAAATTGAACGTGATTGATTTCACAAATGTACAAGTGTAATTTAAATTTAACGTTGATATAAGGTTGACTCTAATTAGGTTTAAATTAGATTCGATTTAAATGTAAATTTAACCTTGATCAAAGGTCAACTCGGATGATTATTAAAATTCGAGGTAAAAAAATGGTTTAGGTGCTAGCACATGTTGATCGTTACGATGACGAGAAACAATTGAAATATTTTGCAAAACGATAAAAGTTAGAAGCCTGCGCGTTTGATAACCCTTTCCGCTAAAATTCAAAGTAATGGAAAAAAAAGTATATTGCAAAGTTCGTTTAAGGGCTTACTCCATATTTCAGGGTTAGACTATACAATTAGTGTTTTTGAATAGATTAAATTGACTAATTTTATATAGAAAATATGGATAGATACAATCATAAGTTTAAATTCAACAATTTATGATTTTAAAATAATGTGTTCAAATGTAGTTTGAACAAACTGAAAATCAAATTTCAATTTGGATTGGCAATTACCAGTCATAAGAAGAAGTTCAGATATATACTTTTCCTTTTTAGGAAATTGGTGGCAACTCTAGCCAATAATCGAACCCATAATCTGCTAGTTTTCTTAGCTACTCATGGCTCTCACAGGCTGTCAAGCTATATTTGAAATAGAAAAATTAAAAATTTATGTGTGCGTTCCATTTCATTTGCTTTACTTAATATTCCTCACAGAACACCTAATACACAATTTATCGATTAAAATTTGAATAAATCAAATAATAAAATTTATAACCATCAGCACATAAATATTTTGAGTTATTTATTATGTTATTTAATTTTCTCTAACAACCATAAATTGTTTTACCAAATGACTAAATTTGAAAACTTTTTTTTTTGTACAGTGAAAATAAAATTCATAAACTTTTTAATGAATTTTACAGAAAACTTTGAACTACATGCAATACATTTTATTTGATATACTCGTACCAACGTTTCATAGAAACTAAAAAAAAAAATAAGCAAAAAAATTATTAACGGTCTAGACCGACTGCACGATACCCTATACCATGCATTTAGAGACACTATATCTTATGTTCGATTTATTAGATATTGAAAATAAGCATAAACCAAATTTGGGTGGCATTGTTCTTAATTTGTTTGCCATCGGATATGAAAAAGTTCATATCGGATGCTATATTCAAATGGGGACTCGGTCGAAAAATGGACCGAGCCTGACCGTAAGGTCACATATTTGTTGCAAAAACATATACAAACCAAATTTGAGAAAAATCTGTGCAATATTTTTGCTTTTTGATGGATTTAAGTGAAGATCGGAAAGCAGCTTTATATGATTCCAAATAAAATAAGAACATTTTTGAGCTTAAACTCAACATTGTTAAATTAACCCTGACTTTGTACAGGAAGGATGTTGTTTTTTGTATGATTCTACTATCTGGAATATAAACTGCTTTTCTTCTTTATTATTTGTCAACACGTTATTAAAATCTTTTATGAATTCTATGCCTTTTTCGGCAGTATCGTTTACTACACATAAGTCTTTGCAGAAATTGTAACTCTTTTTAAAATCTTCATTAAATTCCCATGTCGATGGAGGAAATAATAAAAATTCTGCAGAAATACTAAAACAGATGAAAATATGACAGTTTCTAAAAATAATATAATTTTATAATAAAATTGGTTAAAAGTTGTTTTAATTTATATTCGAGAGCAATAAGCAGACAATTGCACCAGAGATATATCACAATGGATAATTATGGATCCAGGAGCACTGAAGGGTTAAATAAAAATAAAAATTATCCGAATTATATTTCTTACATTCCAAACAGTGGTTTCATCGCGTTTAATAGAAAAACTCGTTTTCGGTAATCTTTGTTCAGAAATATCTTAAAATCCAAAGCTGGCCTTGGCAAATAATGGGTTAACGTTATCGGATTTATCCCACATTTTAGGAACGGAAGACATACATATTTAGTAATAAATTTTAAGTAACGATTTCAAAAATTCAACAGTATTTGCAAACTATTTTTTTAAAAGAAGAAAACTGATGAATTTTTGCTATAAAATATTTAGAAAGAGTACATTTTCAGAATATTTCACAAAAATCCCATTTTTCTCGAAATACGCAAAAATAAAATAATTGTCAAAAAAATTTTGGCACAGGGATTTTCATAAAAATTGACACACTTGATCTCTGACATGTATTTAAAAAAAACCTTAAAGTGCCGGCTACATTTCTTAAAATTTTGTTTAAGAAAATTTTTTAAAACTTGAAAAAGGAGTTTTAAAAATTTTATCAAAAAAAATTCCCATTTCAGGTCTCAATGCGCAATAGGTTAAACAAGTTGTAATAAAACAATACTTCATACCTGATTACTTATGGGTATAGAGACAAAAAGAAAATTATGGCCTTTTTCAATTTCTCAAACTTGAAAATTATGCTATCAAATTTCATGACCTAGTTTTTTTTTTGGCACAAAAGTGGTCTGGGGCATTTGCTATTTCTTGGCGAATTTTTTTTCGATTTTGAATTTTTATAGCCTTTTGAAAAGATAATTTAATACTGATCCCGATTCTTATAACAACTTGTCGGAAAAATGAAAATGTAGAACAAAATTTTCGTAAAATCTCTAAAAATTCATATTTTCCCCATATAAACACTTGAAATTTTCAATCGATTTCCGGCGCGACTTTTCTTTATCCAATTGTGCGCAAACTAAACATTTTAGTTTTATATTGAAAGGTAACAAACTAGACCCCGCCTAGCCCCTAAATCGCATTTTCATTTTTAAGGACCACTCTAATGGACACTAGGTCTGAACATGAACCAGTTTTCACCAATTTCAGTAGCGTTCAGCCTATGTCCGATAGCAGCCTATATACTAAATTTCATCAAAACATATTCATATTTGCGACCTGTAGTTTGATTACAAGGTTAACATGGACGCACAGACGGACGGACTGATGGACATCTCTAAATTGACTCAAAAAATAATTCTGAATAGATCGGTATAACAAATTTGGGTCTAGGTCAAATGTTTTTGGTAGGTTACAAATATCAGCACAAAGTCATTATACCCTGACCACATTGTAGGGTATTAAAATAGATATGATATATATTTTTTACAACAAAGGTGGCTTGTTCAGACTGGTAGGAAGTATGAGAAGAAGTTATTATATGTATGAGACTGCAAGGCTATGTTAAGAGTAGGACAAAATGAATGACGACCAGTTGAAATTGTTTTGCTAGAACAATCTAAAATTCAATCAATATGACTTTACAGGTCAAATATGATTAACTTTAACGTTGTTTTATATGTTTAACTTAAAAACAAACAAACAAACGAAAGGAGATAAACACACAGCTCTGCTTGTAAAGTAACTTTGTAATAGTTTTTTGTTTTATTTTGTATCACTATGGAAGATTTTACACACACGCACGCAAACACAAATATATACACTAGGGCGAAAGAGTATTTTGATTAGATTATAATGAAAAACTTTAGCAAATAATGAGGACTTTCAGCTTTCCAATTTTAGGCTCAAAAAAACAGTATTAAGCAAAATTATATATTTTTTCTTCAAATTATGCCGTTTTCTGTTCTGACAAAAAATGTTGCATTTTATTTGCACTTTTTTCGAAAAGTGTATTTTTTAAATGTTCTGAATTAAGAGCAACCTTATACATCATTCGAAAGGTCTCAAAGTTGAGACCTCATAAATCTCTAAAAATTGCGTCCGTTGACTTCTTTCAGGATATAGTGTGAGAATATTTACCCATTGTTGCCCTTTTTGGAATACTTTTACCCTATGACTTCAAAGAGGATAATAACCAATGAGACCTTTCGATTGATGTATAAGATAAAGTTGCTCTTTAGTCAGAATATATATAAGAAATACACTTTTTGAAAAAAGTGCAAATAAAATGCCATATTTTTTGTCAGAAACAAAAACGGCATTAGTTTAAAGTATTAAAATGTTGGTAAACCTTACTTTACCCAGCCAAATTATTGCATGTAAATGCCTAGTATAAATATATTCGATTTAAAGAAGCAGTGCTTTTTACTACTAGAGACATTACTCCTTACTTGAAAACAGGTTTGTAAGGCAGACCGTTTATAATTGACAAAACTAGTAGCACTAGTAAGATGTAAGGATTCGCCATATAAAAACCATGATTTTTGTAACTAGGTTTGTTGGGGATTACTTACTTGGTTCCGAGGTTTATTGCTAGGTTCGTTTCCCAGCGATGCCAACTTAGTGCTTTTAGCGCTAAATTTGGGGCCTTTTAGCCATGCAAAAAAATTAATTTTTTCCATTTAGCGGTTTTAAAAAAAGCGCTGCAATGGTGATTTTCTTTTTTTTTTTTTGGCGCTTAAGTGAATTTTAAATACAACAGTTTATGTTAAACAAAATTGTATACATTTGAACAACTGATCATACTTTTTTTTTTTGCAACATTTCATTTAATATAAAATTCGTCAATCCTTCGAAATTCATTAAAAGTTTTTTAAAGATAAGAACAAAAAGTAATTATTAAGGGTACTTAATAAATATCAATTCTTTTTTTTTAGAGGAAGCGTTTTGCAAACAAGTGCAGAAAGATATGGGAATCCTATACTATACATAGATACAAGATAGATACAAGAGCTTTATGCATTTATTGCGAAGGCCAAATCGGAGCAAAGTGATCCGAGCTTGTTCGACATAGTTAAAAAAACTCTGTACAACATTTACATTTTATTAAAAAAATTTTAAGAGAAAAAAAAATAGTTAAATCAACCGGAAGGTTTAAAAAAAGGTTTTTAAAAGAAAAAGTAAATTTTTTTAAAGAAGGTACTTTTTCTTCAAAAAGTTTTTTTTTTTTTTTTACAAAAATACCACTTCGTAAAAAGTACATTTTCTTAAAATGTACCCTATATTAAAAAAGTACCTTTCTTAAAAAAGCACCGTTTCGTAAAAAGTACCGTTTCAAAAAAAGTAAAATTTATAAATTGTGTCTTACCTATTATAGAAAGCACCAAAAAAGTACATGTTCTTAAGGAATATTGTTTTTTAAAAAAGTCTTTTTCAAACAAATTACCTCTTCTTAAAAAGTAAATTTTTTTAAAAAAGTAAAAAGTACCTTTTATTAAAAAAGTACCTTTTGTTAAAAAAGTACCTTTTGTTAAAAAGTACCTTTTGTTAAAAAAGTACCTTTTGTTAAAAAGTACCGTTTGTTAAAAAAGTACCTTTTGTTAAAAAAGTAACTTTCGTTAAAAAAGTACCTTTTATTAAAGAGTGCCTTTTCTTAAAAAACACCTTTTCTTAGAAGAGTACCTTTTCTTAGAAGAGTACCTTTTCTTAGAAGAGTACCTTTTCCTAAAAGTGTATGTTCTCTTAATAAGTACCTTTTCTCAAAAAAGTACCTTTTCTCAAAAAGTACCTCTTCTCGAAAAATTACCTTTTCTCAAAAAAGTACCTTTTCTCGAAAAAGTACATTTTCTCAAAAAAAAAAAAATACCGTTTCGTAAAAAGTATCGTTTCAAAAAAGTAAATTTTATAAAAAGTATCTTAGCTATTATAAAAAGCACCAAAAAAGTTCTTAAAGAATATTGTTTTTTAAAAAAGTGTTGTTTTCTTAAAAAGTAAATTTTTTTAAAAAGTAAAAAATTACTATTTCTTAAATAAGTACCTTTTGTTAAAAAAGTACCTTTTGTAGTACCTTTTCTTCAAATGGCACATTTTCTTAGAAGAGTACCTTTTCTTAGAAAAGCATGTTCTCTTAAAAAAGTAATTTTTTTCAAAAAGTGTCTTTTCTCAAAAGAATACCATTTTTCAAATAAGTACCTTTTTCCAAAAAAAGTACCTTTTCTCAAATAAGTAACTTTGCTTAAAAACGTACCTTTCCTGAAAGAGTATTTTTTCTTAAAAAGTTTCGGCTCTATTTCTAATCAAAATCTATACTTATCTATAATATTAATAGGCTAGGCGAATTCTTGTGACCGATGTTTTGTTCTACCGTTTTATCCCGATTTTGATCAAACGTATATTATTTGAAAGGTATTTCTTTTTAGCCATTTTGCAAATTTACAGATTTTTAATTTTTTTCCTTTGTATTGAGTAAATTGCATTTAAAGTTGCTACTAACACATACATAAAATTATACAATGCTATGTGTGTGTTTATTAAATTTTTTAATGTGCTTGTAATAAAAATGAGTTTGTTTTTATGTGTTGATTCGTGAATTGGCTATAATTGATTAGCATACCTTTAGGGGTCTTTATTTAATGAAAAAATAGACTTTCCTAGAATTTGCACTCGAATTTCGAGGACTGGAATCTGCTAGTATATAATAAAGAAGTAATATGTGTTTGTTTGTTTGTAGGAGGTAATATCTGTAACTACTCATCTGATATTAAAAATGTTGGTTCCAATATTTAGAATGGTCCTTAAGGATCCTATACATTTTGTTTTGGATATTTTTAGTAGGCGTGGGACCTTCCATATAAATTAACTTTTAATATCATATATATTGAGTACTATGAAAGAGAGAGCTTTGCAAGTTTGTGTGATGTCACTATTTTTGTTAGTAGCCATGCCGAAAGTAGACCGGATCTGATAAGTGGGATTTGCACCTCCCATACAAAGTAATAATTTAATATTATATATTTCGAGTACAATGACAGCGACAGCTTTACAAAGTATATATATTATTTCATATAACTGGAGGACTATAAAAGGGAACGCACTAACCCATCAGATATTAATTTGAGTAGTCGAATAAAAAATTGGCGGGATCACACCAACGGGCATGGCACTCCCCACACAAAGTAATTATTAAATGTCATATATCTGGAGTACTGTAAAATTGGGAGCCTTGGGACTTTGCGTGAGCCTACAAGTTTTTTATATAATTAGTCGAACAAAAAATGAGTGTGATCGGAGCATTGGACGTAGCACGGCCCATACAAAGTAAATATATAATATCACATAACTGGTGTACTCTAAATGGGAAAGTATCGACACTTTGCACGAGTCCACTAGATACTAATGTGAGCAGTCCGATAAAAATTGGGTGACAGTCTTGTAACTTTTGCAATTTCTAGTGCAATTTCTAGGCGGCTTTATTTTTCAACTTAGCCAATTCACAAACCAACACTTTTATGGTTTACTATTATTGTGAATGAAGATAACAAATTCATTAACAAACACATTCACAAATTTAATGAAACACACATAGTATATGTATAATTTTATGTATGTGTTAGTAGCAACTGTAAATGCAATTTACTCAAAAAAAAGGAAAAATTTTAAAATCTGTAAATCTGCAAAGCGGTTAAAAAGAAATACCTTTCAAGTAATATACGTTTGGTCAAAATCGGGATAAAATGGTAGAACAAAACATCGGTCACAATAAATCGTCTAGCCTATTAATATTATAAATGTGAGTAGTCGTGAAAAATGTGGACGGAATCGGCAAATTCAAAAAACGCCAATATCAAAAATCGCCAAACCAAAAATCGCTAAAATGAATAGTTACGTGTTGCCAGATTTAATTTGGGAAATCCATAATCTTCTCATGGCAGCTAAATGTAGCTTGCTTCAGACTAGGAACGTCGAAAAATTTGACAATTGTTGCACCGAATGAAAAAATAAAAAATATTGTATATCAGCAAGCATTGAAATAAAAAAAATATAAAATAAATTAAATAAAATATTTTAATTGCACAATATAAACTTCGTAGAAAAAACTGATTATGAAATAAAACATGTCAATAAGTGTCGGCCAATAGTAGCGATGGCAAAAATAAGGAGTAATTGTAAAGAGTACCAAAAAAACTATTAATGCTTTCTATTTCAGATGCAGAAAAATATGAAAATCCGATCCATTTTTTAAAAAGTGAATAAGACCTTTGCAAGGTGATGCAAAAGCAAAAGCCAATCGGTGCAAAGCGATTCGACCTTGTTTGACATAATCTAAAAACTCTGAAGATGTTAATCATTTTAAAAAAAGTTTGTAAAAGATCTTTTTTAAAAAAATACCTTTTCTGAAAAAGTAAATTTTCTTCAAAAGTAGCTTTTCTTTAAAAGGTACATTTTATTAAAAATTTACTTTTTTAAAAAAACAACTTTTGTTAAAAAAGTACCTTTTGTTAAAAAAGTACCATTTGTTAAAAAAGTACCTTTTGTTAAAAAAGTACCTTTTGTTAAAAAAGTAACTTTTGATATAAAAGTATCTTTTGTTAAAAAAAAGTACGTTTTGTTAAAAAGTACCTTTTGTTAAAAAGTACCTTTTGTTAAAAAAGTACCTTTTATTAAACAAGTACCTTTTGTTAAAAAAAGTACCTTTTATTAAAAAAGTACCGTTTTTTAAAAAAGCATCTTTTTTTAAAAAAGTACCTTTTGTTAAAAAAGTACATTTTATTAAAAAAGTGCCATTTGTTAAAAAAGTACCTATTTCTAAAAGTACCTTTTGTTAAAAAAGTACTTTTTGTTAAAAAAGTACCTTTTGTTAAAAAGTACCTTTTGTTAAAAAAGTACCTTTTGTTAAAAAATTACCTTTTGTTAAAAAAGTACCTCTTGTTAAAAAGTACCATTTGTTAAAAAAGTACCTTTTGTTAAAAAAGTACTTTTTGTTAAAAAAGCACCTTTTATTAAAAAGTACCTTTTGTTAAAAAAGTACCTTTTGTTAAAAAATTACCTTTTGTTAAAAAAGTACCTCTTGTTAAAAAGTACCTTTTCTTAAAAAGCAACTTTTCTCAGAATAAAACCTTCTCTTAAAAAAGTACGTTTTCCTAAAAAACAGTTGCAACAATATTTTATATTTTTTACTGATATATGTATACTTATAAAGTAACAACACTTTTTACCACTTATTGCTTTTATCTAATTAAGAACCCTTTAGCGCTTTTTGAGGTACTGTTTTGCGTTTACGATTTAAAAAAATGGCTTCTCTGAGAACACTATTAAAATTTTAAAAAGTATTTTATATATATTTTTTTTTTAATTAAATTCCCTTTACCCAAATTTTTCTTATGCTAGAGTTAATCGCATTAAAATTAAACATCGTTAGGCACCAAATACTAAGGTCAAACATAAACTTATTGAAAGTATAATTTGAGCATGGTGTCGTCCTGCTACCGAAGAAGAGTTTGAAGTTGAGTATGTTAGTATATTTGAAAATAGTTAAGGATAAAAGTTTCTCATTTTTTGAATTAAGATTTTAACTATATATTTCTTAGATTTTTACATCTTGATTTTTTTTTTTATACATCTACATATTTTTCTTATTTTTTGTTTCGAACATACTCACATACACATGGCTTTATGCTTGATGGCACATTTGTGCCGGATGTGATTGCAAAATAATGATTTATGATTTTTTTCCTCTTTATCCAATAGAGCTATGACTATGACTACTTTTTTTCTGGCCTTACTCTAGTAAGTAGTTACAACAACTCTATTATTTTATATATGTATTATATATGGGTTATATAACAACAACATACAAAATGTTTTTGAAAACTAGAAACACCTATTCTCCCTTTTATTTTTTTCTCTTTATTTTTTTTATTTTTTGTTTTGTTCTATATGATTTGGTGTAGGCAATAAAGGCGCCTATAGACTTTGCCAAAACAAAAGTGTTTTTCTCTTATTTTTTTTTTGCAGAAGACGAGAAAAAATTACTTGTACATCAGTTGTTTGGAAATCTTGAAATGGAAAGTTCAAACATTAGCAACAGCCTTTGTGACTTCATATGGTTTTTTTTTTTGAAAAATAGAAGACAAAGATTTATGGAGATTTGGGCGTGTTACTGACACACTAGTCGATTGCCATCAATGACGCAAGTCATCTAACAAACTACACAAAAATGAAAACTAGAAAAAAAAAACAGAATAACTTTACGAGTAATTCACAGACCTGTTCATAACAAACTATTTTTCGTACTTAAAGTCTTGTTGAAGGAACAAAAACAAGCTGATCATTACTAATCAACTTACAGCAAATATATACACTATTTCCAAAATAAACTAATAAATTTGTCTTGGGTTGGTTAATATACGAGGAACAATAAAATTTTCTATACTTTTTTTGCCAAAAGATTCAATGGCAGAAATTTCTTAAGTCTTAAAAATAAAAAAAAAAATATTTTATTTATTTTATTTTCAAATATATTACAGAAAAACCTGATAGGGACCATTTGATTTGAAAATCTGTTAAGCGTAAATTTTTAGTTTTTTTCTTATGTTTGCAAATATCAAAAGTAATTGACATAGGCCTACTTTATTTATGCGAACGGCAGGGGATGTAGGGATACTTGGCTAGATTTTAATATAAATTATTTTCTCTGAAAATAATATAAATTTTCAACCCTTCCTCACCACTGTACAGAGGGTATACACCTATAAATTTGTCAATCCGTTTGTAATAATTAGAAAATAAAATATGGACCATACAAAATATGTAAGTACAGTCAAGATCTTTATAATAAGCGGAGTTTATACAGTGAACATTGGAAAACGTGAGCTAATTAAAACCGAGGGTGTTCATGTTTTTGAAATTGTTCATGTTTTGGAATGTAACATTTTATGATTCAAATTATATTGTCTTACTTCCGCTCTTAAAATAAAACACATGTTCTTCCATTTCATCTTCTTTTTGCTTGTTTTAATATTTTTACATATTAGACATACTGGTCTATACATATTTAGATTTCTTTTTTACATTAGAACGTTTTAAAAATGAAAGGTTTATCAAAAAAATCTGTAATTTTTTCTGTTCTATTTTTCGTAACATTTGAACAACTTCATTTTCTCTTAGGGGTCTAAGTACGTTTATGCCCCTTTCGTCAAAGCCTTCATCTGTACACTATTCCTAAGCCTTGATAAATATTTCAACTGCTTTAGTTGCGCTAACTCTTTGAACGTCATCTTTCTCAACATAGGCATCGTCGTCTTCCTCTTGTTTTGTTTATGTTCATGGTTCTGAGACGGATCAAATTCGAAATTGTCTTTATTCTATTCCTCAACAATTGATAAGGAATAGTCAATCTTCAGTTAAATTTGAAGCTAGTAATTTGATTAAAGTTAAATAAAAACTATAATATACCGGAGATTCAAACTTTGAAGAAGTAGTACTGTAGATGTTATCAATGGCTTAAGCTCTGTGTCGCACTTCTACTTCAATAACTCAATGGAATATTGTCCTTGTCATCCTCCTCTTTTACTAAGACACTTAGAATATTGGCCCAGCATTTAGCTAAAGTCTCTGCGATGACTCAATTCCATGAGTCTTCTAAGAGAATAACAGCTTTTTTCGAGATCAAGCGTTTCATGCACTCAATAACATTAGAGTCCTTTGCTGCAACTGATGCTAGCAAACTGTTTCCGTAGTACATTTTTTTTATTTTTATGGCATTCTGATCCATAGGTCGGATCAGCGGAGTTGCATTTGGCGGCATGAACATAGCGATTAGATTGCCATCTTCCTATTTTAGTTCACTTTCACTAGGATGAATTGGTTCATTATCTAATAATAGAAGAGCCTTATGTGGCAAGTTTTTTTGACTCAGAAAAGTTTTAACCTAAAAATGAGTCAAAATTTTAAAAACATTTATGTTTGAGTTCAATAAATAAAATGTGTACCTGTGATACAAAGGACTTGTGGAACCACTGCATGAAAATTGAAGTAGTATCCACGATGATTTGGAGCCTTTGTATTCGGTCAGACAGGCAAAGTTTTTGAAGCAGCGTGGGTTTTTCGCCTTTCCTATAAGCAACAACTTAAGCCTGTGTGTGCCTGAGACATTTGCGCAACACAGGATAGTAAATCACTGCTTCTGTTTTTGCGCCTTGAGCAGATTTCTCTAATGTTTATACATAGGGTTTCTGCGGCAAATGTTTCCAGAACAAACCAGACTCATCTGCATTGTTTAACTTATCTTTACATAGTCCCATTTCTTCAATTTCTTCCTTTCGTTTTAATTTAAATGGTTCAACTAAGTGAGGCTGCGATGATAGCTTCTCACCAATTATTTTGAGAAGTTGAATGCCATGTCGTTTTTTAAAACCACTTAACTATCCAACACTTGCCAAAAACCCACATTCATTTTCCTTTATTTTTTAATGTAACTCTTTAGCTTTTTCATTCAGCATTAGTCCGCTTACAGACCAATATTTATTTCGCATTCGAATAAACCACTTGTAAAGACATTTTCCATTTTTGGCAGCTCTGATGATCTTTATGTCTTTCTTTTTCCTGGTCCAGAATATGCTAGAGATCGTTGACTTAGCGACAACATATAAGTTTATCAAGCTGCCTCCTTTTTCAAAGCTTTCCAAAATTTCTGCTTTTTCGTTTAATGTTCAAAACCATCACTTTTTTTAACACGTTTTGAAACAGAAAATAAGACGTTGATCAACCCAAATGATGCAAGAGAAAAACAGCAACTGAATGAGGAATGATAGCAATACGTACACACACGTGTGGTACCAAATACATACTACGCATTGGCAATGTTATGGGATTCCCCGAATTCTTAAAAATGAATTTAGTGCATTTTATGTGGAAATTTTAAAAAAATTCCAGTTCACGTTTTCGAGCTTTTTGATTTGTTCACGTTTTAGAGCAGTCAATGTATAAATTACAGTATTCACGTTTTGGGGTAGTCCACGTTTTGGGGGTTCACGTTTTCCAATGTTCACTTTATAGCAATGTCCGTCCGTCCGTTTGTGGATCTCACAATCATGCCCTCAATAAGTCTGCTGGGTTGCTTATTTTTAGTGAAAATAATTTACTGACATTATAAGCAGGTTACTGTTTAAAGTCATTTAAATTGCTTGAGTAGGTCCCGAGATTTCAATGAAAATTTTTAAAAAACTTAAAAAAATATAATATTTTTTTGTTGTTCTTGTTATTGCTGTTATTCAAAATTTTTTAATTTGTGTGCAATAGCGATTGTTTCAAGGCTTGTGGGGCACGGTGCTATTCTGTTGAAACCGAAAGTTGCCCAGATCCATATATTCGAAAATAGGCTACAAATAATCAGTTACCATTGCACGGTAGAGCTCGCCGTTCACTGTAACGTATTTGCCTTTCGCATATTCGAAGAAAAATTGCCAATGATAACAACGACCCAAAAATCACATAAAACAGTGCATCGTTCATGGTGCATTGGCTTTTCAGCAGTCATTTGTGGATTTTCTGTGCCCCAAATTCGACAATTTTGCTTGTTGACGTAACCACCGAGATGAAAATTAACTTCGGCAGAAAAGATTATTTTGCAGTAAAATACTAATCTTCTTCTAAGCGTTCCTTAGCCCAATTTGAGAACCGAAAACGTTGCGGATGTTTGTGAGGCATTAGATTCTGCATTAATTGAAATTTGTATGGTATCATACGGAGACCTTTATGCAAAATTCGCACCTTTGAATTTCAATTCCACCACTACACCACTCAAACGTCGCAGTACTCCTGGCATGAAAGCAGACGCCTCCCGAGAAGAGATATTTCCACCATACCACCTAATTTTGCTAAAGTACTGCACGCACTATCAAACCTGAAGAACTCGAAAGCGCCCGGGCCTGATAGCATAATTTCAGAACTACTTAAATATGCTGCTGAACCCAACTCCGAAGCTCTGACACCCACAATCAGGAAATTATGGGAACAAGAGTCCATCCCGAACAGCTGGAAAGAGGGCATAGTAGTGACAGTGCCGAAGAAGGGTGATCTGAGGAAATGCAGTAACTGGAGAGGCATCACGTTAGTGAATGCAGTCAACAAATTGCTATATTCCCTGATTCTACAGCGAATGTCATCAGTTGTAGAAACCATCCTACAAGCCGGTTTCAGGCCGGGAAGATCATGTATTGGCCATATTAACACAACACGCATTATCATCGAGCAATCGATCGAATACAACAGCAGCCTTTATCTATTATTTGTAGATTTCGAACGTGCTTTCAACACGGTATTCTGGCCGGCACTCTGGGATTCTCTGAGTAGCAAGGGAATCCCGCTGAAAATAATCCACCTTATTCGCGAGCTATATATTGATGCCAAAGTACGATACAAAGGCGAATAAAGCCAACCATCCGAGCTCAACACAGGAGTTAAACAAGGCTGTGTTTTGTCTCCCACATTATTTCTACTTCTGTTGGATGGCGTGTTTCAGCAAACAAACTCCGAAACGCCATATGGCATCTACTGGAACATGAGTGAGTTCCTCAACGATATCGACAACGTGGACGATATCTGCCTATTTGCACACCGCTTCGATGATCTAGCACAGCAGATTCACCATCTATCCAATGCCAATAAAGTTGGCCTCAAAATAAACGTAAAGAAAACAAAACAGATGCGGATTGGCGCTAGCAATACGACACCCCTAATACTTCAAGAACAGCTGATGGAGGATGTATACTCCTTTTCGTATCGCGGCAGCACAATTTGCAAAGACGGAGGCTCCAGTGCCGATATTACCGATAGAATCAACAAAGCCCGGATCGCATTCCATTGCCACTACCACAAAACTAAAAATTTTTAACTGTAGTGTCAAATCGGTACTGTTGTGTGATTGCAGCACCTGGAGTACAGCGCAATCTAAATGCAGGAAATTGCAATCCTTCTGCAATAAGTGCCCGAAACAAATTCTGCGAATTTTCTGGCCAAACTGGGTAACCAACGAACAACTGCTCTTGATGGCTAACTGCAAACCAATTGCATCAGACATCTGCAGGAGCACTTGGACAGGGATAGGTCATATCAGGAGAAGGCCACCAGGCGAAATCGCAGAACATGCGCTGGACTGGAATCCCCAGGGCCATAGAAAACCTGGTAGGCCCCGAAACACATTGACAAGAAATTTCGTAATTTGACTTGGAACCAAGCAAAGATCATAGCTACTGATCGTGTAAAGTGGAAAGAATTTGTCAATGCCCTTTGTTTTTCGTGATCTTTTATCTAATTTGGAATTTTTTTTCTTACTATGTAAATTTTATAAATAAATATATATGGCGAGTTGAGGTGCCGGGTTATTCTAGCACACTCTGGGTAAGAGTGAACACTTTTTTTAAGTATGTACGCACCCTAATTTTTAACGTATGTTTCTTCCACTTTCGCTAGAAGATACCGCACTTTGGAAATAACTTTTTAACATTTCCAAAAGTTGCTTAAGCGTAAGTCAACTCATTTCGTAAACCACACATATTACACAAATACTTCGTCATAACACACATGGCATTGGTGTTGCCATACTCAAAATTCCCAGTAATTCAAAATTCAAACACTAGAGAGCCCACCTTGTATACACAGACAATACAATTGCTTCAATATCACTAAATTTTGGAAAATAAGTATCTAACTATTTTTGGATAAAACCCTTTCCGTAGAAAACCCCTGTAGCAGTGCTTAACCTATTTAACTGAACTGTTGGTAGAACCTAAAAAATTTTGTTCAACAATACTATCAGTCGAAAGGTCTCGAATCAACCAAAAACTAGTTACAATAGAAAAATAAGTAAGAAAATTATAGTCGGTCTAGACCGACTATATGATACCCTATACCATGCATTTAGAGACCCTATCTCTCAGACCCAACTAACTGGATATAGAAAATAAGCATAAACCAAATTTGAGTGGGATTTTTCTTAATTTTTTTTTGCTGCAGATATGAAAAATTTCATATCGGATGCTATATCTATATGGGGACTAGGCCCAAAAATGGACCGATCCTGACCATGTTTGGTAAGGTCTCTTGTATTTTGCAAAAATATACATATACAAACAAAATTTGAGAAGAATCAGTGCAATATTTTTGTTTTTTGATAGATTTAAGTGAAAATCGGGAAGCAGCTCTATATGGGGCCTATGACTAAGAGTTGCCCCATATAGATCATTTTAGGACTACTGATTAATGAATGTAATAAACACATACAAACCCAATTTGAATAAGATTTATATGATAATTTGTATCTTATGGGAATTTAAGTCGATTTCATAGGGACCATTTGTATGGGGGCTAGGTCTGAACATGGACCGATTCCCACCAATTTCAACAGCTTTCATCCCATGGCCGGTGAAAGCTTATATACCAAATTTCGTCAAAATATATGTTCATATTTGCGACCTGCAGTTTGATTACAAGCTTTACATGGACACACAGACGGACGGACGGACGGACGGACGGACATCGTTAACTCGAATCAGATAGTGATTCTGATTCGGTCGGTATTATAAAAGATGGGTCTAGGTCAAATATTTTTGGTAGTTACAAACAGCAGCACAAAGTCATTATACCCAAACCACATAGTGGTATAGGGTATAATAATGGATGGCATAGTTCAAACGAGGCCGTTGGAGCTGCTTCGATGAACATTGCAGTAGTCGGTGAAGAAAATTAGCAAAAAAAGCATTCAAAGGACTATTTTGTAATATAATATATTTTTCATAATTGTTGTACCCTCTACACCATTGTGCAGAGGGTATATAATATTTTGCCAATCCGAGTCAACTCGAGTAGAAAAGCGATTTTGGTCCATCTTTCTATCTGTCTGTCTGTCCGTCTGTTGAAATCACGCTTGTTCACAGAATAAAGCATCTACCTGAGCAAACTTGGGATAGTATTGTTTATCATTATTTCGATCAGGTTGATATTTAAAATAGGATAAATCGTGCATCATTTTGCCATAATATGTCCTAAAATATGGATAATATGTTTGTTGCACTAATTCAGTATTAAGTTTATCAAGTTATATTTTGTTTATATTTGTTACAAATAGTGCTATAGGGCCAGGTATTAATGTAAACGGTAAAGCCACGCGCAGGGTATCAAAGTTTCGGGACAGCCGAATTTAACACTCTTATTTGTATTGTGTTTTCTTTGCAAGGTTTGGCTATAGGTCTGAAATCACATTCGTATATTTTCAAAAGATTTAATTTGAAACAACTACTGGATTTATTAGAGTTTCATTATAGCAAAATTCCAGAAGAAATTTTAGATTGAGATGAAAATGTCTTTCAAACATATTTCTAAGATTGTAAACATTTTGAACCATAAAAGAACTATATAATAATATGATTTGGTTTCTCTTAAAGAAAATAAACGAAACCATTAATCAAATTATCTCAAAGAACTTATTTACAATATGTTTTAATATATATATATATATATATACTATGTCCTGTGGTTCCTATTGGGAACAAAGGGCAATAAAGAATCTGTTCCATTCGGTTCGGTTTGAGGATATTAGCTTGACTTCCCTCCAGCTTAGATCACTACGGCTGGCTTCGATGTTCAGTTGCCGACGCCAGGTGTGTAACGGTCTACCTACTCTTCATGTCCTACCCTGTGGGTTCCAGCCAATGGCAATTTTAGCTGTGTCATCTGAAGACCTACGCAGCGTGTGACCAATCCAGTGCCATGGATTGGCCGCTGATTTGCTTGGTTCCAGAGCTCCGTAGGACATATGGTGTTAGGCCAGAAAACTTTTAATATTCTTCAGAGACATCGATTAACAAACACTTGTAGGGAGCTCACGTCGCACAGTGCTTTGTCCCATAGACAAAAATCGAAAAAAAAAATTTGTCGTCAATTGTGACGGAATATATTTTTTTCGATAGATAACAAAACAACTAAAATAAATATATATGAATTTCTACATTTTTACTTGTTACGACGCCACCAGTGGGCGCTAAAGTCTATGAATTTCAAGCTAAAATGAATGCACATAGGAAAAATAATGACAGTTTTTGGAAAATAACTCTTAAAAATACATTTTTTTAGATAAACATCTGAATTTTTGGATTTTACGTCGCCAAGACATACAAAAGTAAATAAAAATAAAATTTGTATCAAATATTTAAAAAACAATATGTTTTTCATTCCACAGAAAAATGTGTTTTTTTAGTAAAAATTCTAAAATTACCTTAGTTTAATGGAGTATTAAATAAAATTATATAAAAATAGATATTTTTTTTTTGTTTTTTTCATGAGTCCTAAGAGTTGTTTAATAGATTCTGAAAGAGTTAGAACCAATTTTTTGCCACAACTTTGAAAAAAATCCTTTTTTAAAAATGACAAAATTCATAATTTTTTCTTAAATTTAACTAATATTAAGATGTTTGATACAAAACTGAAAATACAAATTATATAAAATTATATAAATTTCGGCAGAAGTTGATTTAAAAACGTTGAAGCGTAGAACCGCAGAAAGTGTAATTGAGCTTTGTAACGTACAAGATAAAGCATGTAAAATGTCTTTAATTTGCAAGTGGGGCATTCATGGAAGCTCTGGGCATAGCCTTTATAAGCAGAAATTTGAAAATGAAAGCCATACGGATGAATTTATGGTTTTTGCAGCATTCGTGCCACTAAGGTAACTAACAATTTATATCAGTAAAAAATTTTAGTAAATTTTTGCTTTAAAGAATGGTGAACGTAACATCAAAGGATGTATTATGGGTGAATAAAACACCATCATATACGTTGTATTGTAGACCTATTAAATTCGTTTATGAAAAGGAGAATCCAGCGTTAATTAAAAAGGTCTTCCGGGAAATTGACGACAGTATTACAAACCTAGAATGTGATGTCATTCAATTGAATGGTGCGACAGTTGAAGTAGCGTACGATATGCATTGCACAATGATAGATGGTGCCGTTGCAAATATTTTAAGTGATACAAATTCAACATCCAGGTGTTTTATTTGCAATGCAAGTCCAACTGAGATGAACAACATACATCTTTCAAACGTTCCAAACCCTGAAAACTCAAATATGGGCTTTCAACGCTTCATTGTTGGATTAAATTTTTTGAGTGTGTTGTTCATATTCCCTTTAAACTTTGGCGTGTCAATAAAGAAAACAAAGGACAGTTTGTGGAAAATAAATCAAGAATTCATAGTGAATTCAAAAGAAGAACAGGTTTAATAATAGACCAAGTAAAGCATGGATCTGGAACCACCAATGACGGAAATACTGCTCGACGTTATTTTGGTAATAGTGACATAGCAGCCGAAATAACTGGTATTGATAAGCCACTTATTGAAAATTTTGCAATCATATTGAGAGTGTTATCTTGTGGATCACCAATCAATGTAAATGCATTTAAAGATCTTCTTACAATCGCGAGAAACATGTATTTAATCCACTACGGGTGGTGTTATATGCCTAGCACTGTCCGTAAGATATTAGTTCATGGTTGTGATGTTATCGAGTTCTTCAATTTGCCAGTAGGTATTATAAACAACCTAATCATAATTATACTTTTATATAATATAATAATTATTCTTTTCTTAGGTTGTCTGTCTGAAGAAGCGTTGGAAGCCAACCACAAAAATGCGAGAAAAACTCGATTATCTCATACGGGAAAAACGAGTCGGGAAAATACAAATAAAGATTTAATGGCCTATTTGCTGTTGAATTCAGATCCCGTGCTATCTTCCAAGAGGAGCATAAAGAATAACCACACATTTTCTTTAGCCGGAATTGAAAAATATATTTTGATAGAAAACGTAGATCCGGAAAATCATATAATTGAAGACGATGAATTCAGTTATTCGTTAAACAAAGATTAGTATTGGGAAGCATCTAACAGTGATTACCATTTCTTACAATAAAAAAAAAAAAAAAAACGAAGAAATTTGCTATAGCACTATTTTAAGAAAAGTTTTGTTTTAATTCGGTTTTTCAAATAAAAAAGTATAAATATTCGAGATTTTTACAATTTGTATGGGAGGTACCATAATTCGTTATACAATTTCTTTCAAATTAGGGATACAATTTTCTGCATTGAAAATCTTTTACATAGCAAATTCACGCAATTTTCATGAAATTTGTGGCAATAGTTCAATTTTTACAGCCAAAAATAATTTCGGTTTGTATGGGCGGTGGGCGATGGGCGTGGTCAATGTTGATGAAATGATTTTTTTTAAAAGGTGTTGCATAAATATGCTCTTCAAGCGATTTTCATGAAATTTGTGGCAATAGTTCAATTTTTACAGCCAAAAATAATTTCGGTTTGTATGGGCGGTGGGCGATGGGCGTGGTCAATGTTGATGAAATGATTTTTTTTTAAAAGGTGTTACATAAATATGCTCTTCAAGCGATTTTCATGAAATTTGTGGCAATAGTTCAATTTTTACAGCCAAAAATAATTTCGGTTTGTATGGGCGGTGGGCGGTGGGCATGGTCAATTTTGTCGATACTTTGAAATTTTCTTAATTCTATTATATTAGGGACTCGTGCCAAATTTTATTACCGTAGAACGACTCCTTCTATTTTTGTCCCATCGATGTACTGGGACAAAGCACTGTGCTTCGTGTTCTGTCATATTCCATGTCACACATGCATAGAGGAGCACAGAATTGACACAAGAGTTAAAGATAGCGATCTTAGTGTTCTTGGATAAGACAGAAGGTTTCCATACTGACCGAAGGGTACCGAATGCTTGGTTGGCCTTTGAGATTCGGTACGCTACATCTTTGCTGGAGCCACCTGTGTTTGTTAGGATGCTGCCTAGGTAGCAAAATGACGAGACTTCTTCTAGTTCAATGTTCTCTTTGCGAAACTTGTTGGTGTTTACTGTATTGCAGCGCATTACCTTACTCTTATTTACGTTTATTTTTAAACCAGCTTTTATGGCCTCTGTTTCGATGCATTTAAGTTTAGATGTCATATCTTTATAGCTGTGAGAGAGGAGGCAGATATCATCTGCATACTCGAGGCTCTCGAGTTGTTGATTAAGACCCCAGTTGATACCTCTATTAACTGTAGTAGCATTACGAACTATAACATCTAGGACGATATTGAAAAGTAAAGGAGACAGCATGCAGCCCTGGCAGACAACAGTTACAACATCGAAAGTACTGCTCAGAGTATTATTGTGGACTACACGACATTTAACATTACGGTAGAGAGTTTAAATGAGGTTTACGATTTTGGGTGGGACCCCTTTGCAAGCAAGTGCGCTCCATATTGCGTTTTGGTTCAGCGTATCAAATGCTTTTTCAAATTCGATAAACAAGAGGTAAAGCGGAGAGCGAAGTTCTATCGATTGCTCTATGATTATTCGCAGACTATTGATGTGGTCTACACAGGATTTTTGGGGCCGGAAGCCAGCTTGTTCGGGACTTTGATCCTTTAGTACGGTGTCGGATATTCTCCGACTGAGAATATCGTGAATGATCGTGATGCCTCGCCAGTTCTTACAGTTTGTTAGGTCACCCTTTTTGGGGATATTTACTATAAAACCTTTTAAATTTGGATCAAGTTCATGTGTTAGCCAGAAGTTTTGAATAAGAGGAAGAAATACGTTCGCTGTAGTATGTGAGTCGGGAACTTGTTCGTTTTTAAATGATCTACAGCACTCATAACTTCTGCGATATCTGGGCATACAATGGAGATATCGTGACTTATTTCGTGGGAATCGCAGGTGCATATATTCAGGTAGTTAGAAGCTGTTAAATAAAGCTTATTGGAATAATGCTGTTTCCGTGTTTCCATTTGGCCTTTCGTAGATGTTGTGAGTTTGCCTTCAGCGTTTCTCAGCGGTCTGGTATTCGAAAAGTTTTTTCCAGTTAGTTTTTTTGGTGATGCTATAGAAATCTTTGGATCTATGCTCCGCTGAAGCTTTTTGTGCATCCGATGCAAGATTATTATACCATGTTCTCTTATCATTTCGGGCGCTACACTTGACCAGCTTGCCTTATTGTGCGTATGTATTTTTTTGAGAGTATTTCTCACCGAGTGTTTTGGCTGCGTTTATTTTCTCTTTTAAAGCTTTCCTTTCAAGAATGAGGTTTCAGGTGGCATCAGACATCCAATGGGTTTCCTTAGGTATTTTGTGACCGATGTGGTTTCTTGCAGCATCAACAAAGTTACTTTTAACTGTTAGCCACTCAGAGGAAGGATGAGATTGATGTATAGCTAGTCTGGCTTTTAGTTCTTCTCTGTAATTGCTAAGAGTTTGCGGGTTTTTCAACTTAGCTATATCGAACTTTCGCGCTCTAGATTCAGGTTTACGGATGGCAGCTACCCTAATCCGTAAGCTTCCAACAGCTAGATGGTGATCTGAATTTCAATCAGCCCCCCGTTTAGATGGCACATCCAGAAGGCTACTGCGCCAGGTCCTACTAATAGTTATGTGGTCGATTTGGTTTCCTGTCTCATTTTCAGGCGATACCCATGTTAGTTGGTGCACTCTTTTGTGAGGGAATAAGGTTTCCGCTATCACAAGATTGGCACAGCCGCATGCTTTTGTGAGGAGCCTATCGTTTTCAATCATCCTGCCAGTTGCGTGTTTTCCCATTATTTGTTCGTATCCTGTGTTGTCGGGCCCTATCTATGCGTTGAAGTCGCCCATCATTACAATGATGTCACCGCGGGGAATTGCGGATAGGGCTCTATTTAAGTGGCTATAAAACATTTCCTTTTGTGATGTTTCTGACGCTTCGGTCGGTGCATAGCACTGCACACAGCTACGATTTCGGGCCCTTGTACGAAATCGTGCTGCTATAATTCTATCTCCACACGGTTTCCAGTTGACCATTGAATCGAAAGCTTCTTTCGATAGCAGGAAACCGCCACCGCTTGATATTGGTTGGTTACCTGATTTGCCGGAGTATAGGATTTTAAGCTTATCGGAGGTATTGAGTTCTCCTGATTCTGGCCATCTAGTTTCGCACAGTCCTAAAAGCAGCAGATTGACAAATTCTCTGCATACTTGGGCCAGTTAAGATGAATCTAGGAGTGTGCGCACGTTCCATGTTCCAATTCGAGATATTTTTTCATGCTGAAGGTCGTCATCGTGGGGATCCGTTGGTTATAATAAATATTTGCTGTGGTTTCGTTAATAGTATAGTTTAAGGACAAAGTAACTGATTTGGGCCACTTTTTCCGATCCTAGTGTTGGGGCTGCCAACAACCTCTAGGCAGGATAGATATAAATTGAGTTCAAGTGAGAAACACCTACTTACCTGAGACACAGTGGTGTTAATATGCCATTCAGGTTACTCAATTTAGCGCCTTCTCACTTTAGCTGCCCCCAGACGGGAGCCTGGGCGACATTATCGGGGGATACTTGGTATTAGACCGGAAGTAGTGAGCTGCTTGGGAAATTCAAATAAGGGGAATTGCTTCTTGCCACCCCCAAGTGGGTGGCAGACAGAGAGCTTTGCGCACAAGTGCACCTCCTTGAAAGACCCCATCCCCCCATTGTTTTAATATGATCATACTTAAGAAATAAGAAACTGGTGTTTGTTGTTTCTTTATAAAAAAAAAAAAAAGATTTTTACGTCTCTTAAAATTAAGAATGCTTAAGAATACTATTAAAATTTTAAAGTTATTTTGCCTTTTAAAATTATATGATATAAATGACTGGAACTTACATTTGTGTATCAAACAGTTATGTATAAAAATTGATATATATATCTAGATTTTATATATATATATATATAAGTATAAAACAGAAAATTATAATTTAATTAATTTTTATAACCATAAGATGTTTGGGCTTTCTTTGGCATACTCGTTGAGAATAGTAAGTGACAGTTAAAATCCCCAAAACTATTTAAAAGTCATAAAATAAATTTAAGGTTTAAACACAAAACTGGTGTAACTCTATCAAGCAAACACACACAGCAATTTTTTCACTCACCCATATAGAAGTTTAGTTTATTAACATATAAAACTAACAGTTATTTAAATATTAGAACATTTTTGAAAACAAAAGTCCTTAAGGGACTTAACAAAAACTATCAAAAACCCCATCAAATGCTCTACAACAAGTAGTTACAGAAAAGAGGGAGTGTGTATACCTGAGAATTTTTAAATTATAATTTAAATTTGTTTTATACTCGTTGTAGAACACTTAAGTAGTAACAGAGACAGTCAATCTCCATATTCAAATATGACAATATACTACAAAAATACTATACTGTATACGTACATATATACTCATAAATAATTGTATTCAGAAAAAAGGAAGAAAAAAAAAATTACAATCTATCCAAAGTGGTGGTATAGTATAAATGAAGTGTTGCATAAATTTTATTTGCACGTTAGATAAATTGAAAATAGCTTGCTCCAACTATTACTTTCGAAAACCCTCAGCTGCTCTAACCTCGCAGCCAGCCTTCTGCTGCCTCCCATGGCACAAATTCACCCTTGTACAAAAATTTTTTCTCATTTCGATATGTATGTATGTATGTGTATATAACTCATCAAAACTTAACTATGTACGGATATGTGTACTAAATATAGAGTAGCAGCGTTGTATATGATTTAAATGAATGTCATTGTAAAGATCTACTGCTAACTACGACTGCTAACTATGTCTGCTGCTAACTGGTTTTATTTGGTCTATTTCAATTTACACAACAGCTTAATAAACATGAAATATGATGCTGTATGAATGTAATGACTGAATGAACAAGTGAACGAATAAGCGAACGAACGAACGTACGTACAAATGAAAGGAATGAAATGAATGAATGAACGATGGATGGATGGATGGTTGTCCCTGTAACGAATAAAAATAGAAACAATCGTTTGTGACAAATTAGAATTTCTAGTTTATTTCGTCTACCCTGGCTTTTAATATATACGATTGTGTATGGGTGCAGAGGTTTTGCTGTTATATTTATTAAGGCACGGAGAGAAAAATTTATTCAAAATCGAAAATAAGAGATAGGGCTCAACTGGTTTTCACTTAATAATATCTAAATTATTATCTGTATAAAGAAGCAAATATTTATATGCGAAGAATATAATTTGAAACGAGAACTGAAATCTTCAGTACCCGCAAAAAAGAGAACGTTCTCCAAAACGTATGTGGGCATTACTTATAATGTGAATAATTAAAAAAAAAAAAAAAATTATAATAATAATATCAAAAATATTTATTTGTTGAACAAAATCGGAGCGTCTGAACATAAAGAATTTTATTTTTATTTTACTATTTTGTATAAAAATAAAAAACGATATAACGAAATATTATTTTCAAAAAATTTTATACAAAGAGGTGAAAAGAACATACCTTTCGTTTTTCACTTTAGTATTAAGCACCTGTTTAAACCCAATGTTAGACAAGATGATAATAAATTGATTGGACATTTTAAATTTTTTTTAAACTTCCGATTAAGAAACTTTTTCGCTGCATTATTATTGGAATTAAAAATATATTAAATGAAAAAATAAACCAATTGAAAGAGCTACGGTATCCAAATAATTCGGAAATAAATTGAGAAAAATTATATACAATCTAAAATAAGGCAATATGGTTTAAAATCAAATAATTTAAACTTCTATTTCAAATTAAGGACGAAACAGAACCATTTAAAAGTCATATAACTTTATAAATTCTAACTAAAGAATAATAAAAAATTGTAAACTCCAGTTGTAATAGTTCACGAAAGAAAAAGCCGTGAAAAATTAAAGACTGGTTAAAAACACACTGATGTAGTCCATAAAAATTTACGATTATCATTAAAACTTGTTAACCTATAATTTTTATTGTGATTCCATTTGAGACATCCTTTACAATAACATATCACAAAAATATATTTGGGAAAAGTCAAAAATTAAAATTTTATAATGGGTTATCTTAAATTTTCTATTTCACAATATAATCACAAAAATAGCGCAACATGTAACGCGTAAGACAAAATCGGTGTGACTTATGATTGTATTGGTAAAAAAAATTATGATATGTTTGATATTATGATATGTTAATGACCTGTTTGAAAATGAAAAATAAAAAATTAAAAACGAAAAATTAAATATGAAAAAAATCAAATATGAAAAATTAATAATAAAAAATGAAAAATAAAAAATCAAAAAAAATTATATAAGAAAAATAAAAAATTAAAAATTAAATATTAAAAATTTAAAATTAAAAATAAAAAATGAAAAATTAAAAATTAAAAACGAAAACCGAAAAATGAAAAATGAAAGATAACAAATAAAAAATGAAAAATATAAAATGAAAAAAAAATCAAAAAGATCAAATGAAAATGAAAAATAAAAAATAAAAAATAAATAATGAAAAATGAAAAATAAAAAAATAAAAATGAAAAATAAAAAATTATGAAAAATATAAACAAAAATTAAAAATGAAAAATAAAAAATAAAAAATGCAAAATGAAAGATAAAAAATAAAAAATTAATTAAAAACAAAAAATTAAAAATGAATAATGAAAAAAGAAAAATAAAAAATGAGAAATGAGAAATGAAAAAATTAAAATGAATAATAAAAAATGAAAATTGAAAAATTAAAAATAAAAAATTAAAAATGAAAAATTAAAAATGAAAAATGTAAAATGAAAATGAAAATGAAAAATGAAAAATAAAAAATTATAAATGAAAAATGAAAAATTTTAAATGCAAAATGAAAAATATAAAATGAAAAATAAAACATAAAAAAAAAAATATAAAATAAAAAATGAAAAATAAAAAACAAAAAAAATAAAAAAGAAATATAAAAAATAAAAAATTAAAAATTCAAAATTCAAAATAAAAAATTAAAAATAAAAAATGAAAATTGAAAAATGAAAAATGAAAAATAAAAAATTTAAAATTAAAAATTAAAAATTAAAAATTAAAAATTAAAAATTAAAAATTAAAAATTAAAAATTAAAAATTAAAAATTAAAAATTAAAAATTAAAAATTAAAATTTAAAAATTAAAAATTAAAAATTAAAAATTAAAAATTAAAAATTAAAAATTAAAAATTAAAAATTAAAAGTTAAAAATTTAAAATTAAAAATTAAAAATTAAAAATTAAAAATTAAAAATTAAAAATTAAAAATTAAAAATTAAAAATTAAAAATTAAAAATTAAAAATTAAAAATTCAAAATTAAAAATCAAAAATTAAAAATTAAAAATTAAAAATTAAAAATTAAAAATTAAAAATTAAAAATTAAAAATTAAAAATTAAAAATTAAAAATTAAAAATTAAAAATTAAAAATTAAAAATTAAAAATTAAAAATACAAAATTAAAAATTAAAAATTAAAAATTAAAAATTAAAAATTTAAAATTAAAAATTAAAAATTAAAAATTAAAAATTAAAAATTAAAAATTAAAAATTAAAAATTAAAAATTAAAAATTAAAAATTAAAAATTAAAAATTAAAAATTAAAAATTAAAAATTAAAAATTAAAAATTAAAAATTAAAAATTAAAAATTAAAAATTAAAAATTAAAAATTAAAAATTAAAAATTAAAAATTAAAAATTAAAAATTAAAAATTAAAAATTAAAAATTAAAAATTAAAAATTAAAAATTAAAAATTAAAAATTAAAAATTAAAAATTAAAAATTAAAAATTAAAAATTAAAAATTAAAAATTAAAAATTAAAAATTAAAAATTAAAAATTAAAAATTAAAAATTAAAAATTAAAAATTAAAACTTAAAAATTAAAAATTAAAAATTAAAAATTAAAAATTAAAAATTAAAAATTAAAAATTAAAAAATAAAAATTAAAAATTAAAAATTAAAGATTAAAAATTAAAAATTAAAAATTAAAAATTAAAAATTAAAAAGTAAAAATTAAAAATTAAAAATTAAAAATTAAAAATTAAAAATTAAAAATTAAAAATTAAAAATTAAAAATTAAAAATTAAAAATTAAAAATTAAAAATTAAAAATTAAAAATTAAAAATTAAAAATTAAAAATTAAAAATTAAAAATTAAAAATTAAAAATTAAAAATTAAAAATTAAAAATTAAAAATTAAAAATTAAAAATTAAAAATTAAAAATTAAAAATTAAAAATTAAAAATTAAAAATTAAAAATTAAAAATTAAAAATTAAAAATTAAAAATTAAAAATTAAAAATTAAAAATTAAAAATTAAAAATTAAAAATTAAAAATTAAAAATTAAAAATTAAAAATTAAAAATTAAAAATTAAAAATTAAAAATTAAAAATTAAAAATTAAAAATTAAAAATTAAAAATTAAAAATTAAAAATTAAAAATTAAAAATTAAAAATTAAAAATTAAAAATTAAAAATTAAAAATTAAAAATTAAAAATTAAAAATTAAAAATTAAAAATTAAAAATTAAAAATTAAAAATTAAAAATTAAAAATTAAAAATTAAAAATTAAAAATTAAAAATTAAAAATTAAAAATTAAAAATTAAAAATTAAAAATTAAAAATTAAAAATTAAAAATTAAAAATTAAAAATTAAAAATTAAAAATTAAAAATTAAAAATTAAAAATTAAAAATTAAAAATTAAAAATTAAAAATTAAAAATTAAAAATTAAAAATTAAAAATTAAAAATTAAAAATTAAAAATTAAAAATTAAAAATTAAAAATTAAAAATTAAAAATTAAAAATTAAAAATTAAAAATTAAAAATTAAAAATTAAAAATTAAAAATTAAAAATTAAAAATTAAAAATTAAAAATTAAAAATTAAAAATTAAAAATTAAAAATTAAAAATTAAAAATTAAAAATTAAAAATTAAAAATTAAAAATTAAAAATTAAAAATTAAAAATTAAAAATTAAAAATTAAAAATTAAAAATTAAAAATTAAAAATTAAAAATTAAAAATTAAAAATTAAAAATTAAAAATTAAAAATTAAAAATTAAAAATTAAAAATTAAAAATTAAAAATTAAAAATTAAAAATTAAAAATTAAAAATTAAAAATTAAAAATTAAAAATTAAAAATTAAAAATTAAAAATTAAAAATTAAAAATTAAAATTTTAAAATTAAAAATTAAAAATTAAAATGAAAAATAAAAAATGAAAAATAAAAAATTAAAAATAAAAATAAAAAAAGAAAAATGAAAAGAAAAAATAGAAAATGAAAAATAAAAAATTAGAAATGCAAAATAAAAAATGAAAAATGAAAAATAAAAAAAATTAAAAATTAAAAATAAAAACTTTTTAAAATAAAAAATTAAAAATGAAAAATAAAAAATTAAAAAAGGAAAATAAAAAATGCAAAAAAATTACAAATTAAAAACAAAAAATGTAAAAATAAAAAATGAAAATGAAACGAAAAATAAAACGAAAAATTAAAAATTAACCAGTTGAAATAATAGATAATAATAAATATTTTTTAATTTAGCAGAGCACCAGCTATAAGTGATGCATAAATGATTGCAAAAGTGATGCATAGATGACGCTTTCTGTTTGATTTTAAAAAAGTGCCATAAAAACATATTTCATTGCTAGATGTTTACACATCTCCCCTGTTATCGGACTCACATCATTTTTATTATATCGATTGACTCAGAATTATTTTCTGAGTCGATTTAGCTATGTCCGTCCGTCCGTCCGTCCGTCCGTCTGTCTGTCCGTCCGTCTGTGTGTCCATATAAACCTTATAATCAAACTACAGGTCACAAATAGTAATAAGCTTTTATCACCCAAAGGATGAACGCTTTGGTGAGAATCGTTGCATGTTCAGAACTAGTCCCCATGCAAATAACCCCTACTAGATCGTGATCCAAATTAACGTATAGATTTCGGTCAATTTTGGTTTATGTGTGTTTATTACATCTATTAATCAGTAGTCCAAAAATAAAATCTTCAGGACAATTTTTAGTCATAACCCCCAATATTAAACTGCCGGCCGATGTTAACCTAAATCTATAAAAAAAAAAATTGCACGGTTTTTCCAATTTGGTTTGAATATGCTTTGTTAAAAATTAGTGATCTTACCAAATATGGTCAGGATCTGTCCATTTTTGGTCGCAGTCCCCATATAAATGCTGCTTTCTATATGAACCTTTGCAAGGCGAAAAAAATATTAAAAATGCCACTCAAAATTGGTTTATGCTTATTTTCTATATCCAATTAATTCGACCTAAGAAATATGGTTTTTAGACGCATGGTATATGGTATTGTATAGTTGGTCTAGAGCGACTATAATTTTCTTACTTGTTTAAATTTGATTTCGTATTTTGCAATTTGGTTTGCCATTTCGATTTCAAAGTTTAAAAGCCGAATAATGAATAATTACAATAGTAAAAAATAATAATTGGAGTTTAGCAGCTACAGGTCGATAAATTTATATATAAAATATAATTGGAATATTGATCTAACTTAGTCAACTCTAAAGAGAGTAAATGACAAATTGAGGCAGACTGGATCAATTGGTGATGATAAACATACATGTCGTTCGAATAACAATATTGCAGCAGTGTGTAAGAGTGTTAATGTATAATAATTGCCAACATCAGGAAGCTTTCTACATCGTATCTGAAAATCTGAGTCTCCACGTTTATAAAGTTCAACTGACACAGGAGCTGAAGCTCAATGACCATGCACAGGGAAGAGAGATCCTTCAAAACACTATCCACTCGTGATCGGAAAAAAACGATATTAAGTCATAAGCAACATATAAAATTTCTCTTCTTTTTTTATATTTTTATTATCATGTTTTTTTTTATTTTTTTATAACTGCTAATGAATTATTTTAGATTTTTTTTAATAAATTTGGTTGAAGCAATTGTTGTCGTTATTATAGGGGTGTTTCAGATTTTTCCAATCGCGAGTGAGATGTACGCGTTGAAGAACATGTTCTGTTTTTTTTAGCAGTAGAGGTGCTAGAAAACTAACTTAAAATAAAACTACACTCGAAACTGTGTGGTTTATGTATGTTCGAAATAAAAAACACGTGATAGAAAAATGTTCGTGCAGATAACGAAATATTAAAACGAAACACAGTCATGATTGTTCTCGGCACCACACATAATTTTGAAACACACATAATTGATATGAAAACAAATATATGTGTTTGTTGGTCTGAGCTATGTTTGTTTACATATATGGACGAGTTTTTTATTCAGTGTGTGTTTTTTTCTGAACTCTGAGAGAGTGTAATACAATCAGCACTTCAAAGAAAGTGTTGTAACACATTTGAAAATCAAAGAAAGGGCACTGTTACTGCAAACGGTATCAGAAAGAAATCGGTTCTATACAAAGCTGAGCTATGAAAGTGAACAACTCTATTTTGAAACTATACGAAATACAATCAGTTGGATTTTTAAGGCGAGAGGTGATTTAATTGAACTAAATACCACCCGCTTCCAATAGCAAAGACTTACAACTTGCTCGTTATGTAACCTTAATGAGCCTGAAAATATATTTGATTTCTTATACTATACTTCGGCACATACGATATCAATAGTTAAAAAAAAAATAAAAAAATATATGTGTAACAGAGCCAGAACTTATTAACCTTTTAAATAATATCAGTATTTGCTATAGAGAATTGAGTCTCGTTACATTATGGCTGCATTAGATTATAAGAAGGACTTAATAATAGAATTTAATTATTAATATATAAAATGATTAATGTAAATAATTTATATTTACAAACACTATCGACTGACGACAGTATGTCATAGTCTTATGTTCTCTTTTACTTCCTTTTAATATTTAATTTATACAATTATATCTTTAAAATTGTTAAAAGTAATGTTAATTGAAAATAAAAAACAACTAATAATAATAAAGAAATAAAGTAATAATACAGAAAAAATTTAATCTGAGCACGCCAAACCCTCTTGAGGTTTTACTATAGTGGCCTAGCACTTTCACCCTGACTTAAAATTTCTCGACCACCAGGAAATGACCCTGAAAATGTTCCACAGTATAATTTAGATGTACATAATCTGAATTATTATATTTATGGAGTTAACTGACACTATTCTCGGTTTTTGTGTATGAAAAATTCTTTAAAATTTAGCTTTAAGGAAAATATTTTTCTAATTTATCAAAAATATTTTAGCTAAATAAATTTTAACATTTTTAGAGTGTCAAGAATTTGTTAAAATACTCTCTAAACACCCAAATAAATATAAAAAAAAACTTTTTACAATTATTTGAAAATAAAAAAAATTTATATATAAAATGGTAATAAAAATGATGTATAAATTAAAATGTTTTTTTTTTTTTCATTAAAATTTATTTTGGAAAAAAAATCTTTAAAATTATCATCTAAAAATATTTGTTTGAAATTTAGACTCCTTTCAACTTTAAGAAAAACTTAAGAAGTTATTAAGAAACTTTTGAAAATATTCTTTAAACAATATGTTCTTAAATATACTTAACCTTGACTTTTAAATATTTTATAATTATTTTTTTTTATCGAAACACACATGAGCTTTATATGCGTTACATATTTTTCTACTGTAGTAAATACAAAATGATGCCGAGAAGTAAAATAAATTATAAAAAGAACACAATGCATTAGTTGCAACATTAGTTTAAGTAATGTGTAATTTCCTTTTTAATATATATATGTATATCTTTAGCAAGTCTGTGTTTTTTTATACATTTTTGTAGCTATTTACTTGTAAAACAATTTGAAATTATTTTCATATTTTTTGCTTACAACTTAAAAACTACATAAAATGCAGTAATCGCTTGTACAATAGAATCAAAATATGAAAAACAAAAACCAACAAAAATAAAAAGAACAGAAAAATTCTTTATTTGTTGCAAATGCAAGCATTTTCACATCCGGCAAAACTTTTTAAGCTCATCTGCATTATAATGATGTTTTTCAATGGTAGAAAGAAGCCAATGTGAGCAAAAAAAAAATCCAAAATTGTTTCACGGATATGTCTGTATATTGCTTACAAATATGTAGGAGGACTACACTGGCAGCCTCGTACTTACTAATTTCAAACTAAAATACAAAAAAAAAAAAAAAAGTGAAATGCTTTACGTATCACATAGTGCTGGTGACTTTAAACAGCATATAAGTATTTACAAAACAAAAACATAAAACGCGTTAACGACATTTTTAACAAAAAGTCAAATGTTGTGGATATAACACTATTCGTGTGGGATAAGCCGACATTGCTATTAACTGTGCACTGTTCCTGCAACTGTATGTCTTTTTAAGAGGAGAGGTATAAAATTTAATTTTTTTTTCTTGTCGTAGGTTGAAACCAAAAGTTTGCCAAGTTGTAGTGTGCGAGTTGTTAGCAACTAATTTACAAAATTTTATATTAAATTGTTTTCACGTACGCTGTACAGTGGTACGAATTAATTGGGAAATTTGTTAAAAGTGCAAAATATTTGTGGTTTAACTCAATTTTATAAAAATTTTACAAATAGTATTTTACTATAATACCATTTTCAGCATCGAAAATTAGATCATCAACAGCTTTGTGTTCTTTACTTTTAGAGAGACTCAATTGACTTAAAAATATATAAAGATCTTTATGAGTTCAGTAAAAAAACGTGCAGAAATTCAAAAGGGACAACTTCTTGCATTAAACGCAAAGTAACGCCATTAAAATATAAAGTATGGCAATTTCTGTTACAATAACTTCAATATAATATGGCATTTTTAAGAATATGTAAGTACTCATTAGTTTTTGATGTATAAACATCGATACGCGGGGGGGGTTGGTGTAAAAATATATTTCACAATACAATAACAAAAACAACGTAAGACGTAAGAAAAAATCGGTGTGACTTATTACTGCATTGGTGAAAAAAATTATGATATGTAATAATCTTTTTGTCTCTATTGAAAAATAAAAAATTAAAAATTAAAAATAAAAAATAAAAAATAGAAAAAAAAAATTAATTAAAAATAAAAAACGACAAATGAATAGCAAAAAAATGAAAAATAAAAAAAAATGAAATATAAAAGATGAAACAAGAGAAATTAAAAATAAAAATTGAAAAATGAAAATTGAAAAATAAAAATTAAAAATTGAAAAATAAAAAATGAAAAATAAAAAAATAAAAAATGAAAAATAAAAAAAAAATGACAAATGAAAAATAAAAAAAAAAAAATTAAAAATGAAAAATAAAAAATGAAAAATAAAAAAAAAATGACAAATGAAAAATAAAAAATAAAAAATGAAAAACGAAATATTAAAAATAAAAATTAAAAATTAAAAATAAAAAATGAAAAATGAAAAATAGAAAATTAAAAATAAAAAAAAAGTAAAAATTAAAAATATTAAATGAAAAATTAAAAATAAAAATTAAAAAATTAAAAAAAAAATTAATAATAAAAAATGAATAATGAAAAATAAAAGAAAATGATAAATTAAAAATTAAAAATTAAAAATTAAAAATTAAAAATTAAAAATTAAAAATTAAAAATTAAAAATTAAAAATTAAAAATTAAAAATTAAAAATTAAAAATTAAAAATTAGAAATTAAAAATTAAAAATTAAAAATAAAAAATTAAAAATAAAAATTAAAAATTTAAAATTAAAAATTAAAAATTAAAAATTAAAAATTAAAAATTAAAAATTAAAAATTAAAAATTAAAAATTAAAAATTAAAAATTAAAAATTAAAAATTAAAAATTAAAAATTAAAAATTAAAAATTAAAAATTAAAAATTAAAAATTAAAAATTAAAAATTAAAAATTAAAAATTAAAAATTAAAAATTAAAAATTAAAAATTAAAAATTAAAAATTAAAAATTAAAAATTAAAAATTAAAAATTAAAAATTAAAAATTAAAAATTAAAAATTAAAAATTAAAAATTAAAAATTAAAAATTAAAAATTAAAAATTAAAAATTAAAAATTAAAAATTAAAAATTAAAAATTAAAAATTAAAAATTAAAAATTAAAAATTAAAAATTAAAAATTAAAAATTAAAAATTAAAAATTAAAAATTAAAAATTAAAAATTAAAAATTAAAAATTAAAAATAAAAAATTAAAAATTAAAAATTAAAAATTAAAAATTAAAAATTAAAAATTAAAAATTAAAAATTAAAAATTAAAAATTAAAAACTAAAAATTAAAAATTAAAAATTAAAAATTAAAAATTAAAAATTAAAAATTAAAAATTAAAAATTAAAAATTAAAAATTAAAAATTAAAATTTAAAATTAAAAATTAAAAATTAAAAATTAAAAATTAAAAATTAAAAATTAAAAAATAAAAATTAAAATTAAAAATTAAAAATTAAAAATGAAAAATGAAAAATGAAAAACGAAAAACGAAAAATTAAAAATAAAAAATTAAAGATGAAAAATAAAAAAATAAACATAAAAAATGAAATCTAAAAAAAAATAAAAATTAAAAAATAAAAACGAAAAATTAAAAATTAAAAAAAATAAAAACTGAAAAATAAAAAAATTAAAAACAAAAAAAAAAATAAAATAAAGAATGGAAAATTAAATATGAAAAACGAAAAATGAAGAATAAAAAATAAAATATAAAATATAAAAAATTAAAAATGGAATATAAAAAATGAAAAATAAAAAATAAAAAATGAAAAATAAAATATGAAAAATGAAAAACGAAAAATTAAAAATAAAAATTAAAAAATGAAAAACAAAAAATTTAAAATGAAAAATAAAAAAAATTAAAAATGAAAAATTAAGAATATAAAATGAAAAATAAAAAATGGAAAATGAAAAATGAAAAATGAAAAAGAAAAATAAAAGATTAAAAATTAAAAATAAAATATATAAAATAAAAAATAAAAATTAAAAATTAAAATTAAAAAAAGAAAAAATGAAAAAGAAAAATGCAAAAAAAAATAGAAAATTAAAAAGAAAAAATTTAAAATGAAAAATAAAACATTGGAAATGAAAAATTAATACAAAAAAAATAAAAAATTAAGAATATAAAATTAAAAATTGAAAATGAAAAATGAAAAGAAAAATAAAAAAATAAAAATGAAAAATAAAAAATTAAAAATATAAAAAATAAATGAAAAAACGAAATATGAAAAATGAAATATAGAAAAATAAAAAAATAAAAATGAAAAATAAAAAATGAAAAATAAAAAATGAAAAATGAAAAATAAAAAAGAAAAAATTAAAGATAAAAAATTGAAAATGAAAAATGAAAAATAAAATATGAAAAATGAAAAACGAAAAATTAAAAATAAAAATTAAAAAATGAAAAACAAAAAATAAAAAATAAAAAATGAAAAATTAAAAATAAAAAATAAAAAATGAAAAATGTAAATGAAAAATAAAAAATGAAAAATGAAAAATGAAAAATGAAAAATAAAAAATGAAAAACGAAAAATTAATAATGAAAAATAATATATGAAAAATGAAAAATTAAAAACGAATTAAAAATAAAAATTAAAAAATTAAAAACAAAAAATAAAAAATTAAAAATGAAAAATAATAAATGAAAAATAAAAAAAAATGAAAAATGAAAAATTAAGAATATAAAATGAAAAATAAAAAATGAAAAATTAAAAATTAAATATAAAAGATTAAAAATAAAATTAAAAACTAAAAATAAAAAATGAAAAATAAAAAAGGAAAAATGCAAAAAAAATAGTAAACAAAAAATTAAAAAGAAAAAATTTCAAATGGAAAATAAAACATGTGAAATGAAAAATTAATACTCAAAAATAAAAAATTAAGAATATAAAATTAAAAATGGAAAATGAAAAATGAAAAGAAAAATAAAAAATTAAAAATGAAAAATAAAAAATGAAAAATAAAAAAAAATTTAAATTAAAAAAAAAAAACGAAATATGAAAAATTAAAATTAAAAATAAAAAACGAAAAATAGAAAATGAAAATAAAAAATGAAAAATAAAAGATGAAAAACGAAAAATGAAAAATGCTTATTAATCCATTCTTTGGCTTGGGCAGTATTTTTTGCCAACAAAAACAATGTCTAATTAAAACACGAAACTCCTTGAAACCCTTTTTTTCTCAAAATCTATAAGCAACATCATATATATAATGGTAACTATTTTTCTAATTATGGAAATGTCATGAAATTTTTACACAATATTACTTACAGTTGGTCCTATTGAACAAAGAGAAAAAAATTGCACATGTTACGCTATCTCTGTGTGAGGCCACGTACTTTTTACTGAAAATGGGCAATTGTTTTTGATAAAGTTTTGAAAGCTCCTTTTTCAAGTTTTAAAAAATTTTCTTAAACAAAATTAAAAAAAAAAAATTCAGAGTTTGGCTTCGGCAAGGAATGGGCTACTTGCCGAAGCTAAACTCAGAATTTTGGTATATTTAAAAAAATTAAAACCTAAAACTAATGTATTGATTTAATAAACTAGACGAAACCCTTATTGTTGGTTGGGAAACAAAATTCTTCTATATTTTGCGCAAGCTTACCCTTATGGGCTCCCAGAAAATACATTCACCAATAAAATTTGATAAAGATTGATGTAAGCGGTTTAGGGTTCCAGAAAACTAAAAATTGTTTCAGCTGTTTGAGTATTTCTGCGGATTTTTTTATTATTTCCTCCTTAGACACGTGAATCTGATGAAGATTTAAAAAAAAGGAACAATTTCTGTAAGGAATTATCTGTAGTAAACGTTACTGCCGAAAGGGGTGTTAAATTCATAAAAGATTTTAATAAATTGTTAACAAATAATGGAGAAGAAAAGCAGTTTTTACTCCAGATAGTAGAATCATACAAAAAACAATATCCTTCCTGAACAAATTCAAGTTTAATTTAACAATGTTGAGTTATAGTCCAACAATGTTCTTATTTTATTTAGAAAAATACAGTCTTTAAATATAAAATAATATTATAATAAAATTGGTTAAAAGTTGTTTTAATTTATATTCGCGTGCAATTAGCAGATAATTGCACCAAAAATATATCACAATAGATTATTTTGATCCCAGCATCACTGAAGGATTAAACAAAACAAAAAAATTAAACAAATTACATTTCTTAAATTCCAAATAGTGGTTTCATGGAGTTAAATTTAAAAACTCGTTTTCGGTAATTTTTATTTGAAAATATCATTGAATATATGAAATAAGGAAAAAAAAAATACTGATGTATGTTTGCTTTTATATTAAAAATATCATTCATACGTATACATCTCTTCTACTTTATTAATAAATCTATAATATTAATAGGCTAGGCGATTTCTTGTGACCGATGTTTTGTTCTACCGTTTTATCCCGATTTTGATCAAACGTATACTGTTTGAAAGGTATTTCTTTTTAGCCGTTTTGCAGATTTACAGATTTTTAAATTTTTTTCTTTGTTTTGAGTAAATTGCATTTAAAGTTGCTACTAACACATACATAAAATTATGCAATGCTATGTGTGTGTTTATTAAATTTCTTAATGTGTTTGTAATAAAAATGATTTTTTTTTGGCGTTGATTTGTGAATTGGCTATAATTGATTGGCATACCTTTAGGGTCTTTATTTAATGAAAAAATAAAATTTCCTAGAATTTGCACTCGAATTTCGAGGGCTGGAATCTACTACTAAAAATAATACGCCCTGAATTTATTTAAAAAATGGAACAAATTTTAATTTTTTTTGAATACTTCCTTCGATAAAATTAGTCCAATGGTTCTTGAGTTATAACTGAAAACTAAGTAAACAAATATCACGATAAGGAAGAAATATAAAAGGCCTGAGAACGACAAACGCTCTGGAAGTTCACCTTGACCTGAAATTTCTCACCCTCCAGGATGACTGTTGTACTGTGTTATTGGCCTGCTATGGCAGGAGAAAACAAAATTTTAAAATATAACACTCTTGAGGTCCCAAAGTTGAATTTCTTTGCAATTATTTAACGTCATTTTTTCCGTGAGTATAAAGAACATTTCCTAATGGCTATTTTTTTGTTTTTTGGTTTATAAATATATTTTTTTAACGTTAACTTTCTCAACTTAAGATTGAAACAATTCAGGCCGTACAAGTTATTAGGTTTATTTACCAATCAAGAGTCGATCATATTAAATGAAAACAATCACGATACGAAATCATATCTTTAGAACCGGCTTAAAAACCCTTTTAAATTAACAACATGAAAATAGATGACCTTCAACAAAATTTTCGATATAAATTTTCACAACTGTCCCACTATACATTAAGGTCTTATAAAGAAAACATTTTAAGATTTTTTTCATATTACTTTTTATGTTAAAATCGTGTACAATAATATTAAGCCATATTCATATGAGGTTTTCTAAGTGAATCCCTACAAGAGAGACTATTATTTTGGAACAATCTCTGGCAGTTTCTTGCTTTAATTTTATATATATTTTTTTCTTACAAACTGTAGAAGTTTTTGTTCAGCTCATTAACATAATAAAGCGCATTTTAGACTAAAGTTTCTATAAAATTATTTTTGTAAATTTTCTACAAAAGACGAATACATGGGAATAACTTTTTTCTATTTGTTTTTTAATGGTATAGAGGAGGATTTTATAAGTTGTTAAGTGTCCCTTCAAGAAAAAAAATAAAATAAAAATAAATAAATAACCAAATTAAAAGAATTATTTGTTATAAAGAAATTTTTATACAATAGACCAAGAAAAACAAGTTTGGTAAATCTCAAACGGTCAAGGTCGATTAATTGAATATCTACACAAAGATTTGCCATCACAACTACATTTAACTTCCCTTTATCGTTCCCTTTTTTGAGTCCTTGAAGTTAAATAAAATTATATAATTTCGGAATAAACAGATAAAAATTTTATTCTTAAAATTGAAATTCCTCCAAGAATTTGGTATCCTCTTTAAACCAAGTAACAAACCCTATGAAAAACTAAACATATCTTATAAGCCGTATTGAAAGCAAGTTTTCCTTGGCCAATAGAGGGTGGCATGGTAAATGAAATATACAAAAAGTTTAAATTTTAAACAATACTAAAGAATGGAAAAAGTTTTTTTTTCCTCCTTTCAAATAAAACCGGAAAAATTTAGCAGTTCTAAAAGGTTTTTTTTTCACAAACAAAGAAAGTTTAAACATTTGTATTTATTAATAGCTGTTTTGTTGTAGATTTTGTTAGGTGTATTACTTAAATGAAGATAATTTATTAAATTTAAAAATAAAACTTGTTGAAAGTTTTTATTTTTTGTTGTTGTTATAAATGATTGTCCTTTTACATTGGCTATCGTTAAATGCATACTTCAAAGAAACGAATTCTGTACATCGATGAAGATAAAATAGATATTATTTTATTTTTTTTTCTCTTCACTATGCAACTAGGTTGCATATGTAAATGTTGTCTTAAATCCTTTTTGCTACACATTGAGCGTATTCCAATATTGCTATGAGGTAGAAGAATAGATAGGCAAGACATGTTGCCCATAAAACCGATTTAAAAAGTCTAATAAATGAAAATGACAATAAAGCAGAAGACGGTGGTAAAAAATTCTAATGTTAACTCCGAACTTGTACTTGTTGGCTAAAGTATGGTATATAAATAACAATAAAATATATTTATTATAAGTGGCCTAAGTGTTAAATGACTGAAGCAAAAAATCATCTTGCAAAGGTTACTTTATTCCGGAATAACAAATACGTCCAAAGATTTCGATCTTAGAAAAATGTCAAATCATAATAAACGACTTACTAAAAACGGCTAAAGGGCTTCTAAAAGAGGTTTTAAGCAACATCAACATCATGAATTACAAATCGATATTGAGAAATCAAAAAAAAATAAAAAAATAAATTAAATAAAAAAATATAAAAAAAAATTGGATTCAAAAAATTCATAGCATGGGACACATTATATTATTGGACTATTATGCATAGCGAGTTCTTAAGCAACCGCCTACACAAATGGCTAAAAACGTTGTACAGCTCTCATTTAGTACCTTAAAAATTAATTGCATGGTCATCATTTTCCGACGCCTGAAGAAGTAGTTCAAGCATTTAAGTGAAGGTTTTGGAATCTCTGCAAATGAGCTGGTTTAATTGTAATGGGAAATATGACGCCATTTTACATAGTTAATATTTTTAAACACTCCACCCCACAGCGTAAGTGGTATATATTGGCGCAGAGTACATAGGCCCCAATGAACAAATGCCCCAAAAGATATGGACAAATGCCCCAAAAAATTGGGGCATAAGGTCGCGATGAAAAAAGCCCCAAAACCTTAAAACAAAGCCCCAAAAAAAATGAAAAATGCCCGAATTTTTCAAAAAACCAAATTAAATAAACAAACAATAAACGCATTTAAATTTTTTATTCTGTTCGGCAGCATTATTGCGGAGCTTTAGCTTGCAAGCATATCCTACAATGTTTGCAAAACTTTCACAGCATTTTTGCGTTTTCTCTTATCCATCAAAATGTAAAATATCGGAATGGTCAGCAAAAAATATGTTTTGCGGCGATTACAAATAAGTTAACGACAACTGAGCGGCGCGGGTGTGGCAACCAAACTCGTGCGGAAGCGGCGCGCGGACGATAAATTTCTGATTATTTCAATTTACAAACGATTCCCGATATTTTCAGTTTACGAAAATAAACAAACTACAGACAAAACAATAAAATAATCCGATTTCGTAGTTTATTTTTGGAGTATATTTGTTCATCAGTCTTAAAAAAAATCAATTTAGGCCCCAAACTTACAAATTAAAAATTAACAAATGCCCCAAAATATTTCAAATTGGAATAAAAAATTTACTTGTTCCCCAAAAACCCTGATGAACAAATGCCCCAATCCCATACAAAATTTTTGGGGCATTTGTTCATTAGGGCCTAAGAACTCAGAATTTGATACTGATATAGCCATGTCCGTCTATCTGTCCGTTGTCACGCTCATTCACAAAATAAACCTTCATCCTGGGTAAGCTTTGCACAAAATTGTTTATCATTTATTTAACCAGGTCTGTGTTTATAGAAGGGTAAAGCGGACATCAGAAAATATTAACAAATCAGTGTGCTTCTTGTAATAATTTGGTAATAAGTCCCTACAAATTTTTGCTTTTTTATATATTTGGTTTACAATTGGTATATAAATGTAAATGCAAAACGTGAATAGAGCATTTCAAAGATTCGGCATATCCGATTTTAACACTCTTACTTGTTTGTTATTCGTTTGCCGTAAATACGAAAACGAATAGAAAGTTTTCCATACACCTAAATATAAGAATCATAAAATAAATTAAAATAAAATAAAATAAAATAAATTAAAATAAAATAAAATAAAATAAAATAAAATAAAATAAAATAAAATAAAATAAAATAAAAATAAAATAAAATAAAATAACATAAAATAAAATCAAATAAAAAAGTAAAATAAAATAAAATTAAGCAAAATAAAATAAAATAAGATAAAATAAAATAAAATAAAATAAAATAAAATAAAAAAAAATAAATAAACATAAAATAAAATAGAATAAAATAAAAAAGTAAAATAAAATAAAATAAAATAAAATAAAATAAAATAAAATAAAATAAATTAAAATAAAATAAAATAAAATAAAATAAAATAAAATAAAATAAAATAAAATATATTAAAATAAAATAAAATAAAAAAGAATAAAATAAAATAAAATAAAATAAAATAAAATGAAAAATAAAATAAAATAAAATAAAATAAAATAAAATAAAATAAAATAAAAAATAAAATAAAATAAAATAACATAAAATAAAATCAAATAAAAAAGTAAAATAAAATAAAATAAAATTAAGCAAAATAAAATAAAATAAGATAAAATAAAATAAAATAAAATAAAATAAAATAAAATAAAATAAATAAACATAAAATAAAATAGAATAAAATAAAAAAGTAAAATAAAATAAAATAAAATAAAATAAAATAAAATAAAATAAAATAAAATAAAATAAAATAAAACAAAATAAAACAAAATAAAATTAAATTATATGCAATAAAATTAAACGGAATAAAATAAAATAATGTAAAAACATAAAAATAAAATTAAATTAAAATATAAAATAAAATATAAAATAAATTTAAATAAAAATAAAACACAAAATAAAAAATAAAATAAATAAAAATAAATAAAATAAAATTAAATAAAATAAAATAAAATAAAATAAAATAAAATAAAATAAAATAAAATAAAATAAAAATAAAATACAATAATATACAATAAAATAAAATAAAGTTAAATAAAATAAAATAAAATTAAATAAATAAAATAAAACAAAATATAATAAAATAAAATAAAATAAGATAAAATAAAATAAAATAAAATAAAATAAAATAAAATAAAATAAAATAAAATAAAATATAATAAAATAATAATAAAATAAAATAAATTAAAATAAAATAAAATAAAATGAAATAAAATAAAATAAAATAAAATTAAATAAAATAAAATAAAATAAAATAAAATAAAATAAAATAAAATAAAATAAAATAAAATAAAATAAAATAAAATAAAATAAAATAAATTAAAATAAAATAAAATAAAATAAAATAAAATAAAATAAAATAAAATAAAATAAAATTAAATAAAATAAAATAAAATAAAACAAAATAAAATCAAATAAAATAAAATAAAATAAAATTAAATTAAATTAAATAAAATAAAATAAAATAAAATAAAATAAAATAAAATAAAATAAAATAAAATAAATTAAAATAAAATAAAATAAAATAAAATAAAATAAAATAAAATAAAATAAAATAAAATAAAATAAAATAAAATAAAATAAATTAAAATAAAATAAAATAAAATAAAATAAACTAAAACAAAATAAAATCATATAAAATCAAATAAAATAAAATCAAATAAAATAAAATCAAATAAAATGAAATAAAATAAAATAAAATAATATAAAATAAAATGAAATAAAATAAAATAAAATAAAATAAAATAAAATAAAATAAAATTAAATAAAATAAAATAAAATAAAATAAAATAAATTAAAATAAAATAAAATAAAATAAAATAAAATTAAATAAAATAAAATAAAATAAAATAAATTTAAATAAAATAAAATAAAATAAAATAAAATAAAATAAAATAAAATAAAATAAAATAAAACAAAACAAAATAAAATAAAATAAAATAAAATAAAATAAAATAAAATAAAATAAAATAACATAAAATAAAATAAAATAAAATAAAATAAAATAAAATAAAATAAAACAAAATAAAACAAAATAAAATTAAATTATATGCAATAAAATTAAACGGAATAAAATAAAATAATGTAAAAACATAAAAATAAAATTAAATTAAAATATAAAATAAAATAAAAAATAAAGTTAAATAAAAATAAAACACAAAATAAAAAATAAAATAAATAAAAATAAATAAAATAAAATTAAATAAAATAAAATAAAATAAAATAAAATAAAATAAAATAAAATAAAAATAAAATACAATAATATACAATAAAATAAAATAAAGTTAAATAAAATAAAATAAAATTAAATAAATAAAATAAAACAAAATATAATAAAATAAAATAAAATAAGATAAAATAAAATAAAATAAAATATAATAAAATAATAATAAAATAAAATAAAATAAATTAAAATAAAATAAAATGAAATAAAATAAAATAAAATAAATTAAAATAAAATAAAATGAAATAAAATAAAATAAAATAAAATAAAATAAAATAAAATAAAATTAAATAAAATAAAATAAATTAAAATAAAATAAAATAAAATAAAATAAAATAAAATTAAATAAAATAAAATAAAACAAAATAAAATCAAATAAAATCAAATAAAATCAAATAATAATAAAATAATAATAAAATAAAATAAAATAAAATAAAACAAAATAAAATAATAATAAAATAAAATAAAATAAAATAAAATAAAATAAAATAAAATAAAATAAAATAAAATAAAATAAAATAAAATAAAATAAAATATAATTAAATAAAATAAAATAAAATAAACTAAAACAAAATAAAATCATATAAAATCAAATAAAATAAAATCAAATAAAATGAAATAAAATAAAATAATATAAAATAAAATAAAATGAAATAAAATAAAATAAAATAAAATAAAATTAAATAAAATAAAATAAAATAAATTAAAATAAAATAAAATAAAATAAAATAAAATAAAATAAAATAAAATAAAATTAAATAAAATAAAATAAATTAAAATAAAATAAAATAAAATAAAATAAAATAAAATAAAATAAAATAAAATAAAATAAAATAAAATAGAATGAAATAAAATAAAATAAAATAAAATAAAATAAAATAGAATAAAATAAAATAGAATAAAATAAAATGAAATAAAAAATAAAATAAAATTATATAAACTAAAATAAAATAAACTATAATAAAATAAAATTTAAACAAAGGAAATAAAATAATTTAAAATAAAATAAATAAAATAAATTAAAATAAAATAAAATAAAATAAAATAAAATTAAATAAAAAATAAAATAAAATAAAATAAAATAAAATAAAATAAAATGAAATCAAATCAATTGAAATCAATAGAAATAGAATAAAATAAATGAAAACCAAATTAAATTAAAATATCCTAAATTAAGTTAAATTAAATAAAAATAAAAAAATAAAATATCTAATGCTAGTATCATTATATATGTCTTTTATTCATATAGGTTTAATATCATGTAAATAAATAAATAATATAAATATATAAAATGAGGATCCATTAGTTTTATAAGCTTAAGTTTTTAAGTGCAGAAAGTCACCGCAAAAGTTTTTCACATCAACTCACTATTGCGGTTATTACAAATTGGTTGAAGGCGGCAGTGGTTTTCCTAATTGTATATACTAGGTCATGTGACAATTACCACAATCCCTTAAAGACAACGAAATTTGCTATTGCTAGCTTCGACCAGATTGTATGAATTACAGTGTTGAATAACGGTTTCCGTTTTGCTCTGATATAACAGGAAATTTTAATTGTACAAATTGAAAAATTGAAAATTGTAGATTAAAAATAGTAAAATATTGATTTAAGATAAAAAATCATTTTTGCAAAAAAAAAAACATAAACACATTATTTTTGAACTAAAAATATTCTAGCCCATAAAAACAAAGTTTTTAATAAAACTCTTTCTTTCCATATGCAAATGAGTTTTGAATCTCTCCGTGTCTGTGCGTGACTATGTGTGTGACTATCTTAAAATTAATCTTTGGCCAAAACAAATCTATGGACAAAGTTTCGGATCGATCGGATGAGGGGAAATGGGGTTTCAATCACTCCGTGACTGTGCGTGACTATTGCAAAGTTTATCTTTTTTTCACAGAAAGAGTTTAAAAAAACAAAAAAATAGAAAATAATTTATGAAAAAATTAATTAAAACAAGATTGATCTTTTGGTGAAAAAGGAAAAATAAAAAATTAACTACATTTTTTATTTTTATTTTCTTTTGAATTTTTAATATTTTTATGTCAATAATCAGTTTTATCAATTTGAAGTAATTTGGATGATTTGGGTTTTGCTAGTTAAGCTGCTGTTCGTCAAACTTAATTTTTCCGAAGAACATGAAATTTTTCTTACAACCATATGGCGGAAACCAATTGGAAATTAGATTTCCTTTCTTCATCACAACCTTAGCTATAGATTAGGAGAAAAATGTGGAAAACAAACTAACCCGAAAAAACTGCATCTAGTGACTCAAAATTGCTAAGACCTTTAAAAATTTTAGTGTCTTCTATCTTTTTTTTTAAATTTTATAATATAATTCATAATTTTTCAGACAATTACAATACAAAAAAATGATTTTTACATATTTTCCAGTTGCATTTTAAATTGAAAATTCGAGATATTAGTTTATCAACTATGTGCAATTTTTTTCCAAAGATGATGTTGTAGCAAGTGCATATAAAGCTTGAACTAGCCTTAGCAGTGAATACAAATGTCATGTAGCCGCATGCTGTCATTAATGTGACAAAACAATAACACATTGTTTTGAGTGACTAATTATTGAACAGCAAAAATATTAATGCTTCAATGTGGAGAATAATAATTGTGCAAAAATAAATAAATTTTTTACTTTTGTGGTCATATAGTGCTCAAAGTTGAAAAAAAGGAGTGAAAAAATTTGTTAGCTCGGGAATTTAAATTTGCATATACGCAATGTTTCGATGACATGGATAGAAGTGGTGAAGACTTCAAGCCGAATACAGTGTGCAATATTTGCCATAGCACAATTTTGATTTGGTTTCATCGATGAAAAACTTAAATGTGGTTTTGTTAATTTTGATAAGTACTTCAAGAAACCATAAGGAGTTTGTACTCCATCACTTCAAAAATGTTGCACTGTGTTATTAGTAAGTATGAGTAATATAAAGCACTAAAGTAACTAATCGTAATCATACGCAGACATGACATGTTTTAAATCTAGAAACAATTCTAGAGCGCCAAACAGAAATCATGAATTTAAATAGTTTTCCATAACAATGAGATGCCATTAAGTACTTATCAATTGACCCACCTAATGAAAATGTATAATTAGAATTACATACTCGGCTAGCATTATACAACTGTCCGCCTTTCCTGAAATTCAAATATCTACGAGGAGAAGGTTGTTTGTAAAACAATATTAAAACTACAGCATATATTTTATTTAACATTTCAATTTTCATGTCGTCTATATGAAAGACAATCAACAACAATAAGTTGTTGCTGCGACTGCTATGATACAACTGATGTACAACGTTGATGGTTACACATTATGCGAAACACCTGTGTGACATTGTTAAGACAATGAATAAGTTGACGGGGGTAAAATGCGAATATAAAATGAGACTCGTGAAAAGGGATTTCAATAACATCATAAACGTTTTTGGGAAGCCCGACAGCAACAGTTGCAATGCCAATACACAGCGAATTTCTATATCAAAGGGAAGACAGCTAATGAAGGTATGCAAAAGTGTCAAAAATGCCAAAAAAAAAAAGAAATATTATTTTAAATAACAAAATTCATTAAAAATTTTACACACGAAAAATTTCGAGAACTTTTATTAAAGTATTTTTTGTGAAATCTGCAGCCTTCAGCCACAGCCTGCTGCATTAAAAACGTTACTATGTTTCAAAAATAACAGTTAATTTTCACAAGTTTATAAAAATAATTAATAATATTAAAACAATAGAAAAATTAATGACAAGTTAAATGAAATAAAAGATAAATACAAGATATTGAGAAATACTTACAGGGGCTATATTTGGGACTAATTATTAATTATTAAATAAATATAAATATAAAAAATAGGACCGAGAATGGGAAGGCATATCTTTTTCTAATTTTTAGCAGATTTTCATATTAAATTTTTAGAGCAAATTCTTTTTTATACCCTCCACATCACTGAGCCAGTCTGCCATTCAGCTTGTAGTGCATCGAAATATGAATTTCTGAACCTATAAAGTATATAAATATCTAGTGGACTCGTGCAAAGTGTCGAGCTTTTCCCTTTTAGAGTACACCAGTTATATGATATTATATATTTACTTTGTATGGGCGGTGCTACGTCCAGTGCTCCGATCACACTCATTTTTTGTTCGACTAATCATATAAAAAACTTATAGGCTCACGCAAAGTCCCAAGGCTCTAAATTTTACAGTACTCCAGATATATGACATTTAAGAATTACTTTGTGTGGGGAGTGCCATGCCCATTGGTGCGATCCCGCCAATTTTATATTCGACTCTTCAAACTAATATCTGACGGGTTCGTGCTTTCCCTTTTATAGTCCTCCAGTTATATGAAATTATATATATACTTTGCAAAGCTGTCGCTGTCATTGTACTCGAAATATATAATATTAAATTATTACTTTGTATGGGAGGTGCAAATCCCATTTACAAGGTCCGGTCTATTTTCGGCATGGCTACTGACATAAATAATAGGTGACATCACACAAATTTACAAAGCTCTCTCTTTCATAGTACTCAACACATATGATATTAAAAGTTAATTTATATGGGAGGTCCCACGCCCACAAAAAAAATCAAAAAAAGAATGTGTAAGATCCTTAAGGACCATTCTAAATATTGGAACAAACATTTTTAATATCAGATGAATAGTTACGGAGATTACCTCCTACAAACACACAAACACATATTGCTTCTTTATTATATTAGTATAGATTTTGATTTGAAATAGAGCCGAAACTTTTTAAGAAAAAATACTCTTTCAGGAAAGGTATTTTTTAAAGAAAAGTTACTTATTTGAGAAAAGGTACTTTTTTGTGAAAAGGTACTTTTTGAGAGAAGTTGCGTTTTTGTAACTTCGAGGTATTTGGAAAAAGGTACTTTTTTTGAGAAAAGGAACTTTTTTGAAAAAAATTAATTTTTTAAGAGAACATACTTTTCTAAGAAAAAGTACTCTTCTAAGAAAATGTGCTTAAGAAAAGGTACTTATTTAAGAAATATTAGTTTTTTACTTTTTAAAAAAATTTACTTTAATTTGAAAACGGCACTTTTTTAAAAAACAATATTCCTTAAGAACATGCACTTTTTTGATGCTTTTTATAATAGGTAAGATATTTTTATAAAATTTTTTAACAAAAGGTACTTTTTTAACAAAAGGTACTTTTTTTAACAAAAGGTACTTTTTTTTAACAAAAGGTACTTTTTTAACAAATGGTATTTTTTTTTAATAAAAGATGCTTTTTTTTAACAATATGTACTTTTTTAACAAAAGGCACTTTTTTAACAAAAGGTACTTTTTTAACAAAAGCCACTTTTTTAACAAAAGGTACTTTTTTAACAAAAGGTACTTTTTTAACAAAAGGTATTTTTTTTAACAAAAGGTACTTTTTTTAACAATATGTACTTTTTTAACAAAAGGCACTTTTTTAACAAAAGGTACTTTTTTAACAAAAGGTACTTTTTTAACAACAGCTACTTCTTTGACAAAACGTATTTTTCTAACAAAAGGTAATTTTTTAACAAGAAATTTTAATTTTTTTACTTTTTAAAAAAATTAACTTTTCAAGAAAAGGTTTTTTTTTTTTTTTTTTGAAAAAGGCACTTTTTTAAAAAACAATATTCTTTAAGAACATGTACTTGTTTGGTGCTTTTTATAATACAAGGGAACAATGGTTCTGTTGATTAAGAACTGAATATTGTTTTTAAGGTTATTTGGGACGCTGAATCCAAATCTGCCCTTGGTTTTTTTTTATCAGCTCGACTTTTCGAGATATACCGTTATGTTCAAAATTAAGGCACTTCCGCTACATATATTGGAATAACTTGAAAACGGTTCACCATATTAAATTAAAAAAAAAATTCGAAACTCGCAAACAATATTCTCTTAAAGCCGTGCTTACTTTGTTTTTAAATTTTCCAAGTAGTTTTAGAGATATCGTTCAAGTTTTGAAAAAAAATTAAAATTTTTTAAAAAAAAACATTTTCTTTGTTCTTTAAAAATTCCTAAAAAATAAAAATGGGACAAAAACAGTTTTGGTCTACAAACAGTTAGTTAAATATATTTCGAATAAAATGAGCTTTATTTCATTGCAATCGGTGCACAACTTTTGATTTTGTTCACGATTTACTGAATTGATATAAATCGCGATTTCCATACAAAAATAACATTTTCTAATGTGTAAGTGTTTGTATGTAATAAGTTAGTTTTTTATGATTCTAAGAATTAAAAAAATTAAGTAAAAAAAAAAAAATTATTTCATTTTTATGGTTGCGGTAGCAAACTCATAACGCCTATAAATTTTATTGTCCCTTTATGACACCTAGTCAGTTCACAGTCAATTAAAGAGAAAAAAGAAAAGTCCACTTGTTTTTATTGATGTGTGGTTTACCGTTGGTAACGGATGATTTTTTAAAGGAATTCCCCTGAACACATGTGTTCATTCATAAGTGACTGTCAATAAAATTGTGGATATAATTTTTTTTGGTACTTCAGTAAAAAACTACTAAGTATTTTTATGGGTTCATTCAACCAATTTTTCTCATTCAACAAGTGTTTACGAAAGCGAAAAGTATAACGACAAAAAATATAAATCATTTTACATTGAACATTTAATCAGTCAACACAAAAAAGTTCAATTTTGTTCCCGTGTGTTATTTATTGAAAATTGTGTTACTTTGATATATACTTCAAAATTGTGCAATGGCTACGTCAAGAAACACCTGTAAAATCAATCCCAACTATTTTTGTAACATATGTGGCGAATACACTTTTATAAAAAATAGAAAAAGTGTGTCAGATTTTATTAAAAAAATTTATGTTGACTACTTCGGATTTACCATGGAAACCCGTGACAAGTACTGGATTCCTAATACTGTATGTAAAAACTGTGTAGAGTATTTAAGGTTATGGGCAAACAAGCAACGGACCCACTTCAAGTATAAAACACCAATGATCTGGCGGGAACCTTCGAATCATTATGATGATTGTTATTTTTGCGCTGTCAACATAACAGGCATTAATAAAGCAAACCGGTCTAAATGGATTTATCCTAACGTGTTGTCTATTACCCAACCAGTCCTGTACTTTAGTGAGGATTCAGAACCACAACCATCTACATCTACACACAATTTCCACGACTTACGACAAAATGTTCCTTCACCAATTTCTGAATTTGGATCAGATGACTTGCATTTAGATATTTCTTCTGAACGCGAGCAATTTAATCAGGAGGAGCTTAGTGATTTAGTGAGAGACCTTGGACTTTCTAAAAAAGCATCTGAAATTCTTGCTTCTCGATTAAAGCAAAAAAATCTGTTAACCCAAGGAACAACAATTTCATATTACCGTAACAGAGAAAAAAACTTACTTCCATTCTTTTCCGAAGACGATGAATTTGTTTATTGTTCAGATGTTCCTGGTTTAGTAACAGCGATGGGATTAGAGGAGTATGATCCAAATGACTGGCGACTATTTATAGATTCTTCTAAACGCAGCCTAAAATGTGTACTTCTGCATAACGGTAATAAATTGGGTTCGTTGCCCATTGCACATTCAACTAAAGCTAAAGAAGAATATTCTACAATTGCCTCAGTTATAAATAAAATAAAGTACAACGAACACCGCTGGCTAATTTGTGTGGATCTAAAAATGGTGAATTTTCTTCTAGGCCAACAAGGTGGCTACACAAAATATCCGTGTTTCATTTGTTTATGGGATAGCAGAGCCAGATCTGAACACTGGAGTAAGAAAAACTGGCCTTCGAGGGAAGCTATGGTTCCAGGAAACCACAATATAGTTAATCAACCACTTGTGCCCAGGGATCGCATAATACTGCCACCTCTCCATATCAAGCTAGGACTTATGAAACAATTTGTCAAAGCTCTCAACAAGGACGGTGATTGTTTTAGATATATCAGTAAAAAGTTCAACAATTTGAGTTCGGAGAAACTGAAAGCTGGCATTTTTGATGGCCCTCAAATCAAAAAATTAATCAATGATGAAAATTTTAGTAATTCCATGACAGATATTGAAAGAAATGCTTGGAATGAATTTGTTTGGATAGTGCGCAATTTCCTGGGAAACAAAAAGGGTGAGCACTATTCGCACCACGTGGATAACATGTTGTCACATTTCAAGCAGCTTGGTTGTAATATGAGCATTAAGGTGCACTACCTACACAGTCATTTGGATTGTTTCCCTGAAAATCTTGGAGACTTCAGTGAAGAACAAGGTGAACGTTTCCATCAAGATATCCGCACTATAGAGGAGCGGTACCAGGGTCACTGGGATAAGCATATGATGGCGGACTATTGCTGGAGCATTAAAACAAATCCCTCTAAACAAGGTTATTTAAGAAAATCTTATAAAAGAAAATTTTTCGATGAGTTGTAATTACATTGTAATATTTGTGTATTAAAATTTTTTATTTTTCTTTAAAATTCTCTTTTTGTGTTAAATTAAAAAGTATAGCTGACCATAAAAATGAAATAATCTTTTTTTATTACTTAATTTTTTTAATTCTTAGAATCATAAAAAACTAACTTATTACATACAAACACTTACACATTAGAAAATGTTATTTTTGTATGGAAATCGCGATTTATATCAATTCAGTAAATCGTGAACAAAATCAAAAGTTGTGCACCGATTGCAATGAGATAAAGCTCATTTTATTCGAAATATATTTAACTAACTGTTTGTAGACCAAAACTGTGATTTTTGTCCCATTTTTATTTTTTAGGAATTTTTAAAGAACAAAAAAAATGTTTTTTTTTAAAAAATTTTAATTTTTTTCTCAAAACTTGAACGATATCTCTAAAACTACTTGGAAAATTTAAAAACAAAGTAAGCACGGCTTTAAGAGAATATTGTTTGCGAGTTTCGGATTTTTTTTTTTAATTTAATATGGTGAACCGTTTTCAAGTTATTCCAATATATGTAGCGGAAGTGCCTTAATTTTTAACATAACGGTATATCTCGAAAAGTCGAGCTGATAGAAAAAAACCAAGTGCAGATTTGAAATCAGCGACCTCAAATTAGTAAAAATTTGCTATAAATTTCAAATCAACACAAAAAAATTAAATTTTGTTCCCTTGTGTAACAGATGATTTTTATAAAATTTACTTTTTTCGAAACGGTACTTTTTAAAAAACGGTATTTTTTAAGAAAGGTACTTTTTAAATAAAGGGTACCTTTTAAGAAAATGTACTTTTTACGAAAAGGTAATTTTTTAAAAAAGATATTTCTTGAAGAAAAGGTACATTCCTTAAAAAAATTTACTTTTTTTAAAATTTTTTTTTTCAAATTCAATTTATTTAATAATTACATTTTTACATTTGATACATCAAATCCCACGAAGTCTTTTGGCTTGTCTGTAGGATGTAGAAAGGGTTAATTCATTTAATAAAATGTAAATGTTATACAGAGTTTTTTTTTTACTATGTCGAAAAAGATCGGATCACTTTGCTCCAATTTGGCCTTTGCAATAAATGCATAAAGCTCTTGTGTCAATCTTGCAAAGGTCTTATTCACTTTTTAAACAATGTTAGTATATGATTCCCATATTTTTCTGCACTTTTTTACATAACGCTTCATTAAAAAAAAAAGCATTGATATTTATTAAGTACCCTTAACAATTACTTTTTATTTTTATCTTTAAAAAACTTTTAATGAATTTCGAAGAATTGACGAATTTTATATTAAATGAACTGTTGCAAAAAAAAAGGTATGATCAGCTGTTCAAATGTATACAATTTTGTTTAACATAACCTGTTGTATTTAAAATTCACTTAAGCGCCAGAAAAAAAAAATCGCCTTTGTAGCGCTTTTTTTAAAACCGCTAAATGGAAAAATTATTTTTTTTGCATAGCTAAAAGACGCTAAATCTAGCGTTAAAAGCACAAGTTGGCATCACTGGGAAACGAACCTAGAAATAAACCTCGGAAACAAGTAAATAATCCCCATCAAACCTATTTACAAAAATCATGGTTTTTTATATGGCGTATTCTTACATCTTACTAGTGCTACTAGTTTTGTCAATTTTAAACGGTCTGCCTTACAAACCTGTTTTCAAGTAAGGAGTAATGTCTCTAGTAGTAAAAAGCACTACCACACTGATTCTAAGTCGAATATATTTATACAACGCATTTACATGCAATAATTTGGCTGGGTACGGTAAGGTTTACCAACATTTTAATATTTTAAACTAATGCCGTTTTTTTTTTTCTGACAAAAAATGTGGCATTTTGTTTGCACTTTTTTCGAAAAGTGTATTTCTTATAAATATTCTGAATTAAGAGCAACCTTATCTTATACATCAATCGAAAGGTCTCATTGATTATTATCCTCTTTGAAGTCATAGGGTGAAAGTATTCCAAAAAGGGCAACAATGGGTAAATATTCTCACACTATGAAGTCAATGGCCGCAATTTTTTAAGATTTATGAGGTCTCGACTTTAAGACCTTTCGATTGATGTATTAGGATGCTCTTAATTCAGAATATATAAAAAAATATGCTTTTCGAAAAAACTGCAAATAAAATGCAACATGTTTTGTCAGAAAAGAAAATGGCATAATTTAAAGAAAAAATATATAATTTTACTTAATACTGTTTTTTTGAGCCTAAAACTGGAAAGCTGAAAGTCCTCATTATTTGCTAAAGTTTTTCATTATAATCTAATCAAAATACTCTTACGCCCTAGTGTATATAAATATATTAGGATGCAGTGAATATTTTTTCGAATTTATTTCTCCTGTGCTACGGATCGATGTTTCATAGTCTTAAACATACTGAAAAAATTTCCTAGCTTCCTAACTAAAGATCCAGGGGTTCCCAAACTAAAGCTCGGGGCAGCATCTGGCCTTAGCGATAGTTTTTTATGCCGACTCAGATACATATAAGTAAAATTTAAGCCACTAAGCAAATTTTTTTTTACAGTTTTTTAAAAAATATTTTGAAATATATTACAAGCTTAACTATATTATAGTACTATCTGTTATTTTTCCTGTGTTACGTAAAATTTGTTTGTTGCTAAAACTCGAAAAAAAAAATTCTCAGAATTTTGAATTTTTTTTTAATAAAACATTATTTTCCTAGCAACTAAGTAGGTTCTATTTAGTGCGAATTCATCTATGTAGCGAGAATACCTATGTCAAATGTGTGACCATGAACGATTTAAGTGATTACCGATAGATTAGTTAGTGTTCAATTTTTAAGGATATAGCAATGTTCCATTGTTTGTTAATTTTTTGTGAGAATAGTTAAAATAGTAATATCGGCTATATAACGATGTCGAAAAAAAAAGAAAAGTAGATAATGAACGCCGCATATTGCTTATTTTTTCACATTGTTTAATGATAATTGTATATGTCTGATTTGAAGAGATAAGATAGCAGTATTAACCAAACATAATATGAAGTTTGATCAGCTTAAAGGTGATTTGCTTAAGAGAATGTTAAGCGAGCTTAAGGCCGATTTTCATGGCGAGAAAAACATATAACGAAAATTCACAAATCTAAATCTTTCCGCAGTCAATGACCGAGTCGCAAACATTATTGCTGCAGAAGGCAGATTTCTTACTGATGGCGAATTTGTCAAAAAAATGGGTTCTAGAAATCAAGGTTGAGAAAATACACACATGAAACACACAATGTTCTGTTCAAAAGCAGCCAACACATATCTTTATTTTCATATCAATTATGTGCGTTTCTAAATTTTCTACGGTGCCCAACACAACCATGACTGTGTTCGTTTTAATATTTCGTTATTTACACGAACATTTTTGTATCACGTACTTTTTGTTTCAATCACACATAAAGCACACATTTTTGAGTGTTGCTTTATTTGAAGTTCATGTTCGGTACGTGTACTGAAAAAAAAAAAAAACAGAACATGTACAATAAACAGGTTCGAGTTCAGTTATATTTTAAGTCGTGTTGTGGCTCGTGTAGTAAGAAAAAACAGAACATGTACAATAAACAGGTTCGAGTTCAGTTATATTTTAAGTCGTGTTCATGTTCTGGTACGTGTACTGAAAAAAAAAAACAGAACATGTACAATAAACAGGTTCGAGTTCAGTTATATTTTAAACACGACTTATTTTAAACACGACTTAAAATATAACTGAACTCGAACCTGTTTATTGTACATGTTCTGTTTTTTCTTACTACACGAGCCACAACACGACTTAAAATATAACTGAACTCGAACCTGTTTATTGTACATGTTTTGTTTTTTTTTTTTTCAGTACACGTACCAGAACATGAACTTCAAATAAAGCAACACTCAAAAATGTGTGCTTTATGTGTGATTGAAACAAAAAGTACGTGATACAAAAATGTTCGTGTAAATAACGAAATATTAAAACGAACACAGTCATGGTTGTGTTGGGCACCGAAGAAAATTTAAAAACAAACATAATTGATATGAAAATAAAAATATGTGTGTGTTGGTCTAAGTTATGTTTGTTTACATATATGTACGAGTTTTTTATTCAGTGTGTGTTTTTTTTCTGAACTCTGAGAAATGGCTGAAGAGCTATGCCCAGAGTCAGTAAAACTGTTTTCTGCTGTTAGCTTATCTTCGAGCAGCACCACGAGCGAGGTGAGGACTTAGGTGCTGATATGTGCTGCCAGCCTCTAGTAAAGGCGGTTGATTTTTTATATTTTTCAATAGCAATTAATGAGGGTGAAGATGTAGGTCATACTGCTCAAATGCTTATTTTTATTTGAGGCATTAATAAGAATTTTGAGGTAACTGAAGAGCTTGCTGCACCAAACAGTTTGAAAGACACTACAAATGGTGAAAACATATTAAAAGTATCGAAAATGATGGACGAACTGAAATTAAAATGGGAATCGGTAAAAATATAGGATTAATAGGTCGTAATAATACCATGTTTGAAACTAATATCAACATGAAGCTAATGCAATTATATTGATTAATTTATCAGAATCGCTCGGTGGAAAAAGTCTGAGTTTAAGATCCGTCATGTCCGTTGTCATTTCCATAATAAACTTTATATGTTTTAAACCGTCAGATTAGAACATTTCTGGAAACTATTGAAGCTGAATATGATGATTTGTTATATAATAGTTAAGTAAGGTTAAGTCACGGCAAAGTTCTTAAATGGTTTTTGAACTTCAAGCTGAAAATGAAATTTATATGACAGAAAAGTTAAAACCTGTTGCACAACTATCTGATCCTGCATGGCTGTGGGATCTAGCTTTTTTAGCAGATATAATTGAACATCTCAATGTCCTCAATTTAAAATTACAAGGCAAAGGAAAATTTAAACACGAACTATTTATCGATGTCAAATCTTTCAGATCAAAATTGGAATTTTTTAAAAAACAATTTAAACAAAACTAGTATAGCCCAGCATTCGAAATTCACGTGCAAATTCTAGGAAATATTATTGTTTCATTCAATTTTTGTCTTCCAATGTTTTTTTAATTTATATACCTATATAAAAAATTTATGAATCTTTAAATGAGCCGAAAGGTATGTTAATTAATTTTAGCAATTCACAATTCAACACAGAGCGCCTGATATAGAATTTAAATCATTCGCACTAACAGGGTGTAACGAATTATTTTAAATATTTTATTTTATTTAATTTAATATATTTTTAAAACAGATTAAACATAAATTTAATCATTCACAGCTTCTCCTCCATATGACCTATAACTATGCCAATTTTTACACTACACTGTGCCCGCATATTGCTTAAAAAGGGAACTAAAAATTTACCTTCACGTATCACACATTTTCAATCTTGTTTATATTTATGGGAAAATAGATCAAAAGATAAGAATAGTTTCTCTAAAAATAAAAATAGACGCTTTTCCGATATCTTTTAGAATGAAACATTATTTACTTTGTTCAAAATCCTTTTGAATTAAACGTGGATGACAAGGGTCGCAATTTACAATTAGAATTAATTGATTTGCAATCAAACGATACAATGAAATCTCTCTTTAATAATGAAAACATAAGCACATTTTATTCACTTTTGTCAGGAAAATACATGCAGCAATATTAAAAGTTTTGTCAGGAAAATAATTGCAATGTTTGGAAGCACCTATCTATGTCTGCGAGCAAGCATTTTCTCGGATGAAATATATAAAATCAAAATCAAGACTGGCGGATGACCATTTGAAGGATTTTCTAAAAATAAGCGTATCTAGTTTAAAACCAAATATAAAGAACGGCATGAAAGATCAAACAACCAAGAACAATATTCACATTAATTTAATTTTTTTAAGAATAAAATATGTTTAAACTTTTTTTTTGTAGTTTTTTCTGTGTGAATATTTAAAATAAAATATAATTTTTCGTTAATCGATTTATATTTCTTTATAATATAATATTGTAGTAACATATAAAATAATGAAAACTTTGATACAGCCCGCTGAACTCATGACAAAGTTTTATGTGTCCCTCTCCTTAAAAACATTGGGGCCCTCTGAACTAGACCATTTATTGAAACTAGCAGATTCCAGCCCTCGAAATTCGAGTGAAAATTTTAAGAAATTTTTTTTTTTTTTTCATTAAATAAAGACCCTAAAGTTATGCTAATCAATTATAGCCAATTCGCAAATCAACACAAAAAAACTCATTTTTATTACAAACACATTAGCATTGTATAATTTTATGTATATGTTAGTACAACTTTAAATGCAATTTACTCAAAATAAAGGAAAAAGTTTAAAAATATACGCTTGGTCAAAATCGGAATAAAATGGTAGAACAAAACATCGGTCACAAGAAATCGCCCAGCCTATTAATATTACAGATAACAGTAATTTGGTATAAAAAAGCAGTTTTATAATTCAAGGTGTTTCAAACTTTTATTTATTCACATAAAATACATTCAATATAAATAAGTATTATTAAAAAACAAGTAAGAGTGTTAAATTCGGCTGTGCCGAATCTTTGATACCCTCCAACTCGGTTGGAGTCTTGATAATAAATGTAAACAAAATATTAGAAAAAGTAAACAATTTGTTAAACTTAATACCAAATTATTTCTGAAAATTCTTTGGGTTGGTTTTCCTCTTTTCTATTATTTCGGATTTATTTCGGTGTTTGCTTTTTGGTCATCGTCGTTGCTGATCGTCATGCGTTTCCGGTTATATGACATAACTTCTCGTTTAATTTAGTTTTTGCTATTTAAATAGCTCGCCCTAACCTCCATTGCAAAGATACTGGTTGTGTAGGGGGGCTATGTGCATTAAATCGTGCTAATTGGAGATGGCTGTATAGTTTCTTTTAACTGGCCAAATATTTCTTCATTGCGGCCATAAAGGTCGGATGGAGTAACAAAATAATAACCAAAAAAAAAACTCTCTCAACTTTTTTATTAAAATATTTGCATATTTGGAAAACATAGAGAATAAATTTATAATAATAAATAATCCAATTAGGGATGCCAAACGCAAAAAACCAAATGTCCCAAACATTTAAAATAAAATAATTTGTTATATTTATTTTCTGAAAAACTTCAAATGTTCATCCAAAAAAAATTTTGAAAATTTATATATAAATAACATTCTCATCAAATTGCGTTTATTTATGTAACAATTTCTATGTTAGCAATTCTTAAATATCATTTGAGGTTTTCTAAAATTCACTGAATTTAAATTAATGTTTTCTGTAGTGTGATTCTGTAAATTTCAACGATCCGACAATCGCACAATATATCGACAGCTATTGTTGTTGCACTAAGGATTAAGTGATTCACTAAGTATATACATCTTAACGACAGTCGACAAATCTATTTTTCTATTTATTTAAATTGTAAACGAGTGGCATCTCTGTCAAAATAAGCGAAAAACACAAAGAAGAATAGAAAAAAACAAATTACTTCGTGTTTGACAGGATGATTTTATGTTTATGTTTAAGATCTTCATTTTTTTTACTAATATTTCTGTGTATTTATTTAAAAATGAAATAAAGAATTGAATATGCTATTTAATTTTTTTTATTTATATAAAAAAGTATTTTAATAAAAGCTAAATATTTTCACTATGTTATGATTTTTATTTATGTATGACGACATTTCAACCTAAAAATTTAAGTTTTTAACGATTGAATAAACAACACAAAAATGGTTGTCGTTTAGATAACAACAACAGCTGAGTTTAACAATAACGAATATCGTTTAAAAATTTTACTGATAATTTTGCTATTTTCTCTTTTTAACGATTCGACTATCGTTAAAAGAAGTTACTGAATCGCGTTACTGAAAACTATTAATTTCTCCAGAATGCCAATATTTTTTTTAAATGTAAAAATTTTAAAAAGTAAAAATAGGTATTTGGTGTTTTTTTTTGGAATTTCGATTTGTGTTTAACGAATAAAAGATGCAATTAATGTCTTCTAAATTTAAAATTATAATTTCCGACGTTTTGATATAATTTTCTGAAATTCAATTAATTGTAATTCGAAATTTTTAATTCCAGTTTTTAGAATTGACATTTTCTTTAATTTGAATGGAAAATTTAAAAAGTGCAATTTTGTATTTATGTGAATAATAATGCTTTAGTAATTATAAACAATTTTTAAAAGTTAGATGTAATCGCAATCAGATATTTTGTACGTAAAGCAGAATAATAATTCTATAAAACTAAGTAGAACTGTTTTGAATGCAAAAACTCATTGATGAACTCGGTAACTCTATTTTGTAAAGACAACAAAAAGTTAATATGCCAAACTTATGTTCATATTTGTAAAAGAATAATGGAAAAACGTATGAAATAAAAGACCAGCCCGTGTATACTCTTAACATTGTTCTGTATGATATCTAGTTGAAAATATTGACATTCATGTTAAAATAGAAGTAACTATTGCAAAGCTAATTAGAACAAACAAAAATTGAGGCGCCATCTACTGTGGCATAGTCAAGATGAGCAAAATGAAGTGACACTCTGCTAATGCAAAACAAATGTATTTTCCCCACAACAAAATATTGCACAACAAAATATTGCAGAATTTTATGTAAATAAAATAATATACCAATTTATTTCTAACATGCAGTTACTATGGATATACATACATACATATATATAATATATGTATATTATTTGTAATATTTAATATGTTTATGTATGTGTATGTAAATGTTACACACAAAAAATATAACATCAAACGTTATTTTTGTGTTTTTCTCTTTAAATAAATTTATACAAAAAATTTTTTTTTGCTAAATTTACATTGTTTTTTTTTTTTTAATAACAACTACGTATTTTAGCATTATTTGCTTTAGATGTTGGTGAATTTTTACTCCCTTTATATTAACTCGTAGTGTCTGCTTGTCGAAAATATTTTGGATCGATTTTATCCCCTTTCCCGTGACCCAATCGATCTGAAGCTTTGCAGGCAGGTTCGTGGCAATGACAGAAATGATCTAGTAAATTTTTTTTAGTGATGCCAAAACAATGGAAACTTTTAAGTTTTTCTACCAGAGTTAATAAAAAAATATACAAAGGGTTAGTTTTTATTATATTATTACCACAACGACCACAAAAACAACAAGTCCAGCTATGACAACAACACAACATTTAGAATAACAACAAGAACAATATAGAAACATCATATTTTTCATTTTTATTTTTTATTTTTTCAGAGATTTCCCTGGACCTGTTCCACCGATTTTAACGATTTTTGAAATAGAAATCTTCCCATGAGTTTGGTGAATCATTCTCACTAAAAATGATCACTGTAGCTGCACTATTGAGGGCGTGATCGTGACAAGAACAACATAGAAAATTATATTTTTTCAAGACTTTTTTTAGTTTTTCATTCAAATCTCGGGCCCTAATCGACCGATTTGGACGATTTTAAATACCAAACTTTTCAGGATGTTAATGAATGTCAACGAGCACCCTCGCTGCCCAATTGATGGCGTCATCGTGATTTCCACAGACTGACAGACGGACAGACGGACATCGCTATATCAACTCCGGTTGTTATAAGGATCACAAATATATATACTTTATGAGGTCCAAAATTTTTTTTCTAATTATTACAAACGGAATGACAAACTTATATATACCCTCTGCACACTGGAGTGGAGGGTATAAAAATACAATTCATTTTGCTATCCATCATCAGTCTTATTGTTGGAAAAATTGCGATTTGGTATCAAGCAATGGTATAGCTTGCTTAGCTTTAATTCCGGAGCGAACGAAACCATCTCTTACTTGTGATCCACAGACAACAATTGAAGCTACAGTGACGAACTTGACACACATTTCTACTGCATGAGTATAACAAGGAAAGTTTTCAAATTCAAAAAAGTTATTTTCCGAAGAGATCACCTTTGAAGTTTCCGCATTAGTATATTTCATGGTTATTGGAGGTTCTGTTACTTTCACAGGCACCCATTCTAACAAATCGTAGAAATTTTTCGCATTTGTTTGAAGCTCTGAAAGACGAAACTCAAGAATTTTCTCTGTGCTAGTTCGCTTTCTGGCTTCTAACACTCTTCGAAGAGCCAATTCCCTTATTTGTGATACATCATCTTGTAGCATCATGTGCGAAGTACGAATTTCTTTGCATAGCTTTTAAAACAATACTTTTAAGGTCATCTGTTAAATATAAACTTCTTTTCACCGTATTGGAAACATGATCTGGACCTTGACTTTATGTCAAACCATATTGGTGTAGACACTTTCATAATGAAAAGCGCTAGATGCTTTAGGTTATCTGGTGATTTAGCGGTACCAATATACAAACGAATAATCCTCTTAGCGCAAGTTAACCATCGAGAGTGTGCTAATTTTCCTGGGTCTCTACTATGAAACTAAGCCAGCTGAAATGGCAGAATATATTTCGTAAAGGCATTTTGGATCAGTGCTTAAAAAATTAATGCTACCTTTTTGCAATCTGTGGGAATCGCTTCGGAAGATTCTGCTTTGAAATCAAGACGCTTGTCGAGTTTTTTTCCCTATACTACAGGAAAAGCCATTAAGACGTGTAGTTGTTCCATTGAGACTAGAAAAACAAATGGCGCAGTGGTAATTCATTGGCATGCAATAAAAACAGGTCGCTTTTAGATGTTTTAGCAATTACTCCATTTTTATGTCCCTTATTGACAGCCGTTCCACCACATGCAATTGACACCAAACATGAATGAAGCTCAAACTTTTCTTCTACTAAGCCAACAATATTCTTCTGAATATTAGCTGCTTTACCTGAATCTATCGAGAAATGATCTATATACTCAGATATAGTTGATTAATGCTCCTTAGTTATTGTTCGGATGTGACTTATTTTCTAAAGAAGTCAAAATAAAACTTTTATCTTTACGACCGTCAGAATAAATAGCCGTCAGAGATTTTGTCGTAACCAATAGACTTCAGATCTTTGGGCACTTTTTTCCTTTCTTGATGTATTTTTTTCAGTCTATTACGCATGATGAGTTTTGATGGAACTGATAACGTATAAATCAGGCATTGCTGCATTAACAATAAATACTGCAGATTGATATGAAACTCCGGTCATGTCATATGCTAAAGCAAGTCTTTGCAACTTATGTCTCATCCGCTTATTTTTTTGTTTTCTATCTTTTTTCTTTCATATTTCTCCGCTTCTGATGTTCCGTTTGAAGAGCTGCTGGAGGATTAATGTGCATTGATAAAGAAGCAGAAGCATTAATGTGCATTGATATACTAACGTTTTTATGCGCAACCTCGTCATACTTTCGTTTTCTAACTTCTGAGATTTTGATTTCATTGGCCAAAAGTCAAATTTTTTATGTTACAGATTTTTAAAATTTTAAAAAATTAGGTTAAACTATTGCTAATTGTGGGCGTGGCATGCTGTCAAACCCAACTGTTTTTTTAATTTCAAGTATAGGTGATTTTTTTTTTGTTTTTATCAAAAATAAATGGTTACTACTCGCAAGCTATCATCGATAATGACCTACGGTCTTTTTTTGTTGGTAGGATTATAGACTTTAGTTGTTAGTGCAAACCGGTTAGAAGGCAAAATTACTGTCGCTGCAGAAATAGCAAAGCAAGATAAGGCCGGCAGACTACGCAAATCATTGGACAACTGCAGCGATGGATCTAAGAGGCGGAAACTTAAAGATGTTAACGATGAAATTGGTTGTGCAAATATAAAAGAATCTTTCCTACATCAATTACGATCACAGAACCAATTAACCAAAGTGGATATCAATCAAAATGTTGTTAAAGCTAGTCCAATGAGAACAAAACGGAGCGATGCAAAACAGTTCACAAATGAGGAGGCACTAAGCATTATATCTGGATTTGAAGTTAACAAAACAGCAATATATTCAGCTCAGATTGCGTGCGATTGAAAAAGGCTCAAATATGTATCCAAATGGATTGATTATAGATCAGCCAAAACAAGGGCAGGCAATACAAATGATGGCAATACCGCAAGAAGATTCTTTTCAGATCCAGAAACAGCATCTCAAATAACAGGAGTGGATTTAAACCTTATTTTCAGATTTAAAATAATTTTAGAAGTACTTGCGTGCAATGAAGAAATTGACTCTATAAAATTTGGAGATTATACTAAGGAAGCTGCAAAAATATATACAACCAACTACCCATTAAGAAATATGTCTGCAACAGTTCAAAAAATTCTTTATCGTGGAGAAGATGTGATTAAATATCATTTGGTGCCACTTGGAGATCTATCAGAGGAGGCTCACGAAAAAAGGAATAATCATTACAGATTTTATAGAGAGCACAGTACTAGAAAAATTTTACGAAATTCCACAATTGAAGATCTATTTAATATATTATTGGTAACGTCAAATCTGTTCATCTCCAGTGTTCGAAATCAATGGAAAGTGGAACATCGGGATTTAGATGAAGAAGTCAAAAAACTATTCAAAAACAGAAATAACACAGAACAAAATATGGAATATTTGCGAGCAATATTTTAATCAAATGAATAATAATTATATTTAATTGACTTTCATTGTTATTTAAGTACGAAAAATATAGTATTAGTAAGAAATAATAATAAACAGAACCTACCATTGTTACAAATGCAACTAAAATCTACTGCAGTTTTTATTTTTAAAATAATTTTTAAAATTATCAAATTCGACAGCAAAAATAATAAATTTTTCTGTAGTAATAGCAAGATTTTTAGATTATATTGTTAGCGTTTTTTTTAGGTGTAAATATTCTTTGAGTGTAAATAAATTTGCATATTTGACAACAAAAAATTTTTAATTTTTCAGTAATAATAATAATCCAATTGATTTTACTATTTTTTTTTTTTAGTGTAAACATTTTTTTGAGTGTAATATTAAAAAAATCCCATTGTTACCAAAAATGTTTATAATTATTATTAAAATCCAAATATTAAATTTTTTAATAAATAAAAAAATAAAAACACATATTTCACTCTAAAAGTTAAAAAAAATCAAAAGTTCAACTTTGACCTAGAATTCCTTAAGAAGTCCTCAATCAATTTTAATGTAATTAAAACTGAGTCAAGTTGAACTAAATATCTATTCATAAAAAAAATTACTAAAATATTTTGATCGGTTCAAAAGTTACAGAATTTTGGCCAATGAAAAACGATTTTCAGCCACTGTGCGTTGAAAGATTTTGTTGTCACCCTATACACACACCCATTATATATTTTAGGCTCATTTCGTTGGTCCTATAAAAAGTTTTCCTCAGCAGCAGGTACTTTAGTAATGCATTTACATACATTTCTGGATGCACACTTACATGTTGCGATATCAAATAACTTTTCTTGGGAATACTTGAAAAAATGTTGCTTCTTGGCGTCACAGCGCAATTTCTTCATACTCTTTTACTCTTACGATCACATGTTGGTGATTAACCGTTAGAGTCGACGACTTCTTTTTTTCGATATCAGTAGCAATTTTTTCACATATCTATAATATTTTTTGTGACCGACGATTTGTTCCACATTTTTCTCCCGATTCTGACCAAACGTATTTTATTCGAAAGGTATTTCTTTTTAGCTGTCCTCCAGATTTACAGATTTTTAAATTCTTAAATTTTTTGGAGTAAAATTAATTTAAAATTGCTACTAACACATACATAAAATTAAACAATACTATGTGTGTGTTTATTAAATTTGCTAATGTGTTTGTGACTTTTTTTCATTCACAATAATAATTTTATTGAATTGAAACTTAATTTTGGACATATGTACGTCAATTATTGGACATAAATTAATAACGACAATAATAGATATTTTAAATATGCTGAATTGTGAATTGGCTAAAAATAATTAGCATACCTTTAGGGTTTTTACTAAATGAAGAAATTTCCCAGAATTTGCACTCGAATTTCGAAAGCTGGGATCTGCTAGTATACTTTTTTGAAGGATCTTTTGCATTGTTTAATTCAAACAAATCGTTTTTTATCCACAGTTAGCATTTAATAATATTGTAATACATCGGTAACAAATAAACATTTAATATAATTGGTTTATCAAGTAGAGGACAACGGAAATCCTTCCGAGTTTTAGGCATTTTAAAACTTTGAATAATCAGAAGTTACCATTTTGCTTATATTATTTTAATTATTAAAAAGTAAGAAAAACAATTATTCGTTGATTAAACTTTTGCTTTGTTTTAAGTTTTTGTTTAACACGTAACACTTTAACTTTCTTATGAAGAAACACTTTCTTTCTTACGAAGGAACATTAGCGAAGTAGCACTAAGACAATGGGAATTCCCTAACTACGTTTTACGCACATATAAATTTAAGTGTTGCTTACACTTTTCTACAGTGTTCGAAAATAACGATTTTAAATGCCACTAAAGTACAACTTAACAAGTAAGAAAATTATAGTCAACTATACGATACCCTATACCATGCGTTTAGGTCCAACTAATTAGATGTATAAAATAAGCATAAACAAAATTGGAGAGCAATTGTTATTAATTTTTTTGGCTGCAGATATGAAAAACTTCAAATCGGGTGTCATATATATATGGGGACTATGTCGAAAAATGGACTGACCCTGACCATATTTGGTAAAGTCACTTATATTTTGAAAACATATATACAAACCAAATTTCGAAAAAATATGTGCAATATTTTTGTTTTTTGGTAGATTTTAGTGAAGATCGGGAAGCAGCTCTATATGGGGCCTATGAATAAGAATTGTCCTAAAGGGATTATTTTTGGACTACTGATTAATGGATATAATAAACACATAAAAACCCAATTTGACTGAGATCAATATGATAATTTGGATCTTATGGCAATTTATGTCGATTTTATAGGGGTCATTTGTATGGGGACTAAGTCTGAACATGGACCGAATTTCACCAATTTCAACAGAGTTCATCCTATGGCTGGTAAAAGCTTTTGTACCAAATTTCATCAAAATATATTCATATTTGTGACCTGTAGTTTGATTACAAGGTTTACATGGACACACAGACGGACGGATGGACGGACATCGCTAAATCGACTCAGAAAGTGATTCTGAGTCGATCGGTATAATAAAAGATGGGTCTATCTCAAATAGTTTTGGTAGTTACAAACAGCAGCACAAAGTCATTACACCCAAACCACACCTGGTATGTTCTTGCAGTTCAGGCTTCTTGCGCCATCTCTAAATAAAGTCGTAAGGATTTGATATTTTTCATGAATCAAGGTTTTTTATGGGGTCATGGATTAACAATACAGGAGATTTAAAGAAACAAAAAAAACACGTTTTTTGTGCCATTTTCACTACACCTAATATTTGTTTTTGATACTTATAACAACTCGGGTATATTTAGTGATGTCTGTTAGTCCGTCCGTCTGTCTGTTTCTGTCTGTCTGTGTCTGTCTGTCTGTTGAAAAAAAAAATAAACCATTTATCTGGGTAACATTAGGAGAAAATTATTTGGCACTTTTTCGACTATGCCGATATTTAAAATGGGTTAAATCAGGCGTCATTGTGCCAAGATATAAAATAAAATGTGAAGGCACCTCTAAAAAAAAATGCTTAAAAAAATTCAGTGTGTCTGTTGTACTAATTTGGTATTAAGTTAATCAACAATTTCAAATGCTTTACTTACATACGTTATAAATATTGCAGTAAGTACAGATATTAATGTAAACGTAAATCCCAGGTGGAGAAACGGCATAGCCGAATTTAACACTCTTACTGTTTTTTTTTTTTTTTTTAATTATTGGTGGAATATTTTTTTAAAAATAATATTTTTAGTGATTTCAAAAAAAATCAACTCCATAATACGAAGTCTTTCGACATTTTTTTAAAATCTGTATTTTTTTTATTATTACAAATATCTGGGTCAAAATTTTTTTTTTGGAGAAAATACTATATAATCAAGTAAAATAATGAAAATAGTAATATTTTTTTTTTATATAACAAATAATTTTTAAAATGTTTTGTTTATCCGGGTAGCATTAAGAGAATATTTTTTGGTATCTGTTCGAGTATGCTGATATTTAAAATGGGTTAAGTCAGGCGTCATTGTGCCAAGATATAACCTAAAATGTTAAGACACCTCTAAAAAAAATGCTTAAAAAAACTTCAGTGTGTCTGTTGTACTAATTTGGTATTAAGTTAATCAACAATTTCAAATATTTTGCTTACATATGTTATAAATATTGCAATAAGTACAGATATTAATGTAAACGTAAATCCCAGGTGGAGATACGGCATAGCCGAATTTAACACCCTTACTGTTTTTTTTAATTGTAGGAGGCAAATTTTTTAAAAATAACGTTTTTAGTGATTTCATATAGAATCAATTATATAATATGAAGTCTTTCGAAATTTTTTTAAAATCTGAATTTTTTTATTAATACTAATATCTGGGTCAAAAATTTTTTTTGGGAGAAAATACTATATGATCAAGTAAAATAATGAAAATAATAATATTTTTTTTATATAATAAATAATTTTTAAAATGTCTTGTTTATCTGGGTAACATTAAGGGAATATTTTTTGGCATCTTTTCGAGTATGCCGATATTTAAAATGGGTTAGATAAGGCGTCATTGTGCCAAGATATAATCTAAAATGTAAAGACACCTCTAAAAAATGCTTAAAAAAAACTTCACTGTGTCTGCTGTACTAATTTCGTATTAAGTTAATCAACAATTTCAAATATTTTGCTTACATTTGTTATAGATATTGCAATAAGTACAGATGTTAATGTAAACGTAAATCCCAGGTGGAGATACGGCATAGCCGAATTTAACTCTTACTGTTTTTTTAACTGTTGGCGGAAATTTTTTTTAAAAAGAATATTTTTAGTGATTTCAAATAAAATCAACTCCATCATACGAAGTCTTTCAACATTTTTTTAAAATCAGTATTTTTTTTTTATTATTAATAATATCTGGGTCAATTTTTTTTTTTTTTTTTTTGGAAGAAAATACTATATGATCAAGTAAAATAATGAAAATAATAATATTTTTTTTTATATAATAAATAATTTTTAAAATGTCTTGTTTATCTGGGTAACATTAAGGGAATATTTTTTGGCATCTTTTCGAGTATGCCGATATTTCAAATGGGTTAAATCAGGCATCACTGAGCCAAGATATAATCTAAAAGGTGAAGACACCTCTAAAAAAAAATATTTAAAAAAAACTTCAGTGTATTTGTTGTACTAATTTGGTATTAAGTTAATCAACAATTTCAAATATTTTGCTTATATTTGTTATAAATATTGCGCTAAGTACAGATATTAATGTAAACGTAAATCCCAGGTGGAGATACGGCATAGCCGAATTTAACACCCTTCTGTTTTTTGTTTAATTGTAGCAGGAAAATTTTTTAAAAAGAATATATTTAGTGATTTCATATAAAATCAATTATATAATAAGAAGTCTTTCGACATTTTTTTAAAATCAGTATTATTTTATTATTACTAATATCTGGGTCAAAAATTTTTTTGGGAAAAAATACTATATGATCAAGTAAAATAATGAAAATAATAATATTTTTTTATATAATAAATAATTTTTAAAATGTCTTGTTTATCTGGGTAACATTAAGAGAGTATTATTTGGCTTTTTTTTCAAGTATGCCGATATTTCAGATGGGTTAAATCAGGCGTCATTGTGCCAAGATATAACCTAAAATGTGAAGACACCTCTAAAAAAAATGCTTTAAAAAACTTCAGTGTGTCTTTGTACTTTGTACTATTAAGTTAATGAACAATCTCAAATATTTTGCTTACATTTGTTATAAATATTGCAATAAGTACAGATATTAATGTAAACGTAAATCACAGGTGGAGATACGCCATACCCGAATTTAACTCTTACTGTTTTTTTTTTAATTGTTGACGGAAATTTTTTTTTTTAAATAATATTTTTAGTGATTTCAAATAAAATCAACTCCATAATACGAAGTCTTTCAACATTTATTTAAAATCTGTATTTTTTTTTATTATTAATAATATCTGGGTCAACATTTTTTTTTTGGGAGAAAATACTATATGATCAAGTAAAAAAATGAAAATAATAATATTTTTTTTATATAATAACTAATTTCTTTTAAATCAGTATTTTTTTATTATTAATAATATCTGGGTCAAAAATTTTTTGGAGAAAATACTATATGATCAAGTAAAATAATGAAAATAATAATATTTTTTTTATATAGTAAATATGTTTTAAAATATTTTGGCTATACTTCTCTGCAACGAAATAACCTTCCATGTGTAAGCATTGAAACGCAACAAGGTTTCTCTTATTTATCTAGCCCAACGACTAACATGCATACAGCTAACCAACCATCCATCCATCCATCCATCCATCTATCCAAACCAACTAAACCAAGCCAACAACCAACATAAGTCGACATTAGTCTAATGAGTTGATATTCTAATATTTTATGCTGCGACTACTTATGAATGGAATGTAATGTTCGTTAAGTATGTCTGAATGTGGGGTAAGCCCAACATCAATATTTGTCTATTTCAAACAAAAAGAAATACAGAAAACATACACAATTTATAAACTCAGTCACTGGCAGTGACGGCAAGTTTAAGGTTGACATTTGTTAGTTTTTTCTTTTATTTCTTTTTTGCAAATGAAAGTGAACCAAAACTGAAAGCAAAACAATAAAAGCTCATGTGTTCAAATAAGACAGTCCCTGACATTTCAGTTCAATATTTTAATATCTTAAATTGCATAACAACTATATAAAAATAATTTTAAGTAAATCCAAATATACCAAGAAATAAATAAAAGTACAAAAAAATAATAATAAGACTAAAGGACATGAAAATTAAATCAACTGTAGATCTAATTTAGACACAAAATTTGTCAATTATATATCTGGCTTTTATAGAAATAAGGTGAATGTTAACGTAATTCGGGCAGAAAAATAAATAAAACGTTTTAAATTTTCTGATTTGCTAGCAATCAATAAAACATAATTGAAATTAAAATTTTAAAAGTTTTTGCGAAGGTTGACAAATTGTTATTAAAGAAATTTGTTGCTCTTAATATAAATTTTATTTCCATAGACGATATGAAAAATTACTTTATTGATGATTAATTGTTGGAAATAAATGGCTTAAAATTTTCGTTGCTTGCATTCAAATGTGATCCGAAGATTAAAAAGTCATGAGATAGAACTAGAACGGGTTTTTAATTAAAAACCCAAAAATCATATTAAAGCGTTTTTCTCGAAAACTCATCAAGATGAGCAAAAATGGCTTTTATTTGGGATCGCATACAGAAAACATAAGTGTATATTTTCTACTAAAAGAAAAAAATCATAAAATGCTTTTTTTTTTAATAAGCTAGATTCGGCAAGTGGGCTTTAATTCGGGATCACTTGCAAAAAAAAAAAAAAATAATTTTCTATGCGAAATGATAAAAGATACAACAAAAACGACTTTGATTTGCTGTTTATGGAAAAATTTGTCTTCTTCGAATCCTAATACAAAAACTTAGTTTGAAATCCAGATTATAGCAATTTTGGTTTTGTGGTTTATGCAATTCTAATCAATCATATGTCACAAGTTCTAAGAAAATTTCAAAAAACCGAGAAATTTTCTAAATATAAGCTAATATTGTGAGGTTACAAAAGTTTTTTAATGCCAAAATATATACCGTTTTAAATGGTGCGTTTAAGATAAATTCAGATTAACCATTAGAAGCAACTAACGCTAAAACTTTATAAAAATACCAGAATTGGGCCAACATAAGTTGAAAACACAACTGGGACGAACGACGAATTTTTCGTTCCGAATATTCGTCGTCAGAAATAAAACACATTTTTGTATATGATAATGCACACAATCAGTACGTCGAACGAAATGCGTAGTGCGTAACGAACTCTGCGATAGATTTATTTCTATTTCTTAAGCCGATGAACGACGAATAAATTGGTGTAGAGTGGCCGTATTTTATTTTAGTTTTCCAAATGCTTTAGTAAATAAAGTTATTTTTGTCTTTAAAAATTATTTTATATTTTATTTACTACTTATAAGTTAAATAAAATCTATTTTTAATTATATAATTTTCTTTTGCATAGCTTTCTGTTAATATTTATTTCTTCTTTTCCGTTTAGTGCTTCTTTTTTTAAATATGGTCATACAATCAGCTGCAATATGTAAACAAAAATGACATAAAATTAATTTATTAATGAAAATTTTTGTAATTTTTTCAGAATTAAAAAATGAAACGCTGCCGTACAAAAATAAATGCTTTCACCATCGTGAATATGGCGCTTCCAATTGTAATAACTCGTACAAAGTTAAAAATAATTTTATTCATAATTTTCCAATATTTATTTATGTATATAAATTCAAAACAATTTCAAATGACGTTACAGCTGTTATGTGAATTCGTCGTAATTGTATTTCATTCGACGAATTTACGCAACGAATTTTTGCCGACAAATTCGTCGAGCTGTGTGAAATTCGTCGTTCGTCCCAGTTGTGTTTCCACCCATAAGCGTTTCATTAAAATAAAGTCTTCAGATTTAAAAATCACTTTCAAATTTTCGGCATTTATGGTCGCAGAACAATCAGATCAGATTAAAAAAAAATTTGATTTGTTGTTTGCGACAAAAATGTTGTCCTCTTTTCCCCCCGAAATAACTAATTAAAAAAGAAGTAAGAATGTTAAATTCGGCTGGGCCGAATCTTTGATACCCTCCACCTTTTTCATTTTCATTTTCAATTTTAATTTTTAATTTATCATTTTCTATTTTTCATTTTTCAATTTTCATTTTTAGTTTTCAATTTTTAATTTCTCATTTTCCATTTTTCATTTTCCACTTTTCATTTTTCATTTTCCATTTTCGATTTTTCATTTTTCATTTTACAATTTTCATTTTCCATTTCTCATTTTTCATTTTTCATTTTCAATTTTCCATTTTAAATTTTTCATTTTCCATTTTTCATTTTCCATTTTCCAATTTTCATTTTTCATTTTCCATATTCCACTTTCGATTTTTCATTTTTCATTTATTAATTTTTCATTTTCCATTTGCCATTTTTAATTTAAAATTTTTCATTTTCAATTTTCCATTTTAAATTTCTCATTTTCCATTTTTCATTTTCCATTTTCCAATTTTCATTTTTCATTTTTCATTTTCCATATTCCACTTTCGATTTTTCATTTTTCATTTATTAATTTTTCATTTTCCATTTGCCATTTTTAATTTAAAATTTTTCATTTTCCATTTTTCATTTTTCATTTTTCATTTTTCATTTTTAATTTTTCATTTTCCATTTTCCATTTTACATTTTTCAATTTTCATTTTCCATTTTCCATTTTTCAATTTTCATTTTTCATTTTTAGTTTTCCATTTTCAATTTTTCGTTTTCCGTTTTCCGTTTTTCATTTTTCAATTTTAATTTTTAATTTTTCATTTTCCATTTTCCATTTTTCATTTTTCATTTTTCATTTTTCATTTTTCATTTTTCATTTTTCATTTTTCATTTTTCACTTTCCATTGTCCATTTTTCATATTTTATTTTCCATTTATCATTTTTCATTTTACATTTTCCATTTTTCAATTTTCATTTTACATTTTCCATTTTTCATTTTTCATTTTTAGTTTTCCAATTTTCCATTTTTAATTTTTCGTTTTCCGTTTTCCATTTTTCATTTTTCATTTTTCATTTTCCATTTTTCAATTTTAATTTTTCATTTTCCGTTTTCCATTTTTTATTTTTCATTTTTCATTTTTCACTTTCCATTGTCCATTTTTCATTTTTCATTTTCCATTTATCATTTTTAATTTTACATTTTCCATTTTTCAATTTTCATTTTACATTTTTCATTTTTCAATTTTCATTTTTAGTTTTCCATTTTCCATTTTTAATTTTTCGTTTTCCGTTTTCCATTTTCCATTTTTCATTTTTCATTTTTCATTTTTCATTTTTCATTTGCCATTTTTCATTTTCCGCTTTTCATTTTTATTAATTTTTAATTTTTAATATTTAATTTTATGATAAAAAAAATATGTGGTAAAACTTACTTAGGCCAATGTGACACGTGCAGTATTAATATACACACAACTGTAATGCCTTCACCAATACGAAGAATTACAACATATACAACATATCTTAAGAAAAACAACAAACACACTGAAAAATTTTATTTCTTCAAGAGTTTTTTCAAAATTTCATTCATAGCTCGTGAACGCTTTGACCGATTTTGACGATTTTAAACAGTAACTCCTTTGGGATGTTAGTAAACGATTTTATATAAAAAAGAACGGTCTAGCTTGGATATTGACGGCGTGATCGTGATTTCCACAGACAGACGGACAGACGGTCATCGGTAAAACAACTTCCCTTGTTATACGGAATAAGAAAATATATTTTTTTTGGGCCTCAGGAATTAATTTCGATGCGTTACAAAAGGAATGACAAACCTATATATACCCTCTGCCACTGAGGTGTGGAGGGTATAAAAACTATATGAGTCCGATCACTGGGGAGATGTGTAAACATCTATTTACACATCAATTAAAATCATACAGTACGCGCCATCTATGTACAGCAAACAACTGCTAAGGTTGTCATACTTGATGGTTGCAGTTGTTTGCACTACATTAATGGCGCTTTCTGTTGGTTGTTGAGTTAGCTAAATAAATTTAAATCATAATCTTTGCACCAATACACTTAGATATACTTCACACCGATTTTCTCTTACGCTGTTTTTTTTTTTTTTTTTGAGATTGTATTGTGAAATAGATTTTTACCCCCCTTAGCGCATAGAAGTTTACACATCAAAAATATTTATCTGTTCTTCATGTGATACCTTAACAAAATATAAATGATTCATTTATCCGATTAAAGTTTAATTTAATCGAATAATAAAGAAATGTGTAATTTATCTTTTTAATTTTATTCTCTTTGTTTTAATTTATTCGAGTTATTAAAATTTTTTCAGTCATTCGAAAATTATTTCACTTATACGAATAAGTAGAAAATGTGAAAACATTTCATTAAAAATTAATCGTATAATAGAGCATAATAATGTTGACGCTGCAGCGATAATGGTAGAGAGATCAAAAATCTTATCTTATCTTAGTTTAACAAGACTTGCAGAGATCCAGTCAGATCAAGAGAGTAAACATTCAGCTACTGGCGTGAAAATAAAAATTCCGTCACCGAACTGCTACGCAAACAGGCGAGAAACGAATGTGCCAAAGCACTGAGGCGCGAAAAGTTTCTTTACGAACAGCGTCTTCATGCTAGAGTTATTTCTGCTCCTCGGGAGATCAATAGATTTTGGTCAGTTGCTAGTTCTGCTCTCAACTCTTATAATGAATGACCAAATATTCACTGACTCGGTTGATAAGGCTACCCTTTTACCTGAACTTTTTGCAAGAAATTCGTTTTTGCTGGATAGCAATCAACCGCTGCCCGAACTCGAAGAGTATCTTGTACTATGCCTAAAATATTCTTCCGAACACGTGCATTAAAAAAGGTTCATTTTTCTTTTCTTTCTTTATTTCTTTATTAATTTCCTGTACAACAAGACATGTCTTATAATTAAAGTACAGGATTTTCATCGTTCAAAAATTCGCCACAAAATTAAAATACAATAAAAAAATAATTATAACTTATTTAAAATAAAGTAAAATAAATACAAGAAATTATTAAAATTCATGAATATAAAAAAAAGTGAAAATTAAATATATTTAAACAAAGTAACTAAACAAAAATTTCTTAAAATGTATCGCGTTGCTAACTAATTGTTGGTTGTGTGGAATTGCATTCCAAAGACGTGTGGCGTTTATGAAAAATTTAAATTCTGACACAAGGCATCGACGCGTCGCATAGAGATAATAAGTTTTTTGCCCCTTCTGGATCTAGCAAACTGTATTTGATCATAAAGATATAGGGGTTCCTCAGTGTAAATAATTTTGTGCAAAAACATTAAAACCCTTATATTAATAAGGTTATCGAATGAGACTCCATAAAGACTTTTTGAGAAAGTCGAAACGCTATCACGTTTCTTCAGTCCATAAACATATCTAACAATATTGTTGTACAAAATATTTAGCTTTTTCTTGCTGGCGTAGTCGCAGTTGCCAAAAAGTTCACAGCCATAAAGTAGACCAGGAATTAAGTATGCCTTTGCAAGAAGATGTCTTACTCTTAACGGCGTAAAATACTGAGTTACCCAAAGCGATCTTAGCTTTATATACGTTTGAACCACAAGTGTATCTACGTGGCTTGACCAAGTCAAGTTGTTATTGAAAACTATTCTAAGATTTTTTACGTTTTTTACAATCTCGATTTTCTGATGGTTTATTAGTATATCATGTTCAAGAGCAGGCTGAAAAGTTTTTTTTATGAATAATTAAACATTTTGATTTATGCGGGTTGAGACAAAGTCCATTTGCAGTGGCCCAAAAATGTATTTTATTAAGGTCATAGTTTAGCTTTTCAACATTTTCTTCTATGGAGCTTACTGGACTACTCAGATACAGCTGAACGTTGTCCGCATACATGTGTATTTTGCAGTGAGATAGTTGTTGTGCCAAACCATTGGCATAGATGGAAAAAAGAAGTGGACCCAGAATCGATCCCTGAGGTACGCCTCTCGTGAGTGTTACAGGTCTTGAGGTCGAATTATTAACGTATACAGATTGAGTCCGATTTGTGAGGTATGAATGTAAAAGCTGCGTAGAAGTGGATGAAAAGTTAAAAAAGTGTTTTAGTTTCATACATAGTTTTTGATGGTTTACTGTATCGAACGCCTTTGAATGGTCGAGAAGTACCAAAAAGTTTATGTTACCACAATCAAGTTCACGTCTTATGTTCTCGGTTACATTAACCAAAGCTGTAGTACAACTGTGGTTAGAACGAAATCCGGACTGCTTGTCAGACATTAGTTGATTTTCGTTTATATAATTGCTCATTTGTAGATGTAGTAGTTTTTCCATTACTTTTGATAGAAAGCTTAATATAGCTATTGGGCGATACTCCGTTTTCGATTTTGGAATAGGTATTATTTTTGCATGTTTCCATTTAGTAGGGAAAGAACTTGATGTAATAATGGTGTTAAATAGGTGTGTTAGCAATATTAATGGCAAAATGATCTTGATAAACTTGGGATGTAAGTTTGATTCTATTAATGAAAAACTGGATAATACATCAAACTGACTAACACAAGAAAACTCAAATGCAGTTTGTTCAAAAGAGGAGCTATTATTCATAATATTGTTGTTCGAATCTGTACTGTTCACTATTGTCGTCGGAAGATAAGTGAAAATGCTATTAAGTTCGTTTGCATCAATTGGGCAGGTTTCATTTTTATTATTTTTGCCAATACCAATATCTCGAATGGTTTTCCATGTATCCTTGGAGTCAATGGCAGATGAAAATCGTTCGGAATAGTAATTAGTTTTAGCCATTCTTATTTTATAATTAGCCTCACTTCTAGCAGTGCGAAAATCGAGTTTCAATTCATTCGTTTTGAAACGTTTCCACCAGGAATAAGCAAAATCTCTGCGTTGTATTGATTGCTGGACATCAGTTGAAAACCATGGTTTACTCTTTGTGGTAACTTTTTTCTTTTTTAACGTAACTGTATCATCAAAAAGGATTAAGATATTACGTTCTAAAAACTCCAACTGATCATCAACAGAAGTCATTTGGTATATTTGGTTCCAATTGAATAAGTTGAAATTTTCATACAACAAACTATAGTTAAGATTCTTGTAATCACGATAGGAGAAAAAAATTTGATCTTCTTGGTGAAGCTGGAAATCATAGGCTAGAAAAACCAGATCATGTTTAGAAAAACTGAAAGCTGAGATTTGATCATACAGCAGGACCTTCGACGGATTAGCGACAAATATTAGATCAATCAATGTACTGCTGGACGTTGTAAAGTGTGTTGGTGTTGTAATATTCGTTGGTGTAAGTCCTAATGACTGCATACTATCTTTAAACGACGATTCTTTTAGTAGATTCGAATTGAAATCTCCCAAAATTGCTATATCATTGTAAGGCATGGTTAAGATTTTCATTTTGTTCATAAAATCGGCAAAAGGTACATCAAGTTTGGGTCGGTAAGCACAACCAATCAGCATTTTTCTTCCAGATGATGAGATTTCAACAAAAATATACTCAATTCTGTCATTTTCTTCCGCCTTGCAACGAAAACTACATATTATAGTATTTTTGACGTATATTGCCACACCACCTCCTCCTCTTCCACTTCTATTAAACCGAAATACTTTATAACCATCTAAGCAAATGAGGCTATCCGGAATAGATTCATCGAGCCATGTTTCAGAAACACACACTACATCAATATTTGATTTTTCGAAAACGAATCTGAACTCATCAATTTTGCACATTAAACTTTGTGCGTTTATGTGGCAGATTTGTACTCCTTTCTTTTGTTTCGCCAAGATTTTTACCATATTAAACGTCACATCTTTAGAATTTCCACTTATGTTACCAACAATGTTCATTAAAATAAAATTCAAATACTGAACTAAAAGCAACGCGATATAAAATGAAACTAGTCCAAAAATAAAAGTATGATATTTTAAAAAAGTTGTTGTGTACAGATTTAAATAAGATAAAAATATAAGTTTGTTTAAATATGTTTATAATTACAAAATAAAAAGAATGATAACAGTGTAACAATAGCAAGTTAAGAAGAAACACTGTTTGAGAATATTTAATCATCATGCTGTGAATTAGATCCTTCATTCAGGCGAAATAAATGATTTAGGGCATCTAAGCTTTCAATACAAATTGGCTCATCCGTATGCATTCGTTTGATGTAAACAAGTCCCCGAAATGAATAGGCTGAGTGCAGTAATTTTCGTTTCTTAAGGTTAACTGCTTCGCAAAGAATTTTAAAGTTGCCGTTTGTTAGGTTTTCGTTGATGTAAAAATATTGACTTTTTTCATAAGGTTCAAAACCCAAAATATTTAACGTTAGATTTCTATTTTCTTTCTTATATGCATTTAACGCCTTAAGGACAAAGTTTTTGTCATATGGTGTCATTAGTTTAGCGATGATAACGCCATCAGGAGAATTTTCATTGTTTTTATTATTTTTATTTTGTAAACGGTGTATATATTGTAGTTGGGGTGTGGGAATCTTAATTGTTTTGCAAATTGTATTAAATATACGATATAAATCTTCTTCAACAGTGAAAGGAACACAGTTTATACGTAGGTCACACGCAACGGCAGAATTAGAATGTTTTAGTGACTGAATTTTTAATTTTCTGATTTCGTTTTTTAGTTCTACATTTTCACCCGTAACTGTTTCTAGTTTATCAACTCGCGCAGTAACATCATTTATATTTTCCTTCAATTCGAAAAATCTCTTATCGATCTCATTTAAGAGTCGATTTTCTACCTATTGAACAGAAGACTTAATCTTATCCATGATACGAGTTTCACCTTCTCTTAAAAGGGCGCGCAACTGAGAGATTTCCGCATTAATATTTTGAGTTTGTTTTGACAATTTTTTATCTAACAATTGCCCAATGCGATTGTATAAGTCAGAATCGTTTAATATGGGCAAATCTTGATTACTTAAATCAGCATCGACTGCGGTTCTCTTGGCAGATTGGCGGGTTTCTTTCATGTTTATAAAAAGAGTTAAATTTTGTTGAGTGATTATGTTTTGTAAAGGTATTTATTTGTGTACACTTAAAACTTTGTTTTTGTTTGTTAAAGCAAAGATTTTATTAGCTTTTGTTTTGTTATTTATATTTTACTTAGTATGTGCTCACAGAGATTTTAATTGTTGTTGTTATTCTTGTTATTTGACAATTTTATTTTTGCTTTGTTTTCTCAGTTCGCATATATTTTGTGTATTGATTTTGTAATTAAAATATAAGTTAAGCTACTGTTTAATTTTTCACAAGAATTTTATTGATCAGACTGTGTATCTCAAAGATTTTTTTATGATAAATATTGGCCGATAATGTTTTATACAAAATACAGTTTTTAGACTTTTTGTGGAGCTTTAAATTTTTGCGACCGTTTCACTTGATCTCAACAGAAATAAGTCTCCGACACAGGATGGTATACCACCACTGGTGCTCAAACAGTGCTCTTCCACGCTAACCAGTCCCTTGGCCAACCTTTTCAGCCTTTCGTACCGTGCGGGAATCTCTCCCTCTTGCTGGAAGGTTGCTACTATCCAACCAATCCCTAAAATGGGTGCGGTTAATAACTCTGAAAATTACCGTCCAATTGGAACCTGCTCTGTTTTTTAAAGGTGATGGAGAGCGTGATCAGTTTCAATCTTGTGTACTACATAGAGGCCAATCTACTTCTTAAAGATCGACAGTATGGCTTCCGTAGAAATCGTTCCATTAGAAATCTGTTAGCTCTATTTTTTGAGCGCTGGAGTCGATCCATTTACAATTTTGGCGAAAGTAAAGTGGTTGCTCTAGATATTTCGAGAGAAGGCACATTACGTGTTGTTATTGATGGGGTCTCATCCAATGAGATTCGGGGGTACCCCAAGGTTATATTCTTTCTCCCTCTCTTTTCCTTATCTTTCTGAACAACCTCCCTGGCCAAACTTTCAATTCTACATACTCTTTCGCAGATGGCAGCAGCATTTTTTATTAATTTTCCTTTAATTGTAGTTTTGGGGCGAAAGGCGGACAATGAATGACAGACTCAATCAAGACCTGTTAACAATTGCCGAGGGGTAAAGCGCATAGGGTTTACCCATAGGGCCAGGGATTCTACAATGTCATTTGTATATATGGGTTGTATAGGAATTGAGGAATTGCATGCTCTTGATGTTGACGTTGTTGGGCATGGGAATTCAATGTGATGTTCGTTGGAACGAGCATGTTTTTCAAGTGTCGAAAGAACCATTTAAATGTCTTGGTTTTCTAAAACGTTGCAAAATTACTCCACTCATTCTGATCTCCTTAATATCTATACCACTTATATCCGAACGAAAATGGAATACAAGTACCATATAAGGGCAGGAGCTTCAAAGTTTATTTGGGAGCTACTGGACCGTGTACAAAGGAGGGCGTCGACGCTCATTAATGACAATAAGGTATCCGGTAGGTGAGTAGGTAGCGTGCTCGCCTATCATTCGGGGGTCGTGGGTTCGATTCCCACCAGAGGCTTTGGTGTGTCGCTGCAAAAAAAATAGCCAAAAATTAGAATCTGCAGACAAGCCCTCGACTTCGCGGAACTAGACTTAAAAAAAAACGGTACTTAAAAAAAAAAAACTATTGACTCGTTGGAACATCGTCGAAATGTGGGGGGGTTTGTGTAAAACTGTTCTATAGATACTACCATGGGAAATGTTCTTCTGAGAGTAGCGAACTTATTCCAACGGACCGAGTCTCGATTCACTCTACCCGCTTCTCTAGTAGATCACATCCGTTTGTAGTCTACTGTCCAGTTGACGGCACAACGCATTACAGAGAGAATTCGTTTATCAGTCGAACTAGCCGTATGTGGAATAAACTCCTAACTAAAATTTAAGTCAAATATCCAGAAACACTAATCCCTCTTTCGTCGTTCCCATAACCTATTTTCCTGTAATCAACACAATGCACTGCATTTGTAGGGGGTAGCCCGTGAGTGTTGGTTATTAATAAAAATTAAAAATTGGATATGTTTGAATCGTTTTATTAACTGAAATAAATTTTAATATATTCGAATAATAAAAATTTTGGAAATTATTCGATTAATTTTTAAGTTTTGTTTGCCTTATCCAACGAGTTAAAATTATTCTTTATAATCGAATGCATTTTATTTTATTCGAACAATTAAAAGTTTTTATTTGAAACTAATCAAAAAATTTGTTTTATAATTGTAATCGCTCAATTAATTAATTCTATTAATTCAAAAAAAGTAACAATTTTAGAACAAATAAAAAAAATTTTAAAACATTCGATTCAAATTCATTCGCATTATCTAGCAAGTTGTAAATAATGCCTTAATTGGCTGGCATTAAGATATGTTGACTGACAGAAGAATTCCAAATTGTAAGAATCTGGGAAATTAGTTGGAATCACCGTGATTCTTGGCAATGTAATATGCTCTCCTTTAAATTTCCATTGATAATTGTCCATTCTAAAATGTTCACCAACATTTTCTAAATAACGAACCGAGTTCTTATATAATTTTGTTCTACTGAGGTTTCCTTCAAGAGTAACTTATGCAAATTTAACAAGCAAGAAAATTGTGGCCGGTCGACTATACGATACCCTATGCCATACTTTTGAAGACCCTATCTCTCAGGCCCAAGTAATTGGACATAGAAAATAAGCATAAACCAAATTTGAGTGGCATTATTATTAATTTTCTTGCCTTTGAATATGAAAAAGTTCATATCGGTTGCTATATTTATATGTGGACTAGGTCGAGAAATGGACTGATCCCGACCATATTTGGCAAGGTCACTTATTTTCTGCAAAAACATATGCAAACCATATTTGAGAAAATTCAGTACAATATTTTTGTTTTTGATAGATTTAAGTGAATATCGGAAAGCAGCTTTATATGGGGCCCATGGCTAACAATTGCCCTATAGCGTTTGTTTTTGGACTATTGATTAACGGATGAAAATAATATGCGCAAACCCAATTTAAACGAGATCTGTATTATAATTTGGATCTTATGGCAATTTTAGTCGATTTCATAGGGGTTACTTGTATGGGGACTAGGTCTGAATATGCACCGATTTCCATAATTTTCAATAGCGTTCATGCTATGGCCGATGGAAGTTTACGTACCAAATTTCATCAAAATATATTGATATTTGAGACCTGTAGTTTGATTAGGTTTACATGGACACACAGACAGACGGACGGACATTGCTAAATATATATAGTACTCGAGATATGTGATCGTAAATAATTACTTTGTATGGGATATGCGACGTCTGTTGATCCGATACCGCCAGTTTTCAGCATAGCTACCTACACTAATAACCTGGGAAATCGTTACTCTCCCTTTTATATTGCTCAAGAAATTGAGGATATTGAAATTCACTTTGTGTGGAAGGTGACATGCCCACTTATTTTTTCCCATGAATTCAGATATATTAATAGTTATTTTGTTATTCGGACAGGAGACGAACCCAACAAAACCAAAAATTATTAAAAATCAGCTAACATTAAAATCTCTCGTCTAACCGAAGTGCCAATAACATGCAAATCGCTATGATTTGTTAGGAATCGGAAGATATTCTCTGTCATTCAATATATTATATTACGAATAGCAATTTAATAACCTCTCTTTATTATCATATAATGTAGCCAATCTTGCTAAATCAATAAACTTTGGAAAATAAATTTTATGTATTTTTTCTTTTTGAAACGCACGTAGTAGCAGATAAGCAAAATCTTTTTTCATCGCATTTTAACAGTTATAGTCTTCATTGGATTGCAGCAAAGAAAATTCATAGAGCGGGTCGTGCAAGTGGTGGTTGCTGGTTTGGTTTCAGAAAAGATCTACAAAAAATTTTTTAATTTTAAATTTTTAAATATCTACAACAATACAGTTTTAACTGCGAAATTGGAAGGGTGCTTGTTCTATGCAATCCCAAGGTATCTAAATTGTACATATTAGTATTCAGACTTACAAAACTTGAAGAATTTATGCAAGAACTAAAACCTATAGATTTCTGCATCATGGGCGATTTAAATGCTAGAATTTCAAACGAACAGATTTTGGACTCAAACTTTATAAAAGATTTACCAAACATTCGGGAATATAGATGTTCAAGAGATAATACTTTTAATAAACAAGTTAAAAAACTCATAGAGCTGATTGACGATATTGGTGGTATTGTGCTTAACCGAAGGACGGGTAATGGTGCTCATGGTGAATACACCTTCTGCAGTATTATGGGTAGTTCGGTCGTTGATTATTGCATCTGTTCGCATAGTCTTCTGCAATATGTTGATGATTTTTCAGTTGCATCCAAACCTTACTCCGATCATATGCCATTATGTATAAAAATCAAATCTTTGAATTATAATGCTGAGACAAATGTAAAAGATTCCCTCCATAGATTGCGTTGGAATGACAAACACATGCCTAAATATGTTGAGATTCTTTGTTCGCTCTCTACTAATGTTCATCTTCAAACAAACGTTTCGGTAGATAATTTGGTGTCTACACTAACGACTCAAATAAAGCAAGCTGCAATATTAAAAGTGAATAAACCATTTTTTGAACCAAAGCAAAAATGGTTTGATTGGCAATGTGCTCGCTCACGGAAACAAATGTTAAAAAGGCTCAAATTATATAAAAAAAATCATACATATTATATCATATCATATCATATTTTACATGCCGGGCTAAATACCTAAAACCATGTAATAATAAAAAAACTTGATTTGTATAATAATAACCTGGACCATTAAAAACAGTAAAGTGCAGTAGTGACTGGTGGAAACTATCAAACTCACTGAAATCTTATAAGCACTTGGTCAGAGGCAACTTAAAAGCAGATGAGTTCCTAACTCACTTTAGTTCTATGTTACAAACCACGGAAAATAATCATAAAGTAAACTGGTGCATGCCATATTTCGCCGATCCCTTTTTAGATTCTCTTACAAAATCCTGCGAATTATCGTCCGTTATTAAGAATTTGAAGCATAATAAAGCTCAGGTCAAGATGGTATTAGCTACGAATTTTATAACTTTGCTCCAGAATGCTTCGTTAGCGAAATATTATCAGTTTTTAACATAATATACCATCAAGCTTTCGTAGCTCTATAATGATTCCACTTTTAAAAAAGTAGAAAACTACCGTGGCTTGTCGCTTATTGATGCTACATGCAAAATTTTCTACACAATTTTATCAAATAGAATAACTGAATGGATAGATAATATGAAGCGGGTTTCAGAAAGAATTACTCTACTGTAGATAATATCTTTAACTTAGTAAACATTGTAAATCTAAACAAATTGAATGGTAACAAGTAAGAAAATTATAGTCGGTCTAGCCCGACTATACGATACCCTATACCATGGTTAAGAGACCCTATCTCTTCGGTCCAACTAACTGGATATAGCAAATATGCATAAACCAAATTTGAGTGGCATTTTTATTAATTTTTTTCGCTGCAGATATGAAAAAGTTCATATCGGATACTATATTTAAATGGGGACTAGGTCGAAAAATGCACCGATCCTGACCATATTTGGTAAAGTCACTTATACTTTGAAAAATTATATACAAACCAAATTTGGGAAAAATCTGTGCAAATTTTTTGTTTAAGTGAAGAACGGGAAGCAGCTCTATATGGGGCCTATGACTAAGAATTTTCCTGTAGGAAGTACTTTTTAATGGATGTAATAAACACATACAAACCCAATTTGACTGAGATCTATATGATAATTTGGAACTTATGGCAATTTATGTCGATTTCATAGGGGTCATTTGTATGGGGGCTAGGTCTGAACATGGACCGATTCTCACCAATTTCAATATAGTTCATTCCATGGCCGATGGAAACTTATGTACCAAATTTCATCAAAATATGTATATATTTGCGACGTGTAGTTTGATTAAAAGCTTTACATGGACACACAGACGGACGGACGGACGGACATTGCTATTTCGACTCAAAAAGTGATTCTGAGTCGATCGGTATAATTAAAGATGGGTCTAGGACGAATATTTTTGGTTGTTACAAACAGCAGCACAAAGTCATTATACCCAAACCACATAGTGGTATAGGGTATAAAAATACATATGCCTTCTTTGTTGACTTCTCTTGTGCTTTTGATACAATTTCTAGAAATAGTCTATTTTTATCATAGTTCAGAAAAAAACACACACTGAATAAAAAACTCGTACATATATGTAAACAAACATAACTTAGACCAACATACACATATTTTTATTTTCATATCAATTATGTGCGTTTCTACATTTTCTACGGTGCCCAACACAACCATGACTGTGTTCGTTTTAATATTTCGTTATTTACACGAACATTTTTGTATCACGTACTTTTTGTTTCAATCACACATAAAGCACACATTTTTGAGTGTTGCTTTATTTGAAGTTCATGTTCTGGTACCTGTACTCAAAAAAAAAAAAAAAACAGAACATGTACAATAAACATGTTCGAGTTCAGTTATATTTTAAACACGACTTAAAATATAACTGAAAAAACAGAACATGTACAATAAACATGTTCGAGTTCAGTTAAATTTTAAACACGACTTAAAATATAACTGAACTCGAACCTGTTTACTGTACATGTTCTGTTTTTTCTTACTACACGAGCCACAACACGACTTAAAATATAACTGAACTCGAACCTGTTTATTGTACATGTTCTGTTTTTTTTTTTTTTTTTCAGTACAGGTACCAGAACATGAACTTCAAATAAAGCAACACTCAAAAATGTGTGCTTTATGTGTGATTGAAACAAAAAGTACGTGATACAAAAATGTTCGTGTAAATAACGAAATATTAAAACGAACACAGTCATGGTTGTGTTGGGCACCGTAGAAAATTTAGAAACGCACATAATTGATATGAAAATAAAAATATGTGTTGGCTACTTTTGAACAGAACATTGTGTGTTTCATGTGTGTATTTTCTGAACCTTGATTTTCATAAACTCTCATGCATGGGAATGTCATCAAAAATAAGCAGAATTTTACAGAACGCCTATGAAAATAATAAAAGTCGTATTTGGGATGGCAGCACATGCTCTAAACCATTTTCTGTTGATATAGGTGTATAACATGGGTGCATATTAAGTACGGTGCTATTTTCATTATATATACTCCCTGGTGGTGTAAATGTTGCTGATACTACAGTGAAGATCCTGCTTTATGCCGACGATATTGTTATCTTATAGGAATCGCCAACAGAACTACAAAGCATGATTGATGCATTATATAGTAACTGCCAACTGTGGTGCTTAAAAGTTAATTTAAATAAATCTAAAATAATGGTGTTTAGGTCGGGCACAAGAATCTCCAAACTCCTGAATTGGCATTTTGGAGATGAAAACATCGAGATCGTAAACAGTTATAAATACCTTGGTGTAGATATCACGTATAACTTGTCTTTCGAGATATATTTAAAAAACAAATTGGCAGCATTTAAATTGGCAATCAACACAACGTGGTCCAAATATAACGGGTGATTTTTTAAGAGCTTGATAACTTTTTTTAAAAAAAAAACGCATAAAATTTGCAAAATCTCATCGGTTCTTTATTTGAAACGTTAGATTGGTCCATGACATTTACTTTTTGAAGATAATTTCATTTAAATGTTGACCGCGGCTGCGTCTTAGGTGGTCCATTCGGAAAGTCCAATTTTGGGCAACTTTTTCGAGCATTTCGGCCGGAATAGCCCGAATTTCTTCGGAAATGTTGTCTTCCAAAGCTGGAATAGTTGCTGGCTTATTTCTGTAGACTTTAGACTTGACGTAGCCCCACAAAAAATAGTCTAAAGGCGTCAAATCGCATGATCTTGGTGGCCAACTTACCGGTCCATTTCTTGAGATGAATTGTTCTCCGAAGTTTTCCCTCAAAATGGCCATAGAATCGCGAGCTGTGTGGCATGTAGCGCCATCTTGTTGAAACCACATGTCAACCAAGTTCAGTTCTTCCATTTTTGGCAACAAAAAGTTTGTTAGCATCGAACGATAGCGATCGCCATTCACCGTAACGTTGCGTCCAACAGCATCTTTGAAAAAATACGGTCCAATGATTCCACCAGCGTACAAACCACACCAAACAGTGCATTTTTCGGGATGCATGGGCAGTTCTTGAACGGCTTCTGGTTGCTCTTCACTCCAAATACGGCAATTTTGCTTATTTACGAAGCCATTCAACCAGAAATGAGCCTCATCGCTGAACAAAATTTGTCGATAAAAAAGCGGATTTTCTGCCAACTTTTCTAGGGCCCATTCACTGAAAATTAGACGTTGTGGCAGATCGTTCGGCTTCAGTTCTTGCACGAGCTGTATTTTATACGGTTTTACACCAAGATCTTTGCGTAAAATCTTCCATGTGGTCGAATAACACAAACCCAATTGCTGCGAACGGCGACGAATCGACATTTCACGGTCTTCAGTAACACTCTCAGAAACAGACGCAGTATTCTCTTCTGTACGCACTGTACGCATTCGTGTGGTTGGTTTAATGTCCAATAAAGTAAACTGAGTGCGAAACTTGGTCACAATCGCATTAATTGTTTGCTCACTTGGTCGATTATGTAGACCATAAATCGGACGTAAAGCGCGAAACACATTTCGAACCGAACACTGATTTTGGTAATAAAATTCAATGATTTGCAAGCGTTGCTCGTTAGTAAGTCTATTCATGATGAAATGTCAAAGCATACTGAGCATCTTTCTCTTTGACACCATGTCTGAAATCCCACGTGATCTGTCAAATACTAATGCATGAAAATCCTAACCTCAAAAAAATCACCCTCAAATATCAAAGTCTAATAAACTAAAGATATTTCATGCTGCCTCCTGATTAATTATGTGTTATGCTGCACAAGTTTGGGGTTACGAAAAATTTGATGAAGTGGAAAAGCTGTTTCGTTTTTTTGTTAAAAAAAAATGCTTTATTTACCAACTACAGCTCCAAATTATATGATCTATCTAGAACCTGGCTTAAATTCTTTATATCTCTTTACTTTAAAGCTGCATTTTCCTACATAAATAACGTATTAAATATGAATCATCACAGATTGTCACGTATTCTTGCTAAGGAAATTATATATAAAAACATCTATTGGGCATATGAGTGGCCAAATCTTTGTCAACGCCTTAATTTTACGCCTAATAACACTAATCAGCCACTATGCACACAATGGTATTCGATAATAAGTTAATTAGAAATACAAGAACGTGAAGAAAACGTATTAAACGCAACGGACTCACTAAGCCATGATCTTTATTGCCAATTAAACTAGAACGTTATACCTTTACTGGCTATGAATTTTTCATCTCGCATCACTAGTATGCTAATAAAAGCCAGAGGGGGTCTACTTGACTTAAATGCCAGATCCTTCAGGAACAACACAAATAGTATCTGCACAATCTGTAATTTAAATGCATCGGAGAATACCTACCACTTTTTAGGTGTTTGTCCAATTTACAAAGAGCTAAGATTAAGACTATTTGGTAAAATCCAACTTAGTATGAACGACATACTGAACATTTCAAATGGACCTAATTTCTACGCATTGTATAAATACCTAGAATTATCTTTAAAATATCGAAAATTAATAAGGAATGAATATGATATATAAGTAGTCTCCATATTATAACAAGTAAGAAAATTATAGTCGGTCTAGACCGACTATACGATACCCTATACCATGCGTTTAGAAACCCTATCTCTTAGGCCCAACTAACTGGACATTGAAAATAAGCAAAAACCAAATTTGAGTGGGATTTTTATTAATTTTTTTTGGCTGCAGATATGAAAAAGTTCATATCGGATGCTTTATCTATAAAGGGACTTGGTCCAAAAATGGACCGGTCCTGATCATGTTTGGTAAAGTCTCTTGTATTTTGCAAAAATATGTACAAACAAAATTTGAGAAGAATCAGTGCAATATTTTTGTTTTTTAATAGATTTAAGTGAAGATCGGGAAGCAGCTCTATATGGGGTCAAAGGGATCATTTTTGGACTACTCATTAGTGGATGTAATGAATGCATACAAACCCAATTTGAGTAAGATCTATATGACAATTTGGATCTTATGGCAATTTATGTCGATTTCATATGGGTAATTTGTATGGGGGCTAGGTCTGAACATCGACCGATTCTCACCAATTTCAATAGCGTTCATCCCATGGCCGATAAATGCTTATATACCGAATTTCATCAAAATATATTCATATTTGCGACCTGCAGTTTGATTACAAGCTTTACATGAACACACAGACGGACGGACGGACGGACGGACATTGTTAAATCAACTCAGAAAGTGATTCTGATTCGATCGGTATAATTAAAGATGGGTCTAGGTCAAATATTTTTGGTTGTTACAAACAGCAGCACAAAGTCATTATACCCAAACCACATAGTGGTATAGGGTATAAAAATATCTGTTTCTGTTTGTAAAAATGTTTTTCCTTTTCATATAATACATTAAAATAATTTCAAATGAATTAAATAATAAAAAATTATAAGTATAACTAGGATAGTGCCAACCTGGCTCACAAGATTAAGTTATGCCAAATATGGATACAAAATATTGTAAATTAATGAATACTAGCAGATTCTAGCGCTCAAAATTCGAGTGAAATTTCTAGGCAACTTTATTTTTCAACTTAGCCAATTCACAAACCAAAATTTTGTTGGTTTATTATTATTGTGAATTAAGTTAACACTCTCATTAAGAAACACATTTACAAATTTAATAAACACGCATATGTATAATTTTATGTATGTGTTAGTAGCAACTTTAAACGCAATTTACTCAAAATAAAGGAAAAATTTTAAAAATCTGTAAATCTGGGGAACAGCGAGAAAGAAATACCTTTTAAATAATATACGTTTGGTCAAAATCAGGATAAAACGGTAGAACAAAACATCGGTGACAAAAAAAAGCGCCTAGCATATTAATATTATAGATGTACATACAACTGGAAAATCTATTAATAAATAATAATAAAATAATAATTATCAACTACTGAATGGATTCATTGTTGGAATATTTTAAGATTGTTTCTATAAAACTAAAAAAAAAAAAAATAAATTTCGAAAAATTTTTTCACATTTCTCCCTAGAAAAGCTAAATACAAATGTGATAGAAACTCGGTGCGATTGCTATGGCTTATTTTACCTATAAAATATTTCCCCTATAACAACAAATTTAGTGCTAAGTTTTCGAACTCTTGTTGTTTGTTTTTGATGTTGTTCTATACTGCCATAAAAGGTGTCTATGATGTTACTGGCATTTTGTGACCATGCTCTTACACTTTGTTATTGACTTTAGTATTTTATGTTGTAGCTTCTTCTACTTGTTGTAGTTGAATCAAAGTTCACACCGCTTATGGTTTGTTTACGGCAAAAGTTTGTTTACTGTTTTCGGTGTGTGCGTATTCACTAACACATCAATTGTAACACAATTTCACACACACATCTATGCATACATTTGTGTGTAGTTCATATTTACCTTTCTAGAATTACAATATGTATGCGTGTATGTGTGTGTGTGTGTGTGTGTGTGTGTGTGTGTGTGTGTGTGTGTGTTTATGGATATTTTTCTCGAAACTATATGTTTGAGTTATGCGGTTTTGAAGGGCGGAAGTAGATTTTCTATAAGCAAACATACAACAATAACAGCAACGTAAAAAGTTGTTGTACATTATCTGTTTTCGGATAGGTTAAGAGAGAAAAACACTTGTGGCATCTAAATATGTCAATGTACATACGTACGTGTATGTTTATTTTCATTTTGGCTTTATAATCGCACGAGGTCACTTTTTCCTTTAGCTATTAATGTTAGACAGTAAAACTTGTTGTTGTTGTTGTTGTTGTCAGCTCTAAGTTGGTTGGTTCTTGTACTAATCGATTTAGCTTATTAGCTTTATCTACATATGTTATAGAAATTAACATGACAGGAGTTTTTTTATTGTTTCAAGTGGTAAATTGGAAGTTCTATCAAACTCTATAGAGTTTGTTTATATCACAGAGTTTAGAATTGCTTAAATGGAGACTTTATTAAAATCTGCGAAAATAGAGAGTCTAACAAAAAATTATTAAAATTCACTCGATGTGGAGTATTGAAGATTTTTTTAAATGAAGTTTGTTATATTTAGGTATTTGTTGAAAGATATTTCTTAAAAGCGAATTTATTAATAATTCGTATAAAGTTTAACCATGTTTCATGTTAATCGCATAATTATGTTTTTACAACTCATTTGGTTTGCCATCCCAATGACATTTTTTTTTAACTTTTTATAGTGAAAATCCTTCACTTCCCTTACCAGCATCCACCTCAAATTTTATATGCGGATTATAAAAAATTTTACGTTTCTACGCTAACTAAAAAAATTAAAAATTAAAATCCGGTATGAACTTTTATAACGACCACGAAAAAGTTATATAAATTTCCATAATATTTTTATACCCTATACCACTATGTGGTTTGGGTATAATGACTTTGTGCTGCTGTTTGTAACTACCAAATATATTTGACATGGACCCATCTTTTATTATACCGATCGACTCAGAATCACTTTCTGAGCCGATTTAGCGATGTCCGTCCGTCCGTCAGTCTGTCCGTCCGTCCGTCTGTGTGTCCATATAAACCTTGTAATCAAACTACAGGTCGCAAATATGAATATATTTTGACGAAGTTTGATACATAAGCTTTTATCGGATGAACGCTATTGAAATTGGTGTCAATCAGTCCATGTTCAGATTTGGTCCCCATACAAATGACCCCTATGTAATCGACATAAATTTCCATAAGATCCAAACTTTCACATAGATCTTAGTCAAATTGGTCAAACAAAATCCCTATAGGACAATTCTTTGTCATAGGCCCCATATAGAGCTGCTTCCCGATCTTCACTTAAATCTATCAGAAAACAAAAATATTGCACAGATTTTTCTCAAATTTGGTTTGTGTATATTTTTTCAAAATATAAGTGACTTTACCAAGTATGGTCAGGATTGGTCCATTTTTCGACCTAGCTCCCATATAAATATAACACCCGATATGAATTTTTTCATATCTGCAGACAAAAAAATTAAAAACAATGGCACTCAAATTTGGTTGATGCTTAATTTCTATATCCAATTAGTTGGACCGAAGAGATAGTGTCTCTAAACCATGGTATAGGGTATCGTATAGTCGGTCTAGACCGACTATAATTTCCTACTTGTTTTTATTGCCTTTTCGCAATGTTATGACCATCACATATTTGTGTAAAAATCCATCAACAATAACCAAAAAAAAAAAACAATACTAGGTTACATAGAATAAAAAAAAACAACATTCTGAGGATTTTTTTTTAAAGAGAAAAAAATAGGAAATTTTAATGAGAGGGTAAGTAGGCAGAAGCTTAATTTGAATATGTAAATCTGCTTACAATCGGCGACAAAAATTTTGTTTGAATATTTGGCAATTGAAAATTGTTTTATGAGGCTAAGCGTGGTAGTAATGAACTATTGAAGTCCATGTTGATCAGCTGCGGACAAAATAAATTAAGCAGCCTCCTGAGGAAGATAATAATACGATACGATACGAAACGATGCGATACGATTGTCATTTTCCAACTTAGCCTAAAGAAATGAAGTCAGTGTAAAATAAACACTACCAAAATTCCAAAAAAGTCAGTTAAAGTCATTATCAAAACTACACCATACCAATATAAAAAAAGGTAGCATTTGTGCAAGTACACTTTTTAAATTTATTAAATGAAGGCAGCCCGCATTTTTTTTTTTTATATTTATTTTTTTTTTTTTTCAAATTTTGTTTGGAGGCATTATACTATTTTTTTTATATAAAACAATTAATTCGCACAAAGCTTGAAACATACTTAATTCGTACGGTGTACATTTTTTTTTAACTAATTCTATTTGACTGAACATGCAAAAATAAAATTATATATTTATATACAAAATATTTGATTATTTTTTAATAAATAGTCTTTTATTAGATTAAGGTCATATGTGAGCTCAAGTCCAAAAGGGTTAATTTGGTCATATTAATTTTTCCGAAGCCCTAGGCTATTAAGATAATATATAACATTCAAAAGTAGAAATAGGAGTAATTTTGGATAAAAAGTATTTAAAAAGAGCACATTTACTGAATATTTCACAAAACCCTAATTTTTCACGAAATCCGCAAAAAAAAAATCCTTGTCAAAATTCTGGCAAAGGAATTTACTTAAAAATTCACATAGCTAATTTCGAGCATATACTTAACAAAACCACCTTTTTAAATTTTGTTAAAGAAAATTTTTTAAAATTCTAAAAATTAGTGTTCAAAATTGTATCAAAAAATTTTTCCATCTTTCGGCTTATGGCGCAATAGGTTAACAACGCGGTAATAAATCAACAGTTCATGTCCGAGTACTTATAGGTATAGAGAACAAAAAAAAAAAAAAATGATGGCTTTAATTAATTTCTTAAAGTTAAAAAAATTTCCGTCAACCACTTTCTGAGTCAATTTAGCGATGTCCGTCTGTCCGTCTGTGTGTCCATGTAAACTTTGTAATAAAACTACAGGTCGCAAATATATTGTGATGAAATTTGGTATGTAAGATTTTATCGGCCATAGAATGAACGCTATTGAAATTGGTGAAATTTGGTCCATCTCCAGACCTAGTCCCCATACAAATAACCCCTATGAAATCGACATAAATTGCCGTAAGATCAAAATTATCAGATCTATATGATAATTAAATTGGATTTGTATGTGTTTATTGTATACATTAATCAGTAGTCCAAAAAAAATTCCCATAGGACAATTCTTACTCAAAGGCCCCATATAGAGCTGTTTCCCGATCTTCACTTAAACCTATACAATACAAAAATATTGCACAGATTTTTCTCAAATTTGGTTTGTATATATTTTTTAAAAATATAAGTGACTTTACCATATATACCATATATATACCATATATTCGACATAGTCCCCATATAAATGTAGCATCCGATATGAACCTTTTCATATCTGCAGCCAAAAAATTAATAACAATGGTTTATGCTTATTTTCTTTATCGAATTAGTTGGACCACAGAGATAGGGTCTCTAAGCCATGGTATAGGGTATCATATAGTCGGTCTAGACCGACTATAATTTTCTTACTTGTTAATAGAAACTAGCGGATTCCAGCACTCGAAATTCGAGTGCAAATTCTAGGAAATTTTATTTTTCCATATAATAAAGACCCTAAATGTATGCTTCACAATTCAACTCATTTTAAATGAAGAAAACAAACTCCACACATTAATACAAACACATCAAAAAATTTAATAAACACACACATAGCATGGTATAATTTTATGTATGTGTTAGTAGCAACTTTAAGCGATCATACCTCCAAAAAAATATTCAAGGCGATAAGAATCTGTAAATCTGGATAAAAGCTAAAAATAAGTACCTTCCAAATGATAGATTTTTTGTCAAAATCGGGATAAAACTGTGAAACTTACGTCGGTAACAAAAAATCGCATAGCCAATTAATATTATAGATTTCGATATTATTAAAGATCGTTTGTCGCAACTGCATACTGCTTGCCACAACATTAACATTTTGATTTGGAAATTGGATCTGGTTTTGGATCCTAAACTTATATTCGACGTTTCCTTGAGCATAAAAATTTTTACACGTAAACTGCGAAAATTCCGCAGCAGGAGTATTGCTTTAAGAATCATGATTGGCTTTAACTTTTCGCACCTACCTGATGTGGTGAATGCTCCTTTCAGTATGCTTCCAATTTTTTTTCTTCACGAACCGCGTTTCCTATCAATGGTTACATCTCCTGACAGTTTCTAATAATAATGGAAACATATTGACGGCAGACTTTAAATTCTTTGGCCAACTATAAGTAGTCCCAAGTTGGATTTTGTTGAAAATAATAATATAATGATATAATTCTAGGGCTGCCATAAAGCATAACAACTGACATATTTTTCAAATATGACTTGGTCAAAAAAGTAAAAAATAAAATAAATAAATTCAAATAGTGCTTGCGAAAAAAAGTTAAAAGGAAAAAGGTGTGTTAACTTTTCTCATCTTACCCCTTAGTTCACTCAGAATACATATGTGTTTATTTTCTTTAGCAACATATATCTAAGCAAGCGCTCCCCTGGTATTTGCTAATTGGCGTATTTAGTGACATTTATTTGTTATAGGAATACTTTAACACATGATTGTATGTATTTGGACTTCGAAATGATATCGAAGTATCAAAATTGAGAATTGATATAAGGTACAATATGACATTAACGATAGTTTGGGCCAATATAACGACTTTTCCCATATTTAATTTGAAAGACTAAAATGTTCAAGGATTAAAAACATATCTTATATCTGTGGTTTTCTAGAATAACCGCGTATGTCATAAAATCAAAATGTTCGGGGGAGCCAAAAAACGTTATATTTGAAATTATGGGCTCGATATAAAGTTTTTAGAACTTTTTATTTAACAGTCCTGCAAATATGGATAATAAATACTTTATATAAAATTTTGACTCAAAAATCTTCAGAGGAACTCATCATAGAGAAGGATGAAAAAAAAAACAATATGCAAATTACACTTAAAGTGTGTGCAGATAAAACAACTTATGTCGACAAACGTCGTTTTCTTTTAAAAAGAAAACTACCAATGCAACCACCCATGTAGACATAAGTTGTTGTTGCTTGAAAAATGGATTTTTTTTGTTCGTCAACAAAAAGCAAACGGAACTTAGGATGAGAATCTAATAACGTATCAAGAATAATAGTGACAAAAAATAACAGAAATAAACACACAAGTTTTTATAAGCGCTTATAAACTGAAAACTAATCCAAAATTATTTTGCATTTTTTTTTCATTAATAACAACGTATGTCGCTATGTGTTGTTTTCTGAGAAAATAATTTGTCAGCGATCAAACGTAGGTTGACATACGTCGTTAGTGCTGCAAATTAATTTAATAAAAATTTAAGTTAAGTCGTTATTTAAAGAAAAAACTCAGAAATGGTCAACATTTTTTTAACAAAAATTTAACACTTGTAAAGAGCGTTAAAAATGAATATATTTGGCATCGCTAACTCAAAACTTACAAAAATGGACATACGCGAAAACCACAGATATTACATTAGAAAAAAAAATTATTTCAAACCAATGGACCTGCTACACGATATCCTATACCTTTCGTTTAAAGAAAGGGTCATATTGGATACATAAAATAGGCACATGCTAAATTTAAAAGCTATCGTACAGTTTCTGCCTGTAGATATGAAAAGTTTATATATGTCGATCATGAGAACATTTTGGAAAGATACAAATTTTTTAAAAATCACAGGTATATAAGCAAATCTTAGAAAAATCTATGCAATATTTTTGTTTTTTGATCGATTCAAATGGTCGGGAAGTACCTTTTATGAGGGCTATGACTGAGAATTGTCCTACAGCATTTATTTTTGGACCTATGATTAATGGCCGAGATCTATATTTCTGATAGATCTTATGGCAAATTAAGTCGATCTAATAGGGGTCATTTGTATGGGGACTAGATCCGAACATGCAGCACTTTTCACCAATTTTAATAGCGATCGTGCTGTGGTCGCTAAAAGTTAACATTCTAAATTTCGCCATAATATATTCATACTTGTGATATGTAGTTTGATTAAAAGGTTTACATGTGCACACCCACGGGTGGACGGACTCACTTATAATCTCATAATCGGTATAACAAGCTCATTATAATATTATATCACATATTATGCTTAATTTGATTAAACTGAGTGACGAAATAAAATTACGTGTCAAAATAATGGAATATTTTCAACAAAAAGTGAATTGAGTAAAAAAACTAAACTTAGTCCTACAAAAAGTTGGCCCAAGAGTCAAAAGACGGCAGTCAAGGTTTTCTAATGCTATTAGCAAATATCTAGTGATTTTGATCATTAGGGAACCTGGTTCGGAAAGAAAGAAAGAAATGTTTATAAGGCTAAAAGAAATAGAAAGCCAATTGAAAAGAGAGATCCGGTAGAGAAACCGCCAGGTTAGTTAAGTAAGTACTCGGATTATTTGGGACGAAAAGCAAAAGCATTTGCAAGTTGAAAACACACAAACTAAAAATGTTCCAGACAGAAACGCTGTAAAAACTTTAAAGGTCAAAAACCAAGCAGAGAAACTGAAGTCATGCTTCATAAATAAATACTCCTGCTGCATAATGGACGACGAAACGAATGTAGTGGCTGATTTTTGTAGTTCCCAAATCACAAGTTGTATGTTGCTAATGCTCGAAGAAATGCTGAAGATTATTTTAGGACCAAAAAGTAATCGAAATTTAAAAAAAAAAGTTCTTGATATGGCAAATAATATGCAGTTTCGACAAATGAAGCAAGTCAATTGTTAGAAAGGGTTCTATAAATACCAACATTTATATTAAGTAGTCCTTGCAAAGAACACTGCTTCCTTTCATAAGCCTACACAATGTTTCCATAAATTTTTTGCTAGATTTGGCATTCTGTCACTATGCTAAGAAGGCTCTAAAATGGTACAAGTACAATAACTTGGGTTTTGTAACAAAGGGAGAAAAATCCTCTAAATTTTCTGGTCCTACTGAAAATATTGTTGAATATCACAAACAAGATGTCTAAAATTGTACAAGATTTTAAACAGAGATGGCCTCCAAGCTTAAAAAAAGTGACAGAAACCACTACAAAACCACAAACGGAAAGGTTTTCGGAAAAAGTCCACAAGTCCATAAGTAGTGATAGAACCCTCGGTTTAACGGTGTTTCATCATTCTCTGGCCCATGAAAGTTTATATACCAAATTTAGTTACAAAATATAATAATATTTGTGACGTGTACAAGTGTAAAAAAACACACAGACAAACGGGCAGACAGTTGGAGGGACGGACGGATGGACATCATTAAATCGACTCAGAAATTTATCAAGAATCGATTGGTATAATAATTTATGGGCCTTGGTCAAGTATTTTTACAGCACAAAACTCACTACACATTCACCACATAGTGGCATAAGGTACAAAACATAATCAAATTAAACTGAAAAAATATGGAAGAAAATTTCCTTTCAAAATCAAATATTTGGGTGAAAAATATTTTTAAGAAAAAATTTATGAGGGGTGAAAAAATTGAGGCGAATAAGAGTTTCATCTAAGAATAATATGAGAAAAAACTTTTCAAAACTGGAAAATGATTACGAACAAATTTCGAAAAGAAATTCCTTGAGTGAAATTAAATTTTTAAGGCCAGACGCAGATGAAAATAATTTTGAAATGAATAATATTTTCACCTATATATCCTCTGTTCAAACTACGTTTGAACACTACAAAACTTTTGAATTAAAACTTTTTAGACTGTATTTTAAACATAATTTGTAAATCTCAAATCATGCAATTTAATTTAGATAAGAAATTAAATTGTATACCCGTTGTAAACTCTTAAATGAACCTTCAATGTAAATTTTCTGTTACATAGGCTTTTAGCCGAAATAGTCGAACATTTGCAAAATCATTTTTTATTGTTTATCGCCATCGTAACGATCAGCTTGTGCTAGCACATAAATCATTTTTTACTTCGAATTTTAACAATCAACCGAGTTGACCTTTGATCAAGGTTAAATTTACATTTAAATCGAATCTAATTTAAACCGAATTAGAGTCAACCTTATATCAACGTTTAATTTAAATTACACTTGTACATTTGTGAAATCAATCACGTTCAATGTGAACCTTTATTGAATAACCCTAAGATACCTGAATTTTCTCTAAATCTAAAACCTACAACGAATAAAATATTACACCTGTATATGAAAATAATTGTATTTTTTCACTCGAACGTCACTCTCAGCAACAAAAGGTGAGAATCATTTAAATCCTGACTCTTACAAATAAAGGAACTTGCTCATACACTGTATTTTCCCTTTATTTGTTTGACATTTATCATAATTACCTCCCGAATAATTATAATAAAAGGCGCAGTCCCCTCAGGTACCTCTCTCTATACCCCGTTGGTCACAAAATTAAAATTAATTTCTCCCATAAAATAATACACCCTCTGTTGAAATTATATCTGTGGTCTAAAAGCATAACAGCATATCTCTATTTTTGTAATTTTTAAGAAGAACTTTTTATAGGTTTGAAAAAACTGTGAAAGGTGATATTATTTCATTTGTAATGTCCGGCAAAGGTGGGCTATGACCCTTGTATAAAATCTTATTAACATCACCAGAAAATCATTTATAACCGGAAATTGTTATTGAGCATATCTTTTTTTTTTTTTTATATATTAACCAACACTCAGGGGGTGCCCCCTACAAATGCAGTGCATTGTGTTGATTTTAGGAAAATAGGTTGTGGGAAAGAGGAAAGAGAGAGTAGTGTTTGTGGATATTTGACTTAAATTTTATTAGATTATAACTGTCAGGAAAGACCTCTGCGGGGAGTTTATTCCCCGGACGACTAGTTCGACTGATAAACGAATTCTCTATGTAATGCGTTGTGCGGTCAACTGGACAATACACTACAAACGGATGTGATCTACTAGAGAAGAAGGTAGAGGGAACCGAACCACTTGGAATAAGTTCGCTAATCTAAGAAGAACATTTCCCATGGTAATATCTATAGAACAGTGCTACACAAGCCACATTCCAACGGTATTCCAATGAATCAGTAGAGTTGGATACCCTACTGTCATTTATGAGCGAAAACGCCCTCCTTTGTACACGGTCCAGTAGCTCCAAAATTTAGTTTGAAGCTCCTGCCCATAAATGGGGTTGTATTTCATTTTCGGTCGGATGTAAGTGGTATAGATTTTAAGGAGATCAGAAGGAGTGAAGTAATTTTTACACCGCTTTAGAAAACCAAGACACTTGAATGCTTCTTTCGACACTTGAAAAACATGCTCGTTCCAACGAATATCACATTGAATTCTCATGCCTAGAACATCAAGAGTATCCGATTCCTCAATACCTATACCACCCATATATACAGATGACATTGTTGATTCCACGGCCCTATGGGTCAACATACAGCATTGAGTCTTCAGCGCATTAAAATCAACCTTATTCGCTTTACCCCACTCGGAGATTGTTAACAGGTCTGGGTTGAGTGTGTCATTCATTGTCGGCCTTCTGCCCCCAACGGCAGTAGGATGGAATTTTAGTAGGGCACTAGAGGACGGGCGGACTGCTAGAAATTTAGGTGAATACGCAAGGGGCGTATTCAATTGTAGGAGAACCGGACGTTAGTGGAGGTGGCTTCTGATGCGGGTAGCTCCAGTAGTGCACATCGTCGCTCCTGGATTTTGGATATGAGTATGACTGTTGGCGGGGGCTGATACATCAGTATCTGTCCCTCCACAACGGTGCACCGTCTTCGGCTCTCTCCCTGCTGATTGCTGTTGTTGCTGCTACCTGTTGTTCATGCGCATCTGTTCCTGTCGTTTTATGTGTTGTCTCTCGAACTTCCACGAGGGGGCTATGTTTATTTTTGTGCTGCTGCTGAGGAGGCATATGCTCACTTAGAATGCGGCTGTTCATTGTTGTGTTGTGTCCTTGTCTTTTTATGTCTATATGTTTGTCACCAGGGCCACCAATCCCGAACTGTTTGGAGTTCAGCTGGTAGTAATTTCGGCTACGAAGCCTGACCGGATGCTTATTCTGGTACAACGGGTGTCAGGAGCCCCTGGAACCTAGTTCCAGCCTGGCAGTGGTGCGGCCCCCTATGGGAGCATCGTGGTGGCTGTGGTTTAGATCCAAAGCGCGGGGAGAGCGCAAGCTCAGTGTGGAGTTGAATTGCAACCGGGTGCCGTGACCCATAGATTGGTAGGAGTTTTAGATAGTACGCTGCTCCTCATCCAAGGGGGAGGTCATGCCCAAATACATGCCTCAAGTTGGTATTCGTACTGCGAGGGCGCCGGTGGACGCATAGTTTCCACACGGTGTTAAGTGCACCGTGAGGTAGGCCATCATGGCAGGTACTCACGATAATCTTGAGCACATCTTGCCCCCTAACCTCCAAGAGACTTGGCCTACAACTAAAGGAAAATGAATGACAAATGCTGCTGTCATCTGCGTAAGAGTAAATAGAATTTGAAGTTTGATCAAGAAAGTCGTTCAGAAAAGAGAAGGAGAAGGAACGGAACCATGGGGTACCCCTGAATTAAGCCGAAACTTATTAGATGAGACCCCATCAATAACAACACGTATTGTTCGGTGTCTGAAAAAACTCGATATAAATCGGGAGAAGTCATTACCATTACCGTGCCACACACGATCGAATGCCTTGGAAATATCCAGAGCAACCAGTTTACTTTCGCCAAAATTGCGAACGGATCGACTCCTGCACTCAGAAAATAGAGCTAACAGGTCTCCCGTGGAACGATTTCTACGGAAGCCATACTGTCGACCATTAAGAAGTGAATTGGCCTCTAAGTACTTCACAAGATGGAAATTGATTATGCTTTCCATCACCTTTGAGAGTGCAGAGCATATTGCAATTGGACGGAAATTTTCAGGGTTAGCCGCACCCTTTTTAGGGATTGTTTGGACATTAGCAACTATCCAGCAAGAGGGAAAGACTCCCTCACGGTACGAAAGGCTGAAAAGGTTGGCCAATGTACTGGCTAGCGTCGAAGAGCAAAGTTTCAGTACCACTGCTGGTATACCATCCGGTCCCAAAGACTTATTAATGCTGAGATCCGAAAGAACCTTTTTAACTGCACGTGCTCGAAAGAATATTTTAGGCATAGTACAAGATACACTTTCAAGTTCAGGCAGAGGTTGATCGTTATCCGGCAAAAACGAGTTTTTTGCAAAAAGTTCAGAATATTTGGTCATTCATTAAAAGAGTTGGGATAGCAGAACTAGCATTGTTCTTTACCCTTTTAACAAATGAACAAAAGCACGAAGACGCTGATCGTAAAGAAACTTTTGGCGCCTTAGTGTTTTGGCACATTCAGTTCTCGCCTGTTTGCATTGCATTTCAGTGGCGGAATTTTTATTTTCACGCCAATATCTGAATGCTTCCTCTATGGATCTGACTGCATTTCTGCAGGTCTGGTTAAACCATAATTTTTGATTTGGTCTACCTTGAGTAACATTAACTATTTTTCATGAGACAATACTACCGTATCGTGCAAATATACACATCTGTGGTTTTCTGGAATTTTTGTCAGTTTTGAGTTAACGATGCCAAATATATTAATTTTTAACGCTCTTTACATGTGCTCAATTTTTTTTTTTAAATATTGACCATTTCTGAGTTTTTTCTTTAAATAACGACGTAACTTAAATGTTTATTAAATTAATTTGCAGCACTAACGACGTATGTCAACCTACGTTTGATCGCTAACAAATTATTTTCTCAGAAAATGCCACATAGCGACATAAGTTGTTATTAATGAAAAAAAATGCAAAATAATTTTGGATTAGTTTTCAGTATAACCACTTGTAAAAACTTGTGTGTTTATTTCTGTTATTTTTTGTCAATATTATTCTTGATACGTTATTATATTCTCATCCTAAGTCCCGTTAACTTTTTGTTGACGAACAAAAAAAATCCATTTTTCAAACAACAACAACTTATGTCTACATGTATATTTGCATTCATAGTTTTTTTTTTCAAAGAAAACGACGTTTGTCGACATAAGTTGTTTTATCTGCACACACTTTAAGTGCTATTTACATATTGTGTTTTCGTCCTTCTCTAGGATCTATTCCTCTGAAGATTTTTGACTCAAAATTTTATATAAAGTAATTACTGCCCATATCTACTGGACTGTTAAATAAAAGGCTCTAATATCTTTATACCGAGCCCATAATTTCATATATAACGTTTTTTGGCTCCCCTGAACATTTTGATTTTATGACATACGCGGTTATTCTAGAAAACCACAGATATGTATTTCGCTCTATTTTCAAACTTTTCGCAAAAGCCAGTTTGGGTTCAATTTTAATTTGAATTACTCAGGGCATTAACAATCGTGATTTAGAGTGATAGATGGGCAGACAATCTAAGATCGACAAATACCTTTTACGGAGAGTACGATTTATATTTTAAAGATTTAGCAATGAAATATAGAATAAGTAATAAGAAGTGAAGAGAAAGTTTTTCTAATAACAAATTAGTATGGGTTTGGTTATATAGACCCTTCAATATACCAATATAGATTCTTTGGAATCGATTCAGTCTCACATATCTGTTGCAATAGGTATTTGAAAAACAGCTTCACGGGCCGTGATTGAAAAAAAATTTCCTGCCACCGAGTATATATCCTTGTTTATATTTAAGGCAGTTAGTCAATATTCGAAATATTGCCTCACATAAACAACCATACTCGTACACACAAATGTATGTGTATACATATGGAATAGTGGTAGTAATAGTTCATGTTTGTTGTTTTATGATTCAATGATTCTTCACATATCATAACTTTTTATGATATTATTTAAATTTTGTTTGGCAATAAGAATGAAAGGAATATTTTTGTTCTGTTGTTTGCGGGGAGTAACTTATAAAGAAACCTATTTGGAAGCTGTAAAATCGCAAAAGAAAAATCTATTTAGAAAAACGAAGATTACAGCTAAATTTGTTTATGAATTTTTGTGAGGGTTTGGAAAAACAACAAGGGGTCACCAAAGAATATGAAAAGAGCTGATGTCATTTGCGAAGTTAAAGAAAAGTAAGATTTTTATTGTTATATGCAAAAAAAAAAATATATATATATTTACATACATACATATGTATATATAGATATATATGTATATATAACTATTCGACAAAATTTTATTTTTACTGTTTTTTATAACGAGCTAAGCTTGTGCATAAATTGCTAAGGACATCGTAAATTTTTGATTATTTTCGAAACTTAACAATACTTGTTTAATTTTTTCTATTTTGATGATTTTTAAATTTAATAAGGCGTTTACACCGATGTAAATATTAGCATTGAAATCTTTATATACATAAGAATAATCTGAATCATTTGGTAGTTTATTCACTGCAACTCAAAATTAATTGTTTCAAAGAAGAAATGTTTTAGATTTCATCCAAATCTTATTAAATGCAGATTTCATGATCCTGTAAATGAGGCTAAAGCCAAATTCCTGAATACGAAGTCAAATTGAAATCGCCTGCCTGTACTGCCATTTTGCTAAAGAGGACAATAAAAAATTTGGTTTTTTGTTTAACCTATTTTTATTTTTCTATTCGTTTTTATTGTTATTATTATCACTCCAAGCCAAGAAAAAGAACAAATTATCAAATAAAAGGAAAAATGTTTTCGATTGTAACATAAAATCCACTTTAAATTTATTTGGATTTTGTTTACAACAAGTAACTACGAGTATGTATTTATCCATCAGACAAGTGTTACAGTTGGTGTGGATTTTCCCTCATTTTTTTTTTTCTTTCTATATTTTCAAATCCTTTTTATGTGATTTCCTTTTGCTACTTTCCTAATTCTGCAATAATACTCAACATGGAATTCTTTAGCAATATTTTATTACAAGTTTACACGACCTCTTGACAATTTGCACTAAACAGCTGCAAGCACTTGATAAAAATGAAATGTATGTACTTCACATCATAACCACCAGCACCAACGAAATCAGCAACACCAGCAGCAATAACAGCTATAGAAATAGCAACAAAGTAGTCATCAGCATACTTATGGAATTATTATTATTGTGGTGATTATTACACTAAAGTGTTGCAAACGATGATGGTGATGATGACGACAAATGGATGATGACTTGTAGGTGGCTCTCCTACAGTTTGGATTTAGAAAAATATATTTAAAGCAGTTACTAGATTAAGGTCAGGGATGCCGCGCTTTAAGGGTACCCTCATAAGTTCTAAGGAAATTATTTTTATTTTGCTTTATTGGAAAATTTAAATCCACTAAATAATGATCACGTATTCATTCTTTCGTAGTATTAAAATAATATCCAGAGAATTGTGTAGTGGGGTTTAAATTGATTTTTTTTTTTAATTTGGCAACTCTTATTATTACTAATTTGAAGCAAACTTTACACATAATTTTGCAAGAGAAAATTGAAAAAACTTAATGATTGCAAACACATTTCTTATTCATACAAGTGCTACCGAGTAATAAAATATAGTTGATGTTACAAGTTGTTGCAGTGGCAATAAGGTCGCTGGCGTGAATTATTTTTTTTTTTTTTCAATAACAATTTCTGCAAATATTTATATTTCACATCAGCATAACCCAACAAAATGTTGCGCTTAATTATTGCTATTGCAACCAAGTTGTCTAAAAGTGTTTGTAAAACTTGTTGAAGAGCAATTATTTTTGCATTTTTATAATCTAAAACTAGCAGAACCCAGCCCTCGTAATTAGAGTGCAAATTCTAGAAAATTTTTATTTTTTTCATTTAATAAATAATTTTATAAGAGGCTAAATGGAGTCTCATTCGATAACCTTATTAATATAAGGGTTTTAATGTTTTTGCACAAAATTATTTACACTGAGAAACCCCTATATCTTTATGATCAAATACAGTTTGCTAGATCCAGAAGGGGCAAAAAACTTATTATCTCTATGCGTCGATGCCTTGTGTCAGAATGGCAATTTTTCATAAATGCCACACGTCTTTGGAATGCAATTCCACACAACCAACAATTAGTTAGCAACGCGATACATTTTAAGAAATTTTTGTTTAGTTACTTTGTTTAAATATATTTAATTTTCATTTCTTTAAATTCATGAATTTTAATAATTTCTTGTATTTATTTTACTTTATTTTAAATAAGTTATAAATTTTTTTTTTATTGTATTTTAATTTTGTGGCGAATTTTTGAACGATGAAAATCCTGTACTTTAATTATAAGACATGTCTTGTTGTTCAGGAAATTAATAAAGAAATAATAATAATAAAGGTATGCCAATTAATTTTAGCCAATTCACAATCAACACTTTTTAAATTCCTTCTTTTAACTCATACTCTCTGTCTGTCAGTCTGTCATGGGGCAACCCCATTCCCCCTTATCCAATTGATCTGAAACTCAGCCCACAGTTTTGTTGTGACTACAGATTAGTTTTGGGGTAGTAACGCACCGTCACGCATGGTCACGCACAGACGCGGAGAGATTTAAAATGAATTTCCCCTCACCCAATCAATCTGAAAATTAGTCAATATACTCGCTTTAAAGAAAGATTTACTTCGACATAGTCACATACAGTCATGCAAAGTCACGCACAGTCACGGATAGATTAAAAGCTCACTTCCCCTCATCCGATCGATCGGAGACTTTGGGCATATACTTGTTGTGACTTGTTGTGTAATTTTGAAATAGTCACGCACAGTCACGGAGAGAGGTTCATTAAATTTCATTATAAATATTTGTTGAACAAACAGAAAATATATAATGGGTTTGTTAATTAATAATTTTAAAGGAGCCTAAAAGTATGCTAATCAAATTTAGCCAATTCACAATTCAACACAGGGCTTTTGATTTTTATAATAATAATATGTATGTGTTAGTAGCAACTTTAAATGAGCATTACTCCAAAAATATGTTCCAAATGGTACAAATCTGTTAATCTGGTGGACAGCTAAAAATAAATATCTTTCAACTGAGGTATGTTTGGTCAAAATCGGTTATTAACTACAATTTTTATATCGGTCACAATAAATCGCGTTGCCTATTAATATAATTTTTAATAACTAAAACTCACTGTTTTAACGAACACAAGGAATGACCAAGTTTTAATACTGAGAATATTTTATAAAGAACATTTTAAAAATTTTCATGCTCGACATAACGTGAACGCGAGAAAAAAGGAAGAAAGCACTGAGGAACCCTTCAAAATATGATAATAATTTAGTCTACCTTGATCAAACCCGAATAATACAGGTCGTCTGTTTTTATAGTATACTATCTAAAGATCTAAAGACTTTTGGTGCGCCCTTGATTAAATTCTAAATCTAAAAATTTTAAAAATATTTTTTTTGTTTTATTTGGACAGCTTGTTGCACCCCAAATAACACTGTGGCACATTTTCGAGGTTATTGTCTGAAGGTGAGAAATTCTAAGTCCGCAAAACAAGTTGGACCATATTTATGGAATGAAATTTAAAAAAAAAAACTTTATTTTTTCTGGTTTTTCAAATCAAATTATTTAATAATATAAAATATTCAGGGCGTAACCGTACGAGCGATATTTTTTTTTAGATCAGGCGTACTCGTACTGAATGTACAACATGTCGAGAGTATTGTTTCAAAATTTCAATCAAATTGGAATAAAACTAACAAAGGCAAAGCGTTTCAAATGACTGGCCTTATACGGTATATCGTATATACATCGTATAACAAAAACTCTCATGTTTGAAGTTCGTGAACATTATAACTCAAAATCTACTTGACCGATCTTTTTGAAAAATTATGCACTATTTCTACATATAAATCACCGCGTAATCACGAAGGGGTTTTTTTAATCATTTTGTTCCATTTTTTACAACAAATTCACTTCAAAATGCTGTCAAAAATAAAAAAACAGTTAAAAGAACTTTTCCAGATTACTTCGGGAAACATGTCACCTTCTAAACGCATTTCGGTTTTTTTATTTCACATGATCCGGTAACGAGTTATGGTGTTCACCGCAAAACAACTTTTTTTCGAAACGCATCCGGAGATTTGCTGTCACGGACTTATTTATTAAAATTTTTAATTGAAAATATTTTCAAAGATACTTCAAAGCTCATGCTATAACGTGTATATGAAATAAATAAACTAACATTAATCGTATCTTCAAAAAAAAAAAAAAAAAAATTATGAATATACGCTTTCTTTCGCCTTAAAAAAATCTTTTTATTTATTTGTTTTATTACTTTTTTTAAGGCGTTTTAGCGATGTCCGACTGTCCGTGTGTGTTAGAGCGGGTCGATTTGTATGGGACCGAAAAAAAACCGAAAAATCGTATCTGTGGAAAATAAAATTGGCATCATACTGAGCAACTTTGCTGAAGAAACTGTAGGTCTAAAATGTATTTCGATCCAGCGATTTTTAAGCGGAAGTTTGACTTTATATGTGAGGTATGCCTAATTCTTCTCCGATTTTGATGAAAATTTGTGCGGATATGGTGTATGAAAAAGAAATAATGTGTACCAAAAATGAGCCTGATCGGAACTATATTTCGGCTATATTTCACCCAGAAACTATGGGTTTTTGTTTCTGTTTTTTTTTTTTTTTGTTTTTTGAAAATACTTTTATTATAATTAGTTTTTCTTATTTATAACGTTTGAAAAAACGTTTTTAAGTTTAAAAAAGGAACTTGAATAACTAAGTAAACAATTAAACTAGTTATTGTAAATAACTCATAAGTTTGTCTGATTTACTTAAATATTGTAACACAAATAATTTTATGTTATATGGTAGGTAGGTTTATTTCCAAATTTTTATTGTAGTTATACATTATTTGTTTGTATAGATTCATACAGTTTCTGGCATTCGACTTATAAAGATCTAAATTGTGTTTCTAAATTTTAAGTTGAACGTGCTGCTTTTTTATTCTTAATTGCAATTTAAATTTATAATTTGATAAAATGGAAAATGATTTGTCATATGCGTTGTCAACGTCAGAAATGGATAAAGGATCTACTATATCTCATATGCCTTCCCCAGAAGTTAGCGTTTTTGGATCACCACAAAATTTTAGTGACCTTAACTTACCAAGCAAGCGTGATGTATTAAAGTACTTTTTTTTTTTGTCTAACTACGCGAAAAAAGAAGGAAAAAAGTGTGCTTACAAGAAGTTCATTGCTGACGTGTCAAAAGAAATTATTGAAATATGGAATCGGATTTGTATTGATGTTGTGAGTGAAAATAGCGTCATAAAAAAACTTAACCAGTTTATTGAAAAGTACAAAAAAGAAATAAAAATCAAAAGTAACTTAAACCGTTTTGTGGAATCGATTGATGATTTGTTTTTCATTGGGAAATGCAAATGTAATTTAAAAGTACGTCAATGTGTCTGTGGGAAAATTACGGAAAGCTTGACTTTTTTTTATGCTGAATCAACATAATGATAGAAAGCTGACGATTCCAGAGTACTCTTTTGATGTGTTAGACCAAGCAACAGCAATAACAACCTTTCCACCAGGATTTAAGGATATTGACTATAGAGATAAAACTGGAGGGCTTATCATTCTGGATAAGAATAGAGTCGCCAGAAGAATGGGCACTGAAATCAGTACGCACGAGCCAAAAAGAAGACAACAACCTTAACTACTTTTCATTTGATGATAGAAAAAATGACGCATTAACAATGGAAAAAATTTGCAGCAAATAGGGCCAAAATATGGCTAAAGAACCACATTTAGTTATCCTTAAAGAGCCGTACTCAAATCTATTAGGATATGTGAAAGTTCAAACTGCAGATGCTTTTAACAAGCAAAGGCAGCTTAGCGAGTTTTTCAGAGAAAAATGTTTTATTCTCAGTAATTTAATTGGTATTTGCAGCGATGGGGAAAACGCTAACACAGGCGTTGCGAATGGCATTATACGGCGTTTTGAGATTGAATTAGGAAGGCCGTTGCATTGGTTTATATGACTTCTACATTTCAATGAATTGCCTTTTCGACACCTATTCGAATTTCTGGATAATTCGAAAACGAGCGGACCAAGAACTGCCAGCGGTTTAACAACCAAACAAATCGCATGCTGTGAAAAAATGGTATTAAAATCATTTTAAAGAATGTTTTCTTAGAACATTTTTTATTAAACAAAAATTTTAAATTCGTTTCAGTGTGTCGTTGATTTTAACTAGATTTTGCTGATTTTTGGCTAGAGAACATGCCACCATCTTCATCGGATGATTGGAAGCGCGATTTATCTACTGACATAAAGTATTTGCTTCAAATGGCTTCGGCAATATCGGATGGTTTTATTACAGTGGACATAAACATAAAACCTGGACCTGTAGCGCACTCGCGTTGGCTAACTAAGACCAGTATGCTTTTATACAATTTTATCCGCCTAACGCAATTTCTTCCCTCCAAGGAGCGACAAGTTATCAACTCAGTAGTTCAAAACAGTTCATATTTTGCTCATCCAGAAAATATTATTCTACCAATGCTTTACGATGATCGTAAACCAGTAGCGACCAGGGAATAAAAAAAAAATTTGTACTACTGTGACAAACTTTGCGACACGGAGGATCTTAGAGAGTACAAGAAATGTAAAATTAATTTTGACTGCACCAATTATTACAGTATAATAGATTTGGATGATGACAACATTTTACCAGAACCGCCAATTACTAGAGATATTCCGTATAAGCATTTGAAGGAATATTTGGAATTTGAAAACCCGCCAATTCCTGATGCACCGGATTCATGCCATATACAAGGAACTGAACGATACGTCCAGCTTTTAACCAGTGTTTCTCGGCGTGTAACGAAAAAAAAAAACGCGAAAGTGTTATGGCTGTGACTGATGTTAGTCGAAAAAAAATACCATGCTTGGAAAGCAAGTAGGACTTAAAACGTAGTTATTTAAGTTCCTTTTTCAAACCTAAAAACGTTAAAAACGTTTTTTCAAACGTTATAAATAAGAAAAAATTATTATGATAAAAGTATTTTCAAAAAACAAAACACAAAAAACCCATAGTTTCTCGAGCAAATATAACCGAAATATAGTTCCGATCACGCTTTTTGGTACACGTCATTTCTTTTTCATACACCATATCCATACAAATTTTCATCAAAATCGGAGAATAATTAGGCATACCTCCCATATAAAGTCAAATTTCCGCTTAAAAATCGCTGGATCGAAATACATTTTAGACCCATAGTTTCTTCAGCAAAGTTGCTCAGTATGATCACTAGTTTATTTTCCGCATATACGATTTTTCGAAAAAAAAATCAACGTAACCCTTGTAAACAAACTACAGGTCGCAAAATTTGACTGTTGATAACAACAAAATTTCAAAATTTTATAGAAGTTAATAAACTCTACTCCAAAAGAAAACGTTCAGTGCTTTTTGGCCTTCAATTTCATTGAGGCGCATTTTTCAAACGTAGTGGCGCTGAAGATATCGCTAATTGGTTTTAGTGATCTCTATTTTTTGATGCATTTTGGCTATGAATTTCTATGCTAGTCTGTCTAAATAGAATAATGAGGCTGCTATGGAGCTGTGGGGCCCAACCCATTCTCATGTCTGTTGAATTATTATCACATTTTGGATTAAAAGGCTGCAGTGAGGTCTGATTTACAGCTAATATTTAAATTTTTTGTACTTTTCTCAATTAGACTGTATTAGCATTCCGCCCAGTTTTTTTTTGAGAATATTAACTTTGTAGATTTTCTTTTAAAGTCTTAATTTTTCTATTAGACCATGATTACTTCTATAAAATGTAGTAGGAATACCCGAACCAAACATTTATTCCAGTACTCATTCTAAAGGTATGATTTGACCGACTACAGCTGGTTTTGAACCGATACGACCAATGGTTTGCATTTCATTGAGCTTTAATGACTATAGTACGTGGATTAGTGAAAAAAGGTCCCCTGTGCTATTATGAGAAGATATCGCTAATTGGTTTTAGTGATCTTTGTTATACCCTATACCACTATGTGGTTTGGGTATAATGACTTTCTGCTGCTGTTTGTAACTACCAAAAATATTTGACTAGACCCATCTTTTATTATACCGATCGACTCAGAATCACTTTCTGATTCGATTTAACGATATCCGTCCGTCCGTCTGTGTGTCCATGTAAAGCTTTTAATCAAACTGCAGATCGCAAATATGAATATATTTTGATGAAATTTGGTATATAAGCTTTTATCGGCCATAGTATGAACACAATTGAAATTGGTGAGAATCGCTCCATGTTCAGACCTAGCCCCCATACAAATGACCCCTATGAAATCGACTTAAAGTGCCATAAGATCCAAATTATCATATAAATCTTAGTCAAATTCGATTTGTATGTATTTATTACATCCACTAATCAGTAGTCCAAAAATGATCCCTATGGGGCAACTCTAGTCATAGGCCCCATATAGAGCTGCTTCCCGATCTTCACTTAAATCTATCAAAAAACAAAAATATTGCACTGATTCTTCTCAAATTTTGTTTGTATATATTTTTGCAAAATACAAGAGACCTTACCAAACATGGTGTGGATCGGTCGATTTTTGGCCTAGTCCCCATATAGATATAGCATCCGATATGAACTTTTTCATATCTGCAGCCAAAAAAATTAATAAAAATCCCACTCAAATTTGTTTTTGCTTATTTTCTATGGTCAATTAGTTGGGCCTAAGATATAGGGTTTCTAAACGCATGGTATAGGGTATCGTATAGTCGGTCTGGACCGACTATAATTTTCTTACTTGTTTTTTGATGCATTTTTGGCTATGAATTTCTATGCTAGTCTGTCTAAATAGAATAATGAGGCTGTTATGGAACTGTGGGGCCCAACCCATGCTCCAATATACATATGATCGATTTGTGCTCATCAAAAAATTAATTCGCTTTGATGACTCAAATACGCAACGGAGCGTTTAATTAACAGTAAAACTGTTGCTATTGACTATATTTGGTAAACGTTGCAGACTGATTTGGGTGCAGTTTACATCCCGCACGATTCCCTGACCATGGACGAGCAATTATTCCCATATAGAGGCCGAATACGGTTAACACATTATATTCCGATTAAATCAGCCAAGTACGGTATAAAAGTATGGTGGCTGTGCGATTCGAAACCATTTTATCCCCTCGAAGGAATGACTAACTCTGGGAAGTTGCCTGCTCAAGAGCATGAGATAAATTAAGGGCGGAATTTTGTGTATCAAGTAGTGTGCAGGCTACACAATTTATGCTGACAATTTTTCTCCTCGTTGGTTGTAGCGCGTATATTTATAAGGAAGAAAACCGGATTTGATGGAACAGTACGCTCAAATAAAACATTTGTACACGTGACTTTCTGAAAAGTTATACCCGTCTAGTTTGCAGTTCATTGTTTGGCTCCTACGAAGGTGTTGTATCAGTCACATGTTCCGAAGAAGAATAGAGCGATAATTTTGCTGTCTACAATGCACTATACTTGCGATGTAGACACAACTGAAAAAGGGAAGCCCATGGTTATTCTGGAATTACAATGCTAATAAATACGGCGTGGATGCAATGCATCAGATGCTTGGCACATATTCTTGCAAACGATCAACAAACCGCTGGCCACTTGCAATTTTCTGCAATATAGTAGATATTGCTGCATAAGCTGCACTTATCATGTATAATGAAATTAATTTAAAAAACCGATAAGCGACGTTCGTTTTTGCAATTGCTCACGACACAATTAGCACTGCCTAATATTGAAGAACGAGCCACCAATGTACGTATAACGAGCTAAACGAGGATTCGAAGCACTATGGAAGCATTCACTGCGAAGGTAAAATAAATTAATTCTGAAACACACAAAAGTGGAAAAATTAATTTTTTTTTTGCCCTTGTAGGTAGTACCAAGACCGACAGCAGGAGCAGCACCTTCTTTTGCGTCTGGATGAAATCGGCCGTCATTCTAGTTGTGTCGTGTGAAGTACGTACGCCAGCGTGAACCCAGAGCCTATTGCTTTACCTGCAACAAAGCAGTTTGTGCTGAGCATTTAACATTGCTACATCGTAGCAATAATTGCACACTTGAATTGGAAAATTAGTAATTCACAAGAGTGAATTATTTAATTTTCTCAGGTATTTTAATATTAGATAAAACCGAAATTATCAAAAAAAAAAAAAAAAATATTTTTCTTTTTTAATACTTTATATAATCTAAAATTAAAAATCGAAATCATCAAAACACACCATATCAAGCAAAATAACATACAATTTGTTATAAGTCCCTGTGGATCTTTTTACTATTTTAAGGCCAATAATCGGAGGGTTTCAGGTGGGGGCATTAAATACGTTTAGTTCAATAGAAACTTTTTCTTAAATAATAAAGATTTTAAATAAAACGCTATTAAAGATATTAAGTACGTGCAGTATTAAGATGCTCCCCAATATTTATTTTGCATTTTGTAGCATTAACTTTAGCTAGAAATTTCACTGGGTAAAAAGAACATTATGAAATTGGCAATTGTATTTAGACAACGCAAAGAATAGTACTTCAGTTTTAAGGATATTTTCATTGTCGAACTATTGGCTTTATTGTTGCTGTTGTCATTGAAAGCTTTACAAATATTTGCTAACTAATTATAAGAAATTGAGTTTTTTTTTTTCTTGTTTAACAAAAGTGTATAAAATATTATATGTGTACGTGAAAAAAAAAATTGCTCCAGTTAATATTATTTAAATTATATTTAAATTCTAATCTTAACCCATATTTGTCTTATTTCAATTTGAGTTTTTTTTTTCCTCTTTCTATTTTGGCTTTTACTAACATAAACATACTCTTTCTTTAGCAGATTGTTATTAAGATAAATTCTTAGTTGAATCAATTTGCTTAATAGCCACAATTCGTTAACGAAAAAAAACTCCTTTTCTTTGCTGCTATATATATTTTTCTATTTTTCGTTTTTTCTATTTTTTTTTTCTTGTTGTTGTCTTTCTCGCAAACATTAACATTTACATTTGTTTCTGTTTAAGGATTTCGATTTTTACCCTGGTTCTTAAGTAATATTATCCTTATACTTTTAATATGAGAAATAAACCCCCTCAGAATGAGTGTTGTGACATTTTACTTTAGTTATACACTTGGAGAAAAGGAAGAGGAGACTTTCGAACTAAGGCATATGAAACATGTTTTAAAAACCACGATTGTAGGGGAAATAAATTTTTGTAAGTTCTTGGTTCAACACACAAAGAGTTTTGGGGAATGGTGCAATTTTAAAAAGGATTTTAGTTTTAAGCAGACTGCTGAGCTCAAATAATGAAATTTGTTTGAAGCTTGTTTGGGCTAATAATCCATAACTAGTATAGCCCAGCACTCGAAATTCGAGTGCAGATTCTAGGAAATATTATTTTTTCATTCAATTTTTGTCTTTTAATGTTTTTTTTATCTATATATGTAAAAAAATTATGAATATTTAAATGGGCGTAAAGGTATATTAATCAATTTTAGCAACTCACAATTCAACATAGAGCGTCTTATATATAATTTAAATCATTCGCATTAACAGAGTGTAACGAATTGATACGAATTTGAATTGCGAATGTATTTTTTAAATGACAGTGGAACTGTCATATAACTCCCGCACTTCAGGACCTGGGATTTGATTTTTAACTGCTAGAATAAGACTAGTTATGAATAATAAACTGACTTCTGGGTTAACACTTGGTTTAACACTAAAGACTGTATTTTATTAACCCGGATAAAGACCTTGTCTTAGTTATAATTCTTAAAAAAAGCTTAACATTTCTATACAAACATTTTCGGTGATCCAGCATTTTTAGACCATAATACAGAAGGATATGTATTTCCTGGAACACACGAGGACAGCTTGACAACTCCATGACTTCTTAAACTTTTCTCGTAGTTAATTAAAAATCAATAATCCCGATATAAACGCAACGACCTTTGGCATGAAAATAAGGACACGAATTGGAACATGGAATGTTAGGACACTCTCGGAAACATCACGCCTGGTACAGGTCTGCAAAGAGTTTGAAACCAACCTACTTACAATGCCCGGATTATGCGAAACACGATGGTACGATTCAGGTGAGTTTACTACTTCCGATGGTCTTACCTTACTCCATTCCGGAAAGACAAATGATGAACCTCTCTCTAGTGGAGTTGGAATCTTATTATCACAGCCAGCCAAGAAGGCCCTTACCAACTGGAAGCCATATTCAGATCGAATTATAACTGCAAGACTACGTACTCGGGCTCGCAATCTCACATGCCTACAGAGTTACGCACCAACAGAAGCAGCCGAATTATTTACAAAAGAATTGTTTTATCACCTTCTCAGCAGAGTATTAACATCAGTACACCGAGGTGATATTGTGATAGTGATGGATGATTTTAACGCTCAAGTAGGAGCAGACAACACCATCGTAGAGAGCACAAAGGGAAAGCATGGATTTGGGCGGCTAACAGAGAATGGAGAATTGCTAGCAGAGACATGTACAACAAATAACCTGGTTATTGCTGACACGCTGTTTTCTCACTCAAGGATACACAAAGTGACATGGGTTTCTCCTGATGGGATAAGTGAGAACAAGATCGATCACATTACTATTAGCAGAAAATGGCGAAATTCACTTCTAGGTGTGCGTAATAAAAGAGAAGCCGATGTTGCAAGTGATCATCATCTGGTAATCGCAACAATCCGCATAAAAATTGCCGCCATTGATAAACTCAAAGATTCAACAGTAGCAAATTACTTCACGTTAGCATTGAGAACATCGCTTCAGATCAACAATAATAGAGATCGTTGCTGGGAGGAAACAAAAAAGATATTAACACAAGCTGCAGCCAATCATCTGGGATATAAGAACAATTCCCATAAAGACTGGATTAGTGATGAAACCTGGAGACTGGTGATGGAGAGAAAAGACGCTTAAGCCTCAATGAATAATAGCAGAACGCGGTCATCCAAAGGACTGCGCCAACAGTTGCATAATCACCTCAACCGAGAAGTCAAGCGGAGTGCCCGGCGTGACAAACGAAACTGGATTAACAATATCTCTAAAGAGGCGCAGGCTGCTGCTAAAGAAAATAACTAAAAGTTCAAGACATACTATTAAACCAATGAAAAATGATACTGGAGAACTCGTTATATCAACAACTGAAACTTTGGGAAGAATTCTATACAACTATGTTGTCGTCATCCCTACCCACACAGCAGCCAATATGCAGCTGTGAATAACATTCAACGAACACAAATGCCCCAATATTACTGAAATTTGTGAAGCAATAAAATCACTGAAAAACAGTAAATCGCATGGTTTAGACAATATCTCCCCCAAAGCTGTTAAAAATTGACGCAACAATGAGCGCCTATTTATAAACCAATTCACGGAACTCCTCCCAGAGGAAATTGCTGAAGATAGCATCATAAATTTACAAAAAAAAAAGGAGATCTAACAGCTCGTAAAAATTGGAGAGGTATTACGCTTTTGAGTATGATCAACAAGGTGACTGCACACATAATAAATAAAAGAATTTCAACTTCCCTTCTTCCTGAGCTTAGGAAAGAACAAGGCGGTTTTCGTGCTCACAAATCCTGTGTTGATCATATTAATAGTCTAAGAGTGATAATAGAGCAGGCAGTAGAATGGAGATCGCCTTTGTACCTAACGTCCATAGCCATATGGAACGCATTACAATGTAAAGGTGTACCTGCCAAGCTAATAAATCTCATCAACGGTCTCTATGAAAACGCTTCCTGTCGTATGCTTCACGAAAAATAACTTAGCAACAAAATAAACATTAACGCCGGTGTACGCCAACGGTGCATATAAGCTCCCCTGCTTTTTAACTGCATACTTGACGTAATATTGAATAAGGCAACATCTCATAGATGGTGAATCACTTGCAAATAAATGTAAATAATGAACAAACATTAACCGTTCAGAACAAATCGCTTGACGAAGTGGATTCATTCTGTTATCTGGGAAGCATATTGGATAAAAGTGGAGGTTCCAAAGCTGACATCTCCAGCCGCATGAACCAAGCGCGGCAAGCATTTGGCCAACTCAAATCAGTGTGTAACTCGTCATACAAGAAGGACAAAGCAAAAGATATTTAATTCGAATATAAAATCCACACTGTTGTATGGATGCGAGACGTGGAATGCAGCACCACGTTACATACATTCCATACAAGTTTTTGTAAATAAATGCCTGAGAAAGATTCTTCACATATTCTGGCCTAGAGCAATCTCAAATTATCGTCTCCGGTTAGAAACTGGTCAACAGCCTATCCAAACTGAAATCCGCAAACGCGAGTGGAATTGGATTGGGCATACACTGCGTAAACAGACCAACATCATTGCTAAACAAGCCATAGGCTGGAATCCGCTGGGCAGTCGTCGTATTGGAAGACCATCACACACCTGGAGACGGCAAATTGATAATGAAATGTCCCTTTTACAACTGAGTTGGAACGAAATTAAAGATCGTGCATAAGATCGAATGTATTGAAGTAATTTTCTGACGGCCTTATGCTCCTTGCAGGAGTAAAAGGAACAAATTTATAATTCAAAATCAACATTGCTTCTGTCAACTACTATCTGTTAACGGAACTCTCTAGAATTTTGAATAAGTTGCGTCAATTAGAAAAACTGAATTTTGAGACCTTATAAAACATTGGTTTTTAAGAAAAAAAAAAAACATCAATGCAATCAAGAAAAGGCTTGGGACTCTGCACTAACAACTAAAATTATTAGGAAGTGGTTTACAGAATTCCGTTGTGGCCGTAGTAGTACAAGTGATGCCGAACGTTCAAAATATGTCATCAAGCGAAAATTTTAGATGAACTCCATGTAATGATATTAGAAAATCAGAGAATTAACGTTCGTCAGATAGCTGCGGCTATAGTCATCTTAACTAGGTGGGAGTCTAACATTTGACATGCACATTTCGACTGGAAAAAGCCATTCGCTTGATGGGAAAACTGATTTCTCCCACTCTGTCGTAAGCTCAACCGTATGACTTGTTCAAAATAGTCTTTGGCGATGTTCAATCGCAATCCAAAGAACTTTTTGTGTCATTTCGTAACCGTGGAAGAAATATGGATCTATCACAATACACAAGAGATCAAGGATAAATCAAAGCAGTAGACTTCTTCGGACTTCATGAGGACAGTTTTTTTCGAAGCTTGCGGTGCCAGTCATATCGATTCTGTAGAAAAAGGTGAAAAGATAACCGGCGCATATCAGGGTGGAAGTACTAGGCCAATAAAACTTTCAAAGGGTTTGTCGTTTTTAGGCCATGGATGACTGATAGACTTCTTCGGACTTCATGAGGACAGTTTTTTCCGAAGCTTGCTGTGCCAGTCACATCGATTCTGTAGATGACCGGCGCATATGGAAAATTTGAGGACATTTTCGGGGTCATTATCAGAGTGAAAGTACTAGGCCAGTAAAACCTTCAAAGGGTTTGTCGGTTTTATATATGACTGACTGATATTTTAAATATAAAATCAAACATACTTCAGTATCTTTAAATCATTTTTTGCGCAGATATATTAAATAAAATTATTTTTTTAAGACTTAGCTAAAATTTTGTTGAAGAACGTAATCGGAGATTATCAACGGTTTTTGAGTTATAGCTGAAAATGTAAGCAAACGACTGTCAAGATAAGGAAAAAATATGAATGGTGAGAAAAAATATTTGACCCGAAATCGACAAACCCTTTGGATGCAATTGTATTTGTATTTTATACTTGTATTTATTGAAGCTGTAACCAGTGCAGTAAGATATAATATTGTTTTACTGTACTGACCTAGTACTTTCACTATGATTTGAAATTTTTAATCCCCCAGAATGGCTGTTTTACATTGCTACCTTGCTACATTGATGTTATACCGAAAAGCGACTACATTTGATTAAGCAAAAATTGTTATTTCATCGTAGTATAGTCGCTAATGCAAAAATTTATAAATTGGGCCACGAACTGCCTGCTACCCCTTTCAGAATAATCTCCGGATTTAGCCTTATGCTAATATTTCCTATTACGAAAACTGAAGAAATGGCTCGGCACTAAGAAATTTAATTCAAATGAAAGTGTCATAACTGAAACAAACACAAATTTTAAGGATCTTGAGAAAGTCTGGTAAAGGAATTGGAAAAACACTGGACTAACTATATTGAAAATTATAACGCTTTCTTTACCGAAAAAAATATTTTTTATTCCAACAATAAACAAAAAGTCAGTCTGCTAGCCGCTAATGAACTTTTTTTTATTAAGAATCTATTTCGCAATACAATCCCCAAACCAGAGTAAGATGAAAATGGTATGCGGTAGGAGTGTATTGGTGTAAAGATTATGATATAAAATTATTGCAGCTAATTCAACAACCCTCAAGTAAAGGGTCCGCCAAATAATTTTTTTTTTGAAAATGCTATAAAAAAAAACTACTGAATATTATCTAAAATTTCTTTTTTTATTTGAAAGTAAAATCCATCCGCTTAATAATGGAAAATAATATCATTCAAATGGCCTACACGATCGGTCCAATTTTTAAGCACATTATCGATTGTGTGCAGCTGTATTTCACCAATGGCTTCCTTTAAAGCGTCAATTGTCTCTGGCTTGTTGGCGTAACACTTATCTTTGAGGGCACCCCACAAATAATAGTCCAACGGTGTCAAATCGCAGCTCCGAGGTGGCCAAACGACATCAGCTCTGCGGCTGATAATGCGATCTTCAAAAACAGGGCGCAAAACATCGAGTGTAGCTTCGGCTGTGTGGCACGTAGCGCCGTCCTGTTGAAACCAAATGTTGCCAATATCCTCCTCTTCAATTTTTTTGAATAAAAATTCGTTCAACATGGCCCGATAACGATCGCCATTGACTGTAACGGCCATCCTTGCTCATGGCCCAATTATGCCTCTGGACCAAAATCCGCACCAAACAGTGACTCGTTTTGGGTGTATCGGCTTTTCAATGTATGCGTGCGGGTTTTCTGTGCCCCAAATGCGACAATTTTGCTTGTTTACATACCCGCCAAGATCAAAATGAGCTTCATCTGAGAAGATGATTTTTTTTTGGCAAAATCGGCATCTTCTGTAAGTCGATCGCAGGCCCACTTAGCGAAGCGAAAACGCATTGGATGGTCAGTTGGATTCAACTCCTGAACCAATTGGACTTTGTATGGCGTCATACCAAGGTCTTTATGCAAAATTCGTCTCAATGATGCCTCCGAAATGTTCAATTCTTGAGAACGACGGTGAATTGATGATGATGGCGCTTCACGCACACTTTCTGCCACAGCAGCAATATTCTCGGGTGTACGCACTGTTTTTGGCTTTTCACGCTTTGGTTTATCGATGAGGATGCCAGTTTCTTTCACTTTTTTCACAAGATAACGAACATACGGAGCTGACGGTGCTTCTCTTCTTCCAAAATCCGTACGCAATTTTCGCACACATTCTGCAACATTACCATGATTTTCAAAGTAATGTCGCAATATTTCCCAGCGTTGTTCAAGCGTATACACAACCATATTCGTTCGGCAGAAGGATAAAACTAATTATGTGTCAAATCAGACATGAGCTAAATAAGCACTAGTTGAAAAAAAAAAAACGTTAGATGGCGGACCCTTTATAAAAACGTTAAAAATTTCACAATATAAACGTATAACATATAATTCAACAACCCCACCGGTATAACGGTATTACTAGTGTAACAATACCGATATATAACAGTTAATTCATCAACCTACAACAATATCGAAGTATAGCAACTAATTCAACAACCAAATAGTAAAGCGGAATCACAAATATAACAATATACAAGTATAACAGCTAAGTAAACTAGGCTAAATGTATAACAACTCAAAATTGAAAAAAATATACTGAAAGCACAAGTTCTTCCAACTTAAAAAAAACTTTAATTACTAGATGTTTACACATCTCCCCTGTGATCAGACCCACAAAGTTTTTTTGATTGCTAAGATTATGGATTGGTTCTTGCTTCTACAGACCCACTTTTTATACTGATAGACGTATCGTGAACTAATTTTCGAAATATATTGCCACTTATTACATTAGAAAGAAGTAGTTCAGTGTTATCAAGATGCCATAAAAACTGCAAAATTTAGCAAAAAGGTTACATAAGTACTCAATATAAAAACTTACCATATATAATTGGCATCAGCGATTAAATTTGTCTGAAAAAAATAGAAAGAAAAAATTATTATAATTATAACAAAATGTCTGCTTTAAATAGGATTATGCTAAAATATTTTTTAACTTTTAGGTATTTGCAACAACTAAGAGAGTCCAATTCGACTGTGCCAAATCTGTGATACCATCCACCATCTTAAGTTCAATATTATGACCAATCTTGGGTACGGTAGCCATGTTAATACAGATACCAATACTTAAGCTTTATGTTATAAGTAGCAGATCCCAGCCCTCGAAATTAGAGTGCAAATTCTAGGAAATTTTATTTTTTCATTTAATATATTATTAACCCTAAAGGTATGCTATGTCCAAAATAATTTTTCAATTCAACACAATTATTATTATTGTGAATGAAGAAAAGAAACTCATATTTTTTTTGCAAACACATTAACAAATTTAATAAACACACACATAGCATTGTATAAATTTATGTATGTGTTAGTAGCAACTTTAAGTGCATTTTACTAAAAAAAAAATGTTCCAGACGGTGCAACTCTGTATATCTGGTGCACAGCTAAAACGAAATACCTTTCAAATAAACAACGTTTGTTCAAAATCGGGAGAAAACTGCTGAACAAATCATCGGTCACAAGAAATCACCTTACCTATTAATATTATAGATACCATTTAAAGGAGTAGTTTAATGTTTTCCTCTTTGATCAGTATTTATTATAATTTTTTATTATCTTTTTATTATTTGCTAGTATAGCCCAGCACTCGAAATTTGAGTGCTAATTCTAGGATATTTTTTTTCATTAAATTTTTCTCTTCTAATGTTTTTTTAATCTATATATGTGACCTTCTCCGAGAAAAGGGACCTAGTGTGTCAAAAAATGGGTTGTGTCAAAAACGGTGTATTGTGATACTTAAAAGGGTGTAGAAACTTTAAAGGCGTTTTTTCTCAAAGCTTAATTTTCACACACTAGGTCCCTTTTCTCGGAGAAGGTCACATATATAAAAAACATATGAATATTTAAAAGAACCTAAATGTATGTTAATCAATTCTAGCAATGCACAATTCAACACAGAGCGTCTGATATATAATTTAAATCATTCGCAATAATAAGGTGTAACGAATTGTTATAAATATTTTATTTTATTTAATTTAATATATTTTTAAGACAGTTTAAACATAAGTTTTATCATTCTCAGCTTCTCCTCCATATGAACTATAATTAAGCCAATTTTCACAATCCTTCGTGCCCGCATATTGCTTTAAAAGGGAACAAAAAATTTACCTTCACGTATTAATATACAGATTTCTAATATCAATACATTTTCTCTTGTTTTCTAACCATTTTTTATACTAAAATTTAAGAATAAAAATCAGACTGACATGGACAGTAAATATTAGATTAAATATGACCCCTACTTCGATGACGGCTCCAACGCTAGAGAAAGAGTCGGCGGCAACGCTAAGCCGGCTTTCGACCGCACGACTTGGACATCTTGACATGTGAACTGTAGCCATTTATAAACAGTAATGAAGCAAATGCTTCAAACACTATAACCGCAATAACAACAACAATTATAGTTATAAAACACAATAAACAATGTTTAGAATAACGACAATAATAAGAATAACATGGAGAAATTATATTTTTTTCTAGCCTTTTTTTAATTTTTATTGTTTCTCGGGACTTGTCAAATCAATTTAGATGTTTTTATACAGCAACCTGCCCAGGAAGTCAATGAATCATTTTTACTAAAATGAGGAACCAGCTTGATAGGGAATTCAACAGATGGACAGACGGACATTATTATATCAACTCCACTTGTTATAAGGATATAGAGTATATAATACTATGGGGTCCAGATTTTTCCAGAATGACAAACTTATTTGTATGTACTCTCTGCACACTGGTGGGGATGGAATAATAAATTAAGGTACTCGTTTTGCTCATTCCACAAAACGATAAGTATGGAAACGATTATAGAAGAAGCCCATAAAACATTTTTTTTTCGATAATCCGAACATAAACTAATCAAAAATTAACAAAATATATTTAGTTTTTCTAAATAAATTTTGCAAGTGTAAATATTTTTATTTATTTTTTTTTTTTTTTGTTACTTACTTTTTTTTTATCTTGTCTTAACTATCTGAGGGATAATTTATAAATATGTACGAGTACGAAATAAATTCGTTCACTAAGAATTCATTTTGTTTTTCAGTTCTTGGTATTTTTCTAGTTGACTGGGGGTAAACAGTTGGCAAGTTTCGTTTCGTTTTGTATCGTTTATGTTGTTGTTATTTTGGATAAAAATTGTTTTTCTTAGTAATGTTGTTTATTAAGCCATTATTTCCGTTGATGATTTTGATAAAAATACGCGTTTTATTTTTATTGCAATAAATTTCTAAATAAATAAAGCGTTAAATATAATCCGATTTATTAGCGTAAGGAAAGACAGTGATATAGGGATAGATGGAGGGTCATTGCAGCATATCCAACCACCATGGTATTTTATTTATTTCGATAACATAATCTTTCTACATATACTTAGGCCGGCAAACACTGGTAGAGTTAAATTTTAAATCTTAAATAATATTTTTCTATAAAAAAAGAATTTGACTGCAATTCGACTTAATTTTCTTAAACATTTTCACAAATTCCATTTCAAATTCGTATTGTATTATTAAGCTTTGTTTGCATATCACAATCAAGTTGTTAACATCACCGAACGACGTCAATTGCCATCGCGTCATCCACATCATTGCCAAAATCGTCAATTGAGTTTCAGTATGTAGTTTTTGTTCTATGGAAAAGAACCGCACTATGCGCCCCATTGACTAGCATCGGATTTTCTTGTTTCGGTCAATTAAATTGCCGATGTTATTGCGGTAAACGGATTGGGTCTTTCACATGATTATGTTCATATGAAATTTTTCTCAAATCAAAAAAAAAAAAAAAATTATATGAAATGAACAAAGATTCAAAAGCTTTTAAAAACCGAGCAGTAGACAATATGAACAAATATTATTATCAACAGAAAAAAATTTCTGCATAGTACATACTTACAAACACTTAAATGAAAAGTCTACATTATCCAAATTACACCATTTAAGAATTACTTACGAATTTTTTAAAAATGCTTCGAATCAACTAATAATAGAACTCACAAACACTTACGACGAACTGTACAACAATATACAATTGAATGACTTATTTGTAACTAGCGAAATATTTCCAATTTTTAAAAAACGATATATGAATTTGCCAGGAAACTATAGAGGGAAAACCTTTGTGAATTGTATTGCAAAAATTTTAATGGGTGTCATAGCAGAAAAATTTTATAAATGGGTAGGCTAACACAAAATACTTTCTGAATATTAAGCCGGAGTTAGGAAAAATTATTCTTCGGTAGACAACATAAATATTTTAACAACAATAGTACATACCGATCGTCTTGAAATTTTTAATTGACTATATTTTCTTGGATTTTTCAAGTGGGCGTGGCACCTCCCATATAAAGTGGGTTTTAACATCTAATTTTACCATAATATCTAATTTTACAGCAAGAGTTCTGGAACCATGTACATGTACATATTAAACTAATTTGAAGAGTTGCGGAAAAATGGGCCAGATCGTGGCGCCCATCATACAATGTAAATATTTAATTTCATATATCTATATCTATATATCTATAGATAAACACTTGTGTCTTTGAAGTGAGTTCAAAAGTTATCAACGTTAGTACTCGAAAAAATGGGCGGGATAAGATCATTGGACGTGGCACCCCCCATACAAAAAGAATATTAACTGTCATATATCTGGAGTATTGTAATAGTGATCATGAGTTATTAATGTGAATAGTTTGATAAAAAATGGGCGAGATCGGACTAGCGGGCGAAGCATCCCCGATAAAAAGTAAATATTTAATACAATATAACACGAGTACTATAACAGAAAAAGCCTTGGGACTTTGTCTGAGTTCATAAGTTATTAATGTGGGCATGGCACCTCCAATGCAAAAAAAAAAAAAATGAACGACTGAAAATACCAGTCTTGAAACTTTTTAGACGTACATTACTTACCAATGTGTGTAGTTTTGGAAAATATGGGCGGAATCGTCAACATCAAAAATCACCAAAATTGCCAAAAACCGAAAATCGCGAAAAAAAATCGCTAAAGCCAAAAATCACTCAAATTAAAAATCGCTAAAACCAGAAATATCCAAAATCAAAAATCACAAAAAAATAAAAATCGCTAAAAATCGTTAAAGCCACAAATCGATAAAAGCAAAAATCGCTAAAACCAAAAATTACAATAAACAAAAATCGCTAAAGCCCAAATCGCCAAAAGCGAAAATCGCAATAAAAAATATCGCCAAACCAAAAAATAGCAACAAAAAAACAAAAAACAAAAATTGCCAAATCCGTTAAAATCAAAAATCGCTAAAACCAAAAATTACAAAAAAAAAAACAAAAATTGCTAAACACCAAAAGAAAAAATAACTAAATGACTAAACTAAATAACTAAAGCCAATAATCATTAATATCAAAAATCGCTAAAATCAAACAATTACAAAATAACTAAAATTGCTAAACCTAAAATCGCCAAAATCAAAGATCGCTAAAATCAAAAATCAACGAAAGCCAAATTAACTAAAAAAATCAAAATCGCCAAAGTCAAAAATCGCAAAAATCAGAAATAACCAAAATCAAAAATCACAAAAAAATAAAAATCGCTAAAAATCGTTAAAGCCCAAAAATCGTTGAAATCAAAAATCGCTGAAACCAAAAATTACAAAAAACAAAAATCGCTAAACCAAAAATCGCCAAAAGCGAAAATCGCAAAAAACAAATATCGCCAAAAGCAAAAAATAGCAACAAACAAGTAAGAAAATTATAGTCGGTCTAGACCGACTATACGATACCCTATACCATGCGTTTAGAGGCCCTATCTCTCAGGCCCAACTAACTGGATATAGAAAATAAGCATAAACCAAATTTGTGTGGGATTTTTTAAATTTTTTTGTCTGCAGATATGAAAAAGTTCATATCGGATGCTATATCTATATGGGGACTAGGTCCCAAAATGGACCGATCCTGACCATGTTTGGTAAAGTCTCTTGTATTTTGCAAAAATATATACAAACAAAATTTGAGAAGAATCAGTGCAATATTTTTGTTTTTTGATAGATTTAAGTGAAGATCGGGAAGCAGCTCTATATGGGGCCTATGACTAAGAGTTGTCCAATAGGGATCATTTCTGGACTACTGATTAATGGATGTAATAAATATATACAAACCCAGTTTGACTAAGATTTATATGATAATTTGGATCTTATGGCAATTTATGTTGATTTCATAGGGGTCATTTGTATGGGGGCTAGGTCTGAACATGGACCGATTCTCACCATTTCAATAGCGTTCATCCGACAAAAGCTCATATACCAAATTTTATCGAAATTTATTCATATTTGCGACCTGCAGTTTGATTACAAGCTTTACATGGACACACAGACGGACGGACGGACGGACTTCGTTAAATCGAATCAGCTAGTGATTCTGATTCGATCCGTACAATAAAAGATGGGTCTAGGTCAGATATTTTTGTTAGTTACAAACAGCAGCACAAGTCATTATACCCAAACCACATAGTGGTATTGGGTATAAAAACAAAAATTGCCAAATCCGTTAAAATAAAAAATCGCTAAAACCAAAAATTACAAAAAAACACAACTTGCTAAACGCCAAAAGAAAAAATAACTAAATAACTAAACTAAATAACTAAAGCCAAAAATCATTAAAATCAAAAATTGATAAAACCAAAAATTACAAAAAAAAAACAAACATCGCTAAACCAAAAATCGCTAAAATCAAATAACGCCTAAATCAAAAATAACTAAAAAAACAAAAGTCGCAAAAGTCAAAAATCGCCAAAATCAAAGATAACTGAAAAAAAAACAAAAGTCGCCAAGTCAAAAATCCTCGAAATCAAAAATCGCAAATATCCAAAATCCCTAACTAAAAAAAACAAAAGTCGCAAAAGTAAAAATCGCTAAAAATCAAAGACAACTGAAAAAAAAACAAAAGTCGCCAAGTCAAAAATCCCCGAAATCAAAAATCGCAAAAAATCCAAAATCCCCAAAAGCGGAAATCACAAAAAAAATCGCCAAAATCAAAAATAACAACAAAAAAAAACACACCTTGCCGAATCGAAAAATCGCGAAAAAAACGAACAACGCCAAAATGAAAATTGAATAACAAAAATTGCCAAAATCGAAAACCACAAAAAACAATATCAATATCAAAAATAGCAAATTGCATTAATCGCTAAAGTCAAAAATCGCCAAAATCTAAAATCGCAAAAACAAAAATCGACAAAGTCAAAAATTGCCAAGTTTAAATAAAATTGTTTTCTTCAAAATATATTCACAGTTTTTTATTTCGCTACGATGGATGTAGTGAAGCTCGTCGGGTTACAGCTACTATCTAATAAAATTAACCAGTAGTTTTCTCTGTGATAAGTCATTTCTACTCGAAGTGGGCCTCGGTAAGCTGATAAATATATAGCAGCAGGAGTGCCCCGTGGTCAGTTTTATTTCTAGTGCCCCACAATATTAGCATTTCTGTCCTCAGGAAATCATTACGTAGTAATGTGAAATTTTATGCCGATGATGCTTCTGCAAAGCGTATCCCCATCCAAGTAAGACGATGCACCTAGAATAATCTGACCTGGCATACAGATGGCGTCAGTAGTTAAGAAAATAGCACTTTGGTGAAAAGTAGCATTCTTAAAGTTTCAACGCGCCATCAAACGTAAATGATTTCAGTGAATATGTAAATATAGAAAAAATTTGTCGCCGCTTTGTAATTCAATTATTTCATTTGAAGCAAAAAAGTATGCTGCTTCATTTACGACTGTAAAATTAATGGATGCCAGAGTTTAAACGAGGCCGTATGAGCTGCCAAGATGAACACAATAGTGGTCGATCAATTGAGATGGCCATGATTGAAACGGTTAAGTAAATCCACAAAACGATACTGGATGAAGATCAATGAGCTAGCTGAAACGATAGGCATTTCAAAAAGTGCTATAAATCGCATATTGACAGAAAATTTGGTGCCGCTTTTGCTTACAGTCGAACAAAAACAGCATCGTGGAGATATTTCAATAGAGTGCTTGGCGCTGTTTCACCACAATAAAGCCGAGTTTTTGCATCGACTCATAACCACGGATGAGACATGGGTCCATCAGTTCACAACTTAGACATAGGAAAAGTCAAAACAGTGAGCTGAAATCGAAGACTCGTATCCAAAGAAGGCGAAGATATTTCCATTTGCAGGCAAGGTTACGACATCTGATTTTTGGGATGCGCGTGGAATAATTTTCCCAATAGGATTGGCGACTATTATGCAAGCTTATTGCAGCGTTAAATTAATGCAATAAAAGAAAAATGTCGCACTTGGCAAAAAAAAAATTTTGTCTCATCAAGACAATGCACCAGCTCACTCATCCACTATTGCGATAGAAAAAATCCATGAAATAATCTTCTAATTGCTATATCACACTCCTCGGAGGTAAAAGATTTGTCAACAGTGAAGAGGTAGAGTCTGCGGTTGATGACCATTTTAATGAGCTAAACATTTCTTACTATAAACGGGGTATAAAAGCTATTGAATATCGCTGTAAAAAGTGTATAGAGGAAGAAGGATATTGTGTTGAGGAATAGAGAATGTTTTTCCCACATTTGTTGCGTTTTATTTGTCAGGTCAGGCCGTCCTGGGATCACTCTCGTACTTCAACAGGTGTAAAATTAAAAAACTGTTTTAAATTTAATAAATTTCCTAAAAGAAAGACCTCTCTTAAATTGTTTCAGCAGGGAACGGAAATTCTTTTTCATAATCAATAACGCTAGATGAGACACTGGCTAAGAAGTACCACAGCAGTTCGCTGTGGTTGGACCCTGCATCCTCATCTTAAAAAAAAATCGAAACTGGGTATTAAAAAAAAACTTCTTTTAAACAATTTGTATATCAGACCTATTCTTATATGTGGCTGTGTTATCCAAATAACACTGAGCACTATTATAAACACTATAGAACGTCAAACCATTCAGAGGTTTTACTGTACTGATCTAGTATGTTCACTCTGACTTGAAATTTCTTACCCTACAGCATGGCTGTTCTACAGTCTTATTATTGAGATTCAGAACTCATTTTTCTATATGTTCTATATATAACGTTTCTAGACAGAATCATTGAAAGACATCTATAATATTAATAGGCAAGGCGATTTCTTGTGACCGATGATTTGTTAAATAGTTTTCTCCCGATTTTGACCAAACGTATCTTATTTGAAAGGTATTTCTTTTAAGCTTACCACTAGACTTGCAGATTTTAATTTTTATATATTTTTTTTTTTTTGGAGTTATGATAATTAAAAGCTGCTACTAACCCATACATAAAACAATACTATGTGTGTGTTATTAAAATTTGTTAGTGTGTTTGCAAAAAAAAAAAAATGAGTTTTTTTTTCATTTTATAATAGGTAAGGCGATTTCTTGTGACCGATGATTTGTTAACTAGTTTTCTACCGATTTTGACCAAATGTATCTTATTTGAAAGGCATTTCTTTTTAGCCGACCACTAGACTTTCAGATTTTATATTGTTTATATTTTTTTTTGGAGTTATGCTAATTAAAAGTTGCTACTAACCCACCCATACATAAAACTATACAACGCTATGTGTGCGTTTATTAAATTTGTTAATGTGTTTGCAAAAAAATGAGTTTGTTTTCTTCATTCACAATAATAATTGTGTTGAATTGAAAACTTATTTTGGACATAATTTATTATATGAAAAAATAAAATTTGCACTCGAATTTCGAGGGCTGGATATTACTAGCAGAACCCAGCCCTCAAAATTCAAGTGCAAATTCTAGGAAATTTTATTTTTTCATTTAATAAATTACTGGCCGTAAGGTATGCTAATTAATTTTAGCCAATTCACAATCCAACACTTATTTGACTTATGTATGTCCAAAATAATTTTTCAATTCAACACAATTATTATTATGAATGAAGAAAACAACTCATAATTTTTTTTGAACACGCCAAAAAAATTAAAAATCTGTAAGTCTGGTGGACAGCTAAAAAGAAATACCTTTCAAATAAGATACGTTTGATCAAAATCGGGCGAAAACTGTGGAACAAATCATCGGTCACAAGAAATCGTCTTAGCTGTTAATATTATAGATTAGTTTTATTTTATTTGTATATTTTGGCTCTAGTCTTTTTCTCATTGGTCGTCGTACAATCGTTTTTCCATCAATAGTATTCCAATTCCGTATTGGCCAGTTCAGGTGTTCTTTAGCAAAATTTATGCGAGGCAGATGATTTTTCTCTGATATCAGTGGTTTCTTCACAGGACATTATCAACTAAGATCAGCAAATATTCGAGCACATATTTTTAGTTTCAGATTGTTAATGAACATATTAGGTAGCATTTTTTTAAACCCTCTTGCTATTAAATTACTCTTCTTTGACCCGTTTTACAGATAGTTATAATTGATTATACCAAAACCATTAAAGATTTGCATAATCCGAATAACCATGATTTTATTAATAATTTTTTCAGCAGACACAATATTTTAAATTTTGTGTTTTCTGTTCTTTTAGCCTGTATTAACCACATGATACATACAAGCCATGAATTTTTCTAGTATCAAGGAAATGGTGTAAAACAATATAGTTGCAAAGCAAATCACTCACACAGACAATAAACATGTGGCTTTACGTTTTAATGTACTTGTATGTGTTGGTAAATGCAAGCATACATATTTATGTATGCGCGTACTTGAATTGCATATTGTTGCACAGCCCCATAACCACTAGTGCTGGCTGGTACTGTTAGTATATGTATGAGGGTATTCAGTGAACATAAAGGACTGTATTCAGTCAATTCAAAACTGAGTTGTGGCAGTCGGTCAGCAGATAAATCAATTATTGTAAGAGGACTTATGTATGCTTTAGCAAGTTTCTCTCTTTTTTCCGTTTTTTTTTATTTGCACTATCTATGGCAAAAGCATAGTAATATTTGTGAGTACAGTGTAGACAAGAGAAAAAAACTGTCACATTCAGCACTTTTTTTTGTGGTAAAAGGAGAGGAGTGAGGCCATACAGTTAGGTCTTTTCGTACACTAAAAATGAGACTTTATGTCTGGTTTTATTGTTGAGTGCACAACAGTATTGAATTTTTGTCGAATTGTTTGTTATAACTAAATCGTTTATTTGAAAATGTTTAAAAAAAACAAAATAAATTTTAGTTTATGAGTTTATTATACCAATTTTCATTTAAAACATTCATGTGAATTTGCGACCCTGTCGGAAAAGTTTACAATTCATGAGCAATAGCATTAAAGGCAAAGATGGCGGGCAGTTGTTAAAGAATTGAATCATTTTGGAATTGTCGAGATGTGAAAGACTTTTTATCATGGTTCAGAAAATACACACATGAAACACACAATGTTCTGTTCAAAAGCAGCCAACACATATCTTTATTTTCATATCAATTATGTGCGTTTCTAAATTTTCTACGGTGCCCAACACAACCATGACTGTGTTCGTTTTAATATTTCGTTATTTAAGTCGTGTTTAAAATATAACTGAACTCGAACCTGTTTATTGTACATGTTCTGTTTTTTCTCACTACACGAGCCACAACACGACTTAAAATATAACTGAACTCGAACCTGTTTATTGTACATGTTCTGTTTTTTCTCACTACACGAGCCACAACACGACTTAAAATATAACTGAACTCGAACCTGTTTATTGTACATGTTCTGTGTTTTTTTTCACTACACGTACTAGAACATGAACTTCAAATAAAGCAACACTCAAAAATGTGTGCTTTATGTGTGATTGAAACAAAAAGTATGTGATACAAAAATGTTCGTGTAAATAACGAAATATTAAAACGAACACAGTCATGGTTGTGTTGGGCACCGAAGAAAATTTAAAAACAAACATAATTGGTATGAAAATAAAAATATGTGTGTGTTGGTCTAAGTTATGTTTGTTTACATATATGTACGAGTTTTTTATTCAGTGTGTGTTTTTTTCTGAACTCTGCTTTATATAGAATAAGATTTTTTGTTATTTTTATTTTTAATAAAATTTCGAAAACCTTCAATAGTTCCAATTTTCAACAGTCTTAGGGAATGTTGGATATGAAACAGTAAAACTGCTCGAGGCATACATTATTTTACTCTGCTCGAGGCATACATTATTTTAAAACCTTCTTAGCTTTCTATAACCTCTAAGGGCAATTGTAAAAGTAAAACCAAAGCTATAAAACAATGTTTACTGATAAAAAAAATGGAGAAAAATATTTAAAAAAATTTTTTTAATTCAAGCGAAATTAATATTTCTTTCTGTAATACAATTTTTTTAGGGAAAACAATTTATTAAAAATATTTTTTTAAATACAATCTTTATATCTTTGGTTTTTGAAGGCCCCTATTTTATGAGGTTTTATAGGTCATTTTAGAGCTATAAGAGTCATTTAACACTGTCAAACATTTTCGGCGTTATTGTCTGGGGGTGTGAAATTCCAAGTTAGGGTTAAAGTACTAGGCCAATGTAATAAATTCCCAAATGGTTTGGCGTTCTTATATATTTTTTTTCCCTTATATTGATGTTTGTTTCCTCAATTTTTCAGCTATAACTCAGTAATCATTGGTGATTTCTCATTTCATTCTTCAGCAAAATTGTAGCTAAAGCTTAAATAACTAATCTATAATATTAATAGGGAAGGTGATTCCTTGTGACCGATGATTTGTTCCACAGTTTTATCCCGATTTTGACCAAACGTATCTTATTTGAAAGGTATTTGCTTTTAGCTGTCCACCAGATTTGCAGATTTTAAAATTTTTACATTTATTTGTAGTAAATTGCATTTAAACTTGCTATAACACATACATAATATTATACAATGCTATGTGTGTGTTTATTAAATTTGTTAATGTGTTTGCAAAAAAAAAAATGAGTATGTTTTCTTCATTCATAATAATAATTGTGTTGAATTGAAAAATATTTGGGACATAAACCAATATTTAATAAGTGTTTAATCGTGAATTGGCTAAAAATTATTAGCATAGCTTTAGGATCTTTATTAAGTGAAAAAAATAAAATTTTGCTAGAATTTGCACTCGAATTTGGAGGACTGGGATCTGTTAGGTTTTATTAATGTATTCACGTAAAAAATATATATGTATATGTTTGATTTAATATTAAAAATAGCACTCATACGTAAGCATCTCTAATACCCTACTAATAATAAATAATCGTATGTCTTAAGACATAATTTTGCTCGGAAGGGTCATGAAAATATTTAATGGAATTATACTGAACCAGTAGCTCTGAGTTATTAAGAGAATAAAAAATTTTATAACAAGTAATCGTCGTAAATTCGGTTATACCATCCACTTGGGTTTTAGCTATACATTAATATATCGACCAATTGTACTATTTTTAACAAATGTTAACAAAAATAAACAATTTGATAAACTTAATACCGAGTTAGTATTAAAAAGATATTGAATTTTTATCATTTTTTAAGGTGTCTCCATATTTTGTGCCATATCTTAGCACAGTGTTGCTCGATTTCCACGATTTTCAACTCCAACCTACCTGAAGGAATAGCAAAGAATATTATCCCAATTTTACCCAGGTAAATAGTTCATTTTGCGAATGAGCATGATTTCAACAGACAAAGAGACAGACGGATGGATGGACAGACGGACATCGCTATATGAACTCGAATTATTATAAGGATCAAGAATGTATTTATCTTCTAGGTTCGAAAGTGCATTTGTCGATGCTTCACAAATGTCATGTCAAACTGATATTTACCCCCCTTCACAGTGGTGTGGTGGGCATAAAAATGACCACCAAATTTTTACTGAAGTATCAGCCATATTAACAGATTTCATTGACAGAATAAATTTCTTTTTTTCTATAAACACAATATTTCAAAAGACGGTTTTTTAGAAAACAACAAGCACAAACCATTGAAAATTTGCATACTTATTACAGTATTAATTGCAACTAGCAGATTCCAGCCCTAGAAATTCGAGTGCAAATTCTATGAAATTTTATTTTTCATTTAATAAATTATTGACCCTAAAAGTATGCTATGTCCAAATTAATTTTTCAATTCAACACAATTATTATTGTGATGAAGAACATATGTGGTAGCAACTTTATATGAGCATAACTCCAATAAAATTAAAATATTTTAATACCTGTAAGTCTGGTGGACAGCTCAAAAGAAATTAATTTTAAATAAAATCGGGAGAAAATTGTTGAACAAATCATCGGTCACAAGAAATCGTGTTACCTGATAATATTATAGATATGTCTACAGTTTACAGTTAATAACCGAACTTCGGTTTGATTACAATTACAATTCAATTATCTTAACAGCTAAGACTTTATCACAATAGAAAATTGATAAAAAAAAAAAATAAAATTTCTGTGATACAATTGAAAATAAAGTTGTTAAATTTTAAAACAATTCGGCCGAATTTTTTTTTATATAACAATATAACTTAATCTATATATAAGTATAAAAGAGTTGCGAGGATGATGATTGATTATCGCCCAGACAAAACCCTCCGACCCAGAAACTTGAAATTTGGACTGTAGGTTCCTCTCTCGACATTTTTAAAAATTCGTATATTTAGGGGGTAAAAGCGGCCAAAAAGGGGGGGGAAATGGTAACAAATGAATCTAGGAATATGAAATTTGTTGATCCGAGAATCCAACATTGGGTCAGGATTAATTTTTTCCAAATTCTGCCATTTAATGGGAAAAAGCGTCCAAAAAGGGTAAAACTGGTACCTTTTTGCATCTTCTTAACATATTAAAATATTTATATGCATTTTGGTATACAGACTCAACTGAATACGTGGGCATCAGTCGAGTATGAATTTATTGGTAACTCTTACAATGGCCAAAAATGGAAAAAATTTTACATTTGGTACCTTCTAAAGAAAATAATATAAAATATAGTTTGTGGATTCCACTAGAGATAAAAACATCATATGAGAGGAAAACTTTTGGAAAGTCGGATGTTAAGGGGGTAAAAACGGCCAAAAAGGGTAAAACGGTACCTTTTTGCATCTTCTTAACATATTAACCTATTTAGACGAATTTTGGTATACAGACTCCACCGAATACGTGGGCATCAGCCAAGAATGATTTTATTGATAATACTACCGTCTAGGGGAGGAAAAACGGCCAATTAAGGAAAAAAGTTTACATTTGGTATCTTCTATACAAACGAATATAAAATACATTTCATGGATTCCACTAGAGATAGAAACAGCAGATGAGAGGAAAACTTTTGGAAATTCGGATGTTAAAGGGGGGCCAAAAAATAGGAAAACTGATACTTTTCAACTGGTAAATTTTCATTTCAAACTATATTTTTTCTTAAGAAAACAAGTGAGAAAATTATAGTCGGTCTAGACCGATACCCTATGCCATGCGTTCAGAGAAGTGGTCTTAGGCCCAATTAATTGGGTTAAACAGCATAAACCAATTCTACGTCGAAAATTGGACCCATCCTGACCATATTAGTTAAAGTCACTTATTTTTTGCAACAACATATACAAACCGATTTTGGGAAAAATCTGTGCAATATTTTTGTTTTTTATAGGTTTAGGTGAATTGTCCTATAGCGTTTATTTTTGGTCTGCGGATCAATGGATGTAATACGCACACACAAACTCAATTCGACTGAGATGGCAAGTTAAGTCAATATCAAACGGGTCATTTGAATGGGGACTAGGTCTGAACATGCACCCATTTTCACCAATTTCAATAGCGTTTGTCTTATAGCTTGAGTTACTTCCTTTCCAAATTAATCCATTGATATTGCAAACAATATTATTTTTTATCTTTATAACTTGAATAACACTGTGGAACAAATTTAGGTTAGCAAAAGCTAGGTCGATTCTGAGAATGAGGGCTGAAAATAGAGGATAAATTAGAAGATCCGTATCGCGGCATTTGTTTATGTTAGTTCGAATTTTTTTTTTTTAATCGGCCTTCGAACTTTGCAGTCAAATGCCGATTTTCACCATATTGTTTATATGGGTTTTTGGCTATAACTCGTCGACTAATTGATATTTTTTGCTAGAGACCTGTGCAACAATTAGAATTTAAAAAAAAAATTGATTTAGAAAATTTTTGTGGTGTTTATGAAGCAAAATGTTGGAAAAATTATTTTTTTTTCATGCTTTTTGAAAATATTTTCCACAAAACTAAGTCTTTTTGCTTTCTGTTTGATCTATAATATGCTTCTCAGTTTCTTCAATAAATTTTATTTGAAAAGAACATGGTCTTAGTCGATAATTTGCGTTAAAAATCCCAAAACCATTAAATAAATAGCGATTTAGGTAGAAGTAATTAAAAAGGGAAGTTCCAAGAATTAAGAATTAGTAAAACAACTTTTTTGTTTTCAACCACCGCGGTGCACCGCACAAGTAGCGATTTTTTTTTTTTTTTTTTTTTTAAGATTGTAGTTGTTCGACCTTTCAAATGTTGATAAATAAAAATACTCGAGCTCGAGGTCCGTTTTAATTATAAAAATATTTTAATTTATTTTCCAATATTTCGACATTCTTCGAATGTCATCATCGGGGAATATCTAAAAAATAATTTAAGAAAACATATCTTTCGTAACATTTATATAAATACATAATAAGTACCAAACATAGCAAATGTAATTAAAAATATAGTAAGTCTAAACACAGTAAGTATATACAATAATAACAAAATAGACTACATCAAAAAACCACTAGATCATCTTAAATATTATTTATAAATATGCACACACAAACTCGAGCTCGAGTATTTTTATTTATCAACATTTGAAAGGTCGAACAACTACAATCTTAAAATAACATTAACGGAGAGCACGCCGTGAAAAACATCAAAATGGTTTACAACAAATTTAAGAAAAACGTCAACATCAAAAGAAACATTAATAAGTACAAAATGGCACGAGACAAGAACTTAAACTTGAGATCAACTATAACGTTCCTGTTACGTTGCAGAAATGAAGGTATTACTCCAAATTTTATTAGTAATTCAACCAAAAATATACATAAGATCTTTGACACAAACGCAACAACCGAATCTACAATAAGACAGACACTTTCAAAATATATCGAAAATTTCCACAACAAAATTCTAAATCTTTTAATAAAACAAAAACACGAACTTTTGAAAATTAATGACGGTGAGAAGGACATGATAAAGATGAAAATAGATAAACAACTAACTGTAGATGAGGCCCATGAACTGTGGAACAGCGAGAGGATTTTGGCGAAGTCCAAGGAGTGGGAAATAAAAGACAGACATAAGAAGAAATTTGAGAAACTTAAAGAACTACAAAGAATACAACTTGAAATCAAATATAATAGGAATTGGTTTATCAATAAGACAAAAACTGTAATTCCTGAAGATATACAGTGGATTCTCTCACTGGGTCAAAAACATGCTTTACCAGTAACAAAGAATGATTTTCCGATTTTTGATTATATAACGGGTGGAGAAGATTTTATTCTAACGATAAGAGATAAGGAAGAACAAGAAATGGCTAGAACGAGATTTACATCTATTATTGACAACCACATTAACAAATTAAAACTTAGCAATAGGGACAAATTTACACATAACGTTATGGAAAAGAGCAGAAGGTTTCTGAGCAATAATAAGAACATATTAATTCTCAATGCCGATAAGGGTAATGTTACTGTTGCTATAGAGAAAGAAGAGTACGATAGAAGAATGAAGCAAATTATTGGAGACATGATGACATATCAGAGATCGATGAAAGACCCAACAAGTGGCCTACAAAGAATAAATAATGAACTAGTGGATGAACTTCTAAGAAACAATATTATTACGGAAACGGAAAAGAGAAGGCTTAAAACTGACACAGCTACGGCTCCGAGGATATACGGACTTCCAAAAGTCCACAAGGAAGGATATCCTTTAAGGCCAATTTCTTCTTGTATAAATGCACCTTCAAGTAATCTATGCAAATACATAACCAGTATTCTAAATAAAATTACGGAAAATTCGAAATATAATGTTAAGGACTCAATGCAATTTAAAAATAAGATTAAAGACTTGACTTTACAAGACGATGAAAGATTAATCTCGTTTGATGTTGTGTCATTGTTTCCTAGTATTCCTGTCGATTTAGCACTTGTTATTATAGAAGAAAAATGGGACGAAATCGCTAAATATACCAACATGACGAAGGGCTTATTTCTACGCATTGTGAAATTCTGCATAAAAGACAACCGATATTTTCAATACGACAATAAGATATATAAACAGAAGAAAGGATTACCTATGGGGTCACCTGCATCACCAATTGTGGCCGATTTGGTTATGGAGAGACTTTTAGATACGGTTGTTGGAAGTTTAACGGAAAAGCCAAGAATTTTGACGAAATACGTGGATGATCTTTTTAGTATAGTTCGGGAAAGTGCAATTGAGGGGGTATTGACAGGCTTAAACAGTTTTCATCATAGCATTAAGTTTACATACGAAAGAGAGTGTAATTATAGACTACCATACCTAGACACACTGGTTATGAGGGAGAAAAACAACACTTTGAAGGTTGACTGGTACCAAAAACCAACGGCTTCAGGCCGAATAATAAATTTCTTTTCGAAGCACCCAAAAAGAATTATTATGAATACTGCCAACAATTTTATAAGAAGAGTACTTAATTTGAGTGACTTGGCATTTCACTACAAGAATAAATTCAAAATAAGAAATGTCCTACTTGACAATAATTTTCCGATTAAACTTATTAATAAATTGATTTCTGACTATGAAAATAATAAAGGAATATACGCTACAACCACTACAGACACCAAAATATACAAATCCCTCACATACGTACCTGAAATATCGGAAAGATTTGAAAAATCTAAACTGTTTGACGGTGAAAACTATAAAATTGCTCATAAAACTGACAACAACCTGGCTAAGATATACAGTAAGACGAAAGACAAAATTAAAATAATGGAAAGATCGGATGTAGTATACAAAATACCCTGTGATGGTAATGATAAGGAAAAATGTGAAAAAGTGTATGTTGGGACGACGAAAAACAAATTAAAAACACGTATATCAGGACACAAATCAGATCAAAAATCAAGAGATATTAATACACAAAAAACGGCGTTGACAAACCACTGTGTTCAAAATAAACATACACCAGATTTTGATAATGTGAGCGTATTACAAACTGAGAATAACTATAGACGCCGCTTTATGCTAGAGATGCTACATATTATAAACATACCAACAACGAAGAGAATTAACTGTAAGGCTGATGTGGAGAATTGTGCTCAGAGCTACCGTCATTTAATAAACAAAAGAAAGGGTTTAATGCAATAAATAGTTATAAGTACATTCAGTGCAATAATAGAGGACGAGATGTCAACAAGTTAATAGTTTTTATGTAAACATTAAATGTAAGTTTGTGTGTGCATATTTATAAATAATATTTAAGACAAGGTTCAGAAAATACACACACGAAACACACAATGTTCTGTTCAAAAGCAGCCAACACATATCTTTATTTTCATATCAATTATGTGCGTTTCAAAATTTTCTACGGTACCCAACACAACCATGACTGTGTTCGTTTTAATATTTCGTTATTTACACGAACATTTTTGTATCACATACTTTTTGCTTCAATCACACATAAAGCACACATTTTTGAGTGTTGCTTTATTTGAAGTTGATGTTCTGGTACGTGTAGTGAAAAAAAACACAGAACATGTAAAATAAACAGGTTCGAGTTCAGTTATATTTTAAGTCGTGTTGTGGCTCGTGTAGTAAGAAACAACAGAACATGTACAGTAAACAGGTTCGAGTTCAGTTATATTTTAAACAGTTATATTTAAAACTTCGAAGAATGTCGAAATATTGGAAAATAAATTAAAATATTTTTATAATTAAAACGGACCTCGAGCTCGAGGATTTTTTTTTTATTTCATACAAGCGAACTAATTTCAAAAATGAAGATTCAGTTAAGACTCGAAACTCAGCTGAAGCTGATGTCTTTTAATTTTCGCTCGGTCGTGATAAAATTCGCTATTAATTTTTTTTTGGAACTTATTTCATTTTGTGAGTGATTTAAGTTAAGTGCATCGGTTTCATAAAAATAACAAAAAAAAAAAAACATTGTATAATATATATTGTATTAAAAATGTCGGAACCAAAATGTAAAATGGACCATTTTTGTAATGTTTGTGGACATTTCATAGCAAGCGATGAAAAATGTGGCAATGCGATTGATTTTTTTTTTTTTTGAGCCTATAAACAATATTTCTCGCAAGAGTTTGTCACTGATGTAAACTATGCGCCTAAAACGTTTGCTTTAATTGCTGTTCAACTCTTATGCACTGAAAAAGTGAAAAGAAGAAAGCTATGCCTTTTGATATACCAATGATGTGGTACAACAGCCCGCATCAAGAAGAAAATTGTTATGGATGTATCAACTACCATAAAACTTTGAATAGAAGGAAAGCAAAGAATAAAACTTATGTAGCAGTGCCAAGTATCCAATTACCATTACCGCACTCAGAATTCGTTCCAGTACCAACATACCGAAGTATTGATCTTCAAACAGATATCAGTACTACAACCGCCGCTGCTACATCCATGGATTTCTTCTTAGAATACGACCCTGGTGAAGGTACATCCTATGAAACATCAAAGGACCCATTCCTAGTCACACAAAACCAATTGGATGGAATTGTTGCAAATTTGTGTTTGACTCAGAAAAAATCAGAACTACTGGCTTCATTTTTGAAAGGAAATAATTTGCTGGCGAAAGATAGCAAAGTAACAGCATATTGAAAACGCCAAAAAGAGTTGGAAAATTCTTCAATGTGAATGATGCGAAAAATTTCGCTTATTGCAACGATACTGAAAAGTTAATGGAGACGATAGGGTTAACCTATAAAAATACGATTGGCGTTTATTCATCGATAGTTCACTAATCAGCTTAAAAGTTGTGCTTTTGCACAAGACAAATAGAATGCCTTCTGTTCCGATTGCGTACAGCACTGACACTAGTGAAAATTTCGATAATTTGAAACACATTCTGGAAGTAGTCAAATATAATAGTTTCATTGATTACAGGCTTAACAGCATCTGGCCGTCCAAAATATCCGTGTTTTTGTGCGATTGGGATTCAAGATACAGAGAAGGTATTAAAGGAAGAATCCAGTACAAACAGCATAACCAGAATAGTCGCATTGGACGGAAATGGCCTAAAGACAATAGGCTACATGAAAGTCTTGTTCCTGAAATGAAAATTTTGTTTCCGTTGCTCCACATTAAACTTGGCATTGCTAAAAAATTTTCAAATGTACCGCAAAAAGATCAGAAGTATTCCACCGCTTAAAAGACATTTTCTCAAGACTAAGTAACGCCAAAATTCAGTAAGGGGTTGTTAATGGTCCCGACATACGGAAACTAATGAGTCGTCAAGATTTTGACCAAGTTCTGACAGACCGAGAATCAACCCTAGTACACATCCTGGGGTGCGTTAGCACCCCAACGCTACTTTGTACGCTCATACATTTTTTGTTTTTAATTTTTTTTGGCTGGGATAAAAAATCAGTGAACGAAATTTATTTTTCTTTCCATTTCTAGCGTTTTTTCGATCCATGGGATCTCTCTAATTTTTTTAAAAATTGTTTTTTAAAAAACTCCACCATGTCAAGTAGAAAAATCTCACTTTTTACCATTTATTGAAATAGGATGAATAGGGTTCATTGAAAACCCACAAAAAAAAACAAGTGAAAAATAAATGAGAAATTACTTTTGTATGTTAGGTAATTCTGGAAGACATCCGACGCAAATGTCGTTGTGGTGGCGAGGACAGCAATTTTTTCCACAAACATCGCATGTGGTTTTAGTCTTCTTGTCATCCTTCCTGGGGCAAAGATGGCATCTGGCCTAAAAATAAAAGATTTAGTTCTAAAAACAATTTAACTCTATTATCATTCAAGTTATTACCTGCTTTCGTGGAAGTTTCTCATCAACTTCGCGTACAACCTGGGAAACTCTCCCCATAATTTTTAGTGCATCCATGCTTAATTTACTTATTGTGTTCCGTCTTGAAATGTGCGCACGGTCGTCCAGTTCTGATTCCATCAGCTCTTCTGCCAGTTCAACCAATTTGTCATTCCTGTATAACTTTTTGTTTCTTGTTGGCGGATTGGAGTGGCGATAAATAATGTCTGTTGCTAAGGCTGCTACGTCCAATAAATTATAGAAAATAACCATTGGCCAGCGTCGAGTTTGACGTGAGCAAGAATAAGTTGAAACCATTTGGTCAAACACATCAACGCCACCTTTTGTTTGGTTATAATCTATAATCATGTTAGGTTTGTTTTGATAACCAGAAATGCCTTTATCGCGATTATGTTGAGTTGATAACAAAACGACTTGTTTGTTTGGTTTTGGAACATAAGAAACCAACGCCATTTTGTCAGAAAAGCCAAATATGGATGATTGGGTTGGACGATATTGCTTTCGATTGTTTACTTTGATGGGCTCGTTATTATTATCAAGAAGCTCTTTGACGACAAATTGTTTTGGGACATCTCTTTTATTTTTTCGAATGGTGCCAAGAATAGTAATTTTTTTGTGGAGCAACTGCCTTGTCAATTCAACGGATGTGAAAAAATTATCTATTGTCAAATTTCGCCCAGTGTAGTAGTATTTTGAAATCAACGACATCACAACATCATATCCACGTCCAAGCCCAGAACTTTGATCAGCGCTGCCAGTGTATATTGCAAACTTCAGTGGATAACCCGTTGAACTATCGTTCATCCACCAGAACTTCAGTCCATATTTAGCTGGCTTACTTGGCATGTACTGCCGAAACTTACAGCGACCACGGAATCCTTTCAATTGCTCATCGATTGTAAGATTTGCAGATGGAATATAGTTTGCAGACAAAGTTTCATTCATTTCAGTCAGTAAAATTTGGACCGGCTGTAAAATGTTTCGATCGGCTGCATACTACCCACGGCGACCAATTGAATCATCGAAACGAAGGAAGGTATTTATTATTTCAAAGCGTGTATAATTCATCACAGCACGAAGGATTGTATGTCCTGTGATGGGGTGCCACAATGTACGCAAACGACGATGGCCGCCTCGCATTGCCCCAATACATAACAATATTCCAAAATATGCATTTAGCTCGTTTAATGTCAATGGCTTCCAAGCACGTTGTGGTGCTCTATTTATATTCAATTTCATGTAAACATCGTTGGCCTTTTCGTTTGTGTATTTGATGATTTCGTTTTTTATTTTCGTATTGAAAATTCGATTGAAAATACCGAGAAGAGACTCATTTTTCAAATTAGCAGCAGGGCCAATAGGTCCACCAGGTCTCAATATATTACTCCCTTGAATACGAGACATTACCGATATCTCGGGCTCTTTCATCCAAATCCGTCCACTGGCAGATACAAAATATTCCTCCTTTGATGTTACATTCACAATAGGCTCTTCATTTGCTAGGAACTCATCTGGTTCAGGCAAATTTTCTATTGGACCTATTGCCTCTGCTACATCTTCATCAATGTCCTCATATTCAGCTGCAATATAAATCGAATAAATTCATTTGAATAAAAACAAATAAAAACTCACAGTCTTCGACTTCATTTTCTGCCACATAATCTGAATCATTATCTTCGTCATCACCGCCAACATCGAAAGGGTCATAATTTTCACCTTCATCAGAGTCCGCTCCCCACAATTCCCTCAGTGCTTCCTCTCTTTCATACTCATTACCGGTATTTAAACGTCTTAGTTGTCTATCCGACACTTAAAATAACAAAAAAAAATAGGTAAATTCCAAATATATTCCATAAAAAATAGAATAAAAGTAACAGTTATAATTAATACTTACTTTTGTCACTTTTCACAACTTTTTTTACTGCTACTAATAATTTTATTATGTTTACGCACAGAGAAACGTCTGAACAACACAGTAGTTAACAACTAACTGTTGTTTCTAGTTGCAATGCAAAAAAACCGCGTGGAATGCGAATGCATATTACTGTTGTTTCTAGTTGCCATGCAAAAAGAACATGGGGTGCGAATGCCAACTGAATCTGATGAGCAAGGCGAACGTTATCACAAAACTGCGCTTCCATTTCAAATAAGGTAACTATAGAGTGTGCATATTTTGAATTCCTAGATTTTTCTAATATCTTTGCCAAAGTGCATAATTTAAACATGTTAACGATTGAAAACTATTTTCGTTTCAGGTACAGAGGAAAGAAATCTCCAGATGCAATACTTGCTGAAATTTGTTGGTGGTATAAAAACACCTTTGAAGAAGAGGAAGACGAGGAAAAAGAGGGAGAAGGGGAAGACAAAAAGGAAATTCCAGAATATCTGTTGGACGAAATTAACGACCTCTCTGATGATGATGACGATGACCAAGATATTAGAAAGAGCAGTGATGTTGATCCACAGCCGCCTGCTAAACGGCAACTGGCCAAATCATTAATTTAATTTATTTAATATTTTTACTTAAAACTTTTCATAACTAACATTTCAAAAATATATTTTTTTCAATGTTTCCTCAAAACCAACACTGAACAAAATTGATACATAAAAAATGAGAAGTAAATTAATATTAAGCTGGAAAACGCAAGTTTTATATTATAATTGTTTTCTTTTCAAATAAAATTTAATGAAGAAACTGAGAAGCATATTATAGATCAAACAGAAAGCAAAGAAGACTTAGTTTTGTGGAAAATATTTTCAAAAAGCATGAAAAAAAAAATAATTTTTCCAACATTTTGCTTCATAAGCACCACAAAAATTTTCTAAATCAATTTTTTAAAAAATTTTTATTGTTGCACAGGTCTCTAGCAATAATTTGGCTTTTACAGATTGAAAAAATATCAATTAGTTGACGAGTTATAGCCAAAAAAAAAAACATATAAACAATATGCTGAAAATCGGCATTTGACTGCAAAGTTCGAAGGTCGATTAAAAAAAAAATTCGAACTAAACAAAAACAAACGCCGCGATACGGGTCTTCTAATTTAGCCTCTATTTTCACCCCTCACTCTCAGAATCGACCTAACTTTTGCTAATCTGAATTTGTTCCACAGTGTTATACGTATGCTATGTGTGTGTTTATTAAATTTGTTGATGTATTTGTAAATGAGTTTGTTATCTTCACAATAATAATAATCCAAAAAAAAGTTGGTTTGTGAATTGGCTAAGTTAAGAAATAAAATTGCCTAGAAACTGCAATCTAATTTCGAGCACTGGAATCTGCTAGTAGCTGTAGTTAGCTTTGATACTAAAATTTTCATAAATCAGAAAGTGCAGTTAATCGATTTGCCAAGTGAAGCATCCATATATTTTTCCAACTGGGTGCGATCTAACTCATATATATTTTTCTCTACACATCAATTCTTAAGTATTTTCTGCTTAATTTAATTGACAAACTCTCGTCTACTTCAATTTAGTTTTGAGAGGAAATGACAAGTAGAATTGTTGAAAAATTCATTTAAAAATAAAATCGAAAAGTAAAGAAAACTACATGAAATTGAAAGTATATCAAATTATTTGTTAATAGACTTTTTTTATAAAATCGCTCCAGAACTAACAATAAAAATCAATTTCAGTTACTATTTTTTTTTTTTAAAGATTTTGCCATCTATGTGCGGTATCAAACATCATATTATCTGCCAATATTAAGTAATAATGATGGTCGGTCACGTGGCCAGTGGCGGTGTGAAGTTAAATGTAATTTGTTATTTATATTGTACGTATTTTTGCTGTGATAGTAGCCCACAAAAGAAAAAGAAAAAAAAAAGAAAGCAAACAAAAATAACTAAATTAAGTGTAAAATGTTATACGTCTTGAAATCTTTAGCTCCCCCATCTCCCTCAAATAAACCACACAAACAAAAACACTTCATCTTCTGGGCTTCCTCATATATGACCATCAAGAGTAATTTAGTAGGAAAATTGAAGCAAACTACTAAACAATAGAAAATTGTTATAAAAAGAAAATAAATATATATAACGATACAACAGATATCTAAAAGTGGTTGTTGTTGTTGTTGTTATTTATCATAAAAAAAAAACTAAATGAACTCAAATGTATTTGTGTCACAAATCCATCACTCTGTCACAGTAAATGGTCCATGAGTCGCTATTTCTATCACCATTACCTCCCACCCTCCACCTCCCACCACTACTATTTAATGTTTTGAGGGCAATCACATTATATTTTAAAGTTAAACTTAAATAGCATTAAGTTAAAATGTATTTTGTAAAATAATTTATATAAGGAAAAAATTAATATCAAAAAAATCTTGTACTAGTATGATTTATCTAAGCAACGACTTCGAATCCCAAAATATTTTCATTGTATTTGATTTCTGTAAAACTAAACAACAGAACAATTTTTGAATTCAAAAATTTTCACTATTCTAATTTATTTTTTTTACTTTTAAAAGTTTCAAATCAAATTGTGAATATCCTTAATGCTTAAAGTTTTCTATGCTATTATGCTACAATATTTCCAAGTACAATAGCAACAACTGACACAAAAGGAAATTGAAAGCATCCGTGAATTGCTACAAGTCCTCAAGTTATCCACTAAAAGACATTTAATAATGTCGAATATTTTTGGAAAATGTCGAAAGAAAACTTAATCGCAAGTGTAAGCCAAAATGCCAGGGATGACCAATTTAGAAATTGAAATTTTGTAATTGATTCATATTAGTTTTATCCAACTTCAATGGCCATAGGTGGCAACATAACCCGGCAAAAAAAGTGAAGCCAATCAATTTTTTATTGCCTCCTAAATAACAACCTCATTAGATATGGTTCCAAACAACTATCAAAAATTTAATTTTCATAATAAACGGAAATAATCCCAAAATATATTGGGAATTTAAAATTGAAATCGAGAAATCTATAATATTAATAGCTAGGCGATTTCTTGTGACCGATGTATGTTTCACAATTTTACCCCGATTTTGACAAAAAATTTATTATTTGAAAGGTATTTCTTTTTAGCTCTTACCCAGATTTATAGATTTTCATCGTCTGGAATATTTTTTTGGAGTTATGATCGTTTAAAGATACTGCTAAAACATACATAAAATTGTACAATGCTAAGTGTATGTTTATTAAATTTGTTAATGTGTTTGTGTTAATGTGTTGAGTTTGTTTTCTTCATTTAAAATGAGCTAAATTGGGAAGCATACCTTTAGGGTCTTTATTAAATGCAAAAATAAAATTTCCTAGAATTTGCACTCGAATTTCGAGTGCTGGAATCTGCTAGTTTTAATAATTATAAACAAATTTAAGAAAAGAATTTATAAAAAAAAAACAAGTACAAGTGATAAATTCAGCTGTGCCGAATATTTGATGCCCTCCACCTGGGTGTTAAGTTTATTGCACTATTTACAACAAATTCAAACAAAATGTTTTAAAAAATAAGCAATCATTAGACATATTCCAAGACATATAATGGCACAATGATGATCAATTTAACACATTTTAAATGCCAGTCTGCTCGAAATCATAATAAAAAATAATGTCCTAAGTTTACTCAAATGAATGGATCATTTTGTAAGTGAGCGCGATTTGAACAGACGGACAGACAGCGGACCGACGCACAGTGGGATTTCTTCATACAAGCTGCTGCAAAAAATCGAAGGAATCGAGGTAGTGCTTTGAAATTTGGCACACATCTCTCATACTGCCAAATTAGATGAAAAATAAATTTTTGTTAAAATCCGCCCACAACCACGCCTACCTCCCATATAACGTCAAACTAAAAATCGTTTGTTAGATTTATCGTCATTTTTCAGACATATTGCAATTACTACTGTAATTAATATGCAATTTTTTAATTTTGTTTAAATGGTGCGTGGTAAAGAAGAAGAAAGCATATATTTCAAAAATTCATAACTGCACTGTATTCTTAATCGGACCGGTTTCTGGCATTTCAGCCTTCATCAGCGATTTATTGAACATTGTGATAATTGTTATCTTTTAATTGAATAGATTGTTTCTATATGAAAATTTTTTCTACTTAGGGCGGCCGTGAGGTTTCGAACCATGAACCTTCTCACATACACTCGTACTTGCACTTTTTGGTCAGCGCTTTAACACACTCACCTAAAGTCAGGCCTACGAGCAGTGTGGTTAGTTTTCACATTTCGTTGTATTTTCCTTATTTTCACATCTATGTTAATAAAAATTACTACCAGTGGTTGCATTTGAGTCCTCAATTATATTACAATTTTAATTGCCATGCCCAACGCCCATATAACAATTTTAATTTTTCAAGATTTTCGAAAACACAGATATAATCCTTTGTAGTTCGTGATCGATGTGAAGCAGCAGTTACATCTATATAAATAACTAAAGACGAATATGTTAGCATAACATTTGCAAAAAATTAGGAGGCCATAGCTTACCGTTTCTCTTTAATTAACCAATCATTCAAAATAAAAGCCAAATTTTTACTATAAAATTATCCATTGTTTGGGACACATAGAGCATTTCTCAGTGCATACTTTTAGGGATGTGGAAAAACACAACCAAACCATAATGTAAATAAGCAAACAAGATTCAGTCGGCTTAACACTAGAAAATTCATATTGTGGTGTATTTTTATTTATTGTTTTATTTTTTCTTATGTTTTTTTTTTAAATTGCTAAAAAATAATCTTTAACCCAAAATAACCCAAAAAAAGTTTTTTATTAAATAGACCTATGGGAAGTAAAGCCGCATCCATGATGTCTTTGCCATGAATAAGTATTTTGTGAACTGTAACCGGCATGTAATACCAGCTATATTGTTCTACAAGAGCTTCGCCGTATCCCAAGCGAAATTCTTGAATTTGGATGTATTTATTCACTGGCCGCACATTATTATTTGCAGTATAATTCGAAACCGATCAATAAGTTCTTCTTTGACTCCAGTTATGTCAGCAACAACTTGAGGATTCGAAAATAAACGCCTGGACGTGTTGCCAACGTTTGAAGACCCAGTTCCCTGTTGAACAGCGTCTACTCTTATGCCCATCTGCTCTTTTAAGGCCATTTGAAGATGTGCCTGTAACTGTTTGAGCCGTCTTACCATCGAACATTGTGAAGACTAAATTGTGCTTTACCGTAAATTGTTTACCACACGCTACAACTTCAGTATGTGTGAAAGCAGAAATATCTGAATTAATTTTGCCAACAACGCTTAGCACCTTTTCTTTCGTTTCCTTAGCGAATTCAAATTGAATAGGACGACAGTATCTAGTTGATGACGGGGTTTTATTTCGCCAGTATTCCTCTCCAGCAGTTGACTGTAGACTTAATGGCACCAAAGATGCTAGTAACAAGTTTTTGTCGCTTACATCAGCGGCTAAACTCTGGTTGTATTCTACATGACCAGAGGAACCATCGCAACCCCATTTAGACGTTAAAGTTAACATTGTTTCCTCCATACCATTTATTTCTTGATTTGAAAAAGTTTTAAATAAACGGCTTATCGTATGATCCAATAAACTTTCAAGCTAACAGACGCATCTTTGTCACTTATTTGAATGTCATTCGGGTAGCAGTTTTCTTTTTCGTCTTTAACTTTCGCATACGATGGTAAAATATCGCATCCTTCTTCTTTCAGAAAATGTTTAATACTTTCGTATTGATATTTTGTTAGGTCTGCATCCATCATCATGGCAAGTGCAGCAGAACAGATGTAAGATTGACTTCCTACGTTACTCTCTCCTACTTTACTAGCCTTCTCCAAATGCTGTTGAGAATGTTGTGATGCTAAACCAGCAGCTTTATACCTCATTGCGCGATTTCGGCAATCATCAAAATCTTTAGCTGACCTTCCCGCTGATTTTGAACAACTCGGTCGATCATCGAGTAGGACTACTTCAAATGTTTCTAATTAAAAATTAATATGTAAAATTATAACGTTAAAACTAAGCAAATAAAAATTTCTGAAGTCCGAGAGCAACAAATAACGTTTAAGCATGATGCGTGCATTCATTGCATTTATTTGGATCTTAACTTTCATTCTTAATACGTACTTTTTAGCCAAGATTCATTTTTCTTAAAAAAATAATCACGACTACGCGCACATTCCTGTAGTCTCTTAGAAAAGTGTCCCAAAAACCGCTTTTGAATTGCGGCTTTAATATCTTCAATTTCTTTTTTTGTTAAAAGCGAATTTTTCGATTTAATGTAATCGCTTAGCAAATCAACATTGGTACCACAACGAATAAGCTCCGTAGCTAGATCAAAATACGTAACTGCAAAACTATATATTTTATTAATTGTTTATAATACAAGAGCTCGATTGAAATTTTTTCCGACAATACACTTTTTTGTTTTGTACTTTTTTTTTTTTTTTGTTTTGTTTATGTGTATTTTTCGTTTTAGTTTTTCCTTATGCACTTCTTTTAAATAGCTAAAATAATCATTAACAAATTTTTGATATTATTGATAGCATTCAAACACATGCGCCTTAAAGTCTACATCATTTTACATCGTGTTTCTTTGAATTACTGGAATGAAATTTGGTGTGACTTATTTTATACAATTTATAACTTTGTTCAACAATTGCAGATATTAGCAGAAAATTAGTTGTTAAATCAAAAGAATACACTCCAACCTTTAATTTTTTTTGCAACCAGAACACCGAGGTAGACCAAGGCAACTTTTTTTTTGTACAAGAAAAACAAGAAACACTAACTTTTTGAGTGCCTTCATAAAAGCCTGAATATCTTTTTAACTGTTATTGTTATCCAAGAATTTTTTTGCAAAATTAATGCTGAAATACTATATTTTGCAAATATACTTCCGTCAAATAGATGCGACAAAAAGAAATTGTTTTTCCAGGCCATTGAAATGCATGAAAATCTGTGGCAGTTACTGGAGAGTTTCCTTTATATGACTTTACCGCGTTATTTTGTACAAAAAACAATATTTTAGAAAAAAAATTATTTTCTATTTCTCTTAAGTAGACAATTCGTTACAAAACTGCATCATTACATTTTTGATATTCTACATCCGAAAAACGGTATTTTTGCCGGCAAAATCCCAGTGTGCGACGTACCAGCAGACGGACATCGCCATACCGACTCGAGTTGTTATAACGACCAAGAATATTTTACATACCTAGTGGGGTCACAAGTTCATTTTTCGATGCGTTAAGAATGGAATAAAATCTGATATATCCACTAGGGTGGCTCTTAATAAAAAAAATGTTCAAACTCTCGGTTTCACCCCCTAGAAAAAATTGAGAAATACAAAGTTTTGGGCCAATCAAAGAACATATAGTCGTGGTGGCCCTTCATGATATGGAGGAAAAAAAAGTGTTCAAACTCTCGGTCTCACCCCCTAGAAATATGCGAATAGCAAACAAACTGAGAAATATAAAGTTTTGGGCAAATCAAAAAACATTTAGTTGTGCCTCAACGCGATTGAAAATTTCAAGTGTGTTTTATATGGGGAAAGTATGACTTTTTTTCAGATATTACGAAAATTTCGTTCTTTAGTTAAATTTTTCTGACATGCTGTTACACGATTCGAGATCAGTGTTAAATTATCCTTTCAAAAAGCTATAAAACTTAAAAAACCGAATAAAACCTCGCCAAAAAATAGCAAATGCCCCAGACAACTTTTGTGCCAAAAAAAAACTAGGTCATGAAATTTGATGACATTTGTTTCAACTTTGAGAAATTGATTAAAGCCATAATTTTTTTTTTTTTTGGTCTCTATACTTGTAAGGACTCAGATATGAAGTATTGTTTTATTACCGCCATGTTAACCTATTAAGCATTGAGACCGAAACTGAAAATTTTTTTTATAAAATTTTTAAAACTCCTTTTTCAAGTTTTGAAAAATTTTCTTAAACAAAATTTAAAAAAATGGATCTGGCACTCTAAGGTTTTCTTAAGCACATGTTAACCGTGTGAATTTTCAAGTAAATCCCTATGCCAGAATTTTTTTGACAAGGAGTTTATTTTTGCGGATTACGACAAAAATGGGATTTTTGTAAAATATTCTAAAAATGTACTCTTTCTAAATAGTTTGTACCAAAAATTCATCACTTTTCTACTTTTAAATGTCATATTTTATCTTAATAGCCTAGGGTTTCGGAAAAAAATAATATGACCCCATTAACCCTTTTGGAATTGGGGTCACATATGACCCCAAACTAATAAAAGACAATTTATTCAAAAAATTCAAATATTTTTTAAGTGCTTAAAATATAATAACGAAATGTGAAGAACATCCGTTCCTAAAATTTGGAATAAATCCGAGAAGGCCAGCTTTAGATTTTAAGATATTTTTCAGAAATAAAATTTAACGAAAACGAGTTTTTCTCTTAAACTCGATGAAACCACTATTAAGAATTTAAGAAAAATAAGTCGGTTAATTTTTATTCATTTAACCATTCAGTGCTCCTGGGATCAAAATAATCCATCCTTGCTGCAATTATCTGCTTATTGATCGCGAATATATATTAAAACAACTTTTAACCAATTTTGTTAAAAATTATTTTATTATGTAATAAAGTAATAGTTGAATTTCTTGCGGTCTCACCCACCAATTTGGTGGATATTGATAAAAAAAAACACCAAAAAAAAAAAACTCGTTTTCGGTAATTTTTATTTAAAAATATCTTAAAATCCAAAGTTGGCCTTGGCAAATAATGGGTTAACGTTCTCGGATTTATCTCAAATTTTAGGAACGGAAGTCCTCCACATTTAATTATTATATTTTAGGTGTCGCATCTAAAAATTCAATAGCACTTTGAATTTTTTGAATAAATTTTATTTTAGTAGCTTGGGGTCATATGTGAGCCCAATTACAAAAGGGTTAATGGAGTCATACTATATTTTTCTGAAACTATGGACTATTAAGATAAAATATAACACTTTAAAGTAGACAAGTGATGAATTTTTGATACAAAGTATTTAGAAAGAGTACATTTACAGAATATTTTACAAAAATCCCATTTTTCTCGAAATCCGCAAAAATAAAATTCTTGTCAAAAAATTTCTGACACAGGGATTTACCTAAAGATTTACACAGTGGATCTCTAACATGCATTTAATAAGACCTTAAAGAGCTAGGCCATTTTTTTAAATTTTGTTTAAGAAAATTTTTCAAAACTTGAAAAGGGAGTTTTCAAAATATTATCAAAAAAAAAAATTCCATTTTCGGTCTCAATGCTTAATAGGTTAACAAGGTGGTAATAAAACAATACTTCATATCTGAGTACTTACAGATATAGAGAATAGAATAAAATGTTGGCTTTAATTAATTTAAGTTGAAAAAAATGCCATCAAATTTCATGATCTAGTTTTTTTTTTTGGCACAAAAGTGGTCTGGGGCATTTGCAATTTCTTCGCGAGTTTTCATTCGATTTTGAAGTTTTATAGCCTTTTGGAAAGATAATTTAATGCTGATCCCGAATTATATAACAATTTGTCGGAAAAATTAAACTATTGAACGAAATTCTCGTAAAATCTGAAAAAAAATTAATATTTTCCCCATATAAACACCCTTGAAATTTTCTAAATGTTTTTTGATTGGCCCAAAACTTTGTATTTTGCACTTTTTTGCTATTCGCATATTTCTAGGGGGTGAAACCGAGAGTTTGAACACTTTTTTTACTCCATATAATGAAGGGCCACCCTTATGGTGATGTCCGTCTGTCCGTCTATGGAAATTAATATCAAGCCCTGAATAGGTCAGCTGGGGTGCTAATGTTTAGTGAAATGATTCACTGGCATCCTGGCCAAATTTCTGTTGAAAAATCATCAAATTTGTTTCAATAGGTCTTGAGATCTCATTGAATATGTAAAAAAAAACTTTTAAAAAAGATATGAAAAAAATATAAAAATATGTTGTTTCTTGTGCGTGATAACTGTGATTGTTGTTGTTGTTTTTGATGTGGTCATTGTGCTAGCAGCATTATTTGAGGAATGAATATTTTCGAAAGTTGCCCGGTGATTATTTTCGAAAGTTTCCCGAATGGGACTAACGGGAAATGAGAGTAGACTATCAGTAGAGAAAAACCCAAAAAGGGTTTTAAACAGTTAACTCGTATTGCTTTTTATAGCGGTTTGAAGTTGGTCTATTTTTAGGAAAATTTTTCGATCTTTTTTTAGTTTTTGGACATTTTAATTTATTTTTTTTTCCAATGAGGTTTTAATTCCACTTTTAGCACATTTTTGTAGACATTTTCTATGCAAAATTGGTGTGTTTTGTTTTAACCTGCATCATATGTGATGTGATCACAGCGCGAAAACTGTAATGGTGCGGCGTTGGTGGAATATCCGCTTCCGTTTCCCTGAGCCTTTGCTGGTCGCACGTGCTGGCGTAGGGGCCTAGCTCGCCGGATGGGTGGGGCCTTGCTCAGGCCCAGGGAAACCGCACTACAGATTTTCACGTGCGATTTAAAAAAAACAACTGTCAAAAAACGGACGCTAAATGGGACGGATGGCCATACTTACCTTGGGATTGGGGACGAGGTGTTCTGCCCCTTTTGCCCTCCCAACCATGTTACCTCGACTCCATCTTACTTGGAGGTAACCCACTGCAATCATAAGATTTGGCTTGGCTTTGGTTTTCTACATGGGTTTAAAACTTTTTTTTATTTACCCTTCATTTTAAGGGTTTTTAAAATTATATATTTAGCAAAATTTATTTTAAATTTTTTTTTTTTTTTTAAATATATTTTAGCAAAATTTTATTTATAGCCAAATTTTAATTTTAGGAAAATTTTAAAGTTTTGTTTTAAAAAATTGTAATTTTAGCATTTTGAATTTTAGCACTATTTAATTTTAGCTTAATTTTAGCTTTAATTTTATCATTAGAAAAATTTTAGTTTAAATTTTATAATTAGAAAACTTTTTTTTTAGGTAATTTTAGAAAAATTTTAATGTTAGAAAATTTTGTTTAATATAATTTTATAAAAAACTTAAGTTTGAATGCGATTTTCAATTCAATGTATATTTTTTTATACCCTATACCACTATGTGGTTTGGGTATAATGACTTTGTGCTGCTGTTTGTAACAACCAAAAATATTTGACCTAGACCCATCTTTAATTATACCGATCGAATCAGAATCATTTTTTGAGTTGATTTAACAATGTCCGTCCGTCCGTCCGTCCGTCCGTCCGTCCGTCTGTGTGTCCATGTAAAGCTTGTAATCAAACTGCAGGTCGCAAATATGAACATATTTTGATGAAATTTGGTATATAAGCTTTTACCGGCCATGGAATGAACGCTATTGAAATTGGTGAGAATCGGTCCATGTTCAGACCTAGCCCCCATACAAATTACCCCTATGAAATCGACATAAATTGCCATAAGATCCAAATTGTCATATAGATCTTACTCAAATTGGGTTTATATGCGTTCATTACATCCATTAATGAGTAGTCCAAAAATGATCCCTTTGGCCCCATATAGGGCTGCTTCCCGATCTTCACTTAAATCTATTAAAAAACAAAAATATTGCACTGATTCTTCTCAGATTTGGTTTGTATATATTTTTGTAAAATACAAGAGACTTTTCCAAACATGATAAGGATCGGTCCATTTTTGGACCTAGTCCCCATATAGATATAGCATCCGATATGAACTTTTTCGTATCTGCAGCCAAAAAAATTAATAAAAATCCCACTCAAATTTGGTTTTCGCTTATTTTCTATGTCCAGTTAGTTGGGCCTAAGAGATAGGGTTTCTAAACGCATGGTATAGGGTATCGTATAGTCGGTCTAGACCGACTATAATTTTCTTACTTGTTTTTTTTTGTTTTAATTAAATTTAGTTTAATTTTAGCTTTAACAAAAAAATTTTTTTTTTTTTGTTTTAAATATGGTACCATTTTGTAAATTCTCTTAAATTTCTATAATTTTAAATTTAGGTTAAATTTTAAATTTTTATTTCTAGCAAAATTTAATTTTAGGGACATTTTAATTTTAGGAAAATGTTAAATTTAGAAAAATTTTAAAGTATATCATAATTTTAATTTTAGGGGAAATTTTAAATTTAGCTTAATTTTTTCCATATTTAGGAAAATTATTTTAATTTATGAAATTTTTAGCTTAAACAAAAGTTGACTTTTAGCACTATTTAATTCTAGGACAATTTTTAATTTTTTAGGAATATTTTTAATTTTTAGGAAAATTTTTAAATTTTAATAAAAAATTGTTAATAGTAGAAAAAATTTTTAATAGTAGAACAATTTTAATATTGGCAAACCTCATATCTAAAAATATTTGATATTTAGTTTAAATTTATAATTAGAAAAAATTTGGATTCATAATTAGAAAAATCTTTAAAAAATTAATTTTAATTTATAGTTAGACAAATCTTAGAAAATTTATTTAATTTAGATTTAAGAAAACATTTTAATTAGTGTCTTTTAATTACCGCCATATGGTTGTAGGTGTTGAGGATGAAGCTGCTGCCGCCAGACGCCGTGGTTGTGTGACGCAATATGCAATTAAAAAAAATCGGCCATAGCTGCATTAAGAACGATATTGTTGCTGATTTCCATACAAAATGTTTATAATTCCTTAATTTGGTTTAATCAGCTTGTGTTGTTTTATATTTTTATATTATTTTTCAATTATTTATTTTTTTTTAAACCTTCTTTTCTTTTCTGAACACTATTTAAGTTCTTAAATATAATTTAATTTTAAGTTTCTTTAAAAATGTTCTTCCACAATTTCATTCAAACTTCAATTTAATTTTTCAAATCAAATTTATTTCTTTAATTTTAATTGATTTACACGGGTTTTAATGTTTTTATTACAAATTTCTTCATTAAATTTTAAATTTCTTAAATTTTCGTTTCAACTATATTTATATTTTTTTAACGACTCCGTTTTAATTTTATTTTATGTTTCAATTATTTATTTTTTTAAACATTCGTTTCTTGTCTTAACATTAGTGTCTCTTTTTTTTTATTATTTCAATTAACTTAAAATTTTGCTCAGTACGCTTTCTTCTTTTTCTAACTTCACATTTCACTAAAATCTAAAGTTTTTTTTTCTTAAAGTTTCTAAAATTAAAACTACATTTTTTTTTTAATTTTTAAGAGGTTTTTCCTCAACCTTCTTTCGTAACTATCAAAATTCAACTCCGCGATTTAAATTTAATTTTACTACATTAACCTTCTCATCTTCATTCACTCATGTTTTTTTTTCCTTTTGGTTTCTATGACAGTTTACACAATTTCCACGAAAATGTTATTGGTTAATTCAGTAGTTTCTTTAACAAGTTAATAATGTCAAATATTTAGTTACTTTAAAGCACTTAATTAAACATTTAGTTTGACAGTTAATGCTTTTTTTTTTTTTTCTCAAGAGTGGCTACTTTTAGTCTTTAACGTTCACATCTCAAATTTCAACTCCCTCATAAATTTTAATTTTCTAAATTTTTAATTCTTGTTAATCAAGCCAAATCTTCCTCATTCATTCCTCTGCAGATAAAAACATGTTTATTAAACAAACAAAATCACCAGCAATTCAGTGAGAACATTCATATGCATTCATAATATTCTCTAGTATTTATAACACTCACACTCATATATGACTATGAGAGCAAGTGAGATCAATACAAGAAAATACGTGGTTTGACCAGCATGATTGCATATGAATGTCTTCATGATTTAATACAACACAATGAAGAGAAAAAAATGCCATCAACCTATTACCATATAAGGTGTTGTTTATATGTACATACTTGAACTTGAAAATAATTTCAAGATCAAGGTTATTATTTTTTTCTTCTTTCTTATTCTGCTTGTAGCAGAAATTCTTTTGTTACAGTGCAGAGCAAAAAAAGATCACCGTCACAAAACGCAATACCCATTGCCCGATTTCACAAGGATGGTTTGGTATATTCCTATACAGGTTCAGTTAAAATTTTAGCCAAATCGGTCGAGGAGTTCAAAAGTTATGAGTGAAGATGTGAACGTACCACTAAGTTTTCCATATAAAATGGTACATTTTAATTGTTTTAAATTGTTTTTGCTTGTATTCATTGATATTTTTGAACCAACTGGCGTTTTGTTTTAGTTCACCGTTGCTTTTCATTACGTAATATTAGGTAGAGTTACGTCACGTTAATTGCAATAATTTTTGTTTCAAATGGTAATTTCGGGGGTCGACTAACATTACGTAATTTTACGAAACGTTTCATTATATTATTTCGAAATTATGTAGAGTTCATTTGAATTTCGTTACGTCACGATGCATCACGTTACGTCGTTGTTTTTATTTCACACTCGATTTATTCACAAATAAAAAAGTTAATTTTCTGAAGGTTCTAATTTAGGAAGGGTCAGTTGCAATGTTCTAGGACAGGTCACAAGGGGCAACTAACCCCGTCCTAAGACAACCCCATTTTGTTTTATTTTAAATTAACTATATAACGTAATTTTTTCTGATGTGAACAACAAATTTGAGACATGTGTGACAACTTGTTTTGTTGTAAAATTTGACGGGTATCGTCTCAAATACATTTTTTTTAATATTTGTTATGGAACTTAATTTTTTTTTTATAACATGAAAATTTTTTTAAATTTCAACGTACGATTTTAATTTTTTTTTTTTTGTAAAAAAGCGGTATTGGAACAATACACACCCCATATTATCTTATAGTTTTCATAGTTTTTTATACTATTTTTAATTTTAATTGTTTTGTTTCCTTTTTTACTAAATACAACGAGAAGTAAATAAATACGTTAAACAAAATTTAAAAAAAAATTCTAAATTTTAAATTTCGACCTCATGCCTTCTTTAACAAGAAGAAAAACATTTTTTCGTTTTAACATAAAATTTAATAGGAGAGTACGAAAACACAACTTTCGTACAGGTAAAATGGTCTTTTAACATATTAATTTATACTATAAGGAAAAATATAGTGCAAAATGCCAACTTCAACAGACTATAAAAACCAAATACGAGCTAACTTGGGGGGTTTTGATATATGTATTGTCTACTTTAATTCCCCGTTGGTCCCATTAAGGAAACTTTTTCTTGTCGCACAGTGTAATAGAAAAATATTTCAATTTTTGTAGATAGAGGTTAGTTCTTTCTACGAAAAAACAAATCAATGTGAGTCCGATCACAGGGGAGATGTGTAAACATCTTCACCTTTTCCAGTTGTATTTCAGAAAGTTTCAAATATATTTCAAAAAACATCAAATGTATTTTAGAAATTGTCAAATATATTTCAGAAAATATCAGTTGAATTTCAGAAAATATTTATTGAAATTCAGAATTAAAAAGTAGTTTACCCTACAATACCGAAAAGTTGTGATTTGGAGTCGCAGAAAATGTTTAGCAATATTTGGACTTATTTGTTGTGCACTGGAAAATAAACTTTGATAGGGCGGGCTTTTAATCGAAAGAAGATGACGACTTCATTTGTTAATCAGCTACAATATAAACTCCAGGATAGAATTTTGACCGATTTTGAAGTCATCATTTTGAAAAAACACGTTTATAACGTCATCTAAAATCCAAAAGGCCGTAACTAACAAAAAGTTCGAAATCGACTTTTTATATTGTAGTTACGGCCTTTTACTTAAAAACTACTATTTTACCATAAATTTGTTTTCATAAAAAAAAAAATTCACCTTTATTTTTCAGCTTGATTCTAAAATTTGGGCATTAAGTTTAAAGTAGTGTTTGTTTTATGATGTTTTTGCTTCTCCTGTAAAAAAAAAATGACGACATATAGTTTTCAAGAGATATTACAAACCCAATGAAATACTTAAAAAAAATGTTTTATATAGCGTTGTGACTATTTTGTGGTTTTCTGGAATAACCACGTATGTCCATTTATGTCCGTTTTGAGTTAACGATGGCAAATATATTAATTTTTAACGCTCTTTACATGTATTAAATTTTAAAAAAAAATATTAACCATTTCTGAGTTTTTTTCTTTAAATAAGGACGTAACTTAAATGTTTATTACGTTTGATCGCAGACAAATTATTTTCTCAGAAAACGACATATAGCGACATACGTTGTTATTAATGAAAAAAAATTCAAAATAATTTTGGATTATTTTTCAGTTTATAACCACTTACAAAAACTTGTATGTTTATTTCTGTTATTTTTTGTCACCATTATTCTTGATACGTTGTTATATTCTCATCCCAAGTCCCGTTAACTTTTTGTTGACGAACAAAAAAAAAATCCATTTTTCAAGCAACAACAACTTATGTCTACATGGGTGGTTGCATTGGTAGTTTTCTTTTTCAAAGAAAACGACGTTTGTCGACATAAGTTGTTTTATCTGCTCACACTTTAAGTGTTATTTACATATTGTTTTTTCGTCCTTCTCTAGGATCTATTCTTCTGAAAATTTTTGACTCAAAATTTTATATAAAGTATTTATTGCCCATATCTACTGTTAAATAAAAAGCTCTAAAAACTTTATATCGACCCCATAATTTAGGGGGTTAATGCCAAAGTGGGCCATCCCACATTTTTGAAAAAAAAAACGGTTTAACACGTGTTTCGGAAACACTGTGTCCACCTTTTAAATCCCATATTAGTCTTCGATTAGTTTATACAATTTGCAACAGATGGCAGCACAAAGAAATTTTGGGCCAGATCATTTCAGATGTGAAGTGCTGTTGCCAGACTGGACCATGTGTCATAGACCACTGTGGCAACCATAGTAACCTGTAACATCACTTTGCTTTCTGCAGCTGTGTGTGATAGTTGTTTAAAATTTTTGCAAAAGTACAAATTTACAAAAAGTGTAATCCATCTAATTGTTTCACAGTGTGTATAATTACATTAATGTTTATTAAAAAGACGTTATATGGATAATAATATGGCTGGTGATGAGAAAATGTTATGGAATGGTAAGTAAACAAAGTTTGTTAATTCAGTTCCATATTTTATTTTGTATATTCGACCTTTCCGGTTTAAGGTCATTGTTGTTCCTTTTGCTGGAATCAGCGATTTACAGAAAGCAACAAGTTCCATTGATTCGGTTTGGTTGCAGGCATACTGGACTAGTGTTTCAAGGCCACGAAACGGAATCAATATTTTTAAATTTAAATTGTATTCCCTGTCTTATAAATCGTTGATTCCAGCAAAGGCCAATGACCTTGATCAATGGCTTTGACCAATTACCTTGAGTCTGAATAATACAAATTCTTGATATTTTTGACTCCATTATTTAATAGACTTGAGTGAGTCTGACTTTTCTGCATCATTTTCAATACGAGTCTCATTATACAAGAAACACGAACACTAATAAATAATGTATAATGAATATAAAAACAAACATACCGATGCTGTATCAGAGCCTATTTTTCGGAAGATTTTTTGTACAAAGTAAGTTTCATATAATATATTCTTTATCTGGCTCCAGAATTGTGAAAGGTTTTGGCTTTCGTACGCTTTTATTCCAATAATATTAAGTACGTTTGTGCTATATTTTATAGGTTCAATTTGCACTTTCATCAACCAATCACAGATTCTTGTAAAAGATGTGATTCTTTAACTGTTCAAAGCAAACATGAGATTGATGACGTAAAGAAAAATCTTCTGATGACTACGTTGGAGCGCCACCAACAGGAAGCCCAAACGGCTCGAAATCAAATGAAAATGGATGCGGAAGCGAAAGAGGACGACACAACAGTTTTTGCATTTGATCTAATGAAGACGTTGCCCACACCAGTGCTGTCCACTGGAATAACATACTATAAGAGACAGCTATGGACGTATTGCTTGGGTACGTAGAAAGGGTGCAACCGTTAATAAAATGGTAGCATTACTTGCCCGGTGCTTATTTTAACCGTCTCTTTCTTTTCAGGCGTTCACAACTTGAGAACTGGAGCAGCTCTTATGTACGTTTGGGATGAGTCCAAGGCATCTAGAGGTCCCGAAGAAATAGGATCCTGTCTTTTGCATTATTTCAAAAAATATGTTGCCACCAAAAATGTTATAATGTACTCTGACGCATGTGGCGGACAGAATAGAAATATTAAAATGGCACTGTTTTTCAATACGTGGTCCAGTCAGAACACTTCGACATAACTAGAATCAGACATAATTTCTTGGTTAGCGGACAAACGATATAACCCCAATATTTTTGTCTCTAGTGATTGGATAGGTGTCATAACAACGGCAAAAAAAAAAAGAAAACCTTTCGTTGTAGAGGATATGACATCAGAAAATTTGTTTTCTATCAAAGATTTTATGAAACAATATGTGACGAATAGAAAAGTGAACACATCCAACAACAAAGTTGAATGGCTTAAAATACTTTGCTTAAACCATGATATAGATCAGCCGTTTGTTCTTCAGTACTCATATGTTTATAACGACGATGTTAACACTTTTGAGTCGGTGGATATCGGAAGAAGAAGTAAGACCTCATCCATTCCTGACAAGCTACCAATTCTATATAAACATGGCCACGAAATAAGTATGGAAAAGAAAAAAGATTTAATAACATTGAAGGAGTTTATCCCTCCAATTTTTCATACTTTTTATACTTCACTAAAGTGTTCTATGAGAGGAAGTAATACTATTTATATCGCAGAAGACGATCAGGAGGGCACAGATTAAGTTTCATTTTTTATTTGTACTTTAGTTTTATTTGTAATAAAAAATTAAAAAATAAATACAGTTCTAAACTGGGCCATTTACATTTTACAGCATTTTTATTAAAAACCAAAATGGGCCAAGCCAAAAAAAAAAAAACAAAATCACACGAAGTAAAGCAAAAAAAACATGTTTGTTTCAAACTAAAGATATTATGTAACTCTGTGATGCAAAAAACAGTTAAATTACTCAAACACTTTGTGAATTACAAACTACTATTGGTGTTGTTTAAACTAAAAACCACATTATCTTAATTCAATCGCAATGTGGGATGGCCTACTTTGGCACTAACCACCTCAATTTCACATATAACGTTTTTTGGCTCCCCTGAATATTTTGATTTTATGACATACGTGGTTATTCTAGAAAACCACAGAATTTTTCTGAGACTCAAATGATATTTTCTGAAATTCTATTCATATATTCTGAAGTAAATTTAATAATTTCTGAAACATATTTGATGGTTTCTGAAATACATTTGATAATTTCGGAAATGCATTTGATGTTTTCTCAAATACAGTTGATATTTTCTGAAATACATGTGATAATTGCTGATATACATTTGATAATTTCGGAAATACATTTGATATTTTCTGAAATACAGTTGATATTTTCTGAAATACATGTGATAATTACTGATATACATTTGATAATTTCGGAAATACATTTGATATTTTCTGAAATACAGTTGATATTTTCTGAAATACATGTGATAATTGCTGATATACATTTGATAATTTCGGAAATACATTTGATATTTTCTGAAATACATTTAATAATTTCGGAAACTCAATTTATATTTTCTGAAATTCAATTGATATTTTCTGAAATACAAATGATACTTTCTGAAAATGAATCGATGCTTTCTGAAATATAATTGATTATTACTGAAAATCAATTGATGTTTTCTGAAATACAAATCATACTTTCTGAAACTCAATTGATGTTTTCTGAAATGCAATTGATACTTTCTAAAATACAATTGATATTTTCTGAAATTCAACTGATATTTTCTGAAATATATTTGCTAATTTCTGAAATACATTTGATGATACTTTCTGAAAATCAATTGATAATTTCTGAAATACATTTGGTGTTTTCTGAAATACATTTGATATTTTCTGAAATACATTTAATAATTTCTGAAAATCAATTGATGCTTTTTGAAATACAATTGATTATTACTGAAAATCAATTGATGATTTCTGAAATTCAATTGAAACTTTCTTAAAGTCAATTGATGTTTTCTGAGATGCAATTGATACTTTCTGAAACACAATTGATTCTTTCTAAAATTCAATTGATGTTTTCTGAAACACAATTGATACTTTCTGAAATACAATTGATATTTTCTGAAAATCAATTAATGTTTTCTAAAACAGATTGATAATTTCTGAAATTCAATTGATGTATTCCGCAATACAATTGGAAAAGGCGTAGTAATTAAAAAAACACCTAAGTTTATTTTTGACTTCTAGCCTTTAGCTTTTTAAACTCACAGCACACCGAGCGGTTCTGCTTACTAAAAAAGTTCTGTCAATAGCAAATATATACTGGAATATTAAAAAAACAACTCTGTAAGTTTGTGAACATGTTAAACTCACAGCACACCTAGCGGTCAATAGCTTGAATATTTAAAATTAACGAAAAAGATTTGTGATTTTGCTAAACAGACAGCGAACTCGGCGTTTCTGCTTACTAAATACACCAATACACTTACATATACCACACACCGATTTTCCCTTACGCTGTTATTGTGATTATATTGTGAAATTAGATTTTACCCCCCCTGAGCGCATAGATGTTTACACATCAAAAAACCATCATCGTCTTTATAAAAAAAACTTTATATAAGAAATTATTATATATACTGGTCAATATTGAGTTATAATGTTGAGTTTAAGACACATGTTGAGGGTATCAAAGATTCGGCACAGCCAAATTTAAAACTTACTTTTTCTTCATTTTAAAATACTCCAATAACGCTTTTCTATGGAAAAAAAAATAATATTAATAATATCAATAAATGGTTACATAATCTTCCCTTAGCCAGCAGGGGCTGAAAGTGATGATTATCCGCAATATTTTTGTTAATGGCAATAAGCTGCGTACATTTAAGAAAAAAACTAATATAGAAACTTCTTAAAATTTAGAATTCATATTGAAATACTCTTTTTCTAAACAAAATATTAAAGGTACAGTGTAGTTAAGAATTTTAGAAATATATGCATTCATCTTCTCTACCACGCACCATTGAAAAAAATTTTCAAGTTTTTAGTTTACTAGAAAATGCAACAAAAAAAGTTTAAGTAACTAACAGATAAATAATCCGCAAATTAATATCGATAGCTACTCTTTGTATGGCCAACATCTGAAAAAATATTTATTGAGGCTTTTAATGGTCCACTTAAGCAAAGCGAAGAAGTAGCATAAAAAGAAAAGAAAGAACAAAAAAAAATCTTAAGACAAAGATTAACGAAGATGAAACGCATCAATTTCCTTGATAATTTCCTAATGAAAACTAAAGCTATATAGGGAAAACTGGAAAGGAATTAAAAAAAAACACACACAACGAGAAAAAATCCCAATTATTAAGAAAAAAAATAAGAACCCAATTTAACTCTCTTCCTTATTTTCATAATAATAACAAAGGGAAGGGGAGACAAAAAAATAAATAATGAAATGTTTTATAACCACAAATTAAGTGATCATTATTGAATTGATACGATTTAAAACCAAAACGAAATTATTTGAAAGCTCTTTTGTTTAACCTTTAGTCTTGCAAAAGGAAAATCACAATGAAACTGAATTTCTTAGAATTTGAAAATCTATTTTTGTAACTTTTTAAAAGGTCTTCACATTTGGCTACGCAGATCAAGTTACAATTGTATTGATGGTGGCGCGCGGGTGACCACTTAATGCTTTGCAACAATAGCAGAAAAATAGTCAATTTGTTAAATCAACTGACCTTTTTTTTGTGTGTTGATGTTATTGTTCGAAAATAAAACACAACTATTTTAAAGGATCTATATGATTCTTTATATTTTTTAATAAATTTTCTCCTTTTTTTGTGCATGGAATATTCTATTGTTTAATTTTTTTTTTTGTTCTTCAAAAATCCTTATGAAATAAAATAAATCCTTCAAAAATTTTATACAAATAGAAAAATTGCTTAGCTTAGCGAAATTTAAGATGTCTACCCATTGGCAGCGTCGGGCAAATGTTTAACATCATCATTACCACCCTCTCCCACTGCTACTACTAACAACAACCACATACAAACATTGTCTGGTTATAAAGTGATGATATTTACCCTGAATGCAAGAGTGAAGAAACAAAAAAAAAAACTAAAAGAAAAGAAATAGATTTGAAGAACAAGAAGAAAAGAAACTTAAATGTCAGATAGCCACATAAACAATCAGCCATACCATTATCCTGGCCATGAAAAAATTGCACCCACCCACCTCTATTTAATATCATTGAAGATATTCGATTTATTTTCTGTTTCGTTCAAAAAAAAAAATTTTTTTTTTGTTACTAAACTTGCCATGTATTTGTAGTGTACACACACACATATGTCTTTACATATGAGTAGTGGTGTAAGTTGGATAATACTATCAACATCCTTAATGGATTTCTATATTTCGATTTACGCATTGATTGCTTTGTGGTTTAAGATTTCATTTTCACTTTAGCCGTATCTTGTAAATTTGTTGTTCATCTTCATTCCCCTGACCAATTTTATAAATGCAGCAACAGTTTTATATGATATTTGTATAAAACAACAACAATAACAACAGAAATATATATAAGAATATATGTAGAACAAATGTTCTTTATCATATTATCGTTATTTCGTTTTGTTTTGATAAATATGTAGAGAAAGCATGTTCAATTTTCTTTTAATATTTTGTAATTTAAGCCCATAGTTTCATGTTACAGGCGATACATATTTATATTGATTGATATTTGCATTTAGATTTAGACACTATCCATAATAGTACCCTTGAGATATTTTCTTTTTTTTTTATTGAAAGTAATCTCTGTTGTACAGGCTACGTATGAGGGCTGAGAAGAACTGTTGTCTACTGATATTATTGTTACTCATACGCAGCGATGCCAACTATTTTAAAGCAAAAAGCGTAAATCCTTAAAAAGCGCCTAGTTATACATATGTGTGGTTTTCTGGAATAACCGCGTATGTCATAAAATCAAAATGTTCAGGGGAGCCAAAAAACTTTATATTTGAAATTGTGGGCTCGATATAAAGTTTTTAGAGCTTTTTATTTAACAGTAATGTAGATATGGGCAATAAATATTTTATATAAAATTTTTAGTCAAAAATATTCAGAGGAATAGATCCTAGAGAAGGACGAAAAAACAATATGTAAATAACATTTAAAGTGTGAGCAGATAAAACACTTATGTCGACAAACGTCGTTTTCTTTGAAAAAGAAAACTACCAATGCAACCACCCATGTAGACATAAGTTGTTGTTGCTTGAAAATTGATTTTTTTGCTCGTCAACAAAAAGTTAACGGGACTTAGGATGAGAATACAACAACGTATCAAAAATATTAGTGGCAAAAAATAACAGAAATAAACACACAAGTTTTTATAAGTGGTTATAAACTGAAAAATAATCCAAAGTTATTTAGCATTTTTTTCATTAATAACAACGTATGTCGCTATGTGTCATTTTCTGAGAAAATAATTTGTCAGCGATCAAACGTAGGTTGACATAAGTCGTTAGTGCTGCAAATTAATTTAATAAACATTTAAGTTACGTCGTTATTTAAAGAAAAAACTCAGAAATGGTCAATATATATTTTTTATTTTTTTTAATTTAACACATGTAAAGAGCGTTAAAAATTAATATATTTGGCATCGTTAACTCAAAACTGACAAAAATTGACATACGCGGTTATTCCAGAAAGCCACAGATATGTTTGTAAAAAAATAAAAAATTTATTTTTATTAATTTTCAAAGAAGATCTCATTCGGTCAAGCTGCTGAATCAATTGATTTGAAAATCCATTTAAACACAAATCACCCAATATTAACCTAACGTCTTTTATACGTACCACATCTCCCCTCTGACCCCCTCCTCCTAACGTGAAGCAACCAAATAAGCATTTAGTATTGGGTGGGATTCAACATAATGTCGTTGTTTTTTTTTTAAATAAATATTTAAAAAAAAAAAAAAATTAATTTAATTTAAAAAAAAAAAAAATAATGTTTTAGAAATACTTGTAGAAAGAGATAAAATTCTGGCGATACAAGAAGCTATTTAGTATTTATTAAACATAGATATCATGATATAAGACCGCCAACGACATATCGGAAGCATTTGATCCAAACCAAAAATCGGTGCGTGTGCAGACCTAGTCCCCAACGAGATCTACCTAAATTGCCATAAGATCCAAATGAAAAAAAAAAAATAAAAATAAAAAAAATATGTCAAAAAGATAAACCTTCACCGAAACGCATATAGAAACAAGCAAGAAAACTATACTCGGCCTAGACCGACTACACGATACCCTATACCATGGGTTTAGAGACCCAATCTCTAAACATATTAGATATAGAAAATAAGCATAACCAAATTTGAGGGGCATTGTTATTAATTTTTTTGCCTTCTGGTATGAAAAAGTTCCTATCGGATGCTATATTTATATGGGGTCTATGTCAAAAAATGGACCGATTCCGACCATATCTAGTAAGGTCACTTATTTTTTGGAAAAACATATACAAACCAAATTTGAGAAAAATCTTGCAACATTTTTGTTTTTTGATAGATTTAAGTGAAAATCGGGAATCAGCTTGATATGGGGGCTATGACTAAGAATTATCCGACAGGGTTGATTTTGCGAGTTGCTGTTCCTTACAAAGTGATATTTAATTTTATATAAAACAAGTTTAATGCACATTTTAATAGAAGCATTTAAGTGCGTAATTTACATAAATATGCGTAACGTTGGGAAAAAGTGAAATTATGTCACCTAAAAGTCGTAGAAGCGTTATAAAAAATAAAATACTTTGCGGCCAATGCAACATAGAAGTAGAGGAAGAACATGATGAACGTATACAATGTGATAAATGCAAACAAGTAAGAAAATTATAGTCGGTCTAGACCGACTATACGATACCCTATACCATGCGTTTAGAAACCCTATCACTTAGGCCCAACTAACTGGACATAGAAAATAAGCAAAAACCAAATTTGAGTGAGATTTTTATTAATTTTTTTGGCTGCAGATATGAAAAAGTTCATATCGGATGCTATATCTATATGGGGACTAGGTCCAAAAATGGACCAATCCTGATCATGTTTGGTAAAGTCTCTTGTATTTTGCAAAAATATATACAAACAAAATTTGAGAAGAATCAGTGCAATATTTTTGTTTTTAATAGATTTAAGTGAAGATCGGGAAGCAGTCTATATGGGGCCAAAGGGATCATTTTTGGACTACTCATTAATGGATGTAATGAACACATACAAACCCAATTTGAGTAAGATCAATATGACAATTTGGATCTTATGGCAATTTATGTCGATTTCATAGGGGTAATTTGTATGGGGGCTAGGTCTGAACATGGACCGATTCTCACCAATTTCAATAGCGTTCATCCCACGGCCGACAGAAGCTTATATACCAAATTTCATCAAAATATATTCATATTTGCGACCTGCAGTTTGATTACAAGGTTTACATGGACACACAGACGGACGGACGGACGGACGGACGGACGGACGGACGGACGGACATTGTTAAATCAACTCAAAAAGTGATTCTGATTCGATCGGTATAATTAAAGATGGGTCTAGGTCAAATATTTTTGGTTGTTACAAACAGCAGCACAAAGTCATTATACCCAAACCACATAGTGGTATAGGGTATAAAAACATTTCATGCACTTTGTACCCAATTAGACAAACCAAAATACGAATACTTGTTAAAGAATGAGACTGATTATGTATGTCATTTTTGTGATGATAATAGTAATAAAAAAGAACTGACAGAAATAAAATCAGAATTAAACAAGTAAGAAAATTATAGTCGGTCTAGACCGACTATACGATACCCTATACCATGCGTTTAGAAACCCTATCTCTTAGGCCCAACTAACTAACTAATTGAAAATAAGCAAAAACCAAATTTGAGTGGGATTTTTATTAATTTTTGTGGCTGCAGATATGAAAAATTTCATATCGGATGCTATATCTATAAAGGGACTAGGTCCAAAAATGGACCGATCCTGATCATGTTTGGTAAAGTCTCTTGTATTTTGCAAAAATAAGTACAAACAAAATTTGAGAAGAATCAGTGCAATATTTTTGTTTTTTAATAGATTTAAGTGAAGATCGGGAAGCAGCTCTATATGGGGTCAAAGGGATCATTTTTGGACTATTCATTAGTGGATGTAATGAACGCATACAAACCCAATTTGAGTAAGATCTATATGACAATTTGGATCTTATGGCAATTTATGTCGATTTCATATGGGTAATTTGTATGGGGGCTAGGTCTGAACATGGACCGATTCTCACCAATTTCAATAGCGTTCATCCCATGGCCGACAAAAGCATATATACCAAATTTCATCAAAATATATTCATATTTGCGACCTGCAGTTTGATTACAAGCTTTACATGGACACACAGTCGGACGGACGGACGGACGGACATCGTTAAATCGAATCAGATAGTGATTCTGATTCGATCGGTATAATTAAAGATGGGTCTAGGTCAAATATTTTTGGTTGTTACAAACAGCAGCACAAAGTCATTATACCCAAACCACATAATGGTATAGGGTATAAAAAGCTCGATCATCTGTAGAAGTAGAATGTATGAACTTTATGTCAAAGCAAACGATGAGATTTTGAAAGGTGTTATGGAAAACAAGAAGAAACTTGAAAATGTACAAAAAGAAAACAAAATGTTAAAAGCTGAAGGTCTTAATTTACAAAATTCTGTGAAGTTCCTAAACGATCAGAGGGTTAAACATGATTGTTTAATAAGTGCAGTGGATGCTGCGGATGATCAATCTGCAATTGATACTGTGTTAAAGCTCTAAAGCAGACATGTGCAAACTGACACAAACGCATTTCAAATCAGTTTTACGAATTTTGCGACTGTGTTAAGTTGAACGGAGCAAGCAGAACAAAAGCAGAGAAAACAAAAGTAGTACACTGAGTAAAAAATTAAAATTAAAAAAATTAAAAATTAAAACTAAATCTTAAAAAAAAAATCAAATATCAACATCTCCAATGATTATTTCCCACTCGTAAAGTTTTATTCTTAATAAATCACATAGGTGTTCATCCGTTAATTTGTTGCGATATTTACTTTTAATTAATTTTAAAATACTAAAAGCGGCTTCACAGTCGTACGTGGACCCGAACATGGAGTATAATTTAAGTATTTCCTTCTTAATAACAGGATACTTCTCTTTGTTTATTTTTTTCCAAAATGATTTTCCAGTGTCTAGCGGTAAATTTACATCATTTTTCATTATTTCTAATTCAGCGGCTAATTCCAAATTATCAACATTTTTTTCAGTCAATGGGTCGTTGTGAATATCAATCATAGTTTTAAGTGATTTGAAATCTTCGAATCTATCTGCAAAATTTCAAAGGTTCTAGGAAGATTGCTGGTATCATTGTTGCGCAATTGAGACAGTATAATTTTAATTTTGCGTTCAAAGCGGTGGGAGCACTCTGTTAGGTGGAATATAGTTTTGTTTCGTCCTTGAAGAGTCAGATTGTATTCATTTATTATCTCCGTTAAATCGCACAAAAAAGCTAAATCGGAAACAAAATTTTTATCTTTCAGAGAAGACGCCATTTCTTTCAACTCATTTTTTTCCGATTGTTCTAAAAACAGTTGTACTTCATCTCTCAAATTGAACAACCTTTCCAGGCTTTTCCCGCGGCTCAACCACCGAACTTCTGTATACCATAATAAGTCTCCATAACATGACTGTAGCTCTTCCAGTAAACTCTTAAATTTTCTATGCGTGAGGGCGTTATGGCCCCCTTTAATTTTATTTATTATTCTACAAGCTGTATCCATCGTTTCCACTAAATTTAATTTTTTTGCAAAAAGTGCAGACTGGTGTATTATGCAGTGGAAATTAGGAATGTGAATATTGTTTTTCATCAATTGACCCTTAAGACCTTTTTCTTTTCCTAGCATTACCTTTGCCCCGTCTGTACATATGGAAGCTAGCTTATCACCATTTTCGGTTAAGAGAATATTATTTTTAATACAATCAAAAATGGTTTCGCCATTCACATGGCCGTGAAATGCAAAACAACTAAAAAATTCTTCAAAGCATTCCATATTTTTATCAACTGACCTAATGCATATAATCAACTGATTAATGTTAGTAATATCTGTGCTCTCATCAAGGCAGATGGAAAAGTATTCACAGTCTTTCAATATTTGCAACGTAAACTTAAAAATATATTTACTAATTTTTTCAGTTCTACGAGCTGTTGTGTATCTTGAAAGATGAATATTTTCTATCAGCTCGTAGGCTGATTTTCCCTTTTCCCCAAAACAGTTGAAAATTTCTCGTGCCATTTGCTTGAAAAATTCTCCATCCTCAAAAGGACGACATTGTTTTGCTAACATCAACCCTGCGACAATTGAAGCATTCTTTAGTTGTTTTTTTTCTCTTCAACTGTCAGACTTAGAGAAGGGACTTTTTTTGTTGCAGGGAATTGAACATTTCATATTTTTTTTCTTCATCCAATTCACTAATATTTTTATGAATGGATATGAAATGTCTTTTTAAATTATAAAATCTTAAATTTGTAAAGATTTTATCACAAATCATAAAAATTTCTTTATATTCGTCCATGGCAATTAAAATTTTTTTTTTTTAAGTGTAGTGTTTTTTATTACAAATAATTTTGCTTGCAGAGCGATACGGTGTTGCTTGGTCAAATGCAGAACAGCAACTGACTTTGAATCGGTAAACAAGCAGCAAGCTTTCGGACATGTTGGTGTGAAAAAACGATCAAGCTACTATCGGTGTGAAAACACGATGACTCAAAAGAGTACTAGCTGCACATCTATGCTCTAAAGTGATGCTGGAGTGGATATACTGCCAACTAGTATTGATGATGCGTATTTCATTAAAAGAAAAAATGTATCTAGCGATAAAAAAAAAAATAATAAGAAAATTGTTGCCGTGAAACTTAATTCAAAAAATTCGAAGGAAATGTTAATGTCAATAAAACCGATATTGAAGAAAACTGAGTCTTCAGTTTTTGTGGGCGATTTCCTGAGTCGAGAAACTTTAAACTTGTTAAATTATGCGAAACCCTAAAAACTGTTGGCTATCGTGCTGTTTATGCCGCTAGTGGAAAAATCTTCTGTAAGAGAGGTGAATCGTCAAAGCCAAAATTTATTCGAAACGAAGAAGATGTTAATGACCTGTAGATGGAAGCAACAACAAACCGCCCAAAATATCGTAGATCGCAAAATGGTGAAGCTGAAGATGAAGAAGAAGTCTATTTATCGCCAAAATAATAAAAAGTATTTATAAAATTGTTAGCTATATTATATATTATCTCTTTTTTATGACTAATAATCAATATTTTGAAAATTTAAACTATTGTAATAATAATAATACCTCAGGTTTATTTTTTAACGTTATTTCTATTAACATCAGAAGTATACCTTCAATTGTAAAATTTAATAAATTTAAAAATCTAATTGCAAAACTACCACAGCTACCAAGCATTATTGCTATACAGGAAACATGGTATGATACAGATTTAGCTCAATTATACAATATTGCTGGATACAATGCCATACACTGTTGTAGACCTGACGGTTATGGAGGAACTTCAGTTTTCGTACGAAATATTTTAAAGTACAAAATGGAAAAATGTGAAAGTAAGCATTTTATAGACTCAATCGTTTTATTATTGTATGATCAAAAACTTAATGGCAAATGTTTAACATTCGTATCGTTTTATTTATAGTATGACATAAATAAATTTTTATTGTTTATGGAAAATTTGCTTTGTTGTTATGCCCGTAATCCATATGTATTTGTTGGTGATTCAAATATTGATGTTCTAAATATACAATCTTCAGAAGAACTTGTAAATCTGCTTAAAAATTATGATATCAAGAATTGTCACAAAATGATTACACGACCTGACAGTATAACTTCAATTGACCACATTTTTAGTTATACTAGAGTGCCCTGTCGTGTTGCGCTACGACTTTTCGAGACTAATTGACATGTATGTTTTCATAATCAATTTTTCGTTCGAAGTTTGTATTGTACAATTAAGACATTTAATTAATTTACTTTACATACATATTTTTTTTATTGTAATGCTTTCTGATTTTTTTGGTGTTCATTCGATGTACAAATTTTCAAGTTTTTCGGCGTTCCTACTCTGGAGTAAGACACATATAGCTGCCCATGAGAAAAATATGGGTTTTCAAATTTAAATAGGGTAACACTTAACGATGGCCTTGAATTAAGAATATTATTTGGCAATTTTTTTATTTTAGCGATTTTTAATTTTGGCGATTTTTGATTTCTTCGATTTTTGATTTTTCCGATTTTTGGTTTGGAAAATTTTTGTTTTTGGCGATTATTGTTTTTCACTATTTTTGGTTTTGGTGATTTTTGAATTTGGCGATTCCGCCCATATTTTCCACGACCACTCACACTGGTAATTAATATACTTTTTTGTTTAGGAGGTACCACGCCTACTAATCTTATACCGCCCAATTTTGCAGACTACTCACATTAATATCTGATTGACTCTTGCAGAGTGTCGAAACTTTCCCTTTTATAGTACCCCAGATAAATGATTTTAAATCATTACTTTGTGTAGGCGGTACTACGTTCACTGCTCCGATCGCGCCCGTAGTTGATCTGACTACTCTCGTTAATAATAGATGACCAAGGACAAATTTGCAAAATTTGTATGTCGTAGTACTCGAGATATATCATATTGAGTAATTGCTTTGTATGGGAGGAGCCACGCCCACTTATCGGATCCCGACCATTTTCGGCATTTCTTCTGACATAAATAATAGGTGACATCACACAAATTTGCAAAGTTATTTCTGTCTTTGTACTCAACATCTATGATATTAAGAATTCCCTTTGTATGAAAAGTGCCACGCCCACTAAAAATATCAAAAAAGTTTATAGCCTATAGCACTTCCCATATCTGCAGTAAGACCCTGTGAAAATTTCAGCAAGATAAGATGAGAGTTACGGATATTACCTCCTACAAACAAACAAACAAACACACATTATTATACCTCTTTATTAAGTATAGATTAAGATTCCTATGTATATTGAATCAGTTGAATGCTAATTGTCAGATCATAATATCTGTGATTTTCTAGAATAACCGCGTATGTCATAAAATCAAAATATACAGGGGAGCCAAAAAAAACGTTATATTTGAAATTATTGGCTCGATATAAAGATTTTAGAGCTTTTTATTTAACAGTCCTGTAGATATGGGCAATAAATACTTTATATAAAATTTTGAGTCAAAAATTTTCAGAAGAATAGATCCTAGAGAAGGACGAAAAAACAATATGTAAATAACACTTAAAGTGTGAGCAGATAAAACAACTTATGTCGACAACCGTCGTTTTCTTTGAAAAAGAAAACTACCAATGCAACCATCCATGCAGACATAAGTTGTTGTTGCTTGAAAAATGGATTTTTTGCTCGTCAACAAAAAGTTAACGGGACTTAGGATGAGCATATAACAATGTATCAAGAATAATAGTGGAAAAAAAACAGAAATAAACACACAAGTTTTTATAAGTGGTTATAAACTGAAAAATAATCCACAGTGATTTAGCATTTTTTTCATTAATAACAACGTATGTCGGTATGTGTCGTTTTCTGAGAAAATAATTTGTCAGCGATCAAATGTAGGTTGACATACGTCGTTAGTGCTGCAAACAAATTTAATAAACATTTAAGTTACGTCGTTATTTAAAGAAAAATTTCAGAAATGGTCAATATTTTTTTTAAAAGTTAATATATTTGGCATCGTTAACTCAAAACTGACAAAAATGGACATACGCAGTTATTCCAGAAAGCCACAGATATAATCTCTTGTAGAATGGGAATCGAAACTCAAAACCATGATTTTACTGAAGAAACACGTTTACATTGTGATTTCGATCGTGTAAAAGAGTACATTCAAACTGAATTACCTTTAATACACGTAACAGGAGACCCGTCATCTGATACAGCTTCTCAATTATCTTGCTTTCAAAGCGCTATTGAAAATTCAACCATTTAAAAAAATAAAAAGAGTTCATAATCATGGAATAAATCCATGGATTAACGGAAATTTGCAAAAATTAATTGAGTATAAGAAAAAACTGTTAAACTTACGAAGGAAGAAACCTGAAAACGAAAATTTAAAGAAAGGAATTAGCAATGTAATTAAAACAGCATGTAAAGAATCGATAAACAATTACTATAAGAACAATTTAGATGAAATTAAGGCAGATCCGAAAAAAGTTGTAAGTTTTTAAATGAAACGCTTGGAAGAAACTCAAATAAACCCATTAAGATTGGAAATGCTGATGGTGATGAAATTTTAGATGAAGTTTTAAACAAATATTTTGTGGAATCAATAAAAACGTTAAGATAACAAATTCAATATTCTCAAGCAGATACCTACAACTCGCTAAGAACATTAATTCCAAATAACTTAAGATTTAATTTATATTATACATCTAATGATGAAATGAGAACAATTATATTGAAATTAAGCCAAGTAAATCATGTGGTCACGATAATGTGTCACCGAAATTAATTTTAAAGTGCAATAACGATTTAACCCCACATCTTGTATATATCTTTAATAATATGATAAGTACAAGTTCATATCCAAATGTTTTAAAATTCCATAAGATAATATCGATTCCCAAGGGAATAAATGCTTCAACCACTGACAATTATAGACCAATTGCTGTCCTATCAATAATTGACAATGTATTTGAGAGGATTTTGTATAACCAAATTTCTGGTTATATGTATAGCAACAACTTACTAAATGTTTTTCAATATAGATTTAGGAAACGATGAGGAACTGAAGAAGCGGTTGTAAATGTTATTAATTTAATTTGTAAAGGTTTGGATGAAGGTCACAACGGCGCTGCTGGGATTTTTTATGATTTTAGTAAAGCATTTGATCTCATAGACCATGAGATCCTGTTAAAAAAACTTACATATTATGGTGTTTATGGAAGGGATCTGCTATTATTGTAGAAAACAGTATGTTCCGATTGGTAATCAGAAAAGCTCACTTAGTCCGGTTGAGTTTGGAGTGCCACAAGGCAGTGTGCTGGGGCCCTTGTTATTCCCAATTTTTTTAAATGATTTAAAAAATCTTGGATTATCAGGAAAACTCTTTGTGTATGCCGACGATATATGTCTGTTTAACCCATATAAGCAAGAAACGGTAGCCAAGGCATATATGGAACGCATTGCTGCCTTAATATGTGAATTTGCAAGACTAAACAAACATGTTTTAAATGCCAATAAAACGCAGTTACTAAGATTTCAGCCCTCTTGTCAGAACAATAAATTTTCTGTATTTGTTGATGGTACAGAAATTACGGAAGTCAAATTTTTAAGGTACCTGGGTATAAATCTGGGTATAAATCATGGGATCAACACCTGAAAAATCTGAAGAGAAAACGGCTCAAGCTGTGGGGTTTTTATACAGATTTAAAAACAAATTTCATAAAGATACAAAATTGTTAATATATAATGCTCTAATTAAAAATCATTTGAATTATTTAGCTATTTCATATGGTTACAGGAAGACTTATGAACTAAAATCGCTTCAATGAATGCAGAATAAAGCCTTAAAAGTGGTATACAACCTTCCAATAACTTATCCAACTATATCACTATATTCTAATAAGAAAATCTTACCAATCTGTGGTCTTTTTAAAATGCAGCTTTTTTTATATGTCTACAAGTGCCTGCACAATATTGGACATCACACGATACTATTTCGAAGAAATCAATATGCAATCAATACAAGAAGTAGTGGAAATTTAACTGTAGCTTGGTGTAGGTTGGAAACAACCAAACAACGTGTAGAGTTTCTGGGTAGTCGCGAATATAATGAGTTACCTCAAAATATAAAAACGGAAAAAAGAATTTCAATATTTAAGAAATTATTAAAAGAATTTATCTTGCAAAACATAACTGAACTTTTAATGTAAAATGATCTCAAACTTAACCTACATATATTATTATTATTATCTTATAGTTGACATTTTTATTATTTTTTTTTTTTTTTTTTTTGGTTTTTTTTGTTAATTATACTTATAAAGTTAAATTATTTGTAGTAATTTTTGCCAACTCGCCTCAATAATGCCTTTAAGGCGCTGAGGCTCTAAATAATTGTAAATGTATTTTTATATTGAAAACAAAATGCAAAAAATAAAAGTTTATTTTTAGATTACTGATAAATGGATGAGATTTGTATTATAATATGGATATTACGGCAATTTAAGTTGATCTCATAGGAGTCATTTGTATGGGGACTAGGTCTGACCATGAACCGATTTTCACCTATTTCAACAACTTTGGTCCTATGGCCGATGGAAGCTTATATAATAAAATTCAACAAAATATGTTCATATTTGCGAGCTGTAGTTTTATTACATGGCTTACGGACGGACGGACGGACATCGTCGCTCGGTATAATAAAAGATGGGTCTAGGTCAAATATTTTTGGTCGTTACAAATAGCAGCACAAAGTCATTATACCCAGCAAAACCTAGGTAATGATTAGTTATAACCGTTTGCATTACATGGTAATGTTAACCCTATACCTTTTGAATTATTTCAAGCTAAACGTTAGGATAGATAATTATTTATGTAAATTCTTACTGCTAATGACCACTGTTTGTGTTACTAAAAACTGTAAATAATGAGTCTAGTATAATGAAGCAAACTATTTCGCGGTGATAGTTATCATTGGATAACTTGTTATCTATAAAGTAACTAGTTATTTGTGTCAGTACCTAGTAAGGTGCCGGTAAGGCCTTTTCTCCAATGACACCCCCATGTTAAAATAATGGGTTTCGCAGTGGAACGGTAACCACTGAACACTTCTGATTTCTTATTCTAAATTTCAATGGAAAGTTTTGCTGAGTACCTTACCACTTAGTGGTATAGGATATAAAAAGCAACGATTTCCGGAAAAACATAATATGGAGCAACGAAGCGAAGATCAGTGGGATAGGACTAGATGGTAGAACCATTGTTCATAGTCCCAAACGTCAAGAGTACAGCCGTAGCTTCACCCATATGACGGTAAGACACAAGAGTGGTAACATTGTGGTCCCCTAAAAAAATTAATAGCAAAGTGGACAAATTTCGGTGCTTGAACATTTTAGAAAACCCGATAGAATCACATGCCCTCGAAATTAATAAAAAAAAAATTGTTTTGGGCATAGCAAATTGGTGTAAACTTAAGAGTAGCACGTAAAGAGATTTATGCACAAAGTTTTAGGGAAGACCATTGAAAAATTAAAATTTGTTACAAACACTAAAAGCGTTATAGGATATGAGAATAATATATGGGATATGAGAATAATGTGCAGTAAATTCGAGCGAAACCCGTAAAAAATTTAAAAAAAAGTGGACATAAAAATAGGCTTGGTTGGTAAGAAGCATATGGCGACCTTCTCTGGGGTATGGAGATCGTCTGTACCAAATTTCAGAGTAATCCGTTTGAAACCTAAAATGTGTGTAGCGAACAAATATACCACCAGACAGAAAATGAATTGTATATAAAAAGTGGGCGTAAAAGTAGGCGTGGTCGATAAGAAGCATATGGTAATCTTACGTGGATTACAGAGATCGTGTTTACCAAATTTCAGAGAAATCCGTTAACAAATAAAAATTTGTATAGCGACCAAATATACCAAAAAAAAAAAACATAAAATGAATTGTATATAAAAAGTGGGCGTAAAAGTAGGCGTGGTCGATAAGAAGCATATGGTAATCTTACGTGGATTACAGAGATCGTGTTTACCAAATTTCAGAGAAATCCGTTAACAAATAAAAATTTGTATAGCGACCAAATATACCAAAAAAAAAAAACATAAAATGAATTGTATATAAAAAGTGGGCGTAAAAGTAGGCGTGGTCGATAAGAAGCATATGGTAATCTTACGTGGATTACAGAGATCGTGTTTACCAAATTTCAGAGAAATCCGTTAACAAATAAAAATTTGTATAGAGACCAAATATACCAAAAAAAAAAACATAAAATGAATTGTATATAAAAAGTGGGCGCACAGAGAGCGTGTGTATTAAATTTTAGAGAAATCCATTGAAAAAATAAAAATTTGTATAGCGGTCAAACAAGCAAACAAACAAACAGAAAATTAATTTTATATATCTATAATATTAATAGGCTAGGCGATTTCTTGTGACCGATGTTTTGTTCTACCGGTTTATCCCGATTTTGACCAAACACATATTATTTGAAAGGTATTTCTTTTTAGCCGTATTGCATATTTACAGATTTTTAAATTTTTTCCTTTATTTTGAGTAAATTGCATTTAAATTTGCTAATAACACATACATAAAATTATACAATGGTATGTGTGTGTTTATTAAATTTGTTGATGTGTTTCTAATAAAAATGAGTTTGTTTTTTGTTTTGATTTGTGAATTTACTATAATTGATTGGCATAACTTTAGGGTGTTCATTTAATGAAAAAATTAACTTTTCTAGAATTTGCACTCGAATTTCGAGGGCTGGAATCTGCTAGTATAGATTAAATCTGCTTTTGAGTCTTAAATTTATTCTCGAGCATTATCGAAATAAAAATATTCACCCAGAAGCTGCGAAAAATCTGCCAGTACATATCTTAAGTTATCTATTATTAGCATTTTTTTAAATGAAATATGATTTCAATTTCCGTGCTCAAAGCACTGATCTAACCGGGCTGCTGCCCTACCAGGTGTGTTGAGAGTTCTTTTCAATATGCTTTCTATTATGTCGGCCTTAAAAAGATCTTGTGGAGCTTTTTTTTCTTCCCGAGCCATATTTTCTCCAGATATTTTCTAATAACATTGGAAACAGTTTGACGGCGGACCTTTGATGCATTGGACAACTTTTTGTAGGACTAAGTTTGAACTAACTAATTAAAGATAAACCCAAAATTCAAAAAAGGCTTGCGAAAAAAGTTTAAATGAAAAACGGATAGACGATTGCTAAGAAACTTCGGTCACCTGTAGTTTTCATGAGGTGTCATTACAAGTTTCTTTAAATTTGGATTAAGAAATTTGTTTAAATACCAGCCAGCTGCTAGCTGGAATCTTTGCATAGCATGATGATGCACTGGGCATTTTATACAATTCAAATTAATCAAATTATACAATTCAAATAATTTTATTTCAAAAATTTATTTAAAAAAAATTATTCTCTAATTAAAGCTACAACTGTTAACAGTAACAACAACAATAGTAATTTCATGTAAGTAGGAAATTTGGCTGTTAAGTATCCAACAAATTGTTTTCTTAATTACATGTAACTGACAGTTCGTGCATAAATATTTTAACTTCAAGTTGGATTTGAAGGAGGGAATTAAAAGCGAAGTTATGTCTTTAAGATAAGCTAACTTGAATTAATCGCTATAATGGCGGCATAATCTACCAGGAACACATACACACACACATTTAGTTTTGAAACAGTTTTCCTGCAGTGTATGAAATTTATTGAATGTCTTAACTAAAACACTCAAGTACAAATAATTGAATTCAATGAGATGTAAATAATCAGTGACAACCTTTAATACAAATGATGATAATAATGATGATGATGACGATGATGCTGGTAATGCTGGTGATACTGGCGATGATGGAATGATGCTATTGACGTTTATCCACAGACATTCTTTAAAAGGGAGGTTTTTAAAGAAACGGAATACCTCTTTTAAGTCAAAGAGTTTAATGGTGTGATTCAAAAGTACATGGAAGAATAAATGGAAAATGTCTTAAGCTAAACTGAAAATCCTTACAATTACAAATGATATCATATTACTGATATGTAAGTCGAAAAAAAGAAAATGATTTGCCATTTCCTAGCCACCCATTCATTTATGATGTTTATGTTTTAAAATTTAAAAAAAGCAACACTTTTTTGTATGTGCGTGTTTTTTTTTTTTTTTGTTCAAGATTCTGTTGAACATTAGTATAAGTGTGTAAACGTGTCGGTTTGTTGTGTCAATCATTGTTGGTATAGTAGTGTGGAATCACAAGAGAAAGTCTGCAAATACGCAGACATACAAAACAAGTGTTGTGTTTATTGTAATAATGGTGGTGGTATATGTTGTAATAACTTGCAACCCTTGACACTTTTAATTACACAAGTTAAATCGGCCCATTAAGCGATACAAGCTACAAATATAAATACTCATACTAAAACATTAAACGCACAAGAACACCAGCCAGCCAGTCAGCCAAACAGCCAGCCAGGCTGTCAGTCAGTTAGTAACTCAGCCACTCAAGTCAGTCTGTAAGGTACGACTATTCACTCAAACTCCAAAGTTCCAGTACACGCTGAGCTTACAATTTGCCATTAATTTGAAAATAATTAATTACCCTAAAGCGTTGGAGCATAATCAACTCCAACGCTCTGTGTGTGTTGGCTGTGTTCGTATGTATGTATGTACAACAAGATTTTATGATACTACTCAATATGTATGTTAATATAAATAAACAGTGGTATGAATTGTTTAAATCCGAAGGAGTGAAAAAGGGGTTATTATTTTTAATACTTTCTACCCGAAATGGATTTCAATTTAGTAATGTGATTCTATTCGATGGCTTTTCGAAAATGCTGACAATATTTTGATTTTAGTTCTGTTGCTATTTAAATACTGTAGGTCTAGGGCGATTCCGTACTCGCGGGTGCAACATTTAGACTCACTCAAGGATTCTTACTAAAAAAATAAAAACTTTTTTTAAAGAAATGACTGGTCGCTGGATTACATTGTAATCTGATTTATAAAAATTAATATAAAAAACATTTAATGAAATGTATAAATAGACACAGGAGGGGATCAAAATGTTATCGCGGGTGTAACGAAATCGGCCCAACATTAAAGGTCATGAACCTAGAATGAAAAAAGTCTGTTAATTTTGAAATATTTATTAAATTATTTTTAAATTCTTTAAAAGAATAAAAAACAAGCTAATTATTAACTTTAATAAAATTATTAAAAGAAATAAATATTATAAATTATTCACTTTTTATCAAGGTTCAGAAAATACAGACATGAAACACACAATGTTCTTTTCAAGAGCAGCCAACACATATCTTTATTTTCATATCAATTATGTGCGTTTCTAAATTTTCTACGGTGCCCAACACAACCATGACTGTGTTCGTTTTAATATTTCGTTATTTACACGAACATTTTTGTATCACGTATTTTTTGTTTCGAATACACATAAACCACACAGATTCGAGTGTTGCTTTATTTGAAGTTAGTGTTCTGGCTCGTGTACTAAGAAAAAACAGAACATCTACAATAAACAGGTTCGAGTTCAGAAATATTTTAAGTCGTGTTCTGGCTCGTGTACTAAGAAAAAATAGAACATGTACAATAAACAGGTTCGAGTTCAGTTATATTTTAAATTCATGTTCTGGCTCGTGTACGGAGAAAAATTGAAACATCAATTCGCGATCTGATACACCCCGATAAAAACGACGACAATTGTTTCAACCAAATTTATTAAAATTTTATTGACCCTTTTTTATGAATTACGTTGCAAATTGTTTACAATTGTCAAATATTTTAAAATTTTATTGGCCATTTTTTTGTGATTTACGTTGAAATTATTTACAACTGTTTTTATTGACTGGTTTTTATTTTAACAAAAGATGGTAATAAAGTACTTAAGACACAAAAACTGCACACTGCACTTAAATCTTTCTTGCAGGTTTCAATCAGACATGTAAATTTTTTCGTTTCGCTATTAAAAGTTGCGTATTTTTTATAGCAAAACTTATTTCTGTTATTGCTTTCCAATTTTTTTTATTTTCACAAAATATTTGCATTTTGCGCAATAACACAGTACACTTATAGATCACGATTTATTGAAAACTGAACCATTTTTAATGAATAAATGACGCACACACTCGCTATTTATTGGAAAATCAATTGCGTGAAATTGTAACACTTGCAAGCAATTGTAACGGACAATTGTAATTGTAAGGGACAATAAAATATGAAAATATTTTTTTGGGTTTTTTTTATTGACACTCATTGTGTTTTTACGCAAAAAATCCCAAAAAATCATCGAGAAAAGGATTGTGCATTGACACTAATTGGTTCGCAAATTAAGGGTGGGTGATTGTGTTTTTTATGATGCAAAATTTGTTTGTGTCTCAAGTTATTTGTTACCAAAAAAAAAATGTTTGCAAAAGATCCTAACAACCAACAAGTGTGTGTTTTATGCTGCAAAATTGGGTTTTTCCTCTATGACACTAATTGGTTGCGAAAATAGGGGTGGGTAATGCAAAAAAACCTAACAACCAACAAGTGTAACTTTTATGATGCTAAATAGTTTTTGTGTCTTAAGCATTTTGTTACCATATTTTATTAATAAATAAATAAAACAAATAAATAATAAAAAGAATTGTAAATAATTTCAACGTAAATCACAAAAAAATGGCCAATAAAATTTTAAAATATTTGACAATTGTAAACAATTTGCAACGTAAGTCATAAAAAAGGGTCAATAAAATTTTAATAAATTTGGTTGAAACAATTGTCGTCGTTTTTATCGGGGTGTATCAGATCGCGAATTGATGTTTCAATTTTTCGCAGTACACGAGCCAGAACACGAATTTAAAATATAACTGAACTCGAACCTGTTTATTGTACATGTTCTATTTTTTCTTAGTACACGAGCCAGAACACGACTTAAAATATAACTGAACTCGAACCTGTTTATCGTACATGTTCCGTTTTTTCTTAGTACACGGGCCAGAACACGACTTAAAATATAACTGAACTCGAACCTGTTTATTGTACATGTTCTGTTTTTTTTCAGTACACGTACCAGAACAGGAACTTCAAATAAAGCAACACTCGAATATGTGTGGTTTATGTGTAATCGAAACAAAAAATACGTGATAGAAAAATGTTCGTGTAAATAACGAAATATTAAAACGAACACAAGTCATGATTGTGTTTGGCACCGAAGAAAATTTAAAAACAAACATAATTGATATGAAAATAAAAATATGTGTGTGTTGGTCTAAGTTATGTTTGTTTACATATATGTTTTTTATTCAGTGTGTGTTTTTTTTCTGAACTCTGGTTTTTACCCAGTCGCGGGTGCTACGTAAAATTATCGCGGGTGCAACACGTCTCACTGTAGTGAATATAAACATTTCCTTGTAACTTTTAATTAAAGATATGAGATCACTAATCAGCACTTTCCTATGTAACTTAAATAAATTATTTGTTTGGAATAGTCGGCGATTTATCAGCCTTAAGGTTCATCTTCAGAATCGCTGTAAACATCAGAAACGCGTAATTTTGCGTAACTTTTTTTGTAACTTTTCTACATTTTTTTTTTACTAGCAGTTGTCAAAACTGATTTGCTTTTTAAATTAGACTTCGAAGTTCGTGCAACACAAATACTCTTACCCTCCTCAAATTGAAAAAATGTTTTGATTGAATGGCTGAAATATTTTTTTTAGTCCTTTCCACCTATCATCTAACATGGTTTTTCCTTCTTCAATTTGTTTTTGGGATACAAATATAAAATACATTTTTGGAGAAAGGCGACGAGCCAGATCATAAAATTCTTCAGACCACACTGATCTTTTCACATTTCCTCCGAGTCCATCGACGGCACCTTTGCCATGTGAAGCAGCAAAAAAATTCTGCTTTAGGAGTATTCATACTCTCAATTACATATCGGTTCTTGAACTGAGCGGCACAATTGTCGCTGAAGATACGTATTGGTTTTATATTATTATTTATTGACTGAATGTACTGAAAAATTTTCTGCAGAAAAACATGAACTGTATATTTACTGTGGCTTGGTTTATCGCTTACTCTGACCACTGAGTGGTGTTTGTCAGTTGTCCGAATACAGCACGTAAAAAGCGTCACATGCCCATGACACCAATGAGCTGATTGTATTTAGTCTTGACTAACTAAACCATAGTTTTCAGCAAAGTCAATTTGTTCAATGGCTTCCTCGCTGGTCAAGTTTTCTTTTGCACTTTGAAAGTACTTGGTCTGGACATTTTTAATTTAAAAATGTAGCTTAAATTTCGTAGTGTTCTCACGTAGTTCATTTAACGTTTCCCTAAACGGTTTGTTCACTACGATCTGTTTTGGTCTCTGATTCTCCAAAATCCAGGTCTTCCATTCAACATTTGGATTAGAACCTAGGGTAGTATTCCAAATATTGGATTTTTTGCATACATCGCAATCATTTGACATACAATTTTCATTATCGATATTACACGATACCTGATTTAGTAGCTCTCGGTGTGTTTTGAGAAAATTTGTTACATGTTTTGAAATAGCAGTAAGAAGATTAATTAATTAATTAATAACATTATGAGGAGTTTCGTTGACTGGCAAACGTAGGAAGGTCTCTCATTATAAAAAAGAGTCTTGCCAATTGTGTCTTCGGGGAAACATATTTGAAATAGCTCGAAAGCTTCACGGACGCTCATAATCATCGTTCTCTTCTGGATTCTAAATGTTTCTCCCGTAATTGTTTTTATTGATTTAGCATCTTTTATTCCAGACATTTGTCTGCTAATATCATCCCTTTCATAAAAGTTATAAATTTTTTTCTTTGACTTCATCTATCGATTTAGAAAGCATCGTTTAGGAGGATTGATGACAGCAACATGAAATTCCGCAGCAATTTTTTTTGACAACTTCAACTGCTAGCCGGTAAACTGCGCTTCACTTTTGCTACTGCTTTTCCAAACGCACGAGAATTCTTATATGAATTACTTGTTCTTGCAATGTTTGCCTCTTTACGACATTCTCTTGTCGCCCGCATTCTTTCTTTTGAACGCATTCTAACCAGCATTTTTAACTCTTCGTTTTCTTCCATATTTTTTTTTTCATAACCTCTTTACGTTTCAACTCACGAGCCCTTTCTCGACGGAGATGGTTTGCAAGAAGTTTAGGATTTTACTTTAGTTTTCGCCTATATTTTTGAGAAGCAGTCTCCTTTTGCTGTGGTTCTGCCATTTCAGTTGATCTATTTACACAAAAAAAAAGTAAAAAATTAACAATAAACTCCCAATAAATAGGAATCAGTATCCAAAACTTGATAAATGAAAAATATATGACAAATAACAATGAAATCGTAAGAGTCATAACTGTTGCACCCGTGATTCTAATATTTTGATCGCGGGTGCAACTCATTTTAGTCAACGTTAATTTTAATTAACATGACAACATACCATCTGTTGCGACTGAATCAAGTTTCCTTTATATTTGTTCTTACTTCTACAAAGTTGCAAAAAATTACCAATTTATTTCTTCAAGAAAACCAAACTTTCATTTCTTTTATATCGCGGGTGCAACTGACCCACAATGGTTTCTTATTTAATCAATATTGTTAGAAAAATAAAAATAAATATTTAATTTTTTTATATAAGGCAATAAACTAATGTTATGACTTCAATATTCATCAGTGAAATATAACATCGAACCACCGGTAATAGCGATTTCGTGGAAAATTATCAAGTCTCCATGAATGGTTTGCATCATGTCTTCAGCGCCATCATTTCTGAGTGAGCCAAAAAATTCAAATAATAACTTAAGTTCTTAAAAGTTTTTTTTATTATTAAATATATATCTTTCTCTTTGTATTGGTATAAAAAAAGTAACAAATACTGTGATTTAAAAATTTATGTCAAATATCGTCTCCCGAGGAATCGTCCTCTACTGGTTCATTTTGCTTAACAATTACAATACTAGGATTTCTTTTCCAAAGAATACTAAGACATATTTCCTTATTAAGGATATTGTTATTTATAACGTTATTTATAACTAGTTTCGATAAAAATTTCGAATTCCGTTTTTATTATAGATTTGGGGGGTTTATTACGATAAAAGACTACTTTTAAATTCGCATTTAATAATGACTGTTAATAAGGCAAAAGGTGTTTTATATTTTATTAGCAGATTCCAGGCCCTCGAAAGTCGAGTGCAAATTTTAGGAAATTTTATTTTTTCATTTAAATAAGACTTTAGGGTCTTGGCATGCTAATCAATTTTAGCCAATTCACAATTCAACACTTTTTAAATATTATTATTTATTAGTTTATGTCCAAGATAATTTTTCAGTTCAACACAATTATTATTGTGAATGAAGGAAACAAACTAATTTTTTTACATATAAATTAACAAATTCAATAAACACACACACAGCATTGTATAATTTTATGTACGTATTAGTAGCAACTTTAAATGCATTTTACTCCGAAAAATTTTCAAATTTAAAAATCTGTAAATCTGGTGGAAAGCTAAAAATAAATACCTTTCAAATAATATACCTGTGGTCAAAATCGGAATAAAACTGTTTAACAAAACATCAGTCACAAGAAATCGCCTTACCTATTAATATTATACTAGCAGATTCCAGCCCTCGAAATTCGAGTGCAAATTCTAGGAAATTTTATTTTTTCATTAAATAAAGACCCTAAAGTTATGCTAATCAACTATAGCCAATTCACAAATCAACACAAAAAACAAACTCATTTTTATTACAAACACATTAACAAATTTAATAAACACACACATAGCATTGTATAATTTTGTGTATGCGTTAGTAGCAACTTTAAATGTAATTTACTCAAAATAAAGGAAAAAATTTAAAAATCTGTACGTTCCCTCTCGGCGTAAAGATGCACTAAGAAGGGATTTTTAAAAATTCATAGATTAAGAGGGTAAAAGCGGACAAAAAGGAGGGAAATGGTAACAAATGAGTCCAGGAATATGAAATCTGGTGTGTAGACTCCATCCGATAAACAAACATGTTTATTTATTTATTTATTTATTTATTTTAATGATTTCCTGCACAACAAGACTAAGTCTTATAATTACAGTACAGGATTTTAGTAGTGTACAAACATGTTTAGCCAAATTAAATTGAATAAAATTGTAACTAATATATAAAAATTAATATGAATAACATAAGAATTTATAAAATTGTGACATTAATAAAATATAACATAGAATATTAAAAAAAAAAGTTTTAAATTAAAAATATTAAAAATTACAAAAAAAAGAAATATGTACATATATGTAAATGAAATTTTACCAGGAGTAGGAATAAATAATGATATAAAAAATTATATAAATTAAAGTTATTAAAAATTAGGACATAAAAAAATATATAAAAGAAAAACTACCAGGAGTATTTAACTAAAATAATTAAAAATACTTTTTTTAAAACTCATTGCGTTGCTGTTTATTTGTTGGCTATGTTGAAGAGCATTCCAAAGACGAGTAGCATTTACAAAGAACTGCCATTCAGAAACGAGACATCGGAATTTGGGAATTATGACATTTTTGCTTCTTGACGATCTAGCAAAGCGTATATTTTGAAAAAGGTACTTCGGTTTTTGAGAGTATATAATTTTTCGAAAAAATATTAAAGTTCTAATCTTTAACAAGTTTTCAAACGAAACTCCATAGAGAGTCTTCGAATAGGACGATACTTGATCTCGCTTTTTAAGTCCGTAAACATATCGTATAATATTATTATATAAAACTTGAAGTTTTTTCTTACTTATGGAGTCACAATAAGAAAACAATTCACAACCGTAAGTAAGACTAGGAATCAAATAAGCTTTCGCGAGTAGCATTCTTACTTTTAACGGCGTAAAGTACTGCACAGACCACAACGTTCTTAATTTGACATATATTTGCACAACCAGAGCATTGATATGATTTGACCAAGTTAAGTTATTGTTAAACACTATTCCCAAATTTTTTGCCGTTCGTACAATATCAATTTTCTCGTTGTTTATAATGATGTCATCTTGAATGATTGGGTTTAACGTTTTTTTGTGAATTACGATACATTTGGATTTTCTTGGATTTAAACACAGGCCGTTTGCTGATGCCCAACAAGATATGTTGTTTAAATCATGATTGAGTTTATTAACGTTTTCTCTGATAGATTGAACTGGACTACTTAAATACAATTGTACATCGTCTGCATACATGTGAATCTTGCAGTGAGATAAATGTTGTGGCAAATCTTTAGCATAAATAGAAAAAAGTAGTGGCCCCAGAACAGATCCCTGAGGTACGCCTCTTGTTAGTGTAAGGGGATTGGACTCAATGCCGTTTAAACATACCGACTGAATGCGGTCAGTGAGGTAAGATGATATAAGTTGTGATGAGGTTGATGAAAATTTAAAATGTGACCTTAGCTTAGTACATAATATTTGATGGTTAACTGTGTCAAAAGCCTTGGAGTGATCGAGTAGCACCAAGAAGTTAATCTTACCATCATCTAGTTCACGCCTTATACTCTCCGATACGTCAATTAAAGCAGTTACACAGCTGTGATTAGGTCGGAAACCTGACTGTCGGTCAGACATTAGGTGATTTTCATAAACGTGAACACTTATCTGGTGGTGTAAAATTTTTTTTAAAGCTTTTGAAAGAAAACTTAAGATAGATATTGGCCGGTACTCACTGTTTGATTTAGGGACTGGAATTAACTTCGCATGCTTCCATTTCGAAGGAAAACAGCTAGTTGTGATGATGGTATTAAATAAATAAGTAATATACGGCAATATAGATGGCAGAATTATTCTAATGAACTTAGGATCAAGATTATCATATCCTATTGCATTGGATTTTATTTGAGAACAACTAGAGAAAACATCAAATTGATTGACACATGAAAATTCAAATATGTCCTGGTCAAGCGTATCATTGTCATTATAAAGAGAATTTTCGCTTTGTGCCATATTGTCCGTCGCTACAAGAAGCGACGTATTAGTAAATATGTTGTTGAGTTCATCAACATTAATGGAGCAGTTCATGCTTTTATCCATATTTCCAATACCAATGTCCCTAATAGTTTTCCAGGTGTGTTTGGATTCAAGGGCGGTACCGAATCGCTTAGAGCAATACTCAGTTTTGGCCATTCTAATTCGCTTATTAGCATCCCTCCGAGCAGAACGAAAGCCTGCTTTTAGTTCTGGTGTTTTAAAACGCTTCCATCTAGAGTATGCTAAATCCCTTCGTTGTATTGAATTTAGAATAGAAAAATTGAACCACGGTTTTTTTTTTGCCGAAATTGTTTTTGTCCTCAAAGGGACTGCTTCATCATAAAGCTTCAGAATATTATACTCTAGGAACGATAGTTGGTCATCAACAGAAATCAAGTCGTAGATTGTATTCCAATTAACTCGAAGATAGTTCTCATTAAGAAGGGCATAATTTATGTTTTTAAAATCGCGATAAGAATAAGTTTGATCTCTTTGATCGAGTAAGAAGTCATATGATGCAAAAACCAGATCATGTTTGGAGAAGCATGATGCAGAAATTTGATCATAAAGTAATATTTTAGATGGATCACCCACGAACAAAAGGTCCAGTAGCGTGCTATTATATTTCGTGAAGTGAGTAGGTAAAGTAGTGTTAGTCGGTGTAAGACCTATCGATTCCATATGGTCCCTGAACGAGGATTCAGTTAGAAGATTAGAATTAAAGTCTCCTGCTATTACCACGTCGTTGTATGGCATGATTAAAGTTTCAATTTTTATGATGAAACTAGTATAATCAATAGTGTTGTTTGGCCTATATACACAACCAACCAACATCTTTCTTCCTAAAGATGAAATCTCAAGAAAAATATACTCGATTTTGTCCGTTGCTGCATTTTTAGAGCAATAATTACATGTTATATTACTTCTTACATATATTGCAACACCACCTCCACCTCCAGTCAATCTATCGGATCTAAATATTTTATAGCCCTGTAAAGTTATAAGCCCATCCGGGGTTGACTTATCTAACCATGTCTCCGAGACGCATACAATATCAATATTCGAGTTCTCAAAGGTCCATCTGAATTCATCAATTTTAGGCTTTAAGCTCTGAGCATTTAAGTGACAAATTTGAACACCTTTTTTCTGTTTGGCAAGTATTTTCACAATGTTAATTGTTACGTCATTGGAATTCGCTCTTAAATTGTTTCGATTATTCATTCAAATAAAATGTAAAATTAGAGTCACAATAAAAACCAATCCTAAACGCAACGCAATATGTTTTAATATAAATAAAGTTGTTGATAGAATAACTAAAAAATATATAAATTAATTTAAATTTGAGAAAATTAAAATTATAAAAATTAATAATAATGTAAGAAGGAATTACAATAAAAGTTAAAAAATTGGCATACAGAGGTAACAGGTTACGTAGAAACATTATTAGGTAAGACTTCATTATTTTCATAGTATAGATTATCATTAGCACGAAAAAAATTATTCAGGGCATCAAGGTTTTCAATACAAAATGGTTTATCAGTACTCAAACGCTTGACATATACAAGTCCCCGAAATGAGTAGGCAGATTGCAGTAGTTTTTGTTTCTTCAGGGTAGATGCTTCTCTAAGAACTTTGTAGTTCCCGTTAGTTAGATTTTCATTTTCATGTATGAAACCTTGATGCCCTGAATAATGTTTTTCGTGCTAATGATAATCTATACTATGAAAATAATGAAGTCTTACCTAATAATGTTTCTACGTAACCTGTTACCTCTGTATGCCAATTTTTTAACTTTTATTGTAATTCCTTCTTACATTATTATTAATTTTTATAATTTTAATTTTCTCAAATTTAAATTAATTTATATATTTTTTAGTTATTCTATCAACAACTTTATTTATATTAAAACATATTGCGTTGCGTTTAGGATTGGTTTTTATTGTGACTCTAATTTTACATTTTATTTGAATGAATAATCGAAACAATTTAAGAGCGAATTCCAATGACGTAACAATTAACATTGTGAAAATACTTGCCAAACAGAAAAAAGGTGTTCAAATTTGTCACTTAAATGCTCAGAGCTTAAAGCCTAAAATTGATGAATTCAGATGGACCTTTGAGAACTCGAATATTGATATTGTATGCGTCTCGGAGACATGGTTAGATAAGTCAACCCCGGATGGGCTTATAACTTTACAGGGCTATAAAATATTTAGATCCGATAGATTGACTGGAGGTGGAGGTGGTGTTGCAATATATGTAAGAAGTAATATAACATGTAATTATTGCTCTAAAAATGCAGCAACGGACAAAATCGAGTATATTTTTCTTGAGATTTCATCTTTAGGAAGAAAGATGTTGGTTGGTTGTGTATATAGGCCAAACAACACTATTGATTATACTAGTTTCATCATAAAAATTGAAACTTTAATCATGCCATACAACGACGTGGTAATAGCAGGAGACTTTAATTCTAATCTTCTAACTGAATCCTCGTTCAGGGACCATATGGAATCGATAGGTCTTACACCGACTAACACTACTTTACCTACTCACTTCACGAAATATAATAGCACGCTACTGGACCTTTTGTTCGTGGGTGATCCATCTAAAATATTACTTTATGATCAAATTTCTGCATCATGCTTCTCCAAACATGATCTGGTTTTTGCATCATATGACTTCTTACTCGATCAAAGAGATCAAACTTATTCTTATCGCGATTTTAAAAACATAAATTATGCCCTTCTTAATGAGAACTATCTTCGAGTTAATTGGAATACAATCTACGACTTGATTTCTGTTGATGACCAACTATCGTTCCTAGAGTATAATATTCTGAAGCTTTATGATGAAGCAGTCCCTTTGAGGACAAAAACAATTTCGGCAAAAAAAAAACCGTGGTTCAATTTTTCTATTCTAAATTCAATACAACGAAGGGATTTAGCATACTCTAGATGGAAGCGTTTTAAAACACCAGAACTAAAAGCAGGCTTTCGTTCTGCTCGGAGGGATGCTAATAAGCGAATTAGAATGGCCAAAACTGAGTATTGCTCTAAGCGATTCGGTACCGCCCTTGAATCCAAACACACCTGGAAAACTATTAGGGACATTGGTATTGGAAATATGGATAAAAGCATGAACTGCTCCATTAATGTTGATGAACTCAACAACATATTTACTAATACGTCGCTTCTTGTAGCGACGGACAATATGGCACAAAGCGAAAATTCTCTTTATAATGACAATGATACGCTTGACCAGGACATATTTGAATTTTCATGTGTCAATCAATTTGATGTTTTCTCTAGTTGTTCTCAAATAAAATCCAATGCAATAGGATATGATAATCTTGATCCTAAGTTCATTAGAATAATTCTGCCATCTATATTGCCGTATATTACTTATTTATTTAATACCATCATCACAACTAGCTGTTTTCCTTCGAAATGGAAGCATGCGAAGTTAATTCCAGTCCCTAAATCAAACAGTGAGTACCGGCCAATATCTATCTTAAGTTTTCTTTCAAAAGCTTTAAAAAAAATTTTACACCACCAGATAAGTGTTCACGTTTATGAAAATCACCTAATGTCTGACCGACAGTCAGGTTTCCGACCTAATCACAGCTGTGTAACTGCTTTAATTGACGTATCGGAGAGTATAAGGCGTGAACTAGATGATGGTAAGATTAACTTCTTGGTGCTACTCGATCACTCCAAGGCTTTTGACACAGTTAACCATCAAATATTATGTACTAAGCTAAGGTCACATTTTAAATTTTCATCAACCTCATCACAACTTATATCATCTTACCTCACTGACCGCATTCAGTCGGTATGTTTAAACGGCATTGAGTCCAATCCCCTTACACTAACAAGAGGCGTACCTCAGGGATCTGTTCTGGGGCCACTACTTTTTTCTATTTATGCTAAAGATTTGCCACAACATTTATCTCACTGCAAGATTCACATGTATGCAGACGATGTACAATTGTATTTAAGTAGTCCAGTTCAATCTATCAGAGAAAACGTTAATAAACTCAATCATGATTTAAACAACATATCTTGTTGGGCATCAGCAAACGGCCTGTGTTTAAATCCAAGAAAATCCAAATGTATCGTAATTCACAAAAAAACGTTAAACCCAATCATTCAAGATGACATCATTATAAACAACGAGAAAATTGATATTGTACGAACGGCAAAAAATTTGGGAATAGTGTTTAACAATAACTTAACTTGGTCAAATCATATCAATGCTCTGGTTGTGCAAATATATGTCAAATTAAGAACGTTGTGGTCTGTGCAGTACTTTACGCCGTTAAAAGTAAGAATGCTACTCGCGAAAGCTTATTTGATTCCTAGTCTTACTTACGGTTGTGAATTGTTTTCTTATTGTGACTCCATAAGTAAGAAAAAACTTCAAGTTTTATATAATAATATTATACGATATGTTTACGGACTTAAAAAGCGAGATCAAGTATCGTCCTATTCGAAGACTCTCTATGGAGTTTCGTTTGAAAACTTGTTAAAGATTAGAACTTTAATATTTTTTCGAAAAATTATATACTCTCAAAAACCGAAGTACCTTTTTCAAAATATACGCTTTGCTAGATCGTCAAGAAGCAAAAATGTCATAATTCCCAAATTCCGATGTCTCGTTTCTGAATGGCAGTTCTTTGTAAATGCTACTCGTCTTTGGAATGCTCTTCAACATAGCCAACAAATAAACAGCAACGCAATGAGTTTTAAAAAAAGTATTTTTAATTATTTTAGTTAAATACTCCTGGTAGTTTTTCTTTTATATATTTTTTTATGTCCTAATTTTTAATAACTTTAATTTATATAATTTTTTATATCATTATTTATTCCTACTCCTGGTAAAATTTCATTTACATATATGTACATATTTCTTTTTTTTGTAATTTTTAATATTTTTAATTTAAAACTTTTTTTTTTAATATTCTATGTTATATTTTATTAATGTCACAATTTTATAAATTCTTATGTTATTCATATTAATTTTTATATATTAGTTACAATTTTATTCAATTTAATTTGGCTAAACATGTTTGTACACTACTAAAATCCTGTACTGTAATTATAAGACTTAGTCTTGTTGTGCAGGAAATCATTAAAATAAATAAATAAATAAATAAATAAACATGTTTGTTTATCGGATGGAGTCTACACACCAGATTTCATATTCCTGGACTCATTTGTTACCATTTCCCTCCTTTTTGTCCGCTTTTACCCTCTTAATCTATGAATTTTTAAAAATCCCTTCTTAGTGCATCTTTACGCCGAGAGGGAACGTACAGATTTTTAAATTTTTTCCTTTATTTTGAGTAAATTACATTTAAAGTTGCTACTAACGCATACACAAAATTATACAATGCTATGTGTGTGTTTATTAAATTTGTTAATGTGTTTGTAATAAAAATGAGTTTGTTTTTTGTGTTGATTTGTGAATTGGCTATAGTTGATTAGCATAACTTTAGGGTCTTTATTTAATGAAAAAATAAAATTTCCTAGAATTTGCACTCGAATTTCGAGGGCTGGAATCTGCTAGTATAATATTAATAGGTAAGGCGATTTCTTGTGACTGATGTTTTGTTAAACAGTTTTATTCCGATTTTGACCACAGGTATATTATTTGAAAGGTATTTATTTTTAGCTTTCCACCAGATTTACAGATTTTTAAATTTGAAAATTTTTCGGAGTAAAATGCATTTAAAGTTGCTACTAATACGTACATAAAATTATACAATGCTGTGTGTGTGTTTATTGAATTTGTTAATTTATATGTAAAAAAATTAGTTTGTTTCCTTCATTCACAATAATAATTGTGTTGAACTGAAAAATTATCTTGGACATAAACTAATAAATAATAATATTTAAAAAGTGTTGAATTGTGAATTGGCTAAAATTGATTAGCATGCCAAGACCCTAAAGTCTTATTTAAATGAAAAAATAAAATTTCCTAAAATTTGCACTCGACTTTCGAGGGCTGGAATCTGCTAATAAAATATAAAACACCTTTTGCCTTATTAACAGTCATTATTAAATGCGAATTTAAAAGTAGTCTTTTATCGTAATAAACCCCCCAAATCTATAATAAAAACGGAATTCGAAATTTTTATCGAAACTAGTTATAAATAACGTTATAAATAACAATATCCTTAATAAGGAAATATGTCTTAGTATTCTTTGGAAAAGAAATCCTAGTATTGTAATTGTTAAGCAAAATGAACCAGTAGAGGACGATTCCTCGGGAGACGATATTTGACATAAATTTTTAAATCACAGTATTTGTTACTTTTTTTATACCAATACAAAGAGAAAGATATATATTTAATAATAAAAAAAACTTTTAAGAACTTAAGTTATTATTTGAATTTTTTGGCTCACTCAGAAATGATGGCGCTGAAGACATGATGCAAACCATTCATGGAGACTTGATAATTTTCCACGAAATCGCTATTACCGGTGGTTCGATGTTATATTTCACTGATGAATATTGAAGTCATAACATTAGTTTATTGCCTTATATAAAAAAATTAAATATTTATTTTTATTTTTCTAACAATATTGATTAAATAAGAAACCATTGTGGGTCAGTTGCACCCGCGATATAAAAGAAATGAAAGTTTGGTTTTCTTGAAGAAATAAATTGGTAATTTTTTGCAACTTTGTAGAAGTAAGAACAAATATAAAGGAAACTTGATTCAGTCGCAACAGATGGTATGTTGTCATGTTAATTAAAATTAACGTTGACTAAAATGAGTTAGATTTTCATGTATGAAAAAGTAAGGATTTTTATCATCTGGTTGGAACCCAAGCAACGTTAACAATAAATTTTTGTGTTTCTTTTTATATTCATTTAATGCTTTTAGAACAAAATTTTTATGTGCATGTGCTCAGGATTATTTGCTTTCCGAAATCCGGCCATTTAAGGGAAAATAAACGGTCAAAAAGGTTAAAAATTGTACCTTTCTGCATCTTCTTAACATATTAATATATACTAGCAGATTCCAGCGCTCGAAATTCGAGTGCAATTTCTAGGCAGATTTATTTTCAACTTAGCCAATTCACAAACCAACACTTTTATGGTTTATTATTATTGTGAATGAAGATAACAAACTCATTAACAAACACATTAACAAATTTATTAAAACACACATAGCATATGTAAGATTTCATGTATGTGCTAGTAGCAACTTTAAATGCAATTTACTCAAATTAAAGGAAAAAATTTTAAAATCTGTAAATCTGCAAAATCGCTAAAAAGAAATACCTTTCAAATAGTATAGGTTTGGTCAAAATCTGGATAAAACGGTAGAAGGGAAAAGGAATTTGATGATCTTCATGTAGCAAAAAAAATCTATTTACGTCTTTGGTCCGGCCGATACTTGAAAAAGCATCAAAAAACTTGAATCATTTCAGAAACAATTATTTCTAAATTGTCTTCAATAATTTCGGTGGAATGCGGAATGGAGTCTCCTACTGTATCGCCGTCACTTGACTCTAATAAAATTTCCAACTTTGAAAAGTAGAATAATCATTCTGCCTCAACTTAGTTCATGGTAAAATTGATGCCGAGCGCTTTCTTGGAAAAATAAGGTTAAGTGTTCCTAACAGGCAACTTCGATCTTAAGAACCTGTTTACTGAATTTTTAAGCACCTTTATTTAAAAATTGTCCTTTTTTAAAAAATTATCTTTCTTTAAACAGTACATTTTTTTAGAGTACCCTTTATTTAAAAGAAGCCTTTTAAAAAAAATTAGCCTGGACATTTTTTGCAAAGAATATTTTGAAATTATGGTATGGCTTCTAAAGTCTGAAAAGATTCTTATAGGGATCGCACTTTGAGACTTAGGGATCGCCGGCTGAGCTAAATAATGATTTGATTGGTGTTCTATGAACTACTTAGGGACCTTATAGGTTTTTCACTCTAGCAGGAGTAAAACAAAGAAATTTTTCAGATAGTAATTAATTCATGCTATAAAATTTGTACTGGAATTCAAAGCTTCAATATTGGCAACGGCATTGAAGTGGTAGCCGTACCCAATTTAGCACCCTAACTTGTTTTTTTTTATACCCTCCACACCTCAGTGGCAGAGGGTATATATAGCTTTGTCAATCCGTTTGTAACGCATCGAAATAAATTCCTGAGACCCCAAAAATATATATTTTCTTGATCCTTATAACAAGGGAATTTGATTTACCGATGACCGTCTGTCCGTCTGTCCGTCTGTCTGTGGAAATCACGATCACGCCGTCAATATATAAGCTAGACCGCTCGTTTATGTACAAAATCGTTTACTAACATCCCAAAGGAGCTTTTATTTAAAATCGTCAAAATCGGTCAAAGGGTTCACGAGCTATGAATGAAACTTTGAAAAAACTCTTGAAAAAATAACATTTTTCAGTTGTTTGTTGTTTTTCTTAAGATATGTGGTATATGTTGTAATTCTTCGTATTCACGTGTTACATTGGCAAGCAAGCTTAACCACATATTTTTTTATCATTAAAATTAAATATTAAAAATTAAAAATTAATAAAAATAAAAAATGGAAAATGCAAAATGAAAAATGGAAAATGAAAAATTGGAAATGGAAAATGGAAAATGAAAAATGGAAAATGAAAAATAAAATGAAAATTGAAAATTGAAAAATGAAAAATGAAAATTGAAAAATTAAAAATGAAAAATGGAAAATGAAAAATGGAAAATGGAAAATGAAAAATGGAAAATGAGAAATGGAAAATGGAACATGAAAAATTAAGAATTAAAATTGAAAAATGGAAAATGGAAAATGAAAAATGGTAAATGAAAAATTAAAAATGAAAAATGAAAAATTAAAAATGAAAAATGGAAAATGAAAAATGAAAAATGGAAAACGGAAAATGGAAAATGGAAAATGAAAAATGAAAAATGAAAAATGGAAAATGAAAAATGGAAAATGAAAATTGAAAATTGAAAATTTAAACATCAAAAATGGAAAATGGAAAATGAAAAATTGAATATGGAAAATAGAAAATGAAAAATAAAAAAAGGAAAATTAAAAATTAAAATTGAAAAATGGAAAATGAAAAATGGAAAATGGAAAACGGAAAACGCAAAACGAAAAATTAAAAATGGAAAACCAAAAATTAAAAATCAAAATTGAAAATTGAAAAATGAAAAATGGATATTGAAAAATTAAAAATGATATATGGAAAATGAAAAATGGAAAATGAAAAATGAAAAATGAAAAATGGAAAATGGATAATAAAAAATGAAAAATTGAAAATCGAAAATGGAAAAGGGAAAATGGAAAATGAAAAATGAAAAATGAAAAATGAAAAATGAAAAATGAAAAATGGAAAATGAAAAGTGGAAAATGGAAAATAATAAAATTAAAAATGGAAAATGGAAAATGAAAAAAGGAAAATGAGAAATGGAAAATGGAACATGAAAAATGAAAAATGAAAACTGAAAAATGGAAAATGGAATATGAAAAATGAAAAATGAAAAATGAAAGATGGAAAATGGAAAATGGAAAATGAAAAATGCAAAATGGAAAATGGAAAATGAAAAATTAAAAATGACAAATGGAAAATAAAAAATGAAAAAATGGAATATGGAAAATAAAAAATGAATAATAAAAAAAAAAAATGGAAAATTAAAATTGAAAAATGGAAAATGAAAAATGAAAAATGGAAAATGAAAAATGGAAAACGGAAAACGAAAAAATAAAAATGGAAAATTAAAAATGAAAAATGAAAATTTTAAAATCAAAAATGATAAATGGAAAATGATAAATTGAAAATTAAAAATGAAATATGAAAAATAGAAAGTAGAATATGGAAAATTAAAAATGAAAATACAAAAATGGAAAATGAAAAATGGAAAATGAAAAATGAAAAATGAAAATTGAAAAATCGAAAATGAAAATGAAAACTGAAAAGTGGAAAACGGAAAATGAAAAATGAGAAATTAAAAATGAAAACTAAAAATGAAAAACGAAAAATGAAAATTTAAAAGTGATAAATGGAAAATGATAAAAAAAAATGAAAATTGAAAATGAAAAAGGTGGAAGGTATCAAAGATTCGGCCCAGCCGAATTTAACGCTCTTACTTGTTTTTTTTTTTTTTTTTTTTTTTTTTTAATTTAGTCTAATTTAGTATAGTGCCAGGCCTTCATTCCATATAACGATATATGTATAACGAAACGATATAACTTGTTTAGAAAATTTCAAAATTATATGAAATGTTTTTAAAAATTTTTCATAAAAATTTTTAAAGTCTCGTTTTGTTTCATTTTATAAAATAAGCCGAAACAAAATTAAATAGGCCAACCACACGTTTTTTGTACTGAAGTAAGAAGATATAATTCTCGCGAACAAAGATTTACATTTAAACATGAAGTTGGGATAGGTTCTGATTTTTGATTTTTTTTTTTTTTTTTAAAGAAAAATTTGTATTGATTTAAGATCAGAGATAAATTTAATTTACACAATAATTTAGATAAAAAAAAATTCATTCCTAGCCACAGTTTATTGACATATATTTCGATTGTGATGCGAGCCTATAAATAGAAAAAAAAAACAAAAAATATCATTGATACCAGATTCTAGTAACCATTTTAATTAACGCCTCCTTTTTGCTAAGTACGTTCATGTGTATGTGTTACAATTTATAAAGTAATGTAATGTCATGTCACTCATTATCATTGTCAAGCATTGGGGTTTGCGTGAAAGCAAATGTGTTCGAGTATGTAGGATCGAAAACCCGTTGATTCGTGCGTTCGTTCGTTCATTCGTTACTAAATGTTTTGTTTATAATAATGCCAAGATTTTTGCATTAAAATAAAACGGGCTGTTTTTAATAGCTTGAGGACTAAAATTATTTAGGACGACTATCACATAAACATAATACCAACGAACACATACATACAGAGTATTACACACACACACATCATCTTGAGTTAAAATAAATATACATATATGTATATAAAAAAATTAACATCAATTGCAAGTTTTGTTCTTTAGCTTTTTGTATACAACAACCCATAATGTTGGCTTGTAAATATATTTTGAATTGTTTTTAATAATAACACACACACACACACATACTTACTTACACTCACACTCACACTACTGCTCAAGTGAATGAATGTGATATGCGTTTTTAATAAGAGTATGTATAATTTTGTTGTAATTATTTTTAAGCTTAAGATAAACTCATTTCAACTCTTTTCTTCGTTTACTAAACGAAGATAATATTACAACGACGGCGGCATTGTTTTAATATATTTGCTTAAAAGTGGGTGGATTTGTGTGTGTGTGTATGTGTAAGTTGCTTATGATAATTCCCATTTGTTATTTGTATTCTTATCCAAATGTTGCCACACAACAACAAAAAAAGATTGTTATTACTTGTGTTATTAATTTCAACTACGAGTTTTAGATTTATTTTGTCTTGTTTTTTTTTTTTAAGTTGAAAAATTGTTACAACACATTATATTATTTAGTTAAGTAAACAGCAACAGTAACAACAACAACATCAACAACAAATAATAATTAACATTTTTGTTACATTATTGCTCGCACCCTTCCACATGTAGGAGTATAAATCATTTCATAAGAGCATTTAAATATGAGTTGTTGGAGCTGTCATAAAGCCATGTCGGCGATTACTTAACTGAAAATTAAACATGTAAAGCAAATCAAAATAAATAACATGAATATAGTTTCGGCTAATCGAAGTTCTAATAATAGATTTAGTTTTTTTTTTTGTTCTTTAAGTTATAAAAAGAAAAAAATTAAATAATGTCAGGCAATATGACAGAATCAAAAAAATGTTAGGGATTAAATAATTCGTAAATGCGATTTTGGCGACCAATTAAGATAAATTAAAAAAATAACCGGTTAACCGAGTACCCGAATAATTTTATAACAGATTTATATAATTTCAGTAATTAATTGTTTAATCGAGTCAAGAGACTTAAAAGTGCTTGCAACCGCACAAAATGTTAAGTGAAAAAAAAAAACATTTTCAAAATATCTGTGGTATCAAGCGATAACCGCCTAAGACCGAGGCCACGCAATTAGCGGCAAAGTGGCAAGCGGCAGAGCGGCGAGTTTGAGCGGCAAGTGGCTTATTACTGAGCGTCATTTCTGAGCGGTTAGTTGTCAAAATGCCATTGCCAATGTTATTGTTTATTATTTATATAAAAAGTTTTTATAATAAAAGCAAAATATTTTCACTATTTTATGATTTTTATTTATGTATGACTACATTTCAACCTTTTTAACTTTTTATCGATTGAAAAACAACACAATAATGGTTGTAGTTAAGATAACAGCAACAGCTGACTTTAACAATATCGAATATCGTTTAAAAATTTTACTTATGGGAAGGAAGTTTAAGAGCTCAAAAAGCTTTCGGAGACTACCTTTTCAAAAAAAGTGAGAGAAACCAATAATAAATTCCTTAAGGAAGTGTCTCTGGTAAAGGTCCATAAGTTCATAAGAAATATAAAATCTATATTTTTTAAGCTATAATTAAAAAAAATCTAGGCTCAATGGTTTCCTTATTTTTAAATTTTTTTTAAGTTAAGATTCTTTCGGTTTCACTCCTTCTTTTATCCGAAATGTTTTTTGCATTTCTGTGAGTTAAAATTTGCAAATATGTTATAGACTTTGTTTCCAAGAATCAAAACGTTCAAAATTCCCTGTGGAATATGTGTACAAAATCTATTCAGTAACTTTCAGTATTCTGAAAGTGAGGCTACACATAGTAAGCTATCCGAACTTTTTGGCCGTGTGAAAATGTCTATTAAATAAAAAAAAAATATATGAATTTATAAACTTAATAAAAAAGAGTTATATTATCTCAAACTATTTAGATATTTTATTTTCAAAATCGTATTAAACAAGCGATTTTTTAAATTTGTTTTCTGGCTGACCGTGGAAAAAAAATTTTGAAAATAATTGAAAAAAATTGTTTCAATTCATAAACAACTTTTGCGTAGGGGTGTTGTCAGTTTGTCACTCCGTTTGTTACGCATCGAAAAATGAATTTGTGACACCACAAAGCATATATAATCTTGATCCTGATAATAACTCGAGTCGAGCAGGCGATATCTGTCTGTCCATCTGTCTGTTGAAATCACACTCATTCACAAAATAAACCACCTACATGGGTAAAACTAGGGAAATAGTGTTTCTCATTATTTCGAGCATGTTGGTAATTAAAATGGGCTAAAGCAGACAACGTTGTGCCAAGATATGACCTGAAATATGGAGCACCTCTAAAAAAGTCTAAAAATTCAGTATATTTTTTGTAAAAACGTAATATTAACTTCATCAAATTTTTGACTTTTTAAATTATTTGTTGACATTTGTTATAGATAGTGCTATAAGTCCAGATATTTATGTAAACAAAAAACACTGGTGGATGGTATTAAAAATTTGAGTTAACCGAATTTAATATTCTACTTGTTTTTTTTTTATGTGTAAACATCTATGCGCTCAGGGGCGGTAAGATCCAATTTCACAATACAATCACAAAAACAGCGTAAGGGATAATCGGTGTGTGGCATATGTAAGTGTATTGGTGTATTTAGTAAACAGAACCGCCGAGTTCGCTGACTGTTTAGCAAAATCACAAACCTTTTTCGTTAATTTTAAATATTCAAACTATTGACGGCTAGGTGTGCTGTGAGTTTAACATGTTCACAAACTTACAGAGTTGTTTTTTTTTTTAAATATTCAAGTATATATTTGCTATTGACAGAACATTTTTGGTAGGCAGAACCGCTAGGTGGGCTGTGAGTTTAAAAAGCTAAATACTAGGAAAACTCTGAAGAAGTCAAAAATAAACTTAGGTGTTTTTTTAATTACTACACCTTTTCCAATTGTATTTCAGAAAACATCGACTGAATTTCAGAAAGTATCAATTGCGTTTCCGAAAACATCAATTGATTTTCAGGAAATATCAAGTGCATTTCAGAAAGTACCAATTGTGTTTCAGAAAACATGAATTGAATTTCAGAAAGTATTAATTGTGTTTCAGAAAACATCAATTGATTTTTAGAAAATATCAATTATGTTTCAGAAAGTATCAATTGTATTTCAGAAAACATCAATTGACTTTCAGAAAGTATCAAGTGAATTTCAGAAAACATCAATTGATTTTCAGTAATAACCAATTGTATTTCAGAAAGCATCAATTGATTTTCAGAAAGTATCATTTGTATTTCAGAAAATATCAATTTAGTTTCAAAAATTATTAAATGTATTTCAGAATATATGAAATGTATTTCCGAAATTATCAAATGTATTTCAGCAATTATTAAATCTATTTCAGAAAATATCAAATGTAGTTCAGAAATTATTAAATTTACTTCAGAAACTATGAATTGAATTTCAGAAAATATCATTTGAATGTCAGAAAAATAGTCAGAACGCTATATAAAAACATATTTTTTTAAGTATTTCACTGGGTTTGTAATATCTTTTGAAAACTGCATATCGTCATTTATTTACAGGAAAAGCAAAAACATCATAAAACAAAAACTACTTTAAACTTAATACCAAATTAATACCAAATTTACCAAATTTCTTTAAGTAAAAGGTATCTACAATACAAAAAATCAATTTTGAACTTTTAGTTAGTTACGGCCTTTTGTATTTTAGGTGACGATATAAACGTGTTTTTTTCAAAATGATGACTTCAAAATCGGTAGAAATTCTATCCTGGAGTTTATATTGTAGCTAATTAAAAAATGAAGTTCTCATCTTCTTTCGATTAAAAGGCCGCCCTTGATAGTTTATATTCCAGTGCATAACAAATAAGTCCAAATATTGCTAAACATTATCTGCGACTCCAAATCACTTATAGAAACAGTAATAACTTTTCGGTATTTTAGGGTAAACTGCTTTTTAATTCTGAATTTCAATAAATATTTTCTGAAATTCAATTGATATTTTCTGAAATACATTTGACAATTTCTGAAATACATTTGATGTTTTCTGAAAAATATTTGACACTTTCTGAAATACAATTGCAAACGGTGCAGATGTTTACACATCTCCCCTGTGATCGGACTCACATTGATTTTTTTTTTTTTTTTTTTTTGAAATCGCTCCAATCTTTTTTTTAGATATTTTAGGAGGGAGAAAAAAGTTCTTGGCAACACTGAATTCCATTCAAATTATGTTAGTTCTTATTTTCTATAGCCATTTATGATCACTTCCATATGTCGCGATCTATCTGAATGGAAAAATAAATCTACTCTGAAAATTCTAAAAAATTAAATTTCAAACTTGCTCACCTACTAAAGTTGCGTTACATTTATTTCAATTTGTATTTATTTATTTTTGTGCTCAAATCATAAATCACATAATTTATATACAATTTATGATAAACAGTTACAAACAATCAAATGCAGAATAGTATTTATGTGAATTTATGTCTGTATGCACACATACATACATATGTAACAAAATAGTTTTTCACACCACACCAACAATAACTCTGAGCAATTATCTTCAGTAATTTATCTAAACATACACAAAACTGCCTGCGAAACTGAACTGTGTGATACAACCTGTGTTATTACCTTGTGAAAATTAAACTACTTGTGGCTATAAAATCTATTTCACTTTACACACACACACACACATATATATATTAGCCTCTGCATGTGTGTTCAGTGTTAAACCGGAAGTTGTGGTATTCAGTAAAACACAAATTGCGAAATAGTACCAGCTAGAATTTGCTGCGTAATGAAGGCCATAATAACGTTTAACAATAGAGTGTTTTTATCATATCTGATGTTTTCTACTTTTTTTTTAATTTTTTCTATTTCGTTTTCGGGTAGATCGAAGTGTTGTTGCAACAATTTATTAGTGGTCGGTCGACCTCTATTTCGAAAAGAATAGAAAACAATAGCGTAGAAATGATGCAAATTAATTTTGTTTTACAATTTGAATGAATGAACGATTGGAGCAACTGAACGAACGTACAGACGTACGGACGGACGGACGGACGGACATATGAGAAAATACATTGTTTAGTTTCATGTTGTTTTCGGTTCGTACACATGGAGGCCTACCTATTTTAAGTTGGAAATAAAGAGGAAATTTTAACATTTTAAGCTGATGGTTTCGAACATGAACGCAACACTTCCGTTTTTTTTTTCTTTCACCATTACTACATAGGGTTTTATTTATATACGGGAAGGTATCGGTCGGCCTGTGTGTGTATGGTTTTCTTTTTTAGAGTAAACCGACAATCGAATCAGTGCAACAAAGTGCATAAATTCAATTTGATACCACAACAAAAACACTCTGAAACATATGGAAATGCTAAATTGATAACTATCAAAGAATATTGCGTAGGTTCTCGGTTTTTTTTTCTTCTTTTTGTTAAATTTAAAATGAAAGCGATTTTCGTTGTATTTCGGTATATAAACATCAGTGTCTATGTTTAATATGTCAGTGGTAGTGATAAATGTTTTTGTGTTCCGGTTTTTTAAGTTTTCTTTATTGTGTTTGAGTGTGTTAAAACATTTGCGTAAACGTTTAAATGTTTTAGCAATATTTTGTTATTTAACAAAAGACCCTCCTTGTTTAACACCTAATATCTCTTGTATCTTTGTACGTGGGCTAATTCGTGAGGATTATACATCGTGAGCACGCTAACACCAATTTTGGTATAAATGAGTTATTAATATTGAATTGTGCGGCAATGTGATATAAATTTTAAAGCAAAAAATATGTTGTGCCCTTTTTTATTTAAATTAAAAAAATAATAATACTTCAAAATTTAAAAAAAAATCAACTACTTTTTGAGATATTCTAATATCCATTTTTTGACAAAAGTAGCTGATTCTAAAAAGGAGATTTTTGATTAAAAAACAAGTAAGAAAATTATATTCGGTCTAGACCGACTATACGATACCCTATACCATGCGTTTAGAGAACCTATCTCTCCGGCCCAACTAACTGGATACAGAAAATAAGCATAAACCAAATTTGAGTGGGATTTTTAGGAATTTTTTCGGCTGCATATATGAAAAAGTTCATATCGGATGCTATATCTATATGGGGACTAGGCCCAAAAATGGACCGATCATGACCATGTTTGGTAAAGTCTCTTGTATTTTGCAAAATTATATACAAACAAAATTTGAGAAGAATCAGTACAATATTTTTGTTTTTTGATAGATTTAAGTGAAGATCGGGAAGCAGCTCTATATGGGGCCTATGACTAAGAGGTGTCCAATAGGGATCATTTTCGGACTACTGATTAATGGATGTAATATATACATACAAACCCAATTTAACTGAGATTTGTGTGATAATTTGGATCTTATGGCAATATATGTTGATTTCATAGGGGTCATTTGTGTGGGGGCTAGGTCTGAACATGGACCGATTCTCGCCAATTTAAACAGCGTTCATCCCATGGCCGATAAAAGATCAAATACCAAATTTCATCAAAATATGTTCATATTTGCGACCTGCAGTTTGATTACAAGCTTTACATGGACACACAGACGGACGGACGGACGGACGGACATCGTTAAATCGAATCAGATAGTGATTCTGATTCGATCGGTATAATTAAAGATGGGTGTAGGTCAAATATTTTTGGTTGTTACAAACAGCAGCACAAAGTCATTATACCCAAACCACATAGTGGTATAGGGTATAAATAACACCTTATATTTATTTATTTATTTAATTCCATTTCCTGTACAACAAGATAGAGTCTTATATTTAAAGTACAGGAACGTATTGCGTTACAAAGAAAACATTTTACATTATAATTAATTATTAACATAACATTTTTAGTATAATATAACAATATTGATAAAAAATAGACTATTTAAAAAAGTCAAATAAAAAAGTTTTGAAACTTGCTGTTTTGTTGTTGACTTAGTGGAAGATTGTTCCAAAGACGAGCGGCATGTACATAAAACTGCCATTCAGATACTAGGCATCGACGCCTTGGAATTACAATATTTCGGTTTCTTGGCGATTGGAAAAAACGGATTTTGTCAAATATATATTTGGATGTTTGTCTGTTTATTATTTTATGCAAAAAAGTAAGAGTGCGAATTTTCAATAGATTATCAAGAGAGACCCCGTAAAGATTACTGGAAAAAGATGAAACATGATCAAATCTTCTCAATCCATACACATATCTTATAACATTATTAAACAAAACATTTAGTTTCCTATTACTAACTGCATCACAGCTTCCAAATAGCTCACACCCATACAACAGGGAAGGAATCAGATACGTCTTGACAAGTAAGGCCCTTATTCTTAAAGGGGTGAAATACTGTGTGGACCAGACAGCTCGTAGTTTTGCATAAGTTTGACCAACCAGTGAATTTATATGATCAGTCTATGTCAAATTGCTATTGAAAGTTATCCCTAGATTTTTCGCCGTATTAACAATTTCAATTTTCTGGCGATTTAAAGCAATGTCTTCAGAAATGGTGGGATTTAATCTTTTTTTTTCGTATAACAATGCATTTAGATTTCTGAGGATTCAAACAGAGTCCGTTAGCATTAGCCCAAAGGTAGATTCTGTTTAAGTCGTAATTTAGAAGGATTATGCCTGAAGCAATATTCTGAACTGGGCTACTTAAAGTGAGTTGCACATCATCCGCGTATAAATGTATCTTACAATTGGAGAGTTGTTTTGGCAAATCATTTGCGAACATGGAAAATAAAATTGGACCTAAAATAGAGCTCTGAGGCACTCCTCTAGTAAGGGATAATCTATCTGACCATACACCGTTTACAAATACTGATTGTGTGCGGTTCGAAAGATCTGATGATATAAGTTTGTTTGATGTATCCGTAAATCTAAAAAAGTGTTTCAGTTTTCCAAGGAGTATATCATGGTCTACCGTATCGAAGGCCTTAGAATTTAGAATGGTCTAGAAGCACTAAAAAGTTTATAATTCCATTTTCCAAACCTTTCCGTATGTTCTCACTAACTTCCACAAGAGCCGTAACACAGCTATGGCTCTGACGAAAACCAGATTGCGTACTGCAAAGCAAATTATGTGTATTCACATATGAAATCATTTGTTTATATAACAGTTTTTCCAAGACTTTCGAGAGAAGACACAATATGGCTATAGGTCTGAATTCTCCATTTGACTTAGATAAGGGCACAATTTTTGCATGTTTCCAGTTTAGCGGGTACATACAAGACATTATAATAGTATTAAACAGATGAGTAACATACGGCAAAATCAGGGGTAGAAGTAATCTTATAAATTTTGGGTGTAAGTTATCACTGCCCATTGCATTTGATTTTATTAAAGAGCACATTGAAATAACGTCATTTTGAGTTACGCAAGAAAATTGAAAATGTTCGCTGATTAGCCTGTTATCTGTATTTAAGGTGTCTGAGGAAAAATTATAAAAAGTGGAATTTGCTTTAATTACAGGTGCGTTGGTAAACGTTCTGTTAAGCATATTTGCATGTACTTGGCAAGCAATGTTGGTGTTCGCATTACCACTTCTTATTTCGCGAATAGTATTCCAAGTCTGTCAAGTATTCCATGTATTCCAAGTTTGGAATAATATTCGGTTTTAGCATATCTGATATGTCTATTAACATTCTTCCTGGCAATGGAATATTGTATTTTAAGCTCAGATGTTTTAAATCTCTTCCACCTGGCATATGCAAAATCCCTTTGGTGTATAGCATTCCTAACAGCATTTGAAAACCAGGGTTTTTGTCTATGTATCGTTCTCTTGTGTTTCAGTGGTACAGTTAAATCAAAAAGCTATTGAATATTGTGCTCCAAAAATGATGATTGCTCATCAAGGGAAGACATAAAATAGATGTCACTCCAAGCAATGTGAAATGAATATTCATATAAATGATTAAAATCATTTCATTTTTAATATTCATCTCATATTAAACAAGTAAGAGTACTAAACTCCGTTGTGTTGAATCTTTGATACAATGTACCTGTATATTAAACGCAATATTATAACCGAAGTTGGACACGGTTTAAAATGGTACATCTGCCGATTCTGAACCTTTAAATTCGAATATCATTTAAATTTAAAGTTAATTCTTTTTCTTTTTTGGCCAGCATTTATTATAATTTCTCATGATGGTTTCTTATAGAAAGAATTAAATTCTATCTGAAAAATTGCACTATTATTATTAGAGTAAATAAACTATTAGGATCCCTTCATAAAAATTCTAAAATTATAAAAAATTTTTTCTTTTCGTCAAGTATATATTTATATTTTTTTTAAACTCTTTCTTTTAACTCATACTCTCTGTCTGTCTGTCGTGGGTGAACCCCGTTCCCCCTTATCCAATTGATCTGAAACTTGGCCCATAGTCTTGTTGTGAGAAAAGATTATTTTTGGGGTAGTCACGGACAGTCACGCATAGTCACGCGCAGTCACGGGGTGATCTAAATGTCATTTCCCTCATCCAATCCATCTGAAACTTGTCCATACACTTGCTGTAAAAAAAGATTAACTTTGACTTAGTCACGCACAGTCACGCACAGTCACGGAGTGATTTAAAATACTTTTCCCCCCATCCATTCAATCTGAAACTTGGTCCATAGACTTGCTGTAATCACAAATTAATTTTAAAATAGTCACGCAAAGTCACGCAGTCACGGATAGATTCAGGACTCATATGCATAAGGAAAGAAAGAGTTTTAATAAAAACATTTGTTTTTATGGGTCAGATTATTTAAAACTTATCCCAGTCTTTGTTAGATATGCAGTGATTCAACGAAATAATATTAGAATCTGACAAATATTAAAGAACAATTTTTTCACGTATTTATTTGATTATATTATATTTTATTCAAATTTTTTTTTCGTATTGGTAATTTTTTGTAATTATGTAGCGATAACGTTAAAAAATTATGGCAATACCAGCAAAACTATGACAAGCAAATACTACAAACAAAACGGCCACAACAGCCACAACAAGTCCAGGTACCACACAAATTAAACAACTTAGAATGCAACAAAAATAAAAACAACATAGAAAAATAATATTTTTTGCAAGAGTTTTTTTTTAATTTTCATTGAAATCTCGTAACACATTAAACCGACTTTGATAATTTAAAATAGCGACCTGCTCTGTATACGAGTATTAATGCATCATTTGTGCTAAAATTAGCAACACATTTTTTCAGATATTCGAATACCCCGCTTTTAACAAGACAAGCAAATAACGAAAAGCACATTTTTAATAAAAATAAATAAAAACAAATTAACAATTTTTTCGATTTTTTGAAAAATCTATTAAGTCTATACATATTTTTCAAATTATAAGTATTCAATAATGACCAGTTTATTACGTTGTCTAATGCGATCCATCTTTTCTTTTGGCATCTTTTTTTCAGTTGTAGTTGCATCTGGTGAAGTTATTTTTTTTTTTATTTAACAGACACCAAAGAGATGAAACTTTTAGTTCACGAAAAAAAGTTCAGATATACAAAATTTATTTTGACACAACAAATTTTTTTTATATAAAAAATTATTTTTATAATTAGTTGTAATTAATTAGGTAGAAACTATGAGCAACTAGTACTTGTTCAAAAATTTTGTTCTCTGAAATATTAAATAAAAACAATTACTAAATACTTCTAGTTTTAAATCTTTGACTTAAATCAAACGGAAAGTGTTTACCCTACGTAAAATTAACTTTCAACGTTCTAATTCTGAAAACTATTTAAATTTAATAAGAAATTAGTAGCCTCTTCAAAAAATATTAGCTGTAACCCGATTCGCTTCGCTACACCAATCGTAACGATATAGTACATGGAATACTTGTTTTTGCGATTTTAGATTTTTGCCGATTTTAGACTTGGCAATTATTGTTTTTTGCGATTTTTGATTTTGGCGATTTTTGTTTTTGGCGATTTTTGTTTTTAGCGTTTTTGAAATTGGCGATTTTTCTTATTCACGATTTTCGGTTTTGACGATTTTTGACTTTGGCGATTTTTTTTCCTTTTTTTGATTTTGGCGATTTCTGTTTTTGACGATTTTTGATTTTGGCGAATTTTTGTTTTGTGGATTTTTGCTATTTGCGATTTTCGGTTCTGGGAATTTTTGTTCTTTGCGATTTTTGTTTTTGGCGGTTTTTGTTATTTGCGATTTTCGCTTTTGGCGATTTTTACCGTTGAAGATTTCAAATTTTTTGCGACTTTTGATTTGGTTTAATTCGATTTTTGATTTGGCGATTTTTGTTATTCGCGGTTTTCGTTTTCAGCGATTTTTTATTTTGGTGATATCTTCCACGACTACTCACATGTATTTGTCAAAAGTTTCAAGACTCTCATTTTCATAGTACTTTATATTTTTTGTATAGATAGGTGCCATGCCTATTGTACCGATCCCGCCCATCTTTTGTCCGACTACTCACACTAATAACTTTTGAAGTCACATAAAGTCTGTTTTTGCGATTTTCGATTTTTGCGACCTTCGTTGTTCGCGATTTTCGTTTTTGGCGTTTTTGAGCTTGGCGTTTTTTGTTTTTGGAAATTTTTGTTTTTTTTTTTTTTTTTGGCTTTTTCTGATTTTAGCGATTTATGTTTTTTTGGATTTTTGTTATTCGCGATTTTCGGTTCTGGGAATTTTTGATTTTGCCTTTTTTTTTTATTCGCGATTTTCGGTTTTGGCAATTTTTACATTTGACAATTTAAAATTTTTTTCGATTTTTGATTTTAGAGATTTTTGTTATTCGCAGTTTTCGTTTTCAGTGATTTTTGATTTGGTGATATCTTCCACGACTACTCACATTGGTAATGAATGCATTTGTCAAAAGTTTCAAGATTGTCATTGTCATAGCACTTCAAATTTTTTTGTATAGTAGATGCCACGCCTAGTGGGTCGATCCCTCCCAATTTTAGGGCAACTACTCACATTAGTAACTCATGAACTCACACAAAGTCCCAAGGCTTTTGAAACTATAGTACTCCAGATATATGATATAAAATATTTACTTTGTATGGAGGGTGACACGCCCACTTATATATTTTCCTGCCCCCTTTTTTCCAGGTACTAACGTTGATAACTTATGAGCTCACACTAATGCCGTTTTCTTTTCTAACAAAAAATGTCGCATTTTATCTGCACTTTTTTCGTAAAGTGTATTTTTTATATATTCTAAATTAAGAGCAACCTTATTTTGTAAATCAATCGAAAGGTCTCAAAGTCGAGCGCTCGTAAATCGTAAAAAATTGTAGCCATTGACTTCTTTCAGGTCATAGTGTAAGAATATTTCCACACTGTTCGCCTTTTTGGAATATTTTCACCCCATAACTTCAAAGAGTATAATAATCAAAATTTTATGTATTTTATGAACACAACACTTTCTGTCTGTGTGTCCTTGTAAACCTTGAAATGGCACTACAGGTCGCAAATATGAATATATTTTGATGTCTATAAGGTCATATCGGCTATAGCATGAATGCTATTAAAATTGGTGTATGTGGGACCTAGTCCCAAATGAAACCTTTGAAATCGACTTAAATTGCCATAACATCCAAATTACGTTATAGATCTCGGTCAAATTGAGTTCGTGTATGTTTATTACTCCCATTAATCAGTAGTCCAAACAGATTTTGCTCAAATTTTGTTTTTTTTTTTCTTAATAATAATAATAGCATCCGATATGAACTTTTTCATATCCGAGGGAAAAAAAATTAATAACAATTCCACTCAGATATCCATCTACCTAGTTGGGGCTAAAAGATAGGGTGTGTTCACGCATGGCCTAGACCGGCTATAATTTTCTTACTTGTTATATGTATATTTATGTATAAGATATATTTTGGTACTCTAGAAAATAATCTTTGGATCCCTCCTGGCGCTTTCGTATCGCATTCGTATGTCTTTAAAAAAAATGCAATAAATAAATAAAAAAATGTTATTAAGGGTACAATATTTACAAAATTTTCAAGCTGTAATTTTGGTCCTCTACAGCATCCTCAAAATTCGAACCAGTAAATTTTCCATATTGGATATTTTTAAATTTTAATTTAATATCTCTCAAAAGTCGCCAAACAAAGAAGATATTAAGGGGGCAAGAGGAAAAAGAAAGCCACTCGTACCTTTTTTTCTTTGCTGCTCAATCTCGTATTTCAAGGCCAGATTTTTCGATATTTAATATGTACGTGAAATATGTCTTAAATAACAAAAAAACAAGGTTCAGAATATACACACATGAAACACACAATGTTCTGTTCCAAAGCAGCCAACACATATTTTTATTTTCATATCAATTAGGTGTGTTTCTAAATTTTGTACGGTGCCGAACACAATCATGACTGTGTTTCGTTTTAATATTTCGTTGTCTACACGAACATTTTTCTATCATGTATTTTTTGTTTTGAACACACATAGATCACACAGAATCGAGTGTAGCTTTATTTTAAGTTCGTTTTCTTACACGTGTACTACTAAAAAACAGAACATGTTCTTCAACGTGTACATCTAAAAACTGAAACATTATCCACTCGCGATCAAAAAAAAAAAAAAAACTAAATGAAGTCATAAACAACATATAAAATATCTCTGTTTTCTATTTTATTACTATCTTTTTATTTATTTTTTATTTTTTTGAATTATTATAGATTTTTTTAATAAATTTGGTTGAAACAATTGTTGTCGTTATTATAGGGGGGGTTTAAGGTTTTTCCGATCGCGAGTGGATAATGGTTTAAAATTTAGATATGCGCGTTCAAGAACATGTTCTGTTTTTCTAGCAGTACACGTGCAAGAAAACGAACTTTAAATAAAGCTACACTCGAATCTGTGTGCTTTATGTATGTTCGAAACAAAAAATACGCGATAGAAAAATGTTCGTGTAGATAACGAAATATTAAAATGAAACACAGTCATGATTGTGTTGGGCACCGTACAAAATTTAAAAATACATATAAATGATATGAAAATAAAAATATGTGTTTATTGATCTAAGCTATATATGTTTTTATTCAGTGTGTTTTTTTCTGAACTCTGCTAAAAATTTAATTTCACTGAATACTCTTTCGACCGCAGTATTTGAATCTGCAACGAAAATTGATAATTCAAAAAAACGGTTATTAATTGAATGACTTTTTGTAGTTAAATATTGCAATCGAAAATAAATCAGTTCTGTGTCAATTTTCCCATTTAAGTTTTAATTTTTCCATTTTTATGCTCTTCAATTTATTTTTTTCTATTAAAAATTCTTTTATAAAATTAAGAACGTCTTAAAAATTTTTATTTATTATGAACTATTACAGCTAAAAATTTTAAAAACATTTAAAAACAGAAGTGGAAAGTGGCAATTTACCCAATTTCCAATTCAATTTCCAATTTCACAATACAATCACAAAAACACCGTAAGGGAAAGTGGGTGTGTGGTATATGTAAGTGTATTGGTGTATTTAGTAAGCAGAAACGCCGAGTTCGCTGTCTGTTTAGCAAAAATAACAAATATTTTTCGTTAATTTTAAATATTCAAGCTATTGACCGCTAGGTGTGCTGTGAGTTCAACATGTTCACAAACTTACAGAGAGAGTTGTTTTTTTTTTAATATTCAAGTATATATTTGCTATTGACAGAACTTTTGTAGTAAGCAGAACCGCTAGGTGTGCTGTGAGTTTAAAAAGCTAAATACTAGAAAAACTCTGAAGAAGTCAAAAATAAACTTAGTTGTTTTTTTAATTTCTACACCTTTTCCAATTGTATTTCAGAAAACATCAATTGAATTTCAGAAAGTATCATTTGTATTTCAGAAAACATCAATTGATTTTCAGTAAAAATCAATTGTATTTCAGAAAGCATCAATTGATTTTCAGAAAGTATCATTTGTAATTCAGAAAATATCAATTGAGTTTCAGAAATTATTAAATGTATTTCAGAAAATATCAAACGTATTTCCGAAATTATCAAATGTATTTCAGAAAACATCAATTGACTTTCAGAAAGTATCAATTGTATTTCAGAAAATATCAATTGAATTTCAGAAAATATTAATCGTATTTCAGAACACATCAATTGACTTTCAGAAAGTATCAATTGAGTTACAGAAATCATCAACTGATTTTCAGTAATAATCAATTGTATTTCAGAAAGCATCAATTGATTTTCAGAAAGCGTCATTTGTAGTTCAGAAAATATCAATTGAGTTTCAGAAATTATTAAATGTATTTCAGAAAATATCAAATGTATTTCCGAAATTATCAAATGTATTTCAGAAAACATCAATTGACTTTCAGAAAGTATCAATTGTATTTCAGAAAACATCAATTGACTTTCAGAAAGTATCATTTATATTTCAGAAAACATCAATTGATTTTCAGAAAATATCAATTGTGTTTCAGAAAGTATCAGTTGTATTTCAGAAAACATCATTTGACTTTCAGAAAACATCAATTGAATTTCAGAAAATATCAATTGAGTTTCAGAAATTATTAAATGTATTTCAGAAAATATCAAATGTAGAAAATATCAACTGTATTTCAGAAAACATCAAATGTTTTTCAGAAATTATCAAATGTATTTCAGAAACCATCCAATGTATTTCAGAAAATTTAAATGTATTTCAGAAAACATCAAATGTATTTCAGAAAACATCAAATGTTTTTCAGAAAACATAATATATATTTCCGAAATTATCAAATGTATTTCAGAACACATCAAATGTATTTCAGAAATTATTAAATTTACTTCAGAAAATATGAATTGAATTTCAGAAAATATCATTTGAGTCTCAGAAAAATACTGTGGTTTTCTAGAATAACGGCGTATGTCATAAAATCAAAATGTTCAGGGGAGCCAAAAAAACATTATATTTGAAATTATGGGCTCGGTATAAAGTTTTTAGAGCTTTTTATTTAACAGTCCTGTATATATGGGCAATAAATACTTTATATAAAATTTTGAGTCAAAAATCTTCAGAGGAATAGATCCTACAGAAGGACGAAAAACAGTATGTAAATAACACTTAAGGTGTGTGCAGATAAAACAACTTATGTCGACAAACGTCGTTTTCTTTGAAAAAGAAAACTACCAATGCAACCACCCATGTAGACATAAGTTGTTGTTGCTTGAAAAATGGATTTTTTTTGTTCGTCAACAAAAAGTTAACGGGTTTTAGGATGAGAATACAACAACGTATCAAGAATAATAGTGACAAAAAATAACAGAAATAAACACACAAGTTTTTATAAGTGGTTATAAACTGAAAAATAGTCCAAAATTATTTTGCATTTTTTTCATTAATAACAGCGATCAAACGTAGGTTGACATACGTCGAAAGTGCTGAAAATTAATTTAACAAACATTTAAGTTACGTCGTTATATAAAGAAAAAATGGTTAATATTTTTTTAAAAAAATTTAACACATGTAAAGAGCATTAAAAATTATTATATTTGGCATCGTTAACTCAAAACTGACAAAAATGGACATACGCGGTTATTCCAGAAAACCACAGAATAGTCAGAACGCTATAAAAAACATATTTTTTTAAGTATTTCACTGGGTTTGTAATATCTCTTGAAAACTACATATCGTCATTTATTTACAGGAGAAGCATAAAACATCATAAAACAAAAATTACTTTAAACTTAATACCCAGATTTTAGAATCGAGCTGAAAAATAAAGATGATTTTTTTTATGAAAACAAATTTATGGTAAAATAGTAGTCTTTAAGTAAAAGGGCGTAACAACAATACAAAAAGTCAATTTTTAACTTTTTGATAGTTACGGCCTTTTGTATTTTATTTTTGTATTTTAGGTCAAAATTCTATCCTGGAGTTTATATTGTAGCTAATTAACAAATAAAGTCCTCATCTTCTTTCGATTAAAAGCCCGCCTTTGATAATTTATTTTCCAGTGCATAACAAATAAGTCCAAATCTGCGACTGCAAATCACTAATAGAAACGATAATAACTCTTCGGAATTGTAGGATAAACTACTTATTAATTCTGAATTTCAATAAATATTTTCTGAAATTCAATTGATATTTTCTGAAATACATTTGACTATTTTTAAAATATATTTGATGTTTTCTGAAATATATTTGTTACATTCTGAAATACAATCGGAAAAGGTGTAGATGTTTACACATCGCCCTTGTGATCGGACTCACATTGATTTTTTTTTTTTGTATATTTTTCTTTAATGTTATCGATTTTTCAAACATTGTTTCGTTTAAAAGTTTTAATCTATAATATTAATAGGCTACGCGATTTCTTGTGACTGATGTTTTGTTCTACCGTTTTATCCCGATTTTGCCCAAACGTATATGATTTGAAAGGTATTTCTTTTTAGCCGATTTGCAGATTTACAGATTTTTAAATTTTTTCCTTTATTTTGAGTAAATTGCATTTTAAGTTGTTACTAACACATACATAAAATTATACAATGCTATGTATGTGCTTATTAAATTTGTTAATGTGTTTGTAATAAAAATAAGTTTTTTTTTTTTGATTTGTGAATTGGCTATACATTGATTAGCATACTTTTAGGGTCCTTATTTAATGAAAAATAAGATTTCGTAGAATTTGCGCTCGAATTTCGAGGGCTGGAATCTGCTGGTATGTGTTATTTCGTTTTTTTTTATTTAAAAAACAATCAAGATTGCATAACTTTTATAATTTTTAAACAAACTCTGTACTAAACAAAAATAAAATTTAAAATAAAAATATTTAGAAGTTACACAACATGATTCAGTGCATTTTGTATTAAATAAAGAAACCCTTTTTCTAAATGGAAAAATGGATTTACTTTCTCATTTTATACTTTGTGTTATACTCAATAAGCGACTTATGAATTACCCCTATGTTAGTTATTCCGGCCCTTTTTTTTTGTTGGCTCCTCTATACGTTTTTAAATCCGATTTGATTTGCAAAATAACTATGCCTGCCCTTAACTGACATAAACAATCTTACCATATACAATACCGCACAAACACTCTCACATATTCGTACGTTCAACTAAATCCATATAAATATGTTCCATAGATATTTTACTTTCTGACATTCACATTTTCTTATCGCAGCAACTCTATCTGACGGTAGTTCCAGTTTTGTTATTTTGTTTTTTCATGCGTTTTTAAATTGTTGGATTAAAAGTAATTTCGCGCGGTAAAGCCCATTTTGTGCACGCACATTTTCGCACCTTATCTTTTGCTATGTGTTTGTATGCATGTATATTTATGACCACACTTATATGGAGGATATGAGCATATGCGAGTAGTTCAGCTTTTTTTGCTATTTTGGGGGGGTTTTGTTGGTGTTTGTATAAAAATTTAGCATTTTAATTTGACTCAAGCTTATACATATGTAAGAAAATAATTTAGCAATGTCGGACTGATTTTTTTTTCACTATTTGTTCTATTGTTCTATTTGTTCTTATTATTGTAGTCTAATTACAAGGTGCGTATTAATTTATTTTTTTTTTTTATTTTTGGTGTGTAATAATGAATGGAATAATAATAGTTTTAATTTAATGGTTACGACGTGATTTATTGTTAGTAGTTTTTCAAATTGAAATGAGCTGATACTTAACGTGTAATTAGTGTCAGCTTGTAAGTAAAAGAAGGCTATTTAAGGACATTGGGCCCCCTATTGAGCCCCTATGTAACAAAATAAAAGACATTAAACATGATCCAGAAAGTTGTGAGAAATTGTCTCACAGAATAAATATGAAAGTGTCCTGTTAAGGGCGAATATTCCCTCTTCTAAAGTGTTTAATAAATAATGCAGCATGCTCGCTTCCATCTCTGTAGTTCCTGAAAATTAATGTAAGTAGGCTGGCTATGCTAAGCCCTAACCTATGAATTTTGGAAAATTACATACTGAGGTAGTGTAATAATGTGAAAGCAAAAAAATATAAACCAATTAAGAGTGAGTTTGTCATGCCATCCTGGATGCGTTTTTTCTATAAGAACTGAGTCCAAAACTGATTATCCAGACTTGAACAGTCCTCAAATTTTGCTTTCCTTACAAGAAAATTATGAAATTATCGCATTTGGAGGCAAATTGCATGGCAAAAAAAAACTTTGAAGATTTCGACACCAGTGTGCATAAAAATGGTAACCGAACAAGACAAATACGCATATGCCATTTGTAGCAGTTTCTGGAGATATTAAAAATATTATAAAGCTAAGATTTTGTTTGGCGATTAATGCGGTCTGAGCTCAAAATAACTCTCATGTACTTCAAAATTCACTGAGGAATCCTTCCTTCTAGTATATTTTTTAAATTAGTTTTTAATATTTGAAAACCCACATTATTATACTATGTGACCAGGGTATAATGACTTTGGCTGATGTTTGTAACTACCAAAAATATTTGACCTAGACCCCTTTTTTATTATATCGATCAATTCAGAATCACTTTCTGATTTAGCAATGTCCGTCTGGCCGTCTGGCCGTCTGTGTGTCCACGTAAACCTTCCTATCAAACCACAGGCCGCAAATATGAATTTATTTTGTATATAAGCTCTCATCGGCCATAGGATAAATGTTGTTCAAATTGTTGAAAATCGGTCCATGTCCACACCTAGTCCCCATCGACTTAAATTGCCGTAATATCCAAAAATAAACCTTATAGGAGTGTATTATTTTATTAAGCTAATATGGCCTAAAGTTTTATGTAATTAAATTAAATTTTAATTCAATTTTGCTCGACGTTTCGTCGATTATATGTCGACATCCTCTGGAGCTCGTCTATTTATTAATAAAACTATGAAAACAATTTAGTACAATAATTTATCACCAACAACATTCAAAAACTTACAATGTTGTTATTACGTTATTACATTAAAATATAAAAAATTTTTTTACATTTAATAAATATCAAAAAAACATAAAAACACTGACATAATAATAAACACAACTTAATTTAATATCACAGTTTATATAATGGCAACTCTATAGCTTGTATTTATATTGTTTGTGTCTTCTTTTAAATTTAGTGTTCTCATTATCTGTTGTTGTATTCGTAAACTTTCTTTTGTATACCTTTTCTTTTCATTCTTTTCCTTGTCCAGTATTTTTACTTTTTCAAAGTCAGCTTTGTGACCTGTTTTTAGAATATGTTGTGCCAATGCTGTCGACTGTTTCGCTTTCGTTATGTCTGTTTTATGTTCTAACATCCTTGTGGCTAGTGTTCTCTTTGTTGTACCTATATAAATCATATCACATTTCTGATTGTCATCTCCCTTGCACGTTTTCTCATACACAACGTTGCTTTGTTGTTGTTTCTCTACAGATGTTTTTACGTTAGTAAATATTGCGCTAAGTGTTTGATTTGCTTTATAAGCAAAGCTTATGTTATTCTCCTTCATTGTTGTTCTCATATTCTTATAGGACAATTCTTAGTCATAGCCCCCATATAAAGCTGATTCCCGATCTTCTCTTTAAATCTATCAAAAAACAAAAATAGTGCACGGATTATGAATCTGAACCTGTAGCAAGAACATCTACATCAGCCAACGTTTCAAATTCAAATATAATAGTTGATGTCGACGATAATGAAGATGATAGAAGGCATGAGGCATCTCTGACGTTAAAAGAAAAACTACAGATGGCAATATCAAAAAAAAAAAAAACATGCACCAGATTACCTGAGAGTGACAGTGGAATCAACAAAAATAAATATGAATTAACACGCTCAATTAAAAAAGAAATGTCTTTCTTTGAAACAAATGGGATAAGAGGCAAATACTTAACTTTAGTATACAATTATTTGCTAAGCATTCAACCGACAAGTGTAGAATCGGAGAGGGCATTTTCAGCAGCTGTCCTAATCTGCACCAGAATTCGTTCAAGGCTTGGAGATAAATCGCTTAATAAGCTATGTTTCCTGAGGTCTTATTTCAACCAATTAAAATAAAGTACAATTTTATTATTTTATTATAGTTTCTTCCCTTTTCATATTTTTACTTTTTACTGAATTTTGTGTTTACATTTTTTTTTGTTCTTTTATATGAAATGAATATATAAATTTTGTTTTTTTTTTTAATTATCAAATATTTTTGTATTAAATTATTAATTTATTCCTAGGCAAAAATAATACCGGTATCCCGGTGTTACAAAATTACAATATCCAAATACCTGTATTTATATTTAAGTCCGGTATTCCCAACCCTAGTTGTATCGGTGCTCGGCTGCCTGTATCGGTAGCAGTCGGTTGTACCGATACAAGCAGTCGAACCCCGATACAACCGACTGCTACCGATACAAGCAGCCGAATCACCGATATACCCGACGACTACCGATACAAGCAGTCGAACCTCAATACAACCGGCCGCTACCGATACAAGCAGCCGAAGTCCGAGTCGTCGGGTATATCGGTGATCATCTGCTTATATTGGTTGTATTTGCGTTCGGCTACTTGCATCGGTGGCAATAGGTTACGCCGGTGTTATGCTGCTTCGCTCGACTGTTGACTGTGTTGGAAAAATCGGTGGTACTGATCGGCAATGTTGAGATCTCGTTGGGCTAATGCTCGGTGGTCGGCAGCGTCGTTCGCCAAATCGATATGAAATATAAGAGCAGAAGATTAAATGAGAACAGTCAACCGAAGTCGCTGTATAAATGAGAACAGTCAACCGAGGTAGCTCTATAAATGAGAACAGTCAACCGAAGTCGCTGTATAAATGAGAACAGTCAACCGAGGTAGCTCTATAAATGAGAACAGTCAACAAAAGTCGCTGCAGAAATGAAAAAAAAAAATATGTGTTAGTATTTATTTTACTTGGCAGAAAATTGTCCAGACACTGAGCCTCGTCATTAACTCGACTTGACTGACTCTACCTATACCAACGTTACTTACTTATCTCAGTTGATGTATTGACTGAGTGAGAATTAAGAGAAATATATCTGGTTGGTATAGAGTCAGCCAGTGTTCGTGTTATTAAGTATGGGTGGTCGTAGTCAGTTAGTGTCGTTTATATTATTATAGTATTAAGTTGTTATTGTTTGTATTTGAGTTATTTATGTACGTTGCATTTAGCAACGTTAGCATGAGCCGTATGCCGATGCATGTTCAGGCCTATCCTCTATACAAGCGGGGGTAGAGTGTGGAATAGGGCTTAAATTGCCGTTAGATTCAAATTATGATTTATATTGCGGTCATATTCCGTTTATGTATGCAAATTACAGCCATTAATTAGCAATCCAAAAAAAAATTCTGAAAAACTATTATAAGTCATAGCCCCCATAGAGGCCTCCCAATCGTTACTTAAGTCTATAAAAAAAAATATATTTCAAGCATTTTTCGCAAATTTGGTTTTTATATGTTTTGGCGGAAAATCAGTGACCATTTTTCGACATAGTCTCCATATAGAAATAGCATCCTATATGCATTTTTTTTACATCGGCCGGTAACAAACATGTAACAATGCCACTCAAATTATGTTTATGTTTTTCGAACCTCAGGTTGTACATATGTATGTACAGTCGTTGGCACAAGTGCTTTCATAAAATGTTCTCCTGACTATCGGCGTTTTTTTTTTTCATTCCATTGCGTAAGATACAATGAATAATGCTTCACTAAAGTCTGAATTTATGGCCCTTTGCTCCTTTTAGGAACAACAGGACATAATATATATATATATATATATATATAAAGTCTGAACTGGTCGGTTTAAAAATCGAAGTTATTTGGTGTGTTTGCCTTAAAATGACTAGTGCTATAAGAAAATACATATATATGCATACATATCTATAACATTAATATGCTAGGCGATTTCTTGTGACTGATGTTTTGTTCTACCGTTTTATCCCGAATTTGACCAAACGTATATTATTTGAAAGGTATTCCTTTTTAGCCGATTTGCAGATTTACAGATTTTTAAATTTTTTCCTTTATTTTGAGTAAATTGCATTTAAAGTTGCTAATAACACATACATAAAATAATAAAAATCTAAGTGTGTGTTTATTAAATTTGTTAATGTGTTTGTAATAAAAATGAGTTTATTCTTTGTGTTGATTTGTGAATCGGCTATAATTGATTAGCATACTTTTAGGGTCTTTATTTAATAAAAAAAAACAACTCCTAAAATTTGCGCTCGAATTTCGAGGGCTGGAATCTGCTAGTTCTTTTTAATGACTTCACTTAAAGTAGTAAGTCTTTTAATTAATCATTCTTGTTTTTTTTAATAATATTTTTAAAAATCCGTTTAATACAAATCTTTTCTATTAAAAAAATTATTGATATAGCAGATTTATTTATTTAAACTTATAAAACTTGCTCAATATAGAATAATATGCCGCCACTGAACTGACATGTTGATCTAGCCACTAATCGCATCTAAAACAAAAATAACGTTCGCATTCTAAGGTAATTAACAAACATTTAATCAACTCTAGTTTAATGCCCTCTACATAAACAATAAATTATGTTCATAGATATTTGTATGTAAGTAGGATATCAACGAAAGCTGAATAAAATAAATTTATTTTAGACATGTCAGTGACTAAAATCTACAGATAAAAGTCATTTCATCTATAGTTAAGCACCACTACCAACATAACAAACGGAGACAGTAGATTTTGTTATTTTTTTTTTTGTTTGTTTTTTGTTCGTTGCTGTACAACGGTTTGTCAAATTAAATTTATGGCTTTATTTGTTGATATAACATTTTGAAATTGCTGTTGTTACAATTTTACTATGCGAATTCATTTATTTATTTATTTTTATTTTTTTGTCATTCGTTCTTTTCATCAACAGTCCTACTCAGACCATTAAGATAATCAGTAGGAACAAAAAAACGACCAAACTGAAACAACGAACAAATATCAGCCATTACAAAAGAAATATATTGTACAACAACAAAAAAACGTAGCTCTCATACCAAAAAAAGTAAAATAAAAAAGAAATTATTAGTTTGTTACTATCAAACATGGCCAACAGCTAAAAACGTAAAAAAATGAGTATTATAAAAAATAGCGGCAGCAACAGTAGCAACATACTAAGGGCCCGAAATGGCTTTTTAGAAGAACTACGATTTATATTGGCTAAGTTTTCGGTAAGACAGTCAAACTCAGATTGGGTAAACCAAACTTTTTAATTCATTATGCAAACAGTTTAAAGAGTGGGTTTTTGGAAGGTTTAGTTTTATCTATAATATCTGTGGTCACAAGCGATAACCGCCTAAGTCGACTTAAGAATGATTTGAGCTATGTTTGCTATCATATTCTACTAAAAACGTTTTATATTTACGTGAAATCCCCGATTCTCTATCACTGTTTATTAAGAAGTTATTAATGAAAACATGCTGACCTAAGTCGTAATGAAGCCCCATTACATTTATATAAAAAGCTATTTTTCTCAAAAGCATGATTTTAAAGTTAGGCGGTTATTGCTTGTGACCACAGATATTACTAGGAAAGTCGATTTCTTGTGACCGGTGTAACTTTGTCAGTTTTACCCCGACTTTCACCAAACATACCTCATTTGAAAGGTATTACTTTTTAGCTGTCCACCAGATGTAGACATTTTTACATTAAAATTATTTTTTATTTTTTTTTTTTTTTTTGAGTAAAATTCATTTAAAGTTGCTACCAACACATACATAAAATTATACAATGCTGTGTATGTGTTTATTAAATTCGTTAATGTATTTATGTATGTACTAGCAGATTCTAGCCGCTCGAAATTCGAGTGCAATTTCTAGGAAATTTTATTTTTTTATTAAACAAAGACCCTTAAGGTTTGCTAATCAATTATAGCCAATTCACAAATCAACACAAAAAAACAAACTAATTTTTATTACAAACACATTAACAAATTTAATAAACACACACACTTATGCTATAGCATTGTATAATTTTATGTATATGTTAGTAGCAACTTTAATTAAAATTTACTCAAAATAAAGGAAAAAATTTAAAAAGCTATAAATGTGCAAAACGGCTAAAAAGAAATTCCTTTCAAATAATATACGTTTGGTCAAAATCGGGATAAAACGGTAGAACAAAACATCGGTCACAAGAAATCGCCTAGCCTATTAATATTATAGATATGAAAAGCCCTGCATTGAATTAAAAAATAATTTTGGCAATCGAATTTCATTATTTTAATTGCATATCGTACGCCCTGTATTGAATCTAGTAGTATACATAGAACTTTGGAAGAAATAAACTGAATGAAAAAATAAAATTTCATAGAATTTGCACTCGAATTTGGAGGACTGGGCTCTGCTATTTAAATTATTAGTTAAAGTTATTGCTCTTATAAGTTCTGAGTTTAATTAAGTTTTAGTGACATTCCAAAAACTCGACTTGCAGATCGGTGAATGTGGAATATGCGACAAATATAGCAACACATTGTAAGCTATGAGGGACGTTCAATATGTCCGTGCTAAATGGCCACTACTACTTAAATATCCATCTATACTAATACACTCATCTGATTTTAAAATTTTGGTTCCATATAAAAATTTTTGATATTTTTAGTGGACGTGGCACTTCCCATATTATTTGAACTTTTAGTATCATATATATTTAGTATTATGGCAGAGAGAGCTTTGCAGATTGATGTGATGTCACCTATTATTTATGTTAGTAGCCATACCGAAAATGGACGGGATCGGATAAGTGGGCATTGCTACTTCCATACAAAGTAATAATTTAATATTATATATCTCAAGTACAATGAGAACGACAGCTTTGCAAATTTATTTGAGGTCATTTATTACACAAGGGAACAAGATTTTTGTTCACTAAGAACTGAACATTTTTTTAAGGTTATTTGGGATGCTGAATCCAAATCTGTCCTTGGCTTTTTCGAATTTTCACGATATATTGTTATGTCCAAAATTCAGGCCTTCCACTACATATATTGGAATAACTTGAAAACGGTTCACCACATTCAGTTTAAAAAAAGTCCAAAACTTCTCAACGATATTATCTTTAAGCCGTGCTTACATTGGTTTTAAATTTGACCAGTAGTTTCAGAGATATCGTTGAAGTTTTGAAAAAAAGAAAATTTTTTTAAAGTCAAAATACGATTAGTACCTGTAACTTAAAAATGCGAGCTGATGGAGAAAAATGCAGATTAGATTTGAAATCAGCAACCTCAAGTTAGTAAAAAAAAATTCCAATAAAGTTACAGTCAACACCAAAAAGGTTCAATTTTGTTCCCTTTTGTTATTAATGTCAGTAGTCGGATTAAAAATGGTACCTCCCACACAAAGTAAATATAAAATGTCATATGTCAGGAGTAGAATAATAGTGAGAGCATTGGGATTTTGTGTGAGCATATAAGTTATTCTTTTGATTAGTCGAACGAAAAATGGGCGTGGTCAGAGCAGTGGATGTAGCAACGCCCATACAAAGTAAATATATATTATTATTATATTTTTTTACAACTGATGTACGAATCCATCAGATATTAATGTGAGTAGTCCAATAAAAATTGGGCGGAATGGAATTAGTTGACGCGGCAGTTCCAGTACAAACAATATCAAGTACTACGAAAGGGACAGCCTTGAAACCTTTGACATTAACTACCAATGTGAGTAGTCATGGAAAATATGGGCGGAATCGCCAAATTCAAAAATCGCCAAAAACAAAAAATTTTCAAAATCAAAAATCGAAAAGCGTCAAAATCAAAAACCGCCACAATCAAAAATCACTTAAAAAAAAAAATCCCAAATGATAAATAAAATTCACGGCCATCGTTAGGTGATGCCGGATTTAATTTTGAAAATCCATATTTTTCTAATGGGCAGATATATGAATCTTATTCCAGAGTAGGAACGCCGAAAAACTTGCTAATTTTTACATCGAATGAAAAAACCAAGGTTCAGAAAATACACACATCAAACACACAACGTTCTCTTCCAAAGCAGCCAACACATATTTTTATTTTCATATCAATTATGTGTGTTTCTAAATTTTGTAAGGTGCCCAACACAATCATGACTGTGTTTCTTTTTAATATTTCGTTATCTACACGAACATTTTTCTATCACGTATTTTTTGTTTCGAACACACATAAACCACACAGATTCAGGTGTAGCTTTATTTTAAGTTCGTGTTCTTGCACGTGTACTGCTAGAAAAACAGAACATGTTCTTGAAGGCGAACATCTAAATTTTAAACCATTATCCAATCGCGATCGGGAAAATCTGATAATATCTGATCTTTAGCAGTTATGAAAAAATAAAAATATAAAGATAATTATAAAACTAAAAATAAAAAGATAGTAATAAAATAGAAAATAGAGAAATTTTATATGTTGTTATACCCTATACCACTATGTGGTTTGGGTATAATGACTTTGTGCTGCTGTTTGTAACAACCAAAAATATTTGACCTAAACCCATCTTTAATTATACCGATCGAATCAGAATCACTATCTGATTCGATTTAACGATGTCCGTCCGTCCGTCCGTCCGTCCGTCCGTCCGTCCGTCTGTGTGTCCATGTAAAGTTTGTAATCAAACTGCAGGTCGCAAATATGAATATATTTTGATGAAATTTGGTATGTAAGCCCGTAAGGTAACCCCTCTTTTTAAATCTTATGTAAGCTTTTATCGGCCATAGGATGAACTCTATTGAAATTGGTGAGAATCGGTCCATGTTCAGACCTAGCCCCCATACAAATGACCCCTATGAAATCGACTTAAATTGTCATAAGATCCAAATTATCATATAAATCTTAGTCAAATTGGGTTTGTATGTGTTTATTACATCCATTAATCAGTAGTCCAAAAATGATCCCTGTGGGACAACTCTTAGTCATAGGCCCCATATAGAGCTGCTTCCCGATCTTCACTGAAATCTATTAAAAAACAAAAATATTGGACTGATTCTTCTCAAATTTTGTAAAATACAAGAGACATTACCAAACATTGTCAGGATCGGTCCATTTTTGGGCCTAGTCCCCATATAGATATAGCATCCGATATGATCTTTTTCATATCTGCAGACAAAAAAATTTATAAAAATCCCACTCAAATTGGGTTTATGCTTATTTTCTATGTCCAGTTAGCTGCGCCTATGGGGTAGGGTCTCTAAACGCATGGTATAGGGTATCCTATAGTCGGTCTAGACCGACTATAATTTTCTTACTTGTTTATGAATTAATTTTGCTTTTTTTTTAATAATTTAAAAAATTTTTTTTTTTGTATTATTATCTTTATTATTATTATTGTTATTTTTTTATAACTGCTAATCAATTATTTTAAATTTTTTTTTAAATTTGGTTGTAACAATTGTTGTCGTTTTTACAGGAGTGTATCAGATTTTTCCGATCGGGAGTGGATAATGTTTTAATTTTTAGATGTATGCGTTCAAGAATATGTTCTGTTTTTTTTACCAGTACATGTGTAAGAACACGAACTTCGGTGCAACAATTATCAAATTTTTGGACCTTCCTACTACGGGTTAGATACATATAGTTACCCATGAGAAGATTATGGATTTTCCAAACTAATTATGATAACACTTTAGTATTGGCCTTGAATTTAAAATATCATATTTCATTTTAATGATTTTTGATTTGGCGATTTTTGATTTTGGCGATTTATAATTTTGTCCGTTTTTGTTTTTTATGATTTTTATTTTTTCGCGATTATCGAGTTGGGCGATTTTTGATTTTTAGCGATTTTTAATTTTGGCGATTTTTGAATTTGGCGATTCCGCCCGTTGATAATTAATGTACGTGTCAAAAGTTTCAAGAAAGTCGCTTTCGTATTATTTCATATTTTTTTGTATAGAAGGTGCCACGCCCACTAATCCCATCCCGCCCAATTTTTATCACATTAATATCTGATGTACTCGTGCAGTATTGAGGCTTTCCGTTTTATAGTATACCATCCATATGATATCAAATATTTACTTTTTATGGGCGGTGCTACACCCACTGCTCCGATCACGCTCATTTTTGTTCGGCCAATCAAATAAATAAATTATGGTCTCATGCAAAGTCGCAATGTTCTCACTTTTATAGTACTCCAGATATATTACATTTTATATTTTCTTAGTCCGATCTCGCCCATTTTTTGTCTCACTACTGACGTTAATAATAGATGACCTAAGATAAATTTTCACCGCCGTATCTGTCGTAGTATTGATAGATAGATATTGAGTACTTTGTATGGGAAGTAGTACGCAAACTTATTCGATCCTGGCCATTTCCAATATAGCTACTAACATTAATAATGGGTGATATCAGTCAAATTTGCAAAGCTCTCCCTATCATAGTACTCATAGTATTAAAAATTTACTTTGTATGGGAAGTGCCATGCCCACTAAAAATTTTACGAAAGATTATAGCCTATAGCACTTCCCATACACGCAGTAAGACTCTGTGAAAATTTCGGGAAGATCAGATGAGTAGTTACGGAGATAACCTCCTACAAACAAACAAACAGCCTCTTTATTATATTAGTGTAGATAAATTAATTGAAAGTAGCAGATTCCAGCCCTCGAAATTCGAGTGCAAATTTTAGGAAATTAAATTTTTTCATTAAATAAAGACCCTAAAGTTATGCTAATCAATTATAGCCAATTCATAAATCAACACAAAAAAAAAAATCATTTTTATTACAAACACATTAACAAATTTATTGAACACACATTTAAAACATTTAAAACATTTACAATTTTATGTATGTGTTAGTAGCAACTTTAAATGCATTTTACTTAAAATAAAGGAAAAAATTTAAAAATCTGTAAATCCGCAAAATGGTTAAAAAGAAATACCTTTGAAATAATATACGTTTGGTCAAAATTGGGATAAAACGGTAGAACACAACATCGATCACAAGAAATCGCTTCGAGAGAAAAATTGATTATGTAAACATACATGTCAATAAGTCTTTCAAAGTCCTAGTGCAGCACGACGGGGCATAATAGGAGCTAATATAGAGCCTGTTACTTTTTAAGTGCATATCGCTAAAAGAAAATCATAAGGTACGTGAACATTTTTATTATCTGTAATATTAATAGGCAAGGAGACTTCTTGTGACCGATATAAAAACTGTAGTTGATAACCGATTTTGACCAAACATACATCATTTGAATGTTATTTCTTTTTAGCCGTCCACCAGATTTACAAATTTGCACTGCCTGGAACATTTTTTGGAGTAATGCCAATTTAAGGTTGCTACTAACACATATGTATATAAAACTCATATTGTGTGTGTGTATATTATATAAAGGGTCCGCCATCTAACGTTTTTTTTTTTCAACTAGTGCTTATTTCGTGAATGGTAACACATAGCTCATGTCTGATTTGACAGATAATTAATTTTATCCTTCCGCTGAACGAATATGGTTGTGTATACGCTTGAACAACGCTGGGAAATATTGCGACATTTCTTTGAAAATCATGGTAATGTTGCAGAATGTGTGCGAAAATTGCGTACGGATTTTGGAAGAAGAGAAGCACCGTCAGCTCCGTATGTTCGTTATCTTGTGAAAAAAAGTGAAAGAAGCTGGTATCCTCATCGATAAACCAAAGCGTGAAAAGCCAAAAACAGTGCGTACACCCGAGAATATTGCTGCTGTGGCAGAAAGTGTGCGTGAGGCGTCACCAACATCAATTCACCGTCGTTCTCAAGAATTGAACATTTCGGAGACATCATTGAGACGAATTTTACATAAGGACCTTGGTATGACGCCATACAAAGTCCAATTGTTTCAGGAGTTGAAGCCAACTGACCATCCAATGCGTTTTCGCTTCGCTAAGTGTGCGATCGACTTACAGAAGAAAATCAATCCAAAAAAATCATCTTTTCAGATGAAGCTCATTTTGATCCTGGCGGGTATGTAAATAAGCAAATTTGTCGCATTTGGGGCACAGAAAACCCGCACACATACATTGAAAAATCGATACACCCAAAATGAGTAACTGTTTGGTGCGGATTTTGGTCCAGAGGCATAATTGGGCCATTTTTCTTCGAAAATGAGCAAGGAGTGGCCGTTACAGTCAATGACGATCGTTATCGGGCCATGTTGAACGAATTTTTGTTCACAAAAATTGAAGAGGAGGATATTGGCAACATTTGGTTTCAACAGGACGGCGCTACGTGCCACACAGCCGAAGCTACACTCGATGTTTTGCGCCCTGTTTTTGAAGATCGCATTATCAGCCGCAGCGCTGATGTCGTTTGGCCATCTCGGAGCTGCGATTTGACAACGTTGGACTATTATTTGTGGGGTGCCCTCAAAGATAAGTGTTACGCCAACAAGCCAGAGACAATTGACGCTTTAAAGGACAATATTCTTGAAGCCATTGGTGAAATACAGCTGCACACAATCGATAATGTGCTTAAAAATTGGACCAATCGTGTAGGCTACTGCATGGCCAGTCGAGGCAGCCATTTGAATGAAATTATTTTCCATTGTTAACCGGAAGGATTGTACTTTCAAACAAAAAAAGAAATTTGAGATAATATTCAGTATTTTTTTTTATAGCATTTTCAAAAAAAAAAAAAAAAGTTATTTGGCGGACCCTTTATATCAAAACCGTGTGTTTAGTTGTGAATTGGCTAAAATTAATTGGCATACATTTAGGCTCCTTTAAAGTTATTTATTAACAAACAAACTGAAACAAGCTTTGTGTTCAACAAATATTTATAATGAAATTGAATTAATTTTATTTAAAAAGTGTTGAATTGTGAATTGGCTAAAATTGATTAGCATACCTTTGGGCTCTTATAAAATTGTTTATTAAATCAAATAATAATAGTTTTTAAATAAATATCCTCATTTTCAGGCTATATATAGGGAATTAAATAATTTAAAGAATTTTAAAGAATTTAAAACAATTCATTTCAAAATTAAAAATTAAAATGAAATTTGTAGTGAAAAGAAGAGATTTTGGGAACTCAAATACTGTTTGATATTTTTTTTGTCTGATTCTTCAATATTACTGTCAAAACAGAACGTTTCAAAACTAAATACCAAAGTGCAGATTAGATTTACTCATTCACAAGCAACTATCCTGCTGTTTAATCTTTTTTCTTTTTGTATATCTAAATGGAAAAAATTACCTTTTTGGCCATCTAAAAGCGCTAAATTTAGCGCGAAATATGGTAGATTTGGTTTAGACCCCGAATAATTTCGCTGCTATGTTATACATTTAAACTTTGCACATGGCCCATAGTGAACTAGTGGCAAATAAAATATGCGGACATGTAGTTGCAAAAATACATTTCACTAGTATTTTATCATTTATGTTGAAACAAAACAACAATCAGTAACAAAAACAATATAAACAGCGACAGCGCGATGAATATGAGACTGTAGAGAAGCAATCCAATAAAAAAAAAATCAAAATCATCTTTTAAATCCTTAGTCAGCCATAATATTGAAGCCCATGTGAGGCATCATCATCAACACAACAATATATACATACATACATACACACACATGTTGAAAATGAGCTGGATAAGGGGACAGTCTTTGTGTAAATAATACTTGGTCGTCGTTACATGTTAGCGATGGAGATGAAGCTGGGGCTGGGTGGTGATATTGATAGTAAACATTATAAAGTATTTTTTTTTTTTTTTTTTTTTTGAATCGTAAATGACGATCTTCCTTCATTCAGTTTTGTGTGCTATTGATGTTTTTTAACTGCAACAACATTGTTTATGTGTTGAATAAGTGTAACTTATTTCCAAATTGGTATGAATCTTTATATATTTTATACATACAAACATATGTGTATAAGTAGTATGTCGCGTTGCGATTCGTTTTTGTCTGCTAGGGCACTTAACGATAAAAATGGCAACAATTTATTTTTTATTGGCAGCACAGATTTAAGTGTATGTCATTTTAAAGTTATAATATCCGTATTTTATTTTCTTTTGCATTTTCATTTCTCTTTTTAAAAGAATGAAAAAAAAAAACAATAAATAAATGCAACAATAATTGCGATAAAACTAAGAGAGAAAAGCACAATTTTCTATCAAACATGTTTCCGACTGTTTGCTTATGTCTACAGCATAAAGGTAGACTTGATGTTTGGTCTATTGACTTTTGTATGTCTAGAAATATCTGTATTTTTTTTTTTTTATTTAAATTATATTTAGACTTCGAAACAAATTCAACAACTTTTACTTTAGAAAAATGTCATCCTTTATCAAATTGTTAACTAAGTTATCTAATATTAGAATATCTTTTTTTTTGCCATATTTGTAAGGAAAGTAGTAAAAAGTTTTATATTTCCGTAGAATCTAAATTTGACATTTATAATTATTTTCCTATTAGATCAATAAAGTTTTATTTTTATTTTGCCGAAAATTTGAAAAGCAAACATTTGTGGCAGTTTCATAATGTCCTCAAAATTTAAAGTTGTTTGAAAAAGAAAACTCTACAAAAAGAAAAAAGAAATTGTAAGATTTTGCTCTGTTTCGATGGTATCCGGTAGTGGTAAACCCGGTTAACTGACATCAAATAAAAAAAAATCCATTTCAATATTTAAACTCTGCATATATACGAGAATACCCGTAAGTTTCATGGGAACTTTGTTGACCTCAAGGCCTTTGATTTTGATAAAATTTCGTGCCGTAAAAAGTGATATAGATTAATAGCGTTAACCTTTAAAATTTATTAACCGATAATTCTAATCAAGATCTCTCTCTAAAAGTATTAAGATCTATACAAACGTTGTGTATCAAAAGTCATTTGATCAAAATTGTGTTATGAAATACGAGTATCTTGAAAAGCGGTATCATTTCAATAAAAAAAAAATAAATTTGTTGCTAAGTAACTTCTCCATTCTCTGTGGAAGTAGAATCGAGGCGACGCACAGTGGGGTGAATGGTATACAAAGTGGCAATTAATTCCGGGAAGTCGTCATCTTAAAATATTAAAATTTAAACTTTATAATAAGAGTTTGAAAACTTTTTTAACTTTTCTGTATTTTGGGAAAAATGTGTTTATTTTACAATACTAGCAGTATTTTCCTTGGAATGAAAAGCGATAAATTATTAAACTCAAATTAGAGCATGCCTAATGTGATTTTACAAAAAAAAGTTATGTTTTTAAAAAATAAAAAAAGTACAAATATTTAATATGTATTTATATTAGTAACGAATCCCATAATTCCACAAATGTAACTAAAAAAAATTTAGATTAGAAAATTATTATTGTTTTTTTCTTGATGAAACGCATGACAAAAAAACCATTTCAGACAAAATTATTGGAAAGAACATTTTATCGTTCTAATCGTCATACTTCAACAATATTATTTATTCTTATGCATATGACAGTTTTGCATCTCTCCGTGACTGTACGTAATTTTGCGTGACTATTTAACAATTTTTCTTTGGTCACAGCAAGATTGGCTGAGGGGGAAATGGAGTCTAAAAGACTCCGTGACTGTGTTTGACTATTTTAAAATTAATTTTTTATTCGCTACAAGTCTATGGACAAAGTTTCAGGTCGATCGGATGAGGGGAAGTGAGGTTTTAATCTCTTCGTGACTGTCCGTGACTACCCCATAATTAATCTATAGTCAGACCAAGGCTATCGGCTAAGCTACAGATCAACTGGATGAGGGGAATGGGGCTGTCCCATAGCAGACAGACAGACAGAGAGCATGAGTTAAAAGAAAAAGCTTAAAAAGACAGTATGTAGAGGCGCTTGTAGCAAAACCATTTAAAATTGCATTATTTTTCTTACCTTAGTTTTTCTCTCTTATTTTTTCTCAAACCCTGACTCTAATTTTAAGTCTTACTTTTTAGGGTAACCCACACTGTTGCAAGATAATGCAGTGTGTGTCAAAACTCATTGACATTTCAATTGTTTTGGTTGTATGTGTTACTGATTTTTTTTTTTATGTAACCGCTGAATTAGCGCATTTCTTCCAAAAATTTTCCAACCATTTCATGGTATATAAAGCTTGTTTGGAGGTCAAATCGATCTTTTTGCTGATCGTCACCTTCAAAGTTTTTTTTTAAAATCTTCGTCCTGGTTTCCTTTTTTTAACAAGTAAGTAAAAACAACAACAATTCTTTTTTCAAATTTAAGTGGTGCTCTTTATAAAATAATTAAATTTTTAAACAGGACTTCATGAATTTTTTTATGAGTTTTTCAACTCATCTTGCCAAACATTATTTGATTAAAACACCATTGATAGCTTGTCACAAAAGTGAGTTTAATTACTTTAAATAATAATTTGTTTTATCTTTCATAAAGCCTTTTTTTAAATTTCATTTCTTTAAGCTGAGTAATTTTTTTAAAGAAATTTATATTTCTTCTAAAAACCTCCAGATTGCTACTTATTTGAAAACAAATCTAAATTCAATCGCATCGGCAAAAGCGTCTGTTCATTGCGCCTCTTTGATAGAAAAGAAAAAGGTAAAAACATGCACCTACCGCAAGCTATTTCAGTATACAAATCATAACCAAACCATTTTATTTCAGCAAACAGAAACACACACATAGCATTGCGCTATCGGAGTTGTAAAGGTCTGAAATTGCTAGAGGAGTAGGTTTCTATAGAGGTCTGTTTTGGAAGCAAGAGGTCAGAAATCGTGGTAACACGAACTTGGCGAAGGCAGTCATAAATTCTTTTTGCGAACGAGCAACATTAGACTAATCATCAGAAAAGTGTAGTGAAAAGTGCAAAATTTGGGTGATACCATTCAGTTAAGCAAGCTATAGAGAAGGAAATCGCGGAAAATTTAATGAAAAACCCCTATAAGAACTGTTGAAAAACCTTAGAAAAGTCAAACAAATAGTGTATAAAAAAAAAAGAAAAAAGGTGCTTCTCACTAAAATCTGTTTGAAAGAAAAATTACAAAACCCTAAAAAAACAAGTGAATTGGCTGAAAAGAACAATATTTAAAAGTGGCTAAAAATCAAAGATAAAATCAATTTAAATTACGCTATAAAATTTTCTAAAAAGTGTATAATTGTCTAACTAAAAATTTGTCTAATTAAAATCTTAAAAAAATTTTGGCTACCCTAAGACTAAAAATTTGGCTAACTTAATACTATTCCTACATTCAAAATCACGAATTAAATTGTGAATCTATATCACAGAAATTTTGTCAATATAAAATCCCTTGTCCTACGTAATTCCTCGAGATTGTGTGAAGATGAATCAAACGAAAAAGTGATACGCCAAAAGTAGTACTATAAATAAAACTTTTATTAAAAACCATCCAGGATCCATCAAACTCGTCAATCAACATATTTCCTCTCTAGCTCTTCATCATAAAATTCTAAAAAAAGGAGAAAAAAATGAATTGTTAAATATATTTAGTGTTAAATTTTTTTTTTTTTGATTTTTCATTTTTGTTATAACGGGTGATTTTTTAAGAGCTTGATAACTTTTTTTTAAAAAAAAACGCATAAAATTTGCAAAATCTCATCGGTTCTTTATTTGAAACGTTAGATTGGTCCATGACATTTACTTTTTGAAGATAATTTCATTTAAATGTTGACCGCGGCTGCGTCTTAGGTGGTCCATTCGGAAAGTCCAATTTTGGGCAACTTTTTCGAGCATTTCGGCCGGAATAGCCCGAATTTCTTCGGAAATGTTGTCTTCCAAAGCTGGAATAGTTGCTGGCTTATTTCTGTAGACTTTAGACTTGACGTAGCCCCACAAAAAATAGTCTAAAGGCGTCAAATCGCATGATCTTGGTGGCCAACTTACCGGTCCATTTCTTGAGATGAATTGTTCTCCGAAGTTTTCCCTCAAAATGGCCATAGAATCGCGAGCTGTGTGGCATGTAGCGCCATCTTGTTGAAACCACATGTCAACCAAGTTCAGTTCTTCCATTTTTGGCAACAAAAAGTTTGTTAGCATCGAACGATAGCGATCGCCATTCACCGTAACGTTGCGTCCAACAGCATCTTTGAAAAAATACGGTCCAATGATTCCACCAGCGTACAAACCACACCAAACAGTGCATTTTTCGGGATGCATGGGCAGTTCTTGAACGGCTTCTGGTTGCTCTTCACTCCAAATACGGCAATTTTGCTTATTTACGAAGCCATTCAACCAGAAATGAGCCTCATCGCTGAACAAAATTTGTCGATAAAAAAGCGGATTTTCTGCCAACTTTTCTAGGGCCCATTCACTGAAAATTAGACGTTGTGGCAGATCGTTCGGCTTCAGTTCTTGCACGAGCTGTATTTTATACGGTTTTACACCAAGATCTTTGCGTAAAATCTTCCATGTGGTCGAATAACACAAACCCAATTGCTGCGAACGGCGACGAATCGACATTTCACGGTCTTCAGTAACACTCTCAGAAACAGACGCAATATTCTCTTCTGTACGCACTGTACGCATTCGTGTGGTTGGTTTAATGTCCAATAAAGTAAACTGAGTGCGAAACTTGGTCACAATCGCATTAATTGTTTGCTCACTTGGTCGATTATGTAGACCATAAATCGGACGTAAAGCGCGAAACACATTTCGAACCGAACACTGATTTTGGTAATAAAATTCAATGATTTGCAAGCGTTGCTCGTTAGTAAGTCTATTCATGATGAAATGTCAAAGCATACTGAGCATCTTTCTCTTTGACACCATGTCTGAAATCCCACGTGATCTGTCAAATACTAATGCATGAAAATCCTAACCTCAAAAAAATCACCCGTTACTTATCACCAGTGTAATAATCTACAGTATATCTTTCGTTGTTAAGTTAATCAACACTATAATTTTAATTTTCAAAGTGCAAAAATCAACATAAAAAAAAACGCGTTTTTTTACATAAAAATACATATAAAAATAGCGATTTCTTTAGTGATATTGTGCAATTTGATAAAAAAAAATAAAAAAAAAATGGAATAAGAAAAACACTTGTTACTTGATTGTACTAAAATTAAACATGTGGCAAAATAAAAGAATAAAGAGTATCTAAAAATAACGAGGATAAGTGCCATATCGTTAAAACCCGGGTTCTGAGTACAGCGGTTGTTTTTTTGTTTTAAATCATAAAGACAAAAATCATATAATTAATCAAAAATTATAAACAAAAATTATGAACAATTATTAGAAAAAAATTATTACAATCATCATCAACACACTGAATCCAGCTATGAAAGATCTTTCATCGTGGGAATAACTCGATCAATGTAAGTCATATGTTGCCTTTTATAACATTTAATTTTGTTAACATAATTGTATGCATCACTGTTAAAACTCCTTGTTAACATTTTCATGGTCTGTTAATAACAGCGAACAAGTGTATTATTTGGTCATGTTAAGCCAACAGTGATGAATACAACTCATGAACTTATTTAATAATCCAACATTAAAAAGATTAAAAGCCATCAATCCGAAATAAAAATTTAATTATTTTGATACCCAATATGTTGGTGTAATATGTTAAGACACGATTTAAATGGCCTTTAATGTGATTAATTATTAAATAAGACGATAATACAACTAACGGGAATCTTGAAAATGTTTCAATTCCACGCGTTCCGCATTTAAAATTATAATGTATGCCTTTTAAAAAAAGAATGCATTCGATTTTTCATTAAACTTTAATTTCGTAGTCACTTTATCGAATTCTGCCGACGCCTAGTAAAATTCTTTTTATTTATTTTTTTATTTTTATTAGTTTATGTTTCAATTTAACTTGATTTTACACCTTGATATCCGAACGGGATATATCTTTTTAGGTTTCTTTTTCAGGGGGGTTTTTTTTTTTTTGTTGATTTCTGCACAAATATTTTTTATTATTTTTAAATAAAAAGTTTTGCTGGTGATAAAAGTAAGTTAGTTAGTTAATTTCAAATATGTTTAATTTTAAATCGTTTATAAATCTCGATATAAGGTAATAACACCCTATATAAATTAAATCCTGGTTTAATGCTAAATCTTAAGATTTCCTTTAATTTATAATAAATTAATTAATTAGAATGGATCTATAAAAATCTTTTGTTGTGATTTCTAGCTAGTTGTTCGGATAGGGTAATGTATTTGGGATCATAAAAATTTCCACGGATATTTTGTTATATGATCATGGTTGGGCGGGTAAAAATATGCATAACATCAGCACATATTCAAGCAACATGGATGCTTGTTTTTCCCCTCTAAATGAATTTCTTTCCTCTCATTTTCTTTTTTCCTTTATTTTCCCCTCTTTCCTTTTAACGATGCACGCATTCTTAAAAATCTTTTTCTGTTAGCATAATAGTTGACAGCCGCAAGCATTGTAGTCCAATAATCCCACCCCAATTGCCGACGAGATAGAGGCCGGAACCTAAATGCGTGCTAATGCTACGAACGTTTGCTGGAGAATTTGTTCTTTTGCTCCTTATGAGCTAAGTTGCATGCTACAAGTATTTAAACAAAAACAAGTAAGAAAAGTATAGTTGGTCTGGATAGACTAGACGATACCCTATACCGTACGTCTAAATAATTCGTTTTACGTCCAACTAATTCGGTACAGACAATAACCACACACCAAATCTGAGTGTAGTATAGGTTTTTTGCATACAGATTTGAAAAACTTCATATCGGATGCTATATATATAGATGGGAACCAGGTCGAAAAATGACTCGATCCTGACCAGATTTGGTAAAGGCGCTTATATTTTTCAAAATATGCGCTTTGCTAGATCGTCCAGAGGCAAAATATCATAATTTCCAAATTACGATGTCTGCTTTCAGAATAGCAATTCGTCATGTAATGCTTTTTCACATGGTTAGGTTAGGTTAGGTTGAAAACGAGGAGCCATATATACACATAGCTCATATCCGTTTTACCCGGATATACACTTAAGCCAGTAAGTCGGCTTGTTGTGCGCTCTACATCCTCGTACTCATACGGTAAACTACTCCTTATTTAACTTAGGAATTCGGTCTCGACAGCAAATCTCCTGATTGTTTTCCAGTTGTTTTCCAGCGCATCCCCCTAAGAGCCGCTAGGCCTGGTATGATGTCGTTGGATAAATATCTGACCCTTGTTCCCGCAAATGCAAGACAGTAACAAAGGTAGTGTTCTAGGCTCTCGTCATCCTCTCCACAAGCTCTGCATGTGGCCGATTCTGCCCGTCCTATACGGTATAGATGAGCCCTTAGTTCAGAGTGTCCAGTGAGGATGCCAATAATCCTACTCAATAAGGATTTCCTTAGTCTTCGAAGTGTTTGGAGAGCCCCATAGTATCTTCGTAGCCTTACCCACGTCAGTTTCCTCCCAAATTGAAGTATGTGAACTGGTTACCACCTCCAATAGTTTCAATTTGAGAGCCTGGAAAGGTATTGGGTTTTCCAAATTGACTCCCTCCAGGAAATAACCCTTCTTGGCCAGTTCGTCTGCAATATCGTTTCCCATTATACCACTGTGTCCTAGGATCCAAATGATTTCAAGTCTACCTCTTGTAGTGAAGTTTGCAATTTCCTCCTTACATCTGAGGACAGTCCTTGATCTAGTTTTGTCCGAGGATATCGCCCTGATAGCCGCTAGACTGTCCGAAAATATTTTCACGTCTCCGGGGCTTGGGATTGCCCGTGCATCAATAGATCTTATGCATTCCATTATCGTGACCACTTCGGCCTGAGGGACAGAGTTGTACTCCGGAATGCGTAGATACATGCCACTGGAACGGTCTTCATCATAGAAACCTATGCCAGTCCAACCATGCAGACTAGATCCGTCTGTGTAGTAGTGTGACCCTGGAAGGTTTTGTAGAATATTTCCGTTCAACCAGCTTTCCCTGTCAGGTACCCTCATACTACAGGTAGTGTTTATCGACACTTCCGCGACTCTATCACAGCTAAAGTCCACTGTGGTGAATTCCGGTATGTGGTCCAATATTGTTTGGTGCCTGGTCATATGGTCGGTGATGTATTCCCCTGTTCCCTTAGTGGTAACATGGCCAGAGCTGCCTCATATTTAATTCTAATCTCGATCGGGTGTATAGATAGAATCGTCTCTAAAGCCCTCGTAGATGTAGTCCGTATTGCACCGCTGATTCCTATGCAGCAGAGGCGTTGTATCTTTTGGAATGGTTTAGTTTAGCATTTCCTGTTCATTTATGTCCATATGACAACGGATGAGTAAGTTAGAATTGGTCTAACGATGCTTGTGTATACCCAATGCGTCATCCTCGGGTTTAAACCCCATTTTGAACTTATAGCTCTTCTGCAAATGGCCCATATCCGGTGAGCTTTCGCGACTCTGCTCTCAATATGGTCCTTCCAAGAGCGCTTTTTGTCGAGAATCACCCCAAGCTATTTCACCGTTTGTGTGATTCTAATCGTTTTGCCCTGCAAGCGGGGTTCATCGTATTCGACTATTTTCGTCTTCCTAGTAAAGAGGCATATTTCAATCTTTTCCGGGTTCACATTAAATCCCCTCGGTTGTGCCCAATCGTATGCTATTTCGAGTGCATCCGATGCCCTCCTACATAAATTTCTAGGATCTATCCCCCTTAACAGTATCGCTACATCGTCAGGTTGGAAACCCTTATTGGCTAGAATCCTTAGAAGACTGTTTATAGTGGTCACCCAGAGAAGGGGGTATAAAATTCCCCCTTGAGGTGTTCCACAACAAACCTTGTCTCTTATTTTAATGCCACCAACCTCGCAACTTATCCATTCCCTATTCTTATGGGTAGATTATTTATACCCTCCATTCCACTGTGCAAAGGGTATAAATCAGTCTGTCATTCCGTTTCTAACGAATCGAAAAATGCATTGGCGACCCCCAAAAAGCATATATATTCCTGATCCTCGTTACAACTCGAGTCGATATAGCAATGTCCGTCGCCCCGTCCTTCTGTCCGTCCATCTGTTTGTTGAAGTCACATTCATTATTTAGCGCAGGCTGCTTCTGAAAAAGGGGTAAATCGGTCATCATTGTATCGATATATGTCCAAAAATATGAAGACACCTCTAAAAAATTTTAAAAATTCAGTGTGTTTGTTGTAATAATTTAGTATTAATATAGTTTAGTTTTTAAGTATTTTGTTTAAATTTGTATGCTCAGATATTAATATGAAAGTAAAGCTCATATGAAAGTAAAGCTCATGATCCAACATAATCGAATTTAACACTCTTACTAGCTTTTTTATAAAGACAATGGTGGTCCTTTTTATAGAAAGAAGTAACTTCTATTTGAAAAATTGCCTTATTTTTCTATTATTAGAGTAGAGTTTCCATTGCTTGGTCAGTTAAAAAATAGATATCCATCTTTGACAATTTTCAGTTGGCTCAGCCATTAAAAGCTTCGGAAAAACGCAAGATTTCATTTTTTTTTAGCAACATTTAATCATACTTTAGCGGCGGCTCCAGCACAAAAGAAAGAGTTGGCTGCGTCATAAGCCGCACGTCGTGGACCTTTGGAAGGGCAACGACCACAACACCAACAATAATTATCACACACGAGAAGCAAAATTTGATACAACAACAATAAAAAAGAACAACATAGAAAACCCATTTTTTTAAAGAGTTTTTTTTCACATTTTCACTGAAATCTCAGGATTTATGAAACCAATTTTGTTAATTCTATATAGCAACCTGCTTACTATGTTAGTGAATCATTTGCACTAAAAATTAGTTAGCCAGCTAAGCGATTGAGGGTGTGGTCATAATTTCCACAGACGGACAGACGGACATCGCTATATCGACTTCGCTTGTTATAAGGATCAAGGATATATATATATTTATTTTTAATTACTATAAACGCAATGAAAAACTTACATGTACCCTCTGCACACTTGTTGGAACTCTAATCCAATGGACAATTTTTCCTAATTTAGCCTAAATAAATTACAAAGAAATAAAGGTAAATTAAACTCAGAAACTACAAAAGTTAAAAGTTTAACATTGTTTAGTTTAACGATATAAGTACATAGTTCATCCGTGCGAACTGTTGTTTAGTTCAAAAAGAGATAAAACCTTATTTTTAGGGACTTATAATGAAAATTACAAAAACAAATTTTTAAGGAATATTTTAAAACTCTTAAGCTTAATGTCAAAACTATAAAAAAAAGCCACGCTGTCAAAGAAAAAAAGGTATACTAATTTAAGAATATTTAAAAGACTAGATGACTTTTTCAAACCTCAATAATGAGTAAAACTTCAACTTTTCAACTTAACCCATTTTCCATTAACAGTTTTAATTTGTAGCATTAAATATTTACAAATGCTTATAATTCTAAGAAATAACAGTAAAATAAAACTAAAGGATTCTACGCATAATTTTTAAAACAGGGAGAAAACACAAACAAAGCACTGCACATCACTTCATATCTTTACTATCTAGACTTTATAGGTTTGTATTGCAAAGAAGGAAAAAACAAAAACAAAAAAACTTTACGAAACCCAAAAAACCACTTGCTGCTTATTTCATTTCGTAATTTTTAGTCCTAAGCAAACCTCTTTAAAAATGTCAAAAATTACGACAAGTAAACGTCACCATTAACTAAAAACAACAACTATAAGAAACTCATAAAGTAACTTAGCAAACACTCACTACGACAACGCCAAAGACAACTACGACAAGCTCACATAGCAAATCATATAACTACCTAAGTATGTACGTCGATACGGTGTGTTGGTAGGTGTATCAAATTAACCACCTACTAAGACTATAAATCAGAGATGCAAAAGAATATAAACTTACATTGGTTGAAAACTTTAAAATTTACCATAAATTTTTAAATTTAATTTATTCTAGATTCGCTAAGCAACATAATCTATTGTAAAAATGGTTAGGACAAGTTAAAATCTCATACCTAAGAACTGAAACGTAAAATTTAACTGACCCGGAACTAGTTATAGAATCGGCTCCGAAATTAGTTATAAATCTATAACAGCTAATTTGAAACAATGGAAACAGCCAGCAAAATAATCACTTTTTAATAGCGTTCACAGAAAGATGTTGGATGTTCTTTTTCTAGGCTCTTTTCTGCTGGCTTCTTAATATGGAACCCGGGGTCATGTACAGTCGCAACCGAACGTATTTTTGCTCGAAAGTGCGAACTTTTGGGATTTTCTCATACGATTACGAAAAAAATGTTTACTCGTTAGCAGAATATCATGCGAAAAGAAGTTTTTTTCCCCAACTAAATGAAAAAAAAAAGAAAATTTTAGTGCAAATAAATATAAAATTTTTATGAGAAAAAAATTTCACATTTTATTTGCACTTTTTTGAAAAGTGTGTATTCTATATATCTTATCTTACGCATCAATCGAAACGTCTCAAAGCGTTGCTGGCAATTTTATGGAAAAACGTACTGATTTAGCCAAGAGTATTTTACTAGGGAAGAATAAGGTCTAACCAACTATGGGAACGTCTAACATGTAAACTTAATACTTCAGGACCACCAGTTAAAAATTCTAAATTGTGGCGCAAGGTAACACGGAAACAAAAATTTTATCTCTAATTCCGAGTAGCAAATATTTTTTGTATGTTTACGCGGATCAGAAGCGAAATGCAAAACAAAAGTTTTCGTTCAACAAAAGAAAAGAACCGGTGGTGGACCATAGTGGAACAAATATTGACTGCAGCAGGCATAGAAGTCGTCCTTGAAGGTCAGAAAAATTTCCGAAGATTCGGATCAAAAATTACTGGCAGATTTGTCTGCAAGTTCATCACAAGGAAAAAATTTTAATGAGGATAATCTTGAACAGATAATGATTTTGCAACAAACAGACGATGCTTTTACAACAACGTCTCCGCATTTAATCTCGAACAATGAAGAGGTCCAACATCAGGATTTGAGGATGATGGCGATGAAGAAAATGCAGTGCAAATAACTCCAACATAAAAAATAAACTAAGATCAAAAAGATAGAAAAACGGCTTTGCTAAGAAAAAATATTACGATTATTAACGAATACTATAACGAAGTTTTAATAAAATTTAATAAATCGATCAATTTTAAAAGAAAACAAATTAAAGAAATGGATCTAAAAATACGAATAAAGGAGTTGGAATAGTTAAATATGGATCTAGAAATGCAACGAACCGATTTATAACTCCTTCATATTTTTAAGATAACACTTTCCTTAGATCTCCTATTAGCATTACTTATATTAAACATTGAATTTAATTGTTTTTAATACGTAAAGATTGATTTTTAAACTCTTTCTTTTAACTCATACTCTCTGTCTGTCTGATATTCAAAACTCATATGCATATGAGTTGGATTATTAAACTCTTTCATTTAACTCATACTCTCCGTCTGTCTGCCATAGGTGGACCCCATTCCCCCTTATGCAATAGATCTGAAACTTGGCCTATAGTCTTGTCGTGACTACAGATTAATTTTAGGGTAGTCACGCGCAGTCACGCGTGGTCACGCACAGTCACGGACAGTCACGGAGTGATCTAAATGTCATTTCCCCTCATCGAATCGATTTGAAACTTGGTCCATACACTTGCTGTGAAAAAAGATCAACTCTGACCTAGTCACTCACAGTCACGCATGGTCACGTACAGTCACGTAGTGATCTAAAACCCATTTCCCCTAATCCGATCGATCTGAATCGTGGTCGATAGACTTGCTGTGAAAAAAGATTAAGTTTGACATAGTCACGCACAGTCACGCATAGTCACGCACAGTCACGTACTGACCTAAAACCCATTTCCCCTTATCCGGTCGATCTGAAACTTGGTCGATAGACTCGCTGTGAAAAAAGATTAACTTTGACCGAGCCACGCATGGTCACGCACAGTCACGGAGTTATCTAAATGTCATTTACTCTCATCCGATCGATCTGAAATTTGGCCGATAGACTTGCTGTGAAAAAATATTAAGTTTGACATAGTCACGCACAATCACGCATAGTCACGGAGTGATCTAATTGTCATGTACCCTCATCCAACCGATCTGAAACTTGGTCGATACACTTGCTGTAATGAAAGATCAACTTCGACATAGTCCCGCGCAGTCATGCATAGTCATGCACAGTCACGGAGAGATTAAAACCCCACTTCCCCTCACCCGATGGATCTGAAACTTTGTCCATAGACTTGTTGTGGCCAAAGATTAATTTTAAGATTGTCACACTCAGTCACGCACAGTCACGGAGATATTCAAAACTCATATGTACAAGGAAAGAAAGAGTTGTAATAAAAAATTTGATTTTATGGGTTAGATTATTTATTTATTACTCCCTGTAAATTAACTCATAGTGTCTGCTTGTCTGCGTATCGACAATACTTTGGAACGATTTTTAGCCCTTTTCCCGTATTCCAATCGAGCTGAAACTTTGCAGGCAGACTCGTGGCGACGATAAAAAATAACTAACAAAATATTGACATAGATATTTTCAATCAGTCAATTATTTAATTACGCGATGGTAAATTAGTTTACAAATAAAGGGTTTTTATGGGTTGGTTTTTTTATAATTTAAATTTAATTGGTCTTTTAGAGTTTAAAAGAAATATATATTTCTTAAAATTTAATCTCAGTGTTACATAAGCTTATTTTAATGTTATCCCTTCCCCCTCCAACTTTGGTTATTTGGGTTTCTGTACCAATGTCAATTTCAGGTATGAGATATATATCAGGCATTTCATGTACATTCTTTGTACAACTTTGAAATGAATGCAAATATTATGTAGTGCAGCACATACATTTGAAAATTGTGTGACTCTTTCAGCACCACATCTGCTTCCTTTGTCGTGCTCTGGAATGAATCTCATTAAAATGAGATTCCATGGAGTTTTCATGCGGACTTCGGTAGGGCGTTAACAACCACGGCTCACAGGGATATCCAGAATCGCCTATAAACATAAATATAAGCTTAAATAAACATACCCGAACACTTTAGTTCTTTCCAAAAAGAAAATAAGAGCTACCCTAGTCTACATATATATTACATTTTCTTACCAACTCGCCTCTACAATGCCTTAGTAACGCTGAGGCAATTTAAGATAATGTATTATTTAAAAAAAAAAATGAAGTAATAAAATAAAACAACAAAAAAATAAACCTAAGAGCCAAAAGTTCTTTAAGATATTGTTATATACTTGCTCAAGAATAATTCTTTCTTCCGAATCCTTTCAGACAAACGAATCATGGGTGGCCCCTCCATTTTCGAATTAATATCCGAAATTGTATTTTTGCAGTTCATATCTTTAAATATAAATATTTTTAATAAGTAATAAGATTTTTTTAACAATATTTACATACTATCATGGAATTTAGACTACGGAAGCCCTTCCTGTTGAAAAGAATCAGTTAATTGGTTGATTTCTGCAGCCCAAAATCTGTTAAAAGTAAATTATAAATACATTTTTAAATTATATGCACTATATACACTAACGTCTTGGGATATTGTATTTTCCCATAAAAAATTCCTTACATTCAACCCTACTTTTGGATTAAATTGAATAAATTTTCCACAAAGCTTACGTTCTATTACGTTAACAACGCTCTTTGTTACTTGGAAAATTACGGGTTGAGAAATCCCCATAAGAAAATCATTTCCAATAGAATGCGGAAAGCCTCCGGACGCCAAAAGAGATAATGTCGCTGCCAATTAAATTTTTGATGGAACTGAAGTTTAAAGATGTCCTTCAAACTTTAATTCCCCAACAACATAACTAAATGTTTTTTGTTTTTCTTAGAAATTTTATAAATTTATATTTTTTATGATAGAAAACTTTTATACTTATTCATGGTCGTTCGAAATTAATGGATCGGAGGCATTTCGTATTTTTTTCGCATGATGTTGAGATTATGATTCTCTTCGGAATCAGAAGATGACGAATAAAGGAACAAAGTTGGATCCATTTTACTAATATTTTATTTCTTTTTAATATCTTACTTTTTTCAATTTTAGAATAAACACAAGTTTTACATTTTCTGTTATATTTATGCAGTGTTGTAAAACATATTTATTTCCGTCTTTTGCAATACTGAAACAATAAATTGTTTCGTTTCGTAACCAGTAAGAAAATTAGAAATATTTATGAGAAAATTAGATCCCTGATGTAGAACGCAATAACTGGTTATTCAACTTTTTCTTTTGAGCACAGAACGAGTGCGGTCCCAAACAACGCGACCTGACAAAGAAAACCCAAGAATTTTTGTGGAAAATTTTCTTGTTTTCTCAACGAAGTTTGGAAATGGGCCATAAACCGAGGGAGCTAACTTCGCCGAATAAGATGCGTGATGAATCAATTCGAAGTTTAGTTCATGTCTTTTGGCAATCGCAATAGTGGATGTGTGCACTGATGTATTGTCCTGATGAAACAACACTTTCTTTTTCTCCAAATGAAGTCTTTTCTAATCAATTTCGTATCGCCAGATACTTTATTGAAATATCTACACGAAGCTGGTTTTATTCTATGTGAGCAAACGTGGCGTCCATCTTGCGGAGAGCTTTGTCATCTCAAAATTTTCGGCTAATGTGCGCTGTATAGCATTTTTTGAAATGCCTATAATTTCAGATAGCTAACGCACATTAATCTGGCGATCATCGAATACCATTTTGTGGATATTTCTAACCATTTCTGGCTTGACCACTTCAATTCGGATTGGCGGCTCGTATAGACTTATTTAAACTCTACCAACCAATATTTTATAGTCATAACCGAAGAGGCACACCCCCCACAGTAGAATCTATTTTGGACTTAATATTGACTGGACCGAGAGCTTTTAAATGAAAGTATTGAAATACGTAACGCTGAGCAATTTTTCCATTCACTGAGATCCCAAAAAATACTAACCAGCGTGGCGCTTTGAAACTGAAGATATGCTGCCGCCATCTATACGTGAAGTCGGGTTATTCTGGAATCGCTCTACTACACTGCAAATGGCGAATGCAATTTTCGACGTTACAGATCCTCTACTAGTGATCCGAATGCGGTAAAAAATAAAATCAACTCCGATGAATTTCCGTCAGCATTGTCATAGCACTCTAGTATTCTTTTACAGTAGTGCTCGTGAGTTAATGAAAAACTGATATTTTTATGGTATTTCAAAATATGTTTAGATGAAAATATGTTTAGTTTAATGGACGCTAGGATATCATGATAGGGAAGTCATTTGAAACATATTTGTAAGAGAAAAAATTCTGTAAAACATAATAAATACTCTGAATACTAGCAAGTTCCGTAGAATTTCCGCATATATCCTAATATTTGCGATTATCGTTTGTGTGATATTTTCGGAAGAGGTTTTTATATAGATATTTCGTTAAATAATTTGAAACTATTGCTTAAAAGACTTTCTTCAAATACCAGCAAATTCATTACACACTCCAGATATATCCTAATACTTGCGGTTTTTGTTTGTACGATCTTCTCAGACAAAGGTTCTTAACTTTTTGTCCGAAATGGAAATATTAAATTTCTTAAATTGACAAATCAAGAACAATATGATTTGAAAAAACAACTTAAATTTGCAATTAGTTTCCATATAAGATGTTCACCGAAAACCACCATTTCAAACAACTGTCGCGATCTATATGTCAATTAGGGTTGTTCTGGAACCGCCCTGGTATTTAGCTAGGAGCTAGTAGTCCTCTAAGGAAAAGTATATTTTTATTCCTCATTGATCGTTATTCTTGTATAGAATTTTTTTGGTTAAAATTAAGGAAAACATAAACTTTCTGAATTTTGTGATTTGCAGGAAAACCTTCTCAGGTCTTTTTCCTAAGAATCTGGCTCTTAGCAGCTCTGACTGGTTCATCAAATGAAAAAAATTCAACAACCTTGCCATACTTCTAACGAAACAGAAATACAAACAACAAAAAAGTTGTGTTGCGGCAATAAAAATCAAATACAAGCAACAGAGCAATAGTAACAACAACAACAAAAGGAAACAACAACAACTTAAGGTTAGAGAAAATTAAAAACGAAAGGATAAAATGAACAAGAAACAAACAAAAACAACTAAAAAGTTTTTTCTCTTTTTGTTATTGTTCTTGTTTGTATGTGTCGTTCTTTATATTCTTCTTTTTGTGTTCTAACAGGTTGCTTGACATAAATGAGTTTTGAAAGCAACATAATACAGGCGCAAGATTTCCACACAAAAAAAATCTCGAACAGCATGTGACAAGGAGGAGGACAGGAGAATGAGCAGGAGCAGGAGTAAACAAGTAAGTCAAGAGGTGAGTTAAAAAACAAAGTCAAAGGATTCGTTAGCTACCAACACATGATGATGAAGTGAATGTATTAAACACTACAACAACAAAAATAATAACAACAACAACAACAAAATTACAAAGATGTAGGAATATTGTTCAAAAAACTAGCACAGACATAAAAAAATTCACAGTTGCAAAAATTTTGCTAAAACGGAAGTAATGCCAGGAGCGTGAATTAAGTTGGTTTTCATACTGAAAACTAATTTCCAATTTTCTTTCTGTGTTTTAAATCAAATTGTTAAGTTGTAACACTAAAGAACTCAACATTTCGATTTCGGAGAAAAAGTGGAGAAACTTCTTACACGAATTTTATACAAACAATAATCGTAAATATCAGGATATAATATCTTGAACTTGTAACGAACCTGCTGGTATTCAGAGTAAGTACCTAGAAGATTAAAAACAAAAAATGTAAACTGAAAAATAAAATATGCAAAATTAAAAATAAAAAATGAAAAATGAAAATTGAAAAATACAAAATAAAAAATGAAATAAATAAAAAATGAAAATAAGAAATGTAAAATGAAAAATGAAAAAAAAAAAAATAAAAAATGTAAAATGAAAAGTCAAAAATAAAAAATTAAAAATAAAAAATGTAAAATGAAAAGTGAAAAATAAGAAATGAAAACTGAAATTTAAAAAATAAAAAATTGAAAATTGAAAAATAAAAAATAAAAAATGTAAAACGAAAAGTAAAATGAAAATGAAAAATAAAAAATGAAAAATACAAAATAAAATATGAAAAATGAAAAATAAAAAATGAGAAATAAACAATAAAAAATAAAAAATTAAAAATAAAAATTGAAAAATCAAAAATGAAATATAAAAAATGAAAAATGAATGAAAATTTAAAAATAAAAAATATAAAATGAAAAGTGAAAAATAAAAAATGAAAAGTGAAAAATAAAAAATAAAAAATTGAAATTGAAAAATAAATAAATAAAAATGAAAAATTAAAAATAAAAAATGAAAAATTAAAAAAAAAATAAAAATGAAAAATACAAAATAAAAAATTAAAAAATTAAAAAAAAAAAAAAAAAAAAAAAAATAAAAATTTAAAAATAAGAAATGTAAAATGAAAAATGAAAAATGAAAAATAAAAAATTAAAAGTGAAAAAAAATTAAAAATAAAAAATGAAAAATGAAAAATAAAAAATAAAAAATGAAAAATTAAAAATAAAAAATAAAAAATGTAAAATGAAAACTGAAAAATAAAAAACGAAAAACGAAAAATTAAAAATGAAAAATAAAAAATAAAAAATTAAAAATAAAAATTTAAAAATAAAAAAATAAAAATGAAAAATTCAAAAACAATTAAAAAAGAAAAATCGAAAATGAAGAATAAAAAATTAAAAATAAAAAATTAATAAAGAAAAATAAAAAATGAAAAATTAAAAATAAAAAATTAAAAAAAATAAAAATGCAAAATAAGAAATGTAAAATGAAAAATAAAAAATTAAAAATAGAAAATGGAAAATAAAAAAATGTAAAATGAAAAGTGAAAAATTAAAAATTAAAAATTAAAAATTAAAAATTAAAAATTAAAAATTAAAAATTAAAAATTAAAAATTAAAAATTAAAAATTAAAAATTAATAATTAAAAATTAAAAATTAAAAATTAACAATTAAAATTAAAAATTAAAAATTTTAAATTAAAAATTAAAAATTAAAAATTAAAAATAAAAAATTAAAATAAAAAATTAAAAATAAAAAATAAAAATAAAAATAAAAATAAAAAAGAAAAAATAAAAAATAAAAAATGAAAATTGAAAAATTAAAAATTAAAAATTAAAAATAAAAAATGTAAAATGAAACGTGAAAAATAAAAAATTAAAAATGAAAAATATAAAATGAAAAGTGAAAAATAAGAAATGAAAACTGAAATTTAAAAAATAAAAAATGAAAATTGGAAAATAAAAAATAAAAAATGTAAAACGAAAAGTAAAATGAAAATGAAAAATAAAAAAATAAAAATGAAAAATACAAAATAAAACAATAAAAAATAAAAAATTAAAAATAAAAATTGAAAAATCAAAAATGAAATATAAAAAATGAAAAATGAATGAAAATTTAAAAATAAAAAATGAAAAATTTAAAATAAAAAATATAAAATGAAAAGTGAAAAATAAAAAATGAAAAGCGAAAAATAAAAAATTAAAAATTAAAAATGAAAAATGAAAAATAAAAAATAAAAAATTTAAATTGAAAAGAAAAAATTAAAAAAGAAAAATTAAAAATAAAAAATGAAAAATTAAAAAGAAAATAAAAATCAAAAACACAAAATAAAAATTTAAAAAAAAATAAAAAACAAAAAATAAAAATTGAAAAATAAGAAATGTAAAATGAAAAATGAAAAATGAAAAATAAAATATGAAAAATGAAAAATGTAAAATGAAGAGTAAAATGAAAATGAAAAACGAAAAATAGAAAATGAAAAATAAAAAATTAATAATGAAAAAAAAAATGAAAAATAAAAAATGAAAAATGAAGAGTAAAATGAAAATGAAAAACGAAAAATAGAAAATGAAAAATAAAAAATTAATAATGAAAAAAAAAATGAAAAATAAAAAATGAAAAATGAAAATTGAAAAATAAAAAATGAAAAATTAAAAATAAGAAATGTAAAATGTAAAGTGAAAAATAAAAAACGAAAAACGAAAAATTAAAAATGAAAAATGAAAAATAAAAAATAAAAAATTAAAAATAAAAATTGAAAAATAAAAAATAAAAAATTAAAAATAAAAATTGAAAAATAAAAAATTAAAAATGAAAAATTAAAAGTAAAAAATGAAAAATTCAAAAATAATTAAAAAAGAAAAATCGAAAATGAAGAATAAAAAATTAAAAATAAAAAATTAATAAAGAAAAATAAAAAATGGAAAATTAAAAATAAAAAATGAAAAAAAAAAAAATGAAAAATTAAGAAATTATAAATAAGAAATGTAAAATGAAAAATAAAAAATTAAAAATAAAAAAAGGAAAATAAAAAAATGTAAAATGAAAAGTGAAAAATTAAAAATTAAAAATTAAAAATTTAAAATTAAAAATTAAAAACTAAAAATTAAAAAATAAAAATTAAAAATTAAAAATTAAAAATTAAAAATTAAAAATTAAAAATTAAAAATTAAAAATTAAAAATTAAAAATTAAAAATTAAAAATTAAAAATCAAAAATTAAAAATTAAAAATGAAAAATGAAAAATGAAAAATGAAAAATTAAAAATGAAAAATGAAAAATGAAAAATGAAAAATGAAAAATGAAAAATGAAAAATGAAAAATGAAAAATGAAAAATGAAAAATGAAAAATGGAAAATTAAATATAAAAAATGAAAAATAAATATGTAAAATGAAAAGTGAAAAATAAAAAATTTAAAAATTAAAAAATGAAAAATAAAAAATTAATAAAGAAAAATAAAAAATGGAAAATTAAAAATAAAAAATGAAAAATTAAAAATAAAAAATTTAAAATGAAAAGTGGAAAATAAAAAATTGTGAAAAAGAAAAAATTAAAAATAAAAATTAAAAATAGAAAATTAAAAATAAAAATATGTTTACGTTAGCAGAGACCCTGCAGTTGATTGCTGTAAGTGATATATAGATGACGCTTTCTGTTTGATTTTAAAAAAGTGCCCTAAAAAAAATATTTAATTACACATCTCCCCTGTGATCGGACTCACATGGTTTTTTCTGTAGAAGTTACGGGCATAAGTAAGGGGTCCATACACTTTTTGGAAAGTGATAATCGATTCCTGTTATCACAAATAAATCAATAAACCCGGATCTTCGGCTGACTGCTTTCTCTAATTTAACGACTTCGGCTGACTGTTATCGTTAATTCTTCTTCTATCTTTTAAGACTCAATAACTAAACCGATTCTGGATTTTAGCCGATTCCTGATTAACAGATTTGAACCTTTTGTAGCCGACTACCATAAATCAAAAAGAAGCCGAGTGGAGACGAAGGATTACTACCTCCTATTGTGTTATATTAAATTTTTTTTTTTGTTATCATAAATATATTTAATATATAAATAAAGACATATTGGTGCGATTAAAACCACTAGAGAGGGTAAACTATCCGCTTTAATATTATGTAAAGTCTATAGAAGACCCTGGATAAGACTGATTTATCTTACCCGAAGATATTTTTACTGCTTTAGCTCTTTTTGACTTGTTTGGAAGTTCTAATTTTTACGGGGAACTCCCCTTAAGCTCATTCTTCATTAATCACTCTAAGAGCACCGCATTTAAACTAACATTTCCTTAATAATAAACAATTAAAACTTGGACTACTCTCCAACCATCTAGAGCTATTAACGTGACTAGACCTGTAACGATTTAATACCTCAAGTGAACTTTTCCAAACGTTCATCATGGGATACCCTCCTTTTGCCTGAGTGGCTTTATGAAAGTGCTAAACATACTATACGGATGACAAGTAAGTCGGTATTAATGCGTTCGTGTGTGTCTGTATGTGTGTGTGTGTCTGTATTTGGCAATATACCTTTAACAGTAAAGTAAAGTTAAGAAATAATGTGTTGTGAAATTGAAGACCTTTTTTGTTGTTGTCGTTGATGCTTTTGCTGTTGTTTCTACTTATGGTGATGCTGATGATGACGATAATGATGAAAGCTAAAATAAACTTTTTCTTAAACAAACGAATGAACAGCAACACCAAAAGCAGCAGCAGCAACAGCAGCTGCAGCAGCAGCATCTAAACATCATCAGCAATATGAAAGCAACGTTGTGTCAACCGAAAAAAAAATACCATTATTAGTTAAAAGATGCCAAAAACAAAGACAATCTTTTGTTGATATTTATGTTTATGTTGATATTTGAGTTTTTACTTGTTTTTATCAAAAGAATTTTGGAAGGTAATGGCTGGGAGTAAACAATGTATGAAAAAGTTGTCTAAACTTAGCAGGAAGTAAATGTAGTGGTATGTAGTGTATGTACATGTGTGTGTATGGCTTTGTGTGTTTAACTGTATTTGCTAACATGTTGCATAGTTTGGCTTTAAACACATCTCCGTATCTACACTTCGTTGTTCGCGTTACTTTTCTATCTTTAATATGTCAGTTGTGATGTCTAAGCCGACATTGATGGCTCTAAAACATCTAACCCAAAGACTACAGATAAATGGCAAAGAAACGTAATAATGAAACGAAAGAAAAATGGGGCAAATAACATAAGCAAACAAGTAAATATTGTCCTTTGCTCTATTGTTGCTGCTACTACTCCTCCAAACAAACACTGTCACAAAAGATAAATAAACTTTACATACTTTCTGGAGCAAACACACACACACATTTACATTTATTCATGCCAACATTTCGGCAGTCGTTTCGAAGTGGCAAAACATTCAAGGTAATTTAAACATAAACTTTAATATTTTTCATTTAAGCACTTTTTTTTACAATAATTATGCTAGAGTTTTTTTTGTGTGTCTGCATGACAAACAGCAACAGGAGACCAACTAAATTTTAGTTTTAAATCATAAAAAAGTTTTATTTTGTTTGTAAACACTTTTATTTAATTTTTTACAGCAACTTAATGGCAATTTTAACTAAAAGTTCATGTTAAGGAAACCGCAGAAGAACTTAAAGTCACTCATTTATAATACAGCTTTAAGTCATAAATATTAGAACTTCCAGGTGATTTTATGGTAATGTTATGTCTTTAGGACAAGAACATAATCTATATATTAAGTACAAAATTTATTTTATTTCATATTATCTTCATTTTCCGTTTATTAGCATTTAAAACTTTAATTAATACTAGCAGATTCCAGCCCTCGAAATTCGAGCGCAAATTCTAGGAAATTTTATTTTTTCATTAAATAAGCACCGTAAAGTTATGCTAATCAATTATAGCCAATTCAGAAATCAAATCAAATCAAAAAACTTAAAAATCTGTAAATCTGCAAAATGACTAAAATGAAATACCTTTCAAATAATATAGGTTTGGTCAAAATCGGGATAAAACGGTAGAACAAAACATCAGTCACAAGAACTCGCCTAGCCTATTAATATTATAGATGACCAAAAAAATTTATTTTTATATCATTCGATTATTTCACAAATTTATTTCATCAATATAAAGGGTCCCCCATCTAAAGTTTTTTTTTTCAACTAGTGCTTATTTCGTGAATGGTAACACTTAGCTCATGTTTGATTTGACAGATAATTAGTTTTATCCTTCCGCTGAACGAACATGGTTGTGTATACGCTTGAACAACACTGGGAAATATTGCGACATTACTTTGAAAACCATGGTAATGTTGCAGAATGTGTGCGAAAATTGCGTACGGATTTTGGAAGAAGAGAAGCACCGTCAGCTCCGTATGTTCGTTATCTTGTGAAAAAAGTGACAGCAACTGGCATCCACATCGATAAACCAAAGCGTGAAAAGCCAAAAAAAGGTGCGTACACCCGAGAATATTGCTGCTGTGGCAGAAAGTGTGCGTGAAGCGCCATTAACATCAATTCACCGTCGTTCTCAAGAATTGAACATTTCGGAGGCATCATTGAGACGAGTTTTGCATAAAGACCTTGATATGACGCTATACAAAGTCTAATTAGCTCAGGAGTTGAAACCAACTGACCATCCAATGCGTTTTCGCTTCGCTAAGTGGGCCTGCGATCGACTTACAGAAGATGCAGATTTTGCCAAAAAAAAATCATCTTTTCAAGTAAAATTGTCGAATTTGGGGCACAGAAAACCCGCACGCATACATTGAAAAGCCAATACACCCAAAACGAGTCACTGTTTGGTGCGGATTTTGGTCCAGAGGCATAAATGGGCCATTTTTCTTCGAAAATGAGCAAGGAGTGGCCGTAACAGTCAATCGTTATCGGGCCATGTTGAACGAATTTTTGTTCACAAAAATTGAAGAGGAGGATATTGGCAACATTTGGTTTAAACAGGACGGCGCTACGTGCCACACAGCCGAAGCTACACTCGATGTTTTGCGCCCTGTTTTTGAAGATCACATTATCAGCCGCAGAGCTGATGTCGTTTGGCCACTTCGGAGCTGCGATTTGACACCGTTGGACTATTATTTGTGGGGTGCCCTCAAAGATAAGTGTTACGCCAACAAGCCAGAGACAATTGACGCTTGATTTAAAGGACAATATTCGTGAAGCCATTGGTGAAATACAGCTGCACACAATCGATAATGTTCTTAAAAATTGGACCAATCGTGTAGGCTACTGCATGGCCAGCCGAGGCAGCCATTTGAATGAAATAATTTTCCATTATTAACCGGAGGGATAGTACTTTCAAATAAAAAAAGAAATTTGAGATAATATTCAGTAGTTTTTTTTTATAGCATTTTCAAAAAAAAAAAAAAAAGTTATTTGGCGGACCCTTTACTATGCTCCGAAAAAATATTCTCTCCTGTTACAAATTGGTTAATTCTATGTCGCATAGTGTGTTTTCTTTTACAATGTCTTCTACTTTGTCAAGTTCTGAGGATCACCATTTATATTATCTGCGAAAACAGAATATTTTACAGGAGTTTAGAAAAATAGATAGCATAATTTGATAGTAATCAAAACTGCTAAGAAAGTGATAAATATACTGCCATTATATCTCCGGACAGCAACGTGGAACGAAGCTTTTGAAGCAACGATAAGTTTTTTAATAAATAAAGATTTAGAAAGCCTTGTTGTAATAGGAGATCTAAATGTGCGAATACAGCAACCCCTTGATGAATTCTTTATGTAAAAATTTAAAGCTGGGTTGCACAAGATGCGGTTATAAATTCAAAGGGTAAAATGTTTTTTGAGTTCTGCCAAGATTTTGAATTACATGTTGTACATGGATGTAGAAAAGGAGAAGAAATAAGCAATTTTACTTTTGTGGGTGCTGTTGGCGAATCAGTAAATGATATATGTGCATTAGCACACGATAATTTGGAGTTGATTGAAAATTTCAAGGTAAATACCAAAGCGTGGTCTGACCACATGCCAATAGCTTTAAATTTGAAGGTTACTGGCACAAATTTTTAAAATCGAATGAAACTGCTGCCAATATTAATATGGAATGAGAGAAAAAAGGATGGATACAGAGAAAAACTTGACCAACATTTAAATATTGGTAAGAAGCAAAGCTGCAAATCCAATTTGAAATTATAATAGAATCCAAATTAAGAAGGTAACTAAATGGTTTAATTTTAGATGACATAAAGCCAGAGAAAAATCTTTCAAAGCATTAAATTTGTATCGGCAAGAATCTACAAGAATTAACAAAGATAAAAATCTATTGGAAAACAAAAAATATAAAGAAGTGTGTGAAAGAACTAAAATTGAACACCACAAAGGCCTAGAAAACAAAATTAATTTAGTAAAAATCAATAAGGATTGGTGGAACATTTTGAAAGAAATTAAAGGTACAGAACTTCAATATAACCCTGAAATAGAATAGAATACTGAATCCTCCATTTATATCGAATGATCTTGTGTATGCGGCAAATTATTATAGCGATGATGATCGCTGGATCGACCAATAAATGCATTAAAAATAAGAAATGTATTGGCCAAGGCAAAATATAACAAGGCTCCTGGAGGGGATCGAGTAAGTTACGAATTTTTCAAAAATGCAAGTGATAGATTTACAGAAGAACTTACAAATTCATACAATATTATATTTGAAACAGCGATATCAAATAAAAAGATCATTACAAGTATAATCTTTCCCATTTATAAACAAGAAGAAAATTATAGTCGGTCTAGACCGACTATACGATACCCTATACCATGGTTTAGAGATTCTAATTCTTCGGTCCAACTAATTGGACATAGAAAATAAGCATAAACCAAATTTGAGTGCAGTGTTGCCATTTTAGCATTTTAGTTGCTAGATTTAGCAATTTTTTTGTCGTTTAGCATCCAAAATTAATGAAAAGATGCTAGATGCTAACTTAGCATCTTTTATTAATAAATAGTTGCTTTTAGCATCTTTTTTTTATTTTTTTTCATTATTTTTGAATATATAATTTTAATTTTAATGGTATTGATATGTTTTAATTTCTCAAAGTGTAATACGAGAATTTTGTGTACTACTCTTTTTAACACTCTTCTCGTTTCTTTCAACAAATATAACAAAACATTTTGAAATAGAAGAATGTAAACACCAACAACAGTTTTTAATGAATAAAAAAGTCGATTGCCAAAAAGTATTGTATTAAAAAATGCCAAAATTTTCAATACAAAACATATTAAACTGGGTAAAAGAACCGATAACCAATATGTTTAGAAGATATATTGGGATACAACACTGAATACAACCTCTTTATGGATTGAAGTTAACAAAAATTCTATTGGCGAAAATCCATTTAAAGACATCAATATTTGTATTGTCTTTATTAGTTTTGTCTTTCTCAAAAGCCGAAGTTGAACGTTTGTTTAGTTTAATGGCTTTAGTTAAAAGCAAACTTTGAACAGAATAAAATCCGAGTTGTTATATTCTGTAAAACGTATATAAATGAAGGTTTGAAATTGAAAATGGGTGCTGTTACACTTACAATATACCGAGCGATGTCGTCGATAAAAGTCGATCGTCAGAAAAATATCTGAGCCAAGAAGAACTTGAAAATGAAGACATCAAAGAAATATTAGATTCCATAAACCAATTACGATAATCGTATCTTTTGATAATGTAAATTCTGTTATATTTGAAATTAAAAAAAAAATTTGATTTAAAATTAAAAAAACTCAATTTGATGTTAAAAAAATTACAGATGAAATCCAAAATAATTTTAATAAAAATTTAAAAAATATAAATCGAAACTTATGTTTTATATTAATTTTTCGATTTCAAAACCAAAGAATTTATTAATAAGTATTTAATTTTTCAATATAAAGGTAATGAAATTTGAAAAAAAAAAAATTTACTGTCTTTTTTTCTTGACTCCAGTACGTTTTAGCATCTTTTTTTTTTGCAATTTAGCATCTTTACAATTTCAAATTATGGCAACACTGTTTGAGTGGCATTGCTATTAATTTTTTTGGCTGCAGATATGTAAAAGTTCATATCGGGTGCTATATTTAATGAGGACTAGGTGAAAAATGGACCGATCCTGACCATATTTGGTAAAGTCACTTATATTTTGAAAAAATATATACAAACCAAATTTGAGAAAAATCTGTGCGCTATTTTTGTTTTTTTGATATTTTTAAGTGAAGATCGGGAAGCAGCTGTACATGGGGCCTATGACTAAGAATTGTCCTGTAACGATTATTTTTGGACTACTGATTAATGGATATAATAAACACATATAAACCCAATTTGATCTGGATCTTATGGCAATTTATGTCGATTTCATAGGGGTCATTTGTATGGGGAATAGGTCTGAACATGGAACGAATTTCACCAATTTCAGTGGCCCATCCTATGGCCGACAAAAGCTTATATACCAAATTTATTATAAGACTTCATAATAATATAATTATTGTTACCATAAAACTTACTGGTAACACTACTGTACGGTTTTTAGTATACATTTTCGAAAAATAATTTTTATAATCTTTACCAGACATGCTCATGCACTTTCTGCAAATATTCCTGAAGAAATTTTAATATAATATACTCCTTAATTTTTTAATTTATATTATTTTTTTAGTTTTAGGTTCTAATTTCGCAGGATCATCTTGATTTGCAGTATACGAGCAACTCTTTCTATATGTATTCATGTAATAGATGAAGTACGGCAGGTTTTCGCAGGTTTTACAGGAACAGAAGGATGCGCAGGATCGGTAGGTTCCACAGGATTGTCAGGTTTCACAGGATAAACAGGATGCGCAGGATCGGGAAGTTTTGCAGGATCCTTCCCATTTGGTGCACCGTAGTAGTTAAGCGAAAAGCTTTTTGCTACCAATGCTACCACAAAGTTCGCAGGGTCGCCATGTAATGCTATTTCTGCAGGACAGGGACAACAAGTGGTGTTTTTAGTCCAATAAAATAGTAAACACGTCGCTTTTAAGTTTAACTAGAATCTTATTTTTATTGTTGAGCTGTGGCACACAATATATGCATTAACTAGTGCCAATGAAATGAAATGTTGGTCTATACCGATAATTATTTACCATGTTCTATATTCCACTTTATGGTGACAGTGAAAATTTAATACGTGATTTAGGTTTTCAATTCCGTTAAAGTGATTTCAAATCTATTCTTTTTAATCTAAGCACTTCATTTGATTTTTATAAATATTTGTGTGTTTTCAATTATTCCTATATTTTCCAACGTAATAATAAAAGTTTACTGATTAGAAAAAAATAAAAAAAAAAAAATGGTTATTCCAATAACTTTCTTTATTAATTCCAAAGCAAAAACTTTCTGGGATGAGATGTTAAGCAACTTCCAATATAAAGTGGCTATGAAAAAACTACACTTTCAGATCCACACAATATCGAATAGAAGCTAATATCGAGACATCAAAAACAATAAATTTATATTATGCAAAGGATAATTGAAGGTTATACAATTTTTTGCAAAAAAAATATAAATATGGTTTAGAAATTGTACGTAAAAATTGATAAAATACTTATAAAAATTTTTCTGAACAAAAATAGGAGTTTATTGTGTATCAGATTTTTCCTATCGCGAGTGGATAATGTTAAAATTTTTAGATGTACGCGTTCAAGAACATGTTCCGTTTTTTTAGCAGTACACGTGCAAGAGCACGAAATTAACATAAAGCTACACTCGAACCTGTGTGGTTCGTAACAAAAAATACGTGATAGAAAAATGTTCGTCTAGATAACGAAATATTAAAACGAAACAGAGTCATGATTGTGTTCGCCACCGCACAAAATATAGAAACACACATAATTGATTTGGAAATAAAAATAATGCGCTGACCACTCAATGTTATCTGTTGACCCATCTGGCCATGGATTTAACGATGTCATCAGTATATGTGAATGTTATAGGTATTGAGCAATCGGATACTCTTGATGTTCTGGGCATAAAAATTCAATGTGATGTTCGTTGGAACGAGCATGTTTTCCAAGTGTTGAAAGGAGAATTCAAGTGTCTTGGTTTTTTCAAAACGGTGTAAAAATTACTTCACTCCTTCCGATCTCCTTAAAATCTATACCACTTACATCCGATCGAAAATAAAATACAACTCCCATATATGGGCAGGGGCTTCAAAGTCTATTTTGGAGCTACTGGACCGTGTGCAAAGGAGAGCGTTGATGCTAATTAATGACAATAGGGTATCCAACTCTATTGACTCGTTGGAACATGGTCGAAATGTGCGTTGTGTAACACTGTTCTATAGATACTACCATGGGAAATGTTCTTCTGAGATTAGCGAATTTCAGTTCGCTCTACCCGCTTCTCTTCTAGATCACATCCGTTTGTAGTCTATTATCTAGTTGATCGCACAACGCATTACAGCGAGAATTTGTTTATCAGTCGTACCAGCCGTATGCGGAATAAAATCCCCGCACAAGTCTTTCCTGACAGCTACAATATAAAACAAGAAAGAAAATTATAGTCGGTGTAGACCAACCATACGATACCTTATACCATGCGTTTAGAGACCCTATGTCTTAGGCCCAACTAATTGGATATAGAAAATAAGCATAAACCAAATTTGAGTGGCATTTTTATTAATTTTTTTGGCTACAGATATGAAAAAGTTCATATCGGATGCTATGTCTATATGGGGACTAGGTCCAAAAATGGAACGATCTTGACCATGGTTGGTAAAGTCTCTTGTATTTTGCGAAAATATATACAAACAAAATTTGAGATGAATCAGTGCAATATTTATTTTTTGATAGATTTAAGTGAAGATCGGGAAGCAGCTCTATATGGGGCCTATGACCAAGAGTTGTCCCATAGGGACCGCTTTTTGACTATTCATTAATGGATGTAATAAATACATACAAACCCAATTTGACTAAGATCTATACGACAATTTGGATCTTATGGCAATTTATGTCGATTTTATAGGGGTCATTTGTATGGGGGCTTGGTCTGAACATAGACCGATTCTCACCTATTTCATCAAAATATATTCATATTTGCGACCTGCAGTTTGATTACAAGGTTTACATGGACACACAGACGGACGGACAGACGGACATAGTTAAATCGATTCAAAAAGTGATTCTGATTCGATCGGTATAATAAAAAATGGGTCTAGGTCAAATATTGTTGGTTGTTACAAACAGCAGCACAAAGTCATTATACCCAAATCACATAGTGGTATAGGGTATAAAAAATTGATGCTAAATACCTACAAACACCACTCCCTCCCTGTTTCCTGCTTCCATAACCTATTTTCCTGAAATCAACACAATGCATTACATTTGTAAGGGGCATCCCCTGAGTGGTGGTTAATAAAAAAAAATTAATAGAGCATAAAAAGTTTGTTTGCAACAAAATTTTTTCAGCTACTGAAACATTTTAACTATTCTGGCTTCAAAAAATTGTTTACTCATCACAAATATTTTTTTTAATATAAAAGAAAAATTATTTATTTAATACAAAAAAACTTTTTTTTGTTCACAAAAAACTTGTTTGTCCCCATTTCAGGTAATTTTATTTATTTATTTTTTTTTATTATTGAGCTATTTCTGCATTATAACACTGTACATCCAAAAATTTCCGCACAGTATAATGCATTTTCGGATAGAAATAAATTCTTCCTATATCAAAAACCGTCATTGTTTTTATAAAAACTCGAAAAATAAGAAATTTTAATAAATATTGGGCAATTAAGAAAAGCAACTAATTTCACATTTAAATTTGTATCAGAATTTAATGGCTAATCACACCAAACAACAGTTTGAAGATTGTTGTACAGTGTAATTTTTATCTCAAAAACCATAAAATTTGCTAAAAGTTTTTTTTTAGATCAAAAACAATCGACCTTAAAAAAGTTGCACATCAAGAACAATTTTCTAACACAGAATTATTACTTTCCCTAAAACATTGATTGTAGACCATTTCGGCATTAAATTCGGTATTTGACAGAGTGAAAGAATTAATGAAAATTGTTTAACCAAACTTCTTTTAAGGCTTCATTGAATTAACTTCACTTCAATAGTATTGAAAATAATTTATAACCCTTTTAAGGTTTGAACGTTACGAATGCCACATTTTAAACTCCAAAAGAAAGCCAGCACTAATTCACCTTCTTCAATTAACTGCGTGTAATAGACAAAAGAGACAAAAAGGACATAGTAAAATAAAAAAAAATATAAAAATAAAAATGAACATGAAGATAAAGCGCGTTAATTATGCCGCCATCACTTTTAATCATCTTTACAATTTGTAGCTTTGAGTCAGTCAGTCAGTCATTCAGTCATTGAAGCAAATACTATTATCTTTGTTATTGTTGGCGATATTGTTGTTGTTCTTGTTGTTAATAATAATGTTGCTCTTATTGTCAGCTATTGTTTGTTGTTAGTCAGCGCTCGTCGTTCGTTGCTATTGTCGCCGTTGTCTTTGTTGTTAATGCTGTGCTGCTGGTCGTTTGTTATGATTGCTGTTTTAGAACGTCATTTAAAGCTTGCGGCTTACAATAATAACAACAACATTAGAGCACACACACACACACAAAATAAATAGCAAAAATAGCAACATAAAGATAACCATCACTTAAATGTGAGTAATTTTAACAACAATTTCATAGTCGTAGCATTACTGTCATAATCATCATCAGTATTCACATTTTTTTTTTCTTTTCTCTTCTTTTTGTCTGTTTCAAACAAAACCACGAACGGCTACATTATGTTTTAATTGTTTTTGTTGTTGGCTAGCTGGTCTATTGTGTTTTTGGCTGTAAGCGTTTACAATATAAAAATCATTGTTTTCGTTACTGCTAATTATCTTTACAAATTGTTCAGCCTCAAATAGACTCAAATGCGATAGACTCAAATGTTTTAATTAAAATGGACGAAAAAAAAAATTACAAGTCCATTTTGCGTGGGGGCACTAAGAGGAGGAATCTCATAGAATTGATTTGATGGCATTTGTTTTATCAAAAGGAACCTGAACAGAACTAAAAAATTATGTAGAAATGTAACCGAAAAACTTGGTTTTCTAAAAAGTCTGTTCTGTTCGAATTTGTGTTGTAACTTGGATAAAAAAATTTTGCGGATGAACCAGGCAACATTTTGACAATTTAATTTTTCATTATTTGGATTTCATAAGTTGCTATAAAAAATTATAACAAAACAATAATTCAATATTAAAAAATTTTCAAAAAATATTAACAAACTAATGAAATGTAGTATGGGCGATTGTACAATAGGCGATTCGCCTGATCTCACATATGGAAATGAAATTTTCTATCTTCAAAATCTATCAAATTTGGATCTTGCGGAAAAGGTGATACTAGCAAATGACTGAGGAGTAAAGTCGTGTTATGATGTTGCATTTGAAGTCGAGGTTGAAGATAATGACGACGTAATGTATCAGCCAAACCTTGGCGTTGATGAGTCGTATGTCGAAACTGAACCGCATGTGGAAATCAATGAGGGACCATTACCGAAACTTCTGACATTTATTTGACATCAATAATACTTGTTTGGCAAATGATGCTGGCCAATTTGGCGACAGCTTATATCCCGCACGATTCGCTGACCGGTTTATACGCTTACAGTGTAAAATTTGCACAAAACATTCCGTCTAAGCCAGCCAAGTACTGAATAAAAGTATGGTGACTATGTGATTCGAAATCATTTTATCCCCTCAAAAGACTGATTTATTCTGGGAAGTAGCCTGGTCAAGAGCTTGAGGTAAATCAAGGGCAGAATGTTGTTTATCAAGATATGTGAGGACTAGGGTGGCCCTTCATTATATGGAGAAAAACAAATGTACAAACTCTCGGTCGCACACCTAGAAATATGCGAATAGCAAAAAAACTGAGAAATGCAAACTTTTGGGCCAATCAAAAAACATTTAGAGGTGGCTCAACGCGATGGAAAATTTCAAATGTGTTTTATATGGGGAAACTATGACTTTCTTTAAGATTTTACGAAAATTTCGTTCTATAGTTTAATTTTTCTGACAAAGCGTTATATAATTCAGGGATTAGTATTAAATTATCTTTCCAAAAAGCTATAAAACTTCAAAATCGAATAAAAACTCGCCAAGAAAAAGCAAAGGCCCCAGACCACTTTTGTGCCAAAAAAAAAAAAAAAAAAAAAACCAGATCATGAAATTTGATGGCTTTTTTTCAACTTTAAGAAATTAATTAAGGCCAACATTTTGTTTTAGTCTCTATACTTGTAAGTACTCAGATATGAAGTATTGTTTTATTACCACCTTGTTAACCTGTTAAGCATTGAGACCCAAAATGGAAATTTTTTTTTTATAAAATTTTGAAAACTCCTTTTTCAAGTTTTGAAAAATTTTCTTAAACAAAATTCAAAAAAATTTATCTAGCTCTCTAAGGTCTTGTTAAATGTATGTTAGAGAATAACTGTGTGAGTTTTTAGGTACATCCCTATGCCAGAATTTTTTTGGCAAGGATTTTATTTTTGCGGATTTCGAAAAAAAGGGATTTTTGTGAAATATTCTGTAAATGTACTATTTCTAAATAATTTGTATCAAAAATTCATCACTTTTCTACTTTTCAATGTTATATTTTATCTTAATAGCTTACGGTTTCGGAAAAAAATTTTATTGGAATTGGGGTCACATATAACCACAAGCTAATAATAGACAATTTATTCAAAAGATTCAAATATTTTGTAAGTTTGTTGAATTTTTAGATGCGATGCTAAAAATATAATAACCAAATGTGTAGGACTTCCGTTCCAAAAATTTGGGATAAGTCCGAGAACGTTTACCCATTATTTTCCAAGGCCAGCTTTGGATTTTAAGATATTTTTAAATAAAAATTACCGAAAACGAGTTTTTCTATTAAACTCGATGAAACCACTATTTAGAATTTAAGAAAAATAATTCGGTTAATTTAAATTTATTTAACCCTTCAGTGCTCCTGGGATCAAAATAATCCATTGTGATATATCTTTGGTGCAATTATCTGCCTATTGCTCGCGAATATAAATTAAAATAACTTTTAACAAATTTTGTTAAAAAATTATTTTATGTATAAAAACTATCTATATTTTTCTAAATAAAATAGGAAGACCCGCAAATGACCCAAAACTAATAAAAGACATTTGATTCAAAAGAATATGAAATATAAAATTTAAAGTTAACAATCAAAATCATTAAGGAAAACACCATACAATTTGTTAGAGGTCCCCGCGGACCTTTACACTATTTTAAGGCCAACGGCAGACACACAAATAGCAGGCAAGGAAGCAAACAGGAAGCTACCGGCCAATTAGTTTACTCAGTTGTAATATATGAAAAATTATGATTAGTTAATATGAATAGAACAATGTTCCCACAGAACAGTTTGGTTTTCGCCCATTTCACACCACAATAATTAAAAAGTATGACAAAAATTGTTAAGAGTGAACTCGTTAGCAAAAAGCCAACTGTTATAGTAATGTAGGTGCTGAAAAAGTATTTGACACTGTTTGGTATAAAGGACAAATATCTAAATTAATATCCAATGGTATTCCCCATTATCACTACACCTACGCCGGTCCCAAGCCCGGAAGAGAAATGAGGAGGGAACGTCGCAGTGGATTACTATAGAAATACCCACAAAATCAGCGTCATGAAAGTTTCTGCGCAAGGTTCATCCTGAGGACCCTCAATTGGGAGCAGTCCTCTTAACTAGGATAGGGGACAGTGTGCCAATCCATCACTTCTCCGAATTCAAATAACAATTAAACAAGAAACTCAAAGAAAAATAAATAACAATAGCTCGCAAAGCAGATTATCGACCTGGTGACCAAATAGGACTATATGACGATTACGGAACATGGAACGTAAGAAGTGTTAATGGAAACGAAGCTGAACTAGTTGAAGAATTTAAGAAAACTAATGTTAAATACCTTGGCATAACTGAAACTAAGAAAAAGTTACAAGGATGTGTGATTATTAAAGATGGTTCCATCCTACTGTACTCAGGAGTAGCAATAAATAACACAGCTAGGTCTGGGGTTGCATTTTTAATCCATATGGAAATAGAAGAATCCATATGCGAATGGAAATTCATAAATGAACGAATTATGTCCCTTAAAATCAAGGAAGGAACTAAATTTCTGACCTTGGTTTAGCCTATGCATCAGCGGAAGATGAAAACGTTGAAATAAAGGATAGAAATTTTGATACAATTCATAAAGTAATTGGTGACATAACTACAGATATTATAATGCTATGAGATTTATACGGAAGAGTCGGCAACAATACCGAAAATATGAAAACGTTACATGGAGAAAATGCACTACATAGCAAAGGTACCCCTCTGCTGCAACTATGAATTGCTAACAACCTTGTTCTAGCTAACACAATGTTCCCAGATAAAAATATACACAGACATACAAGAGGAGAACCCTCGAGAAATGAAAAGCCTGTAATAGGCTTGTCATAAGTAGGAACAAACTTTCGAGACGCCGGGGTCCAAGGGTAAAACTCGGACCAGAGATTGGGAGCAACCATTACCTTCTGGTACTATGTAAAGTAGTTGAAAAGTTGTCAAATAAGAAAAGTCGAAAACAAAAATTAAGACAGCAGAATTAAAATCCAGTGCAGTTCAAGAGCAGTATCATAAGACATTGTCTCAAAAGCGTAGGGCCAGACCACATATAACATCCTATGACGTAGACACCACATAGAAGGAATTTAAAGCCATAATTCTTGATTCTGCGAAAGAAGTATGCGATGAAGCACAATGCTCTAAAAAAAGAAGTAAATGAAAAGAAATTGAGATGAAAGGACTATCTATGGGATAAAACCACTGAAAAATACGACTACTATAAAGAACAACATATAAAAGTTAAAGAATTTGTCCGGTTGGCAAAGGCAGAAGCATGGGAAGACTATAAACGTTTTTGACAAGAACGCAAAAAACTTTTCTACGTAACCCTTAAAAAACTTCTGAGACCCAAAGGTTGTCCAATTAAACGTATTCGAAGCAAAGAAGGAGATCTCTTGAGAGATGATAATAGGAGAATGGAGCGCTGGCGTGAATATTTTATGCATCTATTGAATGGCAAAAGCAACTCTGTTTTAGCAGAAAACTCTATAGTTCCATAGAATGAAGAAGATTCTGGCCAAATCACAGTGGAGGAATTCCTCAATGCACTTCGCAAAATGAAGTTAGGTAAAGCTGTTGAACATGATGGCATAGCTCCCAAACTTCTGAAATATATGGGTGATGATGGACAGACGTTGCTACTCACTGTGATCAATGCAGCATGGAGACAAGCAACAATTTCTAGCGACTGGCAAGTAGCCATAATCAATTCTATTTTTAAAATGGGATATAACCAGCTATGCCACGGTATATCACCTCTAGCTGTAGCGGAAAAAATATAATCGAGAATACTCAGTGAAAGACTGAAGAGCAAGACAGAGCATCGACTTGAAGAGAAACAATGTGGCTTTAACCAAAATCGTGGAACCCAAAATTTAATATTTACGATGAGACAAATTTCGGAAAAAAAACATTGAATTTAATAGGAAAACTCATTGCTGCTTTACACACCTGGAGACAGCTTTACATACGGTCAAATGGCAACAAATATGGGAGGTGCTTCAGAAACGGAATACTGACAACATATTGATCAGACGAATCAAAAGCTTTTATGACATGTGCCGGAATTATGTAAGAACCGGGAACGCTACATCCGAAGAATTTATGACAACACAAGGTGTGCGATAAGGCGATGTACTAAGTCCATATCTGCAGGGATTCATTTATACCAATGACGGTAGGAAATTGGAACATGCAACCAGTGAAAGCTAGAATGTTAGCTTACGTAGATGACCCGACCATTGTTGCAAATTACGAGGAATCTCTGAAACAAAACCTTGGTATTTCTGTTAATCAAATGACCAGAGGGGACCTCCGTTTAAAAAAAGAAAAAGAAAACAGAAACCATGATAATAAGCAGCGATAGAAATTATCATTAAATTTACATAGGATCCTAAGCAATAAAGCAAGTTGAACACTTCCGCTACTTGGGAGTCACAATTAGCGGAGACGGGAAAGCGGACAGGGATTTAAATCGAAGAATAACTACAACTGCCAATTTATACTTCACCTTAAATAAAATGTAAAAGAGAAGTTTCAACCGGTACAAAACTTGTTGTATACAACTCCACGCATATACCAACCCTTACATATGGCTGCGAGTCATGAGCGCTTACAAGAGCAAATCAAAGCAAAATTTAGGCATCAGAAATGAAATACTTACGACGTGTGGCGGGTAAAACAAGATGAGACAGAATACGAAACGACACTATAGAGCCAGCCTAAATACAGAATCGCTGAACAACAAAATGGAACGCAATAAGCTAAGATGGTTTGGACATGTTGCTATAATGCCAGAGAACCGCCTGTCAAAGTGGAGAAGTCTTTGCAAAAACTTCTACACTGCAAGGTAGAAAGAGGTCTGGAGTAAGTAATTCCCCATTATCTAGTGAAAATTGTACAATTGTATCGAAACGTAGGCTTGATGTTTTTATAAGCAGTTCATGCTCTGAAAACTACAAAATTGGCGACGCACATGGCTCTGGCTTAGGGTCGCTGTTATACATTATATATTGTTCTGATATCACTGGTACTAGTACTTGCAACTGTGCTTTTTATGCTGACGACAGTGTAATATATTCCTCAGATTTTTCGCCAAATCCCATTCTTTCAATATACCCAATGCTACTGATAACCTTTTTCGATACTTTGTTCAATGTGAAATTTTAAAATTAATTGTTGCAGGGAACAACCTTTATATATATATATTTTTTTAAATTTTTTCCTATAGCCACCCCAGAACAGATTTATCTTTAAACGGAACAGATATTAGTTGGTTTAACAATGTTCAATATTTGTAAAATGTAATATCCTCTTATAATTATTATTTAATCTAGCCTTAATACATGCAATAAAATAATAATTGTTAATACAATTATACAGGCCATTGTTCGGTTGGGGGAACATGTGCAACAATACATGTTAAACAAGTCAAAAATTATAGTCGGTCTAGACCGACTATACGATACCCTATACCATGCTTTTAGAAACTCTATCTCTTAGGCCCAACTAACTGGACATAGAAAATAAGCAAAAACCAAATTTGAGTGGGATTTTTATTAATTTTTTTGGCTGCAGATATGAAAAAGTTCATATCTATATGGGGACTAGGTCCAAAAATGAACCTATCCTGATCATGTTTGGTAAAGTCTCTTTTATTTTGCAAAAATATATACAAACAAAATTTGAGAAGAATCAGTGCAATATTTTTGTTTTTTAATAGATTTAAGTGAAGATCGGGAAGCAGATCTATATGGGGCCAAAGGGATCATTTTTGGACTACTCATTAATGGATGTAATGAACGCATACCAACCCAATTTGAATAGGATCTATATGACAATTTGGATGTTATGGCAATTTATGTCGATTTCATAGGGGTAATTTGTATGGGGGCTAGGTCTGAACATGGACCGATTCTCACCAATTCCAATAGCGTTCATCCCATGGCCGATAAAAGCTTACATACCAAATTCTATCTAAATATATTCATATTTGCGACCTGCAGTTTGATTACAAGGTTTACATGGACACACAGACGGACGGACGGACGGACGGACATTGTTAAATCAACTCAGAAAGTGATTCTGATTCGATCGGTATAATTAAAGATGGGTCTAGGTCAAATATTTTTGGTTGTTACAAACAGCAGCACAAAGTCATTATACCCAAACCACATAGTGGTATAGAGTATAAAAATCTAAATCAGTCAGAAAGGTTTAACAAAATTATCAGTCAGAATAAATTTATCAAAACGCTTTATTGGAGCAGGCGATGATGACAGTTGTCATCGCCCTAATTGCAAATAGCTGCAGCAAAAAATACATAGCTATAACTTATATTAACTATCTCTCTTTTGTATTATATTGAATGTTTTATAAGAAATGATATTCTGTAAACAAAAAAAACTCAAAAATAAAAAAATTTTTAAAGTGTAAATATTGAATTTCTAAAAAATAAATAAATAAATAACTACTAAGCTCTGAAGCAAACAAATCAAACGGAAACAGGCAAATAAAATATAACTGCTTCAAAATTCAAATTAAAGCCATCAATAAATATAATTAAATTATTTAAGGAAAATAATTTTTAATTTAAGTTACGCTAATGTTAACTCCACCATTTTTTTGCTTAATGCACTTTTAGATTAATAAAACAACATCAAATTTAATTAAATCTTTCGGCTCTATATGTTTTTTTTTTTTTGTGTTTTACTTTTTCCACACATTTTGTCCAAATTTAATATGACATCATGGCGTTCTTATCGTTATATTTTATCAACATCATTATGGGATGACGATTCAACAAATAGCCATTAGTTTGAATCAACAATAAAAACAGCAACATGCCTAGCCCAGCCCAAGATCGAGGCCCAATTTATGGGAATGGAAACAAAAAAACAAAAAAATATGAAAAACATTCTAAAAATCAAGTCATTTATTTAGTTAATTCATCTACAATCGCTATTAACTAAATGTCTATATATATGTATGTATGACTATGTGTATAAACGGATGTGGCCGTGTGTGTTTGTCTGACAGTGTAAGTTAACTATTCATACGACTACTACTCCCATACCATCACACCTACTAAAATGTTATCTTTGATTTCCGCACTAATTCCTTAATGTTTTACTTGGCAAATAAATGTTTTCATTAAATAAAGTTTTCGTGTTTTTTTTCTCGTCCTCGTATCTATTTTCGCTACAAACAACCAACTAATATTTACAAACATTTATTTTTTTATATGAGGGTCGCACTTATGTGTCAACTAAGAATTTACCGAAAGATAGATCCTGATATTCAATGAGAAAAAAAATATTACCAAAATATTTTAGCGCCCACTTCCTAAAGAAAAGGTATTTATTAAAAGTAAAAGCGTACTTATTTATGCAAATGTACTTTTTTAAGGAAATGTACTTTTTAAGAAAATAAAAGCTTTCTGAAATGGAACTTTTTTTTAATTTGTACTTTAATAAAAGATGGTATTCCTTTTCTTTTTGAAAAAGGGTAATTTTTTTAAAAAAGGTGCTCTTTTAAGAAAGAGTACTTCATTAAATAAGGATACTTTTGTAAGGAAATTAACGATTTCATAAAAGACACTTGTTAAAAAAGGGTATTTTTCTGAAAAAGAGTATATTTTAAGATGTACTTTTTTAAGACAATATATTTTTTAATAAAAGATCGCTTCTTAACAAGTTACTGTTACAGAAAAGATAATTTTTAAGAAAAGATACTTTTTAATAAAACGTACTTCTTAGAAAAGGTACTTATACAGAAAACGTACTTTTTAAGAGCATACAATTTTTAAAAGAAAAGATACTTTTTTCTTAAACTACCTTTTAAGAAAATTAGCTTTTTTGAAAAAGGAACTTTTTTAAGAAAAGTTATTTTATTACGAAAATTTCTTTATAAGAAAATGGACGTTCCTTAAAAAGGTAATTTTGAGGAAAAAGTAATTTATAGGTATGGTACTTTCTACGAAACAGTACCTTTGACAAAAATTTATTATTTAAGAAAGGGTATGACACGTTTTGGGAAAAAGTACTTTTTAAGAAAAAGGTCCTTATTTAGAAATAGCACCTAGTCAGAAAATGTCTTTTTTTTATGATAGGGTACTTTTTAAAGAAAGGTACATTACAAGAAATAGGGCCTATTAAAAAAGGTACATTTTAAGAAAAGATTCTTATAAAGAAAAGCTACTTTTTAAAGAAAGGTACTTTTCAAGAAATAGTGCCTGTTAAGAAAGGGTACTTTAAAAATAAAGGAGCTCTTTAATAAAATGAACTTTTTGAGAAGATCTGCTCTTTAAGAAAAGGAACTCTTTGTGGAAAAGTACTTTTCAAGAAAAAGTACGTATTCATAAAAGGAAATAATCAAAAAATAGTAACTATTAAAAACTTTTCTTTTTAAGAAAAGGTACACACAAAGAAATAGTGCCTATTAATAAAACGAACTTTTTAAGAAGAGGTACTTTTAAGGAGAGGTTCTTTTTAAGAAAAAGTACTTTTTAAAGAAAGGTACATATCAAGAAATAGTGCCTATTAATAAAAGGAACATTTTAAGAAAAGGTACTTTTCAAAAAAGGTACTTCTTAAGAAAATGTACTTTTTAAGAAAAGATTATTTTTTTGGGAAAAGGTAGTTTTTAAGAAAACATAATTTTTTAAGAAAAGCTACATTTTAAGCAGTGGTACTTTTTAAGAAAAAGAACTTTTTATAAAAAGTTACCTTGTCTTGTACGTTTAAAGTAAAATACCTTTTGAGAAAAGTAAATTCTTATGAAAGTGTACTTTTTCAAAAAAATTTCTTTTTTTTTAAGAAAAGGCTCTTTTTCAGAAAAGATAATTTTTAAGAAAAGACTGTTTTTAAGAAAATGTATTTTTTTAATTATATACTTTTTAAGCAAATTCACTTTTTAAGAAAATTAAATTTTTAGGAAAAGGTACTTTTTAAGTAGTTAAAATTTTTAAGAAAATTTACTTTTTAAGAGAGGGCACAATTAAAGAAATGGTACTTTTGTAAAAATTTTTTTTTTTTTTAGAAAATGCAATATTTATTTGAAAATGTAATTTTTAAGAAAAGGTACTTTTTAAGGAAAGGTTCTTTTAAAGAAAAAGTACTTTTTAAAGAAAGGTATATTTCAAGAAATAGCGCCTATTAAGAGAAGGTACTTTTTAAGAAAAGGTACTCAATTTTTATTTGAAAAGGTACTTTTTAAGAAAAGGTACTTTTTAAGGAAAGGTTCTTTTTAAGAAATAGCACTTTTTAAAGAAAAGTTTATTTCAAGAAATAGCGCCTATCAAGAAAAGGTACTTTTTAAGAAAAGGTACTTTTAAAAAAAAGGTACTTTTTAAGAAAATGTACTTTTTAAGAAAAGATTATTTTTTAGGAAAAGGTAGTTTTTAAGAAAACATAATTTTTTAAGAAAATCTACATTTTAAGGTACTTTTTAAGACAAGTTACCTTTAAAGTAAAATTACTTTTAAAGAAAAGTAAATTCTTATGAAAATGTAATTTTTTAAAAAAAAAGAACTTTTTTTTAAGAAAAGGCTCTTTTTCAGAAAAGATACTTTTTAAGAAAAGACTGTTTTTGAGAAAAAGTACTTTTTAAATTATATATTTTTTAAGCAAATTCACTTTTTAAGAAAATTTAATTTTTAATAAAAGGAAGTTTTTAAGTAGTTATATTTTTTAAGAAAATTTACTTTTTAAGAAAGGGCACAATTAAAGAAAAGGTACTTTTGTAAAAGTATTTTTTTTTTAAGAAAATACAATTTTTATTTGAAAATGTACTTTTTAAGAAAAGTAAATTCTTATGAAAATGTACATTTTCAAAAAAAAAATTTTTTAAAGAAAAGGCTCTTTTTAAGAAAATGCTCTTTTTCAGAAAAGTACTTATTAAGAAAAGACTGTTTTTATGAAAATTTATTTTTTAAATTAGATACTTTTTAACCAAATTCACTTTTTAAGAAAACTTAATTTTTAGGAAAAGGTACTTTTTAAGTAGTTAAATTTTTTAAGAAAATTTACTTTTTAAGAATGGGCACAATTAAAGAAAAGGTACTTTTGTAAAAGTATTTTTTTTTTTTAAGAAAATACAATTTTTATTTGAAAAGATACTTTTTAAGAAAAGGTACTTTTTAAAAAAGGTACTTTTTAAAAAAGGTACTTTTTAAAAAAGGTACTTTTTAATGGCATCTTTAAGAAACTGTACTTTTTTAAAACAGGAAATTTTTAGAGAAAGCACTTTTTAAAAAACGCACTTTGAAAAAAGTACTTTTTAAAAAAATTTTACTTATAAGTTACTTTTAAGAAAGTGAGGTTTTTTAAAAAAGTTTTTTTAAAAGAAAAAAAAAAAAAACTTTTTTAAGAAGTCGCACTTTTATAAGAAAATGAACTCTTTGAAGAAACAGCTCTTTTTTAAAAATTTTACGACAACTTTAAAGTTCCTAGCTCCAAAATATTGATAATTTAATTAAAATACAATTCCTGCATTTACATATTATTATAGTCAATAATGAGCATAAGTGGAGATCCTTGTTAACGAGAAAAACTTAAATCTATAATATTAATAGGCTAGGCGAAATCTTGTGACTGAAGTTTTGTTCTACGATTTTATCCCGATTTTGACTAGGCGTATATTATTTTAAAGGAATCTCTTTTTAGCCGTTTTGCAGATTTACAGATTTTTAAATTTTTTCCTTTATTTTGAGTAAGTTGCATTTAAAGTGGCTACTAACGCATACATAAAATTATATCAATACTGTGTGTGTGTTTATTAAATTTGTTAATGTGTTTGTAATAAAAAAGAGTTCGTTGTTTGTGTTGATTTTTGAATTGGCTATAATTGATTAGCATACTTTTAGGGTCTTTATATAATGGAAAAATAAAATTTCCTAGAATCTGCAATCGAATTTCGAGGGCCGGAATATGCTACTAAAAATTATTCAGCTAAATTTATACTCTTCTCGATCAATATATAGAATTTTCCCCAAAAAACAATTTTTGAAAAAAAAAAAATATCTTTCAGACCGAAAGATCTTATATATCAGCCCCTCTAATGTTTAAGTGTGCGTATAAAAATAAACCAGCCATAGATAAAGCCGCTCCTATTGTCGTTTTCTATGTGATTATAACTGTGTGTTTGTAGTTGCTATTGTCGTTGCTGTTTTAACTTTAACGCAAATCGAAATCCATCAAAATTCATTTCGACGCTTTAAATACGTTATAAGCGATTGATGTTCAAACTTGTCCTTTTAGCTGCCATAGCGGTAGCCCACCAACCATCATCGTTGAATATGATGGCTGTTTGTTGTCATTCTAACGAGAAAGAGAAAAATCGAGAAAACAACAGGAGGTGCGTTTAGTATGCGTGAGTTTCAATTTATATAAATTTTATATTTTTAGTTTTGTTTTGCCTTTCAGTTTTTGACTGGAACCGGAAACACTAGTGCGTGTTTGAATATCATCATTTTTCATAGATGTTGTATGTATGAAGAGTCACTTTTGTTCCATTCAATTCGCTTGACTGTTGTTTGGCATTGAATAGTTATTGAATATGGGCTTGGTTAGCGATTTTTTTTTTTGTTTCAAATATATTATGTTAGATAGACAGATAACAGCTAAATAGAACATAATCAATTGCATTCGCTTGCTGTTGTTATTTTTTTTTTTCCTTATGTTTTTAGTGCGTGATGTTAGCTATAAAATCTAATATAAGTATAGTTTTTTCTTGTGTTGCTTTCATTCTATAAAACAACTTGTGGATTAAAATGATAAGCATATAACAGACATTGGAAAATTTATTTATAAAATTAGGAATTATTTTAAGTATATATATTTTCTTTATTGTAAAAGAAAAAATAAAGTTTGCTTTAAAAGTGGAGTAGAAAACATATATCAAAAAGCAATGGAACATTTTTAGGGCAGTCTTCCACATGAAATTCTATACAGTTGCATTTGCCATCAGCTGCATGAAACAGGTTTTGAATGCTGAACTCAGGGCATAAATTGTAATACTAAATATATTCTTTCAGTGGTACGATTCTCAATAAATAAAAGTTGACAAATTAACTACCGAAATATGTTGACATCATCCAAGAGTATCGCAAATAAGAATGAAAAGTTCTGCCGCTTTCCATTTTGCCCAAAATGTTCCTAAAATACTCAAAAGCCTCAAACTAATATTTTAGGAGCTTTAAATGTACTTCAAGTAACATTTTTGGAGACTTCTTCACCAATTATTTTTACAAATCTAACTTGTTACCTCACTCAAACCGAAAATATTTATTTTCTTTATTAAAAGATTTTTTGATTTAAATTTTTGATTGCATAAATTTAAATTTTAACACCATTAAGAATTAACCAATAGTTTCCCCTTCTTCATTTCCCAGCAAAAAAAAAATGAAGTTAATCAAAACGAATAACTTTCTCATTGGATATGGATTAATACAAACGATACTTCTAAAAATTTTCTTCCAAGCAAATTCAGAAAATATAAATAAACTGTTTTTACAACATAATTTTTTTATGCGTTTTCACAATTTCAAATCCACTTCTCTTTTTTGAGGGATTTGTGATTTATAATTTATTAATTGTTTTTTATTAAATTTACCTTTTTTTTACAAATTTTTGGCACTACTTTTATACCCTCCAGGCTACAGTGCATATATGTATCTCAGTTTGTCAATCAATAAATAAATATTATATATCAATAACACTAGTCAACAGTCAAAATGTACTCGGGATGCGATAATTTTTTCTGTGTAGATAACCTTGACATGAGCTCGAAAAACGCAATAAAAAATTTTTTTTTCGTTAATTTGTTTCGTCCGGCATAACTCGGGAACCACTAGCCCGATTTAATTGAATTAAATTGTAAAAAATTTAAAATTACAATTCCCTTAATCTGTTTATATATTGTTTTCCTATACAAGCAACAGTTTCCAAGTTAAAAATGAATATATAAAGGAAAAAACTTATTTTTGCCTAAAAATTTAAATTTTTTTTTTTTTAAATCCATAAAAAATCCCAAATGAAAAAAAATTTCAAATCTTATTACTTTTACGTAAAGATACATAACCTATGAGCAAAATAAGAGAAAGATCATGAAAATCGATGCACGCGTTTCGCTTTTATTCGCAATTGAGTAAAGGTATGAATTTAAAAAATTTGCTCGACATATGCACAACTTTGTCTATGGTAAGGTTTTTTCTTTTTTTTTATGATTCTCAGAATTAACAAAACGGAATAAACAAAGGGTTATTTAATTTTTATGATTGCGTAAGCAAAGTAATAAACGGTAATAAATGTGCGTGAACAATTAAAAGGAAAAAAGGAAAGGGGACTTTTTTACTTATTTGGGTTTTCCGGTGACTACCTGTATGATTTTTTTACATAAATGCAACCCACATTTATTCGGAAAATTTAAGACTCACACATGGTGAAACAGGTATGTAGCCACCGTAAAAAAATATACACCCATTTATAAGTACCTGTCAGTAAAATACTAAACAATACACAGTACAAATAGGTCTTCATTGATCGATTTTACTCATTCAACAAGTGTCGACGAACGCGATAGTTAAAATGAGCAAACGTTCGCGAGTATTTGAATGCAATACCAATCCAAGTAATTTTTGTTACATGTGCGGAGAATACGTTTGTGGAAAAAACAAGCGTTATTTTTCACCTAAATTGAGAGATTCATTTGAAGAGAGCTTCAATTTAAAGGTCTCAAACATAGATGAGCGGTGGACACCAAGTGCTCTATGTCCAAGGTGCTACGTACAGCTAAGTGACTCAAGGTAAGTGTAGATTACGAAATTCAAGAACATATATAACTTATTATTGCAATTCTTTCAGACGACAGCCGAGAATCATCATGCCAATGCTTTGGAGAGCTCCGCTTTGCCATGCAACAGATTGCTACTTCTGTCTTAGCAAAAAAACAGGCGTGGGAAAAAATATACGATGGACTTACGCTGCTGTTTCAACAGTGAATTTTCCAGTGCCATTTTCCAAAGAACCAGTGGACCCGCAACCGCCCGTTTCAAGATGGGCATCTAATAATGAGGCGATACATCCATCATCAGATCCGGAGACAGTAGGAACCACATCAGAATGCGAGTCAACATATACATTGCATGGAGGTCAACGCTTATGTTCCCAAGCAGAACTGAACGATTGGGTTAGAGAATTGAAACTCTCCAAGGAAGATGCAGAGTTGCATGCATCGCGCATGAAACAGTTCGGTTTCTTGGCTCCTGGTGTGGTGACAACAATCTACAGGAAGCGTCATGAACCATACGCAAGGTACTACACAAAAAAAGACAACATCTGTTTTTGTAAGGACATTCCCGGATTATTTGGTGAACTCGGGTACTCTTACGATCCAGGAGAGTGGCGTCTTTTCATCGACAGCAACAAGCAGAGCCTTAAAGCAATTTTACTGCACAACGGCAACAAGAAACCTTCGATTCCAATTGCTCATGCCGTTGACACCAAGGAAACATACGAAGTCATGGACAATCTACTAAAGTGCCTTAACTATGAGAAACACGATTGGAAAGTTTGTGCCGACCTTAAGGTTATCGGTATCCTTTGTGGATTACAAGGTGGATTCACAAAGTACTGTTGTTTTCTCTGCCTTTGGGACAGCCGCGATCGTCAACATCATTACACCAGGAGGAGTTGGACAGAAAGAGTTAACTTCATCCCCGGCAGCGACAACGTGAAATATACACCACTCATAAAAAAGGAAAATGTTTTTCTCCCACCTCTTCACATAAAGCTCGGACTCATAAAAAACTTCGTGAAAGCTATCAACAAAGATGGCGAAGCGTTCGCCTATTTAAAAACCATTTTTCCTCACCTTTCATCGGCAAAGATTAAGGAAGGCGTTTTCGACGGTCCGCAAATTAAAAAGTTGTTGCAAGACCAACAGTTTGAACACATTTTATCACCAAATGAAGCTGCAGCTTGGAACTCATTTCGGCAAATTGTTTCCGGATTTCTTGGAAACAACAAAAGCTCAAATTACAGAGAGATCGTCGAACAACTACTCCAAAATTATAAAAAAATTGGAGCAAATATGTCGCTTAAGATACATTTTCTACACTCGCACTTGGACTTCTTTCCGGACAACCTGGGCGATGTGAGTGACGAGCATGGTGAGCGTTTTCATCAGCAAATGAAAGAAATTGAGCACCGATACCAAGGATTTTGGAACGAAGCTATGATGGGGGACTATATCTGGTTCCTAATAAGAGAAACAGACCCACAACAATATAAAAGAAAGACAAAAGCACATAATTATTTTTAATTTGAAGGTTTTTATTTTTGTGTTTAGATATTTTTTTTTAAAACTTTTTTATAATTAATTAATGTTGATATCCTTAGGATAATTTCTTGTACATATATCGAATTGTTTTTTAATTTAAAGTCATATATTTTTGTCACCCAACAAATTTTAATTTTTTTTGTAATAAAAAAGAAAAAACCTTACCATAGACAAAGTTGTGCATATGTCGAGCAAATTTTTTAAATTCATACCTTTACTCAATTGCGAATAAAAGCGAAACGCGTGCATCGATTTTCATGATCTTTCTCTTATTTTGCTCATAGGTTATGTATCTTTACGTAAAAGTAATAAGATTTGACATTTTTTTTCATTTGGGATTTTTTATGGATTTTTAAAAAAAAAAAAATTTAAATCTTTAGGCAAAAATAAGTTTTTTCCTTTATATATTCATTTTTAACTTGGAAACTGTTGCTTGTATAGGAAAACAATATATAAACAGATTAAGGGAATTGTAATTTTAAATTTTTTACAATTTAATTCAATTAAATCGGGCTAGTGGTTCCCGAGTTATGCCGGACGAAACAAATTAACCAAAAAAAAATTTTTAAAATTTAAAAAAAAAAAAAAAAAAAAAAAAACCAAACGAAAAAAAAATTTTTTATTGCGTTTTTCGAGCTCATGTCAAGGTTATCTACACAGAAAAAATTATCGCATCCGGAGTACATGAAATTTTTTTCATTTTGTTGAGTAGTGTAATAAATAAGCAGTACTACAAGTTTTTTTATTTGGAAACATTTCCAATTATCAAAGCTTAAGAAAAGTTAATAAAAAATTATGTGCCGTAGAAAAAAAAAATTCACTAGTTCTGGCAACCCTTGCTTTATAACAGTATTCACTTTCTAACTCTTATCGGATTTTATTAATTGATTTTTTTAATTTAAAAAATGGCTTTCAATAAAATAATAATTAATAATAAAATGTTATAAAATTATACAATTGATATAACAATATTTAGGATTCCTTTTATAATATTCGATTTATTAAAAAATCGAACATCACTATTTTTCTATATTTGTTCTAATATTTATTTCAACTAAAAACATGTCTATTATTTTTTTAGAAACAGGAGTGTTACGAAAAAATTTATATATATGTTTAATTAAGTGCGTAAAATTGTAAAGATAAATTATTATTTTTACAAAAATTTCTATTTTCTTCAAAACCATTCTTAATTTAAATAATTTTTATTTTTATTGATACCATTTCAAAGGAAAGGGTATTAAAATAGGACAATAGCTCGTTGGATGTATTTTTGAATATTTTTATAGCCCCTATTTTTCAAGTAAGAAAGGAAAATTGTAATTAAGAAATTTTGAAAATAAAGACAATGTCATTTCTGTCACATTACAAAATACTTCTTTTTACTATAATTTTGTTAATAAACTAGCTCTTATATTAACTATAAACAGCTGCTTCTTATTTGTCATACAATATCTTCAGATATGTTTTACAAACATCCTCTAAAATGAAGTTTATTTGTTGTCATGTCTGTCACGACTGCTTATTGTTCTACAATTATTAATAACAATAATACTTTATCACTTTCTCTAATGGCAAATATGTTGGTCAGGTCCGTCTGCATAATTTTGTATATTTTTATGAACAATGAGAAAATTTTACTGTATAATATTGGATTTGAAAGGGTTATGATTTTCTTGTCTGTCAGGATGTAATGGACCTACTGCAACTTCTTACATTGTATTCAATTTCTTGAATTACATCTATCGTTGTATCTTATTAATTATTAATATTACTAGCTAATTCATATAAAAATATTTAACAAATATTTTTTTTAAGGTTAATATTTAGACATTCTACTGATAAATGAAAAAAAAGATTTAAAAAAAAATGCCAATATTATTAGTCAGGACTAATTTTAAACTTTTTTAATTTTTATTTGGATAGTATAATGCCGGCTGCGTTAAAAATGTGTTACCCTTTTATCTCTTCTGAACAAATCTTAATAGTTTTTACACTCTTAAATAAAAAAATTATGTACCTTTTCACATTGAAGTTATATTTTTCTATAAAAAAACCATCAATGTTTTTATAAAAAAAGCAATAAATAAGTAATTATATATATTATAAGTACTGATAGTGTATACATGGAAGCAGCAGAACAAAATATAGGCTACCGAGACCGCGGTTGGGATAACTGGATTTCAGACGCAACTTGGAAAGATTAAAGAGAGGAAAAGCCTCAAAAATAAACTTAACAACGCGAAAATAAGAGCTGCCAAACAGGAGTGACAAAGTACAACGGTGGAGAACGCACGGTCAAGAAAAGCGCAAGGAAGGATAAGCGCGCGTGGATAAATCAAAAAGCATCACGCGCACAAGCATCCGCTGCCGCGAATCGCAGTAGAGATCTTTATAAACATGCTAGAGAACTATCAGGCAAGCAAATAGTGGCATCCAGATTACTATTAGACGGCAACGGCATGCTTACCTCATCGAAACAGAAGCAACTTCAAATCTGGACTGAGTATTGTTCTAAAATGCTGCCAGTTATGCCGCCTGCTTCTCAACAACTATGTGAACGATGCAACCATGCAGTCACGGAAGAGATGGACATACAATGTCCCAATACAATTGAAATTTTAGAAGCAATCAAGAGCATACGAAACAATAAAGCACCTGAGCCAGATAATGTACCTCCAGAACTATTAAGAGCTGACCTTGAAACAAGCGCGCATATAATACCCCCAGTTATAGAACACTTTTGGGAAAATGAGTCCCTCCCCAGCATATTGAAGGAAGGCATCACAATCAATCTCCCTAAGAAGGGCAACTCAGCGGACTGCAGAAACTGTTGAAACTAATATCGCATATTGTGGCCACGCGGATTGGTGAAAATTTGGAACCACTACTAAGAAGAGAGCAAGCGGGTTTCCGACCACACAGATCATGCATTGATCATGTGAACAGCCTGCGCGTGATTGTTGAGCAGACGGTTGAATGGAGAACGCCACTTTACCTAGGATTTATTGAATTCGAAAGAGCAGTCGACACCATACACCATGGCGCAATCTGGTGCGCACTGGAGTGCAAAGGCGTCCCGAGAAAGTTGATTAAACTTGTTAAGGCCTTACATTATAATGCCTCGTGCAGAGTTCTACGAGAAGGTCAACTGGGCGACAAAATCAACATTCTTGCAGGAGTAAGACAAGGCTGTGTGCTTTTCCCCTGCTTTTTAACATCGTTTTGGGCGTAACAATGAACAACGCAATGAGTGGTTCCTGCGGAAAAAGGGAGATGCAAGGAAGGCTGCTCAACCTCGATTATGCGGACGACATTGGCCTGCTCACTCTCAAACATACACATTTGGCGAAAATCTACATGCTATTCACGCATACGCAGCTAGAGCTGGATTAAAAATAAATGTCGGTAAGACAAAGATGATGTCCATCAACACAATGCCGCCCCCAAGCATCACTATAGATGGAAAAGTAGTTGAAACGGTCAACTCGTTCATGTATATCGGCAGCATCATAAATGACAACGGAGGAACCAAAGAGGATATACTACACTGAATAAAGAAAGGATGTGGAACTTTTGGAGCATTCGACAATGTGTGGCGGTCTCGGTTCATCTCCAGAGGGACGAAACTGCGGATTTCTAACTCAAACGTCATTCTTTATGGCTGTGAAACGTGGAACGTAGCGTTGACTGAGCTAAAGGCACTGCAAGTCTTCACGAACACGTGCCTACGTAGAATCATGAGGAGATTCTGGCCGAATGTAATATCTAATGCAGAGCTATGGAGATTGACTAAGCAGAAACCAGTAAGCCAGGAAATAAAAGAGCGCGAATGGAAATGGATAGCCCATACCTTAAGAAAACCAAGAGCGATATTGCCAGACAGGCACCGGAGTAGAACTCGCAAGGGAGTCGTAGAAGAGGTAGCGCTGCATACACCTGGAGAAGATCTGTGGAGACGGAAGCAGCGAGAATGGGACGAAGCTGGAGTGAAATTAAATATTTGGCATTAAATAGATCTGAATTGAATAATTTTGTTGTGGCCCTATGTTCCTCTCAGGAATAAATATGAATAAATATATATATGGGGGATTTCATGTCAAGTGCACCAACTTTTGAAACCGATGTCTTCCGATCGGGATGAAATTTGCACACCAAGGTTAGTCCTATTGGATAGTAGTTTAGACACAATTTTTCAAGAAGATCGGTCCAGATCTCTCTGAGTTAGAGGGGATCAAAATTTGACAATTTGGCCAAACAGGTGTTTCTTCTCATCCACGTAACTTATTACCTATTGTCTCCCAAAGAGTTTAGATAGCTATTTCTTCAATATTTCGAAAAAAAAATACTTTAAAAAAAAAAAATTTGTAGACTTTCTTTTTGCCAAATTAAAGCATTTTTTGCCTTTTTTTTCCAAAAAGGGCATTTATTTTTTTTTTTTTTCATAAGAAAGCTTAGGATTTTTCCTTTAAGAGCTTTTTGGTCGCTTAGAGGGATGGGAGTGGGATATCTATCAAAATAAATGTTTTGTAACTCAAGACAACGGTTTTTCAATTTTTCACAAATGCACTATTTTGAATTTTTTCCTATTTGTGTCTAAAACCTTACAAATAAAACTTATACTGAGAAACTAGACAAACTAAACTTTCCGAAGGTATATAACATACCTAACTAAAATTTTATACCCTCGATACTGTAATACCCAGAATATGTTAACCTCAGGAAAAAAATCGCTTTTTTTTCTTTAGAAATGTTGAAAAATTATATTTTATTTATTTTTAGTAATAATTAAATTAATGTATAATAATAATATTTAAAATAAAAAGATAAATAATTTATTAAAATTTAATCTTAATTGCATTAGATCCATTTATATCATAACTATTTTTATACTTAATTTATTGTAGCTGATGAAGTATTTAAGTCTTGTAAATTTTTAAATACCCAGTCTTTCATCGAGCTTTTTTGTCGTCTTTATTTACTGCGTTTTTTTGTCAATCCTTTCTTGGCGTTACTAGGTTCAGCTGTTGATTTCGCTGCTGGTTTATTTGTTGTCTTTCGAAAGAAATCGCATTGAATAGAGGCTGAAAACTTTTTCAACTTGGGTCTTCCATCTACAAGCGGTATAAAAGCATGGTATTCAGCGGTGCCATCGATTGTTACCGCAGCATCGAATCTGCTCTTCAGTGTTTTCAATGTTTCCTGATAATCCTCTTTGCTACTAAAAACTATTTTAGTTTCTTTACAATAACTCTTTGCCCAATGGAATAAAGCAGTCGCATCTAAGATGCGATCTTGATGAGAGCACTGGAGGCTATACTTCGCTGCATTTCTTTTAAGGTTTGCTCCAATACCATCACATGCTCCTTTCCCATGAGCAGTAGGATGAAAATGCCACTCAGCTGGCATTCCAAAATCTTTTTCATGGGCCATAAGATTTGCCAAGCTACTTTTGTTTTTAAAATGTTGACGAGCTCCGCCCGAAACGTAGTATACCTTCTTTACTGTAAATTTATATTTTAGAAATTTTAGTATTTTCTTCTGGTACTCATAAACTGCAACGGTATCGTGTTTTAAATCGTCGGATATGATTGCCATACTTTTGTGTTCCAGTTTTTCATCTTTCATGTAGTAAATAACTACTGTGAATATAGTTGCTTGGTCGTTATTGAAGTGGAATGCTTGTATGGCATCCTGAAGAACATATTTATAGTTTTCTGCGAAATCATATGAAATAACGAATTCACCAGACTTCAAATGTATCTTCAAATCCTTGAAGAATGACCATTGCTCTTTGACTAAAAAGTCATGGTTTCTCAAGTTTAGCAATCCTGTACACATTTCTTCCACAAAATCATCCACATTTAAAATGATTGTTTTCAATGTGCATCTGTCAGTCTGAATCCAAGAATCAAATTCGATCTCCTCTATATATTCTCGATCTAAAGAGTTGATTAAATTTTCTTTGATGAATGTGGTTTTCGTGCAATTGGTACATTCACCTAAGTGGCAAGAAGTTGTTGCATTAGGACACATAGTCAATTTAAGGCAATCGCGGTAATCGTGTAAATCTTCTGCCGAATCATCTGTTAAATACTTTAAGTTGATTTCCTTCAACATCAGTTTAACATTTTCATGGTAAATGCAAACGCATACTGTGTGAGTTCCCCTGCTTTCTGCCAAAACGCAATGTTTTGGTCTCATTTGGGTTAATTTCGTGAAGCCAATTCTAACATCCTCGTGTTCAGATTGAAATGTTGCAAATAACTCTTTCACGTTACAGAGAACCATTCTCTTCTGTTATGTTATGAAGTTATATTACATAGCTTCGGAAAGGTTAATTTGTCTAGTTTCTCAGTATAAGTTTTATTTGTAAGGTTTTACACACAAATAGGAGAAAATTCAAAATAGTGCATTTGTGAATAATTGAAAAACCGTTGTCTTGGGTTACAAAACAATTATTTTGATAGATATCCCACTCCCATCCCACTAAGCGACCAAAAAGTTCTTAAAGGAAAAATCCTAAGCTTTCTTATGAAAAAAAAAAAAAAAAAAAAAAAAATGCCCTTTTTGAAAAAAAAGGCAAAAAATGCTTTAATTTAGCAAAAAAAAAAAAAGTCTACAATTTTTTTTTTTTTTTAAGTATTTTTTTCCGAAATATTGAAGAAATAGCTATCTAAACTCTTTGGGAGAAAATTTTCTAGGAACAATACGTAATAAGTTACAAGGATGAGAAGAAACACCTGTTTGTCCAAAATGTCAAATTTTGATCCCCTTTAACTCAGAGATATCTGGACCGATCTTCTTGAAAAATTGTGTCTGAACTACTATCTAATAGGACTAACCTTGGTGCAAATTTCATCACGATCGGAAGACATCGGTTTCAAAAATTGGTGCACTTGACATGAAATCCCCCATATATATAAGTACTGATCAAAAAAGAAAAGCATATTCACCATTAGAAAAAGTGAGAAAGTATTATTGTTATTAATAATTGGGGGCAAAAAGCAGTCATGACAGACATGAGAATAAATAGACATCATTTGAGAGGATATTTGTAAAACACAGAAAAGCTCTGAAGTTATTTGTATGACAAATAAGAAACAGTTGTTTGCACTTAATATAAGAGCTAGTTTTTTAATAAAGCATGTAAAAAATATGAATTCGAAAATAAATTAGAGTAAAAAGTAGTATTTTGTAATGTGACAGACATGACGCAGCATTTATTTTCAAAATCGCTTAATTACACTTTTCCTTTCTTACTGGCAAATTATGGGCTTCAAACATACTCAAAAATACATCTAACAACTATTGTCATATTTTCATACCCTTTTCTGTCATATTTTCACACCCTTTCTTTCATAAGGTGGACCTTTGCATGGAATTACCGTTGGACAAATTTTATCGAATGAAATCTTCAAAAAAAATTGTCTCCCTCTTTTTTAAATTTTTTAAATAAATAACGTATTCAGGGCGTATAAGATTATTTATTAGTATGGTAGAAGCGATGTATACATATGGGAGATATTTTTAATAATAAATCAAACATACATCATTATGTTTTACTATATTTTTTACATGGATATAATAATAACAAGTAAGCAAATTATGGTCGGTCGAGACCTTCCATGCGTTTAGGGACCCTATCTCTCAGATCTAACAAATTAGATATATAAAGTAAGCATAAAGCAAATTTGAGTGGAATTCTTATTGATTATTGTTCCTTCGGATATGAACATATCGGATGCTATATTTATATGGGGACTGAATAGAAAAATGGACCGATCTTGACCATATTTGTCCAGGTCACATAGTTTTTGCGAAAACATATACAAACCAAATTTGAGAAAAATCTGAGATGAAGTTGCAAAAATCAAAAATTTCTTGTGCGCTTACGATATTTTGAATAAACTCATCTATTTTTTTTATTTATTTATTTATTTAATTCAGCTACAATAAAGCAACAGCTGAGCAATATTTATAAAAATATTTTATAAAAATAATACCGACTTTAAATACAGTTATAAACATAATTATTAGAGTTCAAATATGTCGTTAATCTTCTTTTAATAACATCAACATCATCGGATAAATCAATTAAAGCATAGTGTCTGTTCACTTCGGTGCAAATTCTTCGGAATGGATCGAAATTAATGAAATTTGATCTGTGGAAATTCAGGTAAACCGGCTCATACGATCGAAGTTGTCTGTTAGGCACATTTATACAAATTTTTCCGAGAAGGCATTCAGAATCAATTTTACCATGAACCAGGTTGAGGAAGAATGTTATATTAGAAATGATCCTTCTACTTTTCAAAGTTGGAAGCTTTATTAGAGCCAAACGACTGCGATATGGTGGAAGACTCAATTCCGCATTCCACTCAAGATATCGTAGACAAAATAGTAAGAATTGTTTCTGAACTGATTCAAGTTTTTTGATGAAAACATTGTACTGTGGATCCCAGATTACTGATGCGTATTCAAGTATCGGCCTGACCAAAGACGTGAATAGATTTTTTGTTATATAAGGATCATTAAATTCCTTTGCCCAACGCTTTATAAAAGATAAAACACAATTTGCCTTATTAACAGTCATTGTTACGTGAAAACTAAAACTTAGTCTTTTATCAAAATGAACGATTCAACTGAGTTTAGTTTTGTGTCATGGATGACATAGTGGTTCCAAGATGGCGAATATCTAGAGAAGGTCATAGACTGACATTTTTTTAGATTTAGTTCCATTAAGTTGACATTGCACCATTTGCAGAAGCTATTTAAGTCAGACTGGAGACGTATACTATCTTCGTTGTTTATGATGGTGGAGTAGATTTTTACATCGTCGGCATACATAAGAATATTGCTATATTGAATAGACTTTGGTAGATCATTAATAAACAGCAAAAATAGGAGAGGTCCAAGGTGACTCCCTTGAGGGACACCGGAAGTAACATCTATTTATTTCGATTTAGAGTTATTGAAAATTACACATTGCTTACGATGTTTTAAGTACGACCGAATCCATTTTAAGAAGTTCCCGGAGAATCCAATAGCATCAAGTTTCGCTAGCAGTAGATCATGGCTAACCTTATCAAAAGCTTTGCTAAAGTCCGTGTATATAACATCAGTTAGTTTATTTTTGCAGAATCCAGAGTTTATATAGGAAGTAAATTCCATTAGATTAGTAGTCGTAGACCGTCCTTTGCAAGAGCCATGTTGAGCTGGTGATAGAATTGATGACATTTCGTGTGATAATATATCAGTTATAATTTTCTCAATAAGTTCAGGTATAGCATTAAGCTTTGCAATTGCTCTATAATTAGTAGCATCACTGTGGCTACCAGATTTGCAGTGCGGAATAATAAATGAATTTTTCCAACACTTTGGAAAGAAGCCGAATTTAAGAGAGTTATTATATATAAGAGTTAACGAGGTAGCCAATATTTCAGCACAATTTCTTAAGATACAGCTGGGAATACCATCTGGACCTGGATTAACTGAACTTTTTATACTTCTTAGATTCTTCAGAACAGTCAACACGTCTAAGGATGAAATATTAATTGATGTCAGCCTTGGAATATCATAGGGATATCGTGTGGTGTTTAACGTCCTTGTGGAAAATGTGGACGCAAAGAATTCAGCAAAAACATTTGCAATATCAACATCGTTTGAAAGGACAGTACCATTTATTTTCATAGTGGTTGGGTATGATGAAATTTTACGTTTGGAATTTACAAAGTTGTAAAACATTTTTGGATTTTTTTTTTATATTTGAATTCATTTTACTAAGATCACTATCGAAACATTTTTTTATTTTCTAGGTTATAATGACTTCTAGCTGTAATATATAGACTTTGATCAATTTGGTTATTACTTTTCTTAAATTTCCTATATAAGTTTAAAAAGTCATTGTTGTTCCAGATATTGTATGGCGTGCATCCCTGGTAAATACAGGTATAAGATACATTAATAAACTATTCTTTTAGATTACCAGGTACGCACTTAAAATAGATACATATATAGGCAACCATCCAATCACAGAACAATAATATTGTTACAATATTGAGTTATGGTCGCCATAGGTAGGCACACATCTTATTCAAACACGTGCATAATATCAACATTGCCTAATTCGACCTAAAACTCATATGTATACAGGCAATAGGTACCTTTTTAGACCTTTCATAAACCGTTAATCCAAACGGTGCATTGGCGCAGCTTAATAATGCTTCAATGTGCAAGGGATTCGCCGGAACTTATACGACATTCAAGAACAAGTTGACCAGACTTAGCCATTAGTGCTGAAGATTAGAGAAGAAAAATATCTTGAATGTAGCTACGAGTTCCACCTGACAATGGTTGACGGAAAAGTCGTAAACAAATTGATATATACAACCTCAGCATTGTCATACCCGATTTAAAAAAGACGAAAAAGAGCATCGGATATTTGAATGAATGATAAGGAAACTCACCATTGCACGCAAGGATAAGGTGTATGGGGTTTATGCTAAAAATTTTTCATTTTTTCAATTTCAATTTTGATAACATATACATAAGTCAGCACCTAGAAGGCGTAGCACCTTATTCAAACACTCATTTCATAGGCCTTAACTGCCTTTTAACTTATTTGATTATCTCAATTAGTTCAAAAGATATGACTTTTGAAACGAAAAAACACAAATTACTTTACACCTCACAAATGTAGCTCAACTGTTTGTGCTGTGGTTTCTTTTAAATTTTCGCCTTAAAATTTGCCCATCGATCCCCCTTTTGAGATTTTTGATTTCGGCTCATATTTATATGGAATTTTTCTCCAAAAATTGGTTTTTACGAAGAAAAAAAAAGATTTTTGGCGAAAATGTGACCCTACGGAGCGCAAGAATGGGTTTTTTTAATTTTCAGCTGAGAATATTTGTTTCAACAAATACTAAAATAAAACGGTCTGCATGAAACTGCGGATAAAAATAATTTTTCATATATCATTTTTTTTTTAGAATTTTTGCAAAATATGTGTCCAAAAGTTTTGAAAAAATTTGAGAGTATTTCATGAATGATTCTCAATACTTTTTATTCAATAAAGTTTCTTCCAAAAGTGCATAATTTTCTGGTAAAAAAAAACGCTTTTCCAGGAAAAGTTTTGGAATATTATGGCCGTTTTTTGGAAAAACGAAATATAAAAAAATATATTTATCCAAACGAAGATTCTAAGCTGAAAATTTTTTTTTTCCAAAAAAAGGTTCACACCACTGTGCGCCGGGGCCTAAATATTTTTTCTACTATTATATTATAAAATAATTATATCCGTAAAAAACCATCATTGTTTATATATAACAAAAACAATATGTTATTACTAAAGAACAAAATTAACACTCAGTCGCCATTTCAAACCAACTACAGCTCAGTAGTTAGAGCGTAATACTACCACACAAGAAACCCAAGTTCAAATCACAATACCAAATATTTTTTTTTTTATTTCAGATTAAAAGCTAGAAAATAAAATTTCAAATAATGCAAAAAGACATAAGTTTAAACTACATGGCAAGTCAATGTTAAATTCATTAGTGAAAAATTGAAAAAAAGAGTATAAATACATCTATCTGAGAAATTGTGGTTATTTACCTAGACGCTGGTAAACATTTTTTTGCTGGGAAGTTAAGCGATTGATGCAGCAATAACTAAATATAATAGAGATATAACGAAGGTTATAAAATGCCTTTCAATAACACATTTTACACGAAATAAAAAAGAATCAAGTTGAAATCTGTAAATCATTTGCCATTTTCCACCATAAAACTTGTTTGTCTGTTTGTTTGTTGTTATACAACGAGATCTACTAACTGAACTACTAAACTTTTCGGAGCCACTGAAATCACATATACATAGACACACATACATACACACATTACGCACCTGTCAATGTGTGACATGCAACGAGGGTAAGTGTTTGGTATTTTTGTAATTTTGAAATTCCCTTAACTGCCACAAAATTCAAACCAGAACTTACCATTTTACGACACTCTAACGGTGTAAAGATGAAAATTTCAATCGAGTTGTCAACGCCATGACAAATACACACATACAATTTTCACTCACCTACACAAACACACACAAAAAGCACTACAAATAGAAACAAATTTTTGCAAATAGAACGATGAGACACATAATAGCAACATAAGCAACGTTACCAACAGTTGTAGCAGACGACTATAACAACAATTCAATCATCAACAGTTACCGTTATAAATTCAAATACACACGCACACATACTCACACCCATTGATTTCTTATTTCTTTATGGATAATATGAAAAACCCTTCAAAATTGACACATTTACATGTTGTGTCTGCACAAATATAATCGAGAATATGCAATCATACAAAAATACTCCTCACAATTGTCGGTCGTACCGTTTCGACAACAAGAGTTGAAAATAAGAAAAATAAAAGGATGTCTTTACTTAAAAAATTAGTATGTGGAATTTAGATGTGAGGATTATTTTTGTTTTTTTTTCTCTCTTATTTTTCCATTTCGTTTTCTTTTGTCAATACTTTGTATAAATTTAAATTGTGTCTGTCATTTTGTATGTGTCAATTCAACATGTTGTTGAAGATTTATTTTTTATTTTTATTTATTTTGGTTTTCATAAGAATTTATTAAACCTTCATTTTTCTATTATTAAATTGATGTTAAATCTTTGACTTTTTGTTTGAAGAAAGCAAAATTGATAATAAAAAAAATATATTAAAAAAAAAAATAATGATGACAGCCACTGGGGAATAAGTACAATTGTTGGATAAAGGTATACGTACACTTGAAGATGCAAATATTCAATATTAATAAAAAAAACTATTATAGCCCAGAACTTGAAATTCGAGTGCAAAGTCTAGGAAATATAATTTTTGCATTCAATTCTTGTCTTCCAATATTTTTTATTCTTTATATATATATATAAAATTTATGAATATTTAAATGAGCCTAAAGTTATGCTAATTAATTTTAACAATTCACAATTCAACACAGAGCGTCCGCTATATAATTTAAATCATTCGCAGTAACAGGGTGTAACTAATTATTATAACTATTTTATTTTATTTAATTTAATATGTTTTTCAGACAGATTAAACATAAATTTTATCATTCTCAGCTTAACCTCCATATGAACTATAATTATGCCAATTTTCACACTCCTCCCTGCCCGCATATTGCTTAAAAAGGGAACTAAATATTTACCTTCACATATTAGCATATATAGATTTTGAACAAAGATTTTTTTTACCATTGACATATTGGGATTTTGGCTTCTTTTTCTTAAAAACTTACGGAACCTTTCTACTTAAATTTTTTTTCGTTTACAAGGCAAAAAGCACGGTATAGCAACCAGTGCCAGAAAAAGTTTTTGTACATTTACAATTAGGGAAATCCCAAAATGTATGCAACGGCGTACAGGTCTATTACAGCAAGTTTATTTTAGTAGAAGAAAAACTTGTTGGCATAAAGTTGATTTGACTTAAAAACAAGCAAGAGTGTTAAATTCGGCTATGCCGATTTTTTTGTTACACTCCACCTGCGTCTTAAACTCAATATTACACTCAATGGTTAGTGCGGTTACCACTTTAAAACTATTGCCGATACTGAAACATTAATTCCGAATACCAGTGAAATTTAAGGTTAATTGTTTTTTTTTTTTTTTTGGTCAGTTTCCATTATAATTTCATTTTATAAAAAATAATGATCATGAGTTCTATAGAAAGAACTAATTACTATTTGATTACTAGAGTAGAAATCCTATAAGTTCCCTAAGTCCTTCATAGAATAATAACGAAATTCATTACTTAACACAGCTGGTGTTATAATTCCAAAGGTTTAATCCCTATTATAATGTTTTCAGACCTTAGAAGTTATACCATAATTAAAAAAAAAAATGCCAAAGATTCTTGGCTAAAAATTATTAATATTTAAAATAAGCTAATTTTAAAACATTTTTATCTGAATTAGCCAGTAATATGTTAATTTAAAAACTTTTCATTTTTTCATTTTCCATTTTCCATTTTTCGTTTTTAATATTTAATTTTTCATATTCCATTTTCCATTGTTCATTTTCAGTTTTCCATTTTCCATCTTTCATTTTCATTTTTCATTTTCAATTTTCCATTTTCCATTTTTCATTTTTAAATTTTCAGTTTTTAATTTTCATTTTTCATTCTCCATTTTTCATTTTCTATATTCCATTTTTCATTTTCATTTTCGTTCTCCATTTTTCATTTTCTATTTTCCATTTTTCATATTCCATTTTTCATTTTCCATTTTTCATTTTTAATTTTCCATTTTTCAATTTTCATTTTTCATTTTTCATATTCCATTTTCCATTGTCTATTTTTCATTCCAAAGGTTTAATCCCTCTTATAATGTTTTCAGACCTTAGAAGTTATACCATAATTAAAAAAAAAATGCCAAAGATTCTTGGCTAAAAATTATTAATATTTAAAATAAGCTAATTTTAAAACATTTTTATCTGAATTAGCCAGTAATATGTTAATTTAAAAACTTTTAATTTTTTCATTTTTCATTTTCCATTTTTCAATTTCCATTTTTCGTTTTTAATATTTAATTTTTCATATTCCATTTTCCATTGTTCATTTTCAGTTTTCCATTTTCCATCTTTCATTTTCATTTTTCATTTTTCATTTTCAATTTTCCATTTTCCATTTTTCATTTTCTATATTCCATTTTTCATTTTCATTTTCATTCTCCATTTTTCATTTTCTATTTTCCATTTTTCATTTTCCATTTTGCATTTTCCATTCTCCATTTTCTATTTTCCATTTTTCATTTCTCATTTTCCATTTTCCGTTTTTCATTTTTCATTTTTCATTTTTCATTTTTCATTTTTCATTTTCCATTTTTCATTTTCTATTTTCCATTTCCGATTTTTCATTTTTCATTTTCCATTTTCCATTTTTCATTTTTGAATTTCCATTCTCCATTTTTCATTTTCCATTGTTCATTTTTCATTTTCAATTTTCCATTTTTCGTTTTTAAATTTTCAGTTTTTCAGTTTTCATTTTCATTTTCATTCTCCATTTTTCATTTTCTATTTTCCATTTTTCGTTTTTCATATCTCATTTTCTATTCTCCATTTTCTATTTTCCATTTTTCATTTCTCATTTTCCATTTTCCGTTTTTCATTTTTCATTTTTCATTTTTCATTTTTCATTTTTACTTTTTCATTTTCCATTTTTCATTTTCCATTTTTAATTTTTTATTTTCCATTTTTTATTTTTAATTTTTCATTTTTCAATTTCCATTTTTCATTTTTAATTTTCCATTGTTCAATTTCCGTTTCTCATTTTTCATTTTTCATATTTCATTTTCCATTCTCCATTTTCCATTTTTCATTTACCATTTTTCATTTTCCATTTTTCATTTTTAATTTTCCGCTTTTCAATTTCCATTTTTAATTTTTCATTTTCCATTTTCCATTTTTAATTTTTCATTTTCCATTTTTCATTTTCCATTTTCCATTTTTCATTTTCCATTTTCCATTTTCCATTCTCCATTCTCCATTTTTCATTTTCCATTTTTCATTTTTACTTTTTCATTTTCCATTTTTCATTTTCCATTTTTAATTTTTTATTTTCCATTTTTTATTTTTAATTTTTCATTTTTCAATTTCCATTTTTCATTTTTAATTTTCCGCTTTTCAATTTCCATTTTCTATTTTTCATTTTTAATTTTCCATTTTTCAATTTCCGTTTCTCATTTTTAATATTTCATTTTTCATATTCCATTTTCCATTGTTCATTTTCAATTATCCATTTTCCATCTTTCATTTTCTATTTTTCATTTTTAATTTTCAGTTTACATTTTTCATTTTCCATTCTTCATTCTCCATTTTTCATTTTCTATTTTCAATTTTTCATTTTCATTTTCCATTTTTCAATTTCCATTTTTCATTTTCCAATTTTCATTTTCTATTCTTCATTTTCATTCTCCATTTTTCATTTTCTATTTTCCATTTTTCATTTACCATTTTTAATTTTTCATTTTCCATTTTTCATTTTCCATTCTCCATTTTTCATTTTCCATTTTTCATTTTTACTTTTTCATTTTCCATTTTCAATTTTTTATTTTCCATTTTTCATTTTTAATTTTCCATTTTTCAATTTACATTTTTCATTTTTAATATTTCATATTTCATATTTTATTTTCCATGGTTCATTTTCAATTTTCCATTTTACATTTTTCAATTTTCAGTTTTCATTTTTCATTTCCCATTTTTCATTTTCGATTTTCTATTTTCAATTTTTCATTTTCCATTTTTCATTTTTCATTTTTCATTTTTAATTTTCTATTTTTCATTTTCATTTTCATTCTCCATTTTTCATTTTCTATTTTCCATTTTCCATTTTTCATTTTCCATTCTCCTTTTTCTATTTTCCATTTTTCATTCTCCATTTCCCATTTTTAATTTACCATTTTTAATTTTCCATTTTTCATTTTCCATTCTCCATTTTTCATTTTCCATTTTTCGTTTTCATTTTTTTTTCATATTGGCAATTTTCTTTATTATTTTAACCTGATAACGATAGAAAAAAATATGTGGCAACACTGCAAACATTGCTCATGGAAGTTGTGTTTCTTGGTATGATTGCATCATTTTTTTGTGGATTTTTTTGAACTGTGGATGTTATTGTACAACAATTACGTTCAACCACTAAAATATTTCAACACATTGGGTTTTATTTTTTTTAGAGGTAGCTACACATTTTTGATCGTATCTAAGTACAATGATGCCCGATTTAGCCCATTTTTAATACCAACCTGCTGGGAATTATGGCAAATGATATTAGTGTAACCCTACCCAGCAAAGTGGGTTTCTTTGTCAATGAGAGTGATTTCAACAGACAGAAGGTCAGACGGACATCGCTATATAGACTCGAGCTGTGATAAGGATCAAGAATATATATACTTTATGTGGTCGGAAATTAGTTTTTCGTTACAATGACAAACCTATATATACCCTCTGCCACTGACGTGTGGAGGGTCCAAAAATTCTACAATATTTTGAGAAGAGTTGACAATTTAAAGACATCGATGCTACACAGTGGGAGAAAAAACCAATCTAGCTCCAATTAATTCCAAATTTTCTCCAGAACTAACTACCCCAGAACTAACTAACTAACTTCCTTCATAAAGTCTGCTAATGCGTTCAATTAATTCATTTATTCAACATATATAAATCTCAAGTATGTATTGGTTATTTTAGTGTTAAAATATGGCTGTTATTAATGCTTATTAAACGCAACTATTTAGACAGACAGAGTGTCTAGAGACTATAACCAAAAGAAATAATGAAAAACCAATACCAATTGCCGACATCATATCACGTCTTTGCATGACATTTTTCCTTAATTACTGTCGTTTATTTTCAAATTGCAAATAGTTTTGTATTAAAAAGAAAAAACCACTACAGTGATTAGCAATTAAATGCTGTTAAAAGTTGTCACAATTATTTGTAGTTATTTCTGCTGTAGTTTCAGTCAAAATAACCTGGTAATTTTTGTATTTGTTGTGTGTATTTGCGTGTGTGTGTGTTAATGGAAGTTGTTTTCGATGTCGCTCCTTTTTTTGCAATAAATCTACCTTTTATAAGTTAAGATTTTGTTTTAAATGTTTGTGGCAACACTCAAAGAAAAATGTAAGATGGCAACTTAGAGAGAGAATTTAATTCTATAGCATAAAAATATTATTATAAACGAAATTATTCCTGACGCTCCATCTCTTATAAATGTCTTTATTTATTTCCTTTATTAACAATTTTCTATGAGTGTAACTGTGTCTTTCGTACGTTAGTTTATTAAAAGTTTTTCTGTACAAAAAGTTTTTCTCTTCTTTTTAGGTTGTGCAGCAAAATCTTAATTAAATTTAATTGTTAACTATTGTTGTTTTTGTTGCTGTCGACGTCTAACTATGTCGTCGTTCATGCTGCCGTTGTCGTGTTATCGAAAGAATGTCTTGGTTGTGCCAATAGTTTTTGATTGCATTTAAACAAAGCCAAACTTAACTAAATATTTATTTATTTATTTATTTTTTTTTTTAGAATACGTGGATACAATTTTGTCGTTTTACCAAAACTACTAAATCTATAGATTATCAATTTCTTAAAGTCGTTAAGAAAGTTTATCTTCTAAAATTTTAGAAAAGGTAAGAGGAACGATTGCATTAGAAGATTTTAAAAATGTGAAAGACAACCATTTGGTATTAATTGAACAATAAAAAAACATTCTTAAGAGAATTTTATAACGAGTTTCAGAAATACAACAAATTAACGTTAAATAACAAAAATTTTAAATTGAAGAAATGTTATGCCGTTTTCTTTTCTGACAAAAAATGTCGCATTTTATTTGCACTTTTTTCGAAAAGTGTATTTTTCTATATTAAGAGCATCCTTATCTTATACATCAATCGAAAGGTCTCAAAGAGCTGTGTTCATAAAATGCAAAAAGTTTTGATTATTATCATCTTTGAAGTTATAGGGTGAAAATATTCAAAAAATGTGAACAATGGGGAAATAGTCTCACACTATGACCTGAAAGAAGTCAATGGCTGCAATTTTTGCGATCTACATGGGCTTGACTTTAAGACCTTTCGATTGGTATATAAGATAAGGTTGCTCTTAATTTAGAATATATAAAAAATATACTTTTGGAAAAAAGTACAAATAAAGTGCGACATTTCTTGTGAAAAAAGAAAACGACAATTTTCCAAAAAAAAAGTTAGAATATTATAGTCTGTCTAGACAGACTATGCGATGCCCTACACCTTGCGTTTAGAGACCCTATCTCTAAGGTCCAACTAAATAATTAGATATATAGAAACTAAGCATACACCAAATTTGAGAGGCATTGTTATTAATTTTCTTGCTTTTGAAAATGAAAAATTCATATCGGATGCTATATGTATCTATATGAGGACTAGGTTGAAAAATGGATCGATCCTGACCAAGTTGGTAGGGTTACTTATTTTTTGCAAAAACATATACAAACCAAATTTAAGAAAAATCTGTGCAATCTTTTCGGTTTTTGATAGATTTTATGGAAGATCGCGAATCAGCTCCATATGGGGGCTATAACTAAGTATTGTCATAGAGGATTTATTTTTGGACTTCTGATAAATGGATGTAATGAACACACACAAAGCCCATTATGGCGATTTAAGTCGATCTCATACGGGGTCATTTGTATAAGGACTACGTCTGAACATGTACCGATTTTCACCAATTTCAATAACCTTCATCCTATTGTCAAACTTCATCAAAATATATTAATATTTTTGACCCGTAGTTTGATTACAAGGTTTACATAGACATACAGACGGACAGATGGATAGACGGACGGAGGGGGTATCGCTAAATAGACTTAGAAAGTGATTCTAATCGGTATAATAAAAGGTGGGTCTAGGTGAAATATTTTTGATAGTTACAAACATCAGCCATTAACACTGACCAAATAGCGGTGTAAGGTATATGTATGTATATATTAGGGTGGCCCTTCGTTATATGGAGTGAAAAAAAAAGTGTTCAACCTCTCGGTCTCACCCCCAAGAAATATTTAGAAAAATATAGATAGTTTTTATACAAAAAATATTTTTATAACAAACTTGGTTAAAAGTGGTTTTAATTTATATTCGCGAGTAATAAGCAGATAATTGCACCAAAGATATATCACAATGGATTATTTTGATCCCAGGAGCACTGAAGGGTTAAATAAATAAAAATTAACCGAACTATTTTTCTTAAATTCTAAATAGTGGTTTCATCGGGTTTAACAGAAAAACTCGTTATTTAAAAATATATTAAAATCCAAAGCTGGCCTTGGCTAATAATGGGTTAATGTTTTTGGATTTATCCCAAATTCTAGGAGCGGAAGTTCTACACATTTGGTTATTATATTTTGAGCATCGTATCTAAAAATTCAATAGCACTAACAGAATATATGTATTTTTTGAAAAAATTGTTTTTTATTAGCTTGGGGTCATATGTGACCCCAATAAAAAAAAAGGGTTAATGGGTTCATATTATTTTTTTCCGAAATCCTAGGCTTTTAAGATAAAATATAACATTTAAAAGTGGAAAAGTGATGAATTTTTGATACAAAGTAATTAGAAAGAGTAAATTTACAGAATATTTTACTAAAATCCCTTTTTCTCGAAATCCGCAAAAATAAAATCCTTGTCAAAAAAATTTTAGAATAGGGATTTACTCAAAAATTCGCACAGTTAATCTATAACATGTGTTTAACAAAACCTTAAAGTTTTAGGTCCTTTTTTTTTTAAATATTGTTTAAGAAAATTTTTTAAAACTTGCAAAAGGAGTTTTCAAAATTTTATCAAAAAAATTTTCGGTCTCAATGCGCAATAGGTTAACAACAAGGTAATAAAACAATACTTCATATCTGAGTCCTCACATGCATAAAGACCAAAAAAAAAAAAAAATACGGCTTTAATCAATTTCTCAAAGTTGAAAAAAATGCCATCAAATTTCATGATCTAGTTTTTTTTAGCACAAAAGTGGTCTGGGGCATTAGATACTTCTTGGCGAAATTTTCTTCGATTTTTAAGTTTTATAGCTTATTGAAGGGAAAATTTATTACCGATGCCGCATTATATAACAACTTGTCGGAAAAATTAAGCTATAGAACAAAATTTTCGTAAAATCAGAAAAAAAGTCATATTTTCCCCATATAAACACACTTGAAATTTTCAAGACTAAATGAGGCAGACTAAATGTTTTTTGATTGGCCCAAAACTTAGTATTTCTCCGTTTTTTTTGCTATTTACATATTTCAAGGGAGTGAGACCGAGAGTTTGAACACTTTTTTTTATTAAGGGCCGCCCTAATATATATATATTGGGGGGACAGCGGTTAGTTTGAAAAAAGATTTTAAATTAATTAATAAACCATAATCTAGAGTAAATTATCTTTTTAATAAAATAACAAAATCCATTATCGGTTGAAAAACATCCAAGTTATGTATATCAAGTTCCCCAGGCAATAAATGCGTCGCAGACCTCTTGATTAAGAAAATCGAGCTCACATTTTTAAAGACATTGTAATAATTTACGTCAAAATGGTACGTATTTTTTAGCACTATTTCAAAATCTGCAATTTCACTTTTTCAAAAATTTTGTTCAAGAAATTTACCGAAATCAACGATTGGACTTAATGGTCTTATTAACAAAATATATCTGATTAAAAATGCCAAATATTGTAGGTATCCTGTTCTTAAATTGTCGAGGGCAGCGTTTTTATTTCAGCGGATTTGAAGAAAAATGTGATTTTTCATACTTTGTCAACTTTTAGGATACATATTTTTTGTGTTTTCATATTTCAAACATCTTTTGCCAGAATGTTATACTGCTTGATATAAGTTCTCAATCCTGGGAATTAGGGTTAAATTGAGAGATTATAAATTGTCCCCCTTCAAAGTCAAAAGTCAAATTAAATGATATTTAAATTTTTTTAAAACAAAATATCGAAATAATATATATTTGTGGAAGTATTTCTGACTTTTTGAATATAACCCCCTCGATATAAAAATTTGTTTGTACTGTATTAAATATATAAACTACTTCGTCTACATATTTTCATAAAATAACGAATAAATTTGAGAAATTTTATGACACATTAAATTTGTTTTATTTACCCCACGGGTTAATCTCAGAATTTTATTTATTTGTTTATATTAATTACAATGCAGAGTAAATTTGTATTCTAACTTGGGTCCAGGGATAAGCCAGGTGACAAAGACCATTTGGCTGGTTTTTGCAGCAACAGACCAGTTCTGGTGGGAATCGAACCCACGACCCCCGCAAGATAGGCGATCACGCTACCTACTCACCTACCGGGGCACTCTTAATCTCAGATAATAAGTCCAGAATACTACTTTTTTTGAATAATTAAAATATTATTAACAAGTTTTATTGAAATCCTTCTACAAATTTACATTATTTCGATATTTTGTTTAAAAAAAATGTAAATCTCCGTAAATTTGACTTTTGATCTTAAGGAGGGACAGGTTATAGTGCTTCAATTTAACCTTAATTTCCAGGATTGAGAACTTATATTAAGTAGTATAATATTTTGACAAAAGATGTTTGAAATATGAAAACACGAAAAAGATGTAGCCTAACAGTTGAAAAAGTATGAAAAACCATATTTTTCTTCAAATCCGCTGAAATAAAAACGCTGCCCTCGCCAAATTAAGAACATGATACCTACAATATTTGGTACTTTTAATCACATAAAACTTCTTTATAAGACCTTAAGACCAGTCGTTGATTTCGAAACACTTCTTGAACAAAGTTTTTGAAAAAGTAAAATTGGAGATTTTGAAATAGTGCTAAAAATTATGTACCCTTTTGAAATTAATTTAGAACGGCATAACAAAGTGCTTTACATAAGATCATTTTGGGACCAGGAGAATGCAAAAATATTGTTGTTGTAAGTTATTTTAATGTCTTTAAAAATGTGAGCTCGAATATCTTAATCAAGTGGTCTGCGGCGCATTTATTGCCTGGGTAAGTTGATATAACTTGGCTGGTACAGATAATAGATTTTGTTATTTTATTAGAAAGACGATTTACTCTAGATTATGGTTTATTAATTAATTTAATTGAATCGTAATTATTAATATCAAAATTTTTGTGAAAAACGATTTTTTTTTTATACTTTTTACAGACAAAGTCATATTTGAATTTTGAACACAATGCGAGTCCATAAAGCATTGGCCGATTTGGCTTAAATTTTGCGCACTACAGTTTTAGATCCAGTGTCACAATAGTCCGACCCGCACGTCTTGAAATTCTAAAATAATGGCTGTCACCCAAATATATAATATATATTATATGGGGGGTTTCATGTCAAGTGCACAACTTTTGAAACCGATGTCTTCCGATCGGGATGAAATTTGCATCAAGGTTATTCCTATTGGATAGTAGTTTAAACACAAATTTTCAACAAGATCGGTCCAGATCTCTCTAAGTTAGAGGGGATCAAAATTTGACATTTTGGCCAAACAGGTGTTTTTTTTTTTCATACATGTAACTTATTACCTATTGTTCTTAGAACATTTTCTCCCAAAGAGTTTATATAGCTATTTCTTCAATATTTCGGAAAAAAATACTTTAAAAAAAAAAATTTTTTTTTTTAGACTTTTTTTTTGCTAAATCAAAGCATTTTTTGCCCTTATTTGAAAAAGGGGCATTTTTTTTTTCATAAGAAAGCTTAGGATTTTTCCTTTAAGAGCTTTTTGGTCGCTTAGTGGGATGGGAGTGGGATATCTATCAAAATAAATGTTTTGTAACTCAAGACAACGGTTTTTCAATTTTTCACAAATGCACTATTTTGAATTTTTTCCTATTTGTGTGTAAAACCTTACAAATAAAACTTATACTGAGAAACTAGACAAATTAACCTTTCCGAAGGTATGTAACATACCGAACTAAAATTTCATACCCTCGATACTGTAATACCCAGAATATGTTAACCTCAGAAAAAAAATCACTTTTTTTCTATAGAAATGTTGAAAAATTATTATTTTTTATTTATTTGTAATAATAATTAAATTAATATATAAAAATAATAATATTAAAAAAATAAAAAGATAAATAATTTAATAAATTTTAATGTTAATTGCATTAGATCCATTTATATCATAACTATTTTTATACTTAATTTATTGTAGCTGATGAAGTATTTAAATCTTGCAAATTTTTAAATACCCAGTCTTTCATCTTGCAAATTTTTAAATACCCAGTCTTTCATCCAGCTTTTTTGTCGCCTTTATTTACTGCGTTTTTTTGTCAACCCTTTCTTGGCGTTACTAGGTTCTGCTAGGTTCTGTTGATTTCGCTGCTGGTTTATTTGTTGGCTTTGGAAAGAAATCTCATTGAATAGAGGCAGAAAACTTTTTCCACTTGAGTCTTCCATCGACAAGCGGTATAAAAGCGTGGTATTGAGCGGTGCCATCGATTGTTACCGCAGCATCGAATCTGCTCTTCAGTGTTTTCAATGTTTCCTAATGATCCTCTTTGCTACTAAAAACTATTTTAGTTTATTTACAATAATTCTTTGCCCAATGGAATAAGGCAGTCGCATCTAAGATGCGATCTTGATGAGAGCACTGGAGGCTATACTTCGCTGCATTTCTTTTAAGGTTTGCTCCAATACCATCACGTGCTCCTTTACCATGAGCAGTAGGATGAAAATGCCACTCAGCTGGCATTCCAAAATCTTTTTCATGAGCCATAAGATTTGCGAAGCAACTTTTGTTTTTAAAATGTTGACGAGCTCCGTCCGAAACGTATACCTTTTTACTGTAAATTTAGATTTTAGATATTTTAGTATTATCTTCTGGTACTCATCAGCTGCAACGGTATCATGTTTTAAATCGTCGGATATGATTGCCATACTTTTGTATTCCAGTTTTTAATCTTTCGTGTAGTAAATAACTACTGTGAATAAATATAGTTGCTTGGTCGTTATTGAAGTGGAATGCTTGTATGGCATCCTGAAGAACATATTTATAGTTTTCTGCGAAATCATATGAAATAACGAATTCACCAGACTTCAAATGTATCTTCAAATCTTTGAAGAATGACTAAAAAGTCATGGGTTCTCAAGTTTAGCAATCATGTACACATTTCTTCCATAATAATAAATAATTTGGTATTTCGGAGAATGGCCATAATATATTTCCACCTGATACAAAAACTTTGACAATAAAATTCACGTTTAATATTACGTGCGCTCAAAACCACCTATAGGATTGACAAAAAAACCGCAATGAAAGGGGGTTTAACATATTCTGGGTATTACAGTATCGAGGGTATGAAATTTTAGTTAGGTATGTAACATACCCTCGGAAAGGTTAATTTGCCTAGTTTCTCAGTATAAGTTTTATTTGTAAGGTTTTTCACACAAATAGGAAAAAATTCAAAACAACAAATGAGCATATTGACGAAATGATTACATATTTTAAAGCGTTAATTACAGAAGCTATGCATCGCAGTACACCAAGGAAATCTCCTTCTCCCTCCAGAACAATCTTACCCTACTACCTAAGAGATATAATACGGCAAAGAAATAGTGTTCGCAGAATATGGCAACGCCATAGAAACATAAGCGATTTCTATCAAATGAAACTCCTTAACCGTCAAATCATTACTGAGTTAAATATGATACGAAATAAGTCTTGGGACAATTTACTTTCTACATTAGATAAAGGTTCTTCGACATTCTGGAAGCTGACGAAAATTTTAAGTAAGAAGAAAAACAACATTCCAATTTTAAAACACGATAACTTACGTTTTACCACCAATACTGAGAAATGTGAAATTCTAGGCCAAACATTCTTCCCTCACCACTCAATTTCAGATAATTTAGGTGACACTGAGACCATTTCATTAGTAAATTCAAGCCTCAATAATTTTAATTTATTAAATCAAAATACTTCTAACCAAATTGAAACTAGTATCTCGGAGATAACGTCAATAATTAAAACGTTAAAAAAAAAGAAAGCTCCGGGAAATGACGGAATTAACAATAGGTGTTTAAAAGCACTACCAAGACAAGGTTTTAAATACCTTAAAATTTTAATTAATGCGTGTTTCAAACTCTGCTACTTCCCAAAAGAATTTAAAGAGGCTAAAATCATTCCTATCAAAAAACCGAACAAAGCTTCTGAAAGTCCTACTTCTTACCGGCCTATAAGCCTGTTGAGCTCTATTAGCAAAATTTTTGAAAGGGTAATTAAAATCAAATTGACACATTTTATCGAGTTAAACGATGTCATTCCATCGCACCAATTCGGGTTTAGAAGAGAACATAACACAGTTCACCCTTTACTTAGTGCAAACCAATTTTGAATCCCAAAAGTCATCGGGTATGGTTTTGCTAGATGTAAAAGCAGCTTTTGACTCTGTATGGCATGAAGGATTAATATATAAAATAATCCGTCTGAACTTTCCGGCGGATATAATTAAAATAATACAATGTTTTTAACAAATCGTACTTTCAAAGTACATATAGGAACACATTGTTCTAGAAGTTTTGAGATTCCAGCAGGTTGCCCGCAAGGCTCGTGTCTATCCCCTATTCTATTTATATAATATATACACTGCAGATTTTCCCTGTTTAGATTACTGCACAATATCTGTTTTTGCTGATGATACAGCAATTATCTGCTCTGGTATTTTTGCTAATGATGTCATAAGTAACCTGCAAAGAGCTTTGGAAGTAGTAACAAATTATTTAAACAGATGGAAAATCATGATAAATTGTAGCAAATCACAGGCAATATATTTTACTAGGAAGCGTAAGGAATGCTATATTCCCCAGGTCAATGTTAACATACAACATATGTCAGTTCAATGGGAGAAGAACGTTAAGTACCTTGGTGTAATCCTAGATACTAGAATGAAATTTAAAGATCACATACCTCATATCATAAATAAAATAAATACACTGACTCGTATTTTATATCCATTTATAAATCGAAGTTCAAAACTTAGTATTGCCAACAAGAAACTTATTTTAAAGTCAGTATTCCATGCAGTAATGTAATGTTCTATGCTGCCCCAGTATGGGCTAAAATCGCAAAATATCACATCAAGAAACTGCAGATTTCACAAAATAAACTTTTAAAATTAATGTTTAACTTACCTTGGTTTTTCTCAACAACACGTCTGCATGCACTAGCAGATATTGAATTAGTGGAAAGTAAAATAGAGAGACTTTTGAAAAATTTTCAACGCCGTTGTACTTATTCGGACTTTACTCATATTAATGAACTTGCTTCATTGTAATTAGTTTTAAGTAGATAAATAGATTAAGTAAAAAATTTTTCCTCCCAAACTTTGTATATATTTCATATTCCAAGTTACAAAAATTTTTATGTTGAGAGATATACTCTTAAATGTAAATGATATATAAAATAAAATAAGTATGTAAATATTATTGTTGTTGTAAATAAATGAATTGAAATTGAAATAGGAAAAAATTCAAAATAGTGCATTTGTGAAAAATTGAAAAACCGTTGTCTTGAGTTACAAACACATTTATTTTGATAGATATCCCACTCCCAAAAGCTCTTAAAGGCATAATCCTAAGCTTTCTTATGAAAAAAAAAAAAATGCCCTTTTTGAAAAAAAAGCAAAAAATGCTTTGATTTTGCAAAAAAAAAATTCTAAAAATTTTTTTGTTTTGTTGAAGTATTTTTTTCCGAAATATTAAAGAAATAGCTATCTAAACTATTTGGGAGAAAATTTTCTAAGAACAATTGGTAATAAGTTACATGGATGACAAAAAACACCTGTTTGGCCAAAATGTCAAATTTTGATCCCCTCTAACTCAGAGAGATCTTGACCAATCTTCTTGAAAAATTGTGTCTAAACTACTATCTAATAGGACTAACCTTGGTGCAAATTTCATCCCGAGCGGAAGACATCGGTTTCAAAAGTTGGTGCACTTGACATGAAACCCCCCAAAAAAAAAAAATATATAAAAACAAGTAAGAAAATTATAGTCGGTCTAGACCGACCATATGATACCCTATACCATGGTCTCTTCAGTCCAACTAACTGGATATAGAAAATAAGCAAAACCAAATTTAAGTGGCATTGTTATTAATTTTTTTGGCTGCAGATATGAAAAAGTTCATATCGGCTGCTATATTTATTTTTTCGCCAATTTCAATAACGTGCATTCTATGGTTGGCAAAATCTTACTTACCAAATCTCCCTCACACAGACAGTCGGACGGACGGACGGACACCGCTAAATCGACTCAAAAATAATTCTGCATTGATCGGTAAAATAAAACATGGGTCTAGGTCAGTGGTGAACATAGAGAGAATTGAGTTAGTAATAGTGTTTATGAGCATGTGTTACTACTCTGATCGAAATCCATGCCGATATTAAGTGGGTTTGTGTAGATTTTGTATGAATGTTTATATGAATGACTAAAAGGGGAAAATAGTTGAGTTCACGAAGAATATGTTGCAATTTTAAATTTATTTTGTTGTTTTTTTATTTTAAATTTTACATTCTGAAAATGTAAAACAAAATGTGAGGAACATTTAATCTCTTTTATCCATAAGTTTGAAGTTTATTAAATCAAATAAGTAATATTAAGTAATTCATTTCTTTAAAAAACAAAAAAAAAAAATAACAAAACTTAAAAAAGATAAGAAATTTCAAAGGTTAATAAGTGGTATGTTACCTAAAACTAAAAAACTTACCAGCCTGCAGTAACTGGATATTTTTTAAAATTAAAAAAAAAAATGCATAAAAGACAGCTATAATATTGTCAAATGGAGGCGACGTATGTAATTTATAGAAAATGTTTAATTTATAGCAGATTCAAGTCTTCGAAATTTTCTCAACATTTTTGTTTTCTTTTAAACAAATATTCTCAGTGTACTTATTAAAAAAAATATATATGAATTTCAAAAGGCAATGCGGCATAGACCCGCTTTGTTCAAAAGCTTTCATAAGACTGAATGAAATTGTTGTTTACTTTTACTCTTTGGTGAGTATTTTTGTTTTCGTTCGACTGTATACATATAAGAAGCCGAGCACCAGCGTGTTTGGTACGGCCTTCACTGCTTTAAATATCAGCACAAACTCATTACACCCTGACCACATAGTGGCATCTATAACAGGTGATTTTTTTTTACCGATGTTTTGTTCTACCGTTTTATCTCGATTTGGACCAGACGTCTATTATTGGAACGGTATTTCTTTTAAATTTTTTTTACCAGATTTACAGATTTTTTTAGTTTTTTCCTTTATTTTGAGTAAATTGCATTTAAAGTTGCTACTAAAGGTGTTTTCATCGTCGCGAACCGCAGCCTGCATACTGTTTTTTTATATGAAGTTTACTCGATAGAAAAGGAGGGGAAGTAACGAGCAATTTATACTCGTGATGACTGCAGACTAATTTGATTTTGATTTTCCTAAAGATTTTTAAGAAATTTTTATTTTTTATGTTGTACTTAAGCATCCCTGATGCCATCATATGTGCGAAATGGCGGAACAAGGTAAGTTGTTTAAATTCATGATATACTGGTTTGACTGGTTACCTGATTTTTACCTGCATTTACAGATTTGAATAAACTAAAGAAACTTATATCAGAGGTATGCAGCTCTGCGGAACCATGCTGTGAAAGTTTTTAAATGTTTCAAAATCCGTTAAACGCATTCTTTGTGTCAATGTAGCACAATATATTTTCATTCGACGTTCGCGCAATATTTTACATACTGCAAACTTTTTTTATCTTCAATCAAAAGCAAATTTGCCAATAGATAAAACTTTTCCACTTCTAATTGAAGCAAAAGTAATATTTGTTCGCGGCTCATATTTTCACAACTCATTTTATTTATTTTTAGTTTATGTTTAAAATTGATAACAACATTTTTAAATTTCGCAAACTACAACATCTGACAGCTGAACAGCTGTTTAAAAAAATGTCTGCGGTAACTCAATCTACAGACACTGAATCGAGCTGCGGGTTGCTCGTTATAATTCAGCAAACGAGTCTTCAGTCTGCAGACTGCGCTTCGCGATGATGAATCCCCCTTAACACATACATAAAATTATATGTATGCTATGTGTGTGTTAATTAAATTTGTCAATGTGTCTGTTAATGAGTTTGTTTTCTTCATTCACAATAATAATAAACCAAAAAAATGTTGGTTTGTGAATTGGCTAAGTTGAGATACAAAATTGCCTAGATATTGCACTCGAATTTCGAGCGCTGGAATCTGCTAATAACATATAAATAGATGTCATCATAATTTTAGAATTTTTATAATTATAAATAAGCAAATTTTTTTTTGCTAATTAAAAGAAAACTACTTCGGAAACTGTTCTACCATCCCACCGAAGACTCGTTATAAAGAAGTCAACGATAAAACTTAATATGGTGTTTATGATAATTAGAAACAATTGCAACAAATTATTACAAAATATATTAAAACTTAAGCAAAAACGAATAAATGAACATACGTGCTTATTCGAGACTCTCATATAAAATTTGTAAATTAAATTGTATATCTAGAAATCTAAGTCACATATTGCTAAAAGTTTAATTGCCAAAGTCCAAAAAAAGAGATAATTAGAATTCAAAACAATGACTAGAGATTAAAAATATTAACAATTATATAAATACACTGCAATCACAACAAAACAATCTCAATATCTTAACGACTCTGTACAATAACAACAATGGTGAAGTTAATTAAAATTCAAATGTAATTTCTATTCAAAGAAGTACATAAAGTTTGTTACTTTATTTTCAATTCACTTGAGATTTAAATTAAGGGAGTTAAAAAACCGAGAGGAAAGACTGCAAAAAATGTCTGACGAACATGTGATTTTTCTCTTTGTTTTTTTTTTTTTTTGTTTGTTAATTATTTATGTCCTTCTAAGAGAGATCAAAAATGGAATGCTCGTTATCAAGCTCAATATGGCATAAAAAATAGGATTTCAAAAACCACATACATGTGCAATTGGTATTTAATAAAAAAAATAAGTAAATAAACGAATATGTCCATAGAAAAAACATAATTCCACAAAACATATAGAACGTAACCACAACATACGATACGATATCTTACCAACTAAACTAACATGAATGAATACCTAAAATAGACTGTAGAGAGCATAAACTTCACAAAACAAAACATAGAAAACAAAAAACAACAAAAGAGTAAAAGTTGAAAAACATTTTAGACAAAACCATCAAGAAACCACAAAACTGATATATACAGAGCAAAACACTTTAATAGTAACAAAAAAGGGGAGTCGGTACCTCAAACAGGTTAAAGTTAGAAAATCTATAAAACAAATTTGTATGTTTATGTGGTAATATTTCTGTGTTCTAGAAACGATGTTCGCAATACAATTTTTAAGGGCCTTCTAGACTCTGCTTATTGTTTGGCCACAACTGTTTACCTCAAATAGGAAAACTATACAATTGAGACTATTGGGAAAATTTATCATACATATATATTTATATATATGTATATACATATATGAACTATCAATAGGAGACATAGAAAATTGCTTAAGGAAACCACAGACATTCTCACTTGAACACACGCACACACATCCATCTTAATAAACTGAAAGAAATAAGAATTGCATTTTATTGAACCAAAATTAAGGAATTGATTCGATCTACATATATAATGGTAACGACTACGATAGAACTTTTGTTTGAATGAACAATTAAAACGACTTTAATTATGGTAAAAAAAAATTGCATTGTCCCGCGTAGAAACAAGTAAGACCGTTATGTTTGACTTTGACAAATCTTTGATATCCTCCACCTAAGAGTTAAAACCAATACTATAAACAATGTTGAGTATGGTGAAAACTCAATTCCTTGAGAGTTTTCACCATTCTCAAGCCAAGCTGTGGTTATTTTACCTAGACCCATCTTATACTACATCGAACGACTCAGAGTCGCTTTCTTAGTCGATTTAGCGATGTCCGTCCGTCTATCCGTACGTCTGTGTGTCCATGTAAAACTTTTAAACAAACTACAGGTAGCTAAACTAAAAATGTATTTTGATGAAATTTTGTATATAAGTTACCACCGGCCACAGGGCGAAAGCTATTGCGATTGCTGTAAATCGGTGCATGTTCAGACGTAGTCGCTACGCAAATAACCACTATAAGATCAACTTAAATTGCCCGTTAAGAATTGGTTTGTGTGTGTTTATTGTATCCATTGAACACTAGTCTGAAAATAAAACCTTGTTGGGCAATTCTTAGTCATATCCCAATATAAAGCTGTTTTCCGATCCTCACTTAAATGTATAAAAAAATAAAAATATCGCAAAGATTTTTCCCAAATTTGGTTTGTATATGTTTTTGCAAAAAATAAGTGTCTTTACCAAATGTGGCCAAAATCGGTCATTTTTTTTTTACCAGTATATAAAAATAGCATCCGATTTGGACTTTTCCATAGCGGCAAGCCATAAATTTATAACTGAGACAAACAAATTTAGTATATGCTTGTTTTCTATATCCAATTATTTGGACCCAAGACCAAATTTATTAATGCATGGTAAAGGGTATCAGATAGTCGGTCTAGACCGTTTATAATTCTACCGAATAAGGATAATTATTTTTCGTTTTTATGAATAAGTCTGTTAATTTATATTACGTACTAGCAATGACCCGATGCGCTTCGCTACACCCATCGTGACCGAAATAAATAAACTGGGAATACATTTTTTAGACAACCATTATATTTATTTTTTGGCGATTTTAGATTTTGTCGATGTTTGTTTTCTCTATTTTAGATATTGGCGATTTTTGATTTTGGCGATTTTTGACTTTGGCGATTATTGTTTTTCGAGATTTTCGGTTTTTGTAATTTTAGATTTTTGCGATTTTTGTTATCGCTATTCTGTTTTGGCGATTTTTGACTTTGACGATTTTTGATTTTTTTTTGTTGCTATTTTTGATTTTGGCGATTTTTGCTTTTCGCGATTTTTTATTTAGGCGATTTTTGATTTTAGCGCTTTTTGTCATTAGCGTTTTTTGTTTTCAGTGATTTTTAATTTTGAAAATTTTTGTTATTCGCGATTTTTGAGATTGTCAGTTTTGGTAATTTTTGATTTTTGGCGATTTTTGATATTCGCGATTCTCGGTTTTTGGCGATTTTTGACTTTGGCGATTTTTGTTTTTTTTTTGTTGCTATTTTTAATTTTGGCGATTTTTTACTTTTTGCGATTTTTTATTTTGGCAATTTTTGATTATAGCGATTTTTGAATTTTATCGATTTCTGGCATTAGCGTTTTTTCTCTTCTGTAATTTTTAATTTTAACGATTTTTGTTATTCGCGATTTTGAGTTATTGTCATTGACATTGGCGATATTTGTTTTTTCGGGATTGTCGGTTTTGGTAATTTTTCATTTTGGCGATTATTGATATTCGCGATTCACGGTTTTGGCGATTTTCGACTTTGGCGATTTTTGTTTTTTTTTTTGTTGCTATTTTAATTTTGACGATTTTTGCGTTTTGCGATTTTGTATTTTGGTGATTTTTGATTAAAGCGATTTTTGAATTTTATCGATATGTGGCATTAGCGTTCTTTGTTTTGCTTTTGGCGATTTTTGATATGTGCGACTCTAGGTTTTGTTTTTTTGTTGCTATTTTTGATTTGGCAATTTTTCTTTTTGCGATTTTTATTTTGGCGATTTTTGATTTTTAGCGATTTTTGAATTTTATCGATTTTTGGCATTAGCGTTTTTTGTTTGATTTTGACGATTTTTGTTATTCGCGATTTTCGGTTTTGACTTTTTAACTTTGGCGATTTTGTTTTTTGGTATTTTTGATTTTGGCGATTTTTACTTTTTGCGATTTTTTTTTTTGGCGATTTTTGATTTTGTTTCTTTTGTTGCTATTTTTGATTTTGGCGATTTCTGCTTTTTGTGATTTTTTATTTTGGTGATTTGATTTTTAGCGATTTTTGAATTTTATCGATTTTTGGCATTAGCGTTTTTTGTTTTGATTTTGGCGATTTTTGATATTCGCAATTCTCGGTTTTGGCGATTTTTGACTTTGCCGATTTTTGTTTTTTTTTTTTTTGCTATTTTTGATTTTGGCGATGTTTGCTTTTTGCGATTTTTATTTTGGCGATTTTTGAATTTTATCGATTTTTGGCATAAGTGTTTGTTGTTTTGATTTTGACGATTTTTGTTATTCGCGATTTTCGGTTTTGGCGATTTTTGGCTTTGGCGATTATTGTTTTTCGCGATTGTCGGTTTTGGTAATTTTTGATTTTGGCGATTTTTGTTATTAGCGATTCTCGGTTTTGACGATTTTTGATTTTGGCGATTTTTACTTTTTGCCATTTTTTATTTTGGCGATTTTTAAATTTTATCGATTTCTGGCATTAGCGTTTTTTGTTTTGATTTTGGCGATTTTTGACATTCGCGATTCTCGGTTTTGGCGATTTTTGTTTTTTTTTGTTGCTATTTTTGATTTTGGTGATTTTTGCTTTTTGCAATTTTTTATTTTGGCGATTTTTGATTTTAGCGATTTTTGAATTTTATCGATTTTTGGCATTAGCGTTTTTTGTTTTGATTTTGACGATTTTGCGATTTTTGTTTTTTGTTGCTAATTTTTATCTTTTTTTATTTTGGCTATTTTTGATTTTAGCGATTTTAAAATATTATCGATTTTTGGCATTAGCGTTTTTGGTTTTGATTTTGGCGATTTTTGTTATTTGCGATTTTCGGTTTTGACGATTTTTGACATTGACGAATTCTGTTTTTTTTTTTTTTTGTAATTTTTGATTTTGACGATTTTCGTTTTTTTTTTTTTTGGCGATTTTTGATTTTTGTATTTCCACCTTTATGTAACACGATAATTAATTACACGGTAATTAATGTACTTGTCATAAGTTTCTGTTTCTTTTTTAATAAAAGTCGATAATTTATGATCATTTGCATCATCTATCCCATACGAATTTACAGCATAAGCAGTTTCAGTTTAAGTGCACAATCTTACTGTGTTTACATACTGAAGATACAAAAAAGATAATTGAAAAAAAACTTCTGCTGTAAAATTTTAATTTTGCCACTTAAGCTATTTTTGCGATCATGGCTTCATATAATTATAAAAGCAAAAAATTTTGTCTTTGAGTTGAGCCAAGATCATATAATAAATTTCGTACAACTAAATTTGTACTTCCAAAGTGAAGTTAGATAAAAATAATTAAATAAATTCGACTCAGCACGAAGTTTTCAATCGACTGGTGTAAAACACTTTTACAAATACTGGTGATAGATGGACAGATTGAAATTGCTATATGGAATCGAATTGTTTTAAGCATAAAGTATATATTTCCAAAGTAAAGTACTATAAAAAGAATAAAATAAAATCGAGTCAGCAAGAAGTTTTCAACGGATTTGTGTAAAGCACTTTTATATTGTTTCTTATGCCGTGATGTCAAATATTCTAGTATCATTAAGATTTCGGGGCAGTAACACTCATTTCATAATAACAGGCTTCAAATAAAATTTCTTTGTTAGTCAAAGTTAAGTCTCATTTCTGGATATACCAAATCGCATTCAAAATCCAGCAAAAACATATTTTTCTGTCAGTGTCTTTATCTAAAATTTAAAGGTATAGTTCACGTAAGTATATTAAACTTTTAAGGCGTTTATTTTAGTTTGTTTAGGACACAACAACATCATTCACAACATGTTTTTCACTTTTTTGAAATTCGTAAAATTTAATGTCTGTGCTGAAATCTGGAATCTTAAGAACAACAAAATGAAGACTAAGAAGTTTATAAAACTCATACGTATACATATTAAGATGCATGTATAACTTGAAATGTCTGAGTATGTATGTGTGAGTGTAGTTTGTAATTGAAACAATTTTGTTGGTAAAATTCTGCAAATGTAAGCAACTTAATACAATGTGCTTAGAATACTATCAAGCAACATTTAATGATTACTAGCAAAAAAAGGAAGAAAAGCAATCCTTCGAATACAAATACAAATACAGTACAACAAAACAACTACAACATCATCAACAGAGAGGTATATACTCGTACTTGCATCTTTAAAGCTGCTGCTAACATCCTTTAATAGTACGGTAAATGCTTGTTCTTCTTCGACAACGACTACTTGCTCATGTTTTCACCGCCTTTTGAAATGCTATTGCCGTAGATATTTATTTTTGTTTTTTATTTTATTTCATTTTTCATTTCTTACGATGAAATCGAAAAGCATGTCATTGCAATGGATTTTTGTGGTATGCCTCAAACAAAAGACATGATGAGTTAGTTGTCTTTTATGTATTGCAACAACGACAATAACAACAATAATAACAACCACACATTTTTATTCAAAATATATGCATTATATACCAATTGAAAAGAATTTAGTGGTAAACAAGCATAAAATTACAACATTACAATAATCTGATAAAAAAAAAATAATATATAAAATGTCCTAGGCTGCCATGGGTTTCTGGAAAGGGCCTGAGGTCTAAACATTCAGTTATATTAACTTTTTTTATTCGAATATCTTTCTAATTGTGAACTGTAATTTAAACACAAGCAGTTCACAAAATCCTTTATCATGGAGAAGATGTCATTAAATATCATTTGGTGCCAGAGGAGGCTCAGGAAAAAAGGAATAAGGATTACAGATTTTATAGAGAGCACAATACTAGAAAATTTTCACGAAATTCCACAAATGAAGATCTATCTAACATATTATTGGCATCGTCAGATCCGTTCATTTTCAGTATTCGATATCAATGGAAAGTGGAACATCGGAATTTAGATGAAGAAGTCAAAAAACTACTAAAGTACAGAAATAACACAGAACAAAATATTGAATATTTGCAATCAATATTTGAGTCAAATGAATAATAATTATAACTGCCTTTAATTGTTATTTAAGTACGAAAAACATAGTATTAGTAAAAAGTAATAATAAACGGAACATACCATTGTTAAAAATGCAATTAAAATCTATTGCAGTTTTTTTTTTTTAAATGTTTTATAAAATTATTAAATTTGACAGTAAAAAATAATAAATTTTTCTGTAGTAATAGCAAGATTTTTAGATAATATTAACGTTTTTTTTTAAGTGTAAATATTCTTTGAGTGTAAACAAATTTGCAAATTTAACAACAAAAAATTTTTAATTTTTCAGTAATAATAGCAAAATCTCCAGTTGATGTTACAGTTTTTTTTTTTAGTGTAAAAATTTTTTTTGAGTGTAACGTTAAAGAAATCCAATTATTACAAAAAATGTTTATAATTATTATTAAAATCCAAATATTACATTTTTTAATAAATAAAAAAATAATAAACACACATTTCACTCTAAAAGTTAAAAAAAAAAAATCGAAATCGATTTTAATGTAATTAACAGTCGCAAATAAAAATATTCAGAAAAATATTCTGAAAATATAGTATTTGAAATCAATGGAAAGTGGAACATCGTGATTTAGATGAAGAATTCAAAAAACTACTAAAGAACAGAAATAACACAGAACAAAACATAGAATATTTGCAATCAATATTTGAGTCAAATGAATAATAATTACAACTGCATTTCATTGTTATTTAAGTGCGAAAAACATAGTATTAGTAAAAAATAATAATAAACGGAACCTACCATGTTACAAATGCAATTAAAGCTGGCTACACACCAGGCAACGGTTGCTTCAACCGGTTGAATCAACCAACAAAAAATATCAAAAATTTTTGATATTTCTGGTTGGTCGATGCAACCGTTGATACGTGTGTATCATTGTTGCTACAACACATTGAAGCAACCGTTGCCTGGTGTGTAGCCAGCAAGAATCTATTGCTTTCATATTTTTAAAATTTTTTAAAACTATCAAATTTGACAGCAAAAAAATAAATTTTTCTGTAGTAATAGCAAGGTTTTCAGATAATGTTATTAACGTTTTTTTTAAGTGTAAATATTCTTTGAGTGTAAACAAATTTGCAAATTTGACAACAACAAATTTTTAATTTCTCAGTTATGATAGAAAAGTCTCCGGTTGATTTTACTATTTTTTTTTTTTTTTGAGTGTAAAAATTTTTTAGAGTGTAACATTAAAAAAATCTCATTATTACAAGAAATGTTTATAATTATTATTAAAATCCAAATATTAAATTTTTAAAAAAATAAAAAATCATGTTAGTCCACTCGCAGGGGAGATGTGTAAACATCTAGTAATTAAAGATTTTTTTGTAGCACTTTCTTAAAATCAAACAGAAAGGGTATCACTTATAGCAATCAACCTCAGGAGCTCTGTTAATATAAAATTGTTTATTATTATTTATTATTTTAACCGGTTAATTTTTAATTTTTCAGTTTTTATTTTTAATTTTTCGTTTTTCATTTTTCATTTTTAATTTTTTTTTTAATTTTTTATTTTTCATTTTTTATTTTCAATTTTTCATTTTTAATTTTAATTTTTCATTTTTTATTTTTCTTTTTCATTTTTTATTTTTTCATTTTTAATTTTTTTTTCTTCATTTTTCAATTTTTATTTTTTATTTTTCTTTTTTCATTTTTCATTTTTTTTTTTTAATTTTAATTTTTTATTTTTCACTTTTTAATTTTCCTTTTTTATTAACTTTTTATTTTTCATTTTTCATTTTTCAGTTTTTATTTTTCATTATTCATTTTTAATTTTAGTTTTTCATTTTTCATTTCTTATTTCTTATTTTTCATGTTTCGTTTTTAATTTTTATTTTTCATTTTTTAGTTTTAATTTTTTATTATTCATTTCTTTTTTATTTTTCCTTTTTATTTTTTTTTAATTTTTTATTTTTCATTTTTTATTTTTCATTTTTCATTTTTCATTTTCCACTTTTCATTTTTAATTTTTCATTTTTATTTTTAAATTTTTATTTTCCATTTTTAATTTATTTTTCATTTTTCGTTTTTCATTTTTTATTTTTAATTTATTTTTCATTTTTCATTTTTTATTTCCCATTTTTTATTTTTCATTTTTCATTTTTTATTTTTCATTTTTCATTTCCATTTTTTATTTTTCATTACTCATTTTTAATTTTTCGTTTTTCATTTTTCATTTTTTATTTCTCATTTTTAATTTTTCATTTTCTATTTTTAATTTTTTACTTTTAATTTTTCATTTTTAATTTTCATTTTTCATTTTTCATTTTTAATTTTGCATTTTTCATTTTTAATTTTCAATTTTCATTTTTCATTTTAAATGTTTCATTTTTCAATTTTTATTTTTCTTTTTCATTTTTCATTTTTCCTTTTTCCTTTTTAATTTTTCATTTTTTATTTTTCAATTTTCATTTTTTATTTTTTATTTTTCATTTTTATTTTCAATTTTTTATATTTAATTTTTAATTTTTCGTTTTTCATTTTTTATTTTTCTATTCATTTTTAATTTTAGTTTTTCATTTTTCATTTCTTATTTTTCATGTTTCATTTTTTATTTTTAATTTTTTATTTTTAATTCTTTAGTTTAAATTTTTTATTATTCATTATCTATTTTTTATTTTTCCTTTTTATTTTTTTTAATTTTATATTTTTTCATTCTTCATTTTTCATTTTCCATTTTTCATTTTTTATTTTTCATTTTTATTCTTAATTTCTTATTTTCTATTTTTAATCTATTTTTCATTTTGCATTTTTTATTTTTCATTTTTCGTTTTTCATTTTTTATTTTTCATTTTTCGTTTTTCATTTTTTATTTTTCATTTCTCATTTTATTTTTAATTTTTTATTTTTCATTTTTCATTTTTTATTTTTCATTTTTCATTTTTTATTTTCATTTTTCATTTTTCGTTTTTCATTTTTTATTTTTAATTTTTCGTTTTTCATTTTTTATTTCTTATTTTTAACTTTCATTTTATATTTTTCATTTTTTATTTTTAATTTTCACTTTTTATTTTTCATTTTTATTATTAATTTTTTGTTTTCCATTTTTAATTTATTTTTCATTTTTTATTTTTAATTTTTCGTTTTTCATTTTTTATTTTTCGTTTTTCATTTGTTATTTTTCATTTTTAATTTATATTTCATTTTTAATTTTTTATTTCTAATTTTTTATTTTTCATTTTTTATTTTTCATTTTTCTCTTTAAATTTTTCATTTTTTATTTTTTATTTTTCATTATTCATTTTTAATTTTTCGTTTTTCATTTTTAATTTTTCATTTTCTATTTTTCATTTTTTATTTTTCATTTTTCATTGTTAATTTTCATTTTCTATTTTTCATTTTTCATTTTTCATATTTAATTTTTCATTTTCTATTTTTCATTTTTTATTTTTCATTTTTCATTGTTAATTTTCATTTTCTATTTTTCATTTTTAATTTTCATTTTCTATTTTTCATTTTTTATTTTTCATTTTTGATTTTTTATTTTATTTTTTATTTTTCATTTTTAATTTTTTATTTTTTTTCATTTTTTATTTTTCATTTTTAATTTTCAAACAGGTTATCATAATATCATAATTTTTTCACCAATACAATCACATTTTGTCTTACGACTCACATGATACGCTCACATGTTACGCTGTTTTTGAAATTTCCCCCCTGCGCGTACAGATGTGTACACATATTTCACTCTAAAAGTTAAAAAAATCAAAACTTTAACTTTGACCTAGAATTCCTTAAAAAGTCCTCAATAATGTAATTAAAACTGAGTCAAGCTGAACTAAATATCTATCCATAAAAAATTATTTAAATATTTTGATCGGTTCAAAAGTTACAGAATTTTGGATAATGAAAAACGATTATCAGCCACTGTGCCATGAACCATTGGAATAAAAGCAAAATATTTTTTTTTTCATACTGAAATTATCTCAGTACAATTTTCTCACATTTTTGTTTTGCTTCATACGAGTAAAACCGTTTTTTTACATGCTGAAGTTTTGTCTAAATCATTCTTTATAGTTTTAAAAGTTTTTATATTGCAAATAACGAGACTCTCAACATGTTTGTAGTTTCATGTCCTTGTCCATCAAACAGCATCTCAGTTCAACAGATTTTGTATTTATTAACAAATTTCTTATCATTAGGCCTCTCGTTTCTTTTGTCATGTAAAATACAATATTTTTTCCTCATTTATCCTTCAATTTCAATTACTCTTCATATATGTGTGTATGTAAATGTGTAAATGTACATATAGGCAGGCACTCAGATTATTATACTCGTAAGTAAGTGCACGTAAACGTATACGTGTATGTGCTTAAAAACATTCATCTTGTACTTGTTAATTTCCTTCCTTTCATCTTAGTTGATTGTTTCATTTCCTTTTCACTCAGCAGCTTCATGTCATGCACTTTTTTAATGTTTAGTTGTTTTTTTTTTATCTTTTTCTTTTTCTAATTCCATGCACTGAAAAATATCGTAAAATTAGTATCATTCACGCGTTGATGGAATGCGTGGCGTGTAATTTCGGTGATAACATGTACAAAAGTCTTGAGACTTGAGAAAGGCGTGTTGGAATATGTTTGAATTGCATGTATGAGTGTATGTGTATGTGTGTGTGTGTGTGTATATATATGGTAACTACTACAATGACAAGGATTTTTATGTTCTTGAAGACTGAGACTGACAGCCTTCAATGTACCACCACCAAAGGAGTAAAATTACGAGCGAGCACCAAAAATCTATTTTGGAAGGCAAACTAAAAAGTTGTAATCGTGTTGGGACATGCAGAAACTTGTACGTGTATGTGTTAGTAGAAGCTCTGGCTTTCCTACAATGCAACACATAATAAATGTACAAATATGAAGACATAACTGTAAGCTGTGGGTTAATTGATAAGTAATTAGATTTTGGCTGTGCGAAGGCATATTTACATTTCTTAATGTACTCTTACATTCGCCATATTTTTACACAAATTTTAAATTGATAATTTTATTTTATTAGAAAACTAATGAAAACTTTTTTTTTAATTGTTACGAACTGCAATGGCTTTTGAACGCTGTATCATTTATATTTAATTTCATTAAATAAAATCAGCAATTCTATTTTTTGTTACCGATGTAAGTTTCACAGTTTTACACCGATTTTGACAAAAAATTTATCATTTGAAAGATATTTCTTTTTAGCTGTTACCCAGATTTACAGATTTTCATCGTCTGAAATATTTTTATGGAGTTATGACCGTTTAAAGTTGCTACTAACACATACATAAAATTATACAAGGCTATGTGTGTGTTTATTAAATTTGTTAATGTGTTTGTGTTAATGTGTTGAGTTTGTTTTCTTCATTTAAAATTAGCTGAATTGTGAAGCATACCTTTAGGGTTTTTATTAAATGAAAAAATAAAGTTTCCTAGAATTTGCGCTCGAATTTCGAGACCTGGAATCTACTAGTATAATATTAATGTACAGAAGTCTCTTGTGTTTTACGTGAGTACCTGTCTCGTTGACATAACCTCACGGTGCTCTGAACACTGGATCGGAATATGCGCCGACCACCGCCCCCTTGTGCAGAAAAACTACACTCAGGTACCAACTTCGAGATTTGTGCATTTGGGCAACAAATCCCACTCCTTGGTGGGGAGTCGAGGCCTACCTTACACACCTCTGCTGCTCTAGGGGCGCAGCACCCGGTTGAATGCAACTCCACATCGAGCTATGCTCTCCCCGCGATTTGGGTATAAACCACAGCCACCACGATACTCCCCAAGGGGCCGTACCCGCAAGTCAGCTGGAATCAAAGATTCCAGGGGCATCTGACTTCCCGTGGTACCAGATATATATATATAAATATATAGCCTCCGGTCAGACTTCGTAGCAAAGCTACTACCAGTTTAGCTCCAAACAGCTATGGACTGGTGGCCATCGAAGGCCTTAGTTCCACACCCATACACCCACCCTGTGGGTGAGTGTATAGGTACACAACTAAGGCCTTCTAGAAGGTCTTGACTACACACGCATGCCTACATCCTGTGGATGCAAACATGCGCGTGCGATCAAGCCCTTCTTAAACGTCTTCTTCTGAAGACTTCACATGCATACCCATTCACACGACTCATTCTCTCATCACTCACAAGCACACTACTGACATCACAACCATCGTCCGTCAATACGACACCTAGAGAATCTAGGTCCCGTATGTCCGAGTAAAACGTGCATATGCACAAAACATGAAACCAGTCCTCGGTAAAAGGTCCACAGTCACACTCAGGCGTATTAGCCAAGGCTCTTTTATACAAAAATGCATTAAACGACCCATGGCCCGTAAGCAAAAAGCCCATACTCAGGCTAAAGCCAAAGTCTGGACGCTTCGCCACGAACGTCACATCGCGAATGAAGGCATATGTAACTCGTCCTTTGTCGCTACTGTCCCACCTGTTTTGCCATCTGGAGACAACACACTCATTTAAGAGTGCCCTGCACTCCGTCCAGCTCCTACCACTAACGTCATCGTTAGTCACCCAATCGTCCTGCAGCAATGGCTGTCCTCTCTTGATCCTGTAGGCAATACTTTTACGTATCACCTCCAAGTCAAGAGGGGCTACACCTACCAACACCTGTAAGGCCTCCGTGGAGACCGTACGACAACATGGCACACAAGCGAGCAAGACTACCCGTTGACACGACATGATTTTCAGCTTTCCTCTGGCAGTCGTGACCACGCTGGACCACACCGACGAACCATATGTTGCGCAAGCAACAAATAATCCGCGGTAAATGGTCTGCATGGAACGCCTGCTGAGGCCCCAGTCATTCCTAAGAATGCGCCGGACACATCCCACCACGCCAGTCAATTTCTCCCTCACCCGCTCGAGATGAACCAAGAAGTTCATACGCTCACGCATTGTTATCCCCAAGTATTTGACCTCAGTCGCATACTTAAGGCTAACGCCATTGGCCCTAACAGTTGGAGGTCGATTTAGCGATAACTTGCCCTTAAGCAACATCATCACAGTCTTGTCCATTGCTACTTCTACACCTACTTGTCTACTCCAGTCGCAGACAATCTGCATGGCTTCCTCCCCCCTTCTCTCCAGCTCAGCACGAGACTGGCCTTCGATAAGGACGAGCAAGTCATCCGCATATGCGCACACATTGTATGCAACCATCAGCCTCCGCAAAAGAGGATCCATCATTAGATTCCAAATAAATGGACCGCAGATGGATCCCTGCGGACAACCTCTGACCACCTCAATGCACACGGACTCGTTCACACCAGCGACGCAAGCCCGCCTGCCAGAGAAGTAGCTTTTCCATAACTCCAACTCTTGGCAGCCGACCTCGCGTAGCCTCGCTAGAACGCCTTCCCATAACAGGAAGTCGAACGCACCCTTGAAATCAATAAAGATTCCAAGGACATATCCTGCCTCTGTCCTACCGACACACGTTTTAACGTGATGCCAGGCGTCATCTACACTCCTACCACTTTTAAAGCCAAATTGCCACTCACATGTGCCCTGGCCGATCCTCTCCTGAAGCCTTTTCACCATAATCCTTTCCAGTACTTTTCCAAGCACCGGAAGCAGACTGATGCCCCTATAGGAACGAGGATTGCTCCTGATCCTATCGGGTGACTTCAGCAAAACAACGACACGAGCTATTTTCCACGCATGTGGAAAATAGCCCTCTGATACACACTTTCCATAGATTGCCACCAGGTACTCAGGAATGGCCTTCCAGATGCTTTTACACATCTCTCCGGTCACTCCGTCCACACCTGGTGACTTTCTACTTCGTGCCTGACAAATGCTCATCTCTAACTCAGTTCTGTCCAAGGGCGGAGGGGTATCCACCCCCTGAAAAGGAAGATGGATAGGACCCTCAGCCCTTGGAAAGAACTCGCCCAGCAGAACGCGTATGCATGCCCCCCATGATGGCAATATTTCATTACCAACACGAAGGCCAGACACATCGGTCCGCTGGCTCCTTCCTCTACAGAGCTTGTAGACTCCTCCCCATGGGTCGTCTTTGTTGTCCCGTACGTATCTTCTCCAATCATCCTCCTTCACCTTCACGATACGGTCCTTATAGGCACGTAGCTGTGTCGCGTAGTTTGCCGCACGCAGTAGTACATCATCTGCATTGGTCCGCCTGGCTCTCTGGAATCTCTTCCTGAGCTGCCGGACGGTCCTCCGCATTTCTGTAAGCTCCCGCGTCCACCATTTAACCCTTCCGGGGATTGTCCTAGAACATCTCCCAAGAAGGGCGTCATTGGTGTTGATTGTCCAGTCGTTCAGCTTGCCTATCTGTCCATCTATAGTCAGACCCCTGAAATCCCCAATGGGGACCTCAGAGGCCGCCTCCCTAATGCACGTGCCGTAGTAATCCCAATTAATTGGGAGTCTACGCCACCGCACCACATCGGAAACCACCTCGGGGACTGGCGAGTATGAGAGCACAATCCGAATTGGATTGTGATCACTCACCCCCCAATTGTCCACAACGTCCCAGTCACAGCGAAAACGCCGCAGTACTATGTCATTAACGGCTGTTACATCAATATCACTCACACCATTAGGTCCGGAAAACGTATACAGATTCGAGGGCTGGTTTAGCGTACTAACACCCCGATTAACCATCCAGTCACTCAGCATCTCACCCCTATAATGGTTCTGATATCCAGGCGAATGCCGGGATACCTTACTGAACCACATGGGAGATGATGCGTTCGCGTCCATACCTAGGATAATCGGGTTGCTACTCGCTAGTAGTAGCACCGAATCCATATACGTGATGTACGGTTCTAATGGTCTGCTGAACTGACAGTATATGCTTGCCAGGAAGATTTTTCCAAATCCTCCCTCAACTAAGACACATACTCCCAGTTCATCAGCAGAAACAACCATGCATTCCACACTCGGATCGTTGACAATCACAGCAGATTTAGCCCCAGAACTAGGAAATACCCGCATAAATGTGGGTAAACCCCTTACACAACCATTGGTTGCGTAAGGCTCCTGAACCAAGGCAAATCCACTGTGAGTGGCAACCATCATCTCACCTAACTCACACATACCAGAATAAGAGCCCTGACAATTGAGTTGTATAATTGTCGAAGTCATTTTAATGTCTGGCGTTCGCACGTGCAACCAAGACGCAATACGTAGGGCAAGCCTCTGACATCATTAGATGATCAGAGGACAGTCCTTTAAACGCACAGTTACGACAATGGAGTGGGTTTGGACACACCATTGCCATATGCCCCTGTTGCCCGCAACGACGACAGACCCTAGCGCCAACGCGACAGTCCTTCACTTTATGGTCAAAACTCATACACTGGAAGCATCCCGCTACTGGATCAAGCTGACGAACATAGAAACTGAACCACTTTATGTAACAGCGCCCAGAGTTCAGAAGGGCCTGCATAGCAATGCTAGTGCCCTCCAAAACTACATTCACTGCTTCGCGAGTGTCAGTTGTCCACGGACGCGAAATGAGCTTAACGCTCCGCTTGAAGGTCTCTCGGGTCATCAATTCCTTCATGTTCAGCTCGTACAGTTCACCCATAAACTCGTCAGGGGTGATCTGGGAGTGAACCCCCCGGACCATGACCTTCGGACCTAGCTTCCCGTTTACGGTGACCTCAAGTCCTACCTCCGCGAACTTACTGTTATTAACTAGCTTGGTTCTTTCAGCGACTGAAGGCGTCCGTATGACCGCCCCACCACTCCGAATGGGTTTTACGTCATGAACACGTACTCCCAATGCTGGTCCAACCTGCTCAACAACTCTAGATGCTACCTCCTTCGGTGTAGCAGCAGTTTTGCTACGTACAACCACCGACCAAGTCTCCACCGGAGCCGGGACGGGGCAAGCAGCTGTCTTAGCGGCATTACAGGGGGAACAGCAATTGGCGCCGGAACAATCGGTGCACCACCCGCAGTCTGAAGGACGTCCAAACGTCCCCTCAATCGTTCGTTCTGAATGAGCAAGTTCATTAACAACACCTCATACTTACTGGTAATAGCAGCTATCCTTCGGACGTCACCAGCCTTTAACCCAGTGTCAATTAAAGCCTCCAAGAGGTCCGCTGAGACTTCTTTGAGTTCCGCAACAGGGGAGCTCGCCTTGGCGGTGTATCCCTCTGGCGGGCTCTTTCCATCAACAGCTTTGACACTGGCCTCTTGCGTCTTCTGTGACCCCCTAAGGTTACCCGTGCTACCAGCTACCTTCCGTCTACCTTCTGCCAACGTATGCGAGTCGGGCCGTTCGAGAAGGTCAGCTTCAGAAGAAGCCCTTGCGGCAAGGGGTGAACTCGGTTTGAACCGCTTTTCCACCCCTTTGACCTTATCCGCATCGCCCCGAACCGCTTCGCCCGCAGTCACCACCGTCACTTCGTCGTCAGTCTCCGAGTCCGAGTTCCGTACGATCTTCCGTGTCCTCGGTACCTCGTCAGTCACCTTCCCGTCCGTATCCGTCCCTTCGCCATTAAGGCCACTCGACCTCTTCCTCGCCGTGCCCTTTTTGGGCGGCATACCCACTAAAATTTAAAACTAAAAATTCACAAGTACTTACGAGTATCCTGGAAAGTCAACGTCGCCACCTGTTGGCCGATGTACGAAACGGCAGTAGCCAAGTCGCAAACCGTACCGACACTACTTACCGACACAAATAAATACTTTAATGCTACGTCTATTCGTCACTAGAGGGTTTCTACAAACGTGCTTAACCTCACTTCTGGCCGGAGAAAGTGAGACACCAATTTAACAATGTTCAGCGGAGCACCCTAAACAACAACACTTCACTGTATCTTAAAGTCTCTATATTTACAATATCAAACACTATGAAAGTCACTGTCTTATTACTTCACTATTCACAATTCAATATTTACCGCACTGCGTAAACACGTCCGAACAATTCAATTGTCAAACACCGAATGAATATTAATGTACAATACGATTTCTTGTGACCGCTATAAAAACATTAGTTAATAACCATTTTGACCAATCCTACCATATTTGAAAGTTATTTCTTTTTAGCTGTCCACCAGATTTACCAATTTGAACACGTACTGTGTGTGTGTTTATTATAATATCAAAAGCCACGTGTTGAATTGTGAGTTGGCTAAAATTTATTATCACACCTTTAGGCTAGAATTTGCACTCGAATTTTGAGGGATGGTTTAACTTAAATAGCATCGCATAAATATTGTATGCACAAATACTTCTTCTTAAGAAAGCACATTTTCCTGAAAAAGTACCATTTCCACAAATGTACCGTACATTTTAATATGAAAGGAAACTTACTTATAAAGTAAATTTTTTAAAAATGTAATTTTCTAAAAAGTACCTTCTCTTACAAAAGTGCATTTTCTTGAAAAAATATTTTTTATAAAAAAAACTTATTAAATATATATATTGTCTAAAAAAAAAAAAAATTTTTTTTTTTAATGTTCATTTTGTAAAAAAAGAAGCTTATCTTTAAAGTACATTTTCTTAAAAAAAAGTAGCTTTTCTTAAAAAACTATAATTTTTAAAATAGCACCTCATTCAGAAAAGAAACTTTTCTTAGAAAAGAATATTTTTTTTTTGTTTTAAGTACCTTTTTTTAATCCATTTCGCTCCGCTGTTCTATTTTTAGAAAAGAAAAAGTCACTTTTTCAAAAAATTATTAATGTATGAAAAAGGTAGAATTTCACATAAATTTTAATACGAATGTTAAGTCTCATCTATCACCAAATAAAAATAAATATACATCCACATAACCGCCCCCTCTCCCCCGATGCTAGGGGCACATTTCTGCAACCCTTATTTTCAGACACTTTTTGCATTGATATTTAAGAATAATAAAAAAAAAAATAAAAAAATAATCATGACGAATTATTGCCAATATATGTAAATATTTTATAAAAAATGTTGCACATGTGTTACACGCACATGCTTGACCCCACATATGTGTAAACTTGAAAAGACGCTTCTTCATTATATTCCTGTTTTATCGACCAGATTTTAGTGACCAGATTTTTGAATTCAGTGGGCCCTAATCACCCTAAAAAAAATACCTTTTTCCAAATAATAATAATAAAACTGAATCTCGCAGCGAAAGTAAAAAGTACATTTTTCTTAAAAAAGTGAATTTTCTTAAAAAGTTCCTCTTCTTAAGACAAGTACCTACCTTTTCTTAAAATGGCACTTTTTCTTAACAGAGTACCTTTTCGTAAAAAACTATATTTTCTTAAAAAGGAAATTTTCTTAAAAATTTTCCTTATATAAAAAAGTACCTTATTTTAAAAGTATATTTTCTTAAAAAATACCTTTTCTTAAAAAGTACCTCCTCTTAAAAAAATTACCTTTTCTTAAAGTGACACATTTTTTAATTGCTGTACTCTTGACAGAGCATAGCGACATAACATGCATATTATATCTATAATATTAATAGGCTGGGAGATTTCTTGTGACTGATGTTTTGTTCTACCGTTTTATCCCGATTTTGACCAAACGTATATTATTTGAAAGGTATTTCTTTTTAGCCGTTTTGCAGATTTACAGATTTTTTTAATTTTTTCCATTATTTTGAGTAAATTGCATTTAAAGTTGCCACTAACACATACGTAAGATTATACATATGCTATGTGTGTTTTATTAAATTTGTTAATGTGATTGTTAATGAGTTTGTTATCTTCATTCACAATAATAATAAACCATAAAAGTGTTGGTTTGTGAATTGGCTAAGTTGAAAAATAAAGCTGCCTAGAAATTGTACTAGAATTTCGAGCGCTGGAATCTGCTAGTAATATAAAAAATACTATTGTCTGTATGCCATAAAAAAATATTATTTAAAGAAATATGAATCTTAATTTCGACTACCTGGTCAATATTATATAGACTCTTAGGTGTTCTCCATTCTTGTCTACTATTTGCCTGTGTGATGCTTCATTCAAAGTTGCTCCAACAAGTGGTTTCAGTTGATCCGATCAAGTTGTCGGTGAACTTCCTCTTTATCTAGATCGTTCTACTTACGTTAACGAACAATCGCTCCATAGTGCCGTTTCTTCTAGCAATGTGTCCGAAGTATTTTAAATATGACCAGTTGCCTTTTGCATTTATTATTTATTTTATTATAGTTGTAATTAAAACTAGCAGATTCCAGCCCTCGAAATTCGAATGCAAATTCTTGGAAATTTTATTTTTTTCATTTAATAAAGACCCTAAAGTATGCTAATCAATTTTAGCCAATTCACAATTCAACACTTTTTATTGTGGCTTTTTGTAAACACATTAACAAATTTAATAAACACACATACAGCATTGTATAATTTTATGTATGTGTTAGTAGCAATTTTAAATGCATATTTCTCCAAAAAAAATTTAAAAATGTAAAAATCTGTACATCTGGTGGACAGCTAAAAAGAAATATCTTTCAAATGAGGGACGTATGGTCAAAATGGGATTAAAACTGACAAACTAACATCGGTCACAAAAAATCGCCTTGCCTATTAATATTATAGATTATCTGCTAATATTACTTACGGGCAACAGCAACGCATGCGTTCAGCTCTCTTTTATATTTAACTATTCCAGGAACCCTTAGAATTCTTCTCTATACCCACAATTCATAGCTTTAAATTCTTCTTCTGTCTGCCATGTTTCGTCAAACTATGTGGTGATTGGGAATATTAAGGCATCAAATAGAAGGTCGAAATAGGGCTTGGTTCTTCCACTTGATGTGGAACCCAGGCTACAGCGATCAAAGAAATCTCTAAGAAAAAAACACACCAAAAGGTTAAGGTTTTCTATAAAAAATTACACGGAGTAAATTCAATTTTACTTTCCTTTTAATTTTTCCAACAAAAAAATTGAGGCTTTACAATTTAAGTTATTCAATTTACAAAACGTCGCGGCAGCTCTGTTTGATCTTTGATCGTTGACGATATTTTAACGAGTGAAGGTAATCGGTGTGGTTTATCCCGCGTTCATCCCAAAAAACTGACATACTTACCTTGGTCAATTGAGAGCAAACGCGGCATCCATCTTGCAGACAGCTTTCTTAAACCCAACTGATCATTTAAAATCGAAACCACACTGCCATATGAAATGCCTATGGCATAAACAATCTCATGCACTTTTACTCTTCGATCGGCCAACATCAAGTGGTACTTGATGGGAGCAGTGTTGCAGTCCATATAATTATGAGGGAAGTTCGAAAAGTCTCGGAATTATTGATCCGCCCTCGTATTATGCCTTGTCGTGCTTCGTTTCAACTTACCGAGACTTATTAAGTTGCATGTTTCCATAATCAGTTTTTCCTACGAAGTTTGTATTGCACAATTAAAATATTTTATTTTATTTATTTAATATTTTTTTTTTATATCAATGCTTGCTGATATAGCTGCCCTTAAGAAAACATGGATTTACTAAATTTAATTCGGCAATACTTAACAATTAACCTTGAGTTTAGAATATCATTTGGCAATTTTTGTATTTTAGCGATTTTTGATTTTGGCGATTTTTGATTTTGCCGATTTGGCGGTTTTGTTTTTCGTGATTTTCGGTTTTGACGATTTTTGATTTTTGGCGGGTTTTGAATTTGGTACTTCCGCCCATATTTTCTTCAACTACTCACATTGTTAATTAATGTACTTGTCAAAAGTTTCAAGACCGTCGCTTTCATAGTACTTCAGATTTTTTTGTATAGGAGGTGCCACGTCCAATAATCCTGTCTCGCCCATTGTTTCTGAATGCTCAAATTAATATCCAATGGACTCGTACAAAGTGTCAATGCTTTCTCTTTTGTAATACTCCAGTTATATGATATTAAAAATTCACCTTGTATGGGAGGTGCCACGCCCATTAAAAATCTCAAAAATATGTATAGCCTACAGTTCCTTTCAAATACACAAGCAAACAAACAAACAAGCATACATATTTCCGCTTTTATGTAACCCGGTATGCTTCGCTACCCCTTCCCCACCGCATCGTAATGAAAGGACTCACGCAAAGTCTCAAGGCTCTCACTATTACAGTACTCCAGATATATGACATTTAATATTTATTTTGTGTGGAGGGTGCCATGACTCTTTGTCCGATCCCGCCCATTTTTTTTTTCTGACTACACACGTTAATTATAGGTGACCTAAGGTGACCTATTTGCAAAGCTGTCTCTGTCATAGTACTCGAGATATATGATATTGAGTAATTACTTTGTATGGGAGGCGCCACGCCCACTAAAAATATTTAAAAAAAATATAGCCTATAGCATTTCCCATATCTGCAGTGAGACCCTGTGAAAATTTCAAGATGATGATCAGATGAGTAGTTACGGAGATTACCTCCTACAAATAAACAAACAGACCGCGGAAAATATAACATTTCATAAAAATTCAAATAAATGTCAAACAAAAAGGAAGGCTTAAAAACTAACGCGCCCTCTGGATTTCAAATTCCATTCCAATTGGACAAGTATCTTCTAACAACGGGAACTCTTTAATGCTCACTTAAACAGACGGCAATTCGTTTTTATTAGGTTACATTCCGGTCTTTAAACAATTTAAATAATTTTCTTGTAGATGATCTGACTACGGAAACACGTCTGCGGATTTCTGAAGACCAGTCGCCATCGTAGCTTGTTAATGACACCAAATAAGTAAAGCTTTTGACAACACCAAATCCAGCTAAAGTTGTTATTTCGGGAATTTTGTTGTTAACTCGAACTGTAACCATGATTTAATTATCAGCCTATTATTTAAAGAGCATAAGAATTGCTATACCTTCATCCCACTCCCATCCATTACCTTGGGCTTTATTATCCCTGTCAAATATCAGGCTTGGTTACAAACGGGTCCGATATTATATCGTTGCCTTTTACTGCCGCAGTATTATGTTTGCATAGTTCGTGTATAATCCTCACTAGATGTTGTGGTAAAAAATTACCTTCTATTACTTCTTAACAAGTAAATTCTCTAAAAAAAAACATATTTTCTTAAAAATTTACATTTTCTTAAAAAAAAAAGTATCTTTTCTTAAAAAAGTACCTTTTGATTAAGAAATACCTTTTTTAAAACAGTACATTTTCTCTAAAAAGTACCTTTTTTCAAAAAGTACCTTTCCATAAAAAAATTCATTTTAAAAAAGTATCTTTTCTAAAAAGTAAATTTTCTTAAAAGTAAATTTCCTAAAAAATAACCTTCCTAAAAAAAGTACCTTTACTTAAAAAAAAAGTATATTTTCATAAAAAAAAATACCTTTTTCTTACAAAGTCATATTTCTAAAAATCATATTTTCTTAAAAATTAAATTGTCTTAAAAAGTACCTTTTGTTCAAAATTAACCCTCTCTTAAAAAGTAACTTTTCTTATAATAGTACCCTTTTTTAAAAAAGTACCTTTTTCTTAAAAAAGCAGTTTTTCCAAAAAAAGTAGTTCTTCTTAATAACGTTTATTTTTAAATAAGTTACGTTTTCACACAAAAATTCTTTTCATAAAAAAAAACTTTTCTTGAAAGAGTACAATTTCTTAAAATGGCAGCTTCCCTTAAAAAAGTAAATTTTCTGCAAAAAGCGACTTTTTGTTTAAAAAAAGTCCCTTTTCTTAAACAACTACCTTTTCGCAAAATGGTAGCTTTTTCTTTAAAAAGTAACTTTCATTAAAAAGTACCTCTCTAAAAAAGCACCTTTTTTAAAAAGTACCCTTTCATAAAATTGCAACTTCTTTAAAAAAAATTTAACTTCTTAAAAAATTCTCTTTTCTTAAAAGAACCATTTCTTTAAAAATCACTTTTTAACGAGGTCTTCTGCTTAAAAAAAAAAACTTTTCTTAAAAAGGTACCTCTTCTATAAATTACACATTTCATACAAAGTACATATTATTACAAAGTTCCTTTTGTTCAAAATGTACATTTTCTTAAAAAAGTAGCTTTTCTAAAAAAAGTACCTTTACATAAAAAAGCACGTTTTTCTTAAGACGCATATTTTCTTAAAAAATTTGTTTTTCTTAAAAAGCAATTTTTCTTAAAAACTAATTTTTTTTAAAAAGTACTTTTTTAATAAAGTACCTTTTGAGAAGAAATTACCTTTTAAAAAAGGATACGTTTCACAAAGACATTTTTTAAAGAAAAAATTTTTTTTAAAGAAAAGCAACTTTTATAAAAATTGCAGTTTCTCTTAAAAAGTAAATTTTCTTAAAAGAGTACCTTTTCCTACAAAGGTACCTTTACGTAAAAAAGTGCCTTTTTATAAAAACACATATTCTTAATAAAGTAAGTTTGTTTTAGTTCCATTCTAAAAAGTATCTATTCCCACAAACGTGCCTTTATCCATGTACCATTTCTGAAAATAGTACATTTTCTTAAAAAAAAAGTACTTACAAGTTTTCAAACGATTCATTTACAATGTAAATTTCACATCACTAAAATTATTATATCTCAAAGAATTCTTTTTAATGAATGAATTTTTTAATGAATTTTTCATTGCAATTCAGTAAATATTATTTTCATAAAATTAAATTATTATTATTTTCAGCAAATAAATAAAAATATTTGTAACATCTGTCTATAATATTATAAATATCACATATAACTACCAAAAATTTTTGACTTTTTGTTATACCGATCTACTCAGAATCACTTTCCGCGTCGATTTCGCGATGTCCGTCCGTCTGTCCGTCTGACCGTCTCTCCGTCTGTGTGTGAATCTTGTTATCAAACTACAGGCAGAAAATATGAATATATTTTTATGAAATTTGGTATGTAAGCTTTAGTCGACCACAAGATGAACGCTATTGAAATTGACGAAATTTGATCCATGTTCCGACCTAGTACCCATACAAATGACCCCTATGAAATCGACATAAATTGCCATAAGATCCAAATTATCATATAGATCTCATTGAAATTGGGTTTGTATGTGTTTATTATATCCGTTGATCAGTAGTCCAATAATAATACCTACAGGACAATTCTTAATCATAGGTCCCATATAGAGTTTCTTCCCGATCTTCACTTAAATCTATCAAAAAACAAAAATATTAAACAGATTTTTCTCAATATTGGTTTTTAATATATTTTTTCAAAATATAAGTGACTTTACCAAATATGGTCAAGATCGGTCCATTTTTCGACATAGTCCCTATATAAATATAGCACCCGATATGAACTTATTCATATCTGTAGCCAAAAAAAATAATAACAATACCACTCAAATTTGGTTTATGCTTATTTTCTATATCGAAATTGTTGAACCGAAGAGATAAGGTCTCTAATCCATGGTATAGGCCCTATAGGGTATCATATAGTCGGTCTATACCGACTATAATTTTCTTACTTGTTTAATATACTACAGTGTTTTTTCCCCCTATTATAAGTGATATCATTTATTTTACGAAATAATTAAGATTATTTTTTCATAAAATTAAAAAAAATTTTAATTATATTCATGAATATTTCCATAAAATTAATGAATTGTTTCATTATATTACTGATAGCTTTTGTAACTTATATAGTTTAAGTTTCAAACATTTTTTAAGAAATACTATAAATGTAAGAAAAGCTTTACTTAATTCAGTAAAAAATTTCATGCAATCGATGAGAACCTAATTCAATGGACATTTTTTCTCCTACGGACTAGCGTCGCATATATTGAATTAGAGCTCTAATTATTCCTTAATTTTTGTTCTTCATCAATTGTTATAAACGTCATTTTGCAACGGGTACCTTAGGCGACTTACAAATATTTAGTAATTGCAGGTACTGCGGCCCTCAGAAGTCTGTAATTCAAACTGTAGTTTAAATTGTTTTCGAACGCCCGACTTTTCGAACCAATGAACTATTTGAATTCGTTTCGTTTTATCGGGCTCCTTCAAAATTTAAAAAATTATCATATTAGCCCACGTATGTGGCTATGTTGCTCAGTTTTATGTCGTTCTTCTTTATGCATTTACACGAAAAGTAATGTACTCATCATCATAGCAGGCAGTAGCACTGCTAGTAGAAGTAGTTAACAAGCGTCAAAGAAGTTGCCATTGAATAAGATGACAAAATGCTGTTGTCAACGCCTACGTGGTGTCTTTAGTTATATTTAAAGGTAACTTGCAATAAAACTTTGCTCGAAAAGTATTCCAAATAAAACAAAAACAAAAATAGTAATAAAAAATTCTAATTCTACATATGTGATAAGATAAATAAATTTTTTTTTTAAGTGCTTTGAAATTAAAAAAATAATGTTAAAAATGTGTGACAATCCGTAGGATTTACTTGTGGTGCTTCATTTTACATTAATCTAGGTATGAATTTAACACATGACTTTCAGAAAGAAAAACACCAACAGATTCATTTTAAAAATTTCTCAATATTTTCTTTACTTCCGTATTAAATTAGTTTATTAATAACTTGCAACTTCCCATTTTTAAATGTATTATTTTGTTTATGACATGTATTTTACCAATAACTTTCTAAATAATTACAAAATTTTAAAACAATGTAAGGAATTTCATCTATTGCAGTAAATGTCAGCATCATGTTGTACCAAACCTTCTGAAACAAAAATCGAAAAACCCTGAAAATACAGTCATGGATACGTAATGTAACGTGGCCAATGTGTTTTTAATTAACACTAGCTGTAACACAATCCGCTTCGCTGCACCCATCGTAATGATTTTTGTTTTTAGCGATTTTTGATTTTGGCGTTTTTTGATTTTTGATTTTGGCGATTTTCGTTTTTTGCTATTTTTGTAATTGACGAATTTCGGTATTGGCAATTTTTGATTTTGGCGATTTTTGATTTAGTAGATTTTTGATTTTGGCGATTTTTTGTTCAAAATTTTCGGTTTTGGCGATTTTTGTTTTTTTTTATTATTTTCGTTATTTTTGTTTTTTGCGATTATTGATTTTGGCGATTTTTGATTTTGACGATTTTTGTTACTGGCGTTTTTCAGTTTTGGCGATTTTTTTATTTTGATAATTCTGCCCATATTTTCTCACATTAGGAAATAATGTACTGGTAAAAAGTTTCAAGACTGTCATTTGCATAGTACTTAATTTTTTTTTTTGTATATGAGGTGCCACACCCATTGCTTCGATCCCATCCATATTTTGTCCGACTATTCACATTAATAACTCACGAACTCAGACAAAGTCCCAAGTTTTTCACTATTACAGTTCTCCAGTTACATGACATTGAATATTTACTTTGTATGGTGGATACCACGCCCGCTTGTTCGAGCCCACCAATTTTTTTTCGCTACTCCTCAACTTAGCTAAATATGTACATTTACATAGTTTCAGAACTCTTGCTGTCGTAGTACTCCAGATATATGTTAAAATTAGATGTTAAAAATGCACTTTATATGAGAGGTACCACGCCCACCTGAAAAATCCAAAAAATATAGCCTATTGTTCCTTTCGGATAAGCAGTTACTTGCTGTGAAAATTTCAAGACGATCGGTCCAGCGGTGTAGCCTAATATAAACCGCAAACAAACAAAACTCCATTTTTATATATAAGATATATCGAGCCCTAAATACGAAAATAACGTAAGCGAAATTTTTTTCAAGTATGTTTCAGTTTTGACTTTCAAAAAGATTTGAATACACCCCATAGCAAAAATATTATTAATATTATTAAGAATATACACCTATTACAATTTAAGTGTTTATAAAAATGTAAGTAATGGATTCTGTCCTAACAAAATTTGTACAGCAATGTACAAATATCATCTTATTTTAGATGAAAGGAAAACTCTGAACGATCTAAGTTTGTATTGCAATAGCTGTGCCAGGCAAAATCACAAAAAAGCCGTGTTGACCATGACAACTTTAAGAAATCATCCCAATTCATAAACTCTTTTGTTGGTGACATGGTCCCTGGCGACCTTTTTGATTTTCAAACTCTCACATGTTGTAATGTTGTATGGGTTGAATACACAAACCGTAAATGTGTTCCAAGAAAAAAGTGTGCTCAATCGATTAAAGCTGGTTTTGAAATGATATGAGCAACGGTTTACATTTTATTGAGGTTTAATGACAATTAGTACATGGATTAGTGAAAGGGCACCTACGGACCTTGTCCTATTATTAGAAGAAATCGCTAATCAGTTTTGTTGAATTTTGTATCTTTGGATGCATTTTTGGCATCCTTTGAGGGGATAAAATAATTTCTATGTGCGATTAGAAATTATTTTATCCCCTCAAAGGAATGACCAGCTTGCAGCTCACTGCTTGGCTTGAAGGCGATGTATCACTGTGCTCATATGTTCCATATACACTATACTCGCGATGTGGGCACAACTGAAAAAAAGAAGCCCATGGTTATTCCGGATCGCAGTGCTAAAAAATCCGGCGTACAATGGATCAGATGCAATGATCTAAAGGGTGATTTTTTAAGAGCTTTAGGAAACTTTTCCAAAAAAAAAACACATAAAATTCAGAAAAATGCATGAAATCTTTATTTGAATCGATAGTACGGTCCATATAATTTAATGTTTGAAGATTATTTCATGCAAATGTTGACCGTGACTGCGCCCCAAATGTTCCATTCGCTTAGTCCAATTTTGGCATACTCTTTCCAACATTTCGGCCGGTATCTCGCGAATAAATGCTTCAATGTTGTCTTCCAATGCGTCAATTGAAGCGGGATTGTCTGCATAGACATGAGCTTTAACATAGCCCCACAAAAAATAGTCTAAAGGCGTTAAATCGCACGATCTAGACGGCCAATTGACTGGTCCCGAACCTGAAATAAAATGTTCACCGAACTCGCCTCTCAATAAGTCCATTGTAGCGCGTGCTGTATGGCATGTGGCACCGTCTTGTTGAATCCACATGTCATGCAAGTCAAGCTCTTGCATTTTGGGCAAAAAAAAGTTGGATATCATCTCTCGGTAGCGCTCACCATTCACAGTTACGTTACGATTCGCATCATCTTTGAAGAAGTACGGTCCAATGATGCCACCAGCCCATAAACCGCACCAAACTGTGACTTTTTCTGGATGCATTGGTAGCTCTTCCAATCCTTCTGGCTGATGTTCACTACAAAATCGACAATTCTGCTTATTTACGTACCCATTGAGCCAAAAATGAGCTTCGTTGCTGAACACAATTTGTCGGTAAAAAAGTGGATCTTCGGCCAACTTTCCAATAGCTCATTCACCAAAAATTCTACGTTGCGGTAGGTCGTTCGGCTACAATTCTTGCACCAGCTGTATTTTGAAAGGCTTCACACCTAAATCCTTCCCCAAAATTTTCCACGTTGTTGAGTAACAGAGGCCCAATTGCTGCGAACGACGACGAATCGATAATTGATGGTCATCATTAACACTGGCCGATATAGCTGCGATATTTTCTTCAGTTCGCACTCTACGAAATTTAGTCACAATAGCCCGAATAGCCGCTTCAGTGGGTCGATTAAACTGACCATAAAATGGAGAAGCGCGCGATGAACTTTCTTAACAGAGCACGTATTTTGATAATAAAATTCAATAACTTGCAAGCGTTGTTCGTTTGTAAGACGATTCATAGTTAAATTATAGACCAAACTGAAGATGTTTGACAATTAAACAAAACACGAAACGTGCGCCAGCGGTTTAAACCAGTGTTGCCAAAAAGATAGTAGCTAAAAAATCACCCTTTACAATGCGTTAGCTGCATCCATCATCTATAATATTAATAGGCTAGGCGATTTCTTGTGACTGATGTTTTGTTATACCGTTTTATCCCGATTTTGATCAAACGTATATTATTTGAGAGGTATTTCTTTTTAGCCGTTTTGCAGATTTACAGATTTTAAATTTTTTTCCTTTATTTTGAGTAAATTTCATATTAAGTTGCTACTAACACATACATAAAACAAGTAAGAAAATTATAGTCGGTCTAGACCGACTATACGATACCCTATACCATGCGTTTAGAAACCCTATCTCTTAGGCCCAACTAACTGGACATAGAAAATAAGCAAAAACCAAATTTGAGTGGGATTTTTATTAATTTTTTTGGCTGCAGATATGAAAAAGTTCATATCGGATGCTATATCTATATGGGGACTAGGTCCAAAAATGGACCGATCCTGATCATGCTTGGTAAAGTTTCTTGTATTTTGCAGAAATATACACAAACAAAATTTGAGAAGAATCAGTGCAATATTTTTGTTTTTTAATAGATTTAAGTGAAAATCGGGAAGCAGCTCTATATGGGGCCAAAGGGATCATTTTTGGACTACTCATTAGTGGATGTAATGAACGCATATAAACCCAATTTGAGTAAGATCTATATGACAATTTGGATCTTATGACAATTTATGTCGATTTCATAGGGGTAATTTGTATGGGGGCTAGGTCTGAACATGGACCGATTCTCACCAATTTCAATAGCGTTCATCCCATGGCTGATAAAAGCTTATATACCAAATTTCATCAAAATATATTCATATTTGCGACCTGCAGTTTGATTACAAGGTTTACATGGACACACAGACGGACGGACGGACGGACGGACGGACGGACATTGTTAAATCAACTCAGAAAGTGATTCTGATTCGATCGGTATAATTAAAGATGGGTCTAGGTCAAATATTTTTGGTTGTTACAAACAGCAGCACAAAGTCATTATACCCAAACCACATAGTGGTATAGGGTATAATTATACAATGCTATGTATGTGTTTATTAAATTTGTTAATGTGTTTGTAATACAAATGAGTTTGTTTTTTGTGTTGATTTGTGAATTGGCTACAATTGATTAGCATACTTTTAGGGTTTTTATTTAATGAAAAAATAAAATTTCCTAGAATTTGCGCTCGAATTGCGAGGGCTGGAATCCGGTAGTATATAATGAAATTGAGCCAGTAAAAAACCGATAAGCAACGTTAATTTTTGCAATCGCTCATGACACTGCCACAGCACTGCCTAATATTGAAGAACGAGCCACCAATGGACGTATAACGATTCGAACCGCTATGGAAAGCATTCAATGTAAGGTAAAATAAAATAATTTTTAAACACACAAAAGCGGAAAAACTATAAATTTTTTTTTTTGCCTCTTAGGTGGTAGCAAGAAAGGCAGCAGCAGCTGCAACTTCTTTAGCCCCTCGATCAAATCAGTGTGATTTATTTCATTTAATTATGTATTTTAAAATTAAGTAAAACCGAAATTGTCAAGCAAAACATTTCTTGTGTCTTTCTATTACTTTATAAAATCTAAAATTAAAAATCGAGACCATCAAAACACACCCCATCCAACAAATACCATACAATTTGTTATAGGCCCTTGCGAACCTTTTTACTTGGGAGACTCGCTAATCAGAGGGTTAAATCTACTGAAATCATTTACTTACTACCTGTTCATACTATGATGCCAGTTGATTCTGTTCACAGTACAATAGAATCATTTTCTCGAAACCGGGCTGAAGTGGCTAATTAAATCACTTTCATTTTCTAATTTGGAAAATGTATTCTGATCTGCTTCTTCAAAAAAGAAAAAAAAAAATAAATTTAAAATTAAGCACGACGCGGTCTGAAGTAATTGACAAAAATAAGATTATAATTAGAAAGGGCTATTTTGATAATAGCGCGGAAAAGACTATAAGCATTGATTTAAATTCATCTACGGTACGTGGACCTCCTCCCCTTTATAACGAATACATTCCCGGAATATGAAAGACGCTTTAAACAAAACAGATGTAAGAAGTTAGAACTTTTTTATGAAGTGTGCGCAGTGAGCCCCCCATTTTTGGAAATAAAATTTCTTGAAGATTGTTCTGAATTTATCTAGGATTGTTTTACAATGTTCCAAAACGATGAGTTTCTAAAATGTAATTTGTACCGGTAAATCGAATAAAACGAATTTTAAGCTTTGCCCCCCACTTTTGGAAAATAAAAATTTGGCGGTTGTTCTAGGTTGTTCTAAAATTTGTTCCAAACTAGATATATCGCAAACCGTAACGTATTTTGTATTTTTTTTTTTTGTTTTTTTTTTGTGATTTTTGTATTTTTTTTTTTTTGTGATTTTTTTATTTTTTTATTTTTTTTATTTTGGTATATTTTGTGTTTTTTTTTTATTTCTGTGTTTTTTTGTAATAACTATATATACTAGCAGATTCCAGCCCTCGAAATTCGAGCGCAAATTCTAGGAAAAGTATGCTAATCATTTATATCCAATTCACAAATCAACACAAAAAACAAACTCATTTTTATTACAAACACATTAACAAATTTAATAAACACACACATAGCATTGTATAATTTTATTTATGTGTTAGCAGCAACTTTAAATGCAATTTACTCAAAATAAAGGAAAAAATTTAAAAATCTGTAATACGGCTAAAAAGAAATACCTTTCAAATAATATACGTTTGGTCAACATCGGGATTAAACTTTAGAACAAAACATCAGTCACAAGAAATCGCCTAGCCTATTAATATTATAGATTAAAAAAACTCCCTGCTGTAAAATTTGATTTTTGGCTCTTACGTTCTTTTAGGGTTAGGCCTCGATATATTATTTTCCATAGTAGTTCAATATTGAAAATAAGCACAATGAATTTAGTTGTAGTTAGGTGTGAAAATGTGAGAATACCTCTAAAAATTTTCTACGGAACAATAGCTTTTTGATTATTTCAAACGCTATTGCATTGTTTTCAGCAGATGCCAGAGAGACAAAAATTTCATTTATCTAATTTTTTTTTTTCTTGAAATATTTTGCTAAACTTAAAAATTTATATTCACCTTAAAAAAAACTTTTTTTTCTTATGTTTTCTACTAAAAATAACGTTCCTCTTCTAAAAAGTCTGTAAATCCTCAACACCATTCTTTCTCTTTAGTTCATATTGAGTTGCAATAATTTTTTTTAAATTGGTAATTCCAAACATTACTTCTTTCAATATTAACTTACTTCGTTTAAAACTTTTCAAAAACTTTTCATAAATCGCAGTTCTGCTAATTTTGATTCATCTGATATTTCACAATCAAAGTGTTGCAACACAAATAAATATGTGAGTACATTTTGTTAACAAGTGTGAGTGTGTTTTATATCTTAACATGATTTTTCTGTTTTCTTAGTTTACAATTTTTCCGTTTTCTTTTTATTTCTTAAATTTCTCTGAACAATCTGCATTCATCAAGCTAAGTGCTGCTTCCCTTTTGCCAAAGCTTGTTACCGTTTGCATTGGGTCTCCATCCAACTGACTCCCTGTATGCCAAGAAACACTTAATTCCTTGGCACTCACTCAGTCTTTTGTGTTGTGTTCGTGTTTCTTCTTTCATTTATTTATGTTTTACTTTTCTTTTATTTTTTTTTCTTTTTTAATTTTTGTCATCTTGTACTTTACCTTAGATGGGAGTATGTTTCTTCAAAAAAAAAAAACTAAAGAAAATCGTATGAAAGCCTTGTTTGTTTTTTATTCGTTTTGCTTGTTTAAAACGCAACATATTTAACGAACCGGAAACATGTTTTCTTTTACTATTTGTGCATCATCATTCATGGCGACATCTCGTTTTTTTTTTTTTTTTTTTTAAACAAACGACTGTTCCAACAAAAAAAGGTAAAAATCTTAAACATTTTAAGCAACTCGTTAGGGCTGCTTTCCTTTTGTTGTTGTTTTTTTGTTGCTATTGTTGTTGTTGTAGTAAATGAAGAGATGGTATTAGTGTTGCTGACATTTGTATTGCTTGTCGGACACTCGACAATACTAAGAAGAATACTTATTCAAATGAAAAACACGCGCCAAAGAGGTGTTGCATCATAATGTAATCCTAGCAGCAAAAACAACATTAACAACAACAACAACAATACATGTAATTGTCCACTGTCAAAAGGTCTGACAGAGAAATGTGTGTGTGTGTGTGTGTGCGTGTGTGTATGTAGAATAGTCACACTTAAACATGTTTCCAGCAAGTCCTTCGTTAAGATTATTTCTCGTATTTAGCTTAAACTTCAATTACGCTTATTGTTCGTAGGGCATGTCGAGATTTAGTTTAAAATATTGCAATTTATTGCAATAATTCTTTTTTATTTATAACGAAGAGAGTATAATGTTTAAGGATTTGTATTGAATTTTGAAGAGGGACTTGGACAAATTATTTTGTCTTATCAGCTTCCTTTAAACACAATTTTAAAGTAACACACAAGTTTAAAATAACTAAGATTGGGTTTTGAGATTGCTTTAAATATGGTCCAAGTAATACTGGGTGAGGTCACTGGGCAGGTAATAACCATAAAATAAGTAAGATTGTCATGGTTTTGTCGAGTGATGATATATTAAACCTAACATTAGATTACTATTAGAACTAGAGTACTCGGGCTACTCCAGTGGCTCCAAATAAAAAAAAAATAAATAAACAAATTTTACATTGCTCGACTATCGATGGCATTTTCCAGAAAATGATCCAGAATGACAACAAAAAACAAGTACGAAAATTATTATACGATACCTTCAGGTTCAATAAACCAAAATGGTCCAAAAAAAGGACTGATCCGGAGAGAACTGCAGAGAACTACAAAATAAACTTTTTTCTTGATTTAACATGCACTTAAATTCTTATTCACATATAATCATTGAACAAAACTCAGCGTTCAATATAATCAGCGTCATGTTGTTGAACGCATATTTCTGATCAGTTTGCTTTTTCTGATTGAACATGTTTTATTCACATTTAATCACTCAAATCAAAAATAAAATATGACATTCTAAATGGTTTACAGGAAAATTATTTTCAGGCAATATGCATTAAAATTAAAAGTCACGTTGGAGATTTAGTTGTGTCTTCAATTTATTTTCCTCCTCGTCATACAGTTAAATGTCAACATTACGAAGATTTTTTTAGCACACTTGGTGTACGATTTCTTGTTGGTGGAGACTTCAATGCCAAACACCCATGGTGGGGTTCCAGATTAATAAATCCGAAAGGCAGCGAACTTTATAAATGCTTAACCAAGAATAATTTCTTAGCTTTATCGACAGGTACGCCGACGTATTGGCCTACTGATCCACAAAAAATTCCAGACTTATTAGATTTTATTGTCTACAATGGTATACCTAGTTATAAATTGGAAATTAAAAGTAGTTCCGATCTGAGTTCAGATCACACACCAGTTTTAGTTAATCTTAACGTTCCAGTTAAAATGAAAACTTCTGCATACCAAATTTTGTCATCAAAAACAAATATACCCCTGTTTCAGCAATATTTGGACGAAAATGTAAATCTTAGCCTTATAACCAAATTAGAACTAGATGATGCAGTAGAATATTTCACCAACGAGATACATAAAGCTGCGCATTTCTCAACACCCATATTAGATGAATCATCGCAACAACATTTCTGCAATTTTAACACTTCTCTCGAAATTCGTCAACTCCTTAAAGAAAAAAGAAGGTTACGGAAAAGATGGCAAACAAGTAGGAACATATTTGATAAACGTTTATTCAATAAAGCTTGCAAGGACCTCAAAGCCTTGCTGGTTGAACATAAAAATGAAAAACCTCACAATTTGTTGAAAATATAAATAATTCAAAACACGAAGAACACCTCCTATGGAAAGATAATTCATGGTGTAGAACTGACAAAGCCACCTCGGGCGACTTTGCTATTCATTTAAAAAACACATTTGTGCAGTTTTCTTTTAACACAGCAACACAACAAGAAGAAGTTTTAGATTTTTTGGACTGTCCTTTGCAAATGGACCTTCCAATTAAATGTTTTACACCTAGCGATGTTAAAGCGGAAATAAAAATTTTAAATAAAAAAGGCTCCTGGATATGACCTAATTGATGCGAAAGGTGTTAGTAAATTAACGAATAAATGCGTCGTGTTTTTAACTATGATTTACAACACTATATTAAGGCTTGATCATTTTCCAGCACAGTGGAAATGTGCGGAGATCATAATGATTCCAAAACCGAACAAACCACAAAATTTGGCAACATCATTCAGACCAATTAGTTTACTAGTCATTTTCTCAAAAATATTTGATAAAATTTTCCTTCGGCGATTGTCACCGATTCTAGAATCCAGAAATATTATTCCGGAACATCAGTTTGGTTTCAGACACAATCATGGTACTCCAGAGCAGATTCATCGAATTGTCAATGTTATAACTGACGCATTAAAGAAAAAAGGTATTGTTCTGCAGTCTTCCTCGACATTCAGCAAGCTTTCGAAAGAGTCTGTCACCTGGGTTTACTCTACAAAATTAAAAAGTTTTTGCCTGCACCTTTTTATCTATTTTTTAAAAGTTATTTATCTGATAGACATTTTTATGTTAAAAACAATGATGAAAGATCAGAACTATACGAAATAAAAGCTGGAATACCCCAAGTCAGTGTACTGGGTCCAATTTTATACACTATTTATACAGCTGATATGCCGATCCTCGATAATGTTATGGTGGCTACATACGCAGTTATTGCTACAAGCGACTGCCCTGTAGAAGCATCTTCGTTTGTCCAAAATGAGATCAATGAACTTGAATATTGGTTACGAGTATTGGAATGTAAAAGTGAATTCTCAAAAATCTCAGCATACAACGTTTACATTGAGACGAGATAACTGCCCATCTATCACTATATATAGTATTTCCATTCCAACGAGTGAAAAAGTTAAATATTTAGGAATGGTTCTTGATAGGCGGCTCACCTGGAAGGCTCACATTAAAAATAAACAAGAACAACTTAAAATTAAAACCAAAAAACTTTACTGGCTTATAGGCCCAAAATCTCAGCTTAGCTTAAATAATAAATTAAGGATATATAAAATTATATTAAAACCTGTGTGGTCATACGGTATACAATTATGGGGTACTGCCAGTAATTCGTATATTGACATACTTGAAAGATTTCAATCAAAAACATTAACACTTATCACTAACGCTCCATGGTATATTACAAAGAAGGCAATCAAAAGAGATCTTTCTATATCAACAGTTAAAGACGAAATCAGAACATAAGTGAAAGATACCTGCAGAGACTAAGCAACCATGTTAATCCAGTGGCAATAGCTTTATTAGATAGCATAGGCGAGATCAAAAGGCTTAAACGCAATCATATACTAGATCTACCATTCCGTAAATAATTATTATTCAATATGTAAAAACAAATGAAAATAACACTGTAAATATTATTATATTGTAATAATTAATATTCTTGTGTATCTCACTGGAGATACACAATATCTGTGATATATCAATAAGTAATCAAATTTGCTTATTATCCTTGGATAGATTGTAAATAAAGAAATATTAATAAAAAATAAAAAAAAAAAATAAAAAAAAAAAACATTTAATCACTCAAATCAAACTTACGATGAATAAAATCAGTAACAGCTTACTGAACGCGTAGTTAGGATCAGTTCGTGTCATCTGATCGAACATTTGAACAAACGTGCGTTATGCTGGCTACACACCAGGCAACGGTTGCTTCAATGTGTTGTAGCAACAATGATACACACATATCAACGGTTGCATCAACCAACGAAAAATATCTAAACCTTTTTGATTCAAAACCTTTTTGATATTTTTTGTTGGTTGATGCAACCGTTGAAGCAACCGTTGCCTGGTGTGTGTCGCCAGCATTAGCGTTGAATAATATATGGCATTGCTTTATATGAATTTCGCGTTTAAATCAAAGCATTACATTTAGTTGGTTTAAAATTTCAATTCAAACACCTTTCAGCATAAAAACAAGTACGAGTTTTAATTAAATTCGGCTGCGCCGAGTTTTTTGATACCCTCCACCTGTGTCTTAAACTCAATATTACACTCAATGTTGAGAGCGGCTACCACTATAAAACTGTGACCGATACTGAAACATTAATTTTTAATTTTTCATTTATTTTTTGATGTGTAACCATCTTTACGCGCAGGGGGGTAAATTCCAAAAACAGCGTAACATGTGAGTCGTAAGGCAAAATATTATTGTATTGGTGAAAAAATTATGATATTATGATAACCTGTTTTAAAAATAAAAATGAAAAATAAAAAATGAAAAAAAAAAATTAAAAATAAAAAATTAAGAATGAAAAATAAAAAATGAAAAATGAAAAATTAAAAATGAAAAATGAAAAATGAAAAATGAAAAATAAAAAATAAAAAATAAGAAATAAAAAATAAAAATTAAAAAATAAAAAATTAAAAATGAAAAATTATAAATGAAAAATGAAAAATAAAAAATGAAAAAAAAAATGAAAAATAAAAAATTAAAAATTAAAAAAAATAACAAAAATGAAAAATAAAAAATGAAAAATAAAAATAAAAAATGAAAAATTAAACATTAAAAATGAAAAATAAAAAATGAAAAATTAAACATTAAAAATGAAAAATAAAAAATTAAAAATGAAAAATTCAAAATTAAAAATTAAAAATAAAAAATGAAAAACGAAAAATTAAAAATGAAAAATGAAAAATAAAAAATAAAAAAATTAAAAATAAAAAATGACATATGAAAACTAAAAAAACCAAAATGAAAAATAAAAATGATTAATAAAAAATAAATTAAAAATTAAAAATTAAAAATTAAAAATGAAAAATTAAAATTAAAAAATGGAAAACGAAAAACGAAAAATGAAAAATGAAAAATGAAAAATTGAAAATGAAAAATGAAATATGAAAAATGAAAAACGAAAAATTAAAAATAAAAAATGAAAAATGAAAAATGAAAAAGGAAAAATGAAAAATGAAAAAAAAATTAAGAATAAAAATGAAAAATAAAAAATGAAAAATGAAAAATGAAAAATGAAAAATAAAAAATGAAGAATGAAAAATAAAAAATTAAAAAAAAATAAAAAGGAAAAATGAAAAATAAAAAATAAAAAATGAATAATAAAAAATTAAACTAAAAAATTAAAAATCAAAAATGCAACATGAAAAATAAGAAATGAAAAATGAAAAACTAAAATTAAAAATGAATAATGAAAAATAAAAAATGAAAAAAAATAAAAAATGAAAAATAAAAAATTAAAATTAAAAAATAAAAATTTAAAAAAGAAAAAAGAAAAATAAAAATTTGAAAATGACAAATGAAGAAAAAAATTAAAAAAGAAAAATAAAAAATGAAAAATTAAAATTAAAAAATAAAAAAAAAATTAAAATGAAAAATGAAAGACGAAAAATGAAAAATAAAAAATAAAAAACGAAAAATTAAAAATTAACCGGTTAAAATAATAAATAATAATAAGTGATACGCCTTCCGTTTGATTTTAAGAAAGTGCTATAAAAAAATTTTAATTACTAGATGTTTACACATCTCCCCTGCGATCGGACTCACATGTTTTGATGTATAAACATCTGTGCGCGCAGGGGGTAAATTTCTATTTCACAATACAATCACAAAAACAGCGTAACACAAATCGGTGTGTGACTTATGATTCTATTGGTGAAAAATTATGATATAAAATTGTTTTTTTATGCCAATTTTTAAAAGCGTTATATATGTATGTATCACTTATATACGTTTATATTGGGATATTTTTAACGTTTTACAGCAAAGGGTTGTCGAATTAGCTGAAACAGTTTTTGCTATAAGTGATACATAGATGACGCTTTCTATTTGACATAAAAAAATCTTTAATTACTAGCTGTTTACACATCTCCCCTGTGACTCACATGATTTTTTTTTATAATGTCGATTTTTTTTTTATTAAATCGTGATAACGATAAAAACAATATGTGGCAATACTACTATGACTGCATCATTTTTTGTGGCGTTTTTGAACCGTGGATGTTGTTGTACAACTATTATGTTCAACCACAAAAATATTACAACAAACACACTTGGTTTTCTGTTTTTTTAGAGGTATCTACATATTTTTGGTCGTATCTCTGCACTATGATGCCCGATTTACCCCATTTGAAATAACAGCCTGGTGGGAATAATGGCAAATGATACTGTCGTAACTCTACCCATTTATATGGTTTGTTTTGTGAATGAGCGTGATTTTAACAGACAGACGGACATCGCTATATCGACTTGAGCTGTGATAGGGGATCAAGAATATATGTACTTCATGGGGTCGGAAATTAGTTTTTCAATGCGTTACAAACGGAAAGACAAACCTCTATATACCCTATGTCACAAAGTTGTGGAGGTTATAAAAATGGCAGTGGACGAAAATTTTGTGCTACATCAAATTTCTAAAAGTGTTGACACCTTGTCGCCATGACGCAAGGGTAGAAGTATAATATGGAGCATATCATCTGATAAAATTAAAGAGCATGGAGTCATTTTGGAGGGATATTTATAATGCATGGCATTATTAGTACCCATAATTACGTTGTAGCCCATTATGTTTTGACCATAAAAATCATATTTCTAGGTCATTTGCGCAAAAAAAGTTCCCGCCACCAAGCAAATTTCTAAAAGTCCTCAAGAAGAAAAAAAAATATTTAATTTTTTTTTTAAATTAATTTTCTTCATTTATTATAAGTACATAAATTAAAGTTGGTCAAACATTTACACTTTTACATAACTATTTGTTATATGAAATGAACTTCAAATTTAATGTGCGTGAAGATTTACATAGCGGATAAATATCCTGTACCGTTTTGATTGCTCTTTCCGCACATATGTTGCTTCGGTGCTGCCCCGGTATCGCTGATGGTTCCTGAACCCAATGTCTAAAAAAACATTCACGAGCACTCTTATATGTTAATAAAGATTTTTCTAGAGCCTCAAAATTATTTTCTTTAAAACAATGATCGGAAAACCAAATATCGTACCACGGACCACATACGAACTCACAAATGTTATATAATTTTTGGCGATATTTTGGAATAAGTATAAAGGTCAATATTGCTAAAATGGATCTCGAGTTCCATCGAGCATTGTGTATTGGTGGTATTGCTTTAAAGTTAATGTATGGAAATTTTTTATCATATCATTACGCCAATTTATGTGTTCAACTTTGATTCGTTCTTCATTCTGTTTGTAACTTTTCTTAAGATCTTCATAGTTATTTATCAGTTCGTGAACAAAATCATAACAAATATTAGGCGAGGAAGGCTTTCCTACCAAGCATTCGTCCATTATATGTCTTAATACAAGATCATGAATATGATGCTGGCAGCCAATATATTGTGGTGGAACTAGACCCATTGATACACAGTGATTCTGGAAAAGAGTTTCAACTCCATTTTTTTCCCAGTGTTTACGCTGGTCGTATCGCAGATGATCAGTTTTATTGAATTCCATAAATTGAATTTTTTCAAAACTTCTTTAATACCATTAAATAAGGTTAAGGCTTTACCATTGTCCAAAACAAGTACGGCTAATTTTATTTCTTTGCATTCATTTTTTAAAACTATCACCTGAATTTCTTTATCATCTATTTTTTTCCCATCAAAGTGAATACACCAAAATTCATTTTGCAAAGTTTCTAAATAAAAAATTTCTTGTCGTTCAGCGGATTTCATCACAGCTTTATATATACCGTCTTGGGATGGTGTTGATATATTAACTCCTGATTCTGCTAGATGCTTACAAATTTTGGCAGCTTTTTTTGTGCTCACATGTACTTGAGTTACTAGGTTAACAGCTGGATTTAAAGATTTCTTCACATTTTTTTCTCTTCCTGGAGGTGTGTAATTGTCATCATCACTGAGTCATATTCTATACCAAATTCAAAATTAGAGTCACTACTGCTATTAAGCTCATAATCTATTTCGGAACTGGTTTTTTTTCATGTCGGCATTGCTATCACTAAATTCGTGATCGTCTATTTTGGACGTTATAGTCAACATTTTATTAAAATCGCGGCTTTTTGAATGTTTTAAAAATTTTTGATAGTTTTGTATCAATTTTTTTACTTTTCTTTTTATAGATCTTAATGCAAATGCTGGCACACGATTCTTGTTACACAAACTAATTAATTCTTTCGATATAATATCGTATCTTTTTGTTTTGCACTTTTCTTCTTTAAGTAAGTAAGCATTCTTTTTAACTCGGACAAAGATTTGTCAACGATTTTTATTATCGCAAACTTATTGTTTTTACTTTCAAGTGTTTTTAATGACTTAGTCCACGTTTTTTTGAGTACTTAAAAAGCTATTTTTATTAGACATTTTATGAAGAGCGAAAAAAACGCAAACGAAATCAAAAACTTTTAAATATGATATTAGTTATATGAATTAATAACTATCATTAATTACAGGACCTCCTTCAATTTGATTTTTATTAAAAAAAATAATAATTTCAAATTTTGAAAAAAAAAATTTTTTTTTTTTTTTGTAATCTATTATGTATGATTTGCAGTCTTTATCTTTATATCCCTGCATCTTAAAAACTACTTCAATTATCGACTTTAACAATAAGCACTAATACTGTTACATTTTTGCGCTCCTGGCGTATAAAAATTAAGTTATTTTGGTCTAAGTTTAATATATAATTGTAAATAATAAAAAAGTATAAACTACAAACTTCATCGCGTTGGTGGCGGGAACTTTTTTAACGTCAGCGAAAAAGTAATGACGCAGTTTATCATATTTTTCCATGGTCTATACAGCTATGATAGGAACCTTTTGAAATTCGCGAAAAATGTAAAAAAGTTATACCCCTACTGTGTAGCATGCATTGCAAAGGATTGCCAACCATTTTCAGGGATCAATGGTTCTGGCTTTGTAAAGCTCGCAAAGTTTTTCATTAATATTGGAGCAAAGTACGGAGAAAATGTTGATATTGAAGACTTTCTTCCTAATACAACAACGCTTTCCCGCACAACACAGAAACTAGCAGAAGAGAAGAAAAAACAAATCAAAGAGGAAATAGGTGACATTGTTCAAAGTGGAGGCATATGCACGGAAATTTTTTGGAAGTTACATTGCACTACCAAAAAAATTTTAAATTATATGACATCGTTTTGGGAATGAAATCAATGTAGTTCAAGCATTCAATTGGTGACAACATTTTGAGCAAGTTGAATATTTTGTTTTGTGAGTTTGATATAAAAAATATGGAGGCAATTAAATTCGTAACAGACCGGGGATCAAACGTTGTGAAAGCCTTGAGGAATAAAATTCGTTCAAACTGTAGCAGCCATTTATTTGCAAACGTTTTGGAACATTCCTTTAAGGAAACCTTAGAGCTCACAAAACTTGTAGAGGCGTGCAAAAAATGGATAAATACTTAAAAAAAAAAGCCGACTTGCAGCACCAATTAACAACTTCATTAAAAAACGAATGTCCCTCGCGTTGGAATTCCAACTTTACTATGTTTAAGTCAATAGTAGATAATTATCAATTATAATTGATTCCGATTTACCAAGATACTCAAGGAGAAGGAAGAGAGCCAACGATTATTACTAATAAGTATTTCGACGTTTAAAGCATCAGTTGATTTATGCAGTGACTTTCAAAATATATTTAAGACATTGCAACTTTGCAGTTCTCCCTCTTTGTATTTGGTTATACTGTCAATTAAAATTCAAAATATATTTAAGACATTGCAACTTTGCAGTTCTCCCTCTTTGTATTTGGTTATACTGTCAATTAAAAAAATTAAGAATCTGTATGTAAGGATACGGATGTAGCTGCTATATTGTTATTGAAAGAAAAAATTATTGATAAAGTTGAAACAACTTGGGTTCAGATCTGAGTTTATGGCAAAAAACTGCTTTCTTTTTATATCCACCAGCTTTAAATATGCAACCAACCGAATTAAATTATATTAAAAATGTTTGCATTTAATGAAACAATTTCCATATCACCATCATCCCATTCCACTCAAGTTTTATCGAAATCTTCCCACAAATATATATTATTTCGATATTTTGTTTTACAAAAATGTAAATCTCCATAAATTTGACCTATGACCTTAAAGAGGGACAGTTTATAGTGTTTCAATTTATCCTTAATTTACAAGTTTGAGAACTTATATCAAGTAGTATAATATTTTGACAAAAGATGTTTGAAATATGAAAACACGAAAAAGATGTAGCCTAATAGTTGAAACGGTATAAAAAATCACATTATTCTTCAAATCCTCTGAAACAAAAACGCTGCCCTCGCCAAATTAATTACAGGATACCTACAATATTTGGCATTTTTAATCACGCATATTTTGTTAAGATGACCTTTATATCCAGTCATTGATTTCGGTAAATTTCTTGAAAAAAATTTTTGAAATAGTAAAATTGGAAATTTTTAAATACTGCTAAAAAATACGTGCCGCTTTGACATTAATTTAGAACGGCATAACAATAGACTAGATGCAAAATACTTTACATAAGATCATTTTGGGATCAGGCGAATTCAAAAATATTGTTGTTGTAAATTATTTCCATGTCTTTAAAAATGTAAGCTCGATTTTATTAATCAAGTGGTCTGCGGCACATTTATTGCCTGGGGAACTTGATATAACTTGGCTGTTTTTTAACCGATAATTGATTTTGTTATTTTATTAGAAAGATAATTTACTCTAGATTATGGTTTATTAATTAATTTAATTGAAACGTAATTCTTCATATCAAAATGATTGTCAAAAATGATTATATATATTTTTTTTTTTTTTTTATAATCACTTTCTGAGTCAATTTAGCGATGTCCGTCCATCCGTCTGTGTGTCCATGTAAACCTTTTAATCATTTTAATGAAATTTTGTATATGAGCTTTTATCGGCCAAAGGATGAACGCTATTGAAATAAGTGAAATTCGGTCCATGTTCAGACCAAGCCCCCATACAAATGACCCCTATGAAATCGACATAAATTGCCATAAGATCCAAATTGTCATATAGATCTTACTCAAATTGGGTTTGTATGCGTTTATTACATCCATTAATGAGTAGTCCAAAAATTATTCCTATTGGACAACTCTTAGTCATAGGCCCCATATAAGCTGCTTCCCGATCTTCACTTAAATCTATCCAAAAACATAAATATTGCACAGATTTTTCTCAAATTTGGTTTGTTTATATTTTTCAAAATATAAGTACTTTACCAAATATGGCCAGGATTGGTCAATTTTTCGACCTAGTCCCCATATAGACATAGCATCCAATATGAACTTTTTCATATCTGCAGCCAAAAAAATTAATAAAAATACCACTCAAATTTGGTTTATGCTTATTTTCTATGTCGAATTAGTTGGACCGAAGAGATAGGGTCTCTAAACCATCGTATAGGGTATCGTATAGTCGGTCTAGACCGACTATAATTTTCTTACTTGTTTATGAAATTATTTTGCTTTTATTTGGTTTCAATCATGAATAAACTCGTACGCGTTCGTTTCTGTTTTTTGGTATTTATTCTTAATCAAAATAATCGTCGTTGAACCGAAAGAACATGAATGAAACGAATGGTATGAAAACGACCGATGAATTTATATGGAGACACAACAAGAAGCACATGGTTTGATTGATTCTAAATTTAAAGCGCATATTTGTATTTGGGTATATTCTTCGCTTGAACGTATGAAAGTTTCTCCATCATCAGTTGCAGTTCTGTGGTACAAACCAAGTATGAGAAGAATATTTGCAATAATTTTGTTTTTTGATAGATTTAAGTACAGATCAGAAAGCAGCTTTGTATGGGGACAATGACTATCAAATACCCTACAACGGTTATTTTTGGAGCTACTCGTCCTGCTCGAGTAGTTTATTTGCTGTCTGAGTATCTCGAGAAGTTTAGCCTGATCCTAGACTCCACTAATATCCATAAACCAAGCTTGACTGAGATTGTCATATGGTAGCAGTAGCCTGATGATCTGCTAAACTTCATATCGAATTACAAGCAGAACTAATTCTAATTCAGAGCAATGAATATTTATTTATTTATATATTTGTAGAATTACGAATTCAACTGAAATTTTAAAATTTAAATCTTATTTATGAATGTTCGTAATAATTTTCAAAGAACATCTGTCCCTTAATTAAAACCTTAAAGCCCTAGGTATGTATATATCTGCCACAAAGTAACACACACACACTCAATCCATCATTTAGACAAGCACGTGATAATTGCTGGTAATTGGTAAATCATCACCGTGAGGAGTTTTAAAAAAATTATTGCAATAAAATATTGAAAACAAAAAGAGAAAAATTACAGAGAATTGTTCAATTAAATAATGCAATATTTTGTATGCCCTTAAAAAAATAACATTGAAAAAAATGCATATTTTTTGTTTTATTTATTATTTGCCAAATTGAAGCTAAAGGCCAACAGAAAATTTAAAGGCAATAGAATGACACTTATAATATTTTACATTCAATAAAATAGGGCTACATATATAAATACACAACAAAAAATTTTTGTTCCAACCAGCAAGTGTAAAAAGTAATTAAGCATTAGTTTTTTAGATATTACTTTAATCAACTTAAAAAAATTTCCATATTAAGTTCTACCCAGTATCGAATAGGAATTGAGAGAATTCAAATTAAAATTGACTATTTCAAATTGATCAAGAAATAAATAAAATTAATCAGGGTGAAAGTACTAGGCCATTATAATAAAACCTAAAAATGGTTTGACGTCCTCAGCACAAACCTTATTTTTATTACCTTTTATGGTTTTTCTTAATCATGATGCTCGTTTACATCGTTTTTCAGCTATAACTCAGGAATTATTGAGGATTTTTAATTTAATAAATAAATTTAAATAAAAAATAAAAAATGAAAAATTAAACATGAAACATGAAAAAAACAAAAATAAAAAATTAAAAAGTAAAAATGATATATGAAAAATGAAAAATAAAAATTAGAAAATGAGAAATGAAAAATGAAAAATGAAAAATTAAAAATTAAAAATTAAAAATTAAAAATTAAAAATTAATAATTAAAAATTAAAAATTAAAAATTAAAAATTAAAAATTAAAAATTAAAAATTAAAAATTAAAAATAAAAAATAAAAAATTAAAAATTTAAAATTAAAAATTAAAAATTTAAAATTAAAAATTAAAAATTAAAAATTAAAAATTAAAAATTAAAAATTAAAAATTAAAAATTAAAAATTAAAAATTAAATATTAAAATTTAAAAATTAAAAATTAATAATTAAAAATTAAAAATTAAAAATTAAAAAATTAAAATTAAAAATTATAAATTAAAATTAAAAATTAAAAATTAAAAATTAAAAATTAAAAATTAAAAACTAAAAATTAAAATTAAAAATTAAAAATTAAAAATTAAAAATTAAAAATTAAAAATTAAAAATTAAAAATTAAAAATTAAAAATTAAAAATTAAAAATTAAAAATTAAAAATTAAAAATTAAAAATTAAAAATTAAAAATTAAAAATTAAAAATTAAAAATTAAAAATTAAAAATTAAAAATTAAAAATTAAAAATTAAAAATTAAAAATTAAAAATTAAAAATTAAAAATTAAAAATTAAAAATTAAAAATTAAAAATTAAAAATTAAAAATTAAAAATTAAGAATTAAAAATTAAAAATTAAAAATTAAAAATTAAAAATTAAAAATTAAAAATTAAAAATTAAAAATTAAAAATTAAAAATTAAAAATTAAAAATTAAAAATTAAAAATTAAAAATTAAAAATTAAAAATTAAAAATTAAAAATTAAAAATTAAAAATTAAAAATTAAAAATTAAAAATTAAAAATTAAAAATTAAAAATTAAAAATTAAAAATTAAAAATTAAAAATTAAAAATTAAAAATTAAAAATTAGAAATTAAAAATTAAAAATTAAAATTAAAAATTAAAAATTAAAAATTAAAAATTAAAAATTAAAAATTAAAAATTAAAAATTAAAAATTAAAAATTAAAAATTAAAAATTAAAAATTAAAAATTAAAAATAAAAATTAAAAATTAAAAATTAAAAATTAAAAATTAAAAATTAAAAATTAAAAATTAAAAATTAAAAATTAAAAATTAAAAATTAAAAATTAAAAATTAAAAATTAAAAATTAAAAATCAAAAATTAAAAATCAAAAATTAAAAATTAAAAATTAAAAATTAAAAATTAAAAATTAAAAATTAAAAATTAAAAATTAAAAATTAAAAATTAAAAATTAAAAATTAAAAATTAAAAATTAAAAATTAAAAATTAAAAATTAAAAATTAAAAATTAAAAATTAAAAATTAAAAATTAAAAATTAAAAATTAAAAATTAAAAATTAAAAATTAAAAATTAAAAATTAAAAATTAAAAATTAAAAATTAAAAATTAAAAATTAAAAATTAAAAATTAAAAATTAAAAATTAAAAATTAAAAATTAAAAATTAAAAATTAAAAATTAAAAATTAAAAATTAAAAATTAAAAATTAAAAATTAAAAATTAAAAATTAAAAATTAAAAATTAAAAATTAAAAATTAAAAATTAAAAATTAAAAATTAAAAATTAAAAATTAAAAATTAAAAATTAAAAATTAAAAATTAAAAATTAAAAATTAAAAATTAAAAATTAAAAATTAAAAATTAAAAATTAAAAATTAAAAATTAAAAATTAAAAATTAAAAATTAAAAATTAAAAATTAAAAATTAAAAATTAAAAATTAAAAATTAAAAATTAAAAATTAAAAATTAAAAATTAAAAATTAAAAATTAAAAATTAAAAATTAAAAATTAAAAATTAAAAATTAAAAATTAAAAATTAAAAATTAAAAATTAAAAATTAAAAATTAAAAATTAAAAATTAAAAATTAAAAATTAAAAATTAAAAATTAAAAATTAAAAATTAAAAATTAAAAATTAAAAATTAAAAATTAAAAATTAAAAATTAAAAATTAAAAATTAAAAATTAAAAATTAAAAATTAAAAATTAAAAATTAAAAATTAAAAATTAAAAATTAAAAATTAAAAATTAAAAATTAAAAATTAAAAATTAAAAATTAAAAATTAAAAATTAAAAATTAAAAATTAAAAATTAAAAATTAAAAATTAAAAATTAAAAATTAAAAATTAAAAATTAAAAATTAAAAATTAAAAATTAAAAATTAAAAATTAAAAATTAAAAATTAAAAATTAAAAATTAAAAATTAAAAATTAAAAATTAAAAATTAAAAATTAAAAATTAAAAATTAAAAATTAAAAATTAAAAATTAAAAATTAAAAATTAAAAATTAAAAATTAAAAATTAAAAATTAAAAATTAAAAATTAAAAATTAAAAATTAAAAATTAAAAATTAAAAATTAAAAATTAAAAATTAAAAATTAAAAATTAAAAATTAAAAATTAAAAATTAAAAATTAAAAATTAAAAATTAAAAATTAAAAATTAAAAATTAAAAATTAAAAATTAAAAATTAAAAATTAAAAATTAAAAATTAAAAATTAAAAATTAAAAATTAAAAATTAAAAATTAAAAATTAAAAATTAAAAATTAAAAATTAAAAATTAAAAATTAAAAATTAAAAATTAAAAATTAAAAATTAAAAATTAAAAATTAAAAATTAAAAATTAAAAATTAAAAATTAAAAATTAAAAATTAAAAATTAAAAATTAAAAATTAAAAATTAAAAATTAAAAATTAAAAATTAAAAATTAAAAATTAAAAATTAAAAATTAAAAATTAAAAATTAAAAATTAAAAATTAAAAATTAAAAATTAAAAATTAAAAATTAAAAATTAAAAATTAAAAATTAAAAATTAAAAATTAAAAATTAAAAATTAAAAATTAAAAATTAAAAATTAAAAATTAAAAATTAAAAATTAAAAATTAAAAATTAAAAATTAAAAATTAAAAATTAAAAATTAAAAATTAAAAATTAAAAATTAAAAATTAAAAATTAAAAATTAAAAATTAAAAATTAAAAATTAAAAATTAAAAATTAAAAATTAAAAATTAAAAATTAAAAATTAAAAATTAAAAATTAAAAATTAAAAATTAAAAATTAAAAATTAAAAATTAAAAATTAAAAATTAAAAATTAAAAATTAAAAATTAAAAATTAAAAATTAAAAATTAAAAATTAAAAATTAAAAATTAAAAATTAAAAATTAAAAATTAAAAATTAAAAATTAAAAATTAAAAATTAAAAATTAAAAATTAAAAATTAAAAATTAAAAATTAAAAATTAAAAATTAAAAATTAAAAATTAAAAATTAAAAATTAAAAATTAAAAATTAAAAATTAAAAATTAAAAATTAAAAATTAAAAATTAAAAATTAAAAATTAAAAATTAAAAATTAAAAATTAAAAATTAAAAATTAAAAATTAAAAATTAAAAATTAAAAATTAAAAATTAAAAATTAAAAATTAAAAATTAAAAATTAAAAATTAAAAATTAAAAATTAAAAATTAAAAATTAAAAATTAAAAATTAAAAATTAAAAATTAAAAATTAAAAATTAAAAATTAAAAATTAAAAATTAAAAATTAAAAATTAAAAATTAAAAATTAAAAATTAAAAATTAAAAATTAAAAATTAAAAATTAAAAATTAAAAATTAAAAATTAAAAATTAAAAATTAAAAATCCAAATCAAAAATCAAAAATAAGAAATAAAAAATGAAAAATAAAAAATGAAAAACGAAAAATAAAAATTAAAAACAAAAAATTCAAAATAAAATAAAAAATTAAAAATGAAATACCAAAAACAAAAAACGAAAAATGAAAAATGAAAATTGAAAAATGAAAAATGAGAAATGATAAATGAAAAATAAAAAATGAAAAATGAGAAATAAAAATTAAAAATAAAACATTAAAAATTAAATATAAAAAATGAAAAATGAAAAACGAAAACTTAAAAATGAAAAATAAAAAATTAAAAATTAAAAATTAAAAATTATAAATTAAAAATTAAAAATTAAAAATTAAAAATTAAAAATTAAAAATTAAAAATTAAAAATTAAAAATTAAAAATTAAAAATTAAAAATTAAAAATTAAAAATTAAAAATTAAAAATTAAAAATTAAAAATTAAAAATTAAAAATTAAAAATTAAAAATTAAAAATTAAAAATTAAAAATTAAAAATTAAAAATTAAAAATTAAAAATTAAAAATTAAAAATTAAAAATTAAAAATTAAAAATTAAAAATTAAAAATTAAAAATTAAAAATTAAAAATTAAAAATTAAAAATTAAAAATTAAAAATTAAAAATTAAAAATTAAAAATTAAAAATTAAAAATTAAAAATTAAAAATTAAAAATTAAAAATTAAAAATTAAAAATTAAAAATTAAAAATTAAAAATTAAAAATTAAAAATTAAAAATTAAAAATTAAAAATTAAAAATTAAAAATTAAAAATTAAAAATTAAAAATTAAAAATTAAAAATTAAAAATTAAAAATTAAAAATTAAAAATTAAAAATTAAAAATTAAAAATTAAAAATTAAAAATTAAAAATTAAAAATTAAAAATTAAAAATTAAAAATTAAAAATTAAAAATTAAAAATTAAAAATTAAAAATTAAAAATTAAAAATTAAAAATTAAAAATTAAAAATTAAAAATTAAAAATTAAAAATTAAAAATTAAAAATTAAAAATTAAAAATTAAAAATTAAAAATTAAAAATTAAAAATTAAAAATTAAAAATTAAAAATTAAAAATTAAAAATTAAAAATTAAAAATTAAAAATTAAAAATTAAAAATTAAAAATTAAAAATTAAAAATTAAAAATTAAAAATTAAAAATTAAAAATTAAAAATTAAAAATTAAAAATTAAAAATTAAAAATTAAAAATTAAAAATTAAAAATTAAAAATTAAAAATTAAAAATTAAAAATTAAAAATTAAAAATTAAAAATTAAAAATTAAAAATTAAAAATTAAAAATTAAAAATTAAAAATTAAAAATTAAAAATTAAAAATTAAAAATTAAAAATTAAAAATTAAAAATTAAAAATTAAAAATTAAAAATTAAAAATTAAAAATTAAAAATTAAAAATTAAAAATTAAAAATTAAAAATTAAAAATTAAAAATTAAAAATTAAAAATTAAAAATTAAAAATTAAAAATTAAAAATTAAAAATTAAAAATTAAAAATTAAAAATTAAAAATTAAAAATTAAAAATTAAAAATTAAAAATTAAAAATTAAAAATTAAAAATTAAAAATTAAAAATTAAAAATTAAAAATTAAAAATTAAAAATTAAAAATTAAAAATTAAAAATTAAAAATTAAAAATTAAAAATTAAAAATTAAAAATTAAAAATTAAAAATTAAAAATTAAAAATTAAAAATTAAAAATTAAAAATTAAAAATTAAAAATTAAAAATTAAAAATTAAAAATTAAAAATTAAAAATTAAAAATTAAAAATTAAAAATTAAAAATTAAAAATTAAAAATTAAAAATTAAAAATTAAAAATTAAAAATTAAAAATTAAAAATTAAAAATTAAAAATTAAAAATTAAAAATTAAAAATTAAAAATTAAAAATTAAAAATTAAAAATTAAAAATTAAAAATTAAAAATTAAAAATTAAAAATTAAAAATTAAAAATTAAAAATTAAAAATTAAAAATTAAAAATTAAAAATTAAAAATTAAAAATTAAAAATTAAAAATTAAAAATTAAAAATTAAAAATTAAAAATTAAAAATTAAAAATTAAAAATTAAAAATTTAAAATTAAAAATTAAAAATTAAAAATTAAAAATTAAAAATTAAAAATTAAAAATTAAAAATTAAAAATTAAAAATTAAAAATTAAAAATTAAAAATTAAAAATTAAAAATTAAAAATTAAAAATTAAAAATTAAAAATTAAAAATTAAAAATTAAAAATTAAAAATTAAAAATTAAAAATTAAAAATTAAAAATTAAAAATTAAAAATTAAAAATTAAAAATTAAAAATTAAAAATTAAAAATTAAAAATTAAAAATTAAAAATTAAAAATTAAAAATTAAAAATTAAAAATTAAAAATTAAAAATTAAAAATTAAAAATTAAAAATTAAAAATTAAAAATTAAAAATTAAAAATTAAAAATTAAAAATTAAAAATTAAAAATTAAAAATTAAAAATTAAAAATTAAAAATTAAAAATTAAAAATTAAAAATTAAAAATTAAAAATTAAAAATTAAAAATTAAAAATTAAAAATTAAAAATTAAAAATTAAAAATTAAAAATTAAAAATTAAAAATTAAAAATTAAAAATTAAAAATTAAAAATTAAAAATTAAAAATTAAAAATTAAAAATTAAAAATTAAAAATTAAAAATTAAAAATTAAAAATTAAAAATTAAAAATTAAAAATTAAAAATTAAAAATTAAAAATTAAAAATTAAAAATTAAAAATTAAAAATTAAAAATTAAAAATTAAAAATTAAAAATTAAAAATTAAAAATTAAAAATTAAAAATTAAAAATTAAAAATTAAAAATTAAAAATTAAAAATTAAAAATTAAAAATTAAAAATTAAAAATTAAAAATTAAAAATCCAAATCAAAAATCAAAAATAAGAAATAAAAAATGAAAAATAAAAAATGAAAAACGAAAAATAAAAATTAAAAACAAAAAATTCAAAATAAAATAAAAAATTAAAAATGAAATACCAAAAACAAAAAACGAAAAATGAAAAATGAAAATTGAAAAATGAAAAATGAGAAATGATAAATGAAAAATAAAAAATGAAAAATGAGAAATAAAAATTAAAAATAAAACATTAAAAATTAAATATAAAAAATGAAAAATGAAAAACGAAAACTTAAAAATGAAAAATAAAAAATTAAAAATTAAAAATTAAAAATTATAAATTAAAAATTAAAAATTAAAAATTAAAAATTAAAAATTAAAAATTAAAAATTAAAAATTAAAAATTAAAAATTAAAAATTAAAAATTAAAAATTAAAAATTAAAAATTAAAAATTAAAAATTAAAAATTAAAAATTAAAAATTAAAAATTAAAAATTAAAAATTAAAAATTAAAAATTAAAAATTAAAAATTAAAAATTAAAAATTAAAAATTAAAAATTAAAAATTAAAAATTAAAAATTAAAAATTAAAAATTAAAAATTAAAAATTAAAAATTAAAAATTAAAAATTAAAAATTAAAAATTAAAAATTAAAAATTAAAAATTAAAAATTAAAAATTAAAAATTAAAAATTAAAAATTAAAAATTAAAAATTAAAAATTAAAAATTAAAAATTAAAAATTAAAAATTAAAAATTAAAAATTAAAAATTAAAAATTAAAAATTAAAAATTAAAAATTAAAAATTAAAAATTAAAAATTAAAAATTAAAAATTAAAAATTAAAAATTAAAAATTAAAAATTAAAAATTAAAAATTAAAAATTAAAAATTAAAAATTAAAAATTAAAAATTAAAAATTAAAAATTAAAAATTAAAAATTAAAAATTAAAAATTAAAAATTAAAAATTAAAAATTAAAAATTAAAAATTAAAAATTAAAAATTAAAAATTAAAAATTAAAAATTAAAAATTAAAAATTAAAAATTAAAAATTAAAAATTAAAAATTAAAAATTAAAAATTAAAAATTAAAAATTAAAAATTAAAAATTAAAAATTAAAAATTAAAAATTAAAAATTAAAAATTAAAAATTAAAAATTAAAAATTAAAAATTAAAAATTAAAAATTAAAAATTAAAAATTAAAAATTAAAAATTAAAAATTAAAAATTAAAAATTAAAAATTAAAAATTAAAAATTAAAAATTAAAAATTAAAAATTAAAAATTAAAAATTAAAAATTAAAAATTAAAAATTAAAAATTAAAAATTAAAAATTAAAAATTAAAAATTAAAAATTAAAAATTAAAAATTAAAAATTAAAAATTAAAAATTAAAAATTAAAAATTAAAAATTAAAAATTAAAAATTAAAAATTAAAAATTAAAAATTAAAAATTAAAAATTAAAAATTAAAAATTAAAAATTAAAAATTAAAAATTAAAAATTAAAAATTAAAAATTAAAAATTAAAAATTAAAAATTAAAAATTAAAAATTAAAAATTAAAAATTAAAAATTAAAAATTAAAAATTAAAAATTAAAAATTAAAAATTAAAAATTAAAAATTAAAAATTAAAAATTAAAAATTAAAAATTAAAAATTAAAAATTAAAAATTAAAAATTAAAAATTAAAAATTAAAAATTAAAAATTAAAAATTAAAAATTAAAAATTAAAAAATTAAAAATTAAAAATTAAAAATTAAAAATTAAAAATTAAAAATTAAAAATTAAAAATTAAAAATTAAAAATTAAAAATTAAAAATTAAAAATAAAAAATTAAAAATTAAAAATTAAAAATTAAAAATTAAAAATTAAAAATTAAAAATTAAAAATTAAAAATTAAAAATTAAAAATTAAAAATTAAAAATTAAAAATTAAAAATTAAAAATTAAAAATTAAAAATTAAAAATTAAAAATTAAAAATTAAAAATTAAAAATTAAAAATTAAAAATTAAAAATTAAAAATTAAAAATTAAAAATTAAAAATTAAAAATTAAAAATTAAAAATTAAAAATTAAAAATTAAAAATTAAAAATTAAAAATTAAAAATTAAAAATTAAAAATTAAAAATTAAAAATTAAAAATTAAAAATTAAAAAATTAAAAATTAAAAATTAAAAATTAAAAATTAAAAATTAAAAATTAAAAATTAAAAATTTAAAATTAAAAATTTAAAATTAAAAATTAAAAATTAAAAATTAAAAATTAAAAATTAAAAATTAAAAATTAAAAATTAAAAATTAAAAATTAAAAATCCAAATCAAAAATCAAAAATAAGAAATAAAAAATGAAAAATAAAAAATGAAAAACGAAAAATAAAAATTAAAAACAAAAAATTCAAAATAAAATAAAAAATTAAAAATGAAATACCAAAAACAAAAAACGAAAAATGAAAAATGAAAATTGAAAAATGAAAAATGAGAAATGATAAATGAAAAATAAAAAATGAAAAATGAGAAATAAAAATTAAAAATAAAACATTAAAAATTAAATATAAAAAATGAAAAATGAAAAACGAAAACTTAAAAATGAAAAATAAAAAATTAAAAATTAAAAATTAAAAATTATAAATTAAAAATTAAAAATTAAAAATTAAAAATTAAAAATTAAAAATTAAAAATTAAAAATTAAAAATTAAAAATTAAAAATTAAAAATTAAAAATTAAAAATTAAAAATTAAAAATTAAAAATTAAAAATTAAAAATTAAAAATTAAAAATTAAAAATTAAAAATTAAAAATTAAAAATTAAAAATTAAAAATTAAAAATTAAAAATTAAAAATTAAAAATTAAAAAATTAAAAATTGAGAAATAAAAATTACAAAATAAAACATTAAAAAATTAATATAACAAAAATGAAAAATGAAACACGAAAACATCACCCATACCCCACCCCCTCAACCAATAACCCCAACACCACCCCAACACCAATTAAAAATAAAAAAAAAAATTAAAAATTAAAAATTTAAAAAAAAAAATTAAAAATAAAAATTAAAAATTTAAAAATTAAAAATTAAAAATAAAAAATTAAAAATTAAAAATTAAAAATTAAAAATTAAAAATTAAAAATTAAAAATTAAAAATTAAAAATTAAAAATTAAAAATTAAAATTAAAAATTAAAAATTAAAAATTAAAAATTTAAAATTAAAAAATATACATATAAAAATTAAAAATTAAAAATTAAAAATTAAAAATCCAAATCTAAAATCAAAAATAAGAAATAAAAAATAAAAAATGAAAAACGAAAAATAAAAATTAAAAACAAAAAATTCAAAATAAAATAAAAAATTAAAAATGAAATACCAAAAACAAAAAAACGAAAAATGAAAAATGAAAATTGAAAAATGAAAAATGAGAAATGATAAATGAAAAATAAAAAATGAAAAATGAGAAATAAAAATTAAAAATAAAACATTAAAAATTAAATATAAAAAATGAAAAATGAAAAACGAAAACTTAAAAATGAAAAATAAAAAATTAAAAATGAATAATAAAAAATTAAAAATGAAAAACAAAAAATTAAAATGAAAAATAAAAAATGAAAAATTAAAAATGAAAAATTAAAAATGAAAAATAAAAAATTAAAAATGAAAAATTAAAAATTTAAAAATAAAAAATAAAAAATGAAATATGAAAAATAAAAAATTAAAAATAAAAAAAGGAAAAATTAAAAATTAACATGTTGAAATAATAAATAATAAATATTTTTATATTAGCAGGCCCCTGCAGTTGATTGCTACAAGTGATACATAGATGATGCTTTCTGTTCGATTTTAAAAAAGTGCCATAAAAAATCTTTAATTAATAGATGTTTACACATCTCCACGGTGATCGGACTAATATGATTTTTTTGATAGAGCATTTCAACAATTTACAAGCGTTGCTCCCATGTAAATCTATCCATGATGAAATGGCAAACCAAAAAAAAGCAACTAAAACTTGTAAGGTACTACAAAAAACACCCTTTAGATTAATCCATCTAAATTTAATAGTGATTATTTATTTTGAAATATTTACGTTATTTTTTGGTAAAAATTCCCCGATTAAGCGGACGAAATTTTCTGTATTAAAAAATATGTTTTTCGAGGAAAAAGATTAGTAAATCTTCTTAAAAGATTTTGTGAATACATTTTGAGATTTTAAAACCAAAATGGTCAAAAATCGCGAATCAAAAAAAGTGATTTATGACACTCTCAAATGAAGTGCTCATATTTTTATCTGAATCAGTGCTAAAAAAACGCACTATTCAAAATATATATATATATATATTACCTTGTAAATCGATCTAAAATTTATTTAAAAAACTTCTTCAATATTTCACAGATTTAAAAATAAATTCCACCTTTATTTTCAACACATTGATAAATTCGCATGTGTGTAGATAAAAGAAACAAATGCAACAGCGATTGCAGTTATGGTTGCAATTGTGTTGGCTTGCTAGTGAGCGATTAAAAAAAATAAAACATACAAAAATTAAATAATGAAATAATAAAACCATGTTATATCTTGTTTGTTCGCGTTATGCTATTGTGAAAAGAAAGAGGGCCGCACAATGAAGAGCAACAGGAGCAGGTGGATGGAATTGAAAAGAATATAGCGGATTGCTATATGGTTTTATTGTTTACTTGTACAAAACATTTCTGAACAAAGACACACACACACAGACACATGCACACACATACATATGGATGTGTTGTAAGTAAACTTAATTGTACAAGTAGTTGTGGATGTGGCCACGTTCGTATTTATAGACATTTATACATGCTGACCAGGTGTTATGGTTAAAGTGGGTGGATTTATGGTCAATGGATAAATGAAATTAATATGGATATAAGTGTGTGCGTGTGTGTGATTGCAGGAATGTATGAATGTAAGCTTGATTTCATTGTAACCGTATGTACGATTGTGTATTTGAGAAAATAATTGTTTATTTGTTCGTGTGTTCTTTTGTCCGTCCGTCTGTATGTTTGAACCTACAATTTTGTGGCTATTGTGTCGCGTTGCAACGGCCTAATTTATTTAATGTTACCATGACCATTTAAAATACTGATACTACTGGATGAGGAAGTCATTTTGCTATAGGAAAGTGTAAACAATAAAAAAAAAGGGTAATATCGGCCTACAAAAAATATGTGGCTGTATTGATAAATCTATAATATTAATAGCATAGGCGATTTCTTGTTACCGATGTTTTGTTCTACGATTTTATCCCGATTTTGACCAAGAGTATATTATTTGAAAGGTATCTCTTTTTAGCTGTTCGCCAGATTTACAGATTTTTAATTTTTTTTTTCTGTTCCACATTGCATTAAAAATTCATCTAAGACACACTGATTAAGTGAACAACGTATGTTGTTAAATTAAATTTCTACATAAGTATGAGTTGAATTGTTTGTTTTTCACTGATGGTGAAGTGTAGGATGAGCGAGAAATATGAATGCATAACATTGCTTTGGCATTTAAATGAGAATTTTCTGGCAAATATTTTCATTCAAGCCTGGTTGAATAACGCTGTTGCTACAACTGTGGCTGGCTCTTAGTTATTGTCGGCCAAAACTCAAATATTGACTAAATTTTACAAAAAAAAAAATAAAAATCTTTATGTATGTTTGTATGTACACCAGAGACCATCACGGTGGTTCGATCGTCCGTTCGTTTGTTCATTGTGTGGACACAGTAGTGGCAAAGACAACAAACAAACTGCATTTTTACATGGTTATTTCATGATGATGATGATGACGATGACGACGACGACGATGATGGTATTTGTTATTTGCGTATATGTGTGTAAAAATGTGTTGTTTACATTGTGGCAATTCCTGTATTGCCACAACGGAAGCTTTTGTGGATAATAGACACCCCGTAAGTGGCAGAGACGAAAATCCAGAGCAACTGACCAACCAAACGTTTGAACCTTTAATTTATTTTCCCATTTTTTTTTTTTTTTTTGTACAAATTTTTAAAGGAAGTGTGCAGCCAGAAAATATGTAAATTTTTTTTTACCGATGCAGTTATAACCATAAATGGAAAGATAGACAACCGACGGACGGATATATACGAGTACATTTACATAAAGCCAGACAAAATATTAGTAAGGGCAGACATTATATTATACGATGTAGATTCTACATGATACAACAACGTATTTTGTGGTCAGGTAATATTGGCATTGCAAACTTCATTTAAAACACTGCCAGAAATAAGCGAAGTTCCAAACAATACTAATAGAAAGTCCAGAAAGAGCTGGATCTACCAAATGATAAAAGATTATTTTGTGAAAATTGAAAATAGCAATCTGGGTCTTGAGTGATATAGTGACCGAGCCAATTTAAAGTTCGATCAGAAAACTAATATGATTAGAAGAATAAAGCTTCAGTATGCAACTGCTGTTGGAGTTTCAATAAACATAGTTCGTACGAGGACGGTCTCAGAACAACCCGACCTTTTTATTGCTTGACAGAATTTTCTTTTAGGTCGATACGCTTTTCCCAGCGATATAGTAAATAATGTCTAATGTTTACAGTAAATAAATTCTAGCTCCTTCAAATAGCCATCAACTGTAGACTCCACGTCTTTTATTGTTGGCAAGTCATTTACCACCGAGCCATTTTAGTCAGCTTTGGAAATAGAAAATAATCCGTGTGAGTTAAATCTGGCAAATAAGGTGCACGATGAAGTAATTCGAACCCTATTTTATGGAATTTGGCCATTGCAATAGTGGTCGTGACACCAAAACGACCACTGTCTTGATGACAATTATTTTCCTTCATTTCATTCATTTCCGTTGATTGTTTTTCCTTTTTAAAGAGAATCAATAAAATTCATCCTACTCGCATACCAAAAAACAGATAACATAATTTTGTTTACAGATGGCACTGTCTGCGCATTTTTTGGACACGATTCTCCCAATTCAGCACACTGTTTTTACTCTATTAAAGCATCTTGCTCTATTGTGACTTAACGCGGCGCCCATCTTGCGGACAGTTTTCTCCTATCAAAATTTACGCTCAATATGCGATGCATAGCACTTTTTGAAATGCCTATAATTTTACCTAGTACAGGGACCTTCAGCCGATGATCATCCAATACCCTTTTGTGGATTTTCACAACCGTTTAGGGCATGCAGACCTCAATGGCTACCAATGGCAGCTCTTATGGCCTCGTTTAAACGTTGCCATCCAATATTTTAAAGTTGCAAATGAAGGAGCAGATTCCCCCAGATCAGATTCTGGCTCGGCTTTAATATTGATTTTACTTAGACCTTTCAAATAAAAGTATTCAATATATATAACGGTAACCAAATGTGCCATGTTTACAAGTCTTCTGAGATCGTTTACTTCTGATGAAATAAAAAAAAAAGTAAAAAAATTATAGTCGGTCTAGACCGACTATACGATACCCTATACCATGCGTTTAGAGACTCTATCCCTTAGGCCCAACTAATTGGATATAGAAAACAAGTAAGAGTGTTAAATTCGGCTAAGCCGAATATTTGATACCCTTAACCTGCATCTCAAACTCAATATTACAACCAATATTGGGTACAGCTAACACTTTAAAACAGTTGTCGGTACTGAAATTTAAATTTCGAATACCAATTAAATTTAAAGTTAATTGCTTTTCTTGTTGTTGTTTATATTATAATTCCTTGTTATAAAAAACAATGCTTGAGTCTTCTTTAGAGAGAATTCGTTACTATTTGAAAAATTAAATTATTTTTCTTTCACTGTAGTAGAAAACCCCTAATGAAATTCATTACATAACACAGCCAGCATTATAGCACCCAAAGTTTGATCCCTATAAGAATATTTTGGGATTATTCATGATGATTCTAAAAAAAAAAATCAACTGATTCTTGGCTAAAAATTTCCAGATATCAATATTAAAAAAAGCTAATATTAAAATATTTTTATATGAATTAGCTAGTAATTTTTAATATTTAAATTTTTATTTTTATTTATAGTTTTTAATTTTTAATTTATAATTTTCCATTTTTCATTTTTCATCTCTCGTTTTTCATTATTCTTTTTCATTTTCCATTTTCAATTTTCCATTTTCCATATTTCATTTTTCAATTATCATTTTTCACTTTCCATTTTTTATTTTCAATTTTCATTTTTAATTTTTCATTTTCCATTTTTAATTTTTCGTTCTCCATTTTCCATTTTTCATTTACAATTTTCCGTTTTTCAATTCTCATATTTCATTTTCCAAATTCCATTTATAATTTTTCATTTCTACTTCATATTTTTAAATTTTTAATTTTTCGTTCTTAATTTTTTATTTTTCATTTTTCAATTTTCATTTTTCATTTTCGATTTTTCATTTTTCAATTTTCATTTTTCAGTCTCCATTTCTGTTGTCCATTTTTCGCTTTTCATTTTTAGTTTTTCATTTTTCAATTTTCATTTTTCATTTTTCATTTTCTGTTTTCCATTTCTCATTATTCATTTTCCATTTTCTATTTTTCATTTTTCATTTTCTGTTTTCCATTTCTCATGTTTCTTTTTCCACTTTTCATTCTCCATTTTAAAAATTTTAGTTTTCATTTTTCATTTTCAATTTTTTTTTTCCAGTTTTCACTTTCTATTTTCCATTTTCCATTTTCCATTCTCCATTTTCTATTTTTATTTTTCATTTTTCATTTTCCATTTTTCATTTTTCATTTTCCATTTTTAATTTTTCATTTTACATTCTCCATTTTCTATTTTCGTTTTCCATTTTTCAATTTCCATTTTTCATTTTTTATTTTCCATTTTCTGTTTTTCATTTTCCATTTTCCATTCTCCATTTTCTATTTTCTATTTTCCATTTTTCACTTTCCATTTTCCGTTTTTCATTGCCCATTTTCCATTTTTCAGTTTTCATTTTCCATTCTCCATTTTCAATTTTTCATTTTACATTTTTCATTACTCATTTTCCATTTTCCGTTTTTCATTTTCCATTCTCCATTTTTCATTTTCTATTTTTCATTTTCCATTTTTCATTATTCATTTTCGATTTTCATTTTTCATTTTTCATTTTACATTCTCCATTTTTCATTTTCTATTTTCCATTTTTCATTATTCATTTTCCATTTTCAGTTTTTCATTTTCCATTTTCCATTCTCCATTTTTCATTTTCTATTTTCCATTTTTCATTTTCCATTTTCCGTTTTTCGTTTTCCATTTTCCATTCTCCCTTTTTCATGTTTCTTTTTCCATTTTTCATTTTCCATTCTCCATTTTTAAATTTTTAGTTTTCATTTTTCATTTTAAATTTTTTAGTTTCCATTTTTCATTTTCCATTTTTCGTTTTCTATTCTCCATTTTCTATTTTTCATTTTTCATTTTCCATCATCATTTTTCATTTTCTATTTTCCATATTTCATATTCCTTTTTCCATTTTTCAGTTTTCATTTTCAATTTTTTTTTTCAGGTTTCATTTTTCATTTTCCATTTTTCATTCTTCATTTTTCATTTTTCATTTTCCATTTTCCATTTTTCATTTTCTATTCTCCATTTTCTATTTTTAATTTCCCATTTTCATTTTTCATTTTCTATTTTCCATATTTCATATTCCTTTTTCCATATTTAATTTTTCAGTTTTCGTTCTCCATTTTTCATTTTCAATTTTGTATTTTCCAGTTTTCATTTTTCATTTTCCATTTTTCATTCTTCATTTTTCATTTTTCATCTTCCATTTTTCATTTTCCATTCTCCATTTTTAATTTTCCATTTTGCATTTTCCGTTTTTCATTTTTCATTTTCCATTTTTCATTTTTTATTTTCCATATTTCAGATTCCTTTTTCCATTTTTCATTTTCAATTTTCCATTTTCCATTCTCCATTTTCTATTTTCCGTTTTGCATTTTCCATTTTCCATTCTCCCTTTTTCATGTTTCTTTTTCCATTTTTCATTTTCCATTCTCCATTTTTAAATTTTTAGTTTTCATTTTTCATTTTAAATTTTTTAGTTTCCATTTTTCATTTTCCATTTTTCATTTTCTATTCTCCATTTTCTATTTTTCATTTTTCATTTTCCATCTTCATTTTTCATTTTCTATTTTCCATATTTCATATTCCTTTTTCCATTTTTCAGTTTTCATTTTTAATTTTTTTTTTCAGGTTTCATTTTTCATTTTCCATTTTTCATTCTTCATTTTTCATTTTCCATTTTCCATTTTCTATTCTCCATTTTCTATTTTTAATTTTCCATTTTCATTTTTAATTTTCTATTTTCCATATTTCATATTCCTTTTTCCATTTTTAATTTTTCAGTTTCCGTTCTCCATTTTTCATTTTCAATTTTGTATTTTCCAGTTTTCATTTTTCATTTTCCATTTTTCATTCTTCATTTTTCATTTTTCATCTTCCGTTTTTCATTTTCCATTTTCCATTCTTCATTTTTTATTTTCCATTTTTCAGATTCCTTTTTCCATTTTTCATTTTCAATTTTCCATGTTTCATTTTCCATTTTTCACTTTCCATTTTTCGTTTTCATTATACCCTATACCACTATGTGGTTTGGGTATAATGACTTTGTGCTGCTGTTTGTAACAACCAAAAATATTTGACCGAGACCCATCTTTCATTATACCGATCGAATCAGAATCACTTTCTGAGTTGATTTAACAATGTCCGTCCGTCCGTCCGTCCGTCTGTGTGTCCATGTAAAGCTTGTAATCAAACTGCAGGTCGCAAATATGAATATATTTTGATGAAATTTGGTATATAAGCCTTTATCGGCCATGGGATGAACGCTATTGAAATTGGTGAGAATCGGTCCATGTTCAGACCTAGCCCCCATACAAATTACCCATATGAAATCGACATAAATTGCCATAAGATCCAAATTGTCATATAGATCTTACTCAAATTGGGTTTGTATGCGTTCATTACATCCACTAATGAGTAGTCCAAAAATGATCCCTTTGACCCCATATAGAGCTGCTTCCCGATCTTCACTTAAATCTATTAAAAAACAAAAATATTGCACTGATTCTTCTCAAATTTTGTTTGTACATATTTTTGCAAAATACAAGAGACTTTACCAAACATGATCAGGATCGGTCCATTTTTGGACCTAGTCTTTTTATAGATATAGCATCCGATATGAACTTTTTCATATCTGCAGCCAAAAAAAAATAATAAAAATCCCACTCAAATTTGGTTTTTGCTTATTTTCAATGTCCAGTTAGTTGGGCCTAAGAGATAGGGTTTCTAAACGCATGGTATAGGGTATCGTATAGTCGGTCTAGACCGACTATAATTTTCTTACTTGTTTTTTTCTTTCATATTGGCAATTTTTATACCCTATACCACTATGTGGTTTGGGTATAATGACTTTGTGCTGCTGTAACTACCAAAAATATTTTACTTAGACCCATCTTTTATTATACCGATCGAATCAGAATCACTATCTGATTCGGTTTAACGATGTCCGTCCGTCTGTGTGTCCATGCAAAGCTTGTAATCAAACAGCAGATCGCAAAAATGAATATATTTTGATGAAATTTGGTATGTAAGCTTTTATCGGCCATGGGATGAACGCTATTGAAATTGGTGAGAACAGGTCCATGCTCAGACCTAGCCCCCATACAAATGACCCCTATGAAATCGACTTAAATTGTCATAAGATCCAAATTATCATATAAATCTTAGTCAAATTGAGTTTGTGTGTGTTTATTACATCCATTAATCAGTAGTACAAAAATGGTACCTATGGGACAACTCTTAGTCATAGGCCCCATATAGAGCTGCTTCTCGATCTTCACTTAAATCTATCAAAAAACATAAATATTGCACTGATTCTTCTCAAATTTTGTTTGTATATATTTTGCAAAATACAAGACACCCTACCAGTCGGTCTAAACCGACTATAATTTTCTTACTTGTTTTTTATTATAACGTAATAACGATAGAAAAAATATGTGGCAATACTATAAACATAGCTCATGGTAGTTGTGTTTGTTGGTATGATTACATCAGTTTTTTTGTGGCTTTTTTTTAACTGTTAATGTTGGTGTACAACTATTATGTTCAACCACTAAAATATTACAACAAATACACTGGGTTTAATGTTTTTTTTTAGAGGTATCTACATATTTTGCTCGTACCTAAGCATAATGATGCTTGATTTAGCCCATTTTCAATATCAACGTGCTGGGAATTATGGCAAATGATATTATTGTAACCTTACCCAGCAAAATGTTTTTTTTCGTGATTGGGCGTGATTTTAACAGACAGACGGACAGACGGACATCGCTATATTGACTCTAGCTGCGATAAGAATATATATATATATACTTTATGTGGTCGGAAATTAGCTTTTCGATGCATCACAAACGGAATGACAAACCTATATATACCCCTGCCACTGAGTTGTGGAGGGCATAATAAGCATAAACCAAATTTGAGTGGCACTGTTATTAATTTTTTTTCCTTTGAATATGAAAAAGTTCATATCGGATGCTATATTTATATGGGGACTAGGTCGAAAAATGGTCCGATCCTGACCATATTTGGTAAGGTGACTTATTTTTTGCAAAAACATATACAAACTTGCAAGCTTTTCTTTCAGTGTTTCTTTTATTTTTGAATACTCTCTCGCCATTCTATTTTATAAACTTCATGAATTGCTCTATTCGGTTAAGACCAGTTGTATGTTGTTGTGAAATGTCCTCTTCATAAATATAAATTTTATATGCATATGTTGGATCGGAGATTTTAATACTGCTAGCAAAAAATAAATAAATTCAATTAAATTTTCAATGCAGCAGCTAAGGACAAGTAAAACAAAAATATTTCCAGTTACTTCATGCCTTAACCCGGGGATGTTGTGTTCGTACAATATAAAATAAAAACTTTTATTTTACGATGTACAATGTGCAATACATAAAACATTAACATTTAATCGTATGTATGTGTGCATGGATGTATGTGTGTAAGAGTATGTTTTCGTAGTTTCAACTATTGTTTGACGGTACTCAGACGAAAACTCTTTTAATTAATGGTTACTAAAGGCGGCTGTTTTATATGCGGTTACCTGTTGTTGTTCATTTCTACTTAATTCCAAAAACACTTGTGGCATTAATCGTTGTTGTCGTTGTTGATGCAACAGATCGACTTTGTATACACAACATTATATTCATCAGGATGATAAATGAAGAAAAGTAATTTTAATTTTGGAATTTCATGCCCTTAACTATTTTAAAAAGCATATTACATTTTAAAGTACCTTCTTAGTATTTTCTTTAAATTAAAGTTTATTTTCAATAAACACAGATTGTTTAAAAATTCTTTGACAAACGGTTTTGTTGTATGTGCTTTATTTTTGCTGTTTTTTTGCTTTACTTCCTAGCCAGCACCCATAAATTATCAACGCTTGTCAATTTTTAATTGCTTTCGCGCCAAAAAAAAAAGCAAATTACAAAACGTGCATTTAAAGTGAACAGTTATATTTATGGTGGGCGTTCGGCTGGGTCGGGTTTGGTCTTGCTTCAAAGTAGTTTATTTTTAAAATGAAAATGATTTTTTTCCTTCTACTTTTTTGTTTTGGTTTTCTTTGGCCATTTGGGATTATTTAAGAAAATGTAGTTGAATTTATGTAAAGTGATTTACAAAATGGTTTGCTGTATTCCTCTGATATTGTTTAAAGCATATTTTATGAAAGAAGCGGTAACTGGAGAGGCAAGGAATTAATCAAGAAATTAAAGTAGTTGGAATAAAATATGAAAGACTTACAAACGCTGTGGAACATTTTCGATGTCATTGTCCGGGAGGTGAGAAATTTCAAGTCACTTCGAGAGTGGTAGGCCAGAATAGCAAAACCCTCAAAGGGTTTGGCGTTCTCAGGCCATGACCTTTTATATTTGTTCCTTATTTTGTTATTTGTCTATATAGTTTTTCAGCTATAACTCAGGAGGTTTTACTACACTGGCCTAGTACCTTCATCATGACTTGGAATTTCTCACCCCCCAAAATGGCTGTTGTTTAGTTTAGTCTTTGGCTGAAAATGTATATAATTTATTTTTCTTTTAATGAAAAATTTAAGTAAAATATCCCTTTAAATTTATTTTCTTTATAAGTTTTTCTTACTTCCCCACTTAAATTTAAGCCTTTCTGGGTAATCTGCTTAAAATTGTAACTATAAAACTTTATTCTTTCTACTCTATTTATTTTGTTTTTTTATTAATATTTAACTTTTTTTATGATTCATGATAATCCTGCCTGCATCACAATTTAATATTTAATAGATACAATTGTGTAGTAAAAATAAATATAAAAAAAGAAAGTGCAAATGTCTTAAAATGTCAAAGCATTTGAAGATTGAGAAAAGAAAAGAAATGAAATGAAATAATTCATAAAATCTATATTTATTTTTATAAATATATGACAAATAAACCTTTGATTGTAAAATAAATACAAGATTTAGCTACAACAACGACAACAGCAACATCATAGCAACTACAAACGACAGCTAAAATTGAATGTTGTTATTATTGCTAAAGAGAGGGCAAACATACAAATCATCAACATACATACATACAGCCATACATAAATCCACACACATTCGCACATATGAAAGCATTTACTGCTACTTGCCATTTTAAAAAGGGTCGATAACAAACAATCACTACAAGTAACAGGCAGCAGCGGCAACAGCAAGCGGCAGCATCAGCAGGTATCAACCACTCTCATATGTAAGTCGGTGTATTTATGGTGTTTGTTTCTTTTTTTTTTTTTGCCATCTCTTTTTTATAGAAAATCATAAGTAATTTGAAAATATTGTTTTCTTTTTACTGATTTCTCTTACTGTTTCTGTGTTCGTCGTATGTTTATGACAATGTGTGTAAGTCATAAAATTTTCACTATGTCTGCTACTGACGGTGGGGAAGGACGATGGCGACTTAATAATTGTAAGGAGTGTGTATTTGTTTTTTAACACTGACTAACAGCAAATAAACCAATTCAATATTTGGCTATAAAATTTTTCATATAAATATATATTTTCTTTAGTTACACTGAAGGTGGTACGTATCACACTATGGGGCAAATAGGCGTATAATAAATGAAATATAGCCTGATAGCCTTTGCAGCTTTGCTCAAAAATTTGTATTAGTTTTATAAGTTATAATTGCAAATCTAACAACTAATAAAGCGAAAAGCAAATTTTTAACACAAAAAAACTTTAAGTCTAATCTAAAAAGCCACGAAATGTTTTTAAAAAAATTTAAATATTTTTATTATGTATTATTTTTTTATTATTATTATTAGAAATAAATCCATCCCTGCATGGGTCCTCATGTGCTAGAGATTACTCATCCATGGTACGGGATAAGCTTTGTTGCAGCATAATAAGCTTTATGATTTTCGGAATTATTTATTAGTATTGTACTTTATATTTCAATATTCCTTAAATTTTTTAACTCTATTACTAGTTACTATTTTTTTATGAATTCTACAATGTCTTTTAAATCTGTTTGGATTATATTTCGTTTTGACGTTGTTCGGCAAAGAGTTATGAAGTTATAGTCGTTGCATTGCTGATGTTGGTACCATTTTAAGCCTACAATTCTCCAAATTTCTTAATTGGTAGCGTTGAGCCTTTCTAACGTACGTTATTTGTTCCTTAGATATTGTGGTGCTGGTCCATTTTTTATCTTTTGAATAAATTTTAGTGTGTTTAATTCAATCCTTTGTTAAATATTTAATAATTTGAGTGATTCTAAGATAAAATAACTAGGTGTGTAACGATTGCATTTTAAAATCGTTAATTTTGGAGCTGCAGGAGTCGTTCAATTTGAGTGGTTGTACAGCACGTATATAATATTAACCCAAATTCAAAGTGTGGCTCCACCATCGTGTTATATATGTTTATTGCTGTCAATGTCGATATTTGGTTCCTTAAACGTTTAAAATTTTTTACATATACATACATATAATCAATATGGTTTTTACAAGCTTTTTTTATTTTAATGGGTTTTATTAATTTTTTAAATGGTAAACTTTGAACTAATCTACTTTATTTAAAAAAGAAAAACATATTTAACTAAATATAGTTCATACAGGTTTTATTATTGTACTTTTTTATATTTTAATTGGTTCTCTCATATTTTTAATATAAAACTTTAAACCCTAACATTTTTTTTTTTCAAATATCGCGAGACATTTTAAATGAAGTAAGTAGGATAAAAAATCAGAATTTTTATGAAAAAAAATTTATTATATTATATTTATATTATATTTATATAAAAAATTTCCAAATTTAGAATAAATTCTTCTCAATTCTTAAACTATTTACTATAAGGGTAGATCAATAAATTCATCTTATTTAATTAAAACTCAGCACAGCTCTCGTCAACTATCACTTGTGTGCCTCACTTGTCAAATCGATTAACTCGACATTCAGAGTTATTCAAATTTTAATGTGAAAGCGTTTTATTGACTACTAACTGTTTTTATATATTATATAATTACTAGCTGAACCCGGTGTATTTCGCTACCCCTCATCGTTATAAAATAAAACAAAATAAAAAAAAATATTTATACATTAACAAAATATTATTTATTTAATTTATAATTAATTATTGCAATGTTTTAGAATGTACAATATTTTTAGTTTGTCCATCTGGAGCATAAACATAAAGCTGTCCATGCGAGAAACATGGATTTGCTAAATTTAAGCCGCAAACTTGAAGAGATTGACCTTGAGCTTTGTTAACAGTCATCGCAAACGCTAATCGAACAGGAAACTGTACTCGTTTGAAGTCGAATGTTAAATCAGTTGGGATCATTGGAATGCGTGGCAAAAGTACATCTGTTCCTTTATATTTTCTTAGCATTTTTTTACCGCAAGTCGAGTGCCATTGCAAAGCCGTGGTGGATCGATATTGCGCAGTAAAATAATGGGCACTCCAATTTTGAGTTGTAGCAAATGCGGTGGAAAGCCTGGCACATCAATAATAGAATTTAAAAAATTTGGTGTAGTGAGTGAAAGTTTCACACTGCGAAAGTTTAAGGAAGAATGGTGTACAGGTCTGGCTTCCTACAAATCGGAAACAAAGGGACGTGGCCCGCCGACTTTCGCATGGAATGTATACCTATTTAAGAAAATGCCTTATTAAGCAAATCAATCCATGCCAAATATTGAGTTATATGGGCGGGCCCTCGCCCCTTTGTCCACTAACAACTTTATATAGTCAAGGGCTTAATAGAAGTTATTATGGATTTTAATTTTTCTAAAAAGGGCGTGGTCCCGCCCAGTTTTTTTGTAGTACTATTTCTATTAATTTAAATACGATATATATATCATATATACGATATATATATCATCGCCGTAGGTTAAAAAATGGCCGAGATATGACGATTTAAAATTTTAGGTTATATGGGTGGGACCACGCCCCTTTGCCCACTAACAACTTTATATAGTTAAGGACTTAGTATTTCGCAAAAATATCCTTTTGTGAAAATTTAATGACGATCCTTCTAGTAGTTTAGAAGATATTACGATTTTTTATTTTTCTAAAAAGGGGCGTGGTCCCGCCCACTTTTCTTCTGGTTTATATGGGTTATATGGACGTGGCACCGCCACTTTGTCTAATCAAAAATTTATATAGCCTATTATTCCTTCCAGAGTCACAGTAACACGCTGTGAAAATTTCAGGAAGATCGGTTCTGGTGTTTGGCCTCCTATAAAGCACAAATAAACACATTTATTTTTATACCCTATACCACTATGTGGTTTGGGTATAATGACTTTGTGCTGCTGTTTGTAACTACCAAAAATATTTGACCTAGACCCATCTTTAATTACACCGATCGAATCAGAATCACTATCTGATTCGATTTAACGATGTCCGTCCGTTCGTCCGTCCGTCCGTCTGTGTGTCCATGAACAAATAAATAATCGTGAAATAATTTTTAATTAACCAGACGACGCACAGTGGTCAATTTCGCGAGATAGCGGTCAAAACTCTATAACTTTTGACCGGATTGGTATTTTTTTACGCAATTTATTTTGTTCAATAGGAGGGACCTTAAGCTTCAATTTGCGTGTTCAAACGTAAAAATCGACTGATAGGAACGTAAGTAATTTGGAGTTAAAAATGCATTTTAATTTTTTGTTGAGTTTCCATGTAAAAGTTGAATATTTTGACATTTTAAATAGCTATTTTTTTTATAATTTCTTATTTTCTTCAATCGTATTTTACAACCAATACTTATTTATTATTCCTAAACTTAATTTTGGTCAGAAAATGCCAACATTTATTTAGTCTCAGTATTCACAGGGGCCAAAGGTTGGTTTTTTTGGAAGAAAGCTAATTCTTGTGAGGATTAAACTGAAAAATAACACTGAAATTCCCAACAATATCAATACCATTTGGATATATTATATACAGAACACAACATCGATAAAATTTTAAGTAAAATTTTACTATTGATTTAAAGTGCACATATATTTTATTTAAATGTATTAATAAAAATTTATACTAAAATTAGAAACAAATTATAATTTTTAAACTAATATTAATTAAACAATATTAGTAAAAATTTCTTCCAAATAGCTTTGATTTTCATTTTGCAGTAGTTGTTTAGCTTCTTCATCTAACTCTAATGAGGTTGATTTCCATTTTTGTCGAATACTGGACATATATGGGTCTGATGTGCACAACAAAATATTAATAAGATCTTCATTAGTACAATATCTGGAAATTTTTCTTGTATTGTGCTCGCGAACGAATCTGTAGTCTTTGTTCCTTTTTTCTTGGGCTTCTTCTGAGAGATCTCCAATTGGAAGCATATTGTGCTGAATTATTTGTTCCCATGGAACAAAATTTTGTGAACTGTGGTTGGCATATGTCTCCAAGAATATTTTTGGTTATAAAGGGTTGCTGTCTCATTAGCATACTGACCAAATTTTTTTTTGCATCTATCTTTTTGCTACATGCTATAACTTGTAATATGATTTGGAATCGTCGTATTAAATCATAATCTACTCCAGTTATAGAAGCTGCAGTTTCTGGATCGGAAAAAAATCTCCTTGCTGTGTTTCCATCATTAGAATTTCCTTCTCCTTGCTTTGGCTGGTCAATTATAAGGCCTATTTCACGGTATTTTTCTTGAATATCTTTTTTTTTGCTTTCTTTTTTCCAAATTTTCTTTGTTGTTTCTCACTGTTTCGCCTAACGGGCCAAATTCCAAATCGTATCCCAATTTAAGAATATGCTCCATAAAACGAATTCTAGCATTAAGAGGTGACATTCCAAATTCATATGCTTCATTAAAACTATCGTCTTGTGTTGGTGGTTAGCTCAATTGACTTGAGGTTTTTTGGCATATGGTGCAGCTTGACGATGACTTTGTTTTGGTTAAAGCTTGTGCAACTTTTCCATCAATCAATGTGAGACACATTTTAAAATTTACTTCAATGTCTTGGTCATCAAATTTAAATGTTACTGGTTGAAGTTCTTTAATTTGATCATTTATTTTTCGAACTTCTTCATCTATGACATCTTGAGTCTCCTTTTTGTAAGCAAACTTTATTGGTCTACAAAATTTTGTTGACGAGGGAATTTCATTCTTCCATACATCTATCTCTGCAGCTCTACTAGTTGACGGCTCTGAACCAATATAAGTTTTTGTTAAACGTAATGGAACGAAAGAAATCATGAATAAATTGGCATCTGATGAATTTTCCGCATTACATTGTTTGTATTGTTTCTGGCCAGAGGACCCATCACATCCCCATTTAGAAATTAAAATCATGCTGCAATTTTTAAACTTCTTTAAATAGTCAGCATCAAATGTCTTTAATAATCGTTCTGCAGTGTGTTCAAAAAGATCCTGCAATTTTATTTCTGCTGAACTTGAAGTTACACTAATAGCAGTTGGTGAAAGTAAGCAATCTTTTTTGTCAGAAACTATATCTCGATATGATGGAAAAATTCCACAATTTTTTTCATTGGTTCGCTTCCGCAATTCTGTATATTGGTTTTTAGTCATTTTCAAATCCAAAAATAGTGCAAATGCTTCTTCTGGAGTAAATTTATTTTCTTCAGTTGGTGTCGGCATACTTTCTAAAATCCTTTTTGTGCGTCTGGGGCTTGCTTCCACTATTTTTTCAATGATAGCAATTTTACCCTTTTTAGTTTTCGATGGTTGAATTTGATGCAGAAATGAATCCTTTATGATGCTACAAGAAACTTCTTCATTGATATGTTTAAGCTTGCGTCTTCGTGATCTTTCACTATAATTATCAATTGGCTTTGCTGGGCGACCACCTTTTCCAGTTTCCGTGGTAGTTACTGATGGCTTTTTAAAAATAAGTTTATTTCTCAGCCATTCTTGGTTGCGTGAGTAAAACAATTTCTTGTTTCTGGAACATTGATTGTACCGTTTTCTTAAAGTATTTAAAAAGTTTTTTATTTTTAAGTTATGAATTTTAATTTCTTGTTTGTCGCATATTTTGAAGAATGGATTATTCATTATATGTAAAATAATGTCGTTTTCATCTTTCCGTTCAAAATATATATCAGATAGAACACTATAACTGAATTTAGCCATTGTTTAAACAATAATGAAGAAAAAAAATGAATGCATGGATTAATATACTATTGCTCGAAGTTTCAACATGATCTTTTTTACCGCTTTGAAACATAATATAACAGGTAGTTGGTTTTACCAGTTATTTCCATTGGTTTTAAATTTATTTGCAATTTTCACGTATTTATGTTGTGTAATATTAGATGGCAATAAAATCTTTTTTACCTTTTCCAAATGAATTGCCAGATACCACATAATTTGAGAGTTCTATTGTCATTTTTGTCAAAATTTTGATACACCCTTCTAAGTGGACTAGGTCCAAATATGGGCCAACTTCTCCTAATTTCAACAGAATTATTTTTTGGGTCAATAAGAACTCTTGTACAAAATTTCATCAAAATATATGCATAATAGCCACTTTCGCATACAAATAACTTCTCAAAAAATATGACGTGCATTTGTACCGAATATCTTACCTTGGGTCAGAAAAATTGCTGTAGCTCAAAAAGTGCAGTCCCGATGCATGGACATGTTTATATAGGAATGTAGGGGAGAGTTAGGACTACAAAATAGTAAATTTGTGTTTTGACTCAGCTTGACTCACAGGAGTTGTTCTCTATGAAGTAGGAAATATCCGAGAAATTTGACCTTTTTTAAAAAAAAAATTTAAATTGTTCTGAAAACAGTAGAGCTTCAATTTTTTTACCAGTAATAGGAAATAAGTTAAGTTACAAAACAAAATTTATTTCGTCCAAAAATCTTGGACAAAAAAGTTATGATCATTTAAACTTTAAAAATTAACTAAAAATATCATAAATTTACTAAATTCTGAAAAAGCCCATTTTGGACCACCCTGTTCTCAGTGAAATAGTTGAAATAGAGTTCAAATTTTTTGGCTCCCGAGGTTTACTACTGTCAACTTTCATATGAGTCTAATAACTTTAAAATCGGAGAACAAAAACCAAAAGGAGTTTTGGCCGCTATCTCAAAATATTGACCACAGTGCAACGCACTGTGACTGAAATTTTGATTTCATTGGCCAAAAGTCTAATTTTTTGTCACCGATTTTTAAAACTTTAACGCCTTTTTGTAGCTAATATATCCAGATTAAGGTAGCCAAAAAATTGGTTAAACTATTGCTAATTGTGAGCGTGGCATGCTGTGAAGCTCAACTGTTTTTTTTTTTTAATTTCAGAAAAAGGTGATTTTTTTAGTTTTTTTACCAAAAATAAATGGTTACTACTCGCAAGCTATCATCGATAATGACCTGTGGTCCTTTTGCAAGGTTGGTAGGGCTGTAGTATTTAGTTTCTGTAATATTAGGGGCGCTATGAAATATTTATTAAACTACTATATTTGTGTCAAATTTCAACTTTAGTCGAATAGAACTTCTGGGGAACAAAAGTAAACAAGAGGCGTATAACACCCGCTGAAAGGTGAATGTGTCCTCTAACCCTAAATACACTCTTGCAACCGTGACGACCCATGGGAAGAACACTTTTTTCATTTTTATGAAATTACTCAAAAAAATTTCAAATTATGGTTATTCAAGCAGCCCTATAAGTATGCAATAAGAAACGACGAAACCCAAAAAGAGATAAGAAGTTCAAAAAAGAAACATGTTCAGATGAATAAGGCAAATTTGGATTGATTATAGATCAGCCAAAACAAGGGTCAGGCAATAGAAATATTGGCAATACCGCAAGAAGATTCTTTTCAGATCCAGTAACAGCAGCCGAAGTAACAGAAGTGGATTTGAACCTTATTTTCAGACTTAAAATAATCCTAGATGTACTTCCGTGCAATGAAGAAATTGAATCTAGAAAATTTGGCGATTATGCTAAGGAAACTGCCAAAATTTATACAACCAAGTACCCATGGAGAAATATGTCTGCAACAGTTCATAAAATCATTAAGTATCATCATTAAATATGATTTGGTGCCACTTAAAGATCTATCAGAGGAAGCTCAGGAAAAAAGGAATAAGGATTACAGATTTTATAGAGAACACAATACTAGAAAAATTTCACAAAGTTCCACAAATATATTAATGACAATGTCACATCCGTTCATTTCTAGTATACGAAATCAATGAAAAGTGGAACATCGGGATTTAAATGAAGAAGTCAAATAAATAAAGAGAACAGAAATAACACAAAAAATATGGAGTATATGCCATCGATATTTGAATCAAATGAATGACAATTACAATTGCCTTTCATTGTTATTTAAGTAAAAAACATAGTATTATACCGTTTTCTTTTGTTGCATTTTATTTGCACTTTTTTCGAAAAGTTTATCTTTTTATATATTCTGAATTCAGAGCAAAATGCTGTATTCATAAAATGCAAAAAAAAAAAAAAATGTGATTATTATCCTCTTTGTAGTCATAGGGTGAAAATATTCAAATAGCGGAAATTTTCTCACACTATGACCAGAAAGAAGTCAATGGTTGCAATTTTTGTGATTTGCGAGGGCTCGACTTTGAGGCCTTTCGATTGATGTATAAGATAAGGTTGCTCTTAATTCGGATTATATAAAGAAAATGCGAAATATTAGTCAGAAAAGAAAACGGCATTAGTAAAAAATATAATAAACAGCACCTCCCATTGTTACAAATGCTATTAAAACCTATTGCATTTTTTATTTGTAAAAGGTTTTTTTAATAAAGAAGATTCAAAAAAAAAATATCATTGGGCTAATGTTCAGCAGATTTGTGTTGCTACAATTAAAAAATTTAACAGCAAAAAATAATAAATTTTTTTGTAGTAATAGCAAGATTTATAGATAATATTACTAATTTTTCTTAGATTACAATTTGTTCAGTAAAATTAAAATTTTCTCCCAAAAATGAAATCATTTAATGTTTCCCAGCAAAAAATGGTGCAAAATATCAAACGAAAATTTGTCGAGGTGCTTGTGCATTAGAGATCTGCACAAGCACATTCAAACGACGTTTGTATACATTCTATAATGTAGGAGTTACTTCATGTCGTTCCATTTCTCGTTTTATAACCGAATGAATGATTGCTAATGACAAAAACAGAAAATGAGAACATATCAAAATGAATAGTAAGTAAGCGAAATGCCGTGAAATTTGTGTACTCAAAAAAACGTGTGTGTTATCTTAGTTTATGTTCGAAAGCTAATATCACTTTTCTTTCATTCATTTTTTAGAATTGTTTATTGTTTATTGTTTATTGTATGGATATCATGTTACAGAGCATAATATGTTAAAAGCAAAAAGCGATTTTAAGATATTTCAGCATATAGATCATAAATAAAACTTAAAAGTACAGAGATATTAAAAAAAAATTTGTAAAGGAAAAAAGATATAAAAAACCCTTGCATATTATCAGGAGGTAAACTGTGCCAGAGGAACATTAAGTCAAATTTTTTGTATGACACTTGGATGGTTTACAGTAGTAAACTAAAAAGTGTCTTCTGAAAGGTGTTTGATTAAATCGTACTCAGAATTCCTGCATCTGTTTGTAAATGCAAGATTCTGAGTATCTATTACATCTTTAATGGTTTGATGTGAATATCTAATGTGAAGGTCACGAGTGCGGTATAGGCGAGGAAGTTTGTGAATTATTTTCAGAACTTTATTATGCACCACTTGAATTTTCTTTATATGCGTTTTAGCTGCTTTACCCCAAACATTACAACCATAGAGTAGTATTAGTCTAATAACAGTTTTGTATAATATAATTTTGTTTTTGGGGTTAAGTTGTGCTTTTTTACTGAGTAATGGATATAAAGCTCTAGTGCATTTCGTTGCTTTGTCCGCAATATGTTCGATATGCTTAGCAAATGTAAGTTTTTTATCCAGATAAACTCCAAGGTATTTCACAGAATCGCTAGGTGGGATAACATTGTTTTCGATTCGAAGTGGAATGGATGGAATACGTTTTGGAGACTTGTTGAAAGGAAACAAAATAAATTGTGTTTTATCTGTGTTAATTTTGATTTTCCACTTTTTGTAATATTTTATACATATTTGTAAGCATTTTCCAAGCTTATGAACTATTACATTTGATAGTTTACCCTTTACAGCCATACCCATATCATCGGCATATAGTGCTATATCAGTGCCTCTACAAGGAGCGAAATCTGATATATAGAGCGAGTACAAGGTTGGGGAAAGCACTGCCCCTTGAGGAACTCCAGCAGGAATATTCCTAGCGGATGATTCGGCATTGTTAATACACACTTTAAACGTTCTATTTGTTAGAAATGACTTTATTATTTTAACGATATATAGTGGAAAATTATAGCTTTTGAGTTTATAAATCAGCCCGTCATGCCAAATGCTATCAAAAGCTTTTTCTACATCCATTAGTACGACACCGGTTGACAATCTGTTCCTTTTATTTCTTTTAATGGTATTTGTTAATCTTTTTATTTGGTGCACTGTAGAATGTTGTCTTCTGAATCCAAATTGTTCTTTGTTAATTAAGCCATTGCTTTCAATGTAAATATTCATCCTCGAGAGAATTATTTTTTGAAATATTTTGTCTACACAACTCAAGAGGCTTATTGGTCTGTAGCTACTGGGTAATATTGGGTCTTTTCCTCGTTTATGTATTGCTATAACCTTAGCACATTTAAAAGTAGAGGGAAAATAACCAAATTTCAGACAAGCATTAAGTATGTTTTTCAAAAATTCTAATGCAATGTTTGGTAACTTTTTAAGAAATATATTCAAGATACCATCGAAGCCTGGCGCTTTGTTATTTTTCAGTTGCCTCACTTGTAGTCTAACTTCTTCTAGTGTGATAAGATTTTCGGTATCAATGTTTGTGATTTGTTGTAATTCTAGATCATTAACAGTTTTGAGTACCTTTTTATCCACGCTGTGTTTCATATTAGATGTTAGTTGATGAGCTTTTTCAAATTGATCAGCGATAATTCGCGCTTTGTCAGTATCTAAGTCGAAATTCAGATCATTGTATTTAAGAGTGGATATGTTGTTACACTTTTTACCTCTAAATGCCTTAGTGAGGCACCAAAATTTTTTGAACCGATTGGGAGCTTTAAAAGAAACTTCTTCCAGTTCTCATTTCTGTCTTTACGAACATTTTCATCGATGAGTTTATTTAGCTGCTTAACCGCAGACTGGAGCGATGTTTTAAGATTGTTATTATTTGTTCTTTGTGATTGTCGTTTTAACTTGTTTCTCATACGTATACAAAGTTTAGTACTGTCAGATATCTGTAGCAAGTGGTGGGACGAAGTTTTCCTTGGTAGTACTGACTTTGCTCTGTTGATGATATGGTTAAATGTTTTTAGTGCATTTTCTATGTGCTGCATGGACGAAAAATTATTTATATTGACATTAACTTGAGAAAAAGATTGCTCAATACTCTGTTTAAACTGATTCCAGTCTGCGCTTTTAAAATCACGTCTTGTAGTATCCTCCATAATTGCCTGAGCTTCTATTTTGAAGGTGACAGGACAGTGGTCTGTTGGCAAAATACTGTTGTGTGCTAGCAGTGGTGTTATATATAGATCAGAGTTTGTTAACATCAAATCAATAGTGGTTGGGTGGCCAATAGATCCTTGTGGATAACGCGTGGGCCCAGAAGGGTAGTAAATGAAAAAATTGGAGTTTAATTGTAGATTAAATAAAACATTACCAGCTGTGTTTGAATTTGAACAGTTCCAGCTAGAGTGTTTCGCGTTCAGATCTCCACAAACAAAAAATTCTTTATCAGAAGGTGTAATTTTGTTGATATCTTCTTTAAATTTGTCATCATATTTTGGAGAATAAACTGATGTAAGAACTAAAGATCCATTTTGAAGAAATAGTTCCACTGACACATTTTCAACCCCCGTTGTCGTGTAACTTGGATAGTTTTTGGATTTAGTATTGTTTTTGACGGCAATAGCCACTCCTCCTCCTCCTGTAGTTCTATCTCGCCTGTAGATATGGTAACCTGGTAAAGAAAAACTAGTGTTTTCATATAAAAGTGTTTCACCAAGAATTAGTACATCTATATACTTAGCTTCTAACACTTGTTGTAATTGTATTTTTTTTGCTATAGAATTGATGCCTTGCGCATGCCAAAACATGATGCTTAATTGTGAATTAGCATATTTAAGTAGACTAACAATGATGCTAAGTTGATCTAACTTGGATGAGCATTTTAAGAATTCATAACCGACTATGTTCCAAAATTATTATGATGTAGTCGCAGAATATATGGGTGTATAATGGTTTGACATATACTCAGTCCTGCAGTTTAGAATTTTAAATGCCATATAATTTACTGATTGTTTCCTACTGCAAAATATGAAAAAGTAATGATCCAATACAGTTAAAATTTTAAAAAAAGTTTTAATAATAATAATAAAAAAATCATTTATTAAATTGTATTGATAATTTAAAATAATATTAAAATTTTATTTTATTTAAAATGAAAAGAGATCATTGTAAAATCGAATATTAATAACTACATATGTATTAGAGCGCCCATGAAATACATAGAAAAATGGAAAACTCTTCTTTTCCGCTCCCCGCTCATTTTCTAGTATATTGGGCATAAAAAATAAAATCCGTGCAAAAATTTTTTCAATCGGATGCAAACCTGCCAGTCCGTCACGACTTTTAGCCCTAAAAATGGAGTAAAATTAGTTCCAAGCTTTGATGAGCTATAACTTGTAAGCCAGACGACTATCGGAAAATATTGGAAAAATTTTTGACCTAGCTATGACCCTTCATGGTGTTTTAAGAGGTCAAACTTCAAATTTGCAGTCAAAATTTTTTTCAAACGTAAATTAGTAAATGTATTTATAAATCTATTTAGGTTTGACTATTACCAAATTGTAAAGTATTATATGTAGTTTCCACCAAAAATTAGACATTTTTAAAATATATCGTTTATTCCATGACAGAGTTAAAAACAATGAAAAATCAACAAATTTTTAATTAAAAAAAAAACAAAAACTTTTTTTTTTGTGCAAGGTACTCTTCATTTCTATTCCATGTACTCCGATTAGTCACCAAAAATGTTGGATTAATGCTTGTTATATTCTGACTCATTTTGTTGCACTTTGTCCAGCAAAACCTGATCATCGTAAGTCGCTTATATTGTTACGTCAAAAATTCGGTTCAGATGTTGTAAAGCTACAACCAAAGAATAATTCAAAAAAATCAAGTATTTATTTATTTTCCTCCACAACAACCAAATAATAGTGTTAAGCCACAACAATCTCAAAGCATTATTGAATCTGGAATGACCCAAGCCTTAGACAGGTTCCAAGTAAGTAACAAGGTAGCCGCAGTTATCATTGGCCAAAATGCATACAATTTGGGCATTGACGTTAGTACATTAAATATTTCACCGGAATATATAAGATTGCAACGTCTTAACACTGGAATGGAAAAGTTTTAGAAGACTGTACCAGTACGAGTCATGTAAAATGCAATAGATTGGCAATAATATAATCTGCTTGCGGTGAAACAAAAATTTTAGGTGTGCCAAAACTAGCTAGACAAACAGGTGCTATTGAAGCTGACGCTGTGTACTCTGCACTTCAAGACTGGAGTGTAAAGGATAACGTAATGGCCATGTGCTTTGACACAACAAGTAGCAACACCAGTTCATCAGTAGGAGCTTGTGCTGCACTGGAACAAAAACTAGGCAGACATATGCTGTATTTGGCATGTCGCCATCACATAATGGAGCTGCTTGCCGGAGCTGCAATTAAAGCGACTATAGAATCAACAACATCTGGTCCTAAAATAAGTTTATTCGAAAAATTACGCACATCATGGCCTGAGCTACAACACGATAATTTTGGATCTGGTACTTCGGATTCTAATATTAGCAGACATTTTCCAGTTGGCATTCGTAATGAAATAATTGAATTCATTAATGATCAAAGCCAGAATAAAGTGGACAGTACCAGACCCGACTACGTAGAAATGCTGAAATTGGGATAGCTTTTCCTCGGAGAAAAAATTCCAAATTATAAAATTTCTCAGCCAGGTGCCGTAAGTCATGCCCGGTGGATGGCAAAGGTTATATATTCCTTAAAAATCTTTCTTTTAGAAAGCAACTCAATCTCTCTGGTAAGACGTGTGAAATTTATTTTTATATTGTTTTAAAATCATACAGGAAACCATTATAATTTCAGCTCAGCAATTGAAAAATATTAGAAGTTTTAACATTTTCGTCGTTAGAATATACTTAAAATACTGGTTTTTGTGTCAAGTGGCATCAAAAGCACCTGCCAATGATTTAAACCTTTTAAAGGATCTGGACAACTTTAAGGTCATTGATAGAGACAGAGGGGTTGCGGTGCAAAACAAACTCCTTCGACATCTCTGGTATTTAAATGAATTTAATATTGCATTGGCGTTTTTTGACGATGATGTTCATGTTGATATGAAAAGAAATATGTTATTAAATTTGACAAAAATAGGTCATCCTGATAAACCAAAACGGGCTCATTTGCCACCTAAGGAATTCGCCTCTATGCAACTAACTGACTTTGTTACAAAAAACACTTTTTTTTTTAAACTATTCTGAATCAGAATATAACAAGCATTAATCCAACATTTTTGATGAATTAGCCGGGTACATAGAATAGAAATGAAGAGTACCTTGCGGCAAAAAAAAAAAAAAGTTGAAAAGCTTCTAGTTGTAAATGATATTGCAGAACGTGGAGTTGCATTAATAACGCGATTCAATGCTGTTTTAACTCACCAAGAAGATCAGAAACAATTTCTATTACATGCAATGGAACAGCAATGTAAAAATCTTCCTACAAAAAGTTTTTCCAAAAAGAAATTTGTAGAATACTTAGAAAATAACTTTTCAAAAGAAGATTTTTAATTTTTTGTTTTTTTTTTTTTTAATTAAAAATTTGTTGATTTTTCATTGTTTTTAACTCTGTCATGGAATAAACGATATATTTTAAAAATGTCTAATTTTTTATGGAAACTACATATAATACTTTACAATTTGGCAATAGTCAAACCTAAATAGATTTATAAATACATTTACTAATTTACGTTTGAAAAAATTTTTGACTCCAAATTTGAAGTTTGACCTCTTAAAACACCATGAAGGGTCATAGCTAGGTCAAAAATTTGTAGGAGAAAAATGTTTGCCTATATATTTGTAATACAAATGCTTAAAGTGTATTTTCCGAAAGTCGTCTGGCTCACGAGTTATAGCTCATCAAAGCTTGGAACTAATTTTACTTCATTTTTAGGGCTAAAAGTCGTGACGGACTGGTTGGTTTGCATCCGATTTAAAAAATTTTTGCACGGATATTATTTTTTATGCCCAATATACTAGAAAATGAGCGGGGAGCGGAAAAAATAACAGTTTTCCATTTTTCTATGTATTTCATGGGCGCTCTAAATTAAATTTTAAATTAATTTTCTCGTAAATTCGAATGCAAAAACATTATTTGATTTATGCTACAATCATTTATTGCAATACTGGATCTTTTCTCAGATATTAAATTTCTGCCAGCAGAAAAAGTCCTTTCCGATGCTGCGCTGCTAGCTGGAATTGCTAATATTTTGCAACTCACTTTAAAAAGGAGAGGGAATTCTATTTTTTGCAAATCGCACCACTGCAAAGTATTGAATTCCTCGTGCAATTGTACCTTAGTTTCTTCATATTTACTTATTTCCGTAGTAATATTATCAACCGTAGCGAAAAATTCTGTTGATGGTATAAAATCTGGGAACAATGAACTAATTTCATTGGGAATTGGTGTTACAATCTGGAGTGGGTCGGACTGATTTTCTTCTTGTTCTTCTTGTTAGGTTCTCATAAGGCGATGATATTCTTCTTTAACTAATTATTTTTCGTCATCACTAAATTTAATTATTGTATTAAGTGGTGGAAACAGAAATAATGCTATTTTATGATATATTGTTAAGTTTTTAAATACTACGGAATCTAAATTATTACACAATTTTTCTTTAAACTGTTCGCTTATATGTCAGTGATATCAGCACCACATATTTTTTTAATGTATATATACTTATATAAACTTAAACGAATAATTTTCGCCTTTCAACTATTTTGAAGTTTTTTCATATTCTTCTTAAAATTTTTATCAGTTCCGAAAATATTTTTACATTTATATTCTTAATTCTTTGCAACTGGTTTTTTTCTTGTAAAGTATGGACAATCTCTGGCCAATTTTCCTTAATCGATACAAATTCATACTAAGTGGTATTCCAACGAGTAGGTGAAAAACTTTTTAATGTTGTGTTTAGTTTCGAATTGAAACCCGAAACTTTAAAATATTTGACAAGTTTTGTGTACGAATGGGACAAATTTGTTATATCAGTTATTTCCATAGATTTTTGTAGACTGTTGTGCATCAAATGGTTAATACAAGACATATGATTTTTATTCCGAAATGCGGCAACCATATTGTGATCTCTATCGGTTACGATAATGGCATTATCGTCAAGCTCCAAGTCGAATTCGTTTAATATTTTGTTATGTTTTCATCTGAAATTTAAAGAAAAATTATTAATGCACAGAAAATTTATTGATATATGGTCGACTCTCTTCAGGTGAAATATACTTTACTAAATTTTATATGACTTCGAAGTTAAACCAGTTGTCAATAACATAAAATTTATTTAATTAATTAATTTAATTAAAATTAATCCGATTAAAGAAAATCAAAAAATTTAATCAGGGATAAGACTGGATTGAAATTTGTCGGTATATACTAGGGCTGTCAATTATTCGGAGTTTTTTCTTGATCGAATAATAGAACAAACATTTTTTGATCATTCGAACAGACGAATAATTTTTGAAAATTTTTCATTTAATCGAACGATTAACGAATAAAAATCCATTGTTTTTTTTTCCTAATTTTTAATATTTATTATGAATAAGGCCACTGAAATGTGCATAGAGTCACGCATAGCCACGGAGTGATCTAAAAGTTATTAACACTCATCCGATCGATCTTTTTGAATATCATAACATAGTCAAGGCGTATGATTATTATTTATTAGCAGAGTAGAAGATGCGTATACGTATGAGTGTTAATTTTAATATTAAATCAAATAGTCAGCCCAATTTTAAACAAAAAATTGTGATTTTTTGAAATGTTTGTATGGGGATTCAGGGGTTGTGCCACTGGCATGGGTGGGTCGGCCCTCCAAAGTTAGTGGAGGTCGATCATACATTCGGACTCGATTGGGGCACTCTAAATGGGTCAAAGTGAGACAGACAGGCAGCCAGGTCAAAAGTCGGGACATCAGAATTCGTTTTAGAGGTATAGTTCCTCGGGCAGAGTTTCTTATTTTGATCCCTAGAATACGATTTTCCTTGTCAATTGGGCGATTTTTAATTCGACCCACCGTAATACATATATATTTACAGCGACGCAACCAATACGTACTTGTACATCTTTCTCCTTCCAGGCACTTCATGCTTACAAGCCTGCTCACTATATTACCCTCTTTTACATAGTGTCCTGTTAATGATAGGTATGGGTTTTTAGGTAATTATATGTCCAGAGGTCTGATCTAAGTCCATATTCATTATTTTTTATAGTAGCTATTTCTGTCTTAATTTTTCCAAAAAAAATATTGTAAACTTGGTTTACGTTTCTGGAAATAGTTGTCGGATGTGGTAGAAGATGGTCTAAATTAACATTTGACCTGAATTTTTCACCAATTGCTATTAGTTTTTCTACTACTTTTTTGAAGCCCGAATCTGCAACTAATTTGAATGGTCCGCAATTTTCTACAGTTCATTCCGTAATAGTTTACGTTACAAATTTTTTTTGTATCGCTATCTACTTCAATTTTTGGTTAATTGTTATCATTGGTAATCGAACAGCATTTGTGCTTAACTAAACTGGATGTAGATTTGTTGTTGTATATGTAAACATTACTCCAGCTCCTACAACCAACGAAATTGGGCAATTCTTTACTTATCCAAATGTATTCCACACTTTGCTACTGCCTCTCTTATCGCTTATTTTGAATACACCACTAACGAATTTAGATTTGATGTCTGCATTACTTAGCACTTCGCTTGTATCCATATTGGTCGAATCAGTGCCCGCGGAATCGTTAGATAACATCTTTTTAATAAATAAATTATTTTTTACAAAATTGGAAACAATAATACATTTTTTAAAATGATTTTCAATAATTTTTTAAGTTGCATACTTAATACATTTAATACTAGTTTTTTTGGTTACTTACCTTTTCACGATATTATTACTTAACACATTGAACTCGCGCGATCAACTGCCGATAAATAATAAAAGCTAGAATAAGTTCTTAAGATAAATTATCCATTTTTATAGTCTACACCACCATGTGGTTTGGGTATAATGACTTTGTGCTGCTGTGTGCAACTAACAAAAATTTTGGACCTATATCCATCTTTTATTATACCGATCGACTCAGAATCACGTTTTGAGCCGACTTAACGATGTCTGTTCGTCTGTCTGTGTGTCCATGTAAACCTTGTAATCAAACTACAGATCGCATATATGAATATATTTCGATGAAATTTAGTATATAAGTTTCTATCGGCCATAGAATGAACGCTATGGAAATTGGTGAAAATCGGATCATGTTCAGACCTAGTCCCCATACAAGTGACCCCCATGAGATCGACTTAAATTTCCATAATATCTTAATTATCATATAGATCTCAGTCAAATGGGGTATGTGTATGTTTATTACATTCTTTTATCATTAGTCCAAAAATAGACATTATAGGACAATTCGTAGCCCCCATACAAAGCTGATTCCCGAATATCACTTAAGTCTATCAAAAAACAAAACAAGTAAGAAAATTATAGTCGGTCCAGGCCGACTATACGATACCCTATATCATGCGTTTAGAGACCCTATCGCTCAGGCCAAAAAAATAAGCATAAACCAAATTTGAGTGGGATTTTTTATTAATTTTTTTGGCTGCAGATATGAAAAAGTTCATATCGGATGCTATATCTATATGGGGACTAGGCCCAAAAATGGACCGATCCTGACCATATTTGGTAAAGTCACTTATATTTTGAAAAAATTTATACAGTCCAAATCTGACAAAAATCTGTGCAACATTTTTGTTTTTTGATAGATTTAAGCGAAGATTGGGAAGCAGCTCTATGTGGGGCCTATAACTAAGAGCTGTCCCATAGGCACCATTTTTGAACTACTGATTAATGGATGTAATAAACACATACAAACCCAATTTGACTACGATTTATATGATAATTTGGATCTTATGGCTATTTTAGTCGATTTCATAGGGGTCATTTGTATGGGGGCTAGGTCTGAACATGGACCGATTCTCACCAATTTCAATACCGTTTATCTCGTGGTCGATACAAACTTATATACCAAATTTCATCGAAATATATTCATATTTGATTACAAGCTTTACATGGACACACAGACGGACGGACGGACGGACGGACATCGTTAAATCGAATCAGATAGTGATGCTGATTCGATCGGTATAATAAAAGATGGGCCTAGGTCAAATATTTTTGGTAGTTACAAACAGCAGCACAAAGTCATTATACACAAACCACATAGTGGTATAAGGTATAAATATTGCACAGATTTTTCTCAATTTTGGTTTGTAGATATTTCATCAAAAAACAAGTGACCTTACCATATTTAGTCATGATCAGTCCTTTTTTCGACCTAATCGTCATATAAATATGAACTTTTTCATATCTGAAGGCAAAGTCGGTACAAGTCGGATTTTGTTGCAAATATTTAATAATTTTAACACGTTCTTTTATTTCAATCAAACTAACAACAAATGAACAGGGTTATAATTAAGTATAATAATTGACATATATTTTATAGATAACTTGATCAAAAAATATCTTAATAATGCTTGCGAAAAAAGTTATTCCTTAATGTCCGAGAGGTTTTGCAGTTTGTTTTTATTAAAAAAGAAATAAGTCATAATATTTATTTGTCTGTTCAGATTTCTTTAGAATTACGTAGAAAACTTTGAAGGCTTCTATATATTATCACTCATTACCTATTAACTTCTGAAGTAATTGCTTATTTTAAATAAAATATTAGGCAATTTGGCTAAAATCAACTATTCAATTATATACAAAATCTGATTAAATTTCTAGTTCCATAGTGCAACTATAGTCTCTTCTAGTTATATGCTTAACGAGCGTTCGTGTGTTTCTATTAGAAACTTGTTGTATAAACTAAAAACTCGAACTAATTAAGTCATTTCTGTTTTTGTTCCCAGAATGGTCGGTACATTTATAAAATATGGAGCTATGAAGTATGATTTCGTTTTAGTGTATGTTTTTGTTGCTTTTTTATTATTATTTTCTCTCTCCCTCTGTGTGTGTGTGTGCAGCTTTAGTAGTAGTATTATACTGAAAGTTTTACGAGGCGTCAATTTAATATTTTATCTGCTTTTTGCACACTCTCTCATTTTATTTCATTCTGGAGTTTTTTTTTTTCCTTTTATCATTTCTCGTTTTGATGTTTGGTTCATATTCTTAGTTTTAATGTTTTCATATGTATGTAGTTTTATATATAAATGAATGTATGTATAAATACATATTTAACTAACAGTATATGAACGAGTTATGTCATAATTTTACGTTAAATGTTAGCAATTCAAATCATTGAGGGTAGAGAGTTAAAAAGATGAGTGGCAGTAGCAGCAGCAACAATAACAGCAGCCATATCTTTAGTAGTGTTAGTGTTAGCAGTGGCAGTAGTAGTAAATAACGATCTTATATTATTTTATATGTCTAAATAACTATATAATGCACAGTGGGTTATAATCGGGGGATTTTATACTCCTTGTCAATATTGTAATAATTCAAACATTCTTTAGAAAGACTATCGATTTTTTACTACGGCTTTTCAATGCCATAACCCCTTGTCTACAAACTTAAATTTTGAAAAGTGTAGGAAAAAATTCCAATCAAGTTAAATTTAAATAAATATTTCCAACCATTTTGTTCAAAGGCTCCCACTGTGCTTGTTGAAGTTTATATAGAAATAGTTTGCCAACTATAGCTATACATTATCTATAAAAATCTGAAAATTTTGATGTCTTGTTTTTGTTTTTGTTTTCATTTTTATTTATTTTCGTCTTCTGGTCATAAAGTGAAAGTTTCATCCTGAAAAAAACTTATAAAGTATAGTTGGGGCGCTATTAACCCTGCAATAAATTTGTTGAAATAAGCAAGGAAATAAAGATATAAAACATGACTTTCGTTGATTTAACCATAAAAAATTTTGAGTAGAAAAAATTTTTAGAGAAAAATTTAAAAAAAAAATTAAATGAGAAAAAAAAGGTTTAATTGCCGTAAGTGAAAAATATATTTTTTGTATAAAGAATATTTCTTTTTTGAAGAACAAATATTTAGACGTACCTTAAAAAAAGCTACTTTTCTTAATATGTTCCTTTCACAAAAAGATACCATATCTTGAGAAATCACCTTTTCTTATAAGAATACCTACTCCAAAAATAGTTCTTTTTATTAAAAAAGTACCTTTACTTAAAAATACCGTTTCTTCAAAATTAAATTAAAAATTTTCATAAAAAAAATTGTTTACTTAGAAACCTACCATTTCCTAAAAACGCACAGTTTTGTAAAAAGTATTTTCTTAAAATAAAACTTTTGTTTAAAAAGAATACTTTCTCAAAATAAGTATATTTTATTAAAAAATTACTCTTTCTTAAGAAAAGTACCTAGTAAAAATTAACCTTTCCTTAAAAACAATCCATTCTTAAAAAACCATCTTTAGCTAAAAAAAGTTCAATTTCTTCAAAAAATAATTTTTCTTAAAAAAGATATTTTTCAGAAAGTAATTTTCTTGCGAGAGTACCTTTCGTTAAAAGCGACATTTTTAAAAAAGGACATTTTCTTTAGAAAATTACTTTTCTTTAATAAAAAGATATTATTAAAAAGGTAATTTTCCTTAAAAAAGTACGTTTCCTTAAAACAATGAACCTTTTCTAAAAGAAAAAGTAGCCGTTTCCCCAAAAAAAAAAACACCTTTAGTTTCTTAAAAATAACTGTTCCAAAAAACGTATCTTCCTAAACACGAATCCGTACAAAAAAAAACAACATTTTTTTTAAACCTCATTAAGAAAAGGTACTTTCGACTTATTTAAAAAAAAGGTATATTTTCTTAAAAAATCTATTCTGAAAATTGAACCTTTGCTTAGAAAAAAGATTTTTTAAATCATAATCATTTTTCAACAAAGAACCTTTTCTATAAGCAAAACATATGTTTAAAAAATTTTTTTTCTTAAAATAGTACCTTGTAAGACTTTTAATTTCGTAAGAACAGTTTCTTAGAAATTACGATTTCTTATTAAGTACATTTTCTTAAAAAAGTGTATTTTCTTAAAAAATTAGATTTCATAAAAAATATCTTTACATCGAAACTTACGTCTTCTTAAAAAAAGCAACTTTTCTTGAACAAGTATAATTTTACCCTGAAAAATACCTTCACCTAAAAAAAATACTAAAGTTCCGTTTCTTAAAATAGCAAATTTTCTGAAAAAAGTAAATTTTCTGAAAAAATACCTTTTTTTAAAAAAGTACTTGTCTTGCAAAAGTAACTTTCCTTAAAAGCGACTTTTTTAAAAAGTGTATATTTTCTTTACAAAATTACTTTTCTTCAATAAAAAACTATTCGTAAAAAAGGTAATTTTCCTTAAAAAACATTGTTTTTCTTAAAACAATGTACCCTTTTTTAAAGAAAAAGTATTCTTTTCACAGAAAAGTACATTTAGTGTCTTAAAAAGGTCACTGTTCAAAATAAGTATCTTTCTAAAAACGAATCTTTCCTAAAAAGTAACATTTTCTTTAAAAAAAACACATCTCACTAAGAAAAGGTATTTTCGACCTATTTAAAAAAAACTATATTTTCTTAAAAAATACGGTTTTTCAAAAAAACCTACCCTTAAAATGAAACCTTTCCTTAAAAAAGACTTTTTTTAAGACATAGTCAGTTTTCAACAAAATACTTGCTGTATAATAAAAACTAATGTTTAAAAAAACATTTTTCTTAAGAAAAGATTCCTTGAAAATATGATTTCTTATTAAGTAAATTTTCTTCAAAAATTGTATTTTCTTAAAAATCCCATTTTATACAAAATATCGTTTTTTTGAAAAAGTATACTTTTTCCCTGAATAAAAAAGTATATTTTCAGAAAAAGTATATTTTTAAAAGTACTTTTTGTCAAAAGTACAATTTTTCTTTAAAAAGCACCTTTGCTTAAAAAGAACCTTTTTTTAAAAAGTACATTTCTTAAAAAAATACCTTTTCTTTGGAAATACTCTCTTCTTAAAAAATACTTTTTCTTATAAAAGTACCTTTTCTTAAAAAGGTAAATTTTCTTTACGAAGTACCTTTCATTAAAAAAAAAGATTTTTTTTAAAAAGTATCTCTTCTGGAAAAAGTAAATTTTCTTAAATAAGTCTATTTTGTAAAAAAATCCTTTTCTTAACAAGTAGCTTTTGTTAAATAAACTAGGTACTTTTCTTAAAGTAAATTTTCTTATAAAATTACCTTTTTTTTTAAAAATTACCTTTTCACCAAAAAGTTCCTTTTCATATAAAAGTAAATTTTCTTCAAAAAGTAAATTTTCTTAGCAAAGTACCTTTTCTTAAAAAATAGGTTTTTTAAAAGTATCTTTTCTAAAAAAAGTACATTTTCCTAAATAAGTCCTTCTGGTAAAAAATACCTTTGCTTAAAAAAGTACCTTTTTGCTAAAATAGTACCTATTGTTAAAAAGGACCTTTTGTTTAAAAAAAAGTAGCTTTCTTAAAAAAGTACCTTTTCTTATAAAAGTACCTTTTTTTAAAAAAGTATCTTCTCTCAAGAAATGCTCTTTTCTTAAAAATGTATATTTTCTTAAAAAGCACATTGTATTTAAAAATTACCTTTTCTTGAGAAATTTCGTTGGCTTAAAAGTACCTTTTCTTAAAGGGAATTTTTAAAAAAAATATATCTTTTCTTAAAAAGCACATTCTCCTAAAAAAGTAACATTTCTCAAAAAAATAATTTTTTTTAAAGAAGTACCTTAACTTTTCTTGAAAAGGTACATTTTCTTAAAAAAAAAACTTTTCTTAAAAAAATACCTTTTCTTATAAAAATATTTCTTCTTCAAAAAGTAAATTTTATTCGCCAAGTACCTTTTTTAAAAAATAACTTTAAAAAGTACCTTTTCTTGTAAAAGTACCTTTTCTTATAAAAGTACCTTTTCATATAAAAGTACCTTTTTCTCAAAAGGTAAATTTTCTTCACAAAGTACATCTTATTAAAAAACATATTTTTTTTTAAAAAGCATCCTTTCTGAAAAAAGTACATTTTCTTAAATAAGTCCTTTTTTTAAAATACCTTTACTTAAAAAAGTACCTTTTGTCAAAAACATTTCGTAAAAACTTTTGTTAAAAAAGTGCCTTTTCTTCAAAAAGAACCATTTTTTTTTAAAAGGAACTTTCCTTAAAAAATTGCTTTTTTTAAAGTATATTTTCTGAATAAAGTACACTTTCTTAAATTAGTCCTTTTTGTAAAAAATACCTTTTCTAAAAAGTACTCTTTTGCTAAAAGTGTACCTTTTGTTAAAAAAGTACGTTTTGTTAAAAAAGTGGATTTTCTTCAAAAAGTACCTGTTCTTCAAAAAGTAAATTTTCTTCAAAAAGTACCTTTTCTTATAAAAGTACCTTTTCTTAAAACATAATTTTCTCATAAGAAATACCCTTTTCAGAAAAAAGTTTTTTTTTTTTTTAAGTAGATTTTATTTAAAAAGTACTTTTTCGCAGGTACCTTCACTTAAAAAAATAAATAAAATTTTTAAAAAAGTAGTTTTCTGAGAAAATTACATTTTCCAGGAATATTATTAGTGTGCGACTGAGTATACTATCATAATGAGAGACGTTATTTTATTTCTGCTATCCTGAAGACATCGGTATGGTTGCTTAAAAATCACTAATATAAAATTCTTCCTTCAAAAATTCATATATTTTATTAAAAATAATAAACACTACTTCAATGTATTGCGATAATCGAAGCGTTGAGTTAAATTAGGGGGGAAAACTTTCAATATAAACAAATTTTAGAGCACAAATTATAATATTATATACGAATGCTGTAATAATCTTATACATATATAGGCTGATCCCTGACTCACTGACTGACTGACTGATTCTGTAACGCTGAAATAATACACACACATAACACTCCATACAAAGCTATGCGAAATACACAAACAAAATTTAATCTTTCTCATTTTATACAAACCCACACAGAATTTTCTCTCTTCTTTGTTACCGACCAGTGCTGCTAATAAAATCTTCCGACAATCGACAATTTTGGAAACAAAATCGTCATTTTTAAAACAAGAAATTGTCAAGAAAATTTTACCGCTTATAAAACTCGAAAAAGTATTACAAAAGGAAACAATAAAATTTATTTATATCATTCATATTACGAATATTAATACAGCATTGGTTGTTTCTATACATAAAAATGTATTAGTGATGAAATTTCAACGAAAAAAATTTAACACAGCAATCAACTAAATAATTTTATTGATATGTATCTATAACTGAAACATATAATATAGGTTTAAAGTATAGCCGTAATTAAAACTTAAATCTTAAATGGAGATGCTATTCAAGGTATTTCTGTTTTGAAACGACTTGACCCAGAATTATATCTATACATATTTTGTAATTTACATTTACACGGAACAAAAACTATCAATTTTCGATAAACAATCCATGAATTGTTAACCCTTGAAATCGTAATTTTTATACTACTGAAAATTTTAAATCTTCAATCATCATTTAAACAAATTTAACAAATTATTTCACAAATTGAAAATTCGTCGAAATTACAATAAGTTGTCAAAATTGGCAGCACTGCTAACGACAATAGCACTACATATGCAGATTTCGTGTTACATATGGAATAAGTTGAACGCAAAAAATCCATAAAAAAAACTAATTTCTATTCAAATTCTTCTTTAAATTCCCTTTGTTGGTCAATGAAAAAATTCTGCAAAAACAATTAATGAATGAAATTTTAAACATTTTTATTTTTCTCATTTAACGTCGTCCGATATGCATACATACTTCTTTTATTAAACTAAACTTTTCCGTTTGTCTGTTCTGTTTTTCATCTCAAAATTGATTTGTATTATTAGGAGTGCTTTCGCTCAGGTTCTCTGATGGCCAGCACTTACCAAAGAGTAAGCTTTTTTTGATAAATATTTGAGAAAAAAGAGATCTTCAATGTGGATTTTGTTTTTGTCCAACGTATCGTTTCGTCTAAAGCTCTGTATTGAAAAGCACTTGAAAAAATAGTGCAATATTAGGTTTAAAATTTAAATTGTTCTAACTTTGCATAATTAAATTACATTGTAATTTTAGAAGAGAGGTGGGAAAATACTTTTTTTTCACTCATAATATTAATTTTTGTAAAATTTGGTTTCAAAAATTTTGACAAACATAAATTACGTAAATAGGTATATTTAAGATTTTAATTTGAATAATTTATTGAAATTATCATGGAAGAATTAAAGGCGATTTGGACCGATTTTCTCGCAAATAAATGCTCGAAGTCCGTGTACGTCATAACTCAAAGTCTACTTGACCTATTCTTTTGAAATTTTAGACACTATATCTACACATAAGTCATCAGGTAACCACGAAGGGTTTTTTTAATTCCATTTTCGTCCCCCTTTTTTAACAACAAATTCCCGAAATTGTGTAGCAAAAATCGTTTTTCTGCCAAAAAAAAAAAATTTTTTTTTTTTAAACTCTTCGTCACTACTTCAGGAAACATGTCAGTTTTTAAACGCATTTCGGTTTTTATTTCACATGATCCGGTAACGAGTTATGATGTTCACCGCAAAACAGCAACGCGTCCGGAGATTCGCAAAGATTTTCGCGGAGATTTTCAAAGATTCTTCAAATGTTATGCTATAACATGTATATGAAATAAATAATCCAACAGTATTCATATCTTCAAAAAAGAATTATGAAAATACGACTATTTTTAACTTTTAATGCGTTTTTCTCGAAATTACTTTTTTCAAACTGGTTCTCGAGAACCAGAAGTCGGATCAAGATGCGGCGGGAGTCGTCTTGTATATAATCACGTCACGCTAGTTCAACTAATTTTTGAACTTTTTTTACAAAATCGCTCCATTTTGCCAATTTTGATATATTGGAAATATCGTAGATCACGACATGTCTGACGTGATTACCAACAAAATGCCGCCTGCCGAATTTCGACACGACATCTGGTTCTTAAGAAAAGCGACAACACGTTTACCTTCTAATTTTTACGCACCCATTGTCATCGCTCTGGGAGGGGGGATAAAAAAAATTTGAAACATAAACAAGTACGGAAAAAGTTGAAAAATTACGTGTGCTTCAAGTAAAAACCCAAAGTTGATAAATTGAAATACGACTAACCTACAGCACTTTTAAAAAACATTCTTTTTGTGGGCTTGAACCGCAGGTTATATCTTAATTTTTAAATTTTTACACTCTTTGATGTCGGTAAGACGGAATTTTAAACTGCATACTAGCATAGTCTTGCCATAATGCAAAGTGGTATATTCAACTTACAGCACTTTTGCTCAATTACTTTTTATACCCTATACCACTATGTGGTAAGGGTATAAAGACTTTGTGCTGATGTTTGCAACTACCAAAAATACTTGACCTAGACCCACCCTCTATTATACCGATCGACTCAGAATCACTTTCTAAGTAGATTTTGCAATGTCCGTCCGTTCGTCCGTCCGTCTGTGTGTCCATGTAAACCTTGTAATCAAACTGTAGGTCGAAAATGAAAATATATTTTGATGAAACTTGGTATGTAAACTTCTATCGGCCATAGCACGAACGCTGTTTTTGAATTGGTGGAAATCGGTTCATTTTAGACCAAGTCCCCATACAAATGACCGCTATGAGTTCGACTTGAAGTGCCATAATATCAAACTTATCATATAGATCTCGGTCAAATAAAGTTTGCGTACATCTATTTATCATTAGCCCAAAAATAAAAAAATCCTATATGACAATTCTTAGTCATAGCCCCCATCTGAAGCTAATTCCCGAGCTTCAGTAAATTCTATCAAAAAACAGAAATATTGCACAGATTTTTCTCAAATTTGGTTTGAATAAATTTTTGCTAAAAATAAGTGATCTTCCAAATACGAACTTTTTCATATCCGAAGCAAGAACAAACATGCCACTCAAACTTGATTTATGTTTATTTTCTATATCTAAATAGATGGATCAAAGAGATAGAGTCTTTAAACGATTGGTATAGGGTATCGTATAGGCGGTCTAGAACGACTATAATTTTCTTACTTGTTTATGTTCTCCTATTTGCAAGTGATTTTTCAGCTCCATCTGCTTTTGAATACCAAGTGGTGGATTACTCCACTTTTGAATTGATAGTTGGTAATGTAAGGAATGTATTCCAGAACAGCAACCAACAAAACTTGTGGGTTACACCACTTTTGCTTGACTACTAAATATGGTCGGTATAAGTCCTTTTTTTGACCTAGTCTCCACTGAAATATAACATCATATATGAGCTTTTTCATATCTACACGCCACAAATTAATAAAAATTTCACTACAATTTGATTTATGCTTAGTTTCTATATCCTGTTTTTGACTGAACACCCATTTTCGAAACACTTGGTATAGGGTAATGTATAGCCGGGCTAGACTGAGTAAAATTTTTTTACTTGTTAAGTTTTATAACATAAGCAACAGTTTCGCAATTATAAATAAATGTATGAAGACAAAAAAAATATTGTTTGCCTAAAAAATTTAATTTTTTTTTTAATTCATTAAAAATCCTATCCTCAGAGCCGGATGAGCATGGCGAGCGCTTCCATCAATTGGCCATGCCCATGGAAACGCGATACAAAGGCAAAAGGCTCGACTCGCTGGTGGCTGAAATTTGTTGGTGGTCGCAAAAGACGTACGATCTCGACAATGAAGAAGAAGAATATACAATGGAAGTTTCCTCCGAGAGTAAGTCATAAAATTGAAGTTATCTCAGCGAAACGCCGGGACACGCATAACTTTTTTTTGACCGATATAACTTTCCCCGGTGGTTTCATCCCATCCCGATTTTGGTTGTCGCACAGTGTATTTGGTGACAACATGTCTGTGGACCAAGTTTCATATTGATTGGATGGGGAGAAATGGGGTTTAAATCACTCCGTGACTGTGCGTGACTATCTTAAAAGTAATATTTGGCCACAGCAAGTCTATCCGACTCCGAACTGCTGAGGGACGCTTCTGGCCTATTTGGTGGCGAAGATGACCTCCTTGATAGCACGGAGGACGAGGCCGAAATCACGGTGATGGAGATGGATGTGCAGGCAGCTTCAGATGATGCGGCTCCTACAGATAAATCTCCATCACCGTAAAGCCGCCACGGCTGCACTTCTACTTCGCCTGACGACAGGTGAAGTAGACATATTCTTCATCCAAGAGCCCTGGGTTTGTGGAGGCAGGGTTTGCGGACTGAAGACGCTAAAGATAAAGGTACACCAAGGAACTGCATTTTTGGCGAGGAACAGCCTTAATATTTTCTTGTTATCTAATTTCAGTGACAGGGATGTAATAGCGGCCAGCCTGGAGCTAGATGGGATATCAATCTGGCTCTCCTCCGCCTATTTTTGTGATCCTGGGCCTATCCCGCCAGTCAATGTGGCAAAGCTAATCCGGGAAGGCGAAAGGACTACACATCAACTAGTACTGTGCTGTGACGTCAATGCACATCATCCGATCTGGGGAAGTACTAATGTGAACGAAAGAGGTGAGTTACTTTTGGAGTTTTTATTTAGTACTAACCTATATATATGTAACAAGGGAAATGAACCGACTTTTGTAACTAGCATTCGTTGGGAGGTTCTTGACGTTACCTTTGTATCGGACACATTATTTGATAAAATTGTTAGTTGGAGGGTGTTGGACGACCAATCCTTTTCTGACCCTCGATACATTGAATTTTTGCTTAGAGAAAACGACCCGGTGGAAAGTGTCCCCAGAAATCTGAAGAGGACAAATTGGGTTAAGTATAGGAAAACCTTTGCCGGGTTATTGGCGACAATACCCTTATCTGAACCGCGTAATTCCGAGGACATAGATGGTCTAGTGGATCACATTACGACGGTTTTTAACAAATCTTTGGATGTTTCTTGCCCCGCGGCAAGGCCAAAGGGCAAGAAGAAACCACCATGGTGGTCTAGCGAGCTGCAACAGGGCAGAGACTCCTGCAGAAAACTCTTTAAGAAGGCAAAGTCTTCAAGGGCGGATGAGTATTGGTTGGCCTACAAGCTGCAGCTTAGGACCTACAAGAAGAAGATTAGAACGGCAAAATGTGATTCTTGGAAAAAATTCTGTGATAATATAGAAGACGTTTCCGAAGCATCCAGGTTGCGAAAGGTTCTGGCTTCTACCCCTCACACATTAGGTTATCTGAAAGATCCATTGGGGGTGTGGACTACCTCTAGTGGGGAATCACTTAGCCTGCTACTGGATACCCATTTTCCAGGCAACTCCCCTACGTCGCTTCAGGCGTCAGGATACTCAGACGCTACTACGACGGATATTGCTTCGGAGATAGTCAACATACCAACACTGAACTGGGCGATTGGAAGCTTCAAACCTTACAAATCTCCAGGACCTGACGGTATCATTCCAGCTGAATTGCAGCACGTGTCGGACTACATTTCCCCTTGGCTATGTAGGCTTTTCACTCGCTGTATCAACTTAGCTTATATACCCCTGAAGTGGAGGGAGACGAGAGTGGTGTTCATTCCAAAAGCTGGAAAAAGTTCACACACCATCCCAAAAGACTTCAGACCAATAAGTCTATCATCGTTCTTATTGAAGACAATGGAGCTCTTGATAGATTCTTACTTACGAAGAGTTATTGATCCTAAACTGCTGTCGACGCGACAACACGCTTACAGCAAGGGAAGGTCAACCGAAACAGCTCTTCACGAGCTTGTGAGTACCATCGAGAAATTGCTCTCGGTAGGAGAATACACCATGACAGCCTCTTTGGATATAGAAGGGGCTTCTAACAATGTCACACCGCACTCGATATTAGCGGCACTATCTAGTCTAGGAGTGAATTCCGTGATCATCTCACTGATTGGAAATCTGCTTGCCAACAGGCGGATAACAGCTAAACTGGGAACGACTCTAATATCCCGATCCGTGAACAGGGGAACGCCACAAGGAGGCGTTCTGTCACCACTTCTATGGAACTTAGCGCTGAACTCAATGCTATTTTCATTGGAGAGACAAGGCTGCAACGTGGTCGCCTATGCTGATACGTGGCCATAGCCGTAAATGGAAAGTTTCTATCCACACTTATAGACATTCTAGAGAGGGCTCTCACTACGCTATCTAGCTGGGCAAGTAGTTGCGGTCTGGGGGTAAATCCGACCAAAACGGAACTTGTTCTTTTCACGAGGAAGTATAAGATACCTACCTTCGACCTTATTTCTCTTTACGGTGCTGATATCGCCTTCTCTGATGGAGCTATGTATCTTGGAGTATTCCTGGACAGGCAGCTGAACTTCAGACGGAACTTGGAGGAAAGGGCGAAGAAGGCGGCTATAGCTTTATACTCCTGCAAAAAGGCCATTGATAAGCGGTGGGGCTTCAGCCCGAAAATTGCTTACTGGATCTACACAGCAGTGGTTCGCCCAATACTGCTTTACGGGGTCATCGTCTGGTGGCCTGCACTAGAGAAGGCCTCTAATACCAACCTTCTTGCAAGGGTACAGAGAATCTGTATTACTGGTGCCCTTCGTACCACACCTACGGATGCCTTGAACATCCTCTTACACCTAATACCGTTGGACATATTAGGAAAGCAGTCGGCGGCCTCATCGGCCATTCGACTAAGAAGCACACTACAATGGCGTGGTCATAATTGTGGCCATGAAGTGATCCTGAATAACAGGAACTTACCATTGAACGTGGATTACACCACTCCGAGGAGTGTATTCGAACAACACTACCAAACTCTGATACCGACCAGGGAATCCTGGTCAGAGGGGGTTCCAGGTAGTAGGCGTTCGATAAATTTCTATACTGACGGATCGAAACTGCGTGGTCAAGTTGGTTTCGGAGTCTATTCAAAGGAGCTTGGACTAAATCTGTCTCGCAGGTTGCCAGACCACTGCAGTGTTTATCAGGCAGAGGTACTGGCAATAAAGGAAGTTGCTGACTGGTTGGGTCGGAATATTCTGTCTACAACCACAGTCAACATCTACTCTGATAGTTAGGCAGCGGTAAAATCCTTGGAATCAATGTTCCTGAAAACAAGAACCACCCTTAACTGCCGCACGTCTTTAAATGAGATGGCCAAGCAGTTCGACATCAGACTCATTTGGGTCCCAGGGCACAGGAATATACCGGGAAACTGTAAAGCTGACGAGTTGGCAAGACAGGGCACTACCTTACGGGTTCCAGCGGACTTGGAATGTGTTGGTATACCCCTGGAATCTTGTAGGCTGGAACTTCGGCTTCACACCGCCGGCATAACCGACAACAGATGGGCTAATGGATCAACGTGCAGGATCACGAGACAGATCTGGCCGGCTCTAAATCATAAGCGCACTAGCGCGCTACTACCACTCCCCCGTAGGAGATTTCAACAGTAGTTGCTGATATCACTGGGCACTGCCTCATAGGGAGACACACTCAACGCCTCAGGGTCTCGTCATATGACTTCTGTCGTAGCTGCATGGATGTGGATGAGGTGGAGAGCATAGAGCACTTCCTTTGCTATTTTGCTGGTTCTACGGTGGGGACTGAGGGGAACACCTATTCGTCCCGTGGTATCACAATGGACCCCAGAGTCTAAGTGTGCTTTTCCTTTGGTTTAGCAGCCACTTTCAACCTAACCTAACCTAAGTCTATGGACAAAGTTTCAGTTCGATCGGATGAGGGGAAGTGAGGTTTTAATCTATCCGTGACTGTGAGTACCTGTGCGTGACTATATCGAAGTTGATCTTTCTTTACAGCAAGTTTATCGACCAAGTTTCAGATCGATCGGATAAAGGGAAATGGGTTTTAAACCACTCGGTGACTGCGCGTGACTATGTGTGACTACCCCAAAATTAATCTTTAGTCACAGCAAGATTATGGACCAAGTTTCAGATCAATTGGATTAGGGGGAATGGGGTTGCCCCTTGGAAGACAGACAGACAGAGAGTATGAGTTAAAAGAAAGAGTTAAAAGCACGTTAAAACTACGGCTTTTATGGGTTAATTACAATACAAATAGTTCTTCCATGTTTAACCAACATTTGCAAAATGAATTTTTACTTTCTTGTGTTAAGCAACATGTTAAAAAAAAATTTTTTTTTTTTTTTTGTTAATAAACCTTTGTTGCCAATTTTAAGTATTGCGAACAAATTACTATTTTTCCTTTTAGTTACGCTAACATTAATTATATTTATTTATGTACATGCACGTTTCAATAAACATTACGATTTTTCCCATATGATGGGGTTGTTATGTCTTTGAAATCTCCAAAAAAAAAAAAAAAATTAAAAATAAATGCAATAAAAGCAGGCAACATATAAATTTGACAATAATCTTAACTACGAAATAAAACCCCTGTCCAAACCGTATTGATTTCGAGACAAATACCAGTAACAATAACATTTCACAACAAACAGAAAAGAAAAAAATGGAAAAAGGATGAGCCATGCTTTTTATATTCTTTCTTTTATTGTTTTTGTATTTCATTTCTGTAAATCTAGAACATATTTATCTTCATCCTATGACTACGTGTATTATTGTTAGAATTTAGTCTGATAGCCAAAAAAAAGGGTTATTGGCTCAACATACTGCCTACTGTTGGGCTAATTCCTTATCAGTTGACAAAACAACAGCAACAACAACAAAATGTGTCACAATTATTGTTTGTTACCTTAATGTTGAAGATTATTTGCTATATTGTTCTATTTGACAGGTCATTTAGTCAAAATGTACAAAATAAATAAAGGTTTCTTTTGTTTTTTTCCCCTATGTTTTGCAGATCTATATCTGGTTGAAAGTTAAACAGTTAAATGCTTGAAATCAACCTTTTTGTGTAATTTTACTTCATTTGTGCTTAATAAATAAATATTGCATGAGTTGTAGGTCGCCGGTTAAGACTTAAACGTATAATATTATTAGCCATCATTAACCTGGTCGAATAATAAAATTTGTTACAGTTAACATGTTAATTTAACAGTAATTCTTTTGAAACTATAACGGGTGATGAGACAAATTGCAAAGATTTATTGATAATGCGAGTTGGAACAAAGGTGAAAGAAACCACTATAATCTTCATCTGTACACACAGAAAAATTTGACAACTGAATTGTTATTCAGTTTAAAAACCAAGAGTAATTTATAGCAGCTAATCATTTTCTGCTGTAATATTTACCGTTAAGATAACAGAGTTGTAATCGAAATTTAGTATTTAATGTTTCGTAAGTCAAAATGAAATCAAAATATTAGAAATGCTGTCGTTATGTTGAACTTGGCCAGTTCTTTCGCAAAATCTATAAAAACTAAAGTTTATCATTCTTCATTAAAAGAAAAGACTTCCTTTAACTTAATGCAATCTTTTATATGCTAAATTATTTCTTTTCCAAGCGGCAAAAATTTTAAATGGGAAAAAAATTTAAAGTAGAAAGTCTTTGGTGAAATATATCATAAAAAAAAAAAAAATTTTTAAATAAAGAAAAAAATTTATTGCCCAAATTTTAATCAAACGTATTTTATTTATTTTTTTTAATGCACAGTCAAATTTTGGGAAGAATATTTATACGCTATACCACTCTGTAGTTTGGGTATAATGACTTTGTGCTGCTGTTTGTAACTACCAAAAATATTTAACCTAGACCCATCTTTAATTATACCGATCGAATCAGAATCACTAACTGATTCGATTTAACGATGTCCGTCCGTGTGTCCGTCCGTCCGTCCGTCTGTGTGTCCATGTAAACATTGTAATCAAACTGCAGGTCGCAAATATGAATATATTTTGATGAAATTTGGTTTGTAAGCTTTTATTTGCCATAGGATGAACGCTATTAAAATTGGTGAAATTCGGTCCATGTTCAGACCTAGCCCCCATACAAATGACCGCTATGAAATCGACATAAATTGTCATAAGATCCAAATTGTCATATAGATCTTACTCAAATTGGGTTTGTATGCGTTCATTATATCCACTAATGAGTAGTCCAAAAATGATCCCTTTGACCCCATATAGAGCTGCTTCCCGATCTTCACTTAAATCTATTAAAAAACAAAAATATTGCACTGATTCTTCTCAAATTTTGTTTGTATATATTTTTGCAAAATACAAGAGATTTTAACAAACATGGTCAGGATCGGTCCATTTCTGGGCTTAGTCCCCATATAGATATAGCATCCGATATGAACTTTTTCATATCTGCAAACAAAAATATTAATAAAAATCCCACTCAAATTTGAATTATGCCATTACAGCGTTTCGGAACTTGATATGCAAACGCTGAATATTTTGTCAGTATATGTTCCATGGTTTCATCGTCCTCCAGGCAGTATCTGCACGTTTTATTTTCAGCCAAATGCATCTTGTAGAGGATCTAATTGCACGCATAGTGCCCTGTAAGTGCCCTACATAGAGGTCTTAGAATGGATTCTATTCCCTGCTCCTTTTTTCGATTCGATACAAGAACTTTTTTAGTGTTGAAGTAGTACTTGTCCATTCCAAAACTCTGATGATTCTTCTTTAATCCATCTCCCGATGTTCTAGGTTATGTCTTTTCTGGTGAATCCGAATTGAGGGTTTGGACCGATAAATGGTCTTTCCGCTCCTCGTCTTGCCTGTTCATCGGCCTTCTCATTTCCTTTGTACCCTTTGTGACCTGGTACCCATATAAGCGACAGTTTATTAAGTTCAGCTAGTTTATTAAGGGCTCTATGGCTTTCTAGCACGGATAAATGGTGGTATACCTATTTGTTCGGTGCTTTTGGAACAGCCTGGCTATCCGACATAAGATTAATCTTCGTCCTTGTCAGGTTTCTTTCATTAGTTTAGCAGTAGCTGCATTGAGTGCGTATAGTTCCGCTGAAAATATTGTAGATTCATTACATAGGGGGTTGTGGAGTTTGTATCTCGGTCCGTAAACCCCTGCTTCTAATCCGTTTGTTGCTTTGGATCCATCAGTGCACCACTTCTGTGCGTTTTCATTTAGTCATGTATGGTTAGACTCTCAATCGAATCTGCTCGGGATATGAACAGTGTAGTTCATTTAAGATCTAAAACAGGATCTATTTGATCACTACATAAAGTCATATTTTTGATATTTTTGGCTTTATCAAGGAACTTTAGCTGTCCTATATGATCGCCTTCTTTAAATTTATATAGTCTCTGGATTGATAAGTGCAGCGAAGTTTTTTTCCGGGAGGTGGAAATCTTGCATAAGATTCGCAAGCAATCCAATTTGAGGTAAGTCGGATTCTTACCAACTAAAAACTACCCCCCTTTCATCCTTCTACCCTGCGGGACTGCCTGTTAAGGTTTTACGTAACAGGGCACGATAGCCCTCGCTAATCACCACAGTCGCTTCCCTCGTTTCTTTCCATTTAAACTTCTCTGCCCTCAATATGTCATGCAGAACTTTAATTTAGTCAGCCAACCTGCTCCAATTTTCCTCGGATCTTAATAAAGTCTCTGGAATATTCTCCTTTCTCATCTGACTCCCTATATCTTGCTCCAATTGCACACGCTCATTGCGGAATCTCGGACATATAAACACATTTCCCTTGGACACCCAGGGCGTAAGGGGGAATCATCGTGTCCAAATCTGTTCAGGTAGCTTCTGTAACAGCCATGACCGCTCAAAAATTGGGTTATGTGGTAGTTCACTTCTCTATGACGTCTATTCATCCATCTTTGTATGTTCGGTATAATTTGGAATGTCCAACGGACGTTTAGGCTCTGCTCCCATCTAGTCTGCCATTGACGCATTGTTATTTCGCGTTCCGCCGTATGTATTTCGGGTTTTGAAGCAATTTTATTATTCCCTTTCGAACCATACAGTCTCCGAGCTTCACATGCCAGTAAATCTATCGAAATCATTCCCGCTATTACAGATGCCGCATCATCTGATGTAGTTCGGTAAGCACTACTTACTCGAAGAGCACTCAGCCTATACACAGACGTCGTCAGTTTACGAGAGCTGGCACTTAGTGTAGGTGACCACACGGGTGCTACATACAGCAGAATTAACTTAATAACACTCTGAAGAACCTCCTACTCTGCCTTGGCCCTCCAACATTTGACATCATTCGTGCTAGCGCCGCCCTCACTCTTGATGCTTTTTCGCAAGCGTACTTTAAATGCGTATTGAATTTTAATCGCGTATCAGTCTTCACTCCATGCCACTTCAGCTCTTATCTGGACGTTACCTCGTGATGTCCAACATTAATCTTGATAGATTCCGTTTTCCTATACCCGCTTATTATAACCACTTCAGTCTTTTGTTCCGCCAACTGGAGTCCCGCGTTATTCAGCCACAGCCTGATAGAATTCGCTGCCTCATTTGCACCGTCATGCCATCTGGAACTTTAACCGCTAAAACTCCATTGTACAATAGGTTCCATAGAAGTGGGCCCAGTACTGACCCCTGTGGTATTCCAGCAGTGATCCTATAACTTTTCAGTCCGTCTTCAGTATTGTATCATAGCGACCTGTTAGAAAAATAGCTAGAGATTATCTTAACTAGGTATCTTGGCACACCTAGCCCATCTAACGTGATCATTGTTTGGTTCCAATTTGCACAATTAGACGCGTTTCTGACGTCCAATGTAATTATTGCACAACATTTTCTCCTGGCTCCCTTTACTTGTATGGCAGTATTTGCTATATCAGTTACCATCTTGATAGCATGAGCCGTCGACCTTGCTCTTCTAAAATCGAACTGTCTCTCTGATAGACCCTCTGAGCTCTCTGCCACAGGTAAAAGTCTGTTATATATGACTTTTTCCAGCAACTTGCCCATGGTGTCAAGTAAGCAGATAGGCCGATACGACGAAGGAAGTGCAGCGTCGTGAGATTTAGGATAACCTCCATAGTTGTTCTCATTGCTTCCGTGATGTTCCAACATGCCAATCTTTTTATTTTGGATAATTTTAAACGGGCTCCATTCTGGTTTGTCTTCGGCCACCATATACAACTGAGCCATATAAAATACACGGAAGGCTCATTTGTTTGTATATCCACAAGGCATTTTAGGGTTTAGACCCCACGATCTGCCTAGGAGTTGTTTGCTAGCCTATATTGACTTTATAGCCTTATTTCTTATCGAATCTAGATGAGGGTTCCAGCTGAGTGTTCTATCAAGTATGATACCCAGATATTTTACCTCTTCTTGAGTTGAACCTCCATGTTCCTTATATGAAGTGATGGAATATAAAGATTCCTTCTTCTAGTGAACGGGATAATTGTGATTTTGTTGGGATTTATGGAAAGTCGCACCATTCCCATGTAAAACTTAGAGCTCTTTACATTTGTTACCCAATTGTCGGGTATGTGTTCCACATACAAACACTGAGTTGTCATCTGCATAACCCACAGTGGTAAAACAATTATCGTTTAGTTTCACAATGATGTCATCCACTAAGATTGACCATAATAACGGGGAAAGTACGCCTCCCTGAGGGTATCCTTTTATAGTGCTAATCCTTCTCTTCTCATCTCCAAAATTAGCCACTATTCGTCTCCTAGAAAGCAGCAGGATAAAAATCCACCCTGTCACAATTGGATCAGAGTCCAATCTGATCACCGCTCCTTCCATAGGTTGTCAAAAGCGTCCTCTATGTCCATAAAGGAACATAAGGCTACACCCTTCCACTCCAGTGTCTTTCCAATCATTGAAGTTAATTTGTGGACAGCTGTGACTGATAGGCAAATTGATGATTATGTAGCGGTCTACTTTTCAGAAGTTCATTGCGAATATAGAGATCGATCATCTTCTTCATAGTCTTTCGTATGAAGGATGAAAGACTGATTGGTCCTTATGATTTCGGTAAGGAATACAAGCTTCACCTTTGTCCACTTAGTTGGAATATATCTAAGTACAAGACTGGCCCTGAAGATATGAACCAATTTCTTTTAAACAATTCCGGACCATTTATTAATAGGGCTGGAAAAATCCCGTCTGGTCCAGGTGATTTGTATGGTCTAATTGAGTTTATATTTCATTTTAAACTTTCATATGTTATGATTCGTTTAAGTAAAGAACTGAAGCACGAATTTCCAAAACATTTCCTCTCATCCTATGTCTCTGTCTCTATTGGAATCAACATACCGTAACTCATATTCCTAGATTTGTTTGTTTAGAAGATAACAAACGTACAATTTTCCCCTTTTTGGCCGTTTTTCCTCCCCTAGACGTTAGAAATAGCAATAAATTTCATCTGGTCTGATGCCCACTTATTCGGTGGAGTCTGTACACCAAAATTCATATATATTATTATGTTAAGAAGATGCAGAAAGGTAAAATTTTTACTCTTTTTGGCCGTTTTTTCCCCATTACATGGCCGGATTTCAGAAAAATTTATCCTGAGCCCATGTTTGTTTCTCACGGCCCTAATTCCTCTTAGGAATTAAAGAACTAAATATATGTTTGTCTCTCGGATGGAGTCTACACACCAAATTTTATATTTCGAGATCCAGATGTTACAATTTTTCCTTTTTTTGTCCGCCTTTAACGTATGAATTTTTAAAAACCCCTTCTTAGTGGATCTGTACGCCGAGTTTCTGGGTCGAATGGTTTGGGCTTTGCGATGATGATCAATTATGCAACTCTTATACATATACATATATAGATTGAGATACTGATAGGTTTCTCGAAGTGTTCTTGAAAAAGTTTTGAAAATACACATCGAACATATACGAAGAACATAATTTCATACATTTGAGTGGCAAATGGATGGTCCTTTTCGAGTAGTAGTTAGCCCAGTCCATAGTTTTTATCACAATATTTCAATATTTCAGCAGAGTATTCTATCAATATAACTGACTTCAAAATACATAAAATCATAACATCTATTTTGGAAAAAAAAATTTGTAAAATGAAGTCAAACATCTATGAAGTGAATATTTTCATACATTTGTATGGAAAGTCCTCGAGCTTCTTCGAGTAGTAGTTTGCCCACGCCAGTAGGACAGTCCGATCCAAGTGAAATTTAAGGATGATATTCTTGGTACTTGTGCGATTCCAAAAAGTATGCATTTGTTATTCCAAATATTTATAATGATTGAGTTTGAAATTATTCAGGATCAAGATCAAATGCTTTTACTTTATATAAACCAAAAAAAAAATGTAAATGTAAGTTTAGTAAAAACAAATTGTTTTTCTTGTTTTTTCAAGACAAAAACAAACATGTATATCGGAGTATGCAATGTGTACTCGTATACAAACATATTTGCTCTAAAGTTGTTATATATTTTAGTTTGTTAAATTGGAAGAGGTTTAAATAGTATAACTTTTGCTTGAATTCTCATTTGGTTGTTTTCAGCAAATATATATGAATTTAACTTTTTATCAAACAAGCTATCTACTGCTTTTGGTTACTAATAATTTGACTTACTAATGCTGTTTGACTCTTCCCAAAACAGCTGTATAACATGTCATGCAGAATATAGATAAATTTTTTGAAACAAATGCGCCATGTTTTTGCTTTATTTAAAGTAAAACACTAGGAATAATAGGGTTAATTTTTTTTAGATCCAGCCAAATCTTTTACTAAGGGCCTTCTTACTTCAAAAACGTCTTTTGCAATTCGGATGGTACACCAGCACTGGTGCTGAAACAGTGCTCTTCGACGCTAGCCAGTCCATTGGTCAACCTTTTCAGCCTTTCGTACCGTGCGGGAGTCTTTCCCTCTTGCTGGAAAGTTGCTAATGTCCAACCAATCCCTAATAAGGGTGCGGCTAATAACCCTGAAAATTACCGTCCAATTGCAATCTGCTCTGCGCTCTCAAAGGTGATGGATAGCATGATCAATTTCCATCTTGTGAACTACTTAGAGGCCAATTCACTTCTTAATGATCGGCAGTATGGCTTCCGTAGAAATTGTTCCACGGGAGACGTGTTAGGCTTTCTGAGCGCTGGAGCCACATAACGTCGTTTATCTGCTCTTTCTGGAATTGTACTATTTGAAGGCGTCCAACTCTTTTTAGGGGTTGTTTCCGAGACAAAACTAAAGCACTGCAAACCTCCATGCGCAAGTGCATGAGATCAAGCTGTTTATTGATGGGAATACCTGCAACTCTTACATCTTTGCGATATTCCAACCAAGAAGCTGTTATAGCAATGTCAAAGAAGTGCGTTATAATGCGAAGGGTCAACTTTTTGGATTTAAGGAATATACGGTAATAGGCAACAAGTTGATCAAGAAGATCAACAGCACCCATACCATCGTTGTATCTTCTGATTACTTCTGGCCTTGGAACATTAAGGTACGATTTTGTAGGTTTGTCGTAACGCTTAAATTCGTCAATAACAGCTTTGCTGAGGAAATTCGAAGCCATATGCACTGGCTTATTATCGAACCATTTTGTGATGATAACACTGCCATCTTTACTAATTAATTGATGTGATGAGCCACGCCCATCCTTCTTTAAATCTTTGTCGCTTGGTAATGGTGGTGCGTTGAAACTGTTTATTCGAGCGGTTCCGGCAGCTTGTATATTCTTCGTCTTTAGGAAATGAAGGATATGATATGAACTGAAAAAGTTATCGAAGTATCATTTGTGACCAATAGAATTTCTAGGGATTCTGTTTATAAGATTTATTACCACTGCTGCGCCAAATCCCATTGCCTTTACACAATAGGAAGAAAAATTTTATTCCCCATGGATAAGGCTTATTTTTGATGTATTGTTTTATGGACAATTGACCCTAAAATGGAACCAGCTGCTCAACAATGCTTTAAGTTTCTTCTAGTGGTAATTGTAGCAATCGCTTGCGAACACAATTCAAAATGGGTCTTACCTTATACAGCTTGTCCGAGTTATTTGGGCCTTTTGCATTGTTATCTACGATATGTAATGCTGTCCGTAGATGAAAAAAAAGATTTTTTGTCATATTCTCGGTGAAGAGTGACAAACTCAAACCTCTTTGCCAAAACATGTCTATGCGAGGAAGTTTTACCATGCCCATATATCCATGTAATCCAAAAGAAACTTCAAGTTCCTGGGCTGTGCTGGGGTTAAACCACATTTCATTTTGCATTGCATATAAATTTGTGTACTCTGCTGCTTTTTGGAAGAATTCTGGCGGTAAATATTGTTGAAAATATGAATATGGAGTTTTGACATCAACACTGCTTGGAACTTCATTGTAACCCATGGGTTCAGGCAAGGTGCTCCGTATATGTCTCCACTCAATACTCTTCTTATCAATAGCCTCATAATCCTCAAGAGGAGATGATGATATGCATTCAATTGATTAGGCCGCTACCTTGTTTCTGTTTGAAGTTCTTTTCGCTGTTGTTATATTTTCGTCCATCAAAAAATTACCTGAAGTAGCATGAGAAGTTCCGACACTAGTTGTGGGCACTTAATTTTCCTCAGTTGGCCCTTGACGAACAGCTTCTGTTATTTTTTGGTTGAAGAAAGCTGTCTTTCGAACATGTTTATCATCGTTATTCAGCGCAGCAAAATTATAAACCTCCTCAGCGTCAATATCATCGAGCTATTCGTCACTATAATCCTGGTTGTTTTTTATATCCTTAAGCATAGCAGCTTCTTCATCAGATAAATTACCATCACTTACGTCTAAACAATCTTCCACACAAGCCAAAATTTGCTCATTTGTCATAAATCCTTTTTCTTTAAAAGTTAAAACCACGATTACAATTTGAAAAAAAGTAAAAACTAAAACTTACCAAGAAGTATTTAAGGATATAAATATAATAACTGCAACTCCACGTTCTCTTTTAAATTGATTTTTACAAGGACATAGAAATAAATCTATTCACAAAATCACAGAGAAAAACTTTTGCTTAGCAACCTTTCAGTACTCATGTAAACTACAGTGTACTTTGCTTTAGATGGATGCCCAAGCCTTACCGTTGGTCCAATTTTTTTTTTTACACAAAACTAATCCATAAATACGCGGCAACTAGAAAAAAATTATTTGAGGAAAATAAATTTCACTTTTGAACCCGTATTTAAAACTTAAAGTTGACAAATCGCAGCAAATACAAAAAACACGACTACACTTACCAAAAATTGCAACTAATATGAACAAATGATCAAATTTTTATTTTAAAGTACCGCTATGTCATGGCCTACGCTGCCGGAATTATATTTGTGCAAGAAAAAATTCAAAAATTGCAATCGTTCATATTTTAAAATTTTTTGAAAATGTGTACACTGTAGTGTACCATGGGAGCGAAAGGGTTAAAACTATTTGTTGGAGTAGACCAATGCACTATAGGAAATTTGGTAATTTTTTTAACAAAATTCGAATTTCGAACTTTAAAAAATCGATTTTTTTTTTATTGTAATATGATAAAGAATACTTGGGGGCAAATGGAGGTAGATTTATTTTTTAAAGAAAACAAAAAACCGGCAATCACTTATAACCAATTATATATACTAGCAGATTCCAGCGCTCGAAATTCGAGTGCAATTTCTAGGCAACTTTATTTCTCAACTTAGCCAATTCACAAACCAACACTTTTTTGGTTAGTTGTTATTGTGAATGAAGATAACAAACTCATTAACAAACATATTAATAAATTTAATAAACACACACATAGCATATGTATAATTTTAGGGATACGTATGCAATACTGGTATGCAAAATACTGTTTGGACAAAATACTGGTCAAAAAAACTGACAAAATCCTGCTTTTCATAATAGTGTTTTACAAAATACTGATTTTCACAATACCGTTTTGCAAAATACTGTGAAGTAAAAATGCTGGTTTACAAAATTTATTTTATTAAAAAAAACTTCAACAAAAGTATATAATTCTCAAAAATTAACAAAAACATTTAACAAAAAATTAATTTGAATGCATTTTATAAACTTAAATTAGTTAAAGATTTTTTGCAATTGGCCTTCAATGCATTTTATAAACTCAAATTAGTACAAGATTTTGTGCAATTCGCTTTAGGTAGCCTGTATGGCTTAATTCACACCTTTTTCTTATTACTCTTTTAATGTTTGTGTATGCTTTTCTTTTCTTTAAGCTTATGTAACGTCTTTCTCCATTCGCGCATTTTGAAATGGTATTTACAGCTACCACGACCTCATTACCCAACTGCCTGATAAGGTGGTATAACCCTGACTTTCTACGCCCAACAACAGCTTTCAGTCTTCTATGCCAAGCTTCCACACTATTTTGAGTTCTTGGGTAGGAATTTGTCATATTGTCATCGTAAACCGACCAAAAGCTTGTAGGATACTTTGGCTGATATGAGCCCTTGACGTAGTTTCTTTCAAACCACTCGCACAGTTTAAGCAAATCTTCATCTTCAAAAGTACTGCTAAGACTACAGTAGTACTTTAAGATGTCATTAGATGGCACAAAAGCTAAGGCTTTCAGCATTCTCACTTTTAATGCAAAATCTTCATCGTTACCATATTTTCGACTCAATCTGCAATGCATATGTTAATGCTATAATGAAATAATTCTACTATGTTATACTACCTCTCTTTTTGAACTCGCCGCCATATTATTTGGCTGAAATGAAAAAAGCATCCTTGAGTTTGTGCTCTTGGAAAGCATAGCTGAATTGCCTTCGCAATACCTACTTCAAAATCGCTTACAATTTTGGTAGGATTTAGAACACATCCATACTTTTCGCCGATCTTTAATAGCTCCTTAAAAAATGCAGTGTACATGGACGTCGATTTTTTCGTCATTAAACAGAATACTAATGGCACTACTTCGCCTTCCACTCTACCATGTACAGAGAATAATTGCCGCATAAATGATGGAACAACGTCAAATGTTCCGTCTACCAGCCAGCAATCACTGTTTTGAAGCAATTTTATAGATGTTTGCGTGGCCATAATTATCATACAGTCATTACCGGTCATTACCTCGGACTGAATAAATATCTCTCTATCCACAACATACAAATTAAGAGGAATGTCTATGTCTTCAATATTCTCCGGTTCTTTTGAAACGCAAAATTTTTTTCTGAATCTCTTTATTTTAACATTTTGAGCATTTTTGGATGGTAAAAAATCTCGACTGTTTTCACTTGTCTGCACTATTGACTCTTGAATTATTTGACTTGGTGTCAAAAACGATCTTTTTGCAAGGGTCTTAACCATATTATTGGTTTCTGCAATATTCAAGTCGATAGCAATAGGTTCATGTGTGTGCTGATTTGGATACTTCACAATTACCACATTATCATCAACCATGTTTGTTACAATACGAGATTTACACATATGCACTTTACGTTTTGCACAAGCCCAATTAGAAGTGCCTGACTTATTATTTCTCTCCAAATGATAGAAATATCCATCAATAAATAATTTCGGATTTCCTTTGTTTGATTTAACAATATTAACTTTTGACATTATAAATTATTCACAAAACAAAAATTTTAAGAAAAAGACAAGATTACTAAACATATGATTTGATTAACTACACGTGCGTATCAACACGTTTAATGCTGCTTGCAATATCAAAACATTTGCATATGAAAACAACAACACAGGTGAACTGATAACATCTGCAATGAGATCAGCTGTTATTAACATGGTGTCTCGACTAGCTATAATTCATGGCAATGTTGAAGTTAATAGCTAGCGGAGACCGCTAATGTTCATGTCATGTCTTAATAACTCTAATAATTTTTTTTGTCTTTTGGGTTTGTTATGGTTTATTTTAATAATCATATATGTATATAAATTGAGATAAATTTTACTTAATTATAACAGTGAAATTTTTTGTAAAAATAAATAAAAAAAAGCGCGCTTTTTTTTATTTATTTTTACAAAAAATTTCGCCGCGCAATAGAACAGGATTTTGCAAAACAGTATTATGAAATGCAGTATTTTGCAAAACAGTATTATGAAAAACAGGATTTTGAAAACAGGATTTTGAAAACAGGATTTTGTTATAACCGGGATTTCGACCCGAACCCATAATTTTATGTATGTGTTAGTAGCAACTTTAAACGTAATTTACTCCAAATAAAGGAAAACATTTAAAAATCTGTAAATCTAGTGAACAGCTAAAAAGAAATGCCTTTCAAATAATGTGTGTTTAATCAAAATCGGGATAAAACGGTAGAACAAAACATCGGTCACAAGAAATTGCCTAGACTATTAATATTATAGATATTTTATTTATTAATATAATTGCATTCTTTAATTTTATTTAAATATATTTCTGGAAAATTCTAATAATATTCAACTTTGAAGTCAGGTAAAAAGAAAACACCATCATTAGTCACTACTCCTTATAGTCACGTCTGTATAGGCCCATTTTGTTTTTTGTCTCACGCATTGAATAAAAAATTATTATTATTATTTGTTTTCTTGGCTGAAAAAACCTTCATACACCTCAAATATTTATAAGGAAGCCTTTGAATTAAGAAAAAAAAAAAACAAAGCAAAACAACTTGTTTGTTAATCCCATATCCCCTTTTTCCTGATCTGATTTCCTTAAAAATTAAACTGAAAGTAGTACTTGTCTGTACGTCTTTCGCTTTTCTGCTTGACTGCCACTTTATGCTTTAATCTTTGTTCACACTTCTTTTTCTCGCGTTTTTTTTTTTATTATTAATGTTCTACAGCATTTCTTTTGTAAAAAGAGAAATGAAAAAAAAATTCGTTTATCTTATTTTAAGTTTGTTGTTTTTTCTTGTTTCAAAGCCCATGGCGGGGTGTTACTTGGCTCACCTTTTCAAGCATTTAATTGCTATTTCCGGTCACCTTTTTTTTTTCTAATAAACGGTTTTTGTTCGCTCGCTCTATCTTCTTAATATTTATTTTTTTTTCTTCGTTTTTGTTTTAAGGTGGCAAAGTAATTCGCATAATAATAATGTTTTCAAAAAGAACCGCATTTATTAGCGAAATGCTTATCAATAAGCATAAAGCCAACACAAAAATCACTTTATTTTTTTATCCTTTTTTTTTTTTTTGTTATTTTTTAAATAACAACAGATTTAAATACAGACAACGCCGCCACGCAACCCCTTTTTGTAGTTGAAACTTAATTTCTAGACTAAATCTGAAAGTAATTTAGTCTTCTATCACCGTTTTTTTGTTTTTTGTTTTTGTTTTCTGTGCTTTGGTTTGCTTTAGCGTAATGCCAGCCTTGCTTTTGTTTTATGCTAAAGACGTGTTGGAGAGGAGTCGTTTAATTTGAATAATTTGTATTTAAGCAAATTGAAATTTGAGTTGTAGAGAAGAAGATTGTTTGGTCTCAAAGTGGCAATTTTAATGGATTTTCAAAAAAAAAAAATCATTTATTTTTTGGGAGGCTAGAAAAAGAAGTGATTACAAAGAGAATGTAAAGTGTTAGATTTGAAATGATGGACAGTGGGTCAAAGTATAGTTGAAAGATCATAATAAAAAAATGTTACTAAAATTCGACTTCCGTGCCTCCTTTTTCCATTTTGAAAGCTTTTGGTGAACTGAAATAATTTAAAATAAAGATCTTTTTTATAAAAACAAAACGCCGATCCAAAAAAAATGTGTAATTGAGTTAGAGCCAGATTCTAAAACCTTATGCAATTTTAGGAAATCCCTAAAATCTTTAACAATTTTCAATTAGAATAATATTTTTCCAACATATAAGTCTCCTAGATTAAAGAACTTCATTCGACTGCACTAACATTTCAAATTTAAAAAGAAGTCTTATATAGAAAAATTCTAAGATTCAGCAAAAAGTTAGAACAAATTGAGGATCCCAAACCGTTTCCCAAATATTGATTTATAACAACGTCCAGCAAAATATAAAAAATATATTAAATATGAACCGGCTGATATACGTCTGAAACTAGAGACCAACTAAAGTATAGCTGAAAGTTTTTCATCTATAATATTAATAGGCAAGGCGATTGCTTGTGGCCGATGTAAATTTCACAGTTTCACCCCGATTTTGATAAAAAATTTATCACCTGAAAGGTATTTCTTATCAGCTGTTACCCAGATTTACAGATTTTCATCGTCTGGAATCTTTTTTTGGAGTTATGATCGTTTAAAGTTGCTACTAACACATACATAAAATTATACAATGCCATGTGTGTGTTTATTAAATTTGCAAATGTGTTTGTGTTAATGTGTTGAGTTTGTTTTCTTCATTTAAAATGAGTTGAATTGTGAAGGGTCTTTGTTAAATGAACAAATAAAATTTCCTAGAATTTGCACTCGAATTTCGAGTGCTCGAATCTGCTAGTTTCATTTAAAGTACTTAAAAGTTTCAAAAATTATAATTCACTACTTATACTCGTCCTAGAATGCCGCCATCGCACAGTGTGTGCAAGGGTCAATCTAGCGTTATTTAATTCAAACTTGAAATGTGGAATGGAGAAATTTTTTTGTATGTTCGATAACTAATATTCCACTGAGTCTACCGATAACTTTTGTTATGTTGTAACTAATATACAGCTGTGAGCTTTCAAAGATAACATATGTTTCAACAGGTGCAGCAATAAATTTTCCCACCATTTCACATAGTGTAGTACATTGATGCCAACTTAGCGCTTTTCGTGCTACATTTAGCGCATTTTGACAACCCTAAAAGTGCATTTTTTCCATTTAAAACGTTTTATAAAAAAGAGCTGAATTGGCGTTTTCCGTTGTACTGTTTAGGCGCTTGTAGCGAGTTTTAAACAAATTTTATGTTAAGCAAAATTTTATATATTTGAACTATCTGTAGTAATAATACGCAAGGAGATTTCGTGTGACCTCTTCTACGATTTTAGTTATCAACTGAATTTGACAAAAACTATACCATTTTGATGGTACTTCTTTCCAGATGTGCAGCATATTTACAGATGTACACCACCTGGTACATTTTTTGCAGCAATAATTATTTAAAGTTGCTATTAAATTTTTTAATGTGTTTGCAAAAATTTTATATCAAAGCCCTGTGTTAAATTGTGAATTGGCTAAAATTCAAAAAACTGGTTACTAGCAAATCCATTTATATATCTGCTGTGCGTTCAACAAATATTTATAATGAAATTTAATGAATTTTATTTAAAAATTCACAACTTAATGAATTTTATTTAAATATTCATAATTTATATAGATATCTAGATTACAAGACCATCGAAATAAAACTTTTAATGAAAAATACAATTTCCTAGAATTTGCACATGCATTTCGAGTGCTGGGTTCTGTTAATATGTATCTAATGTACTTGGCAAAAGTTCGCTGTATGAAAAATGAGATCCACTCTGCTCTTAATGAAATTTTCTTTTTATGAAACAGTTTTGGAAAGCCCTGTTTTGAAAGTAATTTCGAACAAAAAAATTATCAAACAATATTTAATTGCGTTCACGAAATCTCTTATTAAAGACATTTCATTACTCAATTTAAAAAAAGAAAATTCTACCAAAGAATTTTTAAAAGGCTGAAAAGAAATTGAAGAGTAAGTAAATTGTCTTAACAATTGAACATGATGTAAATGGAAAAGTGGAACCAGAACTGATTAATTTTGAATTGAAGTATATAAATTCAAAAGTCAGGCAATGAAATAAACGTTTTAGCCGAAGTAGAATGATTGTCAGATGTAAAGGAGGCATTTCCTTATACATATTCAGTATAAACTAAAAAGTGAAATTAGTTATTTCAATTCAAAATATTAAAAAATTACTATGGCCTGGACATGAGGAGGAAATAAACTCTTTTTGTTTGTAAAATTTTTTTCACGTTATTTATTTATATTTATTGATATACACCTAAAAAGTACAATAAAATACTGGCGCTTACTAGCCTTTTTCATATCATCTATAATATTAAAAAGCAAGGCGATTTCTTGTGACCGATGTAAGTTTGTCAGTTTTAATCCTATTTCGACCAAACATCGCTCATTTGAAAGGGAATTCTTTTTAGCTGTCCATCAGATTTACAGATTTTTAAATTTTTACGTTTTTTTTAGTACGTTTTTTTTGCTACTAACACATACATAAAATTATACCATGCTCTGTGTGTGTGTATTTGTTAATGTGTTTGCAAAAAGCGCTGTGTTGAATTGAAAAATAATTTTGAATTGTGATTGGCAAAAATTGATAAGCATACATTTAGGGTCTTATAAAAAGAACTTATTAAATTAAAAAAATAAAATTTCCTAGAATTTGCGCTCAACTTTCGATGGCTGGGACCTTCTAGTTACAATTAAGTGCCTTGTAATGCTTTTTGAGGTACTCTTTTGTGCTTTTTGCTCGTACTTTGTAAGCAATAAAAATATTTTCACATTTGGCAAATAAAGTGATTTTTTTTTAAATTTGAGGTATTTATTTAAAAAAAGTGTTTGTGGCTTGAATTTTATATATTGTTGTTGCAAACATCAGTAGAAAATAGTCTTCGTTGAATGTCATTTAGTGAATTCTTGTAGGGCAGATCTTTTGTTGTCCAAAAGTGTCCGGTCCACATTTTATTAATTTTGTTTGTACTATTCTTTGCGCCTCTCATTTTTTTTTTTGTCATTTTATAGGAACGATGTCAGCTTCAAAACGAGAAGCTGTTCCATCAAGAAATATGTAGGCAGTAGAAAACGTAATTGAAAAAAAATAATCATAACGAGGGACAGTGTCGTGAAAAAAGGTAAAAAAAAATAGAAACTTTTACTATGGAAGTAGTGAAAAATTTTAAAGATTGCAGTAGAAGATTACCAATTTTTGAAAAAAAAAAAAATAAGAAATGGTTAGAAGGAGATGAGTTAATTGCTCCAAGAACTTCTATACAAATTGGACTGCCGGTAAAAGAGTTTTCAACTTGTACTATAATAAGTCAACTCACAAAAGTTTATTAATAAATTAATCGTCGTGTAGCGAACTAGTTGTGGTACCTCGTTGTAGTCTTTACAGAACTGGAAGAAGAACTGCATCCAAGGTAATTTCAATGTTGGATTCGAATGAAGTCGTGGCTGAAAATCTTAAAACAGGTGTTGTATCCTGTAAAATATATTCCAGAAAAGGCTTTGTATTATAGAAATTTTTGAATTTGCAGAAATAATTTCGGATTTTTTTTTATTAATTTCACACTTAATTATAGAAACATAAAAAAATATAGAAAAGAAATTTGTTTCAAAAAGAGAGAAAACAAATCAATAAAAAAATAAATAAATAAAAATACCAATATCAACAGTTATAATAATTATGAAATCAATATACAAATATGTATGTAAAACAGAGTCGGGTAAGTTACACCATTTATAACTCAATAACAAATGGACCAATTTTAATGATTTTTGATCTGTTGGCTTCGTCTCCACGCCGAATAGCAGAATATCTGAAAAATTTCTGGAAATTAATAAGTGTGAGTGTTACCTCCCAAACAAAGTGAATTTGCAATATCCTGTATATTGAGTAATATAAAAGAGAGAGTAACGATACTTTGTGTGATTTAACAGGTTATTAGTGTGAGTAGCCGTCCTGAAAACTGGCGTTATCGGACTCGGAATGGCATCTCCTATACAAAATATGTAATTCAGTATCCCATATCTCGAATAATAGAGAGAGCTTTGCTAATTTGTGTGACGTCAGCTGTTATTAATATAACTAGCAGATTCCAGTCCTCAAAATTCGAGTGAATTTGAATTTGAATAGACAATTTTTTTTTTTTTGTTCATTTAATAAAGACCCTAAATGTATGCTAATTGTTTGAGCCAATTCACAATTCAATACTTTTTAAATATCGATTATTGAGATTATTGGTTTATGTCCTGTTATTGGGCTATGTCAAATATTGCTTTTCAAATCAACAGAATTATTATTGTGAATGAAATGAACATACACATAACATTGTATAATTTTATGTATGTGTTAGTAGCAAGGTTCAGAAAATACACACATGAAACACACAATGTTCTGTTCAAAAGCAGCCAACACATATCTTTATTTTCATATCAATTATGTGTGCGCTTCTAAATTTTCTACGGTGCCCAACACAATCATGACTGTGTTCGTTTTAATATTTCGTTATTTACACGAACATTTTTGTATCACGTACTTTTTGTTTCGATCACACATAAACCACACATATTGGAGTGTTGCTTTATTTGAAGTTCGTGTTCTGGTACGTGTACTGAAAAATAAACAGAACTTGTACAATAAACAGGTTCGAGTTCAGTTATATTTTAAGTCATGTTCTGGCTCGTGTACTAAGACAAAACAGAACATGTACAATAAACAGGTTCGAGTTCAGTTATATTTTAAGTCGTGTTCTGGCTGGTGTACTAAGAAAAAATAGAACAGGTACAATAAACAGGTTCGAGTTCAGTTATATTTTAAATTCGTGTTCTGGATCGTGTACTGCGAAAAATTGAAACATCAATTCGCGATCTAATACACCCCGATAAAAACGACGACAATTGTTTCAACCAAATTTATTAAAATTTTATTGACCCTTTTTTATGACTTACTTTGCAAATTATTTACAAATGTCAAATATTTTAAAATTTTATTGGCCATTTTTTTGTGATTTACGTTGAAATTATTTACAATTGTGTTTATTGACTGGTTTTTATTTTAATAAAATATGGTAATAAAATACTTAAGACACAAAAACTATTTAGCATCATAAAAGTTACACTTGTTGGAAATTTTAAAAGCAAACATAATTAATATGAAAATAAAAATATGTGTGTGTTGGTCTAAGTTATGATTGTTTTTACGAGTTTTTTATTCAGTGTGTGTTTTTTTCTGAACTCTGGTTAGTAGCAACTCTAAATGCATTATACTGAAAAAATTGTAAAAATTTAAAAATCTGTAAATCTGGTAAACAGCTAAAAAGAAATGTCTTTCAAATAAGATACGATTGGTCAAAAACGGGAGAAAACTGTTCAACAAATCATCCGTCACAAGAAATCGCGTTATCTATTATTATAGATTAGTTGTTAAACCAAACGATCCATTAGTATACGACAAAAATGGAGAAACCAAAAATATTTCCCACACTTTGGCTTTGTAATAAATTGTTATTTAATAAGATCAGACGAAGATAGTATGTTAAAGAAAATCAGATCGAAAATTAAATCTCCGTTTAAAATAGCATATCGAGTTTCATTTCATTCTTACGAACAAAATTCCTTCCGTAATTGAAATAGATATCAAAACAAATCTTTGGATAAAATAATTATTTTAAGTAGAATTATCGTTTTCGGAGCCAGCTAGTAACTTAATATAAAAAAATAATATATCATTTTATAATATGAATACCTCTCAATTAAATAAAATAAGAACGAAAATTTTAACCGGATATGCTCTATACCCTTTTTTTCGAGGGGGGTCTTTCTTGGATCCAACTTTGCTAAGGCAATAAGAAGAGAAATTTCATATCTAATGTTATTTTTATATGACAACTAGGTCAACAAAGGCACTTAGTTTTCTCAACAAAAAGTACAAACCAAATTCGAGAAAAATCTTATCAATATTTTTGATTTTTGAGAGATTTAAGTCATGATCGGCAAGCATCTATATATGGGGAAAATGATTGATTTTACAGGCTATATTTTTGGACTACTGATTAGTGAGAATAATAGACACATATAGACAAAATCTCATCAACGGAAATGTGATAATCTTCACCTTATGACAATTTTAGTCGGTCCGATAGCGGTTATTTTTATGTACCGATTTTTAACAATTCTATGGCCGTAGTCAAAATATATTCATATTTGCCACTTGCAGTTCGATTGCAAGGTTTAAATGGACACAAAGACGGGCGGACGGACAGACAGACAGACGAACTGACGGAAGGACATCGGTTAATCGACTCAGAAATTGATTATACCCTTACCATATAGTGGTATCTTCTCATATATAGAAAGAGAGTTTTGTATGTATGTTTGTATGTTTGTTCGTTTGTACGTTTGTTTGTGGTTAATAGGAGACCACACCACTGTACCGATTATCATGAAATTTTTACAGTGGGTAACTGCCTATCCGGAAAGAAAAATAGGCCATATCTTTTTTGATTTTTCAATTAGGCCTGGTACCTCCCATAAAAAGTACTACGACGGTACAACGACAGCAAGAGTCTTGAAACTATGTGCATGTACATCTTAAACTAATTTGAAGAGCTGCGGAATAATAATTAAATATTTAATATCATATAACTGGAGTACTACAATAGTTATTAATGGGCGGGATCGGCCAAAAATCGCAAACGACAAGTATCGCCAAAATCAAAATTCGCAAAAAACAAAAATCGCCAAATTCAAAAATCGGTAAAAAAACAAATATCGCCAAATTCAAAAATTTCCAAAAACAAAAATCGTCAAAATGAGAAATCGCCTAAATCAAAAATCGAAAAAAAAATTCATGAAGCCAAAAATCGCTAAAATCAAAAATCGACAAAATCAAACATCGCAAAAACAAAAATCGTCAAAGTCAATAACCACCAAAAGCGAAAATCGCGGAAAGCAAAAATCGCCAAAACATAAAATTCCCAGAATCCAAAATCGCTAAAAATTAAAAATCTCAAAAAAAAAATTACAAAAATCGCCAAAATCAAAATTCTTCTTAATCAAAAATTGCCAACACTGAAAATCGCGAAAAACAAAAATCGCAACAAAAAAACACGCCAAAACCAAAATCAAAAACCGCAAAAAAAACAAAAATCGCTAAAATCAAAAATCGCCAAAAAATCAAAAATCGCGAATAACAAGAATCGCCAAAAACAAAAACTGCCAGAATCGAATATCGAGAATCGCTGAAGCCAAAGATCGCTAAAATCAAAAATCGCAAATTAGAAAACTCGCCCAATTCAAAAATCTTCTGAATCAAAAATTTCCAACACCAAAAATCGCGATTAACAAAAATTGCAAGAAAAAAAACGCCAAAATCAAAAATCTCCAAAGCCAAAAATGGACAACATTTTCTATAAAATGTTTTCCCAGTTTTTTATTTCGTTACGATGGGCGTAGCGAAGCCCATCGGATTGCAGATAGTAGGGTACAAAAATACATGCATTACCATTTCAATATCTACTACTCCGTGGTCTGGTCTTATTTTTGATAATGTTTCTATCAAAAATACTTGATCCAGACTAATTATTCTTGATTAAATTATTAAAAAAAAAAATAAATAAAAAATATAAATTAATATAATTTCCTTATATATCATTTTCAAGCTATATTCGTTCTTCTAATTTCAGATTACCTTTACCTTTTAAATAAAAAAAATGCTATTCTATAATTAAAGATGTCAAAATTCTCTCTAAAATGAGAAATCAGCCAACAAATTTGATTGTGCTGTTTACAATAGAAAAGTTGATACTGATTCGGGTTGAAACAACTTGCAAATTCTTTCCGTTTTGGAAATGAGCCATTAAAGATTTATTTGTTTATATAAATAACAATGTACAACAGCAATTTTGGAATTGGGGGGGTTAGAAATTGCAGTTCAAGGTAAGAGTATTAGGTCAGTGTAGTAAAACCTGCAAAGTGTTTTGCGTTCTCAGATCAAAGTTTTATATTTTTTTTTTTCCTTATATTGACGTTTATTTGCTTAGTTTTTCAGCTACAAACCAAGAACCATTGATAATATCTCATTTCAGTATTCAGTAAATAACTTCAGCAAATCAAGTTGCACTAATTTTATCGAATTTTATCAGAAATTGATTTTTTCCTTTTTTTAAATAATTTTTTTACATAACAAAACATAATAGGGGTGTATGATTATTATTTATTAGTAAAGAAGAATACATGGTAGACGTATGAGTGATATTTTTAATAATTTTGATGTAGAATGAAATTGGAAATCATCAAGCTGTTATAGGTGAAAAAATAAGAAAGTAATCATTAAGATATGGAAAAAAAATCATATGAGTCCGATAGCAGGGGAGATGTGTAAACATATAGTAATTAAATATTTTTTTTTAGCACTTTCTTAAAATCAAACAGAAAGCGTATTACTTATAGCATTCAACTGCAGGGGCTCTGTTAATATACAAATATTTATTATTATTTATTATTTTAACCAGTTACTTTTTAATTTTTCGTTTTTTATTTTTATACCCTATACCACTATGTGGTTTGGGTATAATGACTTTGTGCTGCTGTTTGTAACAACCAAAAATATTTGACCTAGACCCATCTTTAATTATACCGATCGAATCAGAATCACTTTCTGAGTTGATTTAACAATGTCCGTCCGTCCGTCCGTCCGTCCGTCCGTCCGTCCGTCCGTCCGTCTGTGTGTCCATGTAAAGCTTGTAATCAAACTGCAGGTCGCAAATATGAATATATTTTGATGAAATTTGGTATATAAGCTTTTATCGGCCATGGGATGAACGCTATTGAAATTGGTGAGAATCGGTCCATGTTCAGACCTAGCCCCCATACAAATTACCCATATGAAATCGACATAAATTGCCATAAGATCCAAATTGTCATATAGATCTTACTCAAATTGGATTTGTATGCGTTCATTACATCCACTAATGAGTAGTCCAAAAATGATCCCTTTGACCCCATATAGAGCTGCTTCCCGATCTTCACTTAAATCAATTAAAAAACAAAAATATTGCACTGATTCTTCTCAAATTTTGTTTGTACATATTTTTGCAAAATACAAGAGACTTTACCAAACATGATCAGGATCGGTCCATTTTTGGACCTAGTACCTTTATAGATATAGCATCCGACATGAACTTTTTCATATCTGCAGCCAAAAAATTAATAAAAATCCCACTCAAATTTGGTTTATGCTTATTTTCTATATCGAAGTAGTTGGACCGAAAGATAGGGTCTCTAAACCATGGTATAGGGTATCATATAGTCGGTCTTGACCGACTATAATTTTCTTACTTGTTTATTTTTAATTTTTCGTTTTTCATTTTTCGTTTTTAATTTTTAATTTTTTTTTTTTAATTTTTAATTTTTATTTTTCATTTTTTATTTTTAATTTTTAATTTTTTAATTTTAATTTTTCATTTTTTATATTTCATTTTTTATATTTCATTTTTTATTTTTAATTTGTTTCTTCATTTTTCATTTTCCAATTTTTATTTTTTATTTTTCATTTTTTTATTTTTCATTTTTAATTAGTCATTTATTGTTCGGTTTAAGATCATGTATATATTTTTCTAATGAAAGACGGATATTAATTTTTGTAATGTAAGAGAAATATTAGAAAAAAATTGAAGACAGCGCTAGATGGAGTAGCTACTTTCAAACAAAGCGACTTGTTCATCGTCAGCATCCTTCTGCCTATTACTTCAACTCATGCTTAATCATACATAACAATAACATACAACACATGAGGTACAATGCATTTGTGTAATCTGTTAAGATTTCACATGCCATTACAGTTCCATCCAGAGGACAATGGCAAAAACAAAGAGCTGTTCACATTACAAGACTTGTAATTGATCTGGCTATGTTAATGTAGAGAAAGCTAAAAATTGGAAAAGCTCAGCTTGTTCGTACAAACTCTCGTATATAAAAAAAGAAAAACATTTCTCATGTTCTTTTCTTTCAAATGTTGAGTTAAATAGTTGACTAAGCATGAGTTGAAGTAATAGACAGAAGGATGCTGACGATGAACAAGTCGCTTTGTTCGAAAGTAGCTACTCCATCTAGCGCTGTTTTCAATTTTTTTCTAATATTTCTCTTACATTACAAAAATTATTATCTTTCTTTCATTAGAAAAATATATACATGATCATAAATCGAACAATAAATGACTAATTATTCCAATACAGATCAACAATACATAACAATAACATTTTTAATTTTTTTATATTTAATTTTTTATTTTTCATTTTTTATTATTCATTTTTTATTTTTCATTTTTTATTTTTTATTTTTATTATTTATTTTTAATTTTAGTTTTTAATTTCTTATTTTTCATGTCTCATTTTTTATTTTTAATTATTTAGTTTTAATTTTTTAATGTTAATTTTTTATTTTTTATTTTTCATTTTGATTCTTAATTTTTCATTTTTCATTTTTTTTTTTTCATTTTTGCTTTTCATTTTTCATTTTTTATTTTTCATTTTTCATTTTTTATTTTTCATTTTTATATTTTTCATTTTTCATTTTTTATTTTTTATTTTTTATTTTTTATTTTTTATTTTTTATTTTTTATTTTTTATTTTTTATTTTTTATTTTTTATTTTTTATTTTTTATTTTTTATTTTTTATTTTTAATTTTTAATTTTTAATTTTTAATTTTTAATTTTTAATTTTTTATTTTTCATTTCATATTTTTCATTTTTAATTTTTCGTCTTTAATTTTTAATTTTTCATTTTTTTTTTTCATTTTTCATTTTTCATTTTTCATCTTTCATTCTTTATTTTTAATTTTTTTTTTTTAATTTTTTATTTTTCATTTTTAATTTTCAAACAGGTTATCATAATATCATAATTTTTTCACCAATACAATCACGTTTTGTCTTACGACTCACATGTTACACTTACATGTTACGCTCTTTTTGAAATTTACCCCCCTGCGCCTATAGATGTTTACACATATAAAATATAAAAGGTAATACAAAAGTTTGGTCTCAGAACGTCACACACTTGCCAGAAATTTCTCACCCCCCTTGACTCTGAAAATGTTCCCCAGTGTAATTAATGTACTTATTTTCATAGTGTTATATAGCATTTGAAAGCCTAATTAATATATGAAAAATTTTGTTATACATATTGATTATGGTTTGAACTCTGAAATAATCTGAAATATTTTGAAGATTTCCCACTTTTCGAATTTATTTAAGAAAAAAAAACTTTTTTTTTTTTGAATTCGGGGGTTAGATAAACTTTCTATTTTATTTTTTTTTTCTGTCCCACTGTCTCTTATTTGTTTAGCTATTCTTTTGTTAAAAGGCATATTGTTATTAAAAGAATTGCTTTTATTTTCAAATATACTTCTTATATTGTTTGAATATTAGAATAATGGTTATTGCTCGGCATAGTTGTAGTGTAAGCCACAAAATGAGAAATTGTGGTTTTTTGAAATTTTTGATTTGAATAAATTAGCAAATGGGGTTCTTTGAAAATAGATTGAAATTGAATTGTTTAATAATTAACAGAAAGTTGCTGATGCAAAAAGAATTGGCAAAGAAATTTAAACATAAATTACAAAACAATTAAAAATAAAATAACATTTCTAATACTCATCACACAAGTGACCTTAATTATAAACTACTGTGACTGGCAGGAGTTGAAGCAGAAACATCTGCTTTAAACAACAAAATAACTTTAGTTAACAAACAAAAAAAAAAAAAAACCAAACAACTACAACAAACGTCACATTCCCTCATCACCCTTTTCTAAAGTTTTATTTTGTCTAAATTTCATGTCTCTACCACAAAAATAAGACAAAACAAAAATTATAACAACAGCATTCAGTCATTTTTGCTAATATCCCCCCCAACCCACAGACATAACGCGAAAATGAGTTTCACTTAAAAACTGGAAATAAAACAACTTTACTCTCTAGTTCCTCCTACTTCGACTACGGCAAATAAAATCATCAAGTACTTTTGAAAAAGTTCCTAAATTACTTTTATTATCATCAACAACATCTTGGAGTAAGTATTTTATATTTAAATAAAGCAGAAGAAGGATGTTCAAATGTTTGTCTAGTCATATGTACATTACAAATATATTTTCGTTCCGATACGAATTCATATGCTTGAATTTACCACTTTTCAATATGGTCTCGAAATAGTCACAGATTATTTCGTATGAAACATTATAAGCCAAAAAATAATTTGGAAACTTTTAGGAAATTGATTTTAATTATTGAACAGGAGACTGAACACAGGAGTGTCGAAATGAGAAAAGGTTGTCTTAACTCAAAATGTTAGTAAAACAGTTTTTTTTTTTCTTTTTGGTGCAGGAGTATGAGTCAACAATTTTGATAAAACAAAAACAAAAAATACAAAATTTGTTTGATTTTAGCATTTGTTTGATTTTAATTGAGCTAACGTAGCATTATGGAATAAAATTTATATAAAATATTTTAAAGAAAAGTTTGAAAACAAAATTTATTTGCAATTGTAGTTAACAAAAGTTTCATTCAAAAGTATGAGATTCCATTTCATAAGAAAGCTTTAAACATTGTTTTTAAAAAGCGACAAGCGTCATACGAAACTCAGGCTTTTGGAATTTTCATTGCGAAATAAAATATTAAATTACGTTTAAGGAATAAACTAAGGTTGGTTTTAAGCCCGATTGAACTGGAAATTGTAAAAAATAACACAAAATAAATTCTGTTCCAATACAGGGCATACAAATTTTAATATTATAGACTTCAAATTTTAGGCCACTTTTTCGAGCAAATCTGGCCGTATGTCACGAACAATACGAACAATGCTGGCCTCCAAGCTGTAAATTGTTGCTGCTTTATCAGTATAAGCCATTTACTTTACGTAGCGTACAGGAAATAAACGAGAGTTGTCAAATCGCACGACATTGGAGGCCATTTGTCAGATTCATTTCTCGAAATCAACTTATCGCCAAATTTTGATTTCAGTATGTCTATGGTTGCGGTCGACGTTTGGCACGTAACACTATCCTGTTGAAACCACTTCTCGCCCGGATCAATGTCATCTATATTTTCGTACAAAAAATCATTGATGATGGTGCGGAAACGATCTCCATTGACGGCAACTTGAGTTCCAGTTCATGTTCGTGAAAGATAATCAGACATATTTTTCTGCCAAAATTAAGAATTCTGCGATATAAATTAAAATTAATCTAACCCAAGGTCCATACTTAAATCAAAAAGAAAAATTTTCAGTTAAATATTATTTATTTACATAAACAAAATAAGACTAAATTACAAAAAAAAAAAAAACACACCGTATTGGTTTGTATCCGAACTGTTTTTCAGAGCTACAGCCAATCCCTTTGTAACAATGGTTTCGGGTTTCGGGCTTCGGGCTTCGAGTATGACAGTACTCTGTGTGTATGAGTTGATAAATATTTACTTTGTAACTACAAAAAATATTTGACCTAGACTCATCTCTTATTATACCGATCGACTCCGAATACGTACGAACATCCACCTGTGCATCGATCTATGTGTCCATGTAATCCAACTACAGATCGCAAATATGAATATATTTTGCAATTTGGTACGAAGCTTTCTATCGGCCATAGGACAAACGCTATTGAAATTGGCGAAAATCAGTGCATGTTGAGACCAAGTCTCCATACAAATGACCCTATGGGATCGACATAAATTGCCATCAGTTTTTCAAAAATAACCATTCGAATTCTTCGTTGTTAATTATTTGCCACTGTAAGTTAGTCAAGTAACTAAACGATTAAAATTAGTCGAATAATCGAATGGAGATTATTTTAGTCGACTGGAAAACTTTTCAAAATTCAAGCGATATTAAAAAAAATATTTACAAAAAATTAACGCTTAAAGAAATATTTTTTAACTGCATTCATCGATTAATAGATACTAGCAGATTCCTATAAAAGTTTAGTTTTTCATTGAATAAATTATTGACCCTAAAGGCATGCTATGTCCAAAATAATTTTTCCATTCAACACAATTATTGTTGGGAATGAAGAAAACAAACTAATTTTTTTTTGTAAACACATTAACAATTTTAATAAACACACACATAGCATTGTATAATTTTATGTATGTGTTAGTAGCAACTTTAAATGAGCATAACTCCAACAAAATTTAATAATTTAAAAATCTGTGAGTTCGGTGGACGGCTGAACTGAAATTCCTTTCAAAGAAGATACAATTGGTCAAAATCGGGAGAAAATTTTTGAACAAATCATCGGTCACAAGAAATTGCCTTACCTATTAATATTATAGATAAGTTTATCCCAATTATTCTTTAATCGATATTTGTAATTATGAATTACTGGAGTGATTAATCGATACAAATTTTTGGAATAACCGAATAAAGATGATTCGATTGGAAAACCTTTCAAAATTATAAGCACTTTTCTCGTATTAAAAAAAAAAAATAAATAAAAAAAATTTAAAGAAACATTTCTTATGTTTTTTAGTTTAACAGAATTATTCTTAATTCGTATTGGCCCTCATAAATTACACGAATAATTATAAAATTAATTATTCACTGAAAACTCTTCAATTAATCGAATGAAAACTATTCAAATAGAAAACTTTTCAAAATTATAATTATATTTTTACATATTAAAAAAAAAAAATAAATTTTAAAGAAATATCTTAAAATTTTTTTAATCAATTAATCGACATAAGATTAATCGAATTATTTTTCGATATTTGCCACTATCAGTAACTCGCGTAATTATTTGATTAAAATTTTCAAATAATCGAATGGAAAAAATTTCAAAATTATAAGCAATTTCCCCATATTCAAGAAAAAAAAATATTCAAAAAATTGAATGAACTATTTTTTATTGTTTAAATCGATTAATCGATATAAGTTTAACCGAATTATTCTTTATTCGTATTTGCCATTTTAATTACTCGAAGAGTTACTAAATTTATTATTCGCTTAAAACTCTTTAATTAATCGATTGAAAACTATTCAAACAGAAATTTTTCAAAATTATAATTATACTTTTATATATTTAAAAAAAAATAATAAATTTTAAAGAAATATCTTAAAATTTTGTTAATCAATTAATCGACCTAAGATTACTCGAATTATTCTTTCGATATTTGCCACTATCAATAACTAGCGTTATTATTTGATTAAAATTTTCGAATAATCGAATGGAAAACCTTTCAAAATTATAAGCGATTTTCTCGTATTTAAAAAAAATAAAAAAAATTTAATGAAATATTTTTTATTGTTTTATAAGATATTAGTTTAACCGAATTATTCTTTATTCATATTTGCCCTTTCAAATTACACGCATAATTATTAAATTAATCATTCGTTGAAAACTCTTCAATTAATCGAATGAAAACTATTCAAATGGAAAACTTTTCAAAATTATAACTATATTTTCATATTTGAAAAAATAAATAAATTTTAAAGAAATTTCTTAAAGTTATTTACATTAATTAAACTTTTCAAAATTATAATCAATATTTTCATATTTATCAAAAAAAAAAAATATTTTTAAAGAAATACTATATAATTATTTTTGTCGATTAACCGATATAAACATATCTGGATTATTTTTTATTCGACACTTTCCTTGATAAATTACTCGAGCATTTATATGAACAAAATTTTCAAATAATCGAAAGAAGATTACTCGATTGTAAAACTATTCAAGGTTCTAAGAGAAATTTTTTTTAAAAACAAATATTGCTCTAATTTATTTGTCGATTAATCGATATGAGCTTATTCAAATTATTCTTTATTCCAAATTTTCAATTATAGATTACTTGAGTAACTATTGAATTACTTATTCGATTACAAATTAATTATACGATTAAGATAATAAGTTAAGGCTTAAGCGATATAAAATTATTCGAATTATTCTTTATTCGAAATTTGCCTCTATAAATTACTTGAGTAATTATTCGATTAAAATTCTTCGAGTAATCGAATGAAGATTATTTGATTGGAAAACCTTTCCAAATTATAAGCGATTTTCTCATATTTAAAACAAATAAATAAATTAAAGAAATATTTTTTATTGTTTGTTCTTCATTCACATTTGCCATTACAAATTACATGAATAATTAAATTATTTATTCGATTAAGACTTTTCAATTAATTGTATGAAGACTATTTGAATGGAAAACTTTTCAAAATTATAACCATAAAATTATAAATGTAAAAAAAAGAAACCTTTTTTAAAAATTAATTGATATAAAATTAATCCAATTATTCTTTCGATGTTTGCCACTATCAATAACTCGCCTAATTATTAGATTAAAATTTTCGAATAATCGATTAGGAAACCTTTCAAAACTATAAGCGATATTTTTATATTAAAGAAAATGTTAAAGAAATATTTTTTATTGTTTCGATCGATTAATCAATATAAGGTTAATCTAATTATTCTTCATTCGTCTTTGCCATTATAAATTCAATGAATAATTATTAATTTAATAATTCGCTGCAAACTCTTCAATTAATCGAATGAAAACTATTCAAATGGAAAACTTTTCAAAATTATAACTATATTTTCATATATAAAAAAATTAAATTCAATTACTCAATTGTACTCGAAATGTTCTTTCGATATTTGCCACTATCAATAACTCGCGTAATTATTTGATTAACATTTTCGAATAATCGAATGCAAAACCTTTCAAATTTATGAGCGATTTCTTCAAGTTCAAAAAAAATATATAAAAAAAATTTAATGAAATATTTCTTATTGATTTAATCGATTAATCGATATAAGTTTAACCGAATTATTCTTTATTCGTATTTGCCATTATAAATTACTCGAATAGTTACTAAATTAATTATTCGCTTAAAACTTTTCAATTAATCGAATTAAAATATTCATATTAAAAAAAATAAATAAATAAATTTTAAAGAAATGTCTTAAAAATTTTTTATTCAATTAATCGATATAACATTATTCGAATTATTCTTTTGATTTGTGCAACTATCAATACTATTTACATATCAATTTCTATTAATCGAATGAAGGTCATTCCACTGGAAAACTAAAATATAAGCATTATTTTCTTATTTATAAAAAAAATTTATAAAAATATTTAAACAAATATATTTTAAATATTTTTGTCGATTAATCGATATAAGTTTATCTGGATTATGTTTTATTAGACATTTTCCTTGATAAATTAACCGAATAATTATTAGAATAAAATTTTCAAATAACCGAGAGAAAATTGTTCAATTGGAAAACTATTTAAAGTTATAAGCGAAATCTTTATTTAAATATAATATTAAAAACATATTTTTAAATATCTCAAAATTTTTTAATCGATTAATCAATATAAGCTCATAACAGTTATTATTTACTCTATATTCTCAATCATAGATTATTCAAGTAATTATTGAATTAATTATTCGATTAAAATTTTCCGAATAGTCAAAAGAATATCCATTCCATTCTTGTTCTAATTATTCTTCATCCTATGTTTTTCACTATAAATTACTCAAGCAATTATTCGATTAAAATTCTTCGAATAATCGAATGACGATTATTCGTCTAAAAAATTTTCAAAATTATAATCGACATTTTCATATTAATAAATTATTTTAATGTTTAAATAAATATTTTTTCATTATCTTCATCTATTATTAGACATAAGTTTATCCAAATTATTCTTTATTCGATAATTATGAATTACTCGAGCAATTATTCGGTATAAATTCTACGAATAATCGAATGAAGATTATTTAATTGAAAAACCTTTCACAATTATAACTTGTATTTTAATATTTTTATAAAACAAAATTTAAAATGTTAAAGAAATATTTTTTATTGTTTCAAACGATTAATCGATATAAGTTTAACCGAATTATTCTTTATTCGAATTTGCAATTATAAATTACTCAAATAACTGTTAAATAATTATTCGATTAAAACTCAATTAATCGAACGAACCCTATTCGAATGGAAAACTATATAACTATATTTTCATAAACGTTTTTAGTTTTGTTCGACCTTTAACGATTAGTTTTCATAAATAAAAAAGAATATTTAAGAAATATTTTAAATATCCATTAATCGATATAAGATTATTCGAATCATTCTTTCTATATTTATCACTATCAAGAACTCGCGTAATTACTCATTTATAATTTTTCGAATAACCGAATCAAGATCATTTGATTTGAAAACTTTCAAAATTATAGACGATTTTTTCATATTTAAAATAAATAAAAAATTTTTAAAGAAATATTTTTTATTGTTTCAATCGACTAATCGATACTAGTTTAACCGATTTTTATTTATTCGTATCTGCCATTATAAATTACTCGAATAGTTATTAAATTATTTATTCACCGAAAACTCTTTAATTATTCGAATGAAAACTATTCAAATGGAAAACTTTTCCAAATTATAATTATATTTTCACATTAAAAAAAAATAAATTTTTAAGAAATATCTTAAAATTTTTTTAATCAATTATTCGATATAACATTATTCAAACTATTCTTTTGATATTAAAATTCTTCGAATAGTCGAACAAAGACTAATCGAATGGAAAACTTTTCAAAATTATAAGCAATATTTGCATATTTATAACAAAAATTTTAAAATATATAAAAAAATATGATTTAATTATTTTTGTCGATTAGTCGATGTAAGTTTATCGGAATTATTTTTCCTTAATAAATTACTCGAATAATCATTCGAATAAAATTTTTCAAATAATCGATTATTCGATTGGAGAAAAATATAGGCGAATTTTTTATTAAAAAAAAATATAAAAAAATTATTTGAATACTTTTAAACTTTATTTGTCGATTAATTGATATGAGCTTATCTGAACTATTCTTTATTCTATATTTTCAATTATAGATTATTCGAGTAATTATTGAATTAATTATTCGATTAAAATTCTGCGAATACATATTTGAACACTACTACCCTACTTTCAAAACTATAAGCGATATTTTCATATTTGAAAAAAGTTAGGAATAATCGATATAAGTTTATTCGAATTAAACTTTATTCCAAATTTGCCATTATAAATTATTCAATTAAAATTCTTCAAATAATCGAATAACGATTATTCGATTGGTAATCTTTTCAAAATTATAAGTAATATTTTCATATTTATAAAAGATTTTTTTAATATTTAGAGAAATATATTTCGATTAATCGAAATAAGTTTATTTGGATAATTTTTTATTCGAAATTATCCTTGATTAAGTTCTCGAATAGTTATTTGAATTAAATTTTCCCAATAATCGAATGAAGATTATTCGATGGTAAAACAATTCATAAAAAGTGATAAGCGAAATTTTTATTTAAAAATTAAAAAAAAATTTATATACTTTTTAAAATTATTTATCGATTAATCGATATGAGCTTATCCAAATTATTCTTTATTCTATATTTTCAATTAGAAATTACTTGATGAAGTATTGAATTAATTATTCGATTAAAATTCTTCGAATAATAAGTAATGGATTAATCGATATAAGTTTATTCAAACAATTCTTAATTCGAAATTTTCCACTATATTTTCCATCATATTACTGGCGGTTATTCGAGTAGATACCATATATCTGCGGTTTTTTCAGTTTTTAGTTAACGATGACATATATAATAATTTTTAATGCTCTTTACATGTGTTATAATTTATTTTTTTTATATTTTTTGGGTTTTTTTTTAATTACGAAGTAACTTAAATGTTTATTAAAATAATTTTCATCACTAACAACGTACTTCAAGGTACGTTCGATGGCTGAAAGATATGCAAAATATTTTTGGATTATTTTTCAGTCTGTTTATTTCTGTCCACATGTGTGGTTCTATTGATAACTTTTTTGTGAAAGAAAACGTCATGTGTCGGCATAAGTTGTTTTATCTGCACACACTTTAAGTTTAATTTAGATATTGTTTTTTCGTCCTTCTCTAGGACCTCTTCCTCTAAAGATTTTTGGTTCCAAATTTTATATAAAGTATTTTTTACTCATATCTACAGGACTGCTAAAAAAAAAGAGTTATAAAAATTTTATATCGAGCCCGTAAATTGAAATATAACGTTTTTAGGCTCTCTTGAATATTTTGATTTTATAACATATCCCGTTATTCTAGAAAACTACAGATTTATCAACTAATATTTCTGGAAAAAAAATTTAACTAAAACGATTATATTATTTATAAAACAGAGCTAATAGCCTTCGTTGCTTTGCTCATAAATCTGTATTAGTTTTATAAGTTTTAATTATAAATCTTATAAATAATAATTATAATAATATTTATATTTATGAGAGTTTCCCCAAAGATTAAAAATTTTTTTCTGCCCAAATTAAGAATTTTGCGATATAAATCAAGATTTATCTAATTCAAGGTTTATAATTTAACAGAAAAAAAAAAAAAAAATATTTTTACATCTTTCTTTAGGGATTTTAAAAATTTATTTCTCTTTTTGTAAACATGCATTGAAATCTTGCTAAAGCCATTAAAACTCAATTATGTTTATTAACCCACAAATAAATGGAGAAGAAAGAGAGAGAGAGAGACTGAAATTTGACCGCACTCAACATAAGACGATAACAAACAAAAAACCGCGAATAACTTAACTAATCCCGATAATTCTTAAACTCTACAATCACCCAAGGTATTAGTGACTCTGTGTGTGTGTGTGTGTTTGTGTATGTGGTGGCAAACAACGACCAAACCACAGCGAACTGACTGAACCGAATAATACACCAACAGAAAAAAAAAAACACAAAAATTTAAAGGAAATTGAGAAAATTTTAGCAAGAACATTTTACATTTTACAATATTGGAAATTTTACCACCAAACATTATACTCGTTTGGCAGAGCCACAACCACAAACGAGCGAATTAATTTAAAGTGTAATAAATGACTAATGCCCGCATAAAACTTTGAACTTTATCATCAACAGCGATTTAGCAGAAGCAGCAGCAGTTTGAGCACATTAAATAAGAAATACTTAAGATGAAATGAAGTAAAGTTACGTTAAGATGAAACCTCTCGCCATAAAATAAACCATGAAGATGATAATGCTGCTTTTAATGTTTCTAGTGAAAAACCGTTAGTTTATCGGTTTAGTAAACAAGAAACTCTTTGGCAACACAGTTGCGAAGGAGTACCTACAATTTGGGTAAATTGCTAAAGGAAGGTGATTATATGAAACTTTGCCTATAGAGAAGTAGTGGTGCAAGAGTTTGAAATCAAACCTATAAAATGTTGCTACAGCAAATATAAAATTTTTAATTAGCAGACAACAACACAGCAGCAACAAAACCTGTGAAGCAAGGCGGCGCTAAATTCAAAAATGCAACAGCCGTTACCCATTACAATAAACAGTTACAGCGAGTGGTAAAAGTTTAAATTAACCTTTTGTCTATTAGTGTGTATGTGTGTGTGTGTGTGAATGTGTGTCTGTTGGAGTTAAACAAGTTGCCGAGAAAATTAAGTGTGTATGAGTCGTGTTAAGCCCGGTTTTAACCTTTCTACGCTTTATTGCTATATTTGTTTAAAATTGTTTTCTTCTTCCTTCCAACAAGATAAATGTGTTTTTAAATCAAAGTAAGGTCATCATTAAACTCGTACACTCGTAGTATTCGCTTGCTTAAACGAATGCTAATGATTTTTTCGCTGTTTTTCAGGCTCTCCTCCTTCTTCGTCTTCTTCTTTTGTTAAATGTGTTGCTTAATGGTAATTAAAACATTAAGTTGTTTTTTTTTTCTTCTTTTGGTGAATTTTTCATTAACGTTGTTGGCCTGGCCTTAGTGTTGGCGTAGTTATTTTTTAAGCTAATCTTAATAAAATCATTTTCAACGGTTGTTCTGGTTCTTGTTCTTGTTGTTATATCTCGAGTTGTGTTGTATGTTCATGCCATTTCAGCTGCTGCAGCTTATTTTTAGAAGAGTCTGTACAGGAAATAGGCGTTGCATTTTATGTTAAGTTTTCTTTTAGTTTTTGTGCTTTTAAATTCTTATATTTTTTTTGTTGTTGTTGTATTTTTTATTATTATTTTTTTTTTCGTATATATTTGCTTTCGTAACACCCAATTGTCAGTTGCATGCGTGTTGTTTGCAAATAAATTTATTTTGTCGTTGTTGTTTTGGTTTTTTTTTTTTGCTATAATTGTACAAGCATTTAGCTTTATGCTGCTATTGCTGGTGTTGCTGTTGCTGTGTTTTTAAGTGGCAGCATTTGTTTTAATGGTTGGTTGGTATTATTATATTTTTGTGTAATAATAATGTTGTCATTAGTTTCGTGTTTTTTATTTCAATTTTAATTTGCATTTTAGAGGGTGTTGTGATTAAGAAATTCAAAAAAAATGTTTACAAAACACCGAAAGAAGTAGGTGCAAGTTTTTGCTTGTTTGATAATTTCCTAGCAAAATGCGATTTGCATTTTTTTTACCATTAAAGAGTTCAACAAGAGTATATGAAAGAAATTTAAAGAAATTAATTAACAAGACAAACAATTAACCAAACTATGTTTCTAATTTATGAAATCTACGAAATCTATAATATAATATGTTTTGTTCTACCATTTTATCCCGATTTTGACCAAACGTATATTATTTGAAAGGTATTTCTTTTTAGCCGATTTGCAGATTTACAGATTTTTTAATTTTTTCCTTTATTTTGAGTAAATTACATTTAAAGTTGCTACTAACACATAAATAAAATTATACAATGCTATGTGTGTGTTTATTAAATTTGTTAATGTGTTTGTAATAAAAATGAGTTTGTTTTTTGTGTTGATTTGTGAATTGGCTATAATTGATAAACATACCTTTAGGGTCTTTATTTAATGCAAAACTAAAATTTCCTAGAATTTGCACTCCAATTTCGAGGGCTGGAATCTGCTAGTTGTTTATAATTAACATTCCTTAAGAAATCAAATTGTTGTTAGTTACAAGAAAAAGCGATTCTCTCCTCTTCATAAAATTTGGGACTATTTGGCAAAATTTTAGCACAAAACCAGTAAAAGTATTAAATTCGACTACGCCGAAAAAGATGTGAACAAAATATTTGAAATAGTAAACACTTTTATAAACTTAATTATGAATTATTACGACAAACAGACTTACTTTTTAGCATTTTTATTATTTTAGGACATATTTTAGTACAATTGTGCTTGACTTACTAAACAGCAATCTGCTCAAAATAATGATAAGCAATATTATCCTAAGTCTATCCAGGTAAATGGTTTAGTTTGTGAATGGACGTGATTCAACAGAGAGACAGACGGACGGACAGACTGGCAGACAGAAGGACGGTGTCAGCGGTGGAGACAGATCAGCTTACCGGAGCCCTACATGACGCATGCGATGCGGCAATGCCCAAAAGAAGGCAAACAAAGAGCAGGAAACCAAACTACTGGTGGAACAGGGAGATAGCAGAGCTCCAGGCAAAATGTCTCAGGACAAGAAGACGGTTTCAGAGGGTAGATTGACACCGGACTCGGAAACAAGATAGCTGGAATTCCAGAAATCCAAAAAATGCCTCCAAAATATTATTAAAAGGAGTAAAAGCGTGGACTCAAATCCGTGGGGCGAATCGTATAGGGTAGTGATGTCAAGATTTAATGGGACCAGATCACCCCAACTGACATGCCCACATCTACATGGCAGAATAGTGGAAATGCTCTTTCCAAAAGGACATGGTGATAGGGAGGGTGACAGAGGCCGAGATACTGTCAATATGCCCGAAAATTGGCGAATAAAGCATCAGGCCTGGACGAGATGCCGAAGAGAACGCTGATGATGAACCCTGTTCGCGGAACTGTTTTATAAGTGGCTGGAAAACGGAGTATTCCCGGAACCCTGGAAGAAACAGAAGCTAGTCCAAATTCCGAAGCCGGACAAACGCCTCACAGTGGGATTGCTTCATACATTTTTGTGCAAAAAATATAAGGAGTTGTCGTAGAGTCTATAAATTCGGCAAAGAGCGTTTTATGACATAGAGTAGCAAAAATATAAAGTTTCATCCAAATCGGTTATGCCTACCGCCCACCGCCCATACAACTAAAATGAAATTTTCGTATAAAATTTTTTCTGTTAAGTAGAAATTCTTCTAACTTGGCATGGATCATCTGTACTACGAAATCAAAAATTTTGGAAAGTTTCATCGGACTCGGCCACGCCCATCGCCTATATTACTCAGAAAAAATAACAATTTCACCCACTACCCGCCAGACTTATTTTCTGTAAAAATATTTAGTAGGATTACCTAAAATAAAATAATTAGTTACATGTGTAAGGAAACTTATTTACTTATTCATCCATCATTTCTTTTACAATTTTATCTAATTCCTGATGTTATTTACGGGGTTGACGCCTTATTTTAGTAACAAAAGGATCTGATGATACCAAGAGATGGTTGAAAATTTCAGTGTTAGTTGCCATTCTATTGCATTTTCTTTAAAACATCACTCTATATCTTCTATTATCCTTGCTGCGCGTTCTTCTGCCTCTTCGGATAGCATACCAATAGGAAGAGTAGGTGCATCGATAATTTCTTTTCCATGCATTAATATTTTATGCACAGTTACTGGCATATAATACCAGTCGAATTTTTCGACATAAAGTTTCGCCGTATCCCGCATGTAATTTTTAAACTTCAAAGAATTAATATTTTGGTCACATGTGATTATTTGTAATATTATGCGAAACCTATCAATTTATTCCTCTTCAACTTCAGTTATGTCAGCAACAAGTGACGGATTGGAAAAAAACGTCTTGAGGTGTTACCGTCGTTTTAGGTCCCAGTGCCTTGTTGAACCTCATCAACACGTAAATGCATAAGGTCTTTAAAGGCGTTGTGAATTCGGACTTTGTTTTCTTGTTTCATAGCCTTATGTTCGTCTTCGAGTGCCGACCACTTTTGAAATGGTTTATTGTAAGCAATATGAAGAGTGCACTCCATAAACTTGATGCGAGCATGCCACGAGGAAATCCCAAATTTGAGGGCATCGGTATCAATTGGTCTTGCTGCAACTACGTCTAAGTTGTTCAATTGTGATGGTTTTGCTTTACAAATGTAGCAAACGGCTGCTGACGAGGTTTTCGTAACTGTTTGAGCAGTTTTTCCATCCAAAATTGTAAACAGCAAATTGTGATTAACACTAAATTGCTTTCCACAAGCTAAAACTACAGTATTCTTCAAAGCACCAATATAATTGATTTTTTGAACTATGTTTAAAACATGTTCTTTTGTTTCGTTTTTCGGGTTGTTGTTTTGTTTTTACTTTATTCCTTACGCATTCTTTCGAATAGCTGTCAAAAATAGTTAACAAATTGTTGTTATTGTTGAAAGCACTTCAATACGTTTGCCTAAAAGTATGCACCATATACGTGTTTTGTCTTTATTTCTTTGTTAAATTTGTAGCGTAATTTCTTGTGAATTTTTTCATAAAATTTATAACTTTGTTCAGCAGTACAAAATATTATAAGGATTTTTTTTTTTATAAACCGCAATAATATACTCCCTTCTTTCATTTTATTGTAGTCAGAGCATGGAGGTCGCCGGAGCTAAACTTTTTTTCTCCAAAGAAAACTGAGAACACTGAAATTTGAAGGGCTTTTTTTAAATTTAAATATTTTCGAAACTATTTGTGCTATCCAGTTGTTTTTTTTTTTTTTTTCTTACAGAATCAAAAAATACCATATTTTAAGAATATACTGGCCCTCAAATTGCATTAAAATCTTAGACTCTTTTCGAAGCATTTTTAAATAATTATTTTGCGCTAAAAAATTCTTTAAAAAACAATGATGCATTTCTCTTAATTGAACAACTCCTACAAATTTGCATTATTAGATTTTTAATATTATACAGTCGAAACATAGACTTTTAGCACTTAGAATCTCACTGTGCGCCTTGGAAAACCTTCCTCCTACCGACCGATCTGCCTGTTGGATACCATCGGGAAGATACTGGAGAGAGTCATATACAATAGACTCCTACCATTTGTGGAAAGTGCTCAGGTATTATCCGAAAGAAGATATGGATTTCGGAAAGCCCAATCGACAAAAGATGCTATTGACTAGGATGAGGCGGATAGCGAAAATGGCCATAGAGGGGAAAAGATCGACCAGGAGATATTGTGCGGCGATTACACTGGACATAAAGAACGCATTTAATAGCGCAGTGTGGAACCATAAAATGCTTTTACTACGGAAGCTTAACGTACCGAAATATCTTATGAGGATCATAGGTGATTACTTTTCACACAGTACCCTTTGGTATGGGACGGAAGAGGGAATGGTCTCATATGAGACCTCGACAGGGGTCCCTCAGGGCTTAGTACTGGGGCCGTTGCTGTGGAATGTCATGTGCAACCAGGTTCTTGAACTTGAGATTCCAGAGGAGGCCGACATCATAGACTTCGCAGACGACATAACCGGACTAGAACTTGCCGCGCACAAAACGGAGGCAGTTTTTTTAATGGGCGCAGGAATTGATAAATCTTGAGACTAGAAGTGGGTTATGTCGAAATCCCATCCTCACAGGCGATAACATATCTGGGACTCAAGATAGATGATCGCTTGTACTTTAAGGCACATACGGAATATGCATGCCAGAAGGTGGCAGCAGTTGGCGAAGCACTTGCGAGGATAATGCCAAATACTGGTGGGCCTACTCAGAGCCGAAGGATCCTGATCGTAAGGGTAGTGAACTCCATAGACTACATACGTTTCAAGGCGAAACGTACTCTCGTTGTATAGACGAAATTATCTGAGAGCCTGCAGTGGGTACCGGACCATATCATTGGAGGCAATAGGTCTGCTAGCTGCAATGATACCGATCGACCTGGCAGCAGAGGAAACACAGAGAGTCTGTGTCGCAAGGGGGCAAAACCCCGAGGAAAATAGACAAGAGAGGCGGCGCGTTTAAAGAACCGAGACAATAAATCAGTGGCAAAGAATGTGTTACGAAGAGGATAGACCGCAAACATGGCGAAGTTAACTATAAATTGATGCAATTTTTAACCGGCCACGGAGGTTTCAGGAGCTACCTCATTAAATGCCGACATGATGATCCACCACTGTGCCCAAAATGCCGGGAAATATGTGAAAATGAGGAACATGTTTTCTTTGAGTGAGCCAGATTCGAGGAATACAGGCGCATAGTAATCAGGGAAATTGGTCAGAATATAGACCTGGAGAACACAAAAAATGCAATGCTAAGAACGGAGGAAAACTGGAATTCGTTCTAGAACTTTATAACCACCATCAATCAGAAACTACGCATAGAAGAGGACATGCGTAAGAGGATAAAAGCATCCATAGCTCGGAAGGAGTAGCCTAAAGCGCTAACCAGCCCCGCGAAGTAATACCTAACGACAATCGCGCGAGAAGAGTGGTTGAAGACTGGGGAGTCGGGTTGACTCTCACATAATGAAGGACACCATTCATATCTTTAGAAGGTTTAGAGGGTTTAAAAACCAAAAAAAAAGGAGAAAGTATTTGATGCATTTTTCAAGCTCATAAGACCTGCTTTTTGTAAGATAATTAAAACTGAATTTTAATATAATTTTTCGTGATATTTCGTAGATGTTTTATATACATTTTCAGAGGATAATAATATAATTTTTAAATAAAATTATAAATTTTTTCCATTTAGCGTTGAAAATGATTACAGAACATACAAAAAAAAAAAAAACACGAATCAACATTTAAACACAACTTTTCTAAATATCACGGTTTTACTTAATACATAGCAACCCTATAGTTTGAGTTAATGTTATTAAATTCGGATATGGAGCATCTTCGATACACGTATTCTAAACACAATATTGTTACCAAGGTTGTCAAATCTAAGATCTCTGTATTTCGGGAAAGGTTGCCATATGATTCTTCCCGGCCACGCCTACTTTTTGTATACAGTTCATTTTCTGTTTTTTGGCAAGGTAAGGTCGCCATATGCTTCCTACCGTTCACGCCTAATTTTGCGCCTACTTCTATGTATAGAAAATTTATTTTTTTTTCCTTTCATTTGTTTCTTAGTTTGACTGCTATACACACTTTTATTTTTCAACAGCTTTCCCTGAAATTTGGTATACGTGATCTCTGTGCTCCAGCGACGGTCGGATTGTATATCTTTCTGGCCACGCCTACCTTTACGCCCACTTTTTTATAAAACTCATTTTCTGTTTTTTTGTAGATTTTTTCGCTATACAAATTTGTATTTTTTAATGAATTTGTCTGAAATTAGGTACACACGGGAATAACTTCACAACGAATAAATTCCCCAAATTTTAAAAAAGGTCCCCAAAAGAAAAACGAAATAAAAAATTAACTTACCCCCCAAATTAGTTCTTAAAGTTTTACATATTTTTATTTAATGAATTTTGTTAGGTATTTTTTTAAGTGAAAATTTGCTTGCTGATCTCAATATCTCTCTTGCAATATACGCATTTAAAATCCGTATTCTTTTCAATAGCATGACTTCGACGTGCTCGCGAAACGCAGCTCAGCAGGCTTTGTTAAGAGAAGCGGAAATGCCTGAATCTACTAAAGTGCGCCTAGGAATCCAGCGGCTAAGACAAGCCGAATCGAGAAAATCTGAAACTCCTTAAACGACTGTTTTTCTCATAGACAATTTTATGTCGCCTGCTCGAGAGTATAATATTTTCGTACATGCACCAGAAGGAAAAACCAGAACTGTTGTATATCTGAGAGGTCTAGAATAACTAAAATTTGTAACTTTTAGACATCATATACTCAAAATACTTCATGCATAAACATAGTTAGTTGTAATGGTAAGCAGGCGCCGAGTACTTAGTCCAGAATGAATAAATTCCCAAACAAAAAATTAACTTATTCCCCAAAAAATTGGGGAATAACTTCACGATGAACAAATTCCCCAAATTTAAAATATGTCCCGAAAGATATGAACAAATTCTCCATACTGCTCTCAATATCTGTCCTACATAAAATTTATTTAATATCTGTATTCTTTCCAATAGCACCATTTTGGTGCGCGGAATCGGGGCGCGGAGTTTACACCATTATAAAATAAATATTGGAAATCAACCTATTACAAATATTCCCATCTTGCCTTTTTTATTATATGAATTGTAACACAAAAATTAGTGCACTTTTACATATTTCATGGGTGAACGGATACAGGTTGAACACCAGTGTAGGATTACTCCGATGAGGTTAGTTAGTTAATATATTGTGACGGTGATCTTTTTTTGCTCTGCACTGTAACAAAAGAATTTCTGTTACAAGCAGAATAAGAAAGAAGAAAAAAATAATAACCATGATCTTGAAATTATTTTCAAGTTCAAGTATGTACATATAAACAACAACTTATATGGTAATAGGTTGATGGCATTTTTTTTTATGGCGTATTTTTTCTCTTCATTGTGTTGAAGTAAAACATGAACACATTCATATGCAATCATGCTGGTCAAACCACGTATTTTCTTGTATTGATCTCACTTGCTCTCATAGTCATATATGAGTGTGAGTGTTATAAATACTAGAGAATATTATGAATGCATATGAATGTTCTCATTGAATTGGTGGTGACTTTGTTTTTATTAATAAACAGGTTTTTATCTGCAGATTAATGAATGAAGATGAGAAGGTTAATGTAGTAAAATTAAATTTAAATCGGGGAGTTGAATTTTGTTTATTGAGAAGAACGGTTGAGGAAAAACCCTCTTAAAAAATTTAAAATGTAGTCTTAATTAAAGTTTAAAGTAAAGTTAAGTAAATAAAAATTGCATATTGTTGAAAAAAAAAATTTGTTTTGCATATAAGAACTTAAAAAGAAAGAAAAAAATTTAAAGATTAAGAAAATTAAAAATGTAGTGTAAGAAAATAAATAATGTTTTATTAATAAATTATAAGTTTAAAATAAAAAATCAACTATTGAACTGAATAGACTAAAGTCAAAAAAATGAATGATGCACAAAAAAAAAATGGAAATGTTGCATGATTTGCTGACAAATAAAGCTAAAAAAACAAAAAAAAAACTTAAAATGGAAACCCTAATGAAATATGAAGGAGTTTTAATAAAGTTACATGCCAAAATAGAAAAACATATAGCGAGACACAACCACGGCGTCTGGCGGCAGCAGCTTCATCCTCAACAACTACAACCATATGGCGGTAATTAAAAGAAACTAATTAAATTGTTTTCTTAAATCTAAATTAAATAAAAAAATTTCCTAAGATTTGTCTAGCTATAAATTAAAATTATTTTTTTTAAAGATTTTTCTAATTATAAATCAAAATTTTTTTTTCTAATTATAAATTTAAACTAAATATCAAATATTTTTAGATATGATGTTTGCTAAAATTAAAATTGTGCAAAAATCAAAATTGTGCTAAAATTAAAATTTTTCTAGTATTAAAGATTTTCCTAAAATTTAAAAACTTTCCTAAAAGTAAAAAAAAAAAAAAATATTGTCCTATAATTAAACTTTTCTAAAATTAAAAGAAAAAAAAAAAAGAAAAACAAAAATTTCCTAAGATTTGTCTAACTATATATGAGAATTTTTTAAGATTTTTCTAATTAGAATTTAAAAGTTTTCTAAATGTGAGGATTTCTAATTAAACCAAATTTTTGTCATTAAAAATTAGCTAAGTGTAAGGTATTCTAAATATAAAAATTTACCTAAATACCAAATTTTTCTAAAACTACATAAAAAGTTTTCTAATTATAAAATTTAAATAAATATATAATTTTCGAAATGTCAAAATTCGCAAAATATAAAACATTCGAAATATGAAATTTGTATAAATATAAGAATTTTCTAATTAGTAAAAGAGAAAATTTTACTAAATATAAAATTTATCTAATCATAAAGTTAAAAATAGAAATGTTTCTAAATTTTTCCTAAAACAAAATTTTACTAAAATTTAAAATTAACCTAAATTTAACACTATAGAAATTGTTTGCGTATGTAGCAAAAAATATATAAAAAATAAAAACACAATATAGTATAAGGTTTTTAGAAGGAGAAAATAATATCTCTATTTTATTTGTATGTACAAATGCTTTACCTTTTTTAAATATGCACAGCGGATGGTGTTTATGTGTACGAAGGTACCAAAACGATTGATTTTATAAGTTAAAAAATAAAGAGAGAAGGTGGCGAGCAATATCTAAGTACCGTTAACGGTTTTACTAGTTAAAATCTATGTAAACACTCCTTTCAACGATGTATAAAAAAAGGAGTTTCATAGATTTTAACCCAGAATTAACCCAAAAATGGCTAATTGACTCAAAGGCGGAAAAGTACAAAGAAAATATTAAATTGTACTTAAACATTGCCGGCCACCTTGCAACATCAAGGTGTGTTGCAACAATAATAATTTAACAAATAACTTAAGTATCTTAAAATAAGGCATAGTTCAGTTTAAAAATGTGAGCTTGAATTCAATTTTTTTTTTAACACTTAAATTGGCCAGTAGGGACCTCGACGTAACAATTTTCCATAGGCCAGTAGGGACCCCAATGGAAAATTGATTATAAATAAGTATGAGCCAGTAGGGACTCTACAATTTGAGCCAGTAAGGACTCTACATATGAGCCAGTAAGGACTCTACAATGGAGATGGGCCAGATATGACCCATCCAAAAACGGTGTATTGCGCCATAGCATCCTCATAATCGAGCAGAGCATCGTCAAAAAGGTTAGGGAGAGATTCCATATTTCTATGAAACAATAAAAAATTTAAAGAAAATATCGAAGAAAAAGTGTAAACTATTCGGTCAAAATGACCAGTTTGGTTATTGGTCGTTTTACAACCCCATTAGCAGTACGAATATCCGCGACCCTTACGCGACCGTCACTTCCCGGATAAACTTTTATGACCCGGCCTAAACGCCACGATGTTGGAGGTAGATTTTCATGCTTGATAACGACTAAGTCGTTTTCCTGTAGATCGCGTTCCGGATATTTCCATTTATAGCGCTTATTTAACGTCATTAAATATTCTTCTTTCCATTGGCGACAAAAAAGTTGAGACAACGCTTTCATTTTTCGAAATCGATTAACAAGACTTATCGGAGATTCATTAATTTCAGGCTCCGGGGGAGCAAGTATTGGTCCACCTATTAAAAAATGACCAGGAGTCAGAGCTACTGGTTCCCGAGGGTTATCCGCCATAGAACAAAGAGGACGTGAATTTAGGCAAGCTTCAATTCTTGCGAGAACTGAAGAAAGTTCTTCAAAAGTATATTTAAAAGATTGCGCTTCCTTACGAAAATGGTGTTTAAAACTCTTGACCCCGGCTTCCCAAAGGCCACCCATATGAGGTGCCCCGGCCGGTATAAACCGCCAAGTTAAACCCTGAATACCATAAATAGAACCCACTGCAATCTGACTTTCCTTAAGAAATATCTTAAAATCCTTCTCTAATTCACGCGATGCACCTACGAAACTTGTGCCATTATCCGAAAATAAAGTGTAGGGGCAACCTCGTCGAGAAATAAATCTGTTAAAGGCAGATAAAAAAGTAGGCGTCGATAAATCAGACGTGGCTTCTAAATGAATTGCTTTCGTAGAAAAGCAAACAAAAATACAAACGTAGCCCTTCGTTATCCTACAAGCTCTGCCCGTGAAACTTTTGATGTCAAAGGGACCAGCAAAATCAACGCCCGTTGTCATAAATGGTCTAGTAAGAGTAGTTCTTTCAGGGGGCAGAGCCGCCATAATTTGACGACAAGATACTTTACGGTCAATAATACACCGTTTACAACGACCAATGACCCCACGAATTTTCGACTTCAAGCGTGGAACCCAATATTCAATGCGCACTATTCGCAACATCAACTGATTTCCACCGTGAATGGAAATCATATGAACAAATTCTATTAACAATTGAGTAAATCGGCTCGAATAAGGTAAAATAATAGGATATTTCTCCGTATATGAAAGGGATGGTGATTTAACCAAGCGACCATTCAATCTTATTACACCGTCTTTGTCGAGAAAGGGATTCAAAGAAATAAGGCAACTCTTTGAACTTAACGGTTTTTTGTCTAACAGGCACTTATATTCATCTGCATAGTGATGTTTCTGAGCCACAATGGCTAAATGCAATTTTGTTCTTCTGATTTCATAACCAGCAACGATTTTATCCACATTCATATAACGATTTGTCCTATGAGCTGGATGACTATTGTAAAAGAACCTCAAAATATATGAGATTATCCGAAGAGCTCGATCAAGACGAGAGTAATTATTCAAAATATCCACATATATATCTTCCCCCTTAACGTTCGTAAAGAAGGAAGCATGAGTTTTGACAACCCGACCCTCAATGTCAGTGTCAAGATAACTTAGATCCGTTATATTCCAGTGCACTTTATCTTGACCCAGCCATCTTGGACCATGCCACCAAAGCTCACTATTTTCCAGCTCAGTGGGAGAGGTACCACGACTACCTAAATCTGCAGGATTATCCTCAGAACGAACATGATACCAATTATGGTTTCCCACATTTTCTTGAATGCGGCATACTCTGTTCGCTACAAATGTGGTCCAGGAACACGGCGTTTTCCTTAACCAAGAAAGGACTATCGTCGAATCAGTCCAACAGTAAATTTGATCAATTTTAATATCAATTTCACCTATTACCGTCTTCAAAAGTTCAGAGGCTAACACCGCCCCGCACAGTTCTAAACGAGGTAGAGAAATTGATTTGATGGAGGCTACTTTGGTTTTCGATGAAAGTAGGTGAGTATGAATTTCGCCGTTAGAAGCCTGAATTCGAATATAAATCACCCCCGCGTATGCCTTTTCCGAGGCATCAGAAAAAACATGAAGCTCAACAGAATTTCCCGGCGAATAATTAACCCATCTTGGAATACGAATAGTATTTACCTCATGATAAGAAGTTACAAATCTTTTCCATTCAACTTCCGTCGAAATTGGAAGCATATCATCCCAATTTATATTATCAAGCCAAATTTTTTGCATGATAATTTTAGCAACCACAATTACAGGACCTAACCAACCTACAGGATCAAACAATTTCGCGATAGTCGATAAGACTTCCCTCTTAGTATACCCAGATTTTAATGAAATAGGAGTCACACTAAAATAAAACGAGTCCAACTGAGCGTTCCACTGAATTCCTAAAGTCTTTGAAGTACTCGATTCTATAAAGGTCAATAATTTAGCGTCAACTAAATGGTCCAAAGGTATGTCTTTCAAAATACTCCGTTCGTTTGAAGTCCATTTTCTTAGCTGAAACTTAGCAGAGGCCAAAGCAGCGACGAGTTGATCACGAGCCATTAATGCAGTCGAAATGTCATGAGTCCCTGTCAAAACGTCGTCAACGTACATGCACTTTCGTAGAATATGTGCTGCGAGAGGAAACTCAGCCTCAGAATCGTCCGCGAGTTGTAATAACGTCCTAATGGCAAGGTATGGAGCGCAGTTAACGCCAAAAGTCACTGTCTGTAATTCATAGTCCCTTACAGTCTCCGTCGGAGAATCCCTAAACAAAATTCGTTGAAAAGGGGTATGAGAAGGATCAACCCGAATCTGCCTATACATTTGAGTAATATCACAATTGAAGACGAATTTAAACAGACGCCATCTAAGAATAAGTAGAACTAAGTCTGCTTGTAAGGTAGGTCCTACGTAAAGGCAATCGTTTAAACTAATTCCATTAGAAGTTCTATTTGAAGCGTTGAAAACAACTCTCAATTTAGTTGTCTTACGTTCTAGTTTTACCACCGGATGATGAGGTAAATAACAAAAAGAGGTAGGAGATGAAAAATTTGGTAATACCGGTCTCATATGTCCTATGTCCAAATACTCCCTAACGACGTCATCGTACATCTCCTTAATTTCAGGTCTACGCAGTAAAGATGATTCGGTCCTAAGATATTGTCCCATAACACCAGGTCTTGAAGTCCCTAAAGAAAATTTTTCAGGAAATTCAGGCTTAAATGGGAGAGTCACTACATATCGACCATCAGATTCGCGACGAGTAGTCGCTTTATAATTTTCCTCACAAAATTTGTCAAATGGAGACAGAATTTTTCTTTTAGGAGTTTCCTCAAGTTCCCAGAATCTCAAAAGATTTTTGTTAAGGCAATCTTCCTCTGAAAATTCGACATTCGTAGAATATACCTGAACTTGAGGTTGTACAACTGGACCAGTAATAATCCAGCCAAAAATAGTGTTCTGAGCTAGTAAAGAGCCCAAAATATTGCGACGGATTTCTCCCAACAGAATTCTTGGATATAAATCCGCGCCAAGCAAAAGATCAACAGGTCGACTGTCATCAAAATTAATATCGGCCAAACGAAGGTTTGGCAAATTTTCCTTTAAATACGAGTGGACTGTAAATGATGGTAAATTACCCGAAATATTTGGCAAAACAAGTGCCAATGTTTCCAATACAAGGGATGAATCGAGGGTGGAGCCAATTTTTAATGAACAAAGTTTTCTAGACATTGCCGTAACTGCCTGATTAACTCCTGAAATTTGAGCATTCGTCGAATGCGTCGAAATTTTCAGGCGATTTTGCAAACGTTCAGAAATGAACGATGCTTCAGAAGCAGGGTCAATAAGGGCCCGGGCTGGGTACGTAGTACCCTGATGAATAAGATTCACCATAGCCGTCCCTAAAAGTACAGTCCTACTTTGTGCTGTATGAAATACTTGACGATTTGTAGGAGCTGTGGCATGATTGGCATTCGAAGATGATGCGATTGCAGGTACGGAGTTTGAAACTCGAGAAACAGAAACCGAACTAACACCCGAATTCGACCGATTAGTATCCCTAAAAACTTCAGAAGATGGTAATTCACGGTGTAACATAGTATGATGTCTCTTGTTACAAATGGAGCAATTATACGAACTGCTACAATTTTTAGCTTCATGTGTCCTTGCGAGACAATTGACACAACAGTGAAACTTTTTTACCGTAGAAAATCGATCCGCAACAGATAAACTTTTGAATCGATGACAAGAACGTAAAAAGTGAACTTGATTCTTACAAAGAACACAAGAAGCACTTGAAGTTGAAGCAGCATTGGTATGATGCGCTTTGATTTTAGGTTCAGAAAGCCGTTTAGCAGATTCTGAACCCCTAAGATCACGTAAACAATCTAAAGTTTGAACTCTTTCTGTCAGAAAGAGGTCCAAATCCTTCCAGAGTGACAAAGCTGATTTGTCCTTTATACTCTGTTCCCACAGACTAACAGTTTGCGAAGGTAACCGTTGAATGCAAAGAAATACAATAATAGGATCCCAGCTGTGCGTCGAAATATTATAAATTGACATAGCCGTAAGGCAACCGTTTATTCCGCGTTGTAAAGTTTTTAATCCCGACGAGGTTTCCTTATCAAGAAAGGGAAGGCTAAATAGCGATTTTAACTGGTTATTAACCAGCATACGCGGATTATCATATGCGTCCCTCAAGTTGCGCCACGCAACATCAAAACCTTGATTAGTGAGAGGGCATTTCGAAACAATTTCCCGAGCTTCGCCACTAGTTTTCCGAACTAGATGGCATAGCCGCTCAATATTGCTAAGTCGAGAGTTATTGATATAAACCGCTGTAAAAAGATCCCTAAAAGTGGGCCAAGAAATGTAATCGCCCTCAAAAACGTCGGTATCGCATGGCGGAAGCGTTAAATTATGACAAAAGTTGTCAGCTGAATTGAGGTTTACGCTAGAAGACTGAGACTGCTCTTTCGGTGTCGCGTTGGATTTAAAATGATGTAATCGTTCATTAATCCTAGATAAACAATTAACGTACGCGTTAAAAGTGGCTTCATATTTCGATTCAGCCGCGTCAAAATCCGCTGGTTCCGCGTCATCCGAATTTTCTAAATATGATAAACAAGTACGATATGTCGATTTTACTTGTTCCCAAAGCAAGTCCAATTCTTTTCCACGAATTTCAAGATTAAATACCGAATGTAACTCCTCACTAATATCGTTGAATTTCGCTTCAAATTTAATGAGCGTATCCGAATCGCGAATAAAAATATCAAGTGCAGTTCCCGGCATTTTGGTTCGAATTTATTTTAAAATAAGTTAATTTAATTTAAATAACAATATAAAAATTCGTTTAAAAAAAATCCGAAAAAATAATAATATATTATAAACTAATAATATAAAACTATATTAAAAAATTTTATTTTCTTAATATGTGGTATTATTTTAACTAATTAGAAGCAAAACCAAAATTTGCAAAAAAAAAAAAATTAATAAAAAACACACTGGATATGTCGCGACTAAAACGGACAGTAGGGTGACTAACAATGTTATAGAAAAAACAAACCAACACAATGCGTGTGCGTATATATTAGTGTGAAGAGAAATGAACACACTCTTGAGCATAAACACAAAAAAAAACCAACGCGTGAACGTACAGAGAAATAAAAACTATTCAGCTTAAGCAGCTTAAACACGAAAAAAAACGTTCGCGTGAGCGTATATGTATAACACAAAGGAGAAAAACCGATTTAGTTATAATCTTTATTGTAATGTATATCTGTTTAAATGTAAACCTGTTTAAATTATTATTATTTGCACTAAACACTTTTTTTTAAACTATCCCGACGGCTTTTTCTCTTTCCTTCGATTAAAACAAACACGATATGATTAATATTTATATTATTACTTGCACTAATCACTTTTTTTTTTTAAATCCCGACGGCTTTTGCTTTTTCTTTCGATTAAAATATAAACGAATATATACGTAATGTAACGTAACGCGTAGGGTTGTAAAACGAAAAGTATGCAAAAAAAATAGTATTTCAATAACGATGAAACTTTTTTTCTTTTTAAATTAATTTTAATTATACACTTTTTAAATTTTCAAGTTTTTGTTTAGCTCACACATAAAAAAAACTGAACTATACGCACCTTTTTAATTAATTGTTTTCTGCTGTAGTTGAAGTGAAGGGTTGTTTTTGCAGGTTCTTGCTGGTGTTGACAAGATGAAGGCTGTGGGAATGTTGAAATTAATAATTTTTAAAAATTTTCCAAATTTTTCCTCAGGATCCGGTTCGCAGGACCAAATGTTTGCGTATGTAGCAAAAAATATATAAAAAATAAAAACACAATATAGTATAAGGTTTTTAGAAGGAGAAAATAATATCTCTATTTTATTTGTATGTACAAATGCTTTACCTTTTTTAAATATGCACAGCGGATGGTGTTTATGTGTACGAAGGTACCAAAACGATTGATTTTATAAGTTAAAAAATAAAGAGAGAAGGTGGCGAGCAATATCTAAGTACCGTTAACGGTTTTACTAGTTAAAATCTATGTAAACACTCCTTTCAACGATGTATAAAAAAAGGAGTTTCATAGATTTTAACCCAGAATTAACCCAAAAATGGCTAATTGACTCAAAGGCGGAAAAGTACAAAGAAAATATTAAATTGTACTTAAACAGAAATTTAAGAGAATTTACAAAATGGTACCATATTTAAAAAGAAAAATTTTTTGTTAAAGTTAAAATTAAAACTAAATTTAATTTAAAATATTATTATTATTCTGTAGTGCTAAAATTCAAATTGAGATAAAATTAAAATTTGCTAAACTTAAAATTTTGCTAAAAATAAAAATTGGCTAAAAAATTAAAATGTTACGAAAAAGAATTTAAAATTAAAATTAAAACCCTTAAAATGAAGGGTAAATAAAAATTATTATATAACCCAATGTAGAAAACCAAACCAAACCTAATCTTTTCATTGCAGTGGGTTACCTCCAAGTAAGATGGAGTCGAGGTAACATGGTAGGGAGGGCAAAAGGGGCAGAACACCTAGTCCCCAATCCCAAGGTAAGTATGGCCATCCGTCCCATTTAGCGTCCGATTTTTTTGACAGTTGTTTTTTTTAATCGCATCGCAAAATCTGTAGTGCGGTTTCCCTGGGCCTGAGCAAGACCCCACCCATCCGGCGAGCTAGGCCCCTACGCCAGCACGTGCGACCAGCAAAGGCTCAGGGAAACGGAAGCGGATCTTCCACCAACGCCGCACCATTACAATATTTCCAACTCGCCTTTTTAAGTACATTGGAAAACAAAAAAAATTACATTTATTTTCATCTCGCCTTTGGAAATATTGGAGGGCAACCTATTACAAAATTTCCATTTCATTTTCCTCACTATATAAATGAGTTGTAAAGATGGAAAAAGAACTATTTGCAATTGTGACTTGCACATGAAAGTATAGTATATAGGCCGTATTACCTCAAATGCAAAAAGGCTTAGACTAAACAGAACTCTAGAGAACCCGATCAGACCCCAATTCGTACCGAGTCTCAACAAGTTAGACAATCTGAGTCGAGAAGTGCTGAAACACCTGAGCAAAACCAATAACGTCTTGATGCCCAAAGAACAAGACAAGCTTTGTTAAGAGTAGTAGAAAGCTGACTCTACACAATGTGAAACTTCTGAAACGACTCTAATATCCCTACCGTAAATCTTTTGTAAGTTGGTTCCTTCATTGCAAGAAATGATACAAAAAGTTTTTCCAAACATAACATGCATAAGAGGACAATCTCTTACGGTAGCAGGTATAAACTCAGAATCTTCCTGTTTTTCTCATAGACCATTATATGTCGCCTGCTCCAGAGTTGGGAGTCAGCACAATCTTTTCGTATATGCACCAGAAGGAAAAATCAGAAATGTTGTATATCCCAAAGCTCTAGAATAACTTTTAGACCTCATATATTCCAAATAATCCATGCATAAACATAGTTGCAATGGTAAGCAGGCGCTGTGTACTTAGTACTCAATGAAAAAATTCCCCAAAAAAAATTAACTGATTCCCTCAAAAATTGGGTGTTTAAGCACAAATTCTTTGATTTTGCTTATTAATTTTAGTTTGCCCTTTTGCAAAACCTAACCCTCTTTAAGGGTTAATTACAAGTTGGAATCCAAGTTTTGCTCCTTTTTGCAAGCATCTTTGTAGGGAGTTTTTACATAGATTCTAACGAGTAAACCGTTAACGGTATCAAAAAACATTTTTTGTTGCCTCTTTCTATCTTAGTTAGCTGTAACTTTTTCTTTAATCTTCGTCTGAACGTTTTGACGGACACTACACATTGATTCATATTTTCATATACAGTCCACCAATTTCAATTTATTGTCAAGGTAATATATTTCAAATAAAATTTAGAGATCTTTTTGCTCTTATTAATAAAATCATAAAAAATCTTGTTTTCATTTATTTCCATCGGACCCTGCGTCTACGGCAAACATTTGGTTCTTCGAACCGGATAAAGAGTTTAAATTGGAAATAAATAATTTATTTAATTTGCAGAAATTCAGCCATCTTGCTGCATCACAATCATCATCAGCTTCAACTTTCAAATTTTTTGTAAACATCATTTTTAAAAGGTGCGTACTTCAATTTAAAATAAAGTGTTATCGAAAGGACTTGCGAAATCAACACCAGCTGTAGTAAACGGTCTATAAAGTAAAGTCCTTTCAGGCGGTAGAGCGGCCATAATTTGACTACAAGAACGTTTTCTTTCAAGAATACAACGTTTGCAGCGACCGATGACTCCACGAATTTTAGATTTTAAGCGAGGGACCCAATATTCAATACGAAGTATTCGCAACATGAGCTAAGTTCCACCGTCAATAGAAATCAAATGAACAAACTCCGTTAAAAGTAGCGTAAATCGACTCGAATAAGGTAAAATAATTGGATGCTGTTCACTATACGAAAGAGATGGGGATTTAACTAAACTACAAGTTAGTCTCATCACAGCATCTTTGTCCAGAAATGTATTCAAGTGAATCAAAAAAATTTTCGAATTTAAAGATTTTCTCTCCACAAGACATTTATATTCATCCGCAAAGTGACACTTTTGAGAGCTCATGGCTAAACGCAATTTTGTCCTTTTCATCTCAATACTAGAAAAAAGGATGGCAAAAGGATGAAGGATGACAATTGTAGAAAAATCGCATAATATAAGAAAGTCGCAAAGCGCTTTCTCAAGACGAGAATACTTATCAAGAATATCGATAAAACCGTCAACTCCTTTCGTGTTCGTAAAGAACGAAGCATGAGTTTTAACTTTATGACCCTCAATATCAGTGTCAAGACGAGAAATTTTAGAGATATTCCATGGCGCTTTTTCCTGGCGTAGCCATTTTGGTCCATGCCACCATAGGTCATTATCTGCCAGCTCCGACGGAGAAATACCACGACTGCCCAAATCGGCAGGATTATCCTCAGATCTTACGTGATACGAATTATGCTGACCGATATTTTCCTGATTTCTGCACACCCTGTTTGGAACATATGTGGTCCAAGAACAAGCATCCTTTTTTAACCAAGCAAGGATGATCGTAGAGTTAGTCCAACAATAAACTGGGTTAAGTCGTATATCGATTTTGCTCAGTATTGTCTTCAGAAGTTCTGAAGCCAAAACTGCTCCGCAAAGTTCAAGTCGCGGAATCGAAATTGATTTTATAGGTGCCACTTTAGTTTTGCAAGATAATAAGTGGGTATATATATATATATATCGCCTTTGGGAGGGAAAAATAACAATATTTTGAAGATACGTCCAACTTGATTTATAGAAGAATGTAATGAGAAGTCATCAATGGTTCTGAGTTAGAGCTGCAAAACTAATATCAAGATAAAAAAAATTTATAAAAAAGAACCCGCACCTAATGCTAATGAACGTTTTCATACAACTTCTTATTAAAATCTTATTTTCTAACTATTTTGTTTTATTTCTAACACTTTATACCATTTTAAATACATTATTATATACGATTATACAAATTTTAAATTCTTTTCAAATTAATATTTCAACAAACAATGTTAACTATAAATTTTTTATCAAACTTATTACTTCGTGCGTTACTCGATCATTATTTTTAAAACTTAAAAATGAACAATACTTATAGAATAAATTCCAGGGATAATGTTGCGAATATGGTTAGAGTCCTTGCCAATCAGAGGAAAGGTATTAAAATATGTCATATCAATGCTCAAAGCTTAAGGAAAAAGATTGACGAATTTAGATTGATTTTTGAAAACTCAGGTGTCGATTTTATATGTGTTTCGGAAACATGGTTTGATTCCGAAATTACAGACTTTTCTGTTTCCTTAAATGGATATAATTTACGTAGAGTTGATAGAGAAGATGGATATGGCGGCGTTGCTATGTACATAAAAAAGGGGATTTCTTTTAGCATCAAATGTACATCTAAGGAAAATTGTGATTTTGAGGACATAGATAATACAGATCCTCTAAATCTAATTGAGTATCTATTTATCGAGGTAAATAATGAAGGTAGGAAATTGCTTTTAGGGAGTGTTTACAGGCCTAATAAGAATCTTTGTACCAGGCGATTTTTTCGAACTTTGGAAACGCAAACAGCTTTGTACGATGATGTTATCATAGCAGGAGATTTTAATTCAAACCTTCTGGTAGATTGTAGTTTCTCTGATGAATGTGCCTCGATTGGTTTAATATCACCTAATATCTTACATCCTACACACTTCACTGCAACTATTAATACGCTTTTGGATTTGTTTCTTGTGAGTAATGAAATTAATATACTACTCTACGATCAACTGTCTGCATCATGTTTTTCCAAGCATGATCTTATTTTCATGACTTACAATTTCCAACTTGTTATACAAGTTGAGAGGATTACTTTTCGAGACTTTAAAAACATCAATTTTAGACTCCTTGAGGAAGAATTTTTTAATATTGATTGGAATGCTTTGTATTGTTTAAATTCTGTGGATGACCAACTCTCTTTTCTGGAGCAAAACATAAATTATCTGTTCGATCTAACTGTACCAATAAAATCGAAGATTATTAGTAATAAACAAAAACCCTGGTTTTCTTCTGAAATTAAAGATTGTATCAATCAAAGAGATTTTGTCTATGCACGTTGGAAAAGATTTAAAACAACAACATTACATGATGATTATCTGACTGCTAAGAGAAACACAAATAAAATGATTAAAAAGGCCAAATCCAATTTTTATGCTGAAAAATTTTCTTCTGCCATTGGCTCCAAAAGAACATGGCAAACGATACGCGAAGTTGGTATCGGTAAATCTACGCATCGAGAACCATGTTCGGTTGATGCAGATACAATTAATACAAAGTTTTTAAGTGTTCCTATGGTTCAAGCAGATAAAGATTACTATATCAATAGTCACTCGAATAACGATGCTGAATCTTTTTTTTCTTTTGCTGCAGTAGACCAATGCGACGTTTTATCTAGTTTATTGTCTATAAAATCGAACTCTATAGGAGTGGACGGGATTAATCCTAAGTTTCTCAAGATTCTTTTACCTCAGCTACTTCCAATTATAACTTTTTTCTTTAACAAAATATTAACTACAAGCCACTTCCCATCGAATTGGAAAATAGCTAAAATCATTCCTATACCCAAAGCTGGTTCCGATTATAGACCAATAGCTATTCTTCCATTTCTCTCTAAAGTATTCGAGCGTATTATGCACAAACAAATGACTAGTTTCTTGGATGACAATAACTTGCTAACAGATCGTCAATCTGGGTTCCGGAGGAAACACAGCTGCCTAACAGCCTTAGTTGATGTTACAGAGGAGATTAGGGAGAAACTTGATGATGGCAAGACTACATTTTTAATACTTTTAGATCATTCAAAAGCGTTTGATACCGTGGATCATAACATTCTTTGTTACAAACTTAAAAACTTTTTTAATTTTTCTTCGACCGCTACTCAGTTATTGTCAACATACTTACGTGGCAGGTATCAGTATGTTGAAACTAGAATCCAAAATTCAATGACACTGCCTGTAGCAAGGGGCGTACCTCAGGGGTCCATTGTTGGGCCACTATTATTCTCATTGTACTCAAATGACCTCCCAGGCATTTTAACAAATTGTAATGTAAGAATGTATGCGGATGACGTTCAGCTTTATACCAGCTGTAGTAATGCCCTAATCGACCAGTGTATTATCTCTATTAATCAGCAACTCCATCGTATTTATACATGGGCAACGGCGAATGGATTAGAGATAAATCCGAAAAAATCAAAATGCATTGTAATTCAAAAGCGACTTTCCAAACTAAATATTACACCTAATATAATTATAAATAATCAGAAAATTGAAATCGTTAAATCTGCTAAGAATCTAGGTATTTTTTTTAATGACACTCTTACGTGGTCGAACCATATTAACTATGCCTGTGGTCGTACTTTCTCTATGACTAGAACTCTGTGGCAAACCCAGCATTGTACACCTATGAAAATAAGAATCCTACTTGCCAAAACTTATCTGATGCCTGTTTTACTGTATGGTTGTGAGCTATTTGCGAAATGTGATACAATTAGTAAAAGGAAATTGAACGTTGCATTTAACAACATAATCAGATATGTGTATGGACTTAATAGACGTTCTAGTGTATCTTTGTTTTCATCGCAACTATATGGCGTTTCTTTAGATAATCTTTTAAATATAAGAGTTTTAGTTTTTTTACATAAAATAGTGTATACCCACAAACCGGAACATCTGTACGACAAACTTTATATTTCAGATATAAGCAGGGGAAAAAGAATTAGATCAATTAGATATAAAAGTTTAATATCGGAGTGGCATTTCTACATATTCGCAGTATCTCTCTGGAATTCTATACCCCATAGCTCTCAACTTTTAAGTAACGCACGAAAATTTAAAGAAAATATTTTTAAACTGTTTTCAGCATAACAATTTAAAACATTAAATATTATTTGATATTATAATACATTTGATTAAATTAAATTTCAAATATTTCAACTTTATTCTTTAATTTTAATCTTATTGTTCTTTGCATTTTATATAAAGAAAATTTGTAATTAGTTATTAATTTATTAACGATTTTATAATTTTAAATACAATCAGTTCCATACTGCAAAATAAGACTTTTAGTCTTGTGTATGGAGCAGTTCCAATAAATAAATAAATAAATAAATAAATAAATAAAAAAGTTTGGTCTGCGAACTCCAAATTCTTTGGAGGTACTACTATACGGATGTAGTAATTTCACCCTGACTTGGAATTCCCCATCAACCGGAATGTCCCTGAGACTAATAGTCTGCATCATTTTTTAAAAATTTCTCGTTTTACAAGCTTTTTGCCATAATCAAAGGATTCCAGACTGATGTAGGATTGGACTTTATTAAAAGTTGGAAAATACAAGTTGCAACATACGAAGCTAAGAAATGTTTGAACCTCTGTCCTTTATTTGTTTAATGATCTCGTACTTTATTAGACATGCGTCTTGATTTCCGAAACTATGAGTGTATTTGGAGTATAAAACGTTAGGCACATCAAATTTATTACGCATACACAACAAGGCAGCTTTCCAAAAGACAGTTAAATTCTATTTTACGGTGACGGATCAATTCCGTAAGTTTTCTCTATTTTAAATAAAGAAAAATACTTCTTCGGTCACCTACTAACAAGTTATACGCAACATCCATCATTAAGTTTGTGTTCGAAACTTTTCTTGGTTGGACTAAAAAAGGCACTCTCAAAAATTTCCGTCAAAAAAATCTAACGCTTTCAAGTAAATAAGATCTTTCGGGCAAATAGATTTTGAAATTGTTACAAAACTAATGGCAAATGATAAGCTACTGTCAAAAAAATTTCGCAGACACTTATCAAAGCTCCTTTTAAAATCCGCCTAAATTTATAAATTTTTAAATATTTTTTAATTTTCATTGAAACTTTTTCGAAAGACACATATAAAATTCGTTTTGTGTTTTGACTTAAATACTCTTACTTTTCCCGATTATTGTTTTAAGTATGGTTACGCTTAAAAATAAGTAGTTACTTTAGCCATTGTTTTACATTTAAGTGTCTGGCTGCCAGTCGCTCCTGCCTGTCTGTCTGTCTGTCTTGTTAATGTTTGTATATGTTTGTAAATGTTATACGTATAAGTATACAATTTGTAATCCTAACCTAAGGCAAAGTTATAAACAATGACACACACACAACTGCCACACTTATCCCAGCGGTGCCACTGTGTACATTAATAACCAACCATAGCACCGACTACCGACTTAATACGAGTGTTCTATTTAATTGGTCTAATTTAGGATTTTTAATTTACAAAGAAAATTAAGTATATTTCTCGTTATTCTGCACCAAAATAGGAAAAAAAAAAAAGAAAAAGAAAATAGAAATGACAACAAACAAACGAACGTTGAAAATAAGAAAGAAAGAAAAAAAAACAAACCAGCAACAACGTTTCTTTTCTATCCGTCTAATGTTTTTAAAGCCCCGGTACTTAAGCATTATTTATAATAAAGTTGCTAGTGATTTAAGGCACAAGATTAACGCTTCAGATTTTAAATATTAAGAGATGGTAATTTTTTTCATTTCTTTTTTTTCAGCTTACAAAATATATATATATTTTTTTTAAATCTCATTAATTAAAAAAAGTAGACTGAAAAATTGTTGAATGTGCAAAATTGATTATTTTTTTCATCTTTGCAGATTAATTTTGTCTTGCAACGGAAGACGTATGAGCAATTTGTGTTTATGCTGCAAAAAATTAATTATACGTTTAGATATTTCGAAGGTTTAGAAATAAAATTATACTTAGCAAGCAAAAACTTTCTTTTAGATTTATTTAAGAATGATTTTAAAAATATTGCAATCATTTTTTATTATTTTATTTAATATTAGTATGACGAAAACATAAAAAAAATATATTTATAATATTAATAGGCAAGTCGATTTCTTGTGACCGATGTAAGTTTAACAGTTTTACCCCGATTTTGACAAAAGATTTATCATTTGAAAGGTATTTCTTTTTAGCTGTTACCCAGATTTACAGATTTTCATCGTCTGGAATATTGTTTTGGTGTTATGATCGTTTCAAGATGCTACTAACACATACATAAAATTTTAAAATGCTATGTGTGTGTTTATTAAATTTGTTAATGTATTTGTGTTAATGTGTTGAGTTTGTTTTCTTCATTTAAATAAGTTGAATTGTGAAGAAGGATACCTTTTGAGTCTTTATTAAATGAAAAAATAATATTTCCCAGAATTTGCACTCGAATTTCGAGTGCTGGAATCTGCTATGGGGCGTTTTGTGTCAAGTGATCCAACTTTTAAAACCGATTACTTTCGATCGGGATGAAATTTGCACCCCGGTTTGTCCTATTGGATAGTAGTTTAGACACGTTTTTTTTAACAAGATCGGTCCAGAAATCTCAGAGTTAGAGGGGATCAAAATTTGACATTTTGACCAAACAGGTGTTTTTTCTCATCCATGTAACTTTTTACCTATTGTTTTGAGCAAAATTTGGCCCAAATAGTTTAGATAGGCATTTCTTTATTCTTTCGGAAAATAATAAAAAAAAAATTTTTTTTTCGACTTTTTTTCAAAACAAAAAATTTTTTTGAAATTTTTCCAAAAAAGAATTTTTTTTTTTTTACTCAAAAGAAAGCTTTGGTTTTTTCCCTTAAGAGCTTTTTGGTCGCTTAGTGGGCTGCGAGTGGGATATCTATCAAAAAAAAAAAAATGTTTTTTAACTCAAGACAACGGTTTTTCAATTTTTAGCATATGCACTAATTTGAATTTTTTCCTATTAGTGTGTAAGTGTTTCCAAAACCTTAAAAATAAAGCATACAGTAAGAAACTAGACAAATCAATCTTTCCGACGGTGTGTAACATACCTAACTAAAATTTCATACCTTCGATACTGTAATACCCGCATTATGTTAACCTCAGGAAAAAAATCACTTTTTTTTCTATAGAAATGTTGAAAAATTATTTTTTTTATTTATTTGTAATAATAATTAAATTAATATATAATAATAATAATAAAAATAAAAAAAATAGTAATTTATTAGATCCATTTGTAACATAACTATTTTTTTAAATTAATTTGTTGTAGCTGATGAAGTATTTAAGTTTTGTAAATTTTTATTTATCGCCTTTATTTGCTGCTTTTTTGCCAATCTTTTCTTGGCGTTACTAGGTTCAGCTGTTAAACTGATGTTGCTTAACAGATGACTCGCCAGAAGATTTACGCGAATACCACGATTGCCTTAAATTGACTATGTGTCCTAATGCAACAACTTCTTGCCACTTAAGTGAAGTTCAAATTGCCCGGAAACCACATTCATCAAAGAGAATTTAATCAACTCTTTTGATCGCGAATATATTGAGGACGTTAAATTTGAATCTTGGATTCAGACTAACAGATGCACATTAAAAACAATAATTTTAAATGTGGATGATTTTGTGGAAGAAATGTGTACAGCATTGCTAAGCTTGAGAACCCATGACTTTTTAGTCAAAGAGCAATGGTCATTCTTCAAGGATTTGAAGATACATTTGAAGTCTGGTGAATTCGTTTTTCGTATGATTTTGCAGAAATCTATAAATATGTTCTTCAGGATGCCATACAAGCTTTCTACTTCAATAACGACCAAGCAACTATATTCACAGTAGTTATATACTACATGAAAGATGAAAAACTGGAACACAAAAGTATGGCAATCATATCCCACGATTTAAAGCATGATACCATTGCAGTTTATGTGTACCAGAAGATAATACTAAAATATCTTAAATCTAAATTTAAAGTAGAAAATCTATACTACGTTTCGGACGTAGCTCGTCAAATATAGCCTCCAGTGCTCTCATCAATATCGCAACTTAGATGCGACTGCTTTATTCCATTGGGCAAAGAATTATTGTAAAGAAACTAAAATAGTTTTCAGTAGCAAAGAGGATCATCAGGAAACATTGAAAACACTGAAGAGCAGATTCGATGCTGTGATAACAATCGATGGCACCGCCCAATACCATGCCGCTTTTTATACCGCTTGTTGATGGAGGACCCAAGTTTTCTGTCTCCACCAAGTGCGAGTTCTTTCTAAAGCCAAAAAAGAAACCAGCAGCGAAATCAACAGCTGAAGCTAGTGAAGCCAAGAAAAGTTTGACAGAAAAGCAGCAAATAAAGACGATTAATAAGCTGGATGATGAAAGACTGGGTATTTAAAAATGGACAAAACTTAAACACTTCATCAGCTACAATAAATTAATTAAAAAAATAGTTATGTTATAAATGGACCTAATGTGATTACGACAAAATTTTATATATTATAATTATTATATATTAATTTAATTATTATTACAAGTAAATAAAAAAAAAATAATTTTTCAACATTTCTATAGAAAGACAAGTGATTTTTTCATGAGGTTAAAACATTGCGAGTATTACAGTATCGAAGGTATGAAATTTTAGTTAGGTATGTTACATACCGTCGGAAAGGTTTATTTGTCGAGTTTCTCAGTGTATGCTTTATTTTTAAGGTTTTGGAAACAGTTACACACTAATAGGAAAAAATTCAAATTAGTGCATCTGCTAAAAATTGAAAAACCGTTGTCTTGAGTTAAAAAACATTTTTTTTATTGATATCCAACTCGCATCCCACTAAGCGACCAAAAAGCTCTTAAAGGAAACAACACAAGCTTCTTTCGAGCCCATAAAAAAAAAATTTTTTTTGAAAAAAAGTAAAAAAAAAAAATTTTTGATTTTGAAAGTCAAAAAAAAAAATTTTTTTTTTTAAACCTAATCTTCCTTCGAGCCCCAAAAAAAAAATAAAAATTAATTTTTTGAAAAAAAGTCAAAAAAAATTTTTCGATTTTGAAAAAAGTCAAAAAAAAAAATTTTTTTTTTAATTATTTTTCTGAAAGACTGAAGAAATAGCTATCTAAACTATTTGGGACAAATTTTGCTAAAAACAAAGATGTCAAATTTTGACACCGTCTAACTCAGAGAGTTTTTGCCCATTCTTGTTGAAAAATTGTGTCTAAGCTACTATCTAATAGGACTAACCTTGGTACAAATTTCATCCTGATCGGAAGACATCGGTTTTAAAAGTTGGATCACTTGACATGAAACGCCCCATATGTACATAAATCAAATAAATAATAATCTAACCCACAAAATTTTTATTAAAACTCTTTCTTTCCTTATTCATATGAGTTTTGAATCTCTCCGTGACTTTGTGTGACTATTTTAAAATAGTTCTTTGGTCACAAAAAGTCTATGGACCAAGTTTCAGATTGATTAGATGTGGGTAAATGGGGCTTAACTTACTCCGTGACTTTGCGTGACTATGGACAAAGTTTCAGATCGATCGGATGAGGGGAAGTGAGGTTTTAGTCTCTCCGTGACTGTGTGTGACTATAAGTGACTGTGACAGAGAGTATAAGTTAAAAGAAAGAGTTTAAAAAATAAATCAAATTTCTTTGAAAATATTCTCAATTAACTTTGAAATATTTTCAAATATTTTATTTAATAAAAATCCTTCAACTGAAAAATATTATATCAATCTTCTTTATTGGAGGACGCTTTACCTCGTGATAAATTTTCTTAAATCGCCTTTTGAGGTAAGTAAAAATAAGAACCAAGTAGAGATTACAATGACTAATTGTAACTCTGGTGCAACTCAAAAAACAAATTTCTTGAAGAAAAAATTTTAAAACAACGATTGATCCTGAATGCACTTCATCAAAACGAACTTCAGAATTAAATGCACATTTCAATTTAAATATAAGCAATGTGGAAAGTGATCCTTCTGAAATTACACTGCAGTCTAAAAATAGAGGTCCTGACAATAAATTAATTGATTTTGAAGACTCTCTGCAATTAAACTCATCAGATCCTGAAGATTTTCAAGAAGTGCGCAACAAGCGAAAAAGATCAAATAACAGTAAGGAAGAGCTTTTATTTAAAAATTTTGAATAATAAAGGTCTAAAATTTTCAAACAGAAGCACACAAAATAGGTTTGCTATTTTAGGTGAACGTAATATTGAAGAAGAAAAACATTTTCAGGAATTGGTTTTAGGTCGCGCTAATAGGGAATAGAAAAGAAGCATAAAACATATCTGATTGGAATTTTTATTAATTTTTTTGCCTGCAGATTTGAAAGAGATCATATCGGATGCTATATTTATATGGGACCTAGGTCGAAAACTGGACGGATCCTGACCATATTTGGTAGTCTCTTATTTTTTGCAAAAACATATACCAACTAAATTTTAGAAAAATCTGTGCAACATTTTTGCTTTTTGGTAGATTTAAGCGATGATCGGGAATAAGCTTTATATGAAAGCTATGACTAAGAATTGTCCTATAGGGTCTATTTTTAGACTACCGATTAATGGGAGTAACAAACATACACAAACCCAAATTGACCGAGATCTATGTTATAATTTGGATATTATGCCAATTTAAGTCGATCTCATAGGTGTCATTTGTATGGGGACTAAATCTGAACATGCACCGATTTTCCCCAATTTCAATAGCGTTCATCCTATGGCCGGTAAGAGCTTACATACCAAATTTTATAAAAATATATACATATTTCCGAGCTGTAGTTTGATTACAAGGTTTACATGGACACACAGACGGGCGGACGGACGGACGGACGGACGGACATCACTAAATCGACTCAGGAATTGATTTCGAGTTAAAGGTATTTCTGAGTCGATCGCTATAATAAAAGATGAATCTACGTCAAATATTTTTGGCAGTTGCAAATATCAGCACAAAGTCTTTGTACCCAGCCTGCAAAGCGTTATAGGGTACATTTATTTATTTAAACTTTTTCTAAAACTTTGATGAATAAGGCAGTGAGTAATCATCGATGAATCTTGAGTTATAGCTGAAAATCTAACATCAAGATGACGCAAAAATATAAGGTCATAAAAAAAGTTTGGCCTGAAAACGCCAAGCCCTTTAAAGGTTTTACTACACTGGACTAGTACTTTCACACTAACTCAAAATGGCTCATCCCCCAGACAACGGCCCCGAAAAAGTAGCACAGTGTTATTGGATACAGAAAATAATAAATCGACCAATCGCGATAAATTTTAGTATGGCCACTTATATTTTATATAATCTTTATGAGCAATAATTCATGGAAATATCTTAACTTCTGTGAATTGTAATCTATTAACAAAAGTTCATGGACAGACGGAAGGACCGATGCAAATCAAAACGAAAGTGAATCAATAGCATGCAAGCAATTCTTACAGTATAGAACCTTTATAAGGCAGAATAAATTATTGTAAAAAATTTGTTAATTTAAAATTTGCTTGAGTTAGATTTCATAGTTAGAAATTTTTACAATGGACACAATTATGTTTTCAATTGATTTGATTAGTTTACTCGATATTCTGTTGACAATATATTAATTATCCAATAATTTTCTTCTAAATAAAATTAATGACTGATGTTTATAATTTTAATTAATATATTAATTCATGCAATTAATTAATAACAAACATATCTGTTTCAAAGTTTCGTTTTGATTCTCATTAGTTTGATTTCCAAAATTGTATAAACTATGGAATACTAACAAATAAATTAAATTATTTTTATAAGCGCCTAAAGATATGTTAACCAATTATAGCCAATTCATGATTCAACATTTTTTAAATAAAACTAGCAGCTTCGAAATTCGAGTGCAAATTCTAGGATATTTTATTTTTTCATTAAATAAAAACACTAAAGGTATGCTAATCAATTATAGCTAATTCACAAATCAACAAAAAAAAACAAACTTATTTTTATTACAAACACATTAACAGATTTGATAAAAACACACCGCATTGTATAATTTTATGTATGTGTTAGTAGCAAACTTAAATGCAATTTACTCAAAATAAATCAAAAAATTTAAAAATGTGTAAATTTGCAAAATTGCTAAAAAGAAATACCTTTCAAATAATATACGTTTGATCAAAATAGGGATAAAACGGTAGAACAAAACATCGGTCACAAGAAATTGCCGAGCCTATTAATATTATAGATTCATTAAATTTCATTATAAATTTTTGTTAAACACACAGAAGATATATAAATGGGTTTGGTAATAAATAATTTTCTAAGAGCCTAAAAGTATGCTAATCAATTTTAGCCAAAACCCAATTCAACACAGGGCTTTTGATATTTTTAGTAAACACCAATGTTTTTTGGTATGTGTTAGTAGCAACTTTAGATGAACGTTGCTCAAAAAAAAAATATTCCAGACGGTGCACATCTTTAGAATAGGTGGACAGGTAAAAAGAAATACCTTTCAAATGAGGTATGTTTGGTAAAAATCGGTTTGTAACTAAAATTTTTATATCAGTCACAAGAAATCACCGTGCCTATTATTTTGGTTGCTGATGAGTAGAGCAAGTAATTCGATGCAAATTAATATGTTACAGGTCAGACTAAATACAAACTACATATCTAGACGAATCGACATATATAATCGCACAAATGCATGTTTTTGCATTTTTCGTCAAATTATTTATTTTTTGGATTTTATTTATAAATGTTTATAAATAAACCTACACTAAAATAAATGAAGACGATTTCTAGTTGCATACTTTTGCATATTTTGCTTTAAGAGCATTAAAATGCTCATTTATTAACTATTTTTTTATTAATATTAATTTAACTAAGTAAATTTTTTTTTAACATATTTTGCTATAAATGTATGTTTTAGCATATTTTCTTAAAGTGGTTATTTTTTAAATTGTTTCAAAAATATCTGTGCGAATTAATAAAATTGCAATAATATGGCATTGATTTGGTGAATTTTAATGTTGTTGCATATTGGCATAAAAATGCTTATTTACTTTGATTTTTCATTAATATCTATGGGAATCAATAAATATTCTATGAAATGTCAACGAGATAAAATTGCTTGTTTTTAACATATTTTGCTTTAAATTCAGGTTTTTTCATATTTTTTCTCAAATGGCTATTTTTGGTATTTTTTCATAAATATCTTTACGAATTAATAAAATGGCTTACTTCCACCATATTTGGCTTTAAATGCATGTCTTTGGATATTTGTATAAAAAAGTTTTTTTTAACTTGCTCATTTTTTGTTTTTGCATATTGTTCTTTAAATGCATGGCTGCATATTTGAATTAATATTTTTTTCAACTGTTGTATTGAATGTCTATACGAATATATATATCATAAAATGCATCGATTTGGCGTTGAATATTTTTGCATCTTTGCTTTTATGAGCATATTAAAATGAAAATACCTACTAGTTGTTTTAGATTTTTTAATAAATTTCTATATGAATAAAATGGCATCGATTCCGCGTCGCATATTGTTAGCATATTTTGCTTTAAATGAATTTTTGTGCACATTTGCATGAAATTACTTGTTGTTTTAGGATTTTTAATAAATGTCTACACGAATTAATAAATACATCATAAAACGGCAAGGATTTGGCGTTGCATATTTTTTGGTATATTTTGCTTTAAATGAATTTTTGTGCACATTTGTATGAAATTACTTATTGTTTTAGATTTTTCAATAAATGTCTATATGAATAAATATTTTTGGCATATTTTGCTTTAAATGCATTTCTATGCATATTTGCATGAAAAAACTTATTGTTTTAGATTTTTCAATAAATGTCTATATGAATAAATACATATACCATAAAATTGCTTCGATTTGGCGTTGCATATTTTTTGGTATATTTTGCTTTAAATGCATTTCTGTGCATATTTGCATGAAAAAACTTATTGTTTTAGATTTTTCAATAAATGTCTACATAAATAAATAAAAATATCATAAAATGGCATCGATTTCGCGTTGCAAATTTTTGGCATATTTTGCTTTAAATGCATTTCTCTGCATATTGACATGAAAAAACTTATTATTTTAGATTTTTTAATAAACGTCTATATGAATAAATAAATATATCATAAAATGGAATTGATTTGGCATTGCATATTTATGACATATTTTACTGTAAAAACACTTCTGTGCATATTTGCATGAAAATACTTATTGCTTTAGGTTTCTTAATATACGTCTATATGAATTAATAAATATATCATAAAATGGCATCGATTTGGCGTTGCATATTTTTTGGTATATTTTGCTTTAAATGAATTTTTGTGCACATTTGTAAGAAATTACTTATTGTTTTAGATTTTTCAATAAATGTCTATATGAATAAATACATATATAATAAAATGGCATTGATTTGGCGTTGCATATTTTTGGCATATTTTGCTTTAAATGCATTTCTGTGCATATTTGCATGAAAAAACTTATTGTTTTAGATTTTTCAATAAATGTCTATATGAATAAATAAATATATCATAAAAAGGCATCGATTTGGCGTTGCATATTTTTGGCATATTTTGCTTTAAATGCATTTCTGTGCATATTTGCATGAGAAAACTTATTGTTTTAGATTTCCCAATAAATGTCTATATGAATAAATAAATATATCATAAAATGGCATCGATTTGGCGTTGCATATTTTAGGCATATTTTGCTTTAAATGCATTTCTCTGCATATTGACATGAAAAAATTTATTATTTTAGATTTTTTAATAAATGTCTATATGAATAAATAAATAAATCATAAAAAGCATCGATTTGGCGTTGCATATTTTTGGCATATTTTGCTTTAAATGCATTTCTGTGCATATTTGCATGAGAAAACTTATTGTTTTAGATTTCCCAATAAATGTCTATATGAATAAATAAATACATATATCACAAAATGGCATCGATTTGGCGTAGCATATTTGTGGCATATTTTTCTTTAAATGCATTTCTGTGCATATTTGCATGAAAAAACTAATTATTTTAGATTTTTTAATATATAAATGCAACGATTTGGCGTTGCATATTTTTGGCATATTTTTCTTTAAATGCATTTCTGTGCATATTTGCCCGAAAAAATTTATTGTTTTAGGTTTTTTAATAAATGTCTATGTGAATAAATAAATATATCATAAAATGGCATTGATTTGGCGTTGCATATTTTAGGCATATTTTGCTTTAAATGCATTTCTCTGCATATTGACATGAAAAAGCTTATTATTTTAGATTTTTTTATAAATGCAAATATGAATAAATAAATATATTATAAAATTGCATCGATTTGGCATTGCATATTTTTGGGATATTTTGCTTTAAATGCATTTCTGTGCATATTTACCCGAAAAAGTTTATTATTTTAGGTGTTTTAATAAATGTCTATATGAATAAATAATTATATCATAAAATGGCATCGATTTGGCATTGCATATTTTTGGGATATTTTGCTTTAAATGCATTTCTGTGCATATTTGCATGAAAATAAAGGGTGATTTTTTAGCTATTATCTTTTTGGCAACACTGGTTTAAACAGCTGACGCACGTTTCGTGTTTTGTTTCATTGTCAAACATCTTCAGTTTGGTCTATAATTTAACCATGAATCGTCTTACAAACGAACAACGCTTGCAAGTTATTGAATTTTATTATCAAAATGCGTGCTCTGTTAAGAAAGTTCATCGCGCGCTTCTTCCATTTTATGGTCAGTTTAATCGACTCACTGAAGCGGCTATTCGGGCTATTGTGACTAAATTTCGCACCAAATTTACATTGTTGGACATTAAACCACCAACACGCTTACGTAGAGTGCGAACTGAAGAAAATATCGCAGCTGTATCGGCCAGTGTTAATGATGACCATCAATTATCGATTCATCGCCGTTCGCAGCAATTGGGCCTCTGTTACTCAACAACGTGGAAAATTTTGGGGTAGGATTTAGGTGTGAAGCCTTTCAAAATACAGTTGATGCAAGAACTAAAGCCGAACGACCTACCGCAACGTAGAATTTTTGGTGAATGGGCTCTTGGAAAGTTGGCCGACGTTCCACCTTTTTACCGAAAAATTGTGTTCAGCGACGAAGCTCATTTTTGGCTCAATGGGTACGTAAATAAGCAGAATTGTCGATTTTCAAGTGAATATCAGCCAGAAGCATTGGAAGAGTTACCAATGCATCCAGAAAAAGTCACAGTTTGGTGCGGTTTATGGGCTGGTGGCATCATTGGACCGTACATCTTCAAAGATGATGCGAATCGTAACGCAACTGTGAATGGTGAGCGCTACCGACAGATGATATCCAACTTTTTTTTACCCAAAATGCAAGAGCTTGACCTGCGTGACATGTGGATTCAACAAGACGGTGCCACATGCCACACAACACGCGCAACAATGGACTTATTGAGAGTCGAGTTCGGTGAACATTTTATTTCACGTTCGGGACCGGTCAATTGGCCGCCTAGATCGTGCGATTTAACGCCTTTAGACAATTTTTTGTGGGGCTATGTTAAAGCTCATGTCTATACAGACAATCCCGCTTCAATGGACGCATTGGAAGACAACATTAAAGCTTATATTCGTGAGATACCGGCCGAAATGTTGGAAAGAGTATGGACTAAGCGGATGGACCATTTGAGGTGCAGTCACGGTCAACATTTGCATGAAATAATATTCAAACATTACATTATATGGACCGTACTATCGATTCAAATAAAGATTTCATGCATTTTTCTGTATTTTATGTGTTTTTTTTTTTTAAACTTTCCTATAGCTCTTAAAAAATCACCCTTTACTTATTGTTTTAGGCTGCTTAATATACGTCTATATGAATAAATAAAATATTTTTACTTATTTTTCACTTTTCTTTTTTTAATTTTCTTTTTTATTTTTCGTTTGTCATTTTTTATTTTTACTTTACATTTTTTATTTTTCATTTTTGCATATTTTTATACCCTATACCACTACGTGATTTGGGTATAATGACTTTGTGCTGCTATTTGTAACTACCAAAAATATTTAACCTAGACCCATCTTTTATTATACCGATCGACTTAGAATCACTTTCCAAGTCGATTTAGCGATGTCCGTCCGTCCGTCTGTCCGTCCGTTTGTGTGTCCATGTAAACCTTGCAATCAAATACAGGTTGCAAATATGAGTATATTTTCATGAAATTTGGTATATTAGCTTTCATCGGCCGTAGAATGAACACTGTTGAAATTGGTGAAATTCGGTCCATGTCCCACACAAATGATCCCTATGAAATGAACATAGATTGCCATAAGATCCAAATTATCTTATAGATCTCAGTCAAATTGGGCTTTTATGTGTTCATTATATCCATTAATCAGTACTCCAAAAATAATCCCTATAGGTCAATTCTTAGTGATAGGCCCCGTATAGAGCTGCCTTTTACTGCCGCGGTATTATGTTTATATAGTTCGTGTATAATCTGGACTAGATGCTGTGGTAAAAAATTAGGTTCTCCTTAAAAAGGCCCTTTTCTTACAAATTAGTTCTCTAACAAAAGTACCTCTTCCTAAAAAACCACCATTTCTTAAAAAAGAACATTTTCATAAAAAAAACACCTTTTATTAATATAGAACATTTTCTAAAAAATGTACATTTTGATCAAAAAATAATCTTATCTTATAAAAGTACCTTTTCAAAAAAAGTACTTATTCTTAAAAAAAAAAAGTACATTTTCTCTAAAAAGTACCTTTTTTAAAAAAGTACCTTCTCCTAAAAAACTTCATCTTAAAAAAAGTATCTTTTCTAAAAAGTAAATTTTTTTAAAAAGTACATTTTCCTAAAAATTAACTTTCCTGAAAAAGTACCTTTACTTAACCAAAAGTATATTTTCTTAAAAAAAAAAATGCCTTTTTCTTACAAAGTCCTTTTTCTAAAAAGTATATTTTCTTAAAAAATACATTTTCTTAAAAAGTCTTTTTTCTAAAAAGTACATTTTCGTAAAAAGTACATTTTCTTAAAAAGTACCTTTTGTTCAAAATTAACTCTTTCTTAAAAAAGTAACTTTTCGTAAATAAGTACCTTTTAATAAAAATTATCTTGCCTTAAAAAGCATATTTTTTAAAAAGTACCTTTTCTTAAAATTGCAACTTATTTAAAAAAGATTATCTTTTCTTAAAAAAACGAATTTTCTTAAAAAAGTACATTTTCTTAAAACTACATTTTCTTTAAAAAGTACTTTTTTTAACGAGTTCCTCTGATTAAAAAAAAGTTTTTCTTAAAAAGGTAAATTTTCTATGAATTACACTTTTTGAATAAGTACATATTCAAAATGTACCTTTTCTTAAAAAAGTAAATATTCTCAAAAAATTACCTTTACATTAAAAAGCACGTTTTACTTAAAAAGTAATTTTTCTTAAAAAGTACTTTTTTAAAAGTACTTTTTTTTAATAAAGTATTTATTAGTAAAATTCGTTTTTAAAGAAAAAATCCTTTTTTAAAGAAAATCAACTTTTATAAAAATTGCATCTTCTCTTAAAAAGTACATTTTCTTAAAAGAGTACCTTTTCCTAAAAAAGTACCTTTTCTTAAAAAAATACCTTTTCATAAAAACATATATTCTTAATAAAGAAAGTTTTTGTAATTCTATTCTAAAAAAATATCTATCCCTACAAACGTACATTTATCCATAAGTACCATTTCTGAAAATAGTACATTTTCTCAAAAAAAAAGTACCTACAAATAACAAGTTTTCAAACATAGTCCCTATACAAATAAGGACAATGAAATCGACTTAATTGGCCATATGATCCAAATTATCGTATAGCTCTCGGTCAAATTGGGTTTGTATCTATTTATTACACCCATCTATCAGTAGTCCAAAAATAATCCCTATGGGACAATTCTTAGTCATAGGCCCCATATAGAGCTGCTTCCAGATCTTCACTTAAATCTATCAAAAAAACAGGAATATTGCACAGATTTTTCTAAAATTTGGTTTGTATATATTTTTTCAAAATATAAGTGACTTTAACAAATATGGTCAGGATCGGCCCATTTTTCGACCTGGTCCCCATATATATATATATATTGCACCCGACATGAACTTTTTCATATCTGCAGCCAAAAAATTAAATAACAATTCCATTCAAATTTGGCTTATGCTTATATTCTAGATCCAATTAGTTGGACCGAAGATATTGGGTCTTTAAATCATGGTAAAGGGTACCATATAGTCAGTCTAGACCGTTTATAATTTTCTTACTTGTTCTTATTAAAATATTATAATCGACTAAAACTACAATTGATTGTTATTATATGATGACTTTTCAGTGCATATATTTTAAACTTTAGGACATTTTATTCCTTTTTTTTCACAGGATATTAGAAGCAACCTGTGCTTTTAATATTAAAGAAAAAACATTGAATCTTGCTCTTGTCAAATTTTTTATTGGTTTTACGTTCCAGATTCAAGAACTAATTTTAAATTTTTCATTATTAAAAATTTTGTTTGAAATCAATTCAAATTTTGAACTTACATCTATAATATTAATGGGCTAGGCGATTTCTTGTGACTGATGTTTTGTTCTACCATTTTATCCCGATGTTGACCAAACGTATATTATTTGAAAGATATTTCCTTTGAGCCGTTTTGCAGATTTACAGATTTTTAAATTTTGTCCTTTATTTTGAGTAAATTGCAATTAAAATTGCTACTAACACATACATAAAATTATACAAAGCTGTGTGTGTGTTTATTAAATTTGTTAATGTGTTTGTAATAAAAATGGGTTTGTTTTTTGTTTTGATTTGTGAATTTGCTATATCCAATTATAGCATACTTTCAGGGTCTTTATTTAATGAAAAAATAAAATTTCCTAGAATATGCACTCGAATTTCGAGGGCTGGAATCTGCTAGTTATTAGTTAATAGAATAATATTTGAATTGATGTACAAAAAATTAAAATTTACCAAAATGTACTACAATTTTTGATAGATTTTAATTTAAGCAACTTTTAAATAGAATCGGTGAATTTTTTTATTGTAATCCGAATATATTTTGATGCTGGGCAATGACTAAAAAATTAGGCCTACAATAAGACCCACAGCTATACCATAATTAGAATTGTAACTATCTGAGATTTATCGCAGTTACAAATTTACATACGCCTTTAACATTACTTTACACCATAAAAATAGCTAAGTTTTACGAGCACTCATCATAAGACCCATTAGTTCTGTAAATCTTTATTAAGACTTACAAAGATCAAATGGCTTTCCCTCATTTCCTAGATGGAGGGATACCAAATAAATGTGTTACCTAATATTATATGAACTTTTGACTAGAAAATCTTATTTGTTGCTATTTATATCTCAAACAACAAAAAGATATTGACATAAAGCCTTAAGCAAGCTTTTTAGCATTTAAGTGTTTTCCTTAAATTTCCTCAAAAATCCAACAAAGAAGCTGTTGCTTTTGGTTAATAAAAAAAATATAAAAAAAAATTTTAAGATATCAACTAATTATGCTAGTTTATATATCTAAAAAAAAAAAATAAGTAACACTTCAAGTTCTCATTTTTTTTCCTTCTTCCATTGTCTTTGATACCAGAGGTGCGAAATCTTGAATAAAACACTAGTTTGTTTGGCCAAAAAATTGCCGGCGGACAAATGTAAAAGTAGCATTAATGCTAAACATGAACAGCAAGAGAAAAAATTACCTAATAATAACAAAAAGAAGAGGGCAGAAAAGAAAACTTCTTATAGTATGAAACTAGAAAAATATACTTCGAAGAAGAAGCCGAAATGAAATGTATAATATGATGTGGCTTGATGAGAGGAGTCGTTTTGAAGTGCTAATAAAAAGCAACAACAAACACTTTAGCAACCAACAACATAAGCATTATATAGAGCAATTTATTTTTGTTGGTATTTATAAATAAGCAGGCAAAAAGACGCAGAAGAAGGCGAAGAAAAAAAGGAAAAACTAAGGCTAAAAAACAATTTCTTTTGATTACACTTGGAAGACATCGTCGTTACTTGTTGTCTGCCTAACTATTACAATAAACAATAGGTGGGCACTTATTTTTTTAGCACATTTCCATATGACAATTAGATGATTTACAAATTCAGAATCTAATTAAATCAAAATTTTATATATATTTTTTTTTATTTTTTAGTTTATATATAAATATGCCATCTATACCTTTCTCCACTCAATTATGTGCCACCCTTTTGCCAACAGTCATCAGTTATAGAAGTGTATGTTTGATACCGCTAAAGGCGTTACGCATAAACACAAAAAAAGTGTTTAAGACAACAGTAATCTACACTTACTCACATTTACTTGTTTGCTTCTCGTTTTTTTTTCTTCTATTTTTTTCGTCTTTGTTCTCCTTCAAAATAGTGTAAAAGTAATTTTGCATGGTTGGTTGGTAAAACAGGGCCTCAGGATTTTTTCGTTTTCTTTTTTTTTTAAAGCTCTTAATTTTTACTGAAAATAATGAAATAGAAAAAATATATCCAAGTTAATCCAAATATTAAAGGTTTTATATACAAGTAAAAAAAAGAAGAGGACATTTTTAAATTTTAACGAAATTTAATATTTTAGAGTTTAAATTAAAGATTTTCATTTATCATGTAAAATATTAGATTCATAGCTGGAGCCAAAAATTTTAAGCTGCAGAAAAATATAAATATATAACAATTAAAATGCATATTTTTCATTACAAATTGCAAAAAATTAAAGCAAAATATCCATAAACATGCAACATTACAAAATTCGATTTTATCAGCAGAAATTGAATCGGCAGTAAATTCGGTTGTCATAGGATGAGGGATATTCATTTATAAGTAAGGTTTAATAAATAAGCATTTTATGACAACATGCAAAAACAAAAACTTTAAGAAAACTATGCAATCAATGCCAAATCAATGAATACGCAAAAACATACTTTAGAGCAAACTAAATTTGTATATTTATGTACATATATTTATATGGGACGTTTCATGTCAAGTGATCCAACTTTTGAAACCGATGTCTTCCTATCGCGATGAAATTTGCTCTAAGGTTACTACTATTGGATAGTAGTTTAGACACAATTTTCCAACAATATCGGTCCAGAACTCTCTGAGTTAGAGGCGTTCAAAATTTGTCATATCGCAGCATCGAATCTGTTCTTCAGTGTTTTCTATGTTTTCCCATGATCCCCTTGCTACTAACAACTATTTTAATTTCTTTACTATAATTCTTTGCCCAATGGAATAAAGCAGTCGCATATAAGATGCGATCTTCATGAGAGTACTGGAGGCTATACTTCGCTGAATTTCTTTTAAGGTTTGCTCTAATACCATCACATGCTCCTTTACCATGAGTAGTAGGATGAAAATGCCACTCAGCTGAGCCATAAGATTTGCGAAGCTACTTTTGTTTTTAAAATGTTGACGAGCTCCGTGCAAAACGTAGTATAACTTCTCTACTGTAAATTTAGATTTTAGATATTTTAGTATTCTCTTCTGGTACTCATAAACTGCAACGGTATCATGTTTTAAATCGTCGGATATGACTGCCATACTTTTGTGTTCCAGTTTTTCATCCTTCATGTAGTGTTTAAGTTCATTGTTTATATTTTGTCAATCGAATTAACGAACTTATATTTATGTATTTAATTCATGAATTTTATACAACTATGTGTTGTTTTATCTAAGATACAACTCTTCAGTTATACCACATCTGAATACAGTTTTGTATGACATTTACACAGTCCATTTTTATGTATCGAAAGGTACAGATGAAATAAAATAAAAACCATAACTTGAACCAAATGTGTGTTTTCAATTGCATTTCTCAGTGAAACAAACTGAACATTTTTTGGCCTATCGAACCAGATGTATAACGAGACATTTTGGCATATCAGAAGGAAAAACGACAAATTAAATTATTTACAACAGTAAGTTAAGCAAAGTTTATAAAAAAAAAAAGAAGTGTCATCATACAACAGAAACAACAAAGCAGATCATTCGACAACCACAACGTTTATGCAGAACGGGAATAAATTTCTCACCATTTAACAAGAACAACAAGGAGTTTCAATTCTGGAAGTTTCATTTGGGCAGCCAACCGGCGCTCTCAGCATCTATCAAGAACCACAACAAAGGCGATTTAAAGTATAGCATATTTTATTGCATGTTTGTATAACAGATCAAAATCTATGTAGCATTGTTACAAACCATGTTTGTAGAGTTTTGATTGTGGTAGCATTTTGATAATTATTATTGATATAAACCGGAATATTATCACTTATCATTGTGGATTATATTCTTATTTTAACAATCAAAAATTATTTAAAAAACAACCATTGTAATATCTATTTAACTCACTTTTATTTGAACAAAGATACATATTGTAACAAAATTTATGTTATAGGTCAGAATGGATAATCTGAAAACAAAGCGACAAACGTTAAAAGGCAGTATAACTCGAATTCATAATTTTTGCGTTAATCCAAATTCAGGTATTGATGGTATTGCGGCTCGTATTTCCGCATTGGACGATCTGTTTGCACAATATGGGGTAGTTCAAGATGAAATAGACAAATTGACCACTGATCCTACGAGGTGTGAGGAGGAGCATATGTACCGTAGCGAAATTGAGGACAAATATTTTATCATAAAGTCTACGTACGTGAGTCGACTTCGCGAGGAAGGTCACACAGTTAGTCAGAATGGAACACAAGACAACAATATAACACAAGCCATTCAAGCAATGGCCGATTCCCAGAATTCCATTGGCGTGCTTTTGGAGAGATTGACAACCGATCGTGGATTCCACTCATCTCCTATTAACACTACCACAACAAGTCAATTAATACATCAGGAACCAAAGTTGCCACAGATTCAGATACCAGAATTTGATGGTACATACACAGATTGGATACGATTTCGTGATTTATTTGATGCACTAATTCACTCTAGAACGACCGTGTCCAATGTTGAAAAATTTGAATATTTGCAGACCAGACTAAAGGGCGAAGCTTTGTCCATTATCAAGCACTTAAAACCAACTAACGACAACTATTTAATTGCATGGCAATTGATAAACGATAAATATGACAAATCGCAGCAGGTAAGACGGGCATATTTGGAACTTTTGTTTGACCAACCGGGTATGCAGAAACCTTCAGTTGATGAAATAAAACGCCTAATACAACAACACTAATGAGAGTGTCAATGCCCTTAAGGTATTAAAAGAGCCTACACAACATTGGGATACCATTCTATTATTTCATATGGAGAAAAAACTTGATGTTGAAACACATATGTTGTGGTGTAGAGAAAAAAGAGCAATGCCAAATCCAACATTTGAATATTTTCTAAAGTTTTTGGATGATCGAGTAGTCGAATTGGAAAGTATACAACAATATACATATAGGCACGTACCTAAAATTACAACACAAGTCAGTCGCTCACGAAATCAACTAGGTACGTACGCAGCTACGATTCAGACATGCATCGGGTGTAATGAAGGTCATTTCTTATATCAATGCGACAGGTTTATGGAATTGTCTATTGAGGACCGTTACAAATTAGTTAAACAGCATAATTTATGTTTTAACTGTTTACGACCAAACCATATTGCAGTTAATTGTAAGGCATCATCATGCAAAACTTGTAACGCAAAACATAACACTTTATTACATTTTACGCCAAAACAACCACAAATTATGTTTCACTCGTCAGATGCTCGACAGATACAAAAATCTTCCAAAACGTATACCTTTTTACCAACAACCATGATTATGGTACGTGATAAATGTAATAAATTACAACCTTGCCGTGCGTTCTTGGATTCGTGTGCACAGAACACATTGATTTCGGAAGATTGTGCTCAACGTCTTCAATTAAAGCGAATTTATGATAAAACTTTAATGTATCGAGTTGGCCCGGATCAAGGAAGTTATACCAAAGGAAAGGTAAATTTGGAGATCGTTTCTACCTTGTTTGGAAAAACTATAATAACAGAGGCATTATGTTTGTCTATTTTGGCAAGAGACTTTCCGAGTCACAATATTGATAGTAACAAATTTGAATATTTTAGAGATCTTAAAATGGCAGATCCGAAATTTAATAAATCAGCTCCAGTTGATATTATCATAGGCGCCGAAGTTTATAACCAAGTTGTATTGTCCGATAAAATATTTCATCCGAGTGGCTCACCCACTGCAATTGACACTATCTTTGGATGGGTTATTATGGGAAATGTGGAAACTCAAATGGCGCCGACAATATTTGCAGCGCATGTCTCACTTGATTTAGAAGAACACCTACAACGATTTTGGAAAATTGAGGACGTAACATCAAAGACGAAAATTCTATCTGAAGAAGAGGAAGCAGCTGAGAATCATTTTAGAGAAAATGTTAAAAGAGCAGACAACGGCAGATATGTGGTAAAATTACCATTTAGAAATGACAACATTGAATTAGGAGAATCAAGAACATCAGCTTTAAGACGATTGCAGTCTATGGAGAGACGATTCACGAACAATTCTGTTTTGAAAAATGAGTATGTAAATTTTATTCGTGAATATCAAGAATTAAATCATATGGAAATTGATCAATCTTCAACTAAGGAAAATGGCTATTTTTTACCACACCACGCAGTTTTGAAACCAAGTAGTTCAACAACAAAATTACGAGTAGTATTTGACGCCTCCTGCCAGACAAGAAATGGACAGTCCTTGAATGACCAACTACTTGTTGGTCCTACTATACAGAATGATCTTTTTACAATTCTTTTGAAATTTCGCAAGTATCAAATTGCATTTTCTGCTGATGTGGAAAAAATGTATAGACAAGTATTGATTCATCCGGATGATAGACGATACCAGCGCATTTTGTGGAGGGAGTCAACTGAGGAACCGATTAAGGACTATTGTTTGAATACTATAACATATGGGATTGCGTCAGCACCTTTTCTGGCGACAAGAACTTTACATCAGATTTCATTGGAAATTTCGAATCAATATCCTGAAGTATCTCAGGCGATAGATCAGCAGTTCTATGTGGACGATTTCATGTCCTGCTCCGAAAATGTACACTCCGCTGTTCAATTGAGAAATAATCTCTGCTCAGTACTTTCAAGATCGGGATTTCATCTAAGAAAGTGGTCTTCGAATTCAACGGAATTTATGCGGAGTGTTGGTCCAGCTGATAGGTCCACATCCACTGAAACAGTTATAGAAGCACCACAAACCGTAAAAACACTTGGCCTCTTATGGGATACTGACTCAGACAGCTTCAGATTTTCAATAGACCTTCAACCAATAACTAACGTAATCACGAAGAGATCCGTATTGTCAGATATCGCAAAGAGTTTTGATCCCATTGGCTTATTGGCACCGGTAATAGTCTCTATGAAAATATTTATGCAAAGATTATGGTTGCAAGGTATCGAATGGGACCAACAGTTACCAGAACAACTTTTTATACAGTGGCAGACACTTCGTGATAACATTCATCTCATACGAGAATTAAGAGTGTCTAGATGGATTGAGTTTCAAGATGGTGCAGAAGTTGAACTGCACGGTTTTGCCGATTCATCGGAATTAGCATACGCCGCCGTAATTTATGCAAGAGTGGTACGCAAGGATGGCAGTATAAGTACAAGTTTGATTACATCGAAAACTCGAGTTGCTCCAGTGAAGCAAATATCCCTACCAAGATTGGAACTGTGCGGTGCCCATTTATTGGTGAAACTTATGATTAAGGTTCAGCAGGCGCTGGATATCATGGACTGTAAGGTATTTGGTTGGTCCGATTCATCAATTGCACTGGCTTGGATATCAGATCATCCTCGCCGCTGGAAATCCTTTGTTGCTAACCGAACATCATATATTATTGAGCATATGCCATCGAGTCAATGGCATCACATACCGTCACGTAACAATCCAGCGGATTTGGCTACTCGTGGATTATCGGCTTCAGAATTAATGCTTAATAATCTTTGGTGGCATGGCCCAGAGATACTTAGGACTAAAAAGGTGATGAAGGTAGACTTCCCAATTGTACCAACTGAAGTGGATATGGAAGAGAAAAGGGAAACTGTTTTGCATTTAACAACAAAACATTCTGAAGAGAATGGCAGCACAACACAAGCGGATAATTTGTTTGAATTGTTTTCGAAGTACGATAAGCTTGTTCGTCTCACGGCGTTAATCCTAAGATTTATATACAATTTCAGAGCTGGAAAGGACACTAAGATAAAATCATTTTTGACAGCTTATGAACTACAACAAGCAAACTATCAATTGGCAAAGGCGTCGCAACTCCAAACGTACTCGAATGAAATGCATATTCTAGCATCAGGCAAACAATTGCCAAACAGTCACAAATTAAGCGATCTTGCTCCCTTTATCGACAAAATGGGTGTGATGAGAGTTGGTGGAAGAATTGAGAATGCACTGATTAATTATGATCAAAAACATCCTATCATATTAAATAAGGATCATAAATTGACAGTTTTGCTTGTAGAATATTATCATTCAAAATATTTACACGCTGGTCACAGACAAACGTTCTATTTATTCGGTTTAAGATATTGGATACCCCATTTGACGTGCATTGTAAAGCGTTGTGTGTATAAATGTACAACATGTATAAGACTTAGAAGTATTTCTTATCAACAACAAATGGCTAACTTACCTCATCACCGAATTCAACCATCGGCAGCATTTGTAAATTCAGCTGTGGATTTTGCGGGCCCGATACAAGTTCGTTCGTGGAAAGGTCGTGGTTCTAGGTTGTACAAAGCTTGGATAGCGGTTTTTGTTTGTTTGGTCACAAAGGCAATTCACCTTGAACTGGTTACAGAATTGTCTACTGCTGCCTTTATTGCAACGTTGCGCAGATTTGTGTCGAGACGTGGCAAGCCATCGCACATATATTCCGACAATGGCACGAACTTTGTTGGGTGTAATCAAAAGTTACGTGAACTGTATCAATTCCTTAATCAAACTGAGATCCAATATAACATACAAAAGGAAATGTGCGATCAACAAATTCAATGGCACTTCTCTCCACCGTCAGCGCCTCATTTCGGCGGCATATGGGAAGCGGGAGTCAAGTCGACTAAATATCATTTAAAACGAGTGTTAGCAGATGCATCCGTAACCTTTGAGGAAATGAATACTATTCTATGTCAAGTAGAGAGTTGTCTAAACTCTCGCCCCTTGTGTATCAAATTCGAAGGTGACTTGGACCCTCTCACACCGGCACATTTTTTGATATTTCGACCAATGGCCGCAGTCCCTGATGAAATATTGACCGATATAAAATCAGGTAATTGTGATCGATGGCAATATTTACAAAAAATGGTCCAAAGCTTTTGGAAAAAGTGGTCGAGAGAATATTTAAAACAAATGCAACAACGCCCAAAATGGTCGCAAAAATTGGAGAACTTGAAGGTTAATGATATTGTCATAATTAAAGACGAAGGTCTACCGCCAAATAAGTGGTCAATAGCTAAAGTAATTGAAACTCACCCAGGTGCAGATGGACTCGTCCGAGTGGTTACAGTTAAAACATCAAAAGGAAGTTACAAGCGTCCAATTGCCAAACTTTGTTCTTTGTTCATAGATATTTGAAAGCGGATGCTTTCAAAGGGCGCCGATATGTTTAAGTTCATTGTTTATATTTTGTCAATCGAATTAACGAACTTATATTTATGTATTTAATTCATGAATTTTATACAACTATGTGTTGTTTTATCTAAGATACAACTCTTCAATTATACCACATCTGAATACAGTTTTGTATGACATTTACACAGTCCATTTTTATGTATCGAAAGGTACAGATGAAATAAAATAAAAACCATAACTTGAACCAAATGTGTGTTTTCAATTGCATTTCTCAGTGAAACAAACTGAACATGTAGTAAGTAACTACTGTGAATATAGTTACTTGGTCGTTATTGAAGTGGAGTGCTTGTATGGTATCCTGAAGAACATATTTGTAGATTTCTGCGAAATCATACGAAATAACAAATTCACCAGACTTCAAATGTATCTTCAAATCCTTGAAGAATGACCATTGCTCTTTGACTAAAAAGTCATGGATTCTCAAGTTTAACAATCATGGTAAGGAAGGCTAATTTGTCTAGTTTCTTAGTATATGCTTTATTATTAAGGTTTTAGAAACTCTTACACACTAATAGGAAAAAATTCAAATTAGTGAAAATACTAAAAATTGCGAACAAAAAGCTCTCCAAGGAAAAAACCTAAGCTTTCTTTTGAGCAAAAAAATTCCTTTTTTGAAAAGAAGTCAAAAAAACTTTTGATTTTGCAAAAAAAAAAATTCAAAAAAGTTTTTAATTTTTTTTTCCGAAAGACTGATGAAATAGCTCTCTAAACTGTATGGGACAAATTTTGGTAAGAACAATAGGTAAAAAGTTACATGGATGAGAAAAAAAAAACTGGAGCCAAATCACCACATTCGTTATCGAAATTTTTCGATCGAAATCATTTTTTTTATTTCCCAAAATAAAATGCTGAGAATAATTTTTCTTTTTCACAGTTGAAGAAATATGGCCTCTGATTAAGAAGAAAAGCGAATCGTGGTCGAGCGTTTGTCCGTCTTCTTCAAAAAATAAACAAAAATATGGAATTTCGACTGATTTTACTCGATATCGAATGCGGTGATTTTGCCCCTGTTTGGCCAAAATGTAAAATTTTGACCCCCTCTAAGTCAGAGAGTTCTTGACCGATCTTGTTGAAACATTTGATCTAAACAACTATTCAATAGGACTAATCTTGGTGCATCATCCCGATCGGAAGTTATCGTTTTCAAAAGTTGGATCACTTGACATGAAACGCCCCATATTGTTTAACTTACACAGTGTGTAAGCCTTTATCGGGAAAGTAAAATAGGCTATACTTTTTAAAATATGAAGTGGGCGTGGCACCTCCCATATATAACAAATTTTTAACAGCATATATCTGGAGCTCTAAGGCAGCAGGGGTCCTGAAACTTTGTAGGAGTACATAAATTAGTAATGTGAGAAGTCGGGCTAAATATAAGCGAGATCAAACCAGTTGGCGTGGCACCTCCCATACATGGTAAATATATATAATCATATATCTACAGTACTATAATCATATATCTACCGTCTTGAAACTTTCTGCAGATCAATGTAAGAGTCGTAACAAAAATGAGTTAGTGGGCGTGGTACCTCCCATACAAAAAAAAATTTATCTGGAGCACTATAAACCCGGAGTACTTGAAACTACGAGTGAGTTCACGAATTAAGAGTGTGAGAAGTTATGTGAAAAATGGGCGGGATCAAACCATACATAGTAAATACATATCATCATAATTAATATTAATATAGCTAGTATATTTATAAAATATATTGAGAATTTTTATGCCATTATCCCAAAACATGACTTTAAAGCTAAATATGCTAAAAATAAGCAACACCAAATCGATGCCAGATTATTGTTATATTATTAATTCACACAGATATTAATGAAAAAATCCCAAAAAATAACCATTTAAAAAAAATATGCAAAAACATGCATTTAAACCAAAATATGCTTAAAAAAAAAAAACAAGCAAGTTTATCTCGTTGCCATTTCACTGAATATTTATTGATTCGATTAGATATTTATGAAAAATTTCAGTAAAGATGTATTTTTATGCCAATATGCAACAACATGCAAATACCGCAAAATATGCTAAACAATAAGCTACGCCAAATCGATACCATATTATTGTAATTTTATTAGTTCGCATACATATCTGTGAAAAATAGTTAAAAAAAAAAAAACATTTTAAGAAATATGCAAAAACATATACAATTAAAGCAAAATATGTATATTAAATATAAGCAAAGCCTAGTCGTTGGCATTTTATTGAAAATATATTGAATCGCATAGATATTTATGAAAAAGTTTAAAAAATTAGGATCCGATAGAAATATGCAAAAATATGGAACTAAAGCAAAATATGCTTAAAAGAATAAAAATAAGCAACGCGAAATCGAAGCCACATTGTAATTCCATTAATTCGCACAAATAGTTATGAAAAAAAAAAAAGAAAAAAAAATAATAATTTTAAGAAAATATGAAAAAACATATATTTAAACAAAAAAATGCTTAAAATAAACAACACCAAATCGATGCCATTTGTTGATTCACATAGATATTTATGAAAAAGTTCAAAAAAGGAGCAATTTGAGGCATACGTACAGAAACACGCATTTAAAGTAAAATATGGCATTTCGTTGAATTTTTATTGACTCTTATATACATATTTTACAAAAAAAAAAAAGTAAAAAAAAATAAACACTTTCATGCAATTTTGCAGAAACATGAATTTGAAGCATCCTCTTGAAAAATATGCAACTACAAATCGACGTTATTTTAATGTAAATTTATTGATTTGGATAGATATTTTGTCCATATCTAATATAGGCCATCAAACATACATTTGCCCATTTCTGAAACATCAATCGTATAGTTATAATTAGTAGCAGATTCCAGCCCTCGAAATTCGAGTGCAGATTCCTATGAAATTTAAGTTTTTCATTTAATAAATTATTGACCCTAAAGGTACGCTATGTCGAAAATAATTTTTCAATTCAATTATTATTGTGAATGAAGAAAACAAACTCATTTATTTTGTGTTAGTAGCAACTTTAACAACAAAATTCAAAAATTTTAAAATCTCTAAGTCTTGTGGGCGGTTAAAACAAAATACCATTCAAATAAGATACGTTTGGTCAAAATCGTGAGAAAACTGTTAAACAAATCATCGGTGACAAAAAATCGCCTGTGAGAAGGTACGTTTGGTTTTCAAAAAGGATTTTCATTATTGAGTTAATATTGAATAGCGTTTGGCCCCCAAAAAGGAATACTTCTGAGACTAGTGTTTCATTTAAAACGACATATAAAACAATCACATAATCTTTAATCGATTGACGAATTTTGCACGAACCTTAAATGAAATAATTTAAAATGGCAAATTTCGAATAGCCAAATATTTATATAAATTTTTCGATTAAGAGATTAATAAAATCTTTTATTTCTAAATTATAATATTTTTGTTTACTAAAAATTTCTTTATAAACAAAATAATAAAATTATCAATATCACCAGCAACTTACGCTTCATCTATCTTCTTATATACAAAAAAGAGATGCGTGAGTGACTGACTGACTGACTGACCCATTCATCATCGTCCAGCCCAAACCGCTGAACCTAGAAACATGAAATTTGGCATTTAAGTTCCTTTTACAGAGTACATCCACTAAGCCGAAAAAATGTCGTTTTTAAAAAATCTTTAAAATAAGTCCTAGGAGTATGAAATTTGGAATGTAGGTTCCTTTTGAAACGCAGATTCGAACCAAAATATGTATTTTTGGAAATTCGCATTTTAGGGGGTAAAAAGGGATAAAAACGGCCCAAAAGGGGCATTTTTAAACATGGTTCCAGCAATATGAAATTTGGAATGTAGGTTCCTCGAACCAAAATATAAATTTTTAGAAATTCGCACTTTAAGGGGGTAAAAAAGGGTAAAACCATTCCAAAAGGGAATATTTTTAAAAACGGTCGCAGGAATATGACATTTGGAATGTGGGGTCCTTTTAGGAAGCAGATTCGAACCGAAATAGGGATTCTTCGAAATTCGCGAACTAAGGAGCTAAAATGGGGAAAATACTGCCCAAAAAGGGACATTTTTAAGCATGGCCCCAGAAATATGAAAGTTTGCATGTAGATTTTAAAGGTTACCCCCTCAAACGGCCAAAAAGGGAAATTTTTAAAAGTGATCCCATGACTATGAAATTTCGACTGAAGGTGCTTTTTGGGACGCATACTCGAACCAAAAAATGGATTTAAGAAATTTCGTAGTTTAAGGGGGAAATAAGAAGAATTAATCGTCTTGAAACTTTTACAGTAGGTAACTGCCTATCCGGAAGGAAAAATAGGCTTTATTTTTTTTTTTTTGATTTTTCAAGTGGGCGTGGCACTTCCCATACAAAGTGAATTTTTAACATCTAATTTTAACATATAATATCTGGAGTACTACGACAACAAGAGTTCTGAAACTATGTGCATGTACATATTAAAATAATTCGAGGAGTTGCGGAAAAATGGGCTGGATCGGACCAATGGGCGTGGTACCTTCCATACAGAGTATATATTTAATGTCATATATTTAGAGTACTGTAAAAGGTAAAGTGTTGAGACTTTGTGTCAGTTCATAAGTTATCAACGTTAGTACTCGAAAAAAATGGGCGGAATCCGATCAGTGGGCGTGGTACCTCGCATACAAAGTAAATATATAATGTCATATAGCTGAAGTATTGTAATATGAAAGCCTTGGAACTTTGTCTGAGTTCACGAGTTATTAATGTTAGTAGTCCCATAAAATATGGACGGGCTCGGACCAGTGGGCATGGCACCTACCACACAAAGTAAGTATTTAATATAACATAACTGGAGTACTATAATAATGAAAGTATAGAGACTTTATTAGTTGCCCAAAAAATGGGCGGAATCAGACTAATGAGTGTGGCACCTATACAAAACAATAGTTTTCTACAAAACGTATTGCCTGCTTTTTATTTCGTTATGAGGGGTGTAGCGAAGCGCATCGGGTTACTGCTAGTAATATGCAAAATGTTCGAATTTATTAAAACCTAGCATTTTTATTATTGCATACCGAGTATCATTATGAGCCAATTTCCCAGTTTTCATAAAATATTATAACAAAATTTTGTATACCCTCCACATCACTGTACAGATTTGTTATTCCGTTTGTAACGAAACAAATAAATTCCATCTCTCCATCTGTCTGTGGAAATCACGATCACAGCCTCAATAACTTGATTATTAACATCCCAAAGGATCTGCAATTTAAAATAATCACGAGATTTAAATGAAAATGTGAAAAAATGTTCAATGTGTTTGTTGTTTTTCTTAGGACATGTTAATTAGGCATAAAACTAATTTTCGTGAAAAATTTGGAAAACCACCAAGTGGTGGCAAATATTGTACAAGTAATGAATATCGCTTTTTTAGGTGTTTTCGGTTCAAAAATATCCTGCACCAACCGCGATTTGTCAGAAAAGTGAGATTCTTTTTAAATATTATTATTTTATAATTTTTTAAATTGTAATATGAAATAAATTTTAAGTTTAAAGTGTGTGATTATTTACAAAAGGCAAAATATCTTGCACAATTTTATTTGCATACTCTACGCAGATGCTGCCCCGCTGAACTTCCTCAATAGCTGATGGTTTTTTGGCCCAAATTCTGAGAAAGCATTCATTTGCTTTTATGGAGACGGTCAATGATTTTTGAGTGTGACGAAATTATTGTTGTGTAAACATCTATAGGCGCAGGGGGGTAAATTTATATTTCACAATACAATCACAAAAACAGCGTAACATGTGAGCGCTGAAAAAAATCAGTGTAACATATGAGCGTAAGAAATAATCCATGTGACTTATGATTGTATTGCTGAAAAATTATGATATGTAATAACGTGTTTGAAAATGCAAAATGGAGAATAAAAAATGAAAAATAAAAATTGGAAAATAAAAAATGAAGAACGCAAAATGAAAAATAAGAAATACAAAATGAAAAACGAAAAATTAAAAATCAAAATAAAAAAAAAAATTAAATAAAATATAAAAAATGAAAAATGAAAAATGAAAAATGAAAAATAAAAAATTAAAAATGAAAATAAAAAATAAAAAATAAGATATTAAAAATTAAAAATAAAAAACTAAAAATAGAAAATGAAAAATAAAAAATTAAAAATTAAAAATAAAAAATTAAAAATACAACATGAAAAATGAAAAATGAAAGATAAAAAATAAAAAAGGAAAAATAAAAAATAAAAAATGAAAAAATTTAAATAAAAAATGCGAACTAAAAATGAAAATTAAAAAATAATAAATGAAAAATAAAAAATTAAAAATGAAAAACGCAAAATGAAAAGTGAAATATAAAAAATGAAAAATGCGAAATAAAATGAAAATTAAAATATATAAAATAATAAATGAAAAACAAAAAATTAAAAATGAAAAATACAAAATGAAAAATTAAAAATGAAAAATAAAAAATAAAAAATTAAAACTAATAAATGAAAAATAAAAAATTAAAATTGAAAAACGCAAAATGAAAAATACAAATGAAAAATAAACAAGTAAGAAAATTATAGTCGGTCTAGACCGACTATACGATACCCTATACCATGCGTTTAGAGACCCTATCTCTCAGGCCCAACTAACTGGATATAGAAAATAAGCATAAACCAAATTTGAGTGGGATTTTTATTAATTTTTTCGGCTCCAGATATGAAAAAGTTCATATCGGATGCTATATCTATATGGGGACTAGGCCCAAAAATGGACCGATCCTGACCATGTTTAGTAAAGTCTCCTGTATTTTGCAAAAATATATACAAACAAAATTTGAGAAGAATCAGTGCAATATTTTTGTTTTTTGATAGATTTAAGTGAAGATCGGGAAGCAGCTCTATATGGGGCCTATGACTAAGAGTTGTCCAATTGGGATCATTTTTGGACTAATGATTAATGGATGTAATATATACATACAAACCCAATTTGACTAAGATTTGTATGATAATTTGGATCTTATGGCAATATATGTTGATTTCATAGGGTTCATTTGTATGGGGGCTAGGTCTGAACATGGACCGATTCTCACCAATTTCAATAGCGTTCATCCCATGGCCGATAAAAGATCAAATACCAAGTTTCGTCAAAATATATTCATATTTGCGACCTGCAGTTTTTTTTACAAGCTTTACATGGACACACAGACGGACGGACGGACGGACGGACGGACGGACATCGTTAAATCGAATCAGATAGTGATACTGATTCGATCGGTATAATTAAAGATGGGTGTAGGTCAAATATTTTTGGTTGTTACAAACAGCAGCACTAAGTCATTATACCCAAACCACATAGTGGTATAGGGTATAAAAATGAAAAATGAAAGACGAAAAATTAAAAATGAAAAATATAAAATAAAAAACGAAATATTAAAAATTAACCAGTTGAAATAATAAATAATAATAATATTTTTATATTAGCAGAGCTCCTGCAGTTGATTGCTGTAAGTGATACACAGACAACGCTTTCTGTTTAATTGTAAAAAAGTGCCATAAAAAAACTTGAATTACTAGATGTTTACACATCTCCCCTGTGATCGTACTCACTTGATTTTTTTTCGTGAAAGTATGGTCAGAAAATCAGATTTCGCTCCAAGCACCACATACAAACTTATTAATAGGATATAACTGCAATTGATATTCATTAATAAGTAAGTATAAAGGAGAAAAGTGACAGAATAGCTCTAGAATTCGAACGGGCTTTGCTGAGTGCTTTTATTGCTTTAAATTTTATGTAGGGAAAACACTAATTTTTCGCGAAGTATTTAAAAGCTTGAACCAATTCATAAAAATATTGCATGTCATTTTGCCATTTAATGCTTTAAGCCTTAATACACTCCTTATTTGGAATATATATATTTTTTTAGATTATCTTAATTTGTTACTAAATTTGGAATAAAATTGTATGAAATATTGGGCCATGATTAGTTCTTTATAGTTCGGTTCGAGATCATGTATACATTTTCTAATACTAGAAAAGATAATACTTTTATGCAATGTAAGAGAAATTTGGAAAAAATTGAAGACAGCGCTAGATGGAGTAACTACTTTCGAACAAAGCGACTTGTTCATCTTCAGCATCCTTCTGCCTATTGCTTCAACTCATGCTTAATCAACTATTTAACTCAACATTAGAAAGAAAAGAACATGAGAAATGTTTTTTCTTTCTTTTCATACGAGAGTTAGAACGAACAAGCAGAGTTTTTTCCAATTTATAGCTTTCTCTACATTAACATCGCTTTGATCAATTACAAATCTCGTAATGTGAAAAAAGCTCTTTTTTGTTTATTCCTCTACAAGCTCATCCATGGCTTGTCTTAATATCAAATCTAGCACATGATGTTGACAACGAGTATACTGTGGTGCGGATTTCAGGATTTAAAAAATTTTTTAGTTGCTTAACAACACCATGCTGTCTGCTAGTATTCACACTACTTGTATCGCAAATTATCATTTCAATTGATTTCAACAACTCGAAGTCACATAATGTTGCTTTTATTCCTTGAAATATCGTCGACACTATTCCATCTTTCAGAACTAGTACACCTAATGTTACTACTTTAGAAGCATTTTTCAGTACTATGATCTGATATTCTTTCTTTCCTATTTTTTTTTTACCGTCAAAATGGAAGCACCAACTCTCATTTTTAAGAGTAAATTTAAACAGTTTTTTCTTTTGCTCTTCTATTTCTTTTTTAAATTTTATAATATTGAAGTAACACTTTCTTAAGAAAATTTGTTTTTGAGGTGGGTGGGGTATTTTGGAACATTAAGACAATTATTAGTTATAGTTATAAAATGTGTATGACCATACTGCACGTGCCTTATTAGCTTAAGAAAGTATTGCCTCATATATTTTTATTGTTATCACGATATAATAAGGAAAATCGCCGACATGAAAGAAAAAATATAATCCCTAAAGGAGCAATTTTTTCTTTTGTAAAGTCCTTTCCCTTTTTTTAAAAAAAAAGTATCTTTTTAAACTCTTTCTTTTAACTCATACTCTCTGTCTGTCTGTCTGTCGAGGGGCAACCCCATTCCCCCTTATCCAATTGATCTACAGATTAATTTTGCGGTAGTTACACACAGTCACGCATGGTCACGCGAGTTACATATTTAGACAAAAACAAAACTATACATAAAGTCGACGAACTTGTAAACAAGGTAAATGCTGATTCAGCTCCAGACAAGTTCGACGACTTCCTAAATAAAATAGGGGAAATTAAATAAATGCATATTTATGAAAATAAAAGTTGTGAAATCATAATTACAAATTAAAAACATTTTAATGCTGAAGTGTAACTTCCGCAATAAAGTTAATAAACAAATTATTGATGACAATTAAGTTTAGCAATAAGTTATGGATAAGAAAAATGCTGAAGTGTCACTTCCGCAATAAAGTTAATAAACAAATTATTGATGACAATTAAGTTTAGCAATAAGTTATGGATAAGAAAAATCACTTTTGTAAAATCAGTCTAATTCTTCCAGCTAAACAATAAAGTCGTTTTCTTTTTAAAAACCTAATTGTCTGTATTAAGTATTTATTTGGCGCAGTCGGTAGGATCAGTTTTTTATAACGGATCCAGTGATACGAACGTACGTTTTGTTAAAATAAATAACAAAAGCATTTTTAAATAAAAATAAACACTATACCAGTGCAGTGAACGCTAAAGAGCTAACACCACGGGAAAAGAACAAAATTATAACAAAAACTATACCAGCGCAGTGAACGCTAAAGAGCTAACACCAAGGGAAAAGAACAAAATTATAACAAAAACTATAGCAGTGCAGTGAAAACTGAAGAGTTAACACCACAAAAAAAAAAAAAAAAAAATACATATAGTAATAACAAAAAGGCAAAATTAGGAAAACTCAAAGAGAACAAAACTTTGACCAAAGAAGACGAAGAATGGCTCAGGAAGAGGCTCATATACCCCCATTGGAATTGGTAGAGGAATTAGCTAGGAGAGAACAGCAATTAGAACAATTGCGGAACGCTTACATAGAACTCCAAAGAAATCAGCCACCTAATATCCAGGACACAAATTCCATATTTAAAAATGTATCCCACTTACCGGTATTCACAGGATCAAACGAAATAACCATAAATTCCTTCATAAGTAGTGCAGAATACTTTTTATCAACAATCAACAGGGAGGACTCAAAAAAAGAAGCAGTTAAAGCAATATTCTACAGAAATATCCAAGGCGAAGCAAAGAACACCGTTATAAATATTCAACAGCCTGATGACTGGGAATTAATAAAGAAAGTGCTGAAACTAAGATACCGACCTGACACGGAACCACACCATATCTACAAGAGGATAAATAATTTAAAAGTAAATAATGTAAGTGAATTAGCATTAGAATTACAAAATATTAAATATAAGTCAGATAAGTTAATTGCTTACTATCGTGGTGACCATTGTATTGATTTAACTAACATAGATAGTTTACTGGCTAATACAGCTAAAGAAATGACTCAAGGAATTTTACTAGACAAAATCTACGACGAACGAGATTTAGGGAATATTATAGACATAATGACTAGAAGAAGATTTGAGGATAGTTGTATTCGACCGGAATATAGAAAATTTAGGGTTAAAGAGGACATAGCATTTAGACAAAATCGGACACAGAATAGAAACAACTATAACCAACGGACGAATTATAATAGTAACTTTAATCAGGGATACAATCAACAAAATTAACTGGAACGGAATGATTTTAGAAGAAATAACGTTAACAACAATAACTATAACTTTGACAATAACAAGAACTTTAATAACTCGGGACGTTATAGACTTCAAAATAGCAGTAATAACAATAATATGTTGAATAACTTCCAGAAGTTCGCTCAGGTGGGAAACCCTAGGCCAAATTCCGGCCAATATCGCTGGAATCAACCTAGGCAGGACCGAACCGAACAAATGGAAGTAGATAATGTGGAAATAAATTATAATAACTTTAATAATCGGGGTAATTTTCAAAGAACCACTCAGATGGGAAACCCAAGGCCAAACTTCAGCCAAACAAGCTTGAATCAACCTTGGCAGGATCGAAACGGTTCAATGGAACAAGGCAGTAGGGGAATTAATAGTGATCAGTTGGCGGGACACTCTGTGCCAAACTAATACCAGTGTAATGTGGGTCAACACGGACAATGCCAGGATCAATTTTTTCAGGAACCTCATCGGACTGTCTACCCACCATAGAAATAACTATTGATAGAAGAAAGTACATTGCATTAATAGACACAGGAGCGAAAATAAGCTTAATCGATAAGAATATAAGTCATTTCAGAAGAATTCTATTAAGAGAACCAATTGAATTTAGTACGATAACGGGAAAAGATGTGATAAGATATGAGGTTTTAACCAACGCACCTAATGAATTTAATTTACCTATTTACTCAAAGGTTAGATGGAAATTGACTGAATTAAAAGGACGAAAGTATAGTTTAATAATCGGACATGATTTGATGAACTATCTTAACACTATAGTAAATTTAATAGATGGCTATGTATCTTTTAATAATAAAATTAACAGATTTTTAATAAATCCATACAGGGACATTGAAATTTGTACACTAGAAGGAATTAAATTCGAATGGGATAGGATTCAATTAGATCATTTAAATAAGGAAGAACATAGGGAAATAGTAAACATTTTAAAAAGATTTAGTAACTTGTTCTAAAGGAGATCAGTTGACTAGCACTATGGATATAAAGCATGAAATAAGGACGACAACTAACAAACAGATAAACTCAAAATTATATAGATATCCTCCACAACACGAGGAGGAAGTACGAAGACAAATAAAAGAAATGGAAGAGCAGGGAATAATTAGAAAAAGTAGTTCTAGGTATTCGAGTCCTTTAATAGTAGTACCCAAAAAGGTAGATAATTCAGGAAAAAAAAAATATAGAATTGTAGTTGATTATAGAAAACTTAATGAGGTGGCAATAGACGACAAATTCCCTCTTCCAAATATAGACTCCAAGACAAACTAGGACGAGCTCAGTATTTTACGACACTAGATTTAGCTAAAGGATATCATCAAATCTTGATTGAGGAACAAGATAGGGAAAAAACAGCTTTTGTAACACCACAGGGACTTTATGAATTCATACGAATGCCATTTGGACTAAAAAACGCACCGGCGACCTTTCAACGACTAATGAACGAGACATTACGGGACTACATTAATAAAACTTGCGTAGTATATCTTGACGATATTCTCATATTTAGTACTTCTTTAAGAGAACATGTGAAGGCTATAACAGACATATTTAACGTATTGGAACAGACGAATTTGAAAATACAAATTGATAAATGTAATTTTATGAAAAAGGAGACTCAGTTTTTAGGTCACATTCTAACATGTGAGGGACTAAAACCGAATCCGGAAAAGATTAAAGTTATTCAAGAGTTAGAGATGCCCAAAACTGAAAGACAGATAAAAAGTTTTTTAGGACTTACGGGTTATTACAGAAAATTTGTTAGGGACTACGCTAAAGTAGCACAGCCGATAACAAAATATTTGAAAAAAGGTGTAAAAATAAATATGAACGACCCAACGTACATAGAAGCATTCGAAAAATTGAAAACCCTGATTATGTCACATCCAATTCTTAGATATCCGAATTTTGAAAAGAAATTTACTTTAACAACAGATGCCTCTAACTACGCAATTGGCGCTGTTTTATCACAAGAAGGGCATCCAATATGTTTTGCATCTAGGACATTGAATAATCACGAAAGAAACTATTCGGCAACAGACAAAGAATTTTTAGCCATATTATGGAGTGTAAATTACCTTCGACCATATCTTTATGGCAGAAAATTTAAAATTCTAACGGACCATCAACCGATCAAGTTCTTGCATTCAAAATATAAAGGAAAAGATATGTCTCCAAGACATCAAAGATGGTTACTGAAACTAGGAGAATACGACTTTGAGATAGAGTATATAAAGGGAAAGGAGAACAAAGTAGCAGACTTTTTAAGTAGAATAGAAAATGTTAATGAGGAAAAGGAAGAAGACAATAAAAATTTTCAGGATAAAGGAGATAATGAATCAGATTTTAACATAATAAACAATATAGAAGATGACAATGTATCTATGGCAACAGTTCATTCAGCGGAAGAGAATTTGCAGGATCATTTTTATATAAAAGAGGAAATAGTTAACAAATATAAAACACAAATTGTATTAACAAATAACAAGATTGAAGAAATTAAAACTTTACATGGCAAAAGAACTATTTTTATAGCAGAGGCAGATTTTAATAGAATGGGAGAAATATTTAGAAAATATATTACAAAAGGGAAAATAGGAATATTTTCGGAGTTGTCAGAACATAGTTATAATGCAGTTCAAGAAAAGTTGATAGAAATGTTCTCTAACGACAAACAAATAGAATTTATTAAATGCACTATGCGGGCACAAGATATAGAAACTGAAGTAGAGGCCATTAGACAAATATCTCTCTACCATATTAGGGAAAGTATGCACTCAGGCATAATAGAAACATATAATCAGATTAAAAACAAAATATATTTTCCAAAACTAATGGAATTGATTCAGATAGTAATTAATCAGTGTGAAATTTGCCAAGAAGTGAAGTACGATAGGAGACCAATCAAACCGAAATTTTCAATTACAGAAACACCAAAAAGAAAAAATGAGATTATACATATAGATACTTACGTTATGAAAGGAAATCATTTTATAACAGTAATTGATAAATTTTCAAAATTTGGAGCAGTTTACCCGCTCAACGATAGAAATCACGTAACAATTATTGAACAGTTAGAAGATCATTTTGCTAAAATTGGAAAACCCGAAAAGATAGTGGCAGATAACGAATTTAAAGCCGTCAGAATAGGAGAATTTTTAAAAAGGGAAAACATTGAATTACATTTGACTAAACCCAATAGCCACACAGGTAACGCTGACATAGAACGTTTGCACAACACAATTGCTGAGAAGTTCAGGTTATTGTATAAAACAGATAAGGAAATTCCGACGAGACAATTGATTCAGAGGGCAATTCGAAATTATAACGACCGCTATCATTCGAGCATTAAGTATACACCTAGTGAAGTCCATTTGGGAAAAATTGACAATAACATAATTAGAAAGAATTTAGAAGAAAACAAGAAAAAAATAATAAACAGATTGAACAAACATAGGGAGGACTATACGGAAAACAGAAAAGAAGGATTTGTTAAAAACTATAAAGCTGTTAGACATAAGGAACAACCTAGATACAGAAAATCAAAGTTAGACAGAATACATCATTGTAATATCAAACGATCTTTAAAATTTTCAGACTTGGACAATACTGCTGACGATATTGATATGGGTACCGATAATTAGAGGAATAATAACTACAAGACAATTAACAGACCAAACAGGATATACGGACATATATATGCGGGAACAAGAAATAGTCCACTATTCGGACGTAGTCTTACACATAATTAATCTTAACGAAATAGAAGAAATTTTGGACAAACTAACAGACAACATAATTTTAATGAAAGTGAACAATAAAGACTTACTTGAATTGGAACTAATAGATGCCAGAAATAAATTAATGACTTTAATACCTAGACAACCTAGAAAAAGACGTGGAGTTATTAACGGAATTGGAACCATGTCAAAATGGTTACTTGGTGCTATGGACGAAGAGGACAGACAAAATATACAAAAGCACTTACTAAATATAGACGAACTTACAGAAAATAATGACCAACAAATATCAATTAATGATTATTTTAACATAACTTTAGAACATTTAGAAAATGTCATATCAAATGATAGAAAGAAAATAGAAAAAGAATTAAATTCTATAAGTAAATTTTTAGAAATAGAAGATAATAAAAGTGTTTATTTGGAACAATTAACAAACATACAATTAATAAAAAATAAAATAGAACATTTACAAGACAATGTAATGTCTGCAAAATATGGTATTGTTCATCCAAGTATCTTAACTAGTAACGAAATAAGAAAATATGAAATTGATTATAATAAATTAAAATATATCCAATTTGGAACCGGATATTTTAACAATTCGTATCTTATTTTTGGAATAAAAATACCCAAAACATTTATAACAGTTAAGTTAAGATATATTGTACCACTACCAAATATTGATTTTAATGAAATAGATTCAAACACAGAACAAATTTTCGAATTTCAAAATAACACTTATAAATTTGAAGAAAACAAACACTTGAAAGATTTAAAATTAAGTAATCATTGTTTAATAAAGAAGAATTGTCAATTAATAGAAAATAAAGATTTGGAAATTTTACAACTAGATGTTGATACAATTTTAATTAAAAATGCACTAAATACTACTATAAACCAAACTTGTAATCATGAAAAAAATATTTTAAATGGAAATTACTTAATCAATTTCAACAACTGTTCAATTAAAATAAACGATTATTATTTTTCAAATATTGCAGAAACCACAAAAGAAAGACAAGTAATTGAATTTACAAACAAAGCTCAAAATTTCACACATAAGATTTCATTTGAACAAATTAAAAAAGAGCATCAATATAATGTAAGAAATATAAAAAATTTAAATTACCATCAAAAAGTAACATACAGCTGCAATATATTAATTATAATTGTAATAGTTATTATCATTAATATAATTTTTATTAAACGTAAATATATAACTGTAAAATTAAATAAAAGAATTCAGGAGAATTCTTATCTAAAGGGGGGAGTAGTTACATATTTAGACAAAAACAAAACTATACATAAAGGCGACGAACTTGTAAACAAGGTAAATGCTGATTCAGCTCCAGACAAGTTCGACGACTTCCTAAATAAAATAGGGCAAATTAAATAAATGCATATTTATGAAAATAAAAGTTGTGAAATCATAATTACAAATTAAAAACATTTTAATGCTGAAGTGTAACTTCCGCAATAAAGTTAATAAACAAATTATTGATGACAATTAAGTTTAGCAATAAGTTATGGATAAGAAAAATCACTTTTGTAAAATCAGTCTAATTCTTCCAGCTAAACAATAAAGTCGTTTTCTTTTTAAAAACCTAATTGTCTGTATTAAGTATTTATTTCGCGTGGTCACGCACAGTCACGGAGAGATTTAAAATGGATTTGCCCTCATCCAATCAATCTGAAAATTGGTCGATATACTTGCTGTAAAGAAAGATTAACTTCGACATAGTCTGAAACTTTGTCCATAGACTTGTTATGCCAAAGATTAATTTTAAGATAGTCATACACAGTCATGCACAGTCACGGAGATATTCAAAACTCATATAACGGGTGATTTTTTTGAGGTTAGGATTTTCATGCATTAGTATTTGACAGATCACGTGGGATTTCAGACATGGTGTCAAAGAGAAAGATGCTCAGTATGCTTTGACATTTCATCATGAATAGACTTACTAACGAGCAACGCTTGCAAATCATTGAATTTTATTACCAAAATCAGTGTTCGGTTCGAAATGTGTTTCGCGCTTTACGTCCGATTTATGGTCTACATAATCGACCAAGTGAGCAAACAATTAATGCGATTGTGACCAAGTTTCGCACTCAGTTTACTTTATTGGACATTAAACCAACCACACGAATGCGTACAGTGCGTACAGAAGAGAATATTGCGTCTGTTTCTGAGAGTGTTACTGAAGACCGTGAAATGTCGATTCGTCGCCGTTCGCAGCAATTGGGTTTGTGTTATTCGACCACATGGAAGATTTTACGCAAAGATCTTGGTGTAAAACCGTATAAAATACAGCTCGTGCAAGAACTGAAGCCGAACGATCTGCCACAACGTCTAATTTTCAGTGAATGGGCCCTAGAAAAGTTGGCAGAAAATCCGCTTTTTTATCGACAAATTTTGTTCAGCGATGAGGCTCATTTCTGGTTGAATGGCTTCGTAAATAAGCAAAATTGCCGTATTTGGAGTGAAGAGCAACCAGAAGCCGTTCAAGAACTGCCCATGCATCCCGAAAAATGCACTGTTTGGTGTGGTTTGTACGCTGGTGGAATCATTGGACCGTATTTTTTCAAAGATGCTGTTGGACGCAACGTTACGGTGAATGGCGATCGCTATCGTTCGATGCTAACAAACTTTTTGTTGCCAAAAATGGAAGAACTGAACTTGGTTGACATGTGGTTTCAACAAGATGGCGCTACATGCCACACAGCTCGCGATTCTATGGCCATTTTGAGGGAAAACTTCGGAGAACAATTCATCTCAAGAAATGGACCGGTAAGTTGGCCACCAAGATCATGCGATTTGACGCCTTTAGACTATTTTTTGTGGGGCTACGTCAAGTCTAAAGTCTACAGAAATAAGCCAGCAACTATTCCAGCTTTGGAAGACAACATTTCCGAAGAAATTCGGGCTATTCCGGCCGAAATGCTCGAAAAAGTTGCCCAAAATTGGACTTTCCGAATGGACCACCTAAGACGCAGCCGCGGTCAACATTTAAATGAAATTATCTTCAAAAAGTAAATGTCATGGACCAATCTAACGTTTCAAATAAAGAACCGATGAGATTTTGCAAATTTTATGCGTATTTTTTAAAAAAAAGTTATCAAGCTCTTAAAAAATCACCCGTTACATAAGGAAAGAGAAGTTTTAATAAAAACCTTGTTTTTATGGGTTGGATTATTTTTAAAGTAATTTTTCTTTTAAAGCATCCTTGTTTCAAAAAAATTTTTTTAATTAATGTTTTTTCAAAAACTACCCCTTTTTCAAATCAACATTTTTTGAATAAGTAGCCTATTTCAAAAAAGTGCCCTTCTTTTAAAAAAGTACCACATTCTTAAAATGAGTACAATTTTTCCAAAAAAAAAAAAAAAAAATACTCTTTTTTAAAAAATTTACCCTTTATTTAGAGTACCTTTATTTTATAAAAGTATCCTTTTTTGAAAAAAAAAATTAGTTTTTAAAATACACTTGTTTTAAAAAAGTATTTTTTAAAAATGACTTTAAAAAAACAACCCTTTTTTTAAAGTACCATTTTTGAAAAAGTACACTTTTTCTAAAAAAAATTATTATTTTTAAAAGTACCGCTTTTTAAAGAGTTCTTATTTCGAAAAGTACCTTTTCTTAAAAAAAAATACAGTTTTTTTAAGAAAATACTAAAAAATAAATACTAAAAAAACTGTGCGTGGAACTACGGAGAAAAATTTTTCACTTTTAATTCTTGAATGCATTAAATTTTTTTTTTAATGTCAAAAAATGTGTCCAATAATTCGGAAAAAATTTGAGAGTATTCCATTAATGATTCTTAATACTTTTTATTTAATAAAGTTTCTTCAAAGAGTGCATAATTTTCCAATATATAAATCGATTCTCCAAAATTGGGGAAAGTTACAAATTTTTCTCCGCAGTTTCATGGAGACTGTGTTCTATAGCATTTATTGCGAACTTATTGTAATATTTTCTTAATTTTCTTTATGTTTAATTGAAGAAAACTCTAAATTACGCCACAGCAAGCAGGCTTGTTTATGCAAATCGTCTTTCATAACCAGGGATGGGACTTTCTTATGTCTGTTTGTAGTCAGTGGCCGAAATCACCTTTAAGCAATTCATCTTTTACCGTATCAACAAATTTGCACCTATAAGGCATCGATTTTGTGCAGCCATTGCAGATCCTTTTGCATGTTTTGTGATTTATTGCCCATTTTTGCATATTTGGAAATTGTTTAAATATTATATGATTCAAGAATTTATAGTTTATACTTACAAAATATATTTATCATTATTTATTTATACAAACATAAATTGTATTTAATAGATTTTTATTATTTATTTATTTTTTTTTTTTTTCAATTATTTTTATTCAAATTTCAATACATATTGTTACAATTACTTGAACTTTAATATTTTTTTTATTTTTTAATAAATATAATTTATAAAAACGAATATCTAAGTGCACATTTCTTTAAGCTTGCATATTTTTAGTGCATATTTTCCACTTTTAAGGGCATATTTCCTATTTTTAGTGCATGAAAATCGCAATCTAACTATTCCAGTTACGTTCTATTCAATATCTATTTAACACCGACTTTGAAATGTGAGAAATATGATTTTATTGTAGCACTCATACGCCTTAAGGCCCATTTACATGATACCACTCAGTCGTATGATTTTTCGAAATAAAAATCCGATGAAATTCATCGGACTGTCATAAAGTCGTACCGACATTATTTCTGCATACTTAGGCCATTTACACCATAACACTCAAGTCTTATGAAAACAACTGTTTAGAATAATAAGCAAATTTATTTTGAAATTTATATTTTATTTTCACTTTCTTTGTTTTTGTTTACCATTTTTTTAATATTACCAAAAAAAAACAACTCTGGTCCGATGAAAATGGCAAGTTTTTAGAAATGTTTCAAAAACCATCGGACTTCGAAAATGAAATCCTACAGACTGTCAATTTCATAACAAAAGCTTTTTACATCATACGACTTTTTCATAATACTCGAATTTCTGACAGATCGTATTACAAAGTGTGATAGTGTAAACTGGCCTTTAGTGGCCACATAATACTCGTATTGTTGTTGCTTAATTATTCTTACTAAATTGTTGTACGGTACATTACAACTAATAGATATAAATTTAAAAATAAACTGTTTAATTTATTTAAAATCAGAAAACATTTGTATTGAAATTTTAGTTTGTTAATTTATTGTGGCCACAGTATTTAAATGAAAGTAAACAACGCTTTGATGCCAGCATATTTAAGTATTTGTACGTGCGTGTGTAAATAACAACGTACAAATTGACAAAACAAAAAATTTCGCTTTTTTTTTGTTTTTGATAAATTCATACAAATGCAGGTGATATCTTTGCATGTTAAGTGCCAATTAATGAGCCATTGTCATTTTCATTTCATTCACACAATCAGCCGTAGCCACTAACAACAACAACAGCAGCAGCAGCTGCCCATCCAGATATTGGATATGTAATCGAAAAAAAAAATCGACAACATTGTACACTCAAATTAATGTTTAAACACACAACGCAGGCAAAGTTAAATATTTAAAAAAATGAAAAAAAAAATTTTTTTTAAATAAAATATTCAATAACAACAATTGAATTTAATCAAATTTGTCAATTGTGAACATTTTAATTATTTAGAGACAATCGTTTGCGGTAGTAACAACAACAACAAGCAAATTGCAAATATGTTCAACATACATACAGATATAAGTAAATACCAATACAAACACAAATAGCCAACACAGCACAATTTATGTACACACTAGTGCAGTTAAACAATTATATTTATCAAAAAAAAAAAAAAATAGGGAAAAAAAACAGCTTACGCACACTTTGAACAGAAAAAAAAAACACCAACAAATTCCAATATAAACAACCATCATGGTTACATGTTGCTGTTATGTTTGAATATAAATAAATGCAGTTGAATTATTTTATTTATTAAATATTAAATTAAAATCGTGTAAATTAAAAAAAGAGACAGTAAAGTAGTACAGCGAAAGAAGGGACATGGTTAACAATAATCCTTGACTCATCGCACTGGTCTACTTCAGTTGGCAATACCTACACACATACACTAATTGTAAAACAGATGTGCAAGCATTTGTAATAAACCAACAACGATTGCCGCAACAACTAACAACGACTTTATGTCCTTTCAATAATAATAAATTATTATTGCATTATTTGTTTTATTAAACGAACAACAAAATACACTGGTATAACAACTGCATACAGTGGTATGTTTTTGTGGAAAAAAAAATCAGTTAATAGTTATGGATATAAAATGAAAGATATTTGAGTAGTGGAGAAGTTTTGTTTTAGAAAATTTATTACTAATGGATAAAATGTTTTAAATATATCACATTATAGAAGACTAATTGATATAAATAAAATCCGGTGTCTATGTTGAGTCATGTACTAAAATAAGTGGAGCTGATTTAGCGATAGACGTTTGTCTGTTGTTAAAATCACAACAACAACCACTTCAGGTGGTTGGACTAAATGGTCGCCACAAGCATATAATCTGTAATATTAATAGGTAAGGCGATTCCTTGTGACCGATGATTTGTTCCACAGTTTCCTACCGATTTTGACAAATAATATCTTTTATATCTTATCTGAAAGGTAGTTATTTTTAGCTGTTCACCAGATTTACAGATTTTTTAATTTTTACCGTTTTCTTGGATTTAAAGTTGCTACTAACACATACACAAAATCATACAATGCTATGTGTGTTAATTAAATTTGTTAATGTGTTTGTGAGTTTGTTTTCTTCATTCACAATAATAATTGTGTTGAATTGAAAAATAATTTTGGACATAAACCACAACCAATAACGCAATCGATATTTAAAAGTGTTAAAAATGTTGTCTTTATTAAAAGATAAAAGAAAATTTTTTAGAACTTGCACCCGAATTTCGAGGGCTGGGATCTGCTAGTCGCAATTAATCGCAAACAAATGTGAAAAAGCTGTTTTAAATCAGGGACATTTTGCACAAAAACAAGATGTCAACCATAAAATGTTTTTATATCCTTCACACCACTCTATGAGTTTGTTCTTCCATTTGTAATAATTAGAAAAAAAATCTGGATTCAATAAAGTACGTATATATATTCCTCATCCTTATAACAAGCGGAATTGATATAGCGATGTCCGTCTGTCCGTCTGTTGAAAACACATTTGCGACCAAAGTGGGTTAGCTGGGTTAATTATTTTTAGTCAAAATGATTCACCGACATCCTGAGCAGGTTGCTATTTAAAATCATCGAAATCGGCGTAATAAGTCCTGAGATTGCAATTAAAATGTATAAAAAAAAACTCTTGAAAATATACAATGAACAAATAATAAAATAGTTATGGATTTATATAAGGCCGAATATATTTCGAAATATGAGAAATCAAAACTAATATCAAATGCTGCTACAGCACCGAGACTATACGGACTCCCGAAGATACATAAAACCAATATTCCACTACGATCTATATCTTCATCTGTAGAAGTTCCTTGCTACAACCTTTAAAAATACATACATACATATTGAAAAGTATTGTATTGGAAAAATATAACATACAAACTCTTTACAACTAAGAGACAAAGTAGATACATTAAATTTGGACGAGGACGAGACTCTGATATCTTTAGATGTCGTATCACTTGTAACGGGGTTTCATTCGACGGCTGAGGTAACTCAGACCTATCCAGTCCTATCAGCCTAAGGACCCTCAAACCCAGGAAACTCTTTAAGTTTTATCCCTCTTCGGGTTACTTAATAACTTTATTTAAAATGTATAAATATATAAATATGTATAGTGGCAGCAAATCGTTGATGTTATAGGTGATCGTCGGACAAGTCGCTGATTGAGTAGATGGCGGCAATGCTTCGGCAATACTGGTAGCTCGGTAGATGACGGCGATGATTTCGGCAACACTGATAGCTCGCTAACGTTGGCGATAGCTTCATCAGTATTGGCGGCTCGGTGGATGACGCCAGTGACTTCGGCAATACTGATAGCTCTGTAAACGATAGTGATAGCTTCGGCAGTACTGGCGGCTCGGTAGATGACGGCGTTTCTACGGCAATACTGATAGCTCGGTTAACGATAGTGATAGCTTCGGCAGTATTGACAGCTCGGTAGATGACGGTGATCACTTCGGCAATACTTATAGCTCGGTAAACGACAATGATAGCGTCGGCAGTGTTGGCGGCTCGGTAGATGACGGCGATGACTTCGGCAATACTGATAGCTCGGTAAACGACAGTATTGGTGGCTCGGTAGATGACGGCGATTATTTCGGCAATACTGATAGTTCGGTAAACGATAGTGGTAGCGTCGGCAGTATTGGCGGATCGGTAGCTGACGGCGATTACTTCGGTAATACTTATAGTTCGCCAAATGACAGTGGTAGCGTCGGCAGTATTGGAGGCTCGGTAGATGACGGCGGTGAATTCGGCAACGTTAGACGTCCGGCAGGCGGCGGCAATAGCTTCGTCTGTGATGATGGCTTGGTTGACGGCAGCAATAGCTTCGGCAGGATCGACAGAAATCGGGAGGAGACAGCCGCGAAACCGCTGGAGTAATCGGGAGCAGACAGCCGTGAAGCCGCTGGAGTAATCGGGAGCAGACAGCCGTTAAGCCGCTGGAGTAATCGGGAGCAGCCAGCCGCTGGAGTAATCGGGAGCAGACAGCCGTTAAGCCGCTGGAGTAATCGGGAGCAGACAGCCGTTAAGCCGCTGGAGTAATCTCGGGAACAGACAGCCGGTAAGCTGCTGGAGTAATCGGGAGCAGACAGCCGTTAAGCCGCTGGGAACAGACAGCCGGTAATCCGCTGGAGTAATCGGGAGCAGACAGCCGTTAAGCCGCTGGAGTAATCTCGGGAACAGACAGCCGCTATAGTAATCGGGAGCAGACAGCCGTTAAGCCGCTGGCGTAATCTCGGGAACAGACAGCCGGTAAGCCGCTGGAGTAATCGGGAGCAGTCAGCCGTTAAGCCGCTGGGAACAGACAGCCGGTAATCCGCCGGAGTAATCGGGAGCAGACAGCCTTAAGCCGCTGGAGTAATCGGGAGCAGACAGCCGTTAAGCCGCTGGAGTAACCTCGGGAACAGACAGCCGCTAAGCCGCTATAGTAATCGGGAGCAGACAGCCGTTAACCCGCTGGAGTAATCGGGAGCAGACATCCGTTAAGCCGCTGGAGTAATCGGGAGCAGACAGCCGTTAAGCCGCTGGAGTAACCTCGGGAACAGATAGCCGCTAAGCCACTATAGTAATCGGGAGCAGAAAGCCGTTAAGCCGCTGGAGTAATCGGGAGCAGACTGCCGTGAAGCGGCTGGAGTAATCGGGAGCAGGCAGTCGTTAAGCCGCTGGAGTAATCGGGAACAGACATCCGGTAAGCCGCTGGAGTAATATTTATGACAACCGGTACCGATCATCTTTCAAAATAGATAGTTTACTTTTCAGTAATGTGTCCCCACGTCGTTTCGTCTCGAAACTTCACCTCTTTCACTCAGCTCAACTTCGCCTTCTTATCCAATTTATTACTTTAACCAAGTGAGAATTAAAATCAGCATTGTTTAAGTATAATGTATAATTCATTTCCTGGTCGGTTGGTTTTATTAATGTGAGGTTGAGTGTGTATGCTTGTAGACAGTTGGCTGCTGTGATTGGTATTTGTTATATTTAGAATGATGTGTGGTTGCATGTACATGCTTAAGGTGATTAGACTGGTGGTGATCGGTGTTTGGTTATGTATATATATTTGCTGTAGTTAAATGATGTTAAAATTCGGTTAAGTGGTTAGTTGTTTACTATGAACGATGCAAAGGTGAAAGCTATTTGCGTTGTTACACGCTATTCACCAATATACCCATTCATTTGCGATAAACAATATTATGGCACAGTGGAATACCATCCAAAATCATACGAAGATTCCTAGAAATCAATTTTTGAAAATATTAAAATTCTGTTTAAACGACAACAATTACTTCATATATGGAAATACAATGTACAATCAGACATACGGAATGCCAATGGGAAATCCTTTATCGCCAACCATAGCAGATATTGTTCTTGAATAAAAATGTTCGGAATAAAAATGTTTGTATAAAATTAATAGTAAAATACGTGGATGGCCTATTCGCAGTGATAAAAAAAGACGAGGAGCCAATATTAAAGAAATACAACAATTATCACAAGAAAATACAATTTACAATAGAACGAGAAGACAGTGAAAACTCAATTCCTTATCTTATTATGAAATTACATAGAGATGATGGCAAAATTATCACCGACTAGTACACAAAATCAATTTCATCTGGACACCTTATCAATTTTCTATCACGCGACCTCTAAAACAAAAAATAAATACAGCAACCAACTTAATTACTAAAGTTAAAAAACTAAGCCATAACAAATTTATAAAAAAAAACATAATTAAAGTCAAACATATCCTTACAAAGAACAACTATCCCAAAAATATTATAAATAATTTAATACATAATACGGGAATACATAACAACAGGGAAAACTACATAGAAAAAACATCTGGTAACACCAAATTCTACAGCCTCGCATTTGTACCAAAACTAACAGACGGTAATAAACTAAAGGAGATAATAAATGATGGACAAGTAATATTAGCGCATAACAAAAAGGAAAACAGCAATGCTGTGTATCAAATTAAATGTGTAGGCAAGACAAACGAAACCTGCGATAAAGTGTATATAGTATAAACGAAGCTTAGGCACAAGACTAGCTGAACATGAAAATGACATAAAGAAAAATAAATTAACAACAGCATTAGCACAACATTGTTTCGATACTGGACACTCAGCTGATCTCGAAAGCGTACAAATATTAGACAAAGAGAAAAGAGAAAATAAAAGAAATACTCTTGAAAGTCTAAGAATTCAACAAAAGCTTAATTGTGCAATAAATACTAAGGACATTAAGATAAAAAGAATGCAAATTATAATTTAGTATTGTGATAACTAGCATTAGCAAATTTATACTGTGATATTTTAGTTTGTCAAATTACTTTTGCATTTATTTATATAATTTTGTGTTTTTTATTTCGTATTGTTTATGTCGTAAAAACTAAATGTGTTAAATGTGAAATTGACGAAAGATTATATGTAAATTTATTTATTATTATTGTTGAGTTATGTTGTTATAGTACTAATGAGTATTCCTTTGCATATTAATATTGTTGCCAGATTAAATAAAGATCCCTGAAGAAGTTGGAAAATCCCAACGGAACGTCGAATGGAAAAAAATAAATAATCTTTTATTTGCTTTTTGAAGCACGACCCTAAAAGCCCATTAGATTAATTTCTAAAAAATTCATAGTAATATCTATAATATTAATAGGCTAGGCAATTTCTTGTGACTGATGTTCTGTTCTACCGTTTTATCCCGATTTTGACCAAACGTATATTATTTGAAAGATATTTCTTTTTAGGTGTTCACCAGATTTACAGATTTTTAAGTTTTTTCCTTTATTTAACACAAACATAAAATTATACAATGCTATGTGTGTGTTTTGTAAATTTGTTAATGTGTTTGTAATAAACATGAGTTTGTTTTTTGTGTTAATTTGTGAATTGGCTATAATTGATTAGCATAGTTTTGGGTCTTTATTTATTGAAAAAATAAAATTTCCTAGAATTTGCGCTCGAATTTCGAAGGCTGGAATCTGCCAGTATATTAAAAAGGTCGAAAATAAACTCTAATTGATATGATTTCCCATTTAGTTCTTGTTGTTATTGTTCTCCTAAAGTTTGCTTCTAGTGCATGATATCGGAAATTGTTGTTGTTATAGTAGTCTTTGTGTTTGTAGCATTTGCTTATTGAGCGTGTATATATGGTTACACTCCACGTGTCCAGAGGTACAAGTTATGTGGCTTTAAGCCGGGTAGGTGTTACTTCCAACTATTTCTTTAATACTAGAGCTGCCGCTGATATAGGCACCAGATTTTGTTTTATATTTACTTGTCATATTAACCATCTTAGTCAATTTTTCATTTTTATATATTAATATAAAAAATGATTAAAAAACACCATAAATTGTATCTATAATATTAATAGGCTACGCGATTTTTGTTACCGATGTTTTGATCTACCGTTTTATCCCAATTTTGACCAAACGTATATTATTTGAAAGGTATTTCTTTTTAGCGGTTTTGCAGATTTACAGATTTTTAAATTTTTTTCCTTTATTTTGAGTACATTGCATTTAAAGTTGCTACTAACACATACATAAAAGTATACATATGTTTGTGTTTATTAAATTTGTTAATGAGTTTGTTAATGTGTTTGCTATCTTCATTCACAATAATAATACAATAAGTGGGTTGGTTTGTGAATTGGCTAAGTTGAAAAATATAGTTGCGTAGAAATTACACTCGAGTTTTCTAGCGCTGGAATCTGCAAGTTTCAATTAAAGCACTGACATTAAAAATTCTGCCAACAAGAAAAAAATAAATTAAATTATGCGTTTTTCGGAAGCTTTCAAAGACTCAACCAACTTTAAGTTGTAATAGTCGAATATCTTTTTTTTATGCGATTTCTTTTATCGTTTACGGTTGACCCAGCAACGGAAAGCCTACTCTAATAATAGAAAAATTATGAAGATTTTAAAAGTAATTTCTTTCTATGAAAAAAAATATCATTATCTTTATAAAAGAAATAACATTAAATAAGAAATTATAACAAATTCTGGTAAAAAAGAAAAATAATTAAAAAATTATTGAGCTAGAAACACAGGTGAAGGCCATCAAAGATTCGGCACCGCCAAATATAACAATATTACTTGCTTTTGTCCACTATACCACTATGTGGTTTGAGTACAATGACTGAGCTGTTGTTTGTAACTAAAAAAAATATTTGACCTAGACCCATCTTTTATTATACCGATCGAATCAGAATCACTTTCTGAGTCGATTCAGCGATGTTCGTCCGTCCGTCCGCCAGTCTGTGTATTCGTGTAAACTCTGTATGAAACAACAGGTCGCAAAATATGAATACATTTTGATCAAATTTGGTATATAAGCTTATGTCGGTCATAAGATAAACGCTATTAAAATTGGTAAAATTCGGTTCATGTTCAGACCTAGTCCCCATACAAATGACCCCTATGAAATCGACATAAATTGACATTAGATCCAAATTATCATACAGATCTCAGTAAAATTGGGTTTGTATGTGTTTATTATATCCATTAATCAGTAGTCCAAAAATAATACCTATAGGACAATTCTTAGTCATACGCCCCATATAGAGCTGCTTCCCGATCTTCACTTAAATCTATCAAAAAACAAAAAAATTGCAAAGATTTTTCTCAAATTTGGTTTGTGTAAATTTTTTCAAAATATAAGTGACTTTACCAAATATGGTCAGGATCGGTCCATTTTTCGACCGAGTCCCCATATAAATATAGCACCCGATATGATCTTTTTCATGCCTGCAGCCAAAAAAATTAATAATAATGACACTCAAATTTTGTTTATGCTTATTTTCTATATCCAATTAGTTGGACCAAAGAGATAGGATCTCTAAACGCATGGTCTACGGTATCATATAGCCGACTAACCCGCCTATAATTTTCTCGCTTGTTTTTTATGTACTTATCTGTTTCGGAGTTACTCTGAATTAAATGATGAAAAATATTTGTTTTTCGCAAAATTTATATATTTTTATTTATTTTTTTAATTCATAAAAAGTCGAAAATAGCAAAACAGGACATTTTGTATTTCTAAATCATAATGCTACATATACTGCAAACTAAACGAGCATACATACCAAAAAAAATCTATGGACAAATGTTGATGTTGAAAAATACTTCATTCTCGTTAAAGAAGAAACCAGAGTTCGGAAAAAACAGACACTGAATAAAAAACTCCTACATATATGTAAACAAACATAGCTCAGACCAACAAACACATACTTTTATTTTCATATCAATTATGTATGTTTCTAAATTATGGACGGAGCCGAACACAATCATGACTGTGTTTCGTTTTAATATTTCGTTATCTACACGAACATTTTTCTATCACGTATTTTTTGTTTCGAACACACATAAACCACACAGATTCGTGTGTAGCTTTATTTTAAGTTCGTTTTCTGGCTCGATTACAAAAAAACGAGTATAAAACAAAAACACATCATAAAAATTACACTTGTGTAACTTTCTTCAGAAAAGAATTTTATGAAGCCTTTTACAAAAAAATTTACAATCCTTTTCTAAAATTACATACTGTTTTTATAGTTTCGGTTATTTGCGATGTTTTGCATACGTTAGCACAAATCAACCTCAATTATTTTGCCAACCAATGAGTGCCAATAGAAATAATATTTACAATTCATTTTTTAAGTTAAGCCTTCATGGGGTTTTTTTTAAATTTCATTAATCCTTTTTGGTGATTTTCGTTGCAATTGCTTACAATTGCATTTTTCTCGTAATTTTCATTTCATTTCGTAGACGAAAAACCCAATTTGGCGGCTAAAAGACACATTTGTTGGTTGTTAGGATATTTTACAAACATTTTTATTTTTTTTTTTTTTTTTGGTGACAAATAACTTTAGACACAAACACAGTTTTGCATCATAAAAAATACTTGCTGGTTGTTATGATGTTTTGCATACATTAATATAATCATCACCCACTCTTAAATTGCGAGCCAATTAGTGTCAATGCACAAAAACGAACTTAAAATATAACTGATCTAGAACCTGGTTTTTGTTCATGTTCTGTTTTTTCGTAGTACACGAGCCAGAACACGAACTTAAAGTATAACTGAACTCGAACCTGTTTATTGTTCATGTCCTATTTTTTCGCTGTACACGTACCAGAACATGAACTCAAAATAAAGCTACGCACGAATCTCTGTGGTTTGTGTGTGTTCGAAACAAAAAATACGCGATAGAAAAATGTTCATGTACATAACGAAATATTAAAACAAAACACAGTCAGTCATGATGTGTTCGGCACCGTACAAAATTTAGAAACATATATAATTGATATGAAAATAAAAATGCCAGAAAGGCATGTAGATAAAAAAATATTTTCCTCAAATATTGTCCGTTTTGACATCCAAACTAATTGCCCACCTTTAAATATTTAAACTTTTGCATATGTCTTCATTTAAAAATTTTATTGTTTTATTTTACTTATTCGCCATAAAAATCGTGCAAGATTTTAAAACTTTTTTGTTTTTTACTGATAAAACCCACTGTTCAACATTAACAAATCGTACCAAGTAAATACTTTTTCAATTGAATTACAAAACCAATAAATTACATTATTTTCAAAAAAAAAAAAAAAAAAAATACAAATAAATAAAAAAAAAACAAAAAAACTTTCATACCACTCAATAATGTACTGCAGTATTTGCAAAAGCAACATCAATGTCAAAAGGCGGCAAAGTTTTTGAATAGAATATATTTATTAAATATCAAGTATCATTTATAGTTATGATTCAATATAATTTAGATGTTACATTTACATTTGCATTTGCATTTACATTTACATTAACATGAAAATGATTATGATAAAAAAAAAATAATGATACGTCAGTTCATTATTTAAGTCTGTCTTGTTAAAAGTCAATTATGCGGCAATTTGTTAATTTAATATAATCAATATTAATTTTTTTAAATTGAAATTTATAAATATATAATTTTGTGTCAAAGTTTGAAGGTGAAAAAATAATTGAACAAGTTGTTATGTTGGCGATAAATTTATAAAACAGGATTAAATAGGTATGCAAAGTGTACACTTAAAACTTACTTTAGAGCGGCCAGGCTTCAATTTATTTGGTTTTTGCTCAAATCCCAAAATTAAAATAAAAATATTTTTTGTGGAGACAGAAACTAATTGCAATTGCAGTTTTTTTATCTAATTAGAACTGTGGATTTAAGTAACACTTTTCCATATATTTTCCCTTGGAGAGGACCTTGAATTCCCTGCCATTGATTTATAGTAAACTAATAGCAAAACCTGTTACCAACACTATTTGTTCCTTTAACTTTACAAACAAAAGTGTTCTAAGCAATTGCTTGAATGAGTTTTTACTCTGAATTACAAACAAAAAAAAAAAACATAAATTTTCTAAAGTAAAATTCAACAAAACAAATGCAGTTATATGTCAAAATATCAATTGGGTAGCAAACCAACACATGCAAATTTCTATGGAAAATAACTTTTTGCAATTAATTAAATTTCTCATATTTTAAACTGAGAGCAACTATTTAATTTGTGAAAATAGTTACCTGCAATTATGATACGACATGTTAAGTGTTTTTTTATTTGTGCTTAAAATTTGAAAATTTTATAAACAACTCATTTGCATTTAGACGCAGACAAAAAGACTGGCCTTCAATTAGTATTGACATAAACAAAGTTCAATACTATTATTTTGTTTTAGAATAATATTTCTGTAATAACAGTAAAGTAAAATCGCTATAAATAAAAACACTATTCAAAACTCTAAATTACTCGAACTATAACTCATTCCGAATTACTTGGTTAATCGAAGTATGTTACTTATACTGAGAAAATAAAAAACCTGAGATAGCGATAAAAGTGTAAACATCTATACGCGCAGGGGGGTAAATTTCAAAAACAGCGTAACATGTAAGCGTAACATGTGAGCATAATATGTGAGTCGTAACACAAAATGTGATTGTATTGGTAAAAAATTATGATATGATAAAATGAAAAAAAAAAATGAAAAAAGGAAAAATAAAAAAATGGAAGATGAAAAATGAAAAAAAAAATGAAAAATGAAAAATGAAAAACGAATAAATAAAAATGAAAAATAAAAAATAAAAAATGAAAAATGATAGATAAAAAATTGAAAATGAAAAATAAAAAATGAAAAATTTAAAATGAAAAATAAATAATGAAAAATAGAAAATGAAACATGAAAAATAAAATATGAAAAATAAAAAATAAAAAATTAAAAATGAATAATGAAAAGTGAAAAATGAAAAATAAAAAATGAAAAATAAAAAATGAAAAATGAAAAATAAAAAATTAAAAATGAAAAATAAAAAATTAAATATAAAAAATAAAAAATTAAAATTGAAAAATAAAAAATAAAAAATGAAAAAAGAAAAATAAAAATTGGAAAATGAAAAATGAAGAAAAAAATTAAAAATAAAAATTAAAAACTGAAAAATAACAAGTAAGTACATTATACTATGCGTTTAGAAACCCTATCTCTTAGGCCCAACTAACTGGACATTGAAAATAAGCAAAAACCAAATTTGAGTGGGATATTTATTAATTTTTTTGGCTGCAGATATGAAAAAGTTCATATCGGATGCTATATCTATAAAGGGACTAGGTCCAAAAATGGACCGATCCTGATCATGTTTGGTAAAGTCTCTTGTATTTTGCAAAAATATGTACAAACAAAATTTGAGAAGAATCAGTGCAATATTTTTGTTTTTTACTAGATTTAACTGAAGATCGGGAAGCAGCTCTATATGGGGTCAAAGGGATCATTTTTGGACTACTTATTAGTGGATGTAATGAACGCATACAAACCCAATTTGAGTAAGATCTATATGACAATTTGGATCTTATGGCAATTTATGTCGATTTCATATGGGTAATTTGTATGGGGGCTAGGTCTGAACATGGACCGATTCTCACCAATTTCAATAGCGTTCATCCCATGGCCGATAAAAGCTTACATACCAAATTTCATCAAAATATATTCATATTTGCGACCTGCAGTTTGATTACAAGCTTTACATGGACACACAGACGGACGGACGGACGGACGGACATTGTTAAATCAACTCAGAAAGTGATTCTAATTCGATCGGTATAATTAAAGATGGGTCTAGGTCAAATATTTTTGGTTGTTACAAACAGCAGCACAAAGTCATTATACCCAAACCACATAGTGGTATAGGGTATAAAAATGAAAAATTAAAAATAAAAAAACGAAATATTAAAAATAAAAAATAAAAAACGAAAAATTAAAAATTTACCGGTTAAAATAATAAATAATAATAAATATTTTTATGTTAGCAGAGCCCCTGCAGTTGATTGCTATAAGTGATACATAGATGACACTTTCTGTGTGATTTTAAGAAAGTGCTATAAAAAAATCTTTAATTACTAGATGTTTACACATCTCCCCTGCGATCGGACTCACATGATTTTTTTAACATTTTAAAACGCAAACCCGATCTAAGAAAAAAGTGAAACTTTCACTTCAATTGGCTTCTCTCATTTACTAAAAAATCAAAAAATTTAAAACTCTATCTCTGGGTCAGTCTATACTTAGATACATAGTGGCCATTATTATTGTTTTTGAAGTTGATTATAATGAAATGGCGAGTTCGTTTAAAATGATTATGAATGATGATGCTGATGCTGATGCCCATGATATTGATGATGCAGATAGCCCCAAGTGTTGAGGTAGAATAAAAAAAATATTTGTACAAAACCATACAAAAAAAAAATATAAAATTTTAGACACGGCATTATTTTAATTTTATAAAATACAATATTTACAAAATTAAAATTTATTGCATTTAAAAATAGCAACATCAGCCCTTTAAATATAAACACAAAAAAGGCAATTTAGGCAATTTTTATAACTTTTCATATTTATACCTATTTGTTAGTTTAAATAATAATAATAATAAAATAGTGTTATTTTAAATTGAAAAGGTGGTTGGCGCCAGACAGACACCCTACTCTTCTCACACAAATAAATAGATTTAATAATAAAATATTTTATCTTTGAATATTATAAGGATTATAATTCATGTTAAAATATGCAAAAATTGTTTTCATAATTTTTCCACAAATTTTATTAAGTATTTTATTAGGAGACTACTCGTACTTAATAGGAAATATTTATGAAATATAGTTTTGTTTTTAAACATTTATTCAAATTCTATGCTAATAATAGTTTTCAATAAAATTCAATTGTTGGCCATCATATAATTATGTTAATTTTTGTTAAATGCTAAATTTTATTAATATTCTTTTTTTTTTTTTTTTGTTTAAACAACAATATTATTGGCCTTTTTAATACAGTTTCAATTTAAACGTTAAACGTTTATTTCAATTATTATTTACATATGTAATAAGTAATTGAAAAAGCATTAAGTTCAAATATAATGGCAATAATATTTAAACATTTGAAATTTAAAACTATCCAGAAATTGCACATGTGGCTAAAATTGTTCTGGCAGTATATATTACACACAAACCGGTTGATTGACGTCTAAAGCTAGAGAGCGAATGCAAGACTGTATAACCGTTATTCATTTGCTGATCTTGTTTTGTTTTTAATGGACTTCAAGGTTTAAAATTACTACGTTTTTCAAAAAAAAAATAAAAAAAAACATACTGTATTCATCCAATTGGTCTTTAGTTTCGAAAGTACTTCATCTAGTTTACGAGTGACGAAATTCTTTATTTCTTTCAGACGGTTTAGTTTAAAAAGAAGACAAAATTAAAACAATTAACCGCATACACATCTGTACTTTTCGAGTTTTTTATACCCTCCACACCACTGTGCAGATGGTATATATCAGCTTGTCAACCCGTTTGTACGTACTGGTCGATCGGCAAGAAATTTTAAGTCGATCCCGAGATAACTTAAATTTTAAATTTATATTGCCTATTGCTTTTTTGAATAAAAATTGGAAGGTAGCTAATTTAGAAGTATAAATAGAAAAAAGAGTAAATAGTAAAAGTTTCTTAAGAGTTAATTTTTTTCAGCATATTTCCTTATTTATAAACCAAAAAGAATAAAAAAAGATTTTTGTTCTAAGTTCAATTTAGTGGACTGGTAGTTTTGAACTTTTGATTTTTGATAAGTAAACATCTACGCGTGCAGGGGGGTAAATTTCTATTTCACAATACAATCACAGAAACAGCGTAACATGTAAACGTAAGACAAAATCGGTGTGACTTATGATTGTATTGGTGAAAAAAATATGATATGTAATAACCTGTTTAAAAATGAAAAAAAAATTAATAATTAAAAAAAAAAATGAAAATGAAAAATGATAAACGAAAAATGAGAAATAAAAAATCAAACATGAGAAATGAGATAAAAAATTAATATAAAAAATAAAAAATTAAAAAATAAAAATTAAAAACTAAATATTAAAAATTAAAAATTAAAAATTAAAAATTAAAAATTAAAAATTAAAAATTAAAAATTAAAAATAAAAAACTAAAAACTAAAAATTAAAAATTAAAAATTAAAAATTAAAAATTAAAAATTAAAATTTAAAAATTAAAAATTAAAAATTAAAAATTAAAAATTAAAAATTAAAAATTAAAAATTAAAAATTAAAAATTAAAAATAAAAAATTAAAAATTAAAAATTAAAAATTAAAAATTAAAAATTAAAAATTAAAAATTAAAAATTAAAAATTAAAAATTAAAAATCAAAAATTAAAAATTAAAAATTAAAAATTAAAAATTAAAAATTAAAAATTAAAAATTAAAAATTAAAAATTAAAAATTAAAAATTAAAAATTAAAAATTAAAAATTAAAAATTAAAAATTAAAAATTAAAAATTAAAAATTAAAAATTAAAAATTAAAAATTAAAAATTAAAAATTAAAAATTAAAAATTAAAAATTAAAAATTAAAAATTAAAAATTAAAAATTAAAAATTAAAAATTAAAAATTAAAAATTAAAAATTAAAAATTAAAAATTAAAAATTAAAAATTAAAAATTAAAAATTAAAAATTAAAAATTAAAAATTAAAAATTAAAAATTAAAAATTAAAAATTAAAAATTAAAAATTAAAAATTAAAAATTAAAAATTAAAAATTAAAAATTAAAAATTAAAAATTAAAAATTAAAAATTAAAAATTTAAAATTAAAAATTAAAAATTAAAAATTAAAAAGTTCATATCGGGTGCTATATTTATATGGGACTTGGTCGACAAGTGGAACGATCCTGACCATATTTGGTAAAGTCACTTATATTTTTAAACAATATATACAAACCAAATTTGAGAAAAATCTGTAATTTTTGGTTTTTTTATAGATTTTAGTGAAGATCGGGAAGCAGCTCTATATGGGGCCTATGAATAACAATTGTACTATAGGCATTATTTTAGGACTACTGATTGGATATAATAAACAAAGAAAAACCCAACTTGACTGTGATCTATATATAATTTGGATCTTATGGCAATTTATGTCGATTTCATAGGGCTTATTTGTATGCGGACTAGGTCTGAACATGGACCGAATTTCACCAATTTCAATAGCGTTTATCCTATGGTCGATAAAAGCTTGTATACCAAATTTCATCAAAATATATTCATATTGAGACCTGCAGTTTGATTACAAGTTTTACATGGACACATAGACGGGCACACGGACGGACGGACATCACTATATCGACCCAGAAAGTGAGTCTGAGTCGCTTGGTATAATCAAAGATGGGTCTAGGTCAAATATTATTGGTAGTAACAAACAGCAGCACAAAGTCATTATACCCAAATTCCATAATGATATAGGGTATAAAAATGAAAAATAAAAAATGAAAAATGAAAAATAAAAAACAACAAACGAAAAATTTGAAATGAAAAATAAAAAACGAAAAATGAAAAATGAGTAAAAAATTAAAAATGAAAAATGAAAAATAAAAAACCACAAATGAAATATTAGAAATGAAAAATAAAAAAGAAAAATGAAAATGAGTAAAAAATGAAAAATTAAATATGAAAAATAAGAAAAGAAAAACGAAAAATGAAAAATCAAAAATGAGAAATAAAAAATGAAAAATTAAAAATAAAAAAATAAAAAATTAAAAATTAAAAATTAAAAATTAAAAATAAAAAATAAAAAATAGAAAACTAAAAATAAAAAATAAAAAATGAAAAATGAAAAACGAAAAATTAAAAATGAAAAACAAAAAATTTAAAATGAAAAATAAATAATTAAAAATGAATAAAAAATGAAAAATAAAAAATCAAAAACAAAAAATGAAAAATAAAAAATTTAAAATGAAAAATTAAAAATGAAAAATGAGAAATGAAAATTGAAAAATGAAAAATGAGAAATGAAAATTGAAAAATGAAAAATGAATGACCGACTATACGATAACCTATACCATGGTATAGAGAGCCTATCTTTTCGGTCCAACTAAATAGATATAGAAAATAAGCATTAACCAAATTTGAGTGGCATCATTATTAATTTTTTTGGCTGCAGATATGAAAAACTTCATATCGTGTGCTATATTTATATGGGGACTTGGTCGAAAAATGAACCGATCCTGACCACATTTGTTAAAGTCACTTATATTTTGAAAAAATATATACAAACCAAATTTGAGAAAAATCTGTGCAATAGTTTTGTTTTTTGATAGGGTATAAAAATGAAAAATAAGAAAATGACAAACGAAAAATTAAAAATGAAAAATAAAAAAAGAAAAATGTAAAATGAAAAATTAGTAAAAAGTGAAAAATCAAAAATAAAAAATGAAATATGAATAAATGAAAAATAAAATACGAAAAATAATAAATAAAAAATGAATAATAATGAACGAAAAATGAAAAATGAAAAATAAAAAAATGAAAAATGAAAAATGAAAAATAAAAACTGAAAAATGAAAAATAAAAAATTAAAAATTAAAAATAAAAAATGAAAAAGGAGTAAAAAATTAAAAATGAAAAATAAAAAATTAATGAATAAAAAATGAAAAATAAAATAAAAAAATAAAAAATTAAAAATTAAAAGTTAAAAATTAAAAATTTTAAATTAAAAATTAAAAATTAAAAATTAAAAATTAAAAATTAAAAATTAAAAATTAAAAATTAAAAATTAAAAATTAAAAATTAAAAATTAAAAATTAAAAATTAAAAATTAAAAATTGAAAATTAAAAATTAAAAATTAAAAATTAAATATTAAAAATTAAAAATTAAAAATTAAAAATTAAAAATTAAAAATTAAAAATTAAAAATTAAAAATTAAAAATTAAAAATTAAAAATTAAAAATTAAAAATTAAAAATTAAAAATTAAAAATTAAAAATTAAAAATTAAAAATTAAAAATTAAAAATTAAAAATTAAAAATTAAAAATTAAAAATTAAAAATTAAAAATTAAAAATTAAAAATTAAAAATTAAAAATTAAAAATTAAAAATTAAAAATTAAAAATTAAAAATTAAAAATTAAAAATTAAAATTTAAAAATTAAAAATTAAAAATTAAAAATTAAAAATTAAAAATTAAAAATTAAAAATTAAAAATTAAAAATTAAAAATTAAAAATTAAAAATTAAAAATTAAAAATTAAAAATTAAAAATTAAAAATTAAAAATTAAAAATTAAAAATTAAAAATTAAAAATTAAAAATTAAAAATTAAAAATTAAAAATTAAAAATTAAAAATTAAAAATTAAAAATTAAAAATTAAAAATTAAAAATTAAAAATTAAAAATTAAAAATTAAAAATTAAAAATTAAAAATTAAAAATTAAAAATTAAAAATTAAAAATTAAAAATTAAAAATTAAAAATTAAAAATTAAAAATTAAAAATTAAAAATTAAAAATTAAAAATTAAAAATTAAAAATTAAAAATTAAAAATTAAAAATTAAAAATTAAAAATTAAAAATTAAAAATTAAAAATTAAAAATTAAAAATTAAAAATTAAAAATTAAAAATTAAAAATTAAAAATTAAAAATTAAAAATTAAAAATTAAAAATTAAAAATTAAAAATTAAAAATTAAAAATTAAAAATTAAAAATTAAAAATTAAAAATTAAAAATTAAAAATTAAAAATTAAAAATTAAAAATTAAAAATTAAAAATTAAAAATTAAAAATTCAAAATAAAAAATTAAAAATTAAAAATGAAAAACAAAAAAATTAAAAATGAAAAATAATAAAAAATTAAAAATAAATTAAAAATAAAAATTGAAAAATTAAAAATTAAAGATAAAAATGACACGATCATTTGTTTTATAATAAAAAATTATAATAGAAACTGGCCAACAAGAAAAGCAATTAGTTTTATATTTAATTGCTATTCGAATTTGAATTTTAAAATGTTCTATAGAGGTAGGCATACCCAAAATTTGAGTAATATTGAGTTTAATAAGTTTAATATATGATTTTGCAAAATATAAGTGACTTTACGAAATATGGTCAGGATCGGCTTATTTTTCGACCTAGTCCCCATATAAATTTAGCATCCGACATGAACTTTTTCATATCCGAAGGCAAAAAATTAATAAAATTCCAATAAAATTTAATTTAACCTAATTTTATATTTTTTAATTAATTTTTCGTTAAAAAAATTCCTTTGGTGAAACAATTACCTATTTTAAAAAAAGTGTAATTTAAAAAAAAAAATGCCTATTAAAAAGTATCTGTTAATTTTCTTTAAAAACCACCTTATTTTAAAAGAGGTACTCTTTCTTAAACAACAATTTTTTCTTCAAAAAGAAAAGATTTCTTTCTAAAAAAGAGTAACTTTTCTTTAAAAAATATTTCATAATTTTTCAACACAAATAATTTTTTGGGTCAATTATTATTAAACAATCTCTTTGTTGATATTTTCAATAAATATCTTCAATTTCAATTGATTTTAAATTAATTGCGTTCTTGCTTGAATTTCTTATAGAGAGAAACTCTTATTAAATTTTCATATATTTCTAGCAATTTAGTTAAGCAAACAAACAATATTCATGTTGTATCTTGTAAATACTGGTTAAACTGTGTGTGTGTCTGGTGAGCAAAAACAAAGAAGAAGCAAAAAAAATTTATTTTTAAACAACATAGAAGGAAATTTTTCAGCTTCGTTCCTATTTCCAAGTAATGGAAATGTTATACTCTGCTGTAAATGAGGAACATGGTACATTGTAACTTATAAAGTCATATATCATGACCTAAGATAACAAAAACCAAAAAACAAATAAAACAAGTTATTAGAAATTAAATTTTGAAACAAGGCAAATGAAAGCTCAAACAAAATAAAATACAACAAATACAACCCTCACAAAATATAAAATCATAAACTTTACATTTCATAGATACGAATATAAGTGAAATATTTTTCAAATACTAAAAATGGATAGTTGAGAATAAAAAACAAGTAACATTGTTAAATTCGGCTGTGCCGGATCTTTGATACCCTACACATAGGCTTTTCGTTTATATAAATATCTGGACTATAGTACTATTTAGAACAAATGTAAAAAAAATATTTGAAAAAGTAAACAATTTGATGAAGTTAGTATCTAAAAACATTTATTAGAGATGTCTTCATATTTTCTGGCATATCTTGGCATAATGAGGCCCGATTTACCTCATTTTCAATAGCAACCTGCTCGAAATAATTAGAAAGAATACCGTCATATTTTTAACCAGGTGAGTGGTTAATTTTGTGAATGAGCGAGATTTCAACAGACAGATGGACGGACAGACGGACATTGCTATATCAACTTGAGTTGTTATAAGGTTCAAGAAAATATATATTTTATGGGGTCGTAAAACCATTTTTCGACGCGTTACACATGGAATGACCAGCTGATATATACCCTCTGCCCGGTAGTGTGGAGGGTTTAATAAATTGTGTATGTAGCTTAAAGCAACAAAAGAATTTTCCCGTACACTTCCAATTGTAAAGAAGTTATTATTATTATTAATATTATTATTTTAAAAAAATAAAAATCATAATTCCACAATAATAATATCGGGTTTGACAGATTCGTTTGAACCACAAAAATTCCCTTTGCACTTAGAAAATAATATTGTAAAAAATTTCCCTTTTTTAAAAATAACAAGAGTGTTAAATTCAGCTGTGCCGAATCTTTGATACCATCCACTTCGGTTTGAGTATTGATAATAAATGTAAACAAAATATTTGAAAAAGTAAACAATTTGTTAAACTTAATGCAAATTATTTCAGCAAATTCTTTGGTTTGATCCGGATTTTTGTTTATTCCAAGAGTTGGTATATAAAGCTCTCTCACATTAGTAATTCGCGCTCCAACGAAGAAAGATCGTTTTAGTCTTTTCTATTATTTCGGATAAAAGAAAACACGTTTCGGTGTTTGCTTTTTAGTCATCGGGGTTGCTGATCGGCATGCATGCGTTTCCGGTTATATAACATAATTAGTTAATTAATTTAGTTTATGTTTTTGCAAATTATATAGCTCGCCCTAACCTCCATTACGAAGGTAATGGTTGTGCAGGGTGGCTATACGCATTAAATCGTGCTAATTGGAGATGGTTGTATAGTTTCTTTTAACTGGCCAAATAATTCTTCATTGCGGCCGTATAGGTCGGATCGAGTAACAAAATAATAACCAAAAAAAAGCTCTCTCAACTTTTTTTTATTAAAATATTGCCATATTTGGAAAATAAATTTTTTTTTTTACATACTAAAAGGAAGTTTTCACTATTTACACCAGTGCTTCTCAAACTGTGAGCCGCGGCCCTCTAGGGGGCCGTAGAACTTTTTTAAAGGAGCCGCAAAACATTTAAGTATTTCTACATTTATGTATTTAGCCTTTAAAATATTTTTTTTATTTCATAAATTTCTTTGAAAATGGTGTATTCCTAAATTTAAAATCGTAATATTTTTTCAAATTAAATTTCACAGTAGTCTTAGTTGCACAGAAGCATATTTTTAAACTTTGTTAAATTTTATAAAATTAGATTTCGTAGTAGGCTTAGCTACACACAAGCATATTTTTTAACTTCCTAGAATTTTATTAAATTGAAAAATTTATTTCCGCAGTAGGCTTAGTTAGTTTGCAAAAAGAAGCACATTTTTAAATTTTATCTTCATTTAGTGATGTGCATTCAACATTGACGATTTTTGTAGTTTTTTTTTTTATGTAATATTAAAAAAGTTAAAAAAGTGAATATATTAAAGCAAAAAAAAGTATAATTAAATATTATAAAATAGTTATATTTCTTTCTATATTCAAGGTAATTATTATTATTTCTTTTAATTAGGTGATAAATTTAACTATTATTTTCTTAAAATTTTAACGATTTTAGTACGGGTTTAAAAATGGATAAGTGGCTAATAAAAATACCTAAAGAGCAAGAAAATTATGAAAGTGTACATGAATTAATAGAACTTACATCTGAACATCTACAAGAACCAGTAGAATTATCATCTTTACCAGGAACTTCTACTTCAACATCGAGATTAACAACTGGTAATAAGAGAAAAGTCGCCGCAGATAATACACCTCAATTGAAAAATCGTAAATATAATACTGATTATTTGAAATATGGATTTATTTCGTCAACATTTAATAATCAAGAAAGACCTATGTGTGTAATTTGTTTCACCCAACTATCAAACGATAGTATGAGGCCAGGAAAACTACTGCGTCATTTAACTACTTTGCACCCAGAATATCAAAGTAAGCCACTCGAATTTTTTCAAAGAAAGGCAGCAGATAAAAAGGAACAAAATGGTTCTCTTACAAAATATACAAAACTTAATGATGACCTGCTAAAAGCATCTTTCGAAGTTGCCCTATTAATTGCAAAAAACAAAAAACCTTATACGATAGATAGAGAGGATCTTATATTACCAGCAGCAATTTAAATTTGTGAAACTATATACAGTGAAAAAATTGCTAATCCTTTGAAGTCTATTCCTATCTCAAACGATACTATGAAAAGTTGAATTGATAGCATGGGATATAATATTAAAACCCAATTAATGTCTCGTATTAAACTGAGCAACTTCTTCGCGATACAAATTGATGAATCTACTGATATAACAAATTACGCGCAGTTAATGGTTTTTGTAAGATATCAGTATAACTTCCAAATTCATGACGATTTACTTTTTTGTCGGGAGCTATTAACTTCAACAAGAGGTATTGATATTTTTGTAAAAGTAGATGAGTTCTTTTCAGAGAATAAACTTGAATGGTCAAAATGTGTAGGAATGTGTACAGATGGTGCAGCAGCGATGACTGGGAGAATTTCTGGATTCAAAGCAGAAGTACAAAAAGTATCACCAGATGCGCAACATATTCTCGACGAATGTGTTCCGTACTCAGTGAAATTTTGAGTGACATTACAACTATTGTTAATTTTGTAAAAAAAATCGTGCTGTAAACTCGAGATTGTTTAATATTTTATGTAAGGAGATGGGATCAGTGCATGAGGTTTTGTTATATCATACTGAAGTAAGGTGGCTTTCACGTGGAAAAGTTTTAAATAGAATTTTAGAACTTAAAGATGAGTTACGATTATTTCTTTTAGATAAAAAACCAGATCTTGCTACGCACTTTAGTGATGAAAGTTGAATGTGTTTAGCATCATATTTAACAGATTTTTTTGCTAAAATAAATGAATTAAATCTTTCTCTGCAGGGAAAAGAAACCAATATTTTAGTTTTGAATACAAAACTTATTGCTTTTCAACAAAAACTTTGTTCATGGTCAAACTCTATTAACGAAGGAAATATGGAAATGTTCCCATGTCTGAATGAGTTTGTTTGCACCAATGAAATATCAATATCAAATTCAATTAAAAAAACAATACTGAATCATATTGATGAATCTAAAAGTTTTTTTGCTAAATATTTCCCAAACATGAACGAGGAACGAAAATACGACTGGATAAGGATGCCATTTGCTAAAACATTGAAATATGATCGTATTTCTTGGGTAGCTCAAGAAGAATTGATTGAAATTAGATCAGATAATTCTTTTGAATTAGAGTTTAACGAAAAAAGTTGTACAGAATTTTGGATAAGGCGACAGCAAGAATATCCGACTATCGTAAAAGTGGCATTGCTAAAATTAATACCTTTTGCGACAACGTATCTTTGTGAAACAGCATTTTCTTCATTACTAGTACTTAAAAATAAACATAGGTCGTGCCTTTCAACGAGCTCTTTGGAACAAAACCTTCGAATTAGTATTTCTGAAATTTCACCCGATATGGATGAAACTTTTGTTTCGGAATTTATTGAGCCGCAATATGAAAAAGTTTGAGAAGCACTGATTTACACAATACAATACAAAATCTAACCCAGTGATGCCAACTTTTGATTTTTATACCCTATACCACTATGTGGTTTGGGTATAATGACTTTGTGCTGCTGTTTGTAACAACCAAAAATATTTGGCCTAGACCCATCTTTTATTACACCGATCGAATCAGAATCACTTTTTGAATCGATTTAACTATGTCCGTCCGTCCGTCTGTCCGTCTGTGTGTCCATGTAAACCTTGTAATCAAACTGCAGGTCGCAAATATGAATATATTTTGATGACATTTGATATATAAGCTTTCATCGGCCATGGGATGAACGCTGTTGAAATTGGTGAGAACCGGTCCATGCTCAGACCTAGCCCCCATATAAATGAACCCTATAAAATCGACATAAATTGCCATAAGATCCAAATTGTCGTATAGATCTTAGTCAAATTGGGTTTGTAGTTGTTTATAACATCCATTAATGAATAGTCCAAAAACGGTCCCTATGGGACAACTCTTGGTCATAGACCCCATATATAGCTGCTTCCCGATCTCCACTTAAATCTATCAAAAAACAAAAATATTGCACTGATTCATCTCAAATTTTGTTTGTATATATTTTCGCAAAATACAAGAGACTTTACCAGCCATGGTCAGGATCGGTCCATTTTTGGACCTAGTCTCCATATACATAGACATAGCATCCGATATGAACTTTTTCATATCTGCAGCCAAAAAAAATTAATAAAAATGCCACTCAAATTTGGTTTATGCTTATTTTCTATATCCAATTAGTTGGGCCTAAGAGATAGGGTCTCTAAACGCATGGTATAGGGTATCGTATAGTCGGTCTAGACCGACTATAATTATCTTACTTCTTTGGAATTAAATTATGTTAATAAAATATATTTTCATTTATTGGCTCCAAATACTACTATCTGGGAATTATTATCGAACTTCAATGTTTTGGGTCTTACCTTGCCTACCACGTAGTCAAGTTTTGAAGGCATCATGAACACTGGTTCAAATTAGGGATGCCAAAAGCAAAAAACCAAATGTCCCAAAAATTTTAAATAAAATAATTTGTTATCTTTATTTCCTGAAAAACTTCAAATTTTCATTCCAAGTATTGTGAAAAAGAATATATAAATAACATTCTCATCAAATTGCGCTTTATTATCATTTGAGGTTTTCTAAGCTTCACTGAATTTAAATTAATATTTTCTTATCCTGAAATGCTATTAATGTCTCCCCAATCGCAAGATTTTTTTTTAATTTCAGTTGATTTTTTAAATGTAAACATATTTGGTGTTTTCTGAATTTCAATTTGTGTTTAAGGAATAAAATTTATATATTAAAGATGCAATTGATGTCTTCTAAATTTAAAATTATTATTTCCGACGTTTTAATATGATTTTCTGAAATTCAATTGATATTTTCTAATTTATAATTGGAAATCTGAATTTCAATTTTTAGAATTGATATTTTCTTAAATTTGAATGGAAAATTTAAAAAGTGCAATTTTGTATTTATGTGAATAATAATGATTTAGTAATTATAAACAGATATTTTGTAGGTAAAGTAGAATAATAATTTTATATAACTATGTAGAACTGTTTTGAAAGCATTGGTGATCTCGGTAACTCTATTTTGTAAGCAACACAAAAAGTTAATATGCGAAACTTATAGTCTATTTGTAGAATAATATTGAAAAAACGTATGAAATAAAAGACTAGCCTTGTGTATACTCTTAACATTGTTGTGTTTGATATCTAATTGAAAATGTTGACATTCATGTTAAAATATGAATAACGATCGCAAAGCTAATTAGAACAAAAATTGTGGCGCCATCTACTGTGGCATAGCACCACTGAGCAAAATGAAGTGACACTCTAACATGCAGTTATTATGAATATATATATATAGAATATATCTATATTATTTTATTATTTAATACATTTACTTTAGATGTTGGTGAATTTTTACTCCCTTTATATTAACTCGTAGTGTCTGATTGTGGAAAAAATTTTGGATTGATTTTTAACTCCTTTCCCTTGACCCTATCGATCTGAAACTTGACAGACAGGCTCGTGGCGATGACAAAAATGATCTTAAAAATTTGTTTAGTGATGCCATAACAATGGAAACTTTTTTACAATATTACCACAACGACCACAAAAACAACAAGTCCAGCTATGACAACAATAAAACATTTAGAATAACAATAAGAACAATATAGAAACTTCATATTTTTAATTTTTTTTTTTACTTTTTCAGAGATTTCCCTGGACCTGTTCCACCGATTGTAATGATTTTTAAACAGAAATCTTTCCATGATCTTTGTAAATCATTCCCACTAAAAATTATCACCCTGGCTCTTTTTTTTGAGGCCGTGATCGTGACAAGAACAACATAGAAAATCATATTTTTTTCAAGATTTTTTTTAATTCTTCATTCAGATCTCGGGCCCTATTCAACCGATTTGGACGATTTTAAATAGCAAACTTCTCAGAATGTCAATGAATCATTTTCTATGCAAACGAGCACCCTAGCTGCCCGATTCAAGTCGCCATCGTGATTTTATGGGGTCCAGAATTTTTTTTCTAATTATTACAAACGGAATGACAAACTTATATATACCCTCTGCACACTGGGATGGAGTGTATAGAAATGTGAGCAAATTAAATATTAATTAAATTGATTAATTGTTTATTTAATATAACAATTTTCTCAATACTGTATCAATTTAATTACACATTATTAATATTTAATCAAGAATCCGATCACCGCACACGACTCGTACAACTTTAGCCGTAACTTGATCGTTGAAATTGTTGTTTGTGTATATTCTCGGTTGTTCGTGTAAAACATTAAGTTTGCAGTGAATTTTTTTTTATTTAACGCCTATTATCAAAGCTTGTGTGATGGATCCTGATGCAGTAGGTGAGAATGCAAAGTCAAATTACATTTTTCTATTATTTTCATCATAACAAAGTTAAGTTAAGGTACTTTGAAAGTACCCTCACGTTAGAGTGATATTTTTTTAAATATTTCTTTAAATCTAGTAATTGTTGTACTATCACCTCGATCCTATCATAATTTTTATTAGAATCGAAAGTTTTATACCAGGACTTGTGAAAAATCCAAAAATTTTACGCGGAGCAGCGAGTATGTGTATTTGCGTGGTACTTCAAACTTTGTTCATCTTAATTACAAAAACAAAATATAATCGTAAATAGTATTCTAAAAAATGTACTAAGTTTATGTTCACAAGGCGCCTCAGGAGTAAGAATCATGACCCGTAAATATTTGTTTAATAGAATGCAGAGCTTTGATTTGCCTACTTTAGACGATAAATTAAGTTTTTTAGTGGATCAACTAATTTCGAAAGAAAATGCCAAATTTATAGTTAAAAACGCACTTTCGCACCCCTTAAATCAAATATTAAGCAGAGATGGTCAAAATCCAATAAGAAGGAAAACGTATTTCTCAGAAACAATTGTTATTGGCTAGAAGGAACGTTTGAGATACCTGTTACTACACAACATCAACCTAGAAGACCATCCAAATTATTCAACGAATCAAGTGAAACAACGAAGAGGAGAAAAACTGAAGAAGTGCGGTGTACTCTAGAAATAGATGTAATCATACATGCTGCACGGGTGGAATTGCGGAAAGCTGGAAATCAACATGCTTCTCAAATACTCAAAGAAGTCACTAATAGTCCAACACGTGCAACTAATTATAAAAAGGCTTTTTTTCTAAATCAAAGAGCGAAAAAACTGCCACACAAACACCAACACAGCATTGTCGATGTTTGTAGATGCCGATTTAATTCGTAGACAGTACGAAGTAGTAAGGAATACTAACAAGAAATTCTTCCCTTGCTATGCTTTACTGCAAAAATCGAAGCAAAAAGGCTTCTTCAACTGCAACTTCATTAAACATTATTAAGATTAAATTAAGAACCAAAAATAGGGGTTTAAGAAAACATTTAATTAAAAATGAAATAGCAAAATGTACAGTATCTATAATATTAATAGGCAAAGCGGTTTCTTGTGACCGATGATTTGCTCAACAGTTTTCTCCCGACTTTGACCAAACGTATCTTATTTGAAAGGAATTTCTTTCTAGGTGTTCAGCAGATGTACAGATTTTTAAATTTTTACATGTATTTGGAGCAAAATACATTTAAATTTGCCACTAACACATTTACAAAATTATGCAATGCTAAGTGTGTGCTTATTAAATTTGTTAATGTAATTGCAAAATTGAATTGTGAATTTTCTAAAATTGATTACCATACCTTTAGGGTCTATAATATATTAAATGAGAAAATAAAATTTCGTAGAATAAGCACTCGAATTTCGAGCGTTGGCATCTGCTAGTATTAATTAATCCTTAATCGAGTTGATTGACTATTTTTATTGATATAAAATTTTTTCCATTAGAAGAAAATCAAGCAAAGTAAAATTTAAAATAGCATAATTCGTAATAGAAATGACTTTTCAATTCTTTTTGTGTATTCTAAAACAATTTCGAACATTTTTCTGTATTCCACAAACTGACTGATAAACTTATATAAAACCTTAACACATATTGAAGTTAGTTGAAAAACAAAAACAAAAACAAAAAATAAGGCTCCCAAAGGTCTTATTTATTAGCAGACGTGATGGTAAAAATATAAAATGCACACAAAAAATATTAGTTTTGACTTTTAAGTTTGGACTTTATACTGGCAACAGCAGCATCATAACAAATGATCCTTTTCCCTTTATTATTATTATTTTCGATTTAGTTGCTTTATATAATGTAAGGTTTGCGTATAATAATACATGCAACATGAGGTTGATTTTTTATTTTTTTCCCTCCTTTAAGGGAGGAAAATTATAATCCGAAGCTAAACTAACAATTCAAAATTATATTAAATAGCTTTAGTTTTCTTTTATTCAATTGATAATACAATAAGTCCTCAATAACACCAAACTAAACAATTCCAATAATTAAAAATTTACAAAATCAGGTCCTTCTGGCTTACGAATACGATGGAATATTTATCTATATTAAGGATAATTAAACATTAACAAAATTTGAAGATTTATTTAAATAAAACCTCTAATTTTGGCTTAACTAAAACTTAAATTACTGATTTTTATAACTTTTTTGTTACTAATTTATCTTCTCCCTTTTGCCAAGCTAGCTGGCACTTTGTGTTTAAAAAAAAAAAAAACTAAAAAAAAAAATAAAAAGAGAAAAAAATATATTTCTACCATATATTTGTTTTTGCTACTGTTGTTCAGAGTTGACAAAAATGCAATTTATTCTACAATTTTGTTCACGCACTTAAAGCAAACACCCTCCATATGGTACAAAATTACGTGCATGTGTGTGTTTGTATTGTTTAGTATCCTGCCCCTTTTTTTGCAACACTGAGTGTAATTTTACTAAAGATGTAATGAATACTAAACAATAAGAGAGGGTGTTTGTTTGTTATTATTGTCAATGTAGTTGTTGTTGTTTCTGTTGCTGTTATTTATGCATGCGTATGTGTCCTTTATTCGTATATACGTACAAATGTGCAAATTTAAGTGATATGAGTATTTGTTATTTTTCTGTTAAATATATTTCTGATTCTGTTTTTTTTTTTTGTTTTTTTCATCAAATGCACAGTGTTTATAATCGGGGTAATGCACAAGTTTTAAAACGATAAACATTCTTTTGGGTTTTGCTGCTGCTCGGTTTTTATGGCCTCATGTATAATTTGGCTAGAACTTAATTTTTCCGAAGACGTGCAATTTTTCTTACAGCTATATCTCGCAAACCAATTTAAATTTTGTTCTCATGTCTTCAACACAAATTTAGCTACACACAACGAGAAAAAGTGTAAAACAAACTAACCCGAAAAAATTGCATCTAGTACCCCAAAATTGCTAAAATGTTGAAAAAAACTTTTTTCTATTCACCATATTATAACATAATTCATAATTTTTCTATACATCTATACTATTAATAGGTAAGACGATTCTTTCAGATTCCTTTTAAACTTTTAGTTACCAACCGATATTGACGAATATATATATACCATTAGAAAGGTAATTATTTGCAGATGTGCACAAAATTTACAGATTTGCACCATCTGGTACATTTTTTCTTTTTTTTTTTTTTTTGAGTAAAATTCATTTAAAGTTGCTTTTAACACATACAGAAAACTTCACAATGTTTATTAAATTTGTGTTGAATTGCGAATTAGCTAAAAGTGATTAGCATACATTTAGGCTCTTATAAAATTTATTAAAAAACCCAGTTACATATCTTCTGTGTGTTCAACAAATATTTATAATGAAATTTAATGAATTTTAAAATTTTCTAGAATTTGCACTAGAATTTCGAGGGCTGGTTTCTGTTTCTATTAATATTTTCTGCATTTCCATAAATCTTAGATTTCACTCTTTTACAAATTTCTGTCGATCGAAGTTGGATATTTTTCAGATTTAAATCTATTTAAAATTTAAAATCTTAGATATAAATCTCTCATAGATTCCTATCAATGTGTATTTCAATCTTTCGAGAATAATATTAAACCAAATTTGTTTATAATTTAAATCTATTTTGTTCATTAATTTCTTTTCAGAACTTTGTTCTTTGTTTATTTTAAACTAAAACACTGTAATTCCTTCATTATTCCTTCACATTACGCACTCTACACAGACTCGCACTCACACTCGTTTTTCAGTGTATGTGAAAGTATTTTGTGAATGCAGCAATTTTCATTTTGTTGTTTTAACAGATTTCTCGTATTACAAATGTGCTCGTTTTCATTAGATTTTATTTTTTTGTTTTTGCTACTATTTACAACTACCACTCTAATTCTTTCACATAACCCATTCAGACGTAGACTTATACATGCTCCACGATGGATATACAATCCCCAAGACCCTAGAGTGAGATAAAGTTGTAAAGGCAACGTATGAAGGGAGTAGTGAAGTTTTAGTAGAACATCTGACTTGTTTTGTTTGTGCTTTTCATTTGTTTTCCTTTGGAATGTTTTAACATGATGATTATATTTTGATTGTTTGACTACTGGTTTAGAAGTCGTTTCCATTTCGATGACGGAGACGAAATGTTAGTTAGCAAAAAAGGGTTTTTGATGTTGTTTGTGATAGTGTTGTTTGTATTGATTGTTTTTGACTAACCTCACGATATGACTTTTTCGTTCCTCACTTATACTAGGAGTACATAATTCCTTAATGGACATATTAACATGTGTGCCTAATATTTGTTTTCATTTTCGGTTCGATTATTGTTGTTATAGTTATTATTTTTACTACTTGCTGACAACTTACTTTTGTGATTACTATTAGTTAAGGTCGATTATATTATGCAGGAAGTTTATGTGTCGAACTTGACTTTTCCGGATGCATAATAAAAGAAGTAAGCAACTTCGTACTATCAATAAGTTTAAAAAAGTTTAGTACCTCACACCATTATGATCGAATGTAGTAATCTAGCCTCGACCGAAAACCCCATTTAACTATCTAGGTATGATCGCTTATGTCAACATGTTAAAATCCCGATCAAGCCGAAAATAGTGATAAAACTTTTATGTTTTAAAGTTGAAGTTTTCTGCTAGTATTAGGCCAGCGAAATGCTTGAAGTGGCATTTAAAAAAAATTTTATATAAAATATAAAACCAAAACAGGTTTATAAGACTAAAAATTAAAAAAAAAAATTTGTTGAAAACCAAAAATCCGTAACCAGTAAAAATATACAAAGATTAAAATCCATAGAGGGCTAAGAAATATTAAAATCTGTGATTGATAGTAATCTCGGATGGATAGCAATCCATGATTGATAGAAATCTACAACAATCCATGAAAGTTTCTAAGGATTAAAATCCATGATCGATTAAAGGATTCAAAAGATTGAAATTTATAACAGATAAATATCTATGATCAGCAGAAATCTACTCGTATGCCGGATAGATTTATCGAAATATTAAATTGACAGAAATTTTATAGAAACCTGTGATTGATAGAAGTCTACAAAAATCCATTATTAAAAGAATTCTACAAAAGATTGAAATCCATTATTAATGGAAAGCTTAGGGAGATTAAAATCCATAGTTGGTAGAAATCTTAGAAAAATTAAAGTCCACGAATAATAAAAATCAAAGAATAATAAAAACAAAGGATTGGTAAATACACAAGAATTATTTAAATGTACATACATATGTATATAAACAGTTTAATTTTTAATTTTTAATTTTTAATTTTCAATTTTTAATTTTTAATTTTTAAACATTAATTATTAATTTTTAATTTTTAATTTTTCATTTTTAATTTTTAATTTTTAATTTTTAATTTTTAATTATTAATTTTTAATTTCTAATTTTTAATTTTTAATTTTTAATTTTTAATTTTTAATTTTTAATTTTTAATTTTTAATTTTTAATTTTTAATTTTTAATTTTTAATTTTTAATTTTTTAATTTTAATTTTTAATTTTTAATTTTTAATTTTTAATTTTTAATTTTTAATTTTTAATTTTTAATTTTTAAGTCTTAATTTATAATTTTAAATTTTTAATTTTTAATTTTTAATTTTTAATTTTTAATTTTTAATTTTTAATTTTTAATTTTTAATTTTTAATTTTTAATTTTTAATTTTTAATTTTTAATTTTTAATTTTTAATTTTTAATTTTTAATTTTTAATTTTTAATTTTTAATTTTTAATTTTTAATTTTTAATTTTTAATTTTTAATTTTTAATTTTTAATTTTTAATTTTTAATTTTTAATTTTTAATTTTTAATTTTTAATTTTTAATTTTTAATTTTTAATTTTTAATTTTTAATTTTTAATTTTTAATTTTTAATTTTTAATTTTTAATTTTTAATTTTTAATTTTTAATTTTTAATTTTTAATTTTTAATTTTTAATTTTTAATTTTTAATTTTTAATTTTTAATTTTTAATTTTTAATTTTTAATTTTTAATTTTTAATTTTTAATTTTTAATTTTTAATTTTTAATTTTTAGTTTTTAATTTTTAATTTTTAATTTTTAATTTTTAGTTTTTAATTTTTAATTTTTAATTTTTAATTTTTAATTTTTAATTTTTAATTTTTAATTTTTAATTTTTAATTTTTAATTTTTAATTTTTAATTTTTAATTTTTAATTTTTAATTTTTAATTTTTAATTTTTAATTTTTAATTTTTAATTTTTAATTTTTAATTTTTAATTTTTAATTTTTAATTTTTAATTTTTAATTTTTAATTTTTAATTTTTAATTTTTAATTTTTAATTTTTAATTTTTAATTTTTAATTTTTAATTTTTAATTTTTAATTTTTAATTTTTAATTTTTAATTTTTAATTTTTAATTTTTAATTTTTAATTTTTAATTTTTAATTTTTAATTTTTAATTTTTAATTTTTAATTTTTAATTTTTAATTTTTAATTTTTAATTTTTAATTTTTAATTTTTAATTTTTAATTTTTAATTTTTAAGTTTTAATTTTTAATTTTTAATTTTTTATTTTTAATTTTTAATTTTTAATTTTTAATTCTTAATTTTTCAGTTTTAATTTTTAATTTTTATTTTTAAATTTTAAATTTTAAATTTTAAATTTTAAATTTTAAATTTAAAATTTTAATTTTTAATTCTTAATTTTTAATTTTTAGTTTTTAATTTTTAATTTTTAATTTCTAATTTTAAATTTTAATTTTTAATTTTTATTTTTTAATTTTTAATTTTTAATTTTCAATTTTTAATTTTTAATTTTTAATTTTTAATTTTTAATTTTTAATTTTTAATTTTTAATTTTTAATTTTTAATTTTTAATTTTTAATTTTTAATTTTTAATTTTTAATTTTTAATTTTTAATTTTTAATTTTTAATTTTTAATTTTTAATTTTTAATTTTTAATTTTTAATTTTTAATTTTTAATTTTTAATTTTTAATTTTTAATTTTTAATTTTTAATTTTTAATTTTTAATTTTTAATTTTTAATTTTTAATTTTTAATTTTTAATTTTTAATTTTTAATTTTTAATTTTTAATTTTTAATTTTTAATTTTTAATTTTTAATTTTTAATTTTTAATTTTTAATTTTTAATTTTTAATTTTTAATTTTTAATTTTTAATTTTTAATTTTTAATTTTTAATTTTTAATTTTTAATTTTTAATTTTTAGTTTTTAATTTTTAATTTTTAATTTTTAATTTTTAATTTTTAATTTTTAATTTTTAATTTTTAATTTTTAATTTTTAATTTTTAATTTTTAATTTTTAATTTTTAATTTTTAATTTTTAATTTTTAATTTTTAATTTTTAATTTTTAATTTTTAATTTTTAATTTTTAATTTTTAATTTTTAATTTTTAATTTTTAATTTTTAATTTTTAATTTTTAATTTTTAATTTTTAATTTTTAATTTTTAATTTTTAATTTTTAATTTTTAATTTTTAATTTTTAATTTTTAATTTTTAATTTTTAATTTTTAATTTTTAATTTTTAATTTTTAATTTTTAATTTTTAATTTTTAATTTTTAATTTTTAATTTTAAATTTTAAATTTTTAATTTTTAATTTTTAATTTTTAATTTTTAATTTTTAATTTTTAATTTTTAATTTTTAATTTTTAATTTTTAATTTTTAATTTTTAATTTTTAATTTTTAATTTTTAATTTTTAATATTTAATTTTTAATTTTTAATTTTTAATTTTTAATTTTTAATTTTTAATTTTTAATTTTTAATTTTTAATTTTTAATTTTTAATTTTTAATTTTTAATTTTTAATTTTTAATTTTTAATTTTTAATTTTTAATTTTTAATTTTTAATTTTTAATTTTTAATTTTTAATTTTTAATTTTTAATTTTTAATTTTTAATTTTTAATTTTTAATTTTTAAGTTTTAATTTTTCATTTTAAATTTTAAATTTTTAATTTTTAATTTTTAATTTTTAATTTTTAATGATTAGTTATTATATTTTTATTCATATTGGCAATTTGTTTTTATTATATCCTGATAACGATAAAAAAAAAATATGTGGCACTACTACTAAAACGGCTCATGGTTGTTGCGTTTGTTGGTATGAATGCATCTTTGAACTGTGAACTGTGAATGTTGTTGTACAACTATTAATACAACAAACACACTGGGCTTTTTGTTTTTTTGAAGGTTTCTACTTATTTTTCCTCGCATGTAAGTACAATGACGCCCTATTTACCCAATTTTAAATATCACCCTGGTGGGTGCATTGGCAACTGACATTATCGTAGCTTCCCTAGATAAATAATACATTTTGTGAATGAGCGTGATTTCAGCAGACAGACGGACAGACGGATATCACTATGTCGACTCGAGCTGTGATAAGGATCAAGAATATATATACTTTATGGGGTCGGAAATTAGTTTTTCGATGCGTTACAAATGCAATGACAAACCTATATATGACCTCTGCAACTGCAATAAAAAATGTTAAACGTAATTTAACAACTTTCCGTATTAAAGGATATTACATGATTTAAAAATAATCTAACCTCCGAAACCTAAACCGAAATTAAAAAATTATCGTTTATGTAAAATGTTATAAAAGCATTTTTTTTACAAAAATATATTTCCTGGAATATATTTCCTGGAACAAATATTCTGTTTTTGCTAATTTTGTTTAAGATAAAAAAAATATATAATTTCCTAACAAAACTTACACAACCAAAAAATTAACCAAAAAGTGTGTTAATTTTTTTTTTTTAATATTTATTGAATTTTCCATCAAAACAGTTGTGGTAGGAAGGGACCTGTGAGTTTGTAAATGATCCAAACTATATATTTTTTATATCAAATAAGAAATAAGCGTGGAACATACTTATGTAAGTGTGAGTGAATAATTACTCTTTAAATTTTGTATGGTAACGCCTCTTGGCATCATTTTTTCATGTCCCCTTAGCGTATTAATGTGTTTAAAGTTTGAATGTGTGTGTGTGTGTATATATCCAACTATATGCGGTCGTAACTTAAATTTTATTTGTTTCGTTTTTCAATTTATTTTTGTCATTTATTTCGTAATTTGTTTCTTCAGTTGTTTTTCTTTTCTTTTTGATTTCTTACTTAAAACAAAATCCCAACAATAATAAGAAATTCTAATAAAAAAAAATAAAGAACCAAACACATGTGTGTCCTTTAATTTTTTTTTTTTTTTTTTTTGAAAATTCTGCCTTACTAAAAAGTAAATAAACCGTGCTAAAAAAACGAAAAAAAAAGGAGTCCATCAGTCAGTCAGTCAGTGTAAACGTTGGGACACACTACTTTAACCATTGAAAGTCATACACTAGACTATACATGGAGTTAATGTTAGTTTTTGAATGTGTGTGTGTGTGTATGTATGTTTGTTTATATGTATGTGGACAACTAAAAACCGTTTGGTATATTTTTTATTTTTTGTTTTTATTTTCTGGTTGTATAAATTTAATGCTTGTTGCCTTTTATTTCTTTATCTTCATCATTGTTGCTGCTGATGTTGTTTGTATTTTTTTCTTCAACTATTGGCTTTGTTATATTTGCCGGGCTAATACACATACTCACACAAACCTACCCAGTTTCAGTCACTTACTCACTCACATGTGTATTAAGTGTAATTTTTTATTTGTTTTCAGATTTTTCTTTTGCAGTTAAGTTATTTGTTTTGGTTTTTTTATTTTTCTTTCCTATTTGCTCCCCTTGTCTGTAATGTATTTTACAATTTTTCAATTGAGGATCGGATCAAATTTAGTTGCTTAGTTGGAAGTTGTAGTCGTTGTAGATTGTATTGGCTAAAAAGTCCCTCGAGTGCTTTCATCACACACATTTACACATGTAACAAATTGTAGTTGTTTTTACAGTTAAACAGCATCATTGCACAACAGCTCGTTATTGTCACCCCCACCCTCCCCCCACACACACACACACATACAGCCGTCCCTTCAGTCAGCCAGAGCAATAACCAATTTTATATTTTATTTCATTCTTTAGTCATTTTTGCAACACATTTACTATTTACAACAACGCGCTATTAAAGTGTTGGTTGTTTTTTTTTTATTTTATTCTGTTAAAGAGTTCATCATCAAGTGTGTCGTTTGCTGTTTTGATTGTTTGCTCAATTTACAATTTTAAGATTGTTTTATTTTTGGCAGAGTTGGGTTGTTGGTGGGTGGTGGGGTGGTGGGGCGTTGTGGTGCTGAGTAAAAATTAGTTCAGGGTTATTTTATATACAATTTTTTTTTTAAGTTCAGGGTTTAAGTTAATTTCATAAAATGATAATTACAAATATTTTTGGTAATTTGAATACTTTATTAAGGTCCCAGATAGAGAAAATTTTACAGTAACATTAATATGAAAAGTCGTGGCCTTTGGCGTTAATAACCGATATGGAAGATTAGGGATCCAAATGAGTTGTTACAACGGTTTGAAGGCCATAGCTTAGAAACACCAAAAGTAATTTTTTTTTTAATTTCTTAGAATTTTACCATCTTCCAAACTGCATTATTAGTTTTTTACACTTTCATCTAATTATTAAAAGTTATGAAACGTTTTTAAAAAAACTTATAATTTCTTTTTTTTTTTAAATGATGACTCAAAAACTTAGAAAATACACCTGAAATTTTAAAAAATCAAAGAAAATCAAACAAAGTTCGAGCAACTACGGAATTCGAACAACAACAAATTTTTTGGTTACCCTACTCAACATAACACTTGCCAATAAAACCATCAGTTATGAATCGTTTACAACTGAGTGGAATTGACGAACTGCTAAAAAAAAAATACTCCACAAAAAGTGAGTATAGGGTTTAATAGCACAATATCACTGCTTCGAAAAAAAATCGGTAGGAAATTATTGAGATATCGCAATTTGAGCCAGTTTTTACGAAGATTTAATAGCACTTTTTGTTGATTTTTGTTTTTTTTTTTTGTGCCATTTTGTACTTTTTAAATTTTTTAGCGATTTTTTTATATACAAAAATTGGAATTGAAAGTGCTCAATAAATCCTAATGAAAGAAAAAAATCGTTGGTGCGATTTCATTTTTTTTTTGTCCAAAATCGCCTTAGAGTGTGGGTTAAGTATTACAACGTTCAATAAGGCACATAGGAAGGGTTGGGGCTATTCTTCTCAACTATTTACTTTTCTTTGAAGTTTTCAGAAACTTCAACCCTGTTGTAAGTTCTTGTTTTAGAAAAAATATGGATATGAAAGCAGCAAAGTAGGTAACTGCCTATCCAGAAGAAAAATTAGGCTACATTTTTTTGGTTTGATAAAAAAATAGGCGGTTTCGGAGCAGTGAGCATGGACCCCATGCAAAGTAAATATTTATGTCATATAACTGGAGTACTATAATAAATAAAGCCTTGGAACTTTCTCAGATTTCATGAGTTATAAATGTGAGTAGTCGGAAAAAAAATTGGGGTGGACAAAAATATGACGCACTATGAAAATGACAGTTTTGGAACTTTTGACAAGTACATTAATTACCTATGTGAGTAGTCGTGTAATATATGGGCGGCATAACCAAAATCAAAAATCGCAAAAACCAAAAATCGCGAATGCCAATAATCACCAAAATCAAAAATCGCAACAAAAAAATCGCCAAAATCAAAAATCTCAAAAAACAAAAATCGTCAAAGTCAAAAACCGCTAAAATCAAAGATCTCAAAAAAAAAATCGCCAAAACAAAAGTCGCTAAAATCAAAAATCACAGAAAACAAAAAAATGCTAAAGCCAATAATCGATAAAATTAAAAGATCGCTAAAATCAAAAATCGCAACAAACAAAAATCGCCAAAATGAAAAATAGCAACAAAAATCGCCAAAACCGAGAATCGTGAATAACAAAAATCGACAAAATCAAAAATTTCTAAACCGAAAATCACGAAAGTCAAAAATCGCAAAAACTAAAATCGACACTATCAAAAATCTCCAAAAATAAATAAAATGGTTTTCTAAAAAACGTATTCCCAGTTTATTTATTTCGGTTACGATGGGTGTAAGAAGCGCATCGGGTTACTGCTAGTATTTAATATAAATAAATTTATGATTTATTTACTACTAGTATAACCCAGCACTCGAAATTTGAGTGCAAATTCGAGGCAATATAATTTTTTTCATTCCATTTTTTTCTTTCAATGCTTTTTTAATCTTTTTTTTAATATGAATTTATGAATATTTAAATGGCCTAAAGGTATGCTTATCAATTTTAACAATTCAGAATTCAACACGGGCCGTGTCATACATAATTTTAATCATTCGCATTAACAGGGTGTAACGAATTATTAGAAATATTTTGTTTGTTTGATTTATAGTCATTTTTCAGACATATTGCAATTACTACTGTAATTAATATGCAATTTTTAATTTTTGTTTAAATGGTGCGTGGTAAAGAAGAAGAAAGCATATATTTCAAAAATTCATAACTGCACTGTATTCTTAATCGGACCGGCTTCTGGCATTTCAGCCTTCATCACCGATTTATTGTGATAATTGTTATGTTTTAATTGAATAGATTGTTTCTATATGAAAATTATTTCTACTTAGGGCGGCCGTGAGGTTTTGATCCGTGAACCTTCACATACACTCGTACCTGCACTTTTTGGTCAGCGCTTTAACACACTCACCTAAATTCAGGCCTACGAGCAGTGTGGTTAGTTTTCAGTTTTCGTACCATACAGCTTTACTTTGTATTAATTTCAGAAGATACAACACTGTCCAAACAAACAATCGTTATTTTTTTGAATTTTTAAAATATTTTTTTTTTTTTTTGCATTTGTACTTCTAATAGAAATATTTTATTTAATAAGTTTTTAAGACAGATTAAACATAAATAATAAACACTCCTCCATGCCCGCACATTGCTTAAAAAGGGAACTAAACATTTACCTTCAAGTATAAATATATAGATTAATTTAAATATTAAGTGATTTGAAAAAAGCATGTTATATACATTTAAAAAAATTAAATTAAAAAATATTATTAAAAATTAATTTAAAACTAAACAAAAATAAAATGAACGTTACTCGAAAACCGCTATAACGATTTTTTTCTCTTTTTTTCAATAGGGCTTATTGAAAATATGTAAAAAAGACAACAACAAAATATATAAAAGAATCTCCAACAATTTTATCAAGTCTCCGCGAAAAATCGCTAATCGCCAAATCTCGAAAATTCCCTAAGAGATACGCTCTTTCTTTCTTGTTTTTTTTTTTTTTAACAGTGATATAGTGCAATCAAACCCAATACCCACTTTTTGTAATTTCTTTCAGTAGTTCGTCAATTCCGCCCAGATGTGCGATGTTGCATATAAAGACAAATCTTAGAAAACTTTGATTTTTCTGTATCCGATCAATTTGCTTATATATAAATAATCAAAAAAGCTGAAGCTTTATTAATCAAATCAAACTATTAACAACAACAGTATGGAAAACAAATCGACCTAGGACGAATAAAAGATACCCTAAAGCATAAGTCGCTATAAATGATATTAGGTCCGCATTATTTAAGTACATAAGTACATAGGTTATAGTTGTTTAAATTCAACTCAAAGGTGGCAACTCGTATCGTGGCCTCAAGCGAATATAAAATCATTTAACATATTTCCTTAAAAAATATATTTAAACTGGCGACCGGAGTCAACCGTGTTAGTTAGCAGCAGCATCCGCAATAAACCCTTTGCAGCCGGACCACATAGAGTAGTGTAATATTGATTCAAAGATAAATAATCTCAGTCACTTGTGGTTTCCTGTTTCGAGAAAATATTAAAGAAGTAGCATCTATGAATATGCCTTAAGTATATTGTTATACTTCAGACATACATATGTAAAAGGTGTGCAAGGTGAGCTAATATAATATTAGTAGGCAAGGCGATTCTTGTGAGCCATGTAAGTAGCAGTTTTACCCCGATTTTGACAAAAAAAATTATCATTTGAATGGTATTTCTTTTTAGCTGTTACCCAGATTTCCAGATTTTCATCGTCTGGAATATTTTTTTGGAGTTATGATCGTTTAAAATTGCTACTAACACATACATAAAATACAATGCTATGTGTGTGTTTATTAAATTTGCAAATGTGTTTGTGTTAATGTGTTGAGTTTGTTTTCTTCATTTAAAATGAGTTGAATTGTGAAGCATACCTTTAGGGTCTATATTAAATGAAAAAATAAAATTTCCTACAATTTGCACTCGAATTTCGAGTGCTGGAATCTGCTAGTATATGAAATAGGTATAGAGGCCGAACTAAGGTTCATAGCCAAAACAGTTTTCTTGCAAAAATATATATTTTTCTGCTTTGGAGGATTTTGGTATCATAGTGAAATCGCCAAAACAAGAACAAACAATGCTAGTAACAATTTTCTTGATTCAAAAAAAAAAAAATATATAGCGACTTCAAGATCGCGATCTTCAATATCTTTCACCATAGTTCGTTAGGGTTTTTTAATTTTGTGAATGGAAGATCTTTTTAGAAGACTCTTCTATTTTCAGAGCTGTTATTCCTAAATTATATCCCCATACATAGCCAAAGTGAACTAAAGGGTACATAACTAACACGATATACACGACACGATATACTAACTAACACGTTATAACATAACATACACGACACTAACTGACTACGACCACCCATACTCGTCACTATACACATTAACAACACGAACACTGGCTGAACATATACCAACCAGATTACATTCAAGTATCATTTCTTATTGATTCTCATTCAATCAATATATTAATTTAGATAAGTAGCAAGGTTGGTATAGGCAGTCAAGTCGAGTTAACGACAAGACTCTGGGTTAAGACGAGTTAATGAAAAAAACCTTCTGTCGGAACAATTTGCCACCACGTAGATATATCCAAGGACATATTTTATACTGACGATCGACCTCGGTCGTCATCAATAAATTCTACTCCAGCAGCCTTCTGTTGACTGCTCTCGCTACTCCAGCAACCTTCCGTTGACTGCTCCCGCTACTCCATCAACTTCTGTTGACTACTCCCTCTACTGCAGCAACTTCTGTTGACTGCTCTCGCTGCTCCAGCAACTTCTGTTGACTGCTCTCGCTAATTCTTCTCTTCTGCTTCCAGGTCGGCGATTGCCATCAACCTACGTTACCATTACAGCCGACCCTTGCCGAGCAGCCAAATCAGCCGACAACTAAGCGATGCACCGAGCTACCATCACAACCGATATGTGTCGAGCAGCCAAACCAGCCGACAACTAAGCGAAGCAACCGAGCTACTATCACAACCGATCTGTACCTGAACTGAAGAGCCATCGCCAGAGGGTCATTATTTATAATATATATATATGTATTAAACAATAATACTCAGTTTGTATTCAATCCTAAGGAAGGAAAACGATTGTCTTATTATTTAAGCTTTTGAGGGTCCTTGAATAGACCCTGGACGCGACTGACTACCCCAGCCGCAAGACAAAACACTCGTTACAAGAGTATAAAAAGAATTCTTCATGGTATTGAAAATTTCCACTTTTCAATTTTCTTTTCTCTTGTTTCAGTTAGAAATAAATTTTTACACCCTCCACACCAGAATAATAGATAATATTACTGCTGGTCTCAAGCAAAAAAACCCATTTTGATTGACACTCTTCCCCTTATATCTTCCGTTATTATAGGACAGCGCAAGGAAGAACTGTTATAGCTAAGACGCCTTTGCGTGATTACTCTTGTTTGGTTCGCTGGCCATAGGTACCATTTTTACGGTAATGTACTACCAGACGAACTAGCAAGAACAGGTTCTGCTCTAGAAGCTTCTTCCGCGAGCTTTCCCAATAAGAGGGAAATCTTCGTGCGATTTTAGTGAGCAGCGGAAAATACACGGAGGAATATTGACACCTACAAGTAAGAAGTGTAGGTGTTATCCATAATTTAAGATGAGCTTAATCACATCTGAGTAGGAATAGAGATATAGTTCGTCGTGAGCCTTACGACCGTGTTGCCGGGTTACTGGCTAATCGGCATACAGACATTGAGACTACGACTTCAGCACAATGATCGCTGCGTACCCATCATCCATTTTGCGAGTGTGAAGTTTTAGGCACTGTCAATTTCAGAACACTGGACAGCCAAATACTGGATTACGTATCTAGGATATCGGACTTAATGGCTGATTTTATCCTTTTTCTTAATACTAAGGTTGGTTCTTTTGCAATATTTTTTTTTTTTTGTTGGTGAGGTTTTTCATAGCAGTCTACTTGTCGTTTCACAGACAGCGTACTGCCCACAAACCAATCTTCCTAGAAAGATTTTTAATGTATTTGTTTAATGGTCGATAGACTTATCATAAGAAATTCCAGAATGTTATAAATATTATCTAGAAGATTGTATTTTAAAGAGGACAGTTGTGTCTGAAAAACTCATACTAACCCTTCCAACCTATCGGTCGGATTAGCATGGAACTTTCTACAGTTTTTTCAAAGGTACAATATTTTGATGGATGCAACTAAGACGATATCACTTTTTCGGTAAAACTCATAAGACTCGATTTATTAACATACGACTTTAAAATTAATTTAAGATGCTTCAGGTATGTCCTATCTTTCAATCCCACATAAATATCTCAGTAGCTCAGTCGGTTTTCAATTTATCAACTTTGGGTTTTTTCCACGTAACGGTAGACGTAATTTTCTAACTTTTTCCGTACCTGTTTATGTTTCTATTTTTTTTTTTGCCCTTCCCTCCCAGAAATTCCAAAATATAAAAAATTGACAAAATGGCACGATTTTTCAAAAATCAATTATTAGCTGTTTTTGGGAGGGTTTTGCCCCACCCCTCCTCCGGTAGTAAAGTTAGCCCTAGTTCATTACCTGCCTTACGATTTACGATTTACGATGTTGTCGGGTTGAGTGTTATTCCCTCCTGCACTGCGACCAAGTAGATCTGTTGTGCACCCTCTTTCAGATTCTTGTTCTCCTGTTTTATAGTTCATTACAGCGTTTAGGAACTTGATGATATCCTTCACAGCCAACGTTTCGTATGCCTCTTCCCTGATATCAGATTCGCCAAAAAGTTTGTGCCTTAGATATGCAAACGCTGGATACTTTGCCAGAATATGCTCCATGATTTCATCATCCTCCAGGCAGTATCTGCACGTTTTATTTTCTGCACGTTTGCATTTTGTATAGGATGTAGTTGCACGGATAATGTCCTGTGAGTGCCCCACATAGCAGTCTTAGATTGGATCTGTTCAATATTAGAGCATCTATGCACCTTCTTTCGCTTCGATGCAAGAATTTTTTTGAGTGTTGAAGTAGTAATTGTCCATACCAATACACCACTGATTCGTCTTTAATCCATTTGTCGATTTTCTCGGTTATGTCTTTTCTGGTGAATCCGATTTGAGGGTTTGGACCCATAAATGGTCTTTCCGCTCCTCGTCTTGCCTGTTCATCAGCTTTCTCATTTCCTTCATAACATTTGTGACCTGGTACCCATATAAGCGTCACTTTACTAAGTTCAGCCAGTTCATTTAGGGCTATATGGCTTTCAAGTACGGATTTATGGTGGTATACCGATTTGTCCAGTGCTTTTAGAACAGCCTCGCTATGTGGCATTAGATTTATCTTCGTCCTTGTCAGGTTTCTTTCCAATAATTTAGCAGTAGCAGCATTTGGTGCATATAGTTCCGCTGTAAATACTGTGGATTCATTACATAACCTGCCCTACAAAACATAACATAACCTACAAAACGACGTCCGGCGAATTTCGATACGACATCCGGTTCTCAAGAAAAACGACACCCCAGTTTGAAAAAAGGGATTTCGAGAAAAACGCATTTAAAGTTTTATTACAAGAATCTTCTGTATCATAGTACAAATATTTATATACATATGTATATAGCTCTGTAACTCCAAAAACAATTAGAATTTCCAAAAATCCTTTTAGGACATTATTTCTGAAGGATTTTAAAAGGTCATACCTTAAGGAAAGCATCTGGTTTAGAGCAGTTTTTACTAGATTTGTTTATTGTAGTTACCAAAATTTTCGAAGGAAATTTCAAGATTTTGCTTTAGCCTTTGAAGTTACGCTCCTTATGAGCGTAAGCACAGGAAATGGAGCAAAAAGTCGTACGTTGTCAGGACCAAAATGTACCTATTTATTCTGGTTTGCATAGTGCAACGTACTCACATAGGAGGTATGTCATTGTTTCGTAATCTTCCAGACACAATCGACAAATCTCAGTTTAGTGTTACAGTAATGGTAGTGTCCCTGTTAGTATCCTTATTTTACTTATATTGTAATTAAAAAATCGTGGTATGAAAATGATTTTTCCAATAATATCGAAAGTCCAAAGTCCCAGTCTGTCTGTGTATTCAGTATCGCTAATAAGACGCCAGGTCCTATCATAGGAGTAGCGAAGGCCAATCTTACTCCAGATCGGGATGCCCTGGAATCCTAAATAAAGTAACTTCATTTCGCATGACAGCATTCCATGGAAAGTTCTGATGTATAAGACTAAGATGACTGCGCCAAAAGTGCTGCTTGGCTATTAGAAATATTGTAAATCAAAGAGGGTTCTTCAAGAATTTTGTTAATATAATTTCCTGACTTTCGGCCTGAAATACTGTCGGCTACTTAAACATTGGTTCAGAAGACTTACTAGTCCCAACACCAGAGTTTAATTTAGAATGGCCAGTTAAGAGACTTTGAATGCTCACAATAGGACCACTTTCCGCCATTCTAAATTACTGGGTATAATGATCTTCAATTTCCTTTCGAAGTTAAGCTTAGCATTGATGAGATTTAGAAGCATGTTCAATGTGTCCTGATTTCCTAAAGAATGAAGGTTTAGGAAATGTCCGTTTAAGTTTTAAGGAACCGAATGCCCAAAATAAAATCTTCGTAAAACCAATGTTGTAGAATTTATATTTAAAGGAGAGAGTTCAATAATGGTAAAGTTTTAGTTACTTTCACCTTAAAAAATCTTTATACCAAGCAATTATTTTTTAAATTGTTGTCTGTGGAAAAAATGTTATTTCCCTGAGAGAAAAGTCATACGATCTAGCGATGTCTTCTAAGGCTGGGTAAATTGGCAGTTTGTGACCAAACACAGAACTAATTTTAGACATGTCATGACAAGTGGCGAATTCACCCAGCCTATAACATCGCCATGTAAAAGTTGCATACAATTTCCTTAGGGTTTGCATTATACTGAAAATTTATTCACTTTTAATTTTTTTTGTTCTCCACAAACTTTTCCTTCTCATATTTATTTTTACCTTAAACGATTTCTAGAGGTGAACAATTTTATTTTCCTAAAAATAATTTGTCACCTCTAAAGAATTATTTACCTTAAATTTTTTCTTAATAATTTGTATTTGTACTAGCGAAGATTGCTTGTAGAGTATTAACGGATTCACTTCGACTGATTTTTTTTTTTTTCTATCCTAAAAAACAAGAATTATGAAAAAAAAAACCAAACCTCATACATGCCTATCTATCTAATTAAAGAACGGCTTATTAGATAAATGTCTCAAACACATAAAAGTATTTAAAAATTGCAAAAACAACAGCAACAAAAAGAATATAAGACTAATTCAGTTTAACATTTGTCAAAAGCAATCTGTTGATTGTTGAGACAAATCACAAAATGCTCCGCAACGAACGGAGAAGTAAAGGCAAAAACAAATTACTCAAAAATGTAAGAGTATGCTAAATCATTTCTATCATTGTCAGTCAGTTATGTTTGATGTGTTTTTGTTGTGTTAGAATTTTTCGAAAAAGCAAAAAAAAAAGCCATGTTGCTTGTTTGCTGTTACTAAGGCTTAATTAGTGACGCACGTAGATTTCACATGCAAAAAAAAATTAAATGAAGAGGGTGTTTACAAAGATTTCGTTTAATGTTTTTTATTTGCACTCATCATTTTCTAAAACAAACAAATACTAAGACACACACATACATACATGCACTTAGATCAGCTAACGAAGAAGACAAATGTTTCAAGTGTGTGTTTCAAGTTTTTTTTTCTACTGTCGTGAAAATGAAATAGATTAATTGGTGTCTCGTTAAGTACAACAACAAACAATGGTAGCAGCAGTAACAACATATTACATCAATCCATCCATCCATCGTATCCATCGCATCCATTCATACGAGTACATAGGAAATGTGGCAAATGGAATTGATTTTTGTTCTTAAGTAAACATGCAATATTAACAACAACAATAACAACACCGGCAGCAGATATAGTAGTATTACATGAGAAACAAAAACAAAAATACGAGAAAAAAAACAAATTCTGTAATGACGCCTCAAAGGCGTCAGGATATGCTGAACTGTTATGTAAGTTGTATTTGACTCATTGTATGTAAAAGTCCCTGAGTGGCAGCAGCACAGCAACAGTAACAGCAATCGCAGACACACACACATACACACACACATCATGGCATGTACATTAGAGTGGCCATAGTGGAAAATTTTTCGAAAAGTTCAATTTTTTGCACTGAAAAATATGAGGTTGGGGATAAAAATAATTATGCATATGTTAATTTTTTTTTTGTTCCGAGTACATCCGAGTTGATCCCAAACTTTTATTACGTTACCCATTCATCACTATTTTTGTTCCTGTTTATATTTGAATAACAACAAAATCTGACTGTATGTTTAAAACTGAATTTCTTCGATACCTGTAATAATTACCTTCCAACGAGCCGCAATAGTCTGCAGATAAACTACGGATAAACTTGCCCGGAATACCCTAAAACCAAAGCTCCAGAAAATAGGTGAATTTTAACATTTTTTTTGTTGTTCATAATATTATACTAATGCAGATTTTTTGTGGAATGAAAAGTTTTTTCTGTAGTGCTCCACAACTTGAAGCAAATACTACTTATCCTCTGCGTCGTATGTCAATGCCCGATTGAAATCTGTTATTAGTTTTATTGCTCTTTCTGCCGGGTCATTTACAACGGTTAAGTGTTGGCATATTCGTTTTGCAGTGCAGTATTCTTCTTGATCCTTCCAAATTGATGGATCCAATTCAAAAAATTTCACATCGATTTGTAAACGATGGAAAAAACGCTTGGTGCGAGGAGTGACGAAAGAACTAACATCCTTATTTTCAAACGATTTCACTTGTTCCAGCGTTAAGTTTAATCTTTTCGAAATAACTTCGTCATTTTCATCATGATGATTGCCAAGGGCTTCAATCATTTTCCGCTTCACTTCAATAGATATCATTTCATCTAAAAATCCAAGAGCAACCGCCTCTTCGCATAAATACCATAAATGAGTTTTTGATTTTTGACAAGAAGGCATTTGAAACATTTAGATCGAAACATAAAATAGAGTCTTAAATAAATTGTAAATCTTGGCGCGGTGCAGATACAGCGTTAACGCATCCGAACCAATACGAAACATAAATACGCGTCAAGAAATTGCAAATGTTTCGAATGCCTTTCAGTTCGGAGGATGACATTTTGAATTGTTCGCGAAGCAAAAAAATCTTATAACAGTATATAGCTTTCGACATAAACCTTGCATGAATTGTTGCGCCAGGCAAACGCAACTGCGTAAAATTTGTTACTTCTTTAGCAAGAAAAATGAGCGAAAGTTGCAACAACTCCTTAAGATCGACTCGTACATAATGAGATTTCAACGCCTGAAGGGAAAAGTTCTTGTGCGTCTCTACTTCGGCTGCTGTTAAGTTTTTTTGGCACTGCTTCATCCAATACTCCACTCTTTAAAGTATTGATATTCATATTTTTCCAGTTTTTTGAAAGACGATTAAAGAGAGTGGCTTCTGGTGCTGATGTTTTTCCAAAATTAAACTCAAACACAGCTTCAATAAGCAATTCGCTGATATGATGGCGACACGGTAGAAAGAGTAAATCGCGACCCAATTTAGTTTCAAGCAAATATGCTGAGCCTTTTTCAATACAAGTGTTTGTAGATGTTGTGTCAAAAGCCACAATTTGCACTAAATTATCAAATTTCCATTTGCGTAGGAAATTTTCAATGCCTTCAGCAATATTTTAACCACAAGATTCTTCAAGTTTCGCAATGCCAAGGAGTTTTTCTTCGTTCTCTGCAGTTATAACGAAAGCCAATCGATCAACTTTGTCCTTGCCTTTCATATCTGGAAGCATTTTACCGTTCCAATGCAAGACAAACACTTCAGGAATCTATGTTGAAATTAAATATTATGTTAATTACCTTCAAGATATTTATTTATATTTAATTATTAATTATGTACCTTGAATTAATCTATGATCTGTTGCGCTTGCCTGCGGCGATATTCCTTTCGCATTGTTTGAAACGATGTTCGGTTAAAGACGAAATCTTTCACTTTTATGTCGTTCAAGTTAGGTTTCATTTCCTGCTAGTTCCGTAAGATGGCTGTAATTGTAGCAGATGTTAAATTGCATTGCATCACGATCACTGATGCGGCATTTATCCATGCTTGCTAACATTCGATCATCAACGAAATTGATTTTTCCGCGAGATCCCTGGATTCCTTGATGTTGGTCCTTCAGAAAATCAACTTCCGGGGCTCAATTGTCCATTTCTACACCCTCGTACAGAATACTTTCTGAGGTATCTGTTTCGGACGCAACCTTATCTTTGAACAACAAGCCATAAAATAAAAATAACAATAAAATAAGACATTATATTGACAAATACCTTTAACTTCTTGTGACTCATCTTGATATTTTCGCTTGCGCTTTTCTGCTTCTTCCAGTAGCTTCGCTTTGCGTTCTTGTTTTCGTGACAGCTTTAAATCCTGGCCTGACATACAACCTGGCCGACCTTTTTCTCTTTGCAACAGAAGGAAATCTTTGTCCTCTTCAATAGTCATCGTTTCAAGTGCATCCGCAGCTGCGATATCAAATATAATTTCCGATCTTTTCACAGAATTCTTTCTCATCGTTTCTATATTTTTCATATTTGTCAAATAGGTTCTTGGACAAATTTTTCCATTCGGCAAAAAGTAAGTTAAATTTTTTCACGCAGTTGATTTCGGTCATTGTTGAAATATTTGCTTTCTGCCAAAATTCAAGAGTAGAATGTATTATATTTTTTATGCTTGCCTTCCAGGGCAAGCACTCGGGTTTTATAAAAAAATAATTGAAGAACTTGCTTCATATTAGGCAATTTAGCGCCTTTCAGTTCACTTTCGCATTTTCCCACCAAAAATATATATTTTTTTTTTTTTTATTAACCGACACTCAGAGGATGCCCCCAACAAATGCAGTGCATTGTGTTGATTTCAGGAAAATAGATTATGGGAAGGAGGAGAGAGGGAGTAATGTTTGTGTATATTTGACTTAAATTATATTAGATTATAACTGTCAGGAAAGACATCTGCGGGGAGTTTATTCCACATACGGCTATTTCGACTGATAAACGAATTCTCTCTGTAATACGTTGTGCGGTCACATGGACAATAGATTACAAACGGATGTGATCTACTAGAGAAGCGGGTAGAGCGAACCGAAACTCAGGTACTTGGTATAAGTTCGCTAATCTCAGAAGAACATTTCCCATGGTAATATCTATAGAACAGTGCTACACAACCCACATTCCGACGGTGTTCCAATGAATCAATAGAATTGGATACCCTACTGTCATTGATGAGCGCCAACGCCCTCCTTTGCACACCGTCCAGTACCTCCAAAATAGACTTTGAAGCCCCTACCCATATATGGGAGTTGTATTCCATTTTCGGTCGGATATAAGTGGTATGGATTTTAAGGAGATCAGAAGGAGTGAAGTAATTTCTACACCGTTTTAGAAAACCAAGACACTTGAATGCTTCTTTCGACACTTGAAAAACATGCTCATTCCAACGAACATCACATTGAATTCTCATGCCCAGAACATCAAGAGTATCGGATTCCTCAATACCTATACCACCCATATATACAGATGACATTGTTGGTTCCATGGCCCTATGGGTCAACATACAACATTGAGTCTTCAGCGCATTAAAATCAACCCTATTCGCTTTACCCCACTCGGAGATTGTTAAGAGGTCTTTATTAAGTGTGTCATTCATTGTCCGCCTTTTGCCCCCAACCTCCAAGAGGCTTGGCCTACAATTAAAGGAAAATGAATGACAAATGCTGCTGTCATCTGCGAAAGAGTATATAGAGTTAAAAGTTTGGCCAAGAAGGTCGTTCAGAAAGATAAGGAAAAGAGAAGGAGAAAGAACGGAACCTTGGGGTACTCCTGAATTAAGCTGAAACTCATTAGATGAGACCCCATCAATAACAACACGTATTGTTCGGTCTCTGAGAAAACTCGATATAAATGGAGAGAAGTCATTACCGACCCCAAATGCAATAAGCTTTGATATCAATGCACCGTGCCATACACGATCGAATGCCTTGGAAATATCCAGAGTAACCACTTTACTTTCGCCAAAATTGCGAATGGACTCCAGCGCTCAGAAAGTAGAACTAACAGGTCTCCCGTGGAACGATTTCTACGGAAGCCATACTGTCGATCATTAAGAAGTGAGTTGGCCTCTAAGTAGTTCACAAGGTGGAAATTGATCATGCTCTCCATCGCCTTTGAGAGCGCAGAGCAGATTGCAATTGGACGGTAATTTTCAGGGTTATTAGCCGCACCATTTTTAGGGATTGGCTGCACATTAGCAACCTTCCAGCAAGAGGGAAAGACTCCCGCACGATACGAAAGGCTGAAAAGGTTGGCCAATGGACTGCCTAGCGTCGAAGAGCACTGTTTCAGCACCAGTGCTGGTATATCATTATCGGATCGTAGTTTCTTAGATGAGCTTGCTGTTATCCCCATCCACATATTTTCAATGCGAAAACTTTTGGATTTAACATTTTTTAATTTTTCTATATAACGCTATGGCCAGTCTAATGTACATGTATACCAACCGAGTATCTAACCTTTTAAGGCTGCTGGAAATACCAAAACAAACTAAAATAAATGAAAGAAAACAAAAAAAAAATGAAATAAAAATATTGAATAAATGGTTGTTGTTTGGTTGTTGCTTTTAATGCAAGAAGATTAATTCATATCTGAACAGTATGAATATTTATCTTATACGACTAGAAGTGAAGGATCTTTCTCAATACGAGTAATGGCATTGGATAAATTGTTGTTGTTATAATTGTTACTGTCGCTACTGCTACTGCTAGTGCTGCTGCTGACGAGTAGAAGCAACAAACAACATTTGTAATACCACAAACAAATGGTGATATATAAACTCTTGTTTGTTTTTCTGTTTTTGTTGGAAAATAAATGAATGAAAGCTTTTTTGATTTATTCTTATTTCACAAATAAATACGAAGATATAGAAATAGACAGGATGTTCCCGAAAGACCTTTAGAATTTTTTATAAATTCGGTTTTTTTTTTTATTATTGGTGAACGTTTAAATTTACAATATATTTAAAAATATAAAAAAGATAAAATAAATTAAAAAGCTACTCCATAGTGGAGCTTCTAACAACACAAAGTTTATTCACAAATTCACGCCAACTCATTCTATTTTGTGCCAATAGCTTAACTTGTGGCCACGTCACCCTCATCCTATTACACTCCTCATCAATGGACCTGCGCCAGGTCAACTTTGGGCGGCCCCTTTAGCGGGTTCCTTGTGGGTTTCATTCAAAGTGTGTGCCCAAACCACGATCATTTTCTTCGGCATACTTCAGTTGATATTTCCTCGGTATTACATAGGGAAAGAAGCGCTACACTTGATATCCTTTGAGGCCAAAATATGCGCAATATACGACGTAAGCATTAATTACAAAGGTTTGAAGTCTTCTTACGATGTCATCTGTCACCTTCCAAGTTTCGTAGTTGTATAGCACTACAGATTTCACGCTTGCGTTTAAAATACGAACCTTGTACTTGTTTGATATACGTGAATTCCGCCAGACTTTTCCTAAGGAAGCAAAAGCATGTCTCGCCTTGTTTATTCGATTCGATAGATCGTCATCTGCTCTGCAAGGTAACAGAATTTTTGTACTTCTTCAATTTCTTCACCGTTGATAGTAACTGGGTTAGTGTTGTTCGTTTTTAACCTCATCAATTTTATTTTTGTCACGTTGATTTCTAAGCCCACTCTATGTGCATTTTCCTTAAGTCTGTTTAACTTGTGTTGCATGCCAGACAGTTGTGCGACATCATGCATATGTCATCTGCATAATCCAGATCATGTAGCCTTTGGTTCAGATGCCATTGGAATTCATTGGGCGCTTCTTTATTGAAATGGGCGAGAGAACACATCCCTGTCTTACACCCTTATTGATATTAAAGTTGGAACTATCATGACCTTTAAAATGGACTCTACATGAAGCACCACCACATAGGTTTTTTATTAAGAAAATTATCATTTCCGGTATTCTAATATAACGCTGGCAATACCAAATAGCATTTCTGTTGATAGTATCGAATGCTCTTTTAAAGTCGATGAAAAGTAATAGTAATAGTGGTGACTTAAATTCAACCGATTGTTCGACGATTATTCTTAGTGAATTTGTCTGTTCAACACAGCTTCTTTTGGCTCTAAACGCGGCTTGTTCACGTCGCAGAGATGCTTCCACAAGAGATACGTTCCAAGATAATGAACGATAATATTTTCTGAATGGTGTTGAGCAAAGTTATGCCTCTCCAGTTACTGCATTCGCTAAGGTCGCCTTTTTTGGGTATGGTTACAATGACTTCATCATTCCATTCGGACGGTATTTCACATGAAGACCAGGCATTCTGTATTAGCGGCAAAATTGAAAGTGCCATAATGTTTGTTGCCTTAAAGAGTTCGGGTGGAATATTGTCCAGGCCAGCAGATTTGTTGTTCTTTAGTTTGCCAATAGCCATCTTTACCTCTTCGAGTGTAGGTGGAGTAGTTGGTATTGATCTACATGAATTTCGCCTTTCGAAAACATTAAAACGAGTGAAAGGCTCCTCACTTTCGAAAAACTGCTTCCACCTGCTAAGTTGTCCATCGATCGTAGTTAGTGGTTGAACGTTGCTGTTTTTGATATTAGGTGTTGTGAGAACCTTTTCCGCACTAATCTTCTGAACAGCATCATATAGAGCCCTCATATTTCCACGGGTTGCAGCATATTCAGCTTCTGCAGCAATGGTGTCACAGAATTGACGGCGGTCTTTGCGAACCATTTTCTTCGCACGTTTTTCTAAGGTCGTCTATTCTGTTCTTAGCGTTTGTTAAGATTAGCTGATTGTAATTGTTGTTTTGCGTTTCTGCGTTCCTCAATTGCGGACCATGTATCTTCGCTTATCCATTTCGCACGATGATGTTTGATGTAACCAAGGGTTTGTCTAGCGCTGCCCAGGCACGCAGCTTTAATTCTGACCAGTTATTGGTATTGGTTAACTTTGTGCTAAGATTAGACTCAAAAGCTTGCAAGGTGGAGGAAGCTTTAAGGTGATGGGTGTTTATTTTGTTAGGCAGTTTTGGTTGATGACAATTAGCGAAAAGGCGTAATTTCACAATACCGACTAATAGTTGGTGGTCACTAAATATGTCGGCCCTCTTATCGTTTTCACGTCCAGTAACGACCCCAGAAAACGTCTGCTCACTATAAAATGATCTATCTGATTGCGGGTGTTACCATCAGGAGATTGCCAGGTGTATTTATGGATGTCTCGGTGAATAAATTTTGTGCCACCAATAAACAGCTGGTGTGTGGAACACAAATCAATCAGTCTTTCTCCATTGTCATTTCGTGTTGCTCCAAGACCTTGATTATCCATTATAGAGCTTATATTAGAGTTATCAGAGCCCACCTTGGTATTAAAGTCTCCTATGACCATTTTAATAGCGCCTTTCCTCGTCTGGGCGATTGTGGCATTAAGTTGATCGTAAAACCTATTTTTTACGTCTGCATCATCGGGTTCAGTTGGCGCATAAATTCGGTTTAGGATGATTATAATCTTAAGAGGCTGATTTAGGAGCAGTGTTTCGAAAATTCACGATGAAAGCGCTATATATTTCTCTCGCAAACCTACGAATTTGATCTCTAGGAGACACTCGCAGATCACGTTGAAATGCGTAAAAATAAATTACTCGTATTCTTTTTAAGGGTACCAATCTCATATTTAGGGGTACCATTATTTTACATTATTTTACAAAATTGATGTGATATATATTCTGTTAAGAAAAAAAAAACAATTAAGCGTTAAATTCTTTCATGCCGAATCTATGATACCTTCGACATGAGTTTTACGTTTCCATTAACATCTGGGCTTATTGCACTATTTGTAACAAATATAAACAAAATATTTGAAAAAATAAGCAATATGATAAACTAAATGGTAAATACAATAAACAAACTGACTTTGTAGCAATTTTTAGAGCTGTCTCCATATTTCAGGTCATATCTTGGCATAATGATTCCCGATTTATCCCATTTTAAATACAAACCTGGTCTAACTAATTTCAAACGATATTATCCTAAAGTACGCAGGTAAAAAGTTTATTTTATGAATGAGCGTGGTTTCAAAAAAGAGACTGGCGGACAGACGGACGGGCGGACGGACATCACTATGTCGGTTCCAGTTGTTGTAATGGTCAATAATATATATCGTCATATGAAATCCAAAAAGCCGTAAGTTACAAAAAATTCAAAATCGACTTTTTGATTGATTATGATGAACCGTATCAAAATACATGTTTCTGCAAAATTTTGCACTCCTAAGACTAAAAACGACGATTTTATGAACAAAATTCTAAAAGCCCTAAGTGCAAGCGCAAAAAGTTCATAAACCAAAAATGTAACTTACGCCTTTCGAAGAAAAATAAATAACAAACACAAGAGAAGAAATGCATGTTTTTGTTTTTGTTTATTTTTGTTTTATTATAAACACTTATCTTTTTCTTTCCTTGTGTTTCTAAAAAATTTTCCTGAAGCAAGCAGTTTATCATAATTAAAAATGAATAGTGAAACAAATCTATAATATTAATAGGCTAGGCGATTTCTTGTGACCGATGTTTTGTTCTACCGTTTTATCCCGATTTTAACCAAACGTATTCCATTTGAAAGGCATTTCTTTTTAGCCGTTTGCAGACTTATAGATTTTTAAATTTTTTCCTTTATTTTGAGTAAATTGCATTTAAAGTTACTACTAACACATACATAAAATTATACAATGCTACGTGTGTGTTTAGCAAATTTGTTAATGTGTTTGTAATAAAAATGAGTTTGTTTTTGTGCTGATTTGCGAATTGGCTATAATTGATTAGCATACCTTTAGGGTCTCTATCTAATGAAAAAATTTAATTTCCTAGAATTTGCATTCGAATTTCGAGGGCTGAAATCTGCTAGTTTAAATAAATCAGTGAATAAAAAAAAACTTACTAAAAACATTTAAATTAAATTGACCGAATGATTGGCAAAATGTTACCAGCCTCAATAAAGGAATTGTGTGTAAAAAAAATCCTCGAAAAATGGGGTTAAAATGTCAGAGTAAATATTGCAGATTTTGGAATATGATGTGGGGAGAAAGGTGTATGTAATAAGCCAAGTAAAAGTTTTTGAAAGAGTACGAAATCGTAACATATTTTCACGACGATCGATGTCAAAACGTTATTATTTGATAGATAAACGTATCCAAGATAAACGTATTCAAGTTTGCCAGCAGATGTTCATGTGTTGGAATAAATGAAAAAATTATAAGAAATTGCAAATTGGGAAGAAGTACTGCCGAAAATAAAAACCTCGATTAATGTTACAAAATACGAAAAGCGTCTTACCTTTTTAAAAAATTGGTTAAACGATATTCCGAAACTTGAATCTCCTTACCGAAGACAATACACCAACAAAACTTTATTGTCAAACAGATTTTAAACCATACAGCCAAGTTTATAAATTATATTGTGAAGAATGCGTTAAAAATAATGATGAAGTTTCAACAGTATCGTATCCAAACTTTATGCTTACAATAAAAGAACAAGACTATTTAATAGTTGGACACACCCAAATGGAATATGATTCAACACTTTCACCTATCAATACAATAAAAAATATTTTACAGGAAAAAAAACTGGAGATCCCACCCCCAAGAGGATTCGAGCATTGAGATATGATCCGTCTGGAACTATTTATTTTAAAACAAACATTAAAGAGGAATATGCAATTCTTCCACACCGAAGTGCAAAAAAATGTTTTGGCATCGAACCTGCTCCATTACATACTCACAGATTAAATATTTGTAAGAAAAAGTGGGAACATCTTAAGGATCTTAAATCGTTGATACCAGAAGATTTCCATACTTTTTACACTTATTTATTCTATGAAAATTAGCAAAAAAAAAAAAGAAAACTTTGTAATATATTCTTTTTATGATATAAATTTCCTTTTATTTAAACATGGACTTATCTGTATAGTATTCCAATTCCGTTTTGACAAGTTCATTTGGTTACAACTTTGGAGATGTATTTTTGGTCATTATTATGTTGGAACTTCCCGACCTGAGGCCCATTTTCCTCCATGTATGGATACATTATGTCATTTAGAATTTTCTTATATACAATTTCAGTGGGAGTATCTTTTACTCGATGAATTGGACTCATTCATTGGACTCATTCATTGGCCTGAAAGGAAACCTCACACCATAATATTGACACCGCCAAAATTAACAGTATTTTATGTATGTATATTTTGGGTCTTCCATTTGGTCGTCGTACAAACGTTCTTCCATCCCGACCTCTTAAATGAAATTTGTACTCGTCTGAATAGAAAATAGTATAACAATTCTGTCTTGAGCAGTTCATGTGTTCTTTAGCAAAATTTATGCCTTCAATCAAAATGTTTAGTCATCGCCGTACCAATTTCACGATATGTTATATGTGACCTTCTCCGAGAAAAGGGACCTAGTGTGTGAAAATTAAGTTTTGAGAAAAAACCCATTTAAAGTTTCTACACACTTTTAGGTACCAGAATCCACCGATTTTGACACAACCCGTTTTTTGACACACTAGGTCGCTTTTCTCGGAGAAGGTCACATATATAAAAATGGAGCTTTGTTTGTTTGTACGTTTGTTTGCGGTTTATAGGAGACTACACAATTACAATTTTTACAGTAAGTAACTGCCTATCCGGAAGGAAAAATGCACATTTTTTTGGATTTTTCAAGTGGGCGTGGCACCTCCCATATAAAGTGGATTTTGAACATCTAATTTTAATATAGTTACAATATCTGGAGTACTATGACAGCAAGAGTTCTGAAACTATTTAAACTAATTTGAAGAGTCGCGAAAATATGAGCGGGGTCGTACAATGGGTGTGGCACCCACCATACAAAGTAAGTTATTAATGTTATATACGCGTAGTACTGTAATAATAAAAGTATTGGGACTTTGTGAGAGTTCATAACTTGTTAATGTGAATAGCCGGACAAAAGAGGGCGGGATCGACCAAAAGCGCGTGTCACCCTCATACAAAGTAAATCTTTAATATCATATAACTGAAGTACTATAACAGCCTTGAAACTTTGTCTGACTTCATTAGTTATTAATGTGAGTTGTTGCGCAAAAAATGGGCTGGATCGGACCAATGGACGTGGCACTTCCTATACAAATAATATATGAAGAACTATGAAAATGGCATTCTCGAAACTTTTTACAAGTGCATTAATTACCACTATGAGTAGTCGTGGAAAATATTGCCAAAATTAAAAATAGCAACAACAAAAAAATCGCTGAAGCCAGAAATTTCCAAATCAAATATCTCTAAAATCAAAAATCGCCAAAAAAAAAAAAAAAAATCGCCAAAAAAAAAACAATCGCCAAAAAGAAAAATCACAAAAATCAAAAATAGCAAAAATAGCAAAACAAAAAAAAAAAACAAAAATCGCCAAAAACCGAAAATCGCAAATTACAAAAATAGCCTAAATCAGAAAGCGTCTAAATTAAAAATTGCCAATACCGAAAATCGCGAATAACTTAAATCGACAAAAACTAAAATTGCCAGAACGAAAATCGAGAATAACAAAAATCGCCAAAAAAAAAAAAAAAAAAAAAAAAACGCCAAAATCGATAATCGCGAATAGCAAAAATCGACAAAATTAAAAATCACAAGAAAAAAATCGCTGAAGCCAAAAATTATCAGCTCAAAAATTGCAAAAATCAAAAATCGCCAAAATCAAAAATAGCAAAAAACAACAAAAATCGCGAATTACAAAATTAGCCAAAATCAAAAATCGTTTAAATTAAAAATTGCCAAAACCGAAAATCGCGAATAACAAAAATCTAAATAAAAAAACACGCCACAATCAAAAATCGCTAAAACCGAAAATCGCCAAAATCAAAAATAGCAAAAAAAAAAAAACTATAATTCCCAAAGTAAAAAATCGTAATAATCAAAAATCATCAAAATCAAAAGTCGCCAAAACAAAAATCGCCAAAATCAAAAATAACCAAAATTTTCTACAAAATGTTTTATAAGTTTTTTTTTTATCTCATTACGATGGGTGTGGCGAAGCGCATCGGGTTACAGCTAGTTTCTTATAAAGGGTGATTTTTTAGCTATTATCTTTTTGGCAACACTGGTTTAAACAGCTGACGCACGTTTCGTGTTTTGTTTCATTGTCAAACATCTTCAGTTTGGTCTATAATTTAACCATGAATCGTCTTACAAACGAACAACGCTTGCAAGTTATTGAATTTTATTTTCATCATCAAAGATGATGCGAATCGTAACGTAACTGTGAATGGTGAGCGCTATCGAGAGATGATATCCAACTTTTTTTTGCCCAAAATGCAAGAGCTGGACTTGCATGACATGTGGATTCAACAAGACGGTGCCACAGGCGAGTTCGGTGAACATCTTATTTCACGTTCGGGACCGGTCAATTGGCCGTCTAGTTCGTGCGATTTAACGCCTTTAGACTATTTTGTGTGTTAAAGCTCATGTCTATACAGACAATCCCACTTCAATTGACGCATTGGAAGACAACATTGAAGCATTTATTCGTGAGATACCGGCCGAAATGTTGGAAAGAGTATGCCAAAATTGGACTAAGCGGATGTAGCATTTGAGGCGCAGTCACGGTCAACATTTGCATAAAATAATCGTCAAACATTAAATTATATGGACCGTACTATCGATTCAAATAAAGATTTCATGCATTCTTCAGAATTTTATGTGTTTTTTTTTGAAAACTTTCCTATAGCTCTTAAAAAATCACCCCTTAATTATGAATGAAATTATGGATTTATTCATAGCATATTTTTTACAAATTTTCTTTTGATTAAGAACACCAGAAAATCATCTATTAATTATTCTGCTTTCTAACTCTTCACAAAACTTTTTTTTTTGCCATTATTTGATGATAATTAATTTTAAGATTAAAACATTTAAATATACAATTACATATGTTTAAGAACCAGTTGCTAGAAAACGTCAGAAGCTCTAAATTTTTAAATACCAGTTAAGATTTTATATAATTTCTTTGATACTGTCCTATATTTTTATTGTTTTAATCAACCTCGGTATATAAGCTTAAAAGTTTCCATTGTTTTGGCATCGCTAAAAAATAATTTTTTTTTTCGTTCTTAAGGTAGTTTTTTTTTTTTTTTTTTTGGTTTATCAATTTTTTCCAATTGTAGTTTTTTTAAGAAATCTTTTATCTCTCGAGAGAACACAAGCCAGACAGTGATTTCGCACAAAAAACATAATTTTAGGACTTATTACAAGAAACCCAAAATTGATAAAATCTGAATTATGTAAACGTTTCCAATGTTTTCTCACCTACTGTATCTCAAGTGACAATTAAACGATGCTGGTTTTTTACCATATCCACGTTTAGAAATTCAAGTTTCTTAGTTGAGCTGAGGGGCATATGAAGCCGTGGTTTAGCTGCGTTTCTCGCTTAAAAACCCTATTTTGGGATTAATGTTACAACAACATAAAGAACATATTCAGAAAAATTTATACAAAAAGACAAGAGCGACTAATAAATGTCTACTCTTAATAGAACCTAATTTGCTTGGAATTTAATTGAAGCAAAGGTTTAGAATTTTACATATTTTTCAACTCTAACAATACAAAAATAAAAAAAAATAAATAATTATTATCAAACTTATTATAAATAACATTTTGCAATTGAAAGACTATTTATTTTTTATGTACGAGTATTAAATACGATGTTCATATGTAATTGTATAGTTTTTTTTTACTATTTTGAGAAACAAACAACAATAGGACATACAAATACATACACTTATCCATATGTGAATATCCGTATATGTAGTCGTAAGTGTAGTAAAAAAATATAATGAACTTTTTTTTTGTATATTTATTGAATGGTAACCAATTCATACATCTTCTATCCATCCGTATATTAACAATAAGTATTGATCGACCCACTACGTAGAGAAAGAGAGGGTGAGGGGAGAGAAAGAACAACAACAAAAATAATAATAACAAGCATTCATGGTCTTTTGAGCTAACAAAGCCATCCAAAACCATCAACAAATCCAATTACTTTTCATTCTAACGAAGGACATAAAACTAATAACAATTGAAAACATACAAACATATACGAAAGACAACAACAACAAAAACAACGAAATAACATAAACAAACATATACATAGTTAATACTTGTAAACTACTACTGCCACTACACGCAAACAAACAAGCACATCTCTTGTAGCAACATGTTTGTGTGAGTGTTTGTTTAAGTTAACATACTCGTACAGACGAGTGTATTTATATATTGTATTGTTTTGTATGTAATCTTGTAAGTCTTTTAATGTATTTGTTTAAATTCAAGTGGTTTTTGTTAGTTGTTATTGTTGTTGTTGTTTTCTATTTTTTTTTTTTTTTGCCAGAGAGGGTTTAGTTGTTATAATTTCTACCACAATATAGGAAAATATATTAAACTTGCCATAGCATTTGCAACACTGTGAAGTTAGTTAAATACGATTTATTTTGCAAGCAAAAATAAAAAATAAGTAAATAAATAAATATATTAAATTTTTTTTAATTTGTTGCTTTAAAATATTTTTAAGGAACTTAAATATTTTGCTTGTTCAATGTTGGGTATCTCAGAATCGATCCTGACCGCCAATATTGTTTAAAGTTACAATGTTATTCTTTTTCCCCCAAAAATTTTTAACTATAACTACAACTTACTTTTTGTCGTTGTTTGTTAGTTGATGGTGGAATTTTATCTTTCTGTTATATTCCATTGATAACAAAAAAAGGTTAGCTTTAAATTGCCAGCAAATATTCATTTGATATTTTTGTTGGTTTATTTAAAAATCTCGTTATCAGTTTCATGTAGTAAAAATTACGCAATCAAAAAAGTCATTTTGGTTAAGCCCCCTCTGAATAAGAACTTTATTTAATTCGAAAAAAAAAAATACACACGCATATAGATATAGTCATAAAATCGCACATACACACATGTTGTAATAAACATTATAAACAGCAGCCATACATCCATCCATAAATATCTGAACTTTAAAGTACTAAAAAATTATTTTTTTAAATTTAAAAAGAAGGAATGATTTTGGCAAAAAAAAAAAATTAAAAACTTAAATTAAAAAAAAAACAAGTATGAAGATTATAGTCTATCTAGACCGACTATATGATACCCTATACCATGCGTATAGAGAAAAGGTATTAAGTCCAACTAATTGGATATAGAAAATAAGCATAACCAAATATAAGTGGCATCTAAAATATTAATAGGTAAGGCGATTTCTTGTGACAGATGACTTGTTAAACAGTTTTCTCGTGATTTTAACCAACCGTATCATATTTTAAAGGTATTTTTTTTTAGCTGTCCATCAGATTTACAGATTTTTTAATTTTTAAATTTTTTTTTAAGTAAAATGCATTTAAAGTTGCTACTAACACATACATAAAATTATACAATGCTATGTGTGTGTTTATTAAATTTGTTAATGTGTTTGTCAGTTTGTTTTCTTCATTCACAATAATAATTGGGTTGAACTGATAAATAATTTTGGACATAAACCAATAATTGTACATACAGCAACGAAAATCTATATTTAAAAAGTGTTGAATTGTGAATTGGCTAAAATTGATTAGCATACATTTAGGGTCTTTATTAAATGTAAAAATAAATTTTCTAAAATTTGCACTCAAATTTCGAGAGCTGGGATCTGCTAGTTGTTAATTAATTAATTTTTTTTTAATTTTTTTGACTTCGGATATATCAAAAAGTTCATACCGGATATATATATGGGGACTAGGTCGAAATAAGGACCGATCCTGACCATATTTGTAAGGTCACTTATTTTTTGTAAAAACATATACAAACCATATTTGAGAAAAATGTTTGCAAATTTTTTATTTTATCATAGATTTAAGTGAAGGTCGGGCAGCAGCTTTATATAGGGGCTATGAATAAGAATTGTCCTATAGGATTTATTTTTGGACTACTGATTAATGGATGTAAAAAATATAAATAATTTGGATTGCCATAAGCATTTTCAACAATTTTAATAGCGTTTCTCCTATGGCCGAGAAAAGCTTCTGTGCTAAATTTCATCAAGGTTCACATGAGCACACAGATGGATGCACGGACGGACGCACGCTAAATCGAATCGGAAACTGATTCTGAGTGATCGGTATAATAAAAGATGGGTCTATGTCAAATAGTTTTGGTAGTTGCGAACATATAAAAGCATATTTTAATCAAGGAAAAAATTAACTCACCCTCTTTGAATTCGATAAAACTTGGCATGAATGTTGTGATCAGTGTTGCCATAAATTGAAATTGAAAAGATGCTAAATTGCAAAATAAAGAGATGCTTAAACGTACTGGAGTCAAAATACAAGATGCAAAACATACTTTTTTAATTTCATTACTTTTTGATTGAAAAATTACGTACTTATTAATTAATTCTTTGGTTTTTAAATGGAAAAATGAATAGATATAAAACAAGTTTCGATTTATATTTTTAAAAGTTTAAATAAAATTATTTTGAGTTTTTTTAATTTTAAATTAAATATTCTTAAGGTGCGTTCAGACTACGCAAATATTTGACCAAATAAGCGTAACCCCTAAATAATGTATAATTTTCCTTGTATAATTTTCATTAAGTTATACAATATATGATATAGAATATAGTTAAATATATTAAATATTACTAATGTAATAAAACATAACTTAATTTTGTCTTTTATATATCCTGTAAGATTGAATAAAACTTTCATAAAATTAGGGGTTACGTTTATTTGGTCAAATATTTGCGTAGTCTGAACGCACCTTTAGTTGTATAGATATATTTTTTTTAATTTCAAATATAACAGAATTTACATTATCAAAAGATACGAGTATATAACAATAATTGATTTATGGAAACTAATGTTTCTTTGCTGTCATCATTTTTAAGTTCTTCTTGGCTGTGATATTTTTCTGACGATCGACTTTCAACGACATCGCTCGGTATATTCTAAGTGTAACAGCACCCATTTTTCAATGTCAAACCTTCTTCTATACGTTTTACAGAACATAACAACTCGGATTTTATTCTGTTGCAAAGTTTGCTTTTAACTAAAGTCATTAAATTAAACGACTTTTGAGAAATACAAAACTAATAAAGACAATACAAATGTGGATAACTCTTTAAATGGACTTTCGCCAATAGAATTTTTGTTAACTTCAATCCATAAAGAGGTTGTATTCAGTGTTGTATCCCAATATTGTGCTACGATATAACTCCATTGGACTTGAATTTTTTCTCTTTCAGATGATACAAATTTAAACTCTTCTAATATATTGGCGATCGTTTTTTCTACCCGGTTTAATGTGTTTTGTAATGAAAATTTTGGCATTTTTTTTAATGCAATTATATTTTTTGGCAATCGATTTTCAATGCATTAAAAACTGTTAACATTTTTCTATTACAAAATGTTTTGTTATATTTGTTGAAAGAAACGAGCAGAGTGGTAAAAAACGTAATACACAAATTTCTAGTATTTCACTTTGAGAAATTTAAACATATCAATACCATTAAAATTATATATTCAAAAATAATGAAAAAAAAATAAAAAAAAAAGATGCTAAAAGCAGCTTTTTATTAATAAAGGATGCTATGTTAGCATCTAGCAACTTTTCATAAATTTTGAATGCTAAGCGACAAAAAAAGTTGCTAAATCTAGCAGCTAAAATGCTAAAATGGCAACACTGGTTGTGATTTAGTAAACTAAGAAATATTTTAAACCTTTAGCTCTGATATATGTATTTCAGCCCAAAAAGAGAAATGTTCATTTAAAAAAAAACTCATTGAAGTACTCTAGAGTAATTGTGTTTATCTCCAAACTTTGTTTTCAAATCGTGGTCGAATTGAAAAGATTTTAAGACATTAGATAATTATAGTGACGCACAGTGTCAGATTTTAACAATATAGCGGAACTAAACTCTTTATTTCAAAATCTAATAAAGGTAACTCTATGAATTTTGAATTTCGCAATTGTTTTGACTTTGTGCAATTTTTTTTTTTGAAAAAAATTAAAGTGGGTGTGGCAATATTACTTCCACCTTCAATACAAATCTCAAAATTTAGATGTTAAATAGTTAAATATTTGAAACTTTTTACGATAGCAATTTGTATAAAAAAAATATTTAGTAAAAAAAAATTTATGGACATGACCCACCCACTTTTATTGAAAAAAGAAAAATAAAACATTATTTTATTCGCATGCATATAGTAAAAATTGCATATACTGAATATACACAATCATTAATATATACTAGCAGATTCCAGCACTCGAAATTCGAGTGCAAATTCTATAAAATTTTATTGTTTCATTCAATAAAGACCCTAAAGGTATGCTTCACAATTCAACTCTTATATAAAGAAAATAAACTCAACAAATTAACACAAACACATTAACAAATTTAATAAACACACACATAGCATTGTATAATATTATGTATGTGTTAGTAGCATCTTGAAACGATCATAACTCCAAAAAAATATTCCAGACGATGAAACTCTGTAAATCTGGGTAAGAGCTAAAAAGAAATACCTTTCAAATGATAAATTTTTTGTCAAAATCGAGGTAAAACTGTGAAACTTGCATCGGTCACAAAAAATCGCCTTGCCTATTAATATTATAGATTACTGGATCCTTCAACAAGGCTAAAATTTCAGTTGTTAAAACTTCTTTTGTAGTTTTAGGCGGCGCTTGCGTAAACTACATATTAAAGGATCTGATGATGTTAAAGGCCTATGAAAAAAATTAGTATTTGAAGAGACTTTTTATGTGTTTCTTGTAAAATTTTCACGATATTTTCTTTTACCTTTATTTCTTGATTCCTGAGCTTATTCTGATAATTGCCCAATTGGAAGTATACTACTATTTATGATTTTTTTTCCATGAAAAAGAAACTTATACAACGTTACTGGCACACAGTACCATGAATAGCTTTCTAAGTAATTTGTCCAGATTGTTTTTGTAAATTGTTCAAAATCTGTAGAATTTATTGGATAAAGAGAACTTATGCACTACAATATAATTCGAAACCATTTAATTAGTTCAACATGTCAATATGTCAGGGATTTTCCATAATTTCGAAAAAAAAAAAAAGAAAACATCGTGCCGTGTTGCCATCATTTGAGTTACAAGATTTGTCTCGTGCTATATCTATTAGCAAACCTGTTTCGGCTTTAAATCTGTTTTGTATATCGATGCCTTACTTTCTCAACCTCGTAACTTAGAAAAATACGGTTTTGACTTTTTCATATCAAACGATTGCTATTTTTGTGTTCTATTAATGCAACAACTTATTATCTCAATACGTTGTCTCAATTCTGTAAATATTAATAAAATATATTTTCGTATCTCAATCACTCCTATTTTCATAACTGCGTCAAACTCTATCTTAATATGTGCAGTTAAGAATTTTAAAAAATTCGTCTTTGCGTCTCTTTATTCTATCCTTCTTCTTGAAGTGACTATGTATATTGGTTAGAAAGTAAGTGATGTATGCATGGGAGTCCCGTTATTTATAGTTTTTTTTTTTTTTTTGTAGTATTTTGCTAGCTTTTTTTTTGTAGTACTTGTGGTATACATTCTTGGTGCCAATACATAATTGCATTTTAGTTATGATCTTTGCTTTGCTTGGTGAAAATCTGATACTGAGGAATTTTAGTTTTTATTGTAAAATGAGTGATACAATCGCTGTTCTTGATGCTGATACAGTGTGTTTTGTTTTCAAGAATCTTTGCCAAAAACCTAACACACAACAAACTGGAAACGTAATTTTGGATGAAGAAACAGGACATTTTGTCTCAGTGGATTCTGATCAGTCTAGCTTTTCCTCCAAATTCGATTTTTCAGCAAGTGAAAGCGAGTACCAGCCCAGTACTGATTCAGATTTGTTTGACAGTGTATCTTCTTCTGTATTGTTGGATGAATCCTCTGGGCGTAATTACAATTAAAAAAAAAATAGGGAAATAAGGAAATAAGCAAAACTGGAATAGAAACCATAGAAAGAACTTGCCGTTCGGAACTATGTACAAAAAAATTCGGTAAGCAGTGCAACGAAATTAGAGAAGAAAATAGAAAGAATATTTTTAAAACAATTTGGTCACTGTCCTGGGAAGAGAAAAAAGCGTATGTCCTTGCAATGGTGTCACACAAACCAGTCACTTTGAGAACAACTGGTACTTCTTCTCGGCGAGTAAACACATGGAAAATTTCTGGAGAGATCAAGGTTGTTTGTAAAAAATGTTTTTGTGTACACTCTCTCTGGGTGAATGGAGCGTGTCCAAATGGGTTACTGGCAATCTAAGTGCAAACAACGTTGGCATGTTAAAGAAAAGTGGACCAGTCAATCGTCAAAGCAAAAAAAACATCGCCAAAGTAAATCACATAAACTTTTTTCTACAAAATTTGCCTAAGATGCCATCACATTAACATTAACTAAAGAATATATAGAGTAGATGTTCATTACAAGACTTGGGCAGAAGTGTACACAGATTTTGAAAAATATTTGATGGATCGCAACATTGATAAGTCTCAGAAGGCAACGTACAAATGCTTCTTAGAGGCAGTACACATTGCCAATATTAGCATATACAGACCCAAGAAAGATCAACGTGATATCTGCTTCAGTTATAAAAATTAAAACGTGCCAGAAGGAGCACACCAGGAAATAAAAAGCCGAGGACAAGGAACGTTATTCAAGAGGTGATACTTAAATGTTAACGGTTGACTTGCAAGCAGCGCAAACAATTCCTCTACTTTCAACTGGAGTAAACTACTTTAAAACAAAATTGTATGTGCACCAATTCACAATTTATAATGAATTTGACAAAAATGTTGCTTCTTACTTATGGCATGAAGCTGAAGGCGGCATAGACTCGAATGTATTTACCTCTTGCTTGCTGGACTATTTACAGAATTTGAAAGACAAATCAAAGCCAATAATAATTTACAGCGACGGGTGCTGTGCCCAAAATCATAATACGACACTTGCGAATGCCTTGCAACATTATGCAAATACCCACCAAGTAGAAATTCAGCAAAAATACATGGTAGTTGGCCACACTCAAATGGAGTGCGATTCTGTGCATGCCTTAATAGAGCGAAAGAAGAAATGAACAGAATTATATGTGCCAGCTGATTTCAATATGGTTATAAAACAATCCAGATTGTTTTAAATCATAAATTTTTCCGAGATTTCTCTTCACTCGATTACTTAAAATCAATTTGACCAGGCACAAAAAAGGTGACCCATGCGTTATAAATTTGCGAGCTCTCAAATATAATGACGGAGTTCAATACAATTTACGTTTTGATGAAGAGTGGCAACTATTTCGTCATCATAAATTGCGACCACAAGTGCAGCACAATGATAACATTTTACTACCGGGTCTCTACAATCAACAACTACCTATTTCAAAAACAAAATATGACGACTTGCAAGATTTAAAACGTATGACTATCCAGCCGACTATCATTCATTTTATGATAATTTGCCACATTTAATATGAATTCTTTTTTTTTTTATTTTTTTCCTTTCTTGAAAATAAAACATTCATTCCATATTAAATATTGTTTTCATTGCATAATTTTGGAATAATGGCGTTAAAAAGGAGTGGCATCTATTCAGTGCCGAAAATTGAGGTGTCACACTGCTTGATGATATTGAAAAATTACAACGCTTCTTTTTAAAAAAATGTTTTAAAATTACCAACGTTTACTGCAACAAATATATTGTTGCTGGAAATAGACATAGAAAATAGTTACACACATATATAACTTGCTCCTACATCTAAGATACATCACCTCCGTCTTCTCAATCAAATTACGAACAAACATATACAGAGACCATTAATTTGGTTTAATCACATATTACAATTTAAATTGAGAGAAGAATGAGAGTATTTAAGAGAAGAACTTTTAACAACTTTAAAAATGAAAGATACGGTAATTATACTACAGAGACCATGTGAAACAACCCGCTTTTATAACAAATTAAATTACGAAAATAAACAATTGTATATTCAAAATATTGCAAATGTAAATATTGTAAGTGGGATCTTTAAAGTTCGATGTGATCAGATTGAACTAGATGCCACCAGATTCCAAGAACATAGGTCTCGAATGTGCCCTTTAAGCTACACATCTTCAAGTTCGTGAAACTCTTATTAATTTTAACGCCATTTGCCCCATTCTTCGTCATATATAATTAACTATTAAACTTAAAAAAAAAATGAAAATTTAAGGTTCCCGTATAGGAATGCAGAATCAAATGGAACCATTCATTTTATTACTTTTCCCGAAGTAATTCCCTTGTAAAAGTGATTGATATTGCATGTTAGTTGTGCCAAAAAGTATTTACATCAAATTTTTTACAATAAACAAGATGGTGATGATGTTGGCTTGCGATGGTAACACTCGTATTTACTGACATTTTAATGAAAATCTTGTCATAGATTTACAATAAGTAATTTCAAAAACCAACAAGTTAATAATAATTTCCAGTCATTGCAATAATACAAACATACATTTAGGTGTATAGAACAGAGAGAAAATTCCATTTATAAGACAGGTGTGAAATAGCCCCACACCGCATATCAGTAGCAACAACAACAACAACAGGAATAAATGACTGAATACGAGTGACAATGACGAGAAGAGTTAGCAGCTACAACAAGTATTGTAAGAATGTATGTTATGTTGTGTGGTAATTGTCGTAGCAACAACAGCATAACAGAGCAATAGCAATAGCAACAATAATAATCAAACAAACAAGCTTACTTACATCCTAACAACAACTAATTTTTTTTCGTTTTTTTTTTTTTTTCGTTTTGATTGCCGGAAGAGACATGAATGAATGAGTGACTGAATGAATGAATGGCCATAGAATATGAGATGAGCTAAAAAGCAAAAAAAAAAAAAAAACAAACAAAAATTAGAAAACCCAACAACTTTGGTATGTGGGTAGACTAGTAGTACAAGTATTTCAAGAAATAACTGAATGAATGAATGAATGGATGAGTGAGTGTATGGACAGCTACTTGAAGCTGTTTATGAATGTGTTCAACAGCATTCACTCTTTCATTGACGACAATGTGGAGGAGGACGAAGCTGTTGATGAGCTTAGAACGCTTAAAAAGCACGTTTGTCTAACTTGAAGAGCAATTGTTATTTGCTGTTCTATGCATGAATACAAGAGTATTGTTTAGTATGTTGCTTTAGTTGGTATATGTATATATTGCATATTTGTCTGACTGACTGGTAGGTTGACTAAAGACAATAAACAGTTGCAGCAATAGCAACAGGAACTTTTTATGTTTTTGCATTTCCTACAACAATCTCTCGACACCACCACACTTTGCCAACTCTTACTTACATGTACGAATAGTAGACTTTTTGTTTTGAAATTGTACTAAAAAGTATTGTGGATGAAGCAGGGAATGTTAGAGGAAGTTTATTGCTACTTGGTCTTCTTTATTTTCAATAAGCAAAAAACATTTCCCTACAAAAAAAGGGGTTGTAAGTTTGTCACAGTATAAGTGGATTCTTGAATTTCGTTTCAAACATACTCTTCATAGCAACGCGTCAGGTGATGTTAATGCTAAACAACACGTCATCTAACGTTGTCGTCGTCATCATCATTGTCCTCATCATTTCAACGACTAATGTTGCTGGAATGGCATGAATATGTTGTTTTTCAATGACTGATGTTTGATGGCAACATAATTTCGTCCTGTTGCCTGTCTGGTACTCGCACTCGTACTACTCTTAACGAATAAATACAATTTGCTTACCCCATTTTATTCGCATTTTCGTCGTCATCAAGGTATTTACACACACCCATACACACATATAGTTCTACATCATTTTAAAGCGCGTCTATCTGTCTGGCTTGTTGTTTTTTGTATGAAGATCAAGTGGTTGGGGTGCCAAGCAAAACAGTCAAGTTTGTCTATCTGTCCGTTTAACCATCCGTTTTTCTTTTCTATATGCACCTGGCGTTTTGTGAGTAAGGAAAGTTGAAAATGTCAATGCCTTTGAATCCTATAGGAGCCGCTCATGGTTAAGTCACGCCATAGCCTGTCAATCCTACTGGTGATCCATGTATGGGAGAGAACTCTCGAAAGCACAGCTAAGATCTACATGGCGCCCATCTTCAGAAGAAGCTGTTTAAGGGTGTGTTTCGAATATCGCACAATATCTGCGGAGGTAGCCAGCGTCGTAGAGGGAATCATTCCAATAGATATAGCGACACAGGGACTATTAGAAATATATGAGGTAACGACCGAAACTCCGTCCGTTCCTAGGCGAATTATACGAGCAACTGAAAGAGACAAGTCCGTGAAAAAAGATAAAGCAGATAGAAAAAATCTCCTTAAGTTCGATGGACCTATAAATTGATACCAAGTATTGGTAAGCGGATAAATCTTAGTCATGTAGAGGTTAGCTACATCCTGACACAATTCCTAACCAGACATGGAGGTTATAAGAGCTCCTTAATTGGTTTAGGCATGATAGCTCAGCTAGCTGCCCATAAAACCCAAACGGGAAGGCATATGCGAAGCTAGTAATACTAATGTGTCCACGGTTTTAAGACCAACGCGTACAATTAGAATTCTGTGTAGGTCGAGAACATTATGAACGTGATACTGCGGTCGGATAAGAACTGAGTAGCAGTCTATTAATTCCTTATAATAGTACAAGGGGCATTGCGAACAGCAGAGGAGGTCCGTAAGGCCCTATTGATGACGCAATCCTGAAAAAAGGAATAGGAGGGGTTGGAAAATAGCTGTGATAACTTATCGCCCCGCATGGTAATATCTGTAGACAGTACCACGGGGACAGTCGATGGTGGACTTGGGTAGTGTTGTAGTTCGCAGGTACATTTGGTGAATCATGCACATCCGATCTCAGTTAGACCATGTGGTCCATAACGATACCACTAATCTTATTGTTGAAGTGTCATTGAATTGATCACAAAAAGCCGTTTCCATAGCCAGCAATATTACGTGCTTTCGATTGATTGAAATTCGCGAACTTCAATTTACCTAGAACAAAATGGCGAATTCATTCTAAAGTAGGTTATCGTTAAAAAATATAATCTACTGTCTCATCTATATTTGGTCCATTGCAACTGGATTCAGAAATAAGTTCCATCTTTTTCTCAGGAAATCCGATAACACATTGAGCAGTAACTATCCTGGTGACCGAGCGATAGAGTTTCTTCCTGAGGTCATAGCATGGCCAGAGCCGTCTCATTATCTATTTGATTCTGAGATTTTAAGGTAATCTCATAGGGTTCAATAGCACTGAATCGAAGGAGTTTTAATTCAAAAATAGCAGTTTCCATGACTGTTCACTTAAGCAAAATCGTCTCCACTCTCGTTACCTACAACAGCTTTCACGCCAGGTACCCAGAATTCTCGAAGCATTTGTTAACTTTTTTTTCTTTATTTAAGCATTTTACAATTATGCTTAATGACTAACTAATACTGCAACTAGTCTCTACAGTGGCTAACTAGTGTTTTTTTATGTTTATGATGGGACTAGTGATTCAGTTCTTAATCCCTCGGTACATCTGCTTATCTAAGGCCTAGCAGATCGTGAGGCTCAGTGCGGTTGAGTCTCCTGGTCAGACCATAAGTATGCAAAACTGGTGGAATTTCATAGTTTAACGGAAGTTGAAGACGTCTTTTGTGTTTCTGGGTGGTTTGAGAGACTTCTTGCTTAATCTTAGAGATGTTTAGGTCCCGAAGTAGGTCATCATTTCTGATATACCACGGTGGTTTGATGATGTCTCTTAAGACTTTATTCTGGAATATTCTATGACCACACTGGTTTTAGTAATGTTTTGTAGATCATTAATTTATTTCCGGTTGCTAGCTTTGAGTTTCCATTCATAAGCCATTTTAGTTTCCCATATTTAATGTCTAGTTCTTTCCTCTTCTTTTTAACGTGTTCTTTCCAGTTTAGCTTCGCGTCTAAGCCATTCCAAGATATTTTGCCGAGTTTGCTTTTGGCACTTCTGTCTGTTCTATAAATAGAGGAATGTTTGTTATATGTTTTAATGTAAAGTCTACCTGAACTGATTTTGAATTGTTCAGTTTCAGTCCCTATATTTTGGTCTATTGTTCTATTGCAACGATTGCTGCTTGTAGTCTATCTATAGATTCCTTATTTGTTTGAGCCATCGATACTATAACGGTGTCGTCTGCAAAAGTTCCTTCAACACAATTGTTATGGATTGGCATATCTTGAGTGAATGGGAGATACAAGACTGGTCCCAATATGCTACCTGGCGGTACTCCTGATATTATTGGGTATAACTCGGAGTATTGATTTTCATGTTTCACTCTATAGTATCTGTTGGTAATATATGATTCGAGTAGATCACAGTACTTTCTTGGTAATATACTTTTTAGTTTTTGAATTAATCTCAAGTGACAGACTCCGTCAAATGCCTGTGATATGTCTAGAAATACAGCAGAGCATATATGTTTATTCTCAAAAGCATTTTCTATAGTATATGTGACTCTATGGATCTGTTCCATTGTTGAATGGCTTTCACGAAAACCAAATTGATGGTCTGGTATCAATCTCCTCAAATGAATAGTCTTATTCAGTCGAGATCTGATAATCTTTTCGAAGAGTTTTCCTATAATTGGTGGCTGTGATATGGACCGGTAGAATTTAACGATCTTAAGGTCCTTTTCAGGTTTTGCTATCATTATTACTTCTGCTAACTCCCAGTAACTGGGCACATATTGAATTTTTAATGCAGCATTAAATAACTTTACTATTCCTTGATAAGATAAATTTTTCCGCAGTTGAGTGCTAACAAGATCAAAGCCATAAGATTTTTTAACTTAAACTCAATAATTACTTCCTTTAGCTAAACTTTGTTAATTGCTATTGATTTAAATTTAAAGCTCCTGCGAGCCCTAATGCAACTATTACAGTTATTTCAGACTTGAGTTTTCCGCTATGGCGAATGATGCCTGTGCCTCTCGGCAGTTGCTAGTATAGCCACTCCTACGGGGCTGGAATGTTTAAAGCATTCTGTAAAAATAATAATAGCGTTTGTATAAGATGGGTGCCAGTTCGATAAAAATTCTGCAACATTGCATATTGCATTCGCACCGTACATCAAAACCTTAACGTCATAAACACCCCTTAACAATAGAACCACACACCCTGATTGACTCCGTTCACACCAGCTTTGAAGTACACATACATATCGAAACATGTATGTTAATTAGATAATTATGAAAACTAGCAGATTCCAGCCCTCGAAACTCGAACGCAAATTCTAGGAAATTTTATTTTTTCATTAAAGAAAGACCCTAAAAGTACGCTAGTCAATTATAGCCAATTCACAAATCAACACAAAAAACAAACTCTTTTTTATTACAAACACATTTACAAATTTAATAAACACACACATAGCATTGTATAATTTTATGTATGTGTTAGTAGCAACTTTAAATGCAATTTACTCAAAATAAAGGAATAAAATTTGAAATCTGTAAATCTCCAAATCGACTAAAAATAAATACCTTACGGTAGAACAAAACATCAGTCACAAGAAATCGCCTAGCCTATTAATATTATAGAAACCTCACTTACAATTCTCAACCGGTTCATATATGATATGGGATAAGTACATAAAGTTGATGTGGATAAAGTCAGTCTACTATCGGCAAGACACGGTGTAAGATTACGTTAGTGTAATGTTAAGAATAAAGAATTATGAAAATGCCTCACTTACAATTCTCAACCGGTTCATATATGATATGGGATAAGTACATAAAGTTGATGTGGATAAAGTCAGCCTACTATCGGCAAGACATGGTTTAAGATTACTTTAGGGTAATGTAAAGAATAAAGAATATACCATATACTTTTCAAAACAGTGACCGACTAGCAGCTTCGGTTGATTGCTGCCGATAATCCAGCGGCTTCGCCTGACTGCTCCCGATAACTGCGTTTTTTATCTTTGCAGGCAACAGTAAGTTGCCACGACGTAATTACCAAAACATTTTGTCATAAATACCGTGCGGTCATACGTTTTCGACATGGCGAACACCGACGCCACTCCTTTTGACGATAGTCATTTAGCGAGAGTTATCGAATCAGCTCACTATCTTGCTGATCTACCAAAACGATCTGATTACCGTTCCTGATTTATTGATATTAACCGACTCTTGATATTTGCCGATGCCTGATTAACCGATTTGAACTTTTGTTGGCCGATTATCATAAACAGAGAGAAAACCGAGTGGAGACAAAGGATTTCCGCCGATTGCACATCTGATCTAGCTCAACCGAAGACAAAAACCCATTACAATTCCCGAAATGGAAATGAAACAAGGAAAATTAACTCAGCGGAAAAATTATTTAAATTATACACATCAGTATCGCCGAAATTGCATTGACTGAAACAATTTGACTCACTGAATCTTAATCACACCTTAAAGGCCTCATTCCGTAAAAAATTTTCAAGAGAAAATTAAGAGGAGAAATCGAAATCATTTACTAAACTTACAAAAATAAATCTTTTCCTTATTCAAATTGTGTCTGGTGTTACATGTCTACCCCGTTAAACTGAAGGGTTACATTTTTTTTTTTTTTAATCTTCATTTTTATTTTACTATACATTTCATTCATTCAGTCAGTCAGTCCCTGACTCATTCATTATTCTATACTGTTTTCCCTCTCTCTAGACGGTTTTTGTGTTGTTTTTATTTCCTCTTCCTGCCAGTTCTATGAAAAAAAAAACACAAAAAAAAATTCAAATTGTATTTTTCCGGCTTGAGTAGCTCAAGTTGTATATTTTTTTTTATTATTATTATTTTTGTTCTGTTGCATGATTATGATGATAATGCTGCTGTTGATGGTTGAATATATGTTTTATATAGTGTTGCGCGCGTGTCTAGCTAGAAGCCAACTTCCTTTTGTGCTAAAATTATTGTTTTAGAGCTGCACCAACAAACATACACAATCTCACATTTTCGAAAGGAAAAAATCTTTAGACTTGATGATTCTAATGAAAACAAAATAAAGGAACTACGCATCCAACATTGCTAGTAACGAGAACCACAACGGCCTTTAGTCACTTAAGTTGTCTACAGTTAAATATTTTTCTTAACAGTTCTTTCTAAACCCTTAATGTTATGTTAAATGTTGTTGTTGTAGTTTTTTTTTCGTGTCCTTTCTGGCTGATGTCGTTGTTGTTTTTCAATTGTTACAATATTAATTAAAATGCATCACAGCTTTTACGTTCAAGAACACGCAGCACTGCACTTTCATTGCAGCTACGCATTTCAAGCACATTTTCCTTTTTTTATATTTTTTTTTTTTTTTTTTTTTTTAAGAAAATTGCAACAACAATATCACAACAATAGTTTTGTAAAGCCAGCCAAGAAGGAAGTATGAGAATAACAAATATTTTTATTGCTGACGCATGTACAAAAATATTTTTCCTTCAACAATTGAAACAGAGGCGTTTGATTCTAGGGAATTTGTAAAAGAGCTGGGCCATGGAATTGATAAATTGATGTTTTAAAAATATAAGAGCGTTTGATGAAGACATCGAATAATAATAAAATATCGGCATATATTGCAAAGACATCTGTGATAAAGTTTCAAAACCTTAAGATTACGTAACTAGCATACTTTGTTCCTGAGAACCTCTATTTATAATCAACGAAAGTATTTCCATAACCCCTTTAGAATGCCTTAAAAACTGTAAAAAAAATGTCGGATCTTAATCGATTAAAAAGTATTGTTTCCGAAATATGGCTGAGTGAGAAACGAAAAAAAAAGCAAGCAAGTCTTCTTTGGCGAAAATTTCATTCCCTCCACCTGGACTTATTGCACTATTTATAACAAATTAGCAGAGCCCAGCCCTCGAAATTCAAGAGCCTAAAGGTCTGCTAATCAATTTTAGCCAATTCGTGATTCAACACTTTTTAAATAAAATTCATTAGATTTCATTATAAATATTTGTTGAATACACAAAAAATATATAAATGGGTTTGTTAATAAATAATTTTAAAGGAGCCTAAAGGTATGCTAATCAATTTTAGACAATTCATAATTCAACACATGGCTTTTGATATTTATAATAAACACACATCCAGCATGTATTTTTCGTATGAGTTAGTAGCAACCTTAAATGAGCAGTACTCCAAAAAAATGTTGCAGACGGTGAAAATCTGTAAATCTGGTGAACAGATAAAAAGAAATACCTTTCGAATGCGGTATGTTTGGTCAAAATCGGTTATTAACTCCAATTATTATATCCGTCACAAGAAATCGCCTTGCCTATTATTATTATATGTATATATAAACAAAATATTTGAAAAAATAAAAAAATTTATAAACTTAATACTAAATTATTACAACAAACCATTGAATTTTAATATTTTTTAGAGTTGTCTTCATATTTTAGAGCAAATGTTGACACAACCACGCCTGATTTACCCGATTTTAAATGCCAACCTGCTTCAAATAATGACAAACAACATTATCCTACGTTTATCAAGGAAAATGGTTTATTTTATGAATGATCGTGATTTCAATAGACAGATGGACAGACGGGCGGACGAACGGTCAGACGGGCATCGCTATATCGACTCGAGTTGCTATAAGGATGAAGAATATATACAAGAATATCAAGAATATGTTATGTCTTAAGTATTTTATTACCATATTTTATTAAAATAAAAACCAGTCAATAAAAACAATTGTAAATAATTTCAACGTAAATCACAAAAAAATGGCCAATAAAATTTTAAAATATTTGACAATTGTAAACAATTTGCAACGTAAGTCATAAAAAAGGGTCAATAAAATTTTAATAAATTTGGTTGAAACAATTGTCGTCGTTTTTATCGGGGTGTATCAGATCGCGAATTGATGTTTCAATTTTTCGCAGTACACGAGCCAGAACACGAATTTAAAATATAACTGAACTCGAACCTGTTTATTGTTCATGTTCTGTTTTTTCTTAGTACACGAGCCAGAACACGACTTAATATATAACTGAACTCGAACCTGTTTATTGTTCATGTTCTGTTTTTTTCTTAGTAAACGAGCCAGAACACGACTTAAAATATAACTGAACTCGAACCTGTTTATTGTACATGTTCTGTTTTTTTTTCAGTACACGTACCAGAACACGAACTTCAAATAAAGCAACACTCGAAATTGTGTGGTTTATGTGTGATCGAAACAAAAAATACGTGATAGAAAAATGTTCGTGTAAATAACGAAATATTAAAACGAACACAAGTCATGATTGTGTTTGGCATCGAAGAAAATTTAAAAACAAACATAATTAATATGAAAATAAAAATATGTGTGTGTTGGTCTAAGTTATGTTTGTTTACATATATGTACGAGTTTTTTATTCAGTGTGTGTCTTTTTCTGAACTCTGGATACAACTGAAATTATTTTTGTTAAACTTTAAATGAATGCGGCCAATTTTTTTTCTGCCTAACAATATATATATATATAAAAATGTTGGTGCATTTGTTTGTAACGAATGATCTCCGGCACCATAAGAGCTATCGAGGTAAGATTTGCACCATAGGTTCGGTTCGAGCTCTTTTGTGTTTTTTTAGTTTTAAACCTATAGCTGGCGGTGGGGTCAAGTTATAAAATAATTCCTATTTTCAGTGCGATTTGACTGCAATTGAGAATGTATGTTTCGTCATAAGAAATTTTTTTATGTATTAATGGACCCGATAGGTGGCGCTGGGGTAAAGTTATTTCGAATATTCTTATTTACGGTGCGATTTTAATGAAACTAAGAATTTACATATATGTATGTTAGATGATGCCAACAATTTTTTTGTTGGACCCGGTAGATGGCGCTGGAGTTCGAAAAATAATGAGTTGTCAGATTTATTTAAATTTTATAAGTTACAAAATTCACAAACGTTTTTATATATAAATATTCTAATCAAAAAGGAAGGAAAAATTGCACTGGCTATTGCTTCGTCCGGAATAGCCGCAACATTATTGCATGGTGGTCGTACAGCTCATTTAGCACTCAAATCACCGTTAAGCGTACAAACAAATGAGAATGCCATATGTAATATCAAAAAACATTCCAGTATGGCAAAAGTTCTGCAAAAATTAAGTATTTTTATTTGGGATGAATGTACCATGGCTCACAAATATTCCTCAGAAGCATTACATAGAACTTTAAAAGACTTGAAAGGCAATGAAAGACTTTTTGGTGGAGCTCCTATTTTATTATCTGGAGATTTTCGTCAAACATTACCAGTCATACCAAAATCAACCTATGCTGACGAAATAAATACCGGCTGAAAATCATAAATATTATGGAGTAACGTTCAAATTAACAACAAACATGCGAGTACGATTCAAAATGATCCAACGGCTGACCAATTTTCAAAACAACTACTCGATCTTTTGGTAATGGTAAAATCATCATTAATACAACCAGTCAAACTATTAAAATATCCCCAAGATTTTTGTCAATTTATATCATCACGCGATGAATTAATTGAAAATGTATTCCCCGACATTCAAAATCAATATCGTAGCCATGATTGGTTAAGTGAAAAAGCTATTTTAGCCGCAAAAATATCGATGTCGATAATATTAATGTTGTTATTCAGGACATGATTGATGCCGAGACGTTTTCTTATTGAAGAAAATGAAGCAGTCAATTATCCAACAGAATTTTTGAAGTCACTGGATATGCCCGGTCTGCCGCCGCATTTATTAAAATTAAAAGTTGGTTCTCCAATAATTTTGCTACGTAACCTCAACGCTTCGAGACCATGTAATGGAACCCGGTTAATTGCTGACAGAATTATGCCCAATGTTATTGAGGCCACAATTCCCAAAGGAAAATTTAAAGGAGTACATGTTTTACTGCCAAGAATTCCTATGATTCTTATCGACACTCCGATAACATTCAAAAGATTGCAATTTCCGATCAGATTGGGCTTTGCTATGATCATTAATAAATCAAGGACAATCATTGGAAATATGTGGTTTGGACCTCGAAAACAGTTGTTTTCCCACGAACAACTATATGTGGCATCTTCCCGTGTCGGAAAGCCAGCAAATTATTTAATTTACTGTGAGAATAATGAAACTAAAAATATTGTTCACTCTTTAGCAGTACAATAATAAAAATATATTGGTCATTCTTATATGTTACAATAAATATTTATTTTCATTTTCATAAATAAAACATGGTTTTATTAACAAATGCAAAAACGTTTTTTTATATAGGTATATACAGATTCTAACTAAAATGAAAAATTCATTGAGGGCAAAACAACGTTTGCCGGGTCCAGTTAGTAGTTTATAATTTCTCTTTTTGCAAAAATGTTCTCAAACTACTGGAAGGTCAAGCTTGCACAAATGCATAGACCAGGCCATTTAACGGGAAAAATTACAATAACATATTATGTTATAAAGCTTATTACAGTACGACTATGCATCGATTTTCACCAATTGCAATAGCGTTCATCATATGGGCGATAAAAGCTTACATACAAAATTTTCTCAAAATGCAATCATATATTCGGCCTTTAGTTTGTCTAAAAGATGGACGGACAGACAGAAAGACAAAAGGGTGGACGGACAGATAGACATCGCTAGCTCGACTCTGAAATATTTCTGGCAAACGTTATCACAAACTCTGCGAAAATATGTTTGTTTGTTTGTTCGTAACTTATAGGAAGTTAAACCATTGGACCGATATTTTTAGTGGGCGTGGCACCTTCCATATAAAGTGAATTTTTAATTGCATATATATTGAGTAATATGGTAGGGAGAGCCTTGCAAAATTTGTGAGAGATCAACTATTACTATTGTTAGTAGCCATGCCGAAAATGGGTGGGATCGGATAAGTAAATATATAATACAAAGTAAATATATAATATATATAACTGGAGTTAAAAGTGAAAGCCTTGACACTTTGTACGGCTCCATCCAATATTAATGTGAGTAGTCAGTTAAAAAATTGGCGGGAGAGGATTAGTGGGCGTGGCCCCTACTATACAACAAAATATGCGTAGATTACAAATTGTGTCAAAAAATTTCAGAAACTCCCTCAAATTCAGAAGTTATTCAAAAAAAAAACCACGTTTTCAGTTATGTCCGTGAATTTATCGACCTGGAACTCAGGCAATTTTTGTTCGATTTCTACTGCTTTGGGAAGAAAAGTTATTACGCTTTAAAATGACGTGCATTTTTTGATATACTTGCAAGTTATGAGTATCGTTTTTGTTAAGAATATCTAAAAAAAAAAAGCTTAATTTATCATCTTTTTTGATTTTAGTAGCTTTTCATCGCTTATTTTGATATAAAAACTTACAAAAATTTATACCAACGTATAAAGAAAATTTAGTTTATTTTATTTATTTATTTATTTATTTATTTATTTATTTATTTATTGGAACTGCTCCATACACAAGACTAAAAGTCTTATTTTGCAGTATGGAACTGATTGTATTTAAAATTATAAAATCGTTAATAAATTAATAACTAATTACAAATTTTCTTTATATAAAATGCAAAGAACAATAAGATTAAAATTAAAGAATAAAGTTGAAATATTTGAAATTTAATTTAATCAAATGTATTATAATATCAAATAATATTTAATGTTTTAAATTGTTATGCTGAAAACAGTTTAAAAATATTTTCTTTAAATTTTCGTGCGTTACTTAAAAGTTGAGAGCTATGGGGTATAGAATTCCAGAGAGATACTGCGAATATGTAGAAATGCCACTCCGATATTAAACTTTTATATCTAATTGATCTAATTCTTTTTCCCCTACTCATATCTAAAATATAAAGTTTGTCGTAGAGATGATCCGGTTTGTGGGTATACACTATTTTATGTAAAAACAAGTAAGAAAATTATAGTCGGTCTAGACCGACTAAACGATACCCTATACCATGCGTTTAGAAACCCTATCTCTTAGGCCCAACTAACTGGACATAGAAAATAAGCAAAAACCAAATTTGAGTGGGATTTTTATTAATTTTTTGGCTGCAGATATGAAAAAGTTCATATCGGATGCTATATCCATATGGGGACTAGGTCCAAAAATGGACCGATCCTGATCATATTTGGTAAAGTCTCTTGTATTTTGCAAAAATATATACAAACAAAATTTGATAAGAATCAGTGCAATATTTTTGTTTTTTAATAGATTTAAATGAAGATCGGGAAGCAGCTCTATATGGGGCCAAAGGAATCATTTTTGGACTACCCATGGATGGATGTAATGAACGCATACAAACCCAATTTGAGTAAGATCTATATGACAATTTGGATCTTATGGCAATTTATGTCGATTTCATAGGGGTAATTTGTATGGGGGCTAGGTCTGAACATGGACCGATTCTCACCAATTTCAATAGCGTTCATCCCTTGGCCGATAAAAGCTTATGTACCAAATTTCGTCAAAATATATTCATATTTGCGAGCTGCAGTTTGATTACAAGCTTTACATGGACACACAGACGGACGGACGGACGGACGGACATTGTTAAATCAACTCAGAAAGTGATTCTGATTCGATCGTTATAATTAAAGATGGGTCTAGGTCAAATATTTTTGGTTGTTACAAACAGCAGCACAAAGTCATTATACCCAAACCACATAGTGGTATAGGGTATAAAAACTAAAACTCTTATATTTAAAAGATTATCTAAAGAAACGCCATATAGCTGCGATGAAAACAAAGATACACTAGAACGTCTATTAAGTCCATACACATATCTGATTATGTTGTTAAATGCAACGTTCAATTTCCTTTTACTAATTGTATCACATTTCGCAAATAGCTCACAACCATACAGTAAAACAGGCATCAGATAAGTAACCATACAGTAAAAACAGGCATCAGATAAGTTTTGGCAAGTAGGATTCTTATTTTCATAGGTGTACAATGCTGGGTTTGCCACAGAGTTCTAGTCATAGAGAAAGTACGACCACAGGCATAGTTAATATGGTTCGACCACGTAAGAGTGTCATTAAAAAAAATACCTAGATTCTTAGCAGATTTAACGATTTCAATTTTCTGATTATTTATAATTATATTAGGTGTAATATTTAGTTTGGAAAGTCGCTTTTGAATTACAATGCATTTTGATTTTTTCGGATTTATCTCTAATCCATTTGCCGTTGCCCATGTATAAATACGATGGAGTTGCCGATTAATAGAGATAATACACTGGTCGATTAGGGCATTACTACAGCTGGTATAAAGCTGAACGTCATCCGCATACATTCTTACATTACAATTTGTTAAAATGCCTGGGAGGTCATTTGAGTACAATGAGAATAATAGTGGCCCAACAATGGACCCCTGAGGTACGCCCCTTGCAACAGGCAGTGTCATTGAATTTTGGATTCTAGTTTCAACATACTGATACCTGCCACGTAAGTATGTTGACAATAACTGAGTAGCGGTCGAAGAAAAATTGAAAAAGTTTTTAAGTTTGTAACAAAGAATGTTATGATCCACGGTATCAAACGCTTTTGAATGATCTAAAAGTATTAAAAATGTAGTCTTGCCATCATCAAGTTTCTCCCTAATCTCCTCTGTAACATCAACTAAGGCTGTTAGGCAGCTGTGTTTCCTCCTGAACCCAGATTGACGATCTGTTAGCAAGTTATTGTCATCCAAGAAACTAGTCATTTGTTTGTGCATAATACGCTCGAATACTTTAGAGAGAAATGGAGGAATAGCTAGTGGTCTATAATCGGAACCAGCTTTGGGTATTGGAATGATGTTAGCTATTTTCCAATTCGATGGGAAGTGGCTTGAAGTTAATATTTTGTTAAAGAAAAAAGTTATAATTGGAATTAGCTGAGGTAAAAGAATCTTGAGAAACTTAGGATTAATCCCGTCCACTCTTACAGAGTTCGATTTTATAGACAATAAACTAGATAAAACGTCACATTGGTCTACTGCAGCAAAAGAAAAAAAGATTCAGCATCGTTATTCGAGTGACTATTGATATAGTAATCTTTATCTGCTTGAACCATGGGAACACTTAAAAACTTTGTATTAATTGTATGTGCATCAACCGAACATGGTTCTCGATGCGTAGATCTACCGATACCAACTTCGCGTATCGTTTGCCATGTTCTTTTAGCAGAAGAAAATTTTTCAGCATAAAAATTAGATTTGGGCTTTTTAATCATTTTATTTGTGTTTCTCTTAGCAGTCAGATAATCATCATGTAATGTTGTTGTTTTAAATCTTTTCCAACGTGCTCTTTGATTGATACAATCTTTAATTTCAGAAGAAAACCAGGGTTTTTGTTTATTACTACTAATCTTCGATTTTACAGTTAGATCGAACAGATAATTTATGTTTTGCTCCAGAAAAAAGATTTGGTCATCCACAGAATTTAAACAATACAAAGCTTTCCAATCAATATTAAAAAATTCTTCCTCAAGGAGTCTAAAATTAATGTTTTTAAAGTCTCGAAAAGTAATCCTCTCAACTTGTATAACAAGTTGGAAATTATAAGTCATGAAAATAAGATCATGCTTGGAAAAACATGATGCAGACAGTTGATCGTAGAGTAGTATATTAATTTCATTACTTACAAGAAACAAATCCAAAAGCGTATTAATAGTTGCAGTGAAGTGTGTAGGATGTAAGATATTAGGTGATATTAAACCAATCGAGGCACATTCATCAGAGAAACTACAATCTACCAGAAGGTTTGAATTAAAATATCCTGCTATGATAACATCATCATTTGCGTTTCCAAAGTTCGAAAAAATCGCCTGGTACAAAGATTCTTATTAGGCCTGTAAACACTCCCTAAAAGCAATTTCCTACCTTCATTATTTACCTCGATAAATAGATACTCAATTAGATTTAGAGGATCTGTATTATCTATGTCCTCAAAATCACAATTTTCCTTAGATGTACATTTGATGCTAAAAGAAATCCCCTTTTTTATGTACATAGCAACGCCTCCATATCCATCTTCTCTATCAACTCTACGTAAATTATATCCATTTAAGGAAACAGAAAAGTCTGTAATTTCGGAATCAAACCATGTTTCCGAAACACATATAAAATCAACACCTGAGTTTTCAAAAATCAATCTAAATTCGTCAATATTTTTCCTTAAGGTTTGAGCATTGATATGACATATTTTAATACCTTTCCCCTGATTGGCAAGGACTCTAACCATATTCGCAACATTATCCCTGGAATTTATTCTATAAGTATTGTTCATTTTTAAGTTTTAAAAATAATGAAGTAATAAGTTTGATAAAAAAGTTATAGTTAACATTGTTTGTTGAAATATTGATTTGAAAAAAATTTAAAATTTGTATAAACGTATATATTAATGTATTTAAAATGGTATAAAGTGTTAAAAATAAAACAAAATAGTAAGAAAATAAGATTTTAATAAGCAGTTGTATGAAAACGTTCATTAGCATTAGGTGCGGGTTCTGGTTCTCGAAATAAATCATCCAGATATTCTATATCATCAATTCTTATTATGTTGCTTTCCGCAGTCTTTTCAATGTATACTAGACCACTCATACTAAAGGCACTGTGAAGACGATTTTCCTTTTTTAGTTTTATTGCCGCACGTAGAATGGTAAAATTATACTGAGTAAGATTTTCATTGACAAAAAATTTATTGTTTGAAGATTCTCCAAGGTGTTTTAAACAGAAATTAAAGCCTTTATTTATTTTACGGTAATTAGCAAATGATTTTAAATGATTCTTAACAAAACATGGTTTTCATTTTTTAAATTGGATGATAATCGTTAAAGTTATTCAACTTTTCATTAACGCCTTTCTAGTGTTTTTCTCCCCAGCGCCAAAAGTCCGCCTGAGACCGTTTACTACCACTGGTGTTGATTTCGCAGGTCCTTTCGATATTAAAAGTTTCACTGGTAGGGCTTGTAAGATAACAAAAGGTTATGTTTGCGTTTTTGTATGCTTTTCTACAAAAGCTATACATCTGGAGGCAACTGCTGATTTGCCTACGGCTACCTTCTTAGCAGCATTTCAGAGATTTATCTCACGCCGAGGTCCAATTATAATATTTTCGGATATGGTACAAACTTTGTAGGCGCATCTCGTGAATTGGAGAAAGACTTCACTACGTGTTCTACGTATGCAATTCAGGGTCTCACTTGGCATTTTATCCCTGCAGCCGCTCCTCATATGGGCGGCCTGTGGGGAGCCGGTGTAAAGAGCTTCAAACTTCATTTTCGAAAACAAGCTAAATCTTTTCAATTTACATTTGAGGAATTCGCGACACAACTTGCGAGAATAGAAGCGTGCCTTAATTCGCGCCCAATTTGTCCTATGATAGAAAACCCTCAAGACACGGTTGCTCTAACTCCTGGTCATTTTTTAATTGGCTCTCCAATTCTTGTTCCCCCTGAGCCTAAAATTGGTGAAATGCCTATAAGTTTAGTTAATAGATTTAGAAGAATGGAAGCTATTTCTCAACATTTTTGCCGACGGTGGAAAGAGGAATACTTGATTAATTTGCATAAAAGGTATAAATGGCAAAATCCGGAACGTGAGATTTAAGTTAATGATTTAGTCGTTATACGGCACGAACAATTAGCTCAAACTTCGTGAAGATTAGGCCGCATCGTTAAAACCTACCCGGGTAGTGACGGTCACGTGAGATTCGTCGATATACGCACTGTGAATGGGGTTGTACGACGACATTTCGCAAAACTGGTCATTCTGACTAGTATAATAAATTAAGTACTCATGTTATTGTTTTTCGCTAATATCTGTTATTTCCTAGCACTATGGACGCACTACCCACCTTTTTTGATGACGCCATCTTAGACGACTATGATGAGGGAATGGAAATAGTGGAACCCCTTTCTGCCGCAACCCTTTTGGCTGCACCCATTGCTGATAAGGAGGATATACCGGCTCCTGTTGGTGTACTATCTCCGGCTGCTGACCCTCCAGCACCAATCATGTCGTCGATTTCCGCACTTTTGCCGGAATCTAAAGGAACCTCGAGCTAGAACATTAGTCCCGAAATCATTAATCGTCAGTGCAGGGTATGTAGTGGTAGACATCCATTGAGGAATTGTCGAAAATTTCTGCGATTGAGCCATGAGCGGAAGTTGCGAATGGTGATCCTTCACCGCACCCCGCAAAAGATTGCACGAGTACTTTTAAATGCGGTCAATGTAAAGGTGATCATGACACCCTCTTACATTCCGATCGTTCTATGCAGTCTGGTCCAAAGAAGAAACAATTGCCTCGCTCTGAGGCTTCTTCCTCGAAAAAGCCTCCTTCTGGCCCGCTCGTACCACGGCCTAGTAAAACCATGCTCCCTCCGTCGTCGTCCGCTTTCTTAACTTGTCCCTTACCTATCCGTCATGTCGTCACGTTTTCCCCCACTGTGTTGAGCAGACTCATCTTACCGACAAACTCCATTCCGATACGAGCAGCTTTGGACCCTTGCTGTAGCATTAGCTACATCTGCGAATCCTTGGTCCATCAATTGCGGCTGCCCGTATCTAAGATGGACAATATTGGATATTGTAGATTAGCAGTCGGTTCGTCGTTTGCGCGGTGTTAGGACTCCTCCAGAGTCTGTTCCCGATTCCATACGGGAACATTTTGCCGGGTTCCAATTGGTGGACCCCCGTTTTAACGTATCTCGGCCGGTAGCTTTGGTCTTAGGACCTGAAGTCAACCCTCAGATTATTAAGGGAAAAATATATTTGAGCCCGGGTCTTCCAATGGCACAGTATACCATTTTCGTTTGGGTCATTTCTAGTCAATCCCCTCGTTAGAGGGCAGGTCCCCTTGGACCTATGATCCCCCTGGATCAACGACCCCTTGGGTCAAACCCGTTCCCCGTGGATCAACGCGGTCCCTTAATCGCTCGACGAAAATCCAGTTTATACTGGCCTGATCCCTTGATCAGCTGACCTCTTGGAAAAAAAACCCAGTCCATACCGGTTTGGTCCCTTGACCATTAGTTTTATTAATTTTATAATAGAAACAGCTGTCAGCTGATAGCAAATTTGCGATCATACAGGCTTTGGAAACAGGTAAATCAATGAATGAAGTTGCCCATCAATTGGACATTAACAAATCAACGGTTTGCCGGATTGCATCGAGATACCGTCAAAGAAACAATGTGGAGAAAAAGTCCGGAAGTGGCCGACCACGTAAATCTACTGCCCGCCAAGACCGCCCAATGAAAAAAAATTGTAAAAATCGACCCACGGAAGACGGCAGTAGATGTGACCATTTACGCAAATGAACAATTAGGAGTTCCTATTGGCGTTCACACTGCCTGAAATCGATTAAAAGAGGCTAGAAGACCAGCCAAGAAACCACTTATAAGTATGGTTAATAAGAAAAAACGGCTTGACTTTGCCAGACGGTATCTCCATTGGTCGAAGGAGCAGCGGTTCCAAGTTTTGTGAAGCGATGAATCCAAATTTAATTTATATGGCTCTGATGGCATAAATTACGTGCGCCGACCGCCAAAATAACGATATTCGCCCCGATATCAGTTGCCAACTGTTAAACATGGCGGGGGTTCAATAATGGTGTGGGATAATGAATAATATATTTATCTAAGAAAACTAAGCTAATTTACATTTTTTTTAGGTGCCTTCTCTCGTGATGGTACAGGTCCCATAACCAAAATTGAGGGAATAATGAACGCCATTAAGTACTGCGAAATTTTGGAAGGGCACGTACTGTAATGACGAGTTTTCCTCCGGTTGCTAGGGTATAGCTCGCGGTGGCCGGGGTCGTTGCAGAAATTTGTTTCCACTGAGACAGAGAGTGAAAAAAAAAGTTGGGTATGGTTTTGGGGTACAGTTATTCGTTTATTGAGATCTTAAAACTACAAAATACACTAAAATACGCCGGGGTGGTTCCGTGAGGTCGGTCTGGGACCTCGGACGACAGTCTTCCAGACTGTGGAGACTCGGTATCTCTAGTGTCGGGTTGTTCGAGGGTGGTTAACTCTCCGGCGGGCGCGTCGGACCGGAGTAAGAGTGACCTAAGTTGGCACACTCTCTGCAGGACTCGTTGGGTGCTGATTCAAGAGTGACCTAAGTCGGCACACTCCACCTGTGGAACGAATGATTAGTTACTTACCTAACCTCTGGGCTGTGCAAGGTAATTATGCGGTGAGAGTGACCTATGTCGGCACACTTTCCACAGGACTTTGCAGGATTCTTGATGTAGTAAGTCAAGAGTGACCTATGTCGGCACACTCCACCTATGAAAAAGGATTACTCCCTTACCTGTCCTCTGGACCTCGCAGGATGATGGGTGTAGTGAGAGCGACCTAAGTCGGCACACTCTCCGCAGGACTCGTCGGGTGCTGATTCAAGAGTGACCTAAGTCGGCACACTCCACCTGTGGAACGAATGATTAGTTACTTACCTAACCTCTTGGCTGTGCGAGGTAATTACACGGTGAGAGTTACCTGTATCAGCACACTCTCCGCAGGACTCGTTGGGCTTCTCCGGACTCGAAGAATTCGTAAGACTCGCAGGACTCGAAGGATTCGCCGGACTCGAAGGACTCGCAGGACTCGAGGGATTCGCAGGACTCGAAGGATTCGCAGGACTAGAAGGACTCGTAGGACTCGAAGGATTCGCAGGACTCGAACGATTCGCACGACTCGAAGGACTCGCAGGACTCGAATGATTCGCAGGACTCGCAGGATTCGCAGGACTCGAAGGATTCGCAGGACTCGAAGGACTCGCAGGATCCGCAGGACTCGAAGGACTCGCAGGACTCGAAGGATTCGCAGGACTCGAAGGATTCGCAGGACCCGAAGGACTCGAAGGATTCGCAGGACTCGCAGGATTGGCAGGACTCGAAGGACTCGCAGGACTCGAAGGATCCGCAGGACTCGAAGAATTCGCAGGACTCGCAGGACTCGAATGACTCGCAGGACTCGAAGGACTCGCAGGACTCGCAGGACCTACTAAGGATAATGAAGTGACCTAGGACGGCACACTTCGTTCAGCTAAAGGATTATTAGCTTGCTTACCTTGTTACTGCTGCCACGGCTACTGCACGACTGTTACGATTGTCCTCATGACCGCCTTTTTATACTTGTGCCTGACGGCTGGTGACAGCTGTGATCGCCACGTACGGGATCACAGGGTGATCCCAAAAACGAATTTACAAGTCCACTCGGTAATTCATTTTATTTGTGCAATTAAACATAAAATATAAAGTACAATTCAATCAAAATAATAAAAATAAAATAATTCAAATAATCCTAATGGATTGTGTGGGCCGAAACGATGGCACAGACTTCGGTCATCACAATACTCCCCCATTTTCAAGAAAAAATGGCACCTGGAAGCATATTTGTGCAAGATTTGGAGTGGCCTCCGCAATCTCCCGATCTCAACCCCATAGAAAACCTATGGGAGTTTATAGATCGGGCAGTTAAGAAAAAAAAAACATCAAATTTGCAAAAATTAAAAAAATTGCGAAATTAGAATGGAAAAATGTGTCCCCTCATTATGTTATATCCCTAGTGGATTCCACGCCAACCAGATTAAATGCGGTAATAGCACAAAATATTAGTTTTAAGAAAAATTTAATAATAAGTATTAATTTAATTTAAATAAAAAATTTTAATAACAAGGAGTTGCATTTTATTCTCGTTTAACATAAAGGATAATTTTCTTAAAAAGCAAAAAATATAAAAATGTTTTATTCTAATAAAAACAAAATAATTAACAGTAACTGTAGAAAATAAAGCCCAAAGTAATAGATTAATAGGATGCATAAATAAGCCAAGACACGATCCTGAAATCATATGGCATCGAGTTGCATTTGTTTCTCGCTACCACTCATTGAGTTATAATAAAGATTGAAAATAAAAAATTTTGTCTTATATTTATAAAATTAAAATAGAAATAAATAATGAGAAAAATTTAAAAAAAAATTTTTTTTTAATTTTTAGCAAAAAAAAATCAATTTATATTTAAAAAAAATTAAACAAAAAAAATATATTCTTTTTTTGTCTTATGCCGTTTTCTTTTCTGAAAAAATGTCGCATTTTTTGTACTTTTTTCAAAAAGTTTATTTTTTATATATTCGGAATTAAGATCAACCGCATCTTATACATCAATCGAAAGGTTGCAAATCGCCAAAAAAAAAAAAAAATCAAATCAAATTTTTTTGTATTTTATTAACCTTTCGATTGATGTATAAGATAAGGTTGCTCTTAATTCAGAATATATAAAAAAAATACACTTTTGGAAATAAGTGCAAATAAATTGCGACATTTTTTGTCAGAAAAGACAACGGCATTAAATTATGTTCATCAACATATTCAAAGTAACTTCCCAATATATTTCTTTCCCTAAAATTTTTATTTAGTTTTCTCTTTTTATACCCTATACCACTATGTGGTTTGGGTATAATGACTTTGTGCTGCTGTTTGTAACTACCGAAAATATTTGACCTAGACCCATCTTTTATTATACCGATCGACTTAGAATCACTTTCTGAGTCGATTTAGCGATGTCCGTCCGTCCGTCTGTGTGTCCGTGTAAAGCTTGTAATCAAACTACAGGTCGCAAATATGCATATATTTTGCATATATATACAAATATATAAGCTTTTATTGGCCATCAGATGAAATTCGGCCCATATTCAGACCTAGTCCCCATACAAATGACCCCTATGAAATCGACATAAGTTGCCATAAGATCCAAATTATTAATTAAGTCTCAGTCAAATTGGATATGTTTGTATTTATTATATTCATTAATCAGTAGCCCATTAATAATCGTTATAGGACAATTCTTAGTCATAGGCCCCATATAGAGCCGCTTCCCGATCTTCACTTAAGTCTATCAAATAACAAAAATATTGCACAGATTTTTCTCAAATTTGGTTTGTATATATTTTTTCAAAATTTAAGTGACTTTACCAAATATGGTCAGGATCGGTCAATTTGTCGACCTAGTCCCCATATATATATATATTGCACCCGATATGAACTTTTTCATATGTGCAGCCAGAAAAATTAATAACAATACCACTCAAAGTATAAACCTTATTTTCTATATCCAATTAGTTGGACCGAAGAGAAAGGGGCTCTAAGCCATGGTATAGGGTATCGTATAGTCGGGCTAGACCGACTACAATTTTCTTACTTGTTTAAAATGGGATATATTGACCCCAAGTGTTTAAATGTTCTGAAAATACTTTGGGAAACTATTTCAAATGTATTATATTTGAAATCAGACTCCAATGCGATAGGGATAACTTTAGCTGATATTCCCTAAATTTTAATAATTAATCATTAATTTACTGCCAGAGTCCACGCTGCTCAAAATATCAAAAGAAATTCTTTCTTACCAGTCTAGATTTTTTTACCCATATATGACGAAGGCAGAATGAGTTTCTGCCAAGTTTTGAAATTTTTTGTTATACCGATTTACTCACAATCAATTTTTGAGAATCGATATTTGAGTCGATATGTCCAACCGTCTGTCCTTTTGTGTGTCCATGGTAGCGAGCTAAATTCCCTTAAAATTCATATTATTGTTTATGCATAATTCATCACACCAATAATACAATTGCATTCTATAAATATTTACTTCCCCATGATTTTCGACCCACTAAAATTTTGCAATTTTTTTCAGAAACCAATGCTCGTCCTCTAGTTACACCGCCTGTTGAAAACAAAACTTTATAAAATTTAAAATTTAAGTAGTTTCTAAAACTAACATATTACAACATTTCTGCAAGCAATTCTTAAGCATGGCATATTAAACAAGAAGATCACAACTTTTACACGAGTACACACGTACAACAATTTAAACGTTTGACTATAAAACAGTACTGAAAAGCGCAACAAACTTTTATTGCCACGTCCACAGCAACACTGCCATGAATTGTCGTTGCTGTTGCTCTTCCAGTTGCAGTTGCTACTGCTGTTTATGCTAGCGAAACTCTCAAGTCAACAGTGCAGTGTAACTATGTAATGTAAGCCGGAAAAAAAAAGTGGACGCGCTTTACTAAACAACAATAGGAACTAAATTTTATTTTGTAAAACTTTTTTGCTTTTTCCTAAACCGCAGTGACATTGGAAAATAATGCAGCGTTACCAACCAACCAACCAACTAGGCAGCCAACAAAACCAACCAAACGTAAAGCAATGAAGAAATTTTAAACGCGCCGTCTTTCTATTCAAAATGCGCAACGCATAAAAAGTATGTGTTGAACAAGGAACATAATACGAGTAAACAACAAAAAACAAATAAAAAGAACAACAGCATCAAGCAGCAGCAACAAAACTTTAAATAATTCTCAATGCAACTGCACGGTTACACTTAAGAATTGACAAAAAAAAAATGTTGTTTAAGTTTAGAAAAAAGAAGTTGTTAAAGTTTTTCGTGTTTTTTCTTTTTTTGCAAAAGGCGAAAATATCCTGTTTGTAAGGACTAAACAGTCAAGGTATAAATAGCAAATTTTGTGTGAAATCGCATTTATTTTAGCTTTCCACTTTGTTGTTATTATTGCTGTTGTTATTTTAAACTGGCCTTTAGGATTTCCTATGTTAAGACATTTGAAGAATTCGTTGTAATTTCATGTTTTAATGAACACGTTTTTAAATTAATCCTTTAAATATTTAGGTTTCCCAGCGCTTGGTTTGACTTCTCTGTTACAACTAAAAAGTGTAATTACAGCATTTTAAAGTTGTTAAAACTAAACAAAAAAAAAACTATAATACACAGTTGGTTCCAGGGTATCACGCATTTTTGTTGCTTTATAGCTGAGTTTTTGTTTGTTTGAAGGTCATCTTCATTTGAACTTGTGCAGAGAAACAAATTGCAATTATGTGACTGGGCCAGCGAGAATAGGTTTTATGGCCTGGACTATAAAAATGCATAAAATATTTAGAAGAATATAAAACGTAGGCAACATTAAAATGATCATATTTTTTAAACATTTGTCAGTTAGAATAGTTAAATTTTGAAGGATATCAGCAAATTCATGAAATTAATTGTTTAAATTCAAAAATATTATTACACAGCGTGATTGACAAGAAAGTTTTATTCCAATAATTCGACTTTACGATTCTTCTTAAATATGAACAAGTTAAATGGTTAAATTCAGCTGTGCCGAATCCTTGATACCCTCCATTCACGTTCTAAATACAATATTAACCCAAGGTTGTTAACACTAAGAGACAAATAGAGGCTGGATTCCAAATTATAATTACTAGATTTTTTACAATGATGTTTAAAATTTATAAGACATTTGAAAAAAAAAATTAGGTACTTTTGTGATTTTTTAATTGAAAGCCATTATTATTAAATGGAACCAGCATAAATGCAAATACATACATTGTTTAAAGAGAGTAAGAGTGTAACCATCTCTTACTCTCATCGACAAATCATACGTTTACATGCAAAAAAAGGCGATAGGAAATATCGCCCAAAGAAAAATCGGCCAAAAGCAAAAATTAAAAATCGACCAAAAAAAATCCATACAAAATTGGGTTTAATTTCTAATGAAGAAACACCCAAATTTATTGGGTTTTTTTTTCGTTATTTTTGGGCTTAATTAATTTCGTTCAATAAAATAGGGTAATTTTTCATTACGAAAAATCACCAAAAAATAACATATGAAAAATGGCCCAAAATTGTTCCATTTGGAGTTTTCAGACAACTCTTTCCTCCTTAAGCTATTTTCCTGATATCAACACAATGCACTGCATCTGTAGGGGGCATCCCCTGAGTGTTGATTAATTAAAAAAAAAAAAATTCATGTTGATTACTTTGATGAAAAGGTAAGTACGTCTTTATCCATAAATGAGAACGATTAGTTTTGTTTGGTTGTAAATACTTTGGACATAAAATATATGTACAGAAACAAACTGAAGATGAAAATTTTGTTAAAAAAATCGCGCGATTTTTGGACAAAATTAAAAATTTTTCAGGGAAAAAGCGCATTAAGAAATTTAAAAACAAAAACTTAAAATGAAAAATTTTAACAAAAATCGCGCGATTGTTAAAATTTTTCGACTGCGGCGTTTTGGACAATATTTAAAATTTTTCGGGGAAAAAGCGCATAAAGAAATTTAAAAACAGAAACTGAAGGTTCACGGTTCAAAACCTCACGGCCGCCCTAAGTAGAAAAAATTTTCATATAGAAACAATCTATTCAATTAAAAACATAACAATTATCACAATGTTCAATAAATCGCTGATGAAGGCTGAAATGCCAGAAACCGGTCCGATTAAGAATACAGTGCAGTTATGAATTTTTGAAATATATGCTTTCTTCTTCTTTACCACGCACCATTTAAATTAAAAATTTTCACAAAAAAACGCGCGATTTTTTTTAAAAATTTTCGCCTGCGGCGCTTTAGTTAAAAGCGAAAACTAAAAGTATAAAATGTTGACAAAAAATCGCGCGATTCTCATTCTCCGCAATAAAAACAATATGAATCGATATATCTTACAAATAACTTTAACTTCATATTTGTTTTAATGGATAAAAAAAAACCATCTATTCAATTACAAAAATAATAATATATTTAATTTGGAGGCATACAGTTTCATGACCAACTTTGAAACTGCATTGGAAAGTTCTTTAAAAAAAAATTTCCTAACGCAAAACACTACGGTTCTTGGTTTCAATTCTACCAAGCAATTAGGCGCAACATCTCACAAAAATTCAGAAATCTCGCAGAGTACATTAGTGCAAACAAAAAGTGTTCTCAAGTGTACCATAAATTTTTGTCGCCAAAATCCATTCAGAAAATTTTTCTGTCTTCAAAGGCATCTGCTATCGAAGCATACAATGGCATTTGGGTCGTATAATACAAAAACGGGGACATTTCTTCAAATTTGTGGGAGTTCTTCGGGATGAAGAATTTTCGAAAAGCAGGGCTATGAAGCTTTTAGTCGAAAGTGGTGGCATACTTGGAGGAAAAAGGAGGAAAAAATAAGGCGACCATATGCGGAGAAAACACGTTTAATATTAGAGGCTACATAAGCTTTGGAAGCAGGAACTATAACTATCACTTCTTTCCTTACTCGAATGGTATTTACCAAAAATAACATATGCACCGATTGGGAGCCTTACAACGATATATTTTAAAGTGAATCGGAGGAAACAGATGTTGAAGACTAGCTACCAGAAGAAGACAACAGAAGTTCAAGTACTGCGAAATGCATAATATGCCTGGAGCAATCTCCCAATATAGTACTGTTGCCTTGACGTCATTTGAAATACTGCAATGAGTGCGTACTTAAATTGCAGACAAAAAGTTTGGCTGGAGACTTAAACCAGTTCTTCTGTCCATACTGTCGCGCAGCTGCTGAAGAAGTTATGAATGTTTTCATTTGAAAATAAAGAACATTTTTCATAATTTGGGTGGTTTTTCTTTTATTTTGGGCAAAAAAACGTTTTTCATACTTGGGTGATTTTTCGTTTCTCTTTTGGGTTGTTTTTCCTGTTTTGGGCGAAATTTCGTATTTTTATTTTTGGGCGATTTTTAATTTTTTTTTGCGATTTTTCTTTGGGCGATATTTCCTAAAGGTGCTATTACATGATGTGTTTTTTACACATGTACTGTCAAATTTTCCCACAACAAAAGTTGTAGACATCGTATGATACATATGAAACATTGTTTATGTACAATACATGAGGAAAGTCACAAGTACATTTTTCAATTAGAACAGGTTCTATTTTTGCATGGCAAACATATGAAAATACAACACTGCTTGTGGCGAAAGAAACACAGAGTAAATTTTAAAGATTAATATTGAAAGAAAAATAAATTGTGTAGTATTAATTAACAATTAAAAAATATATAACTTTTTTTAACAATAAATTTTTGTAAATTCACAAATTAAATCAGCTGTTGTTTACATTTAGAGGTTCTGTCATACGGAAATATATATGCACGTGTGATAGCAAAAATTATGAATCGTATGTAAAAGACAATTTTGACAGACATGAAGAATTTCATATGGATAAAAAAAGTGACAGTACATATGTAAAAAAGTAAGAAGTTATAGTCGGTCTAGACATACTATACGATACCCTATACCATGGTTTAGAGACCCTATCTCTTCGGTCCATCTAATTCGATATAAAATAAGGATACAGTAAATTTGAGTAACATTATTATTAATTTTTTTTGCTGCATATATGAAAAAGTTCATATCGGATGCTATATTTATAAAGGGACTAGATCGAAAAATGGACCGGTCCTGATCATATTTGGTAAAGTCACTTATATTTTGAAAAAATATAAACAAACCAAATTTGAGAAAAATCTGTGCAATATTTTTGTTTTTTGATAGATTTAAGTGAAGATCTGTAAGCAGCTCTATATGGGGCCTATGACTAAGAATTGTCCTATAAGCATTATTTTCGGACTACTGATTAATGAATATAATAAACACATAAAAACCCAATTTGACTGAGATATATATGATAATTTGGATCTTATGGCAATTTATGTCGATTTCATAGGGGTCATTTGTATGGGACTAGGTCTGAACATGAACCGAATTTCACCAATTTCAACAGTGTTCATCCTATGAACGATGAAAGCTTATATACCAAATTTCATCAAAATATATTCATATTTGCGACCTGTAGTTTGATTACAAGGTTCACATGGACACACAGACGGACAGACGCACAGTGGCTGAAAATCATTTTTCATTGGCCAAAATTCTATAACTTTTGAACTGATTAAAATATTTAAGTAATTTTTTTTTAATGGATTGACTCAGTTTTAATTACATTAAAATTGATTGAGGACTTTTTAAGGAATTCTAGGTCAAAGTTGAACTTTTGATTTTTTTTTAACTTTTAGAGTGAAATATGTGTTTATTATTTTTTTATTTATTAAAAATTTTAATATTTGGATTTTAATAATAACAAGTAAGAAAATTATAGTCGGTCTAGACCGACTATACGATACCCAATACCATGCGTTTAGAAACCCTATCTCTTAGGCCCAACTAACTGGACATAGAAAATAAGCAAAAACCAAATTTGAGTGGGATTTTTATTAATATTTTTGGCTGCAGATATGAAAAAGTTCATATCGGATGCTATATCTATATGGGGACTATGTCCAAAAATGGACTGATCCTGATCATGTTCGGTAAAGTCTCTTGTATTTTGCAAAAATATATACATACAAAATCTGAGAAGAATCAGTGCAATATTTTTGTTTTTTAATAGATTTAAGTGAAGATCGGGAAGCAGCTCTATATGGGGCCAAAGGGATCATTTTTGGACTACTCATTAATGGACGTAATGAACGCATACAAAACCTAATTTGAGTAAGATCTATATGACAATTTGGATCTTATGGCAATTTATGTCGATTTCATAGGGGTAATTTGTATGGGGGCTAGGTCTGAACATGGACCGATTCTCACCAATTTAAATAGCGTTCATCCTATGGCCGATAAAAACTTATATACCAAATTTCATCATATATATTCAAATTTGCGACCTGCAGTTTGATTACAAGGTTTACATGGACACACAGACGGACGGACGGACGGACGCACGGACGGACATTGTTAAATCCACTCAGAAAGTGATTCTGATTCGATCGGTATAATTAAAGATGGGTCTAGGTCAAATATTTTGGTTGTTACAAACAGCAGCACAAAGTCATTATAACCAAACCACATAGTGGTATAGGGTATAAATAATTATAAACATTTTTTGTAATAATGGGATTTTTTTAATGTTACACTCCAAAAAATTTTTACACTCAAAAAAAATAAATAGCAAAATCAACTGGAGATTTTGCTATTATTACTGAAAAATTTAAATTTTTTGTTGTCAAATTTGCAAATTTGTTTACACTCAAAGAATATTTAGACTTAAAAAAAAACACGTTAATAATATTATCTAAAAATCTTGCTATTACTACAGAAAAATTTATAATTTTTTGCTGTCAAATTTGCTAATTTTAAAAAACATTTTAAAAATAAAAACTGCAATAGATTTTAATTGCATTTGTAACAATGGTAGGTTCTGTTTATTATTATTTTATGCTAATACTATATTTTTCGTACTTAAATAACAATGAAAGGCAATTATAATTACTAGCAGATTCCAGCCCTTGAACTTCGAGTGCAAATTCTAGGAAATTTGATTTTTTTGATTAAATAAAGACCATAAAAGTATGCTAATCAATTATAGCCAATTCAAAAATCAACACAAGACACACACTGATTTTTATTACAAACACATTAACAAATTTAATAAATACACATGTAGCATTGTATAAAATTATGTATGCGTTACTAGCATTTTTAAATGCAATTTACTCAAAACAAAGGAAAAAATTTAAAAATCTGTAAATCTGCAAATCGGCTAAAAAGAAATACCTTTCAAATAATATACATTTGGTCAAAATCGGGATAAAACGGTAGAACAAAACATCAGTCACAAGAAATCTCCTAGCCTATTAATATTATAGATTATTCATTTGACTCAAATATTGATTGCAAATATTCCATATTTTGTTCTGTGTTATTTCTGTTCTTTAGTAGTTTTTTGACTTCTTCATCTAAAACCCGATGTTCCACTTTCCATTGATTTCGAATACTGAAGATGAACGAATCTGATGTTGCCAATAATATATTATATAGATCTTCATTTATGGAATGTCGTGAAATTTTTCTAGTATTGTGCTCTCTATAAAATCTGTAATCTTTATTCGTTTTTTCCTGAGCCTCCTCTGATAGATCTCCAAGTGGCACCAAATGATATTTAATGACATTTTCTCCATGATAAAGGATTTTGTTAGCTGTTGCAGACATATTTCTCCACGGGTAGCTAGTTGAGTATATTTTTGCAGTTTCCTTAGCATAATTTCCAAATTTTCTAGAGTCAATTTCTTCATTCCACGCAAGTACATCTAGGATTATTTTAAATCTAAAAATAAGGTTTATATCCACTCCTGTTATTTCAGATGCTGTTACTGGATCTGAAAAGAATCTTCTGGCGGTATTGCCATCATTTGTATTGCCTGACCCTTGTTTTGGCTGATCTATAATCAATCCAAATTTGCGATATTCATCTTGAACATGTTTCTTTTTTGAACTTCTTAACTCTTCGTTGGTATCGTTGTTTCTTATTGATCCTGAAGACCCGAAATCCAAATCATAACTGATTTTTAGTATGTGTTCTATAAGTCGTATTCTTGCATGTAGTGGTGATAATCCAAATTCATATGTATCGGTATTATCTAATGATTTTGTCGGGACTTGGTTTAATTGGCTTGATGTTGCTTGGCATATAATGCAGCTGAATGCAGCCTTCGTATTAGTCAAAGCCTGACCTACTTCTCCATCTGTCATTGTCAGCACTAATTGGTAGCTTACTTCAATTTATTGCCCAATCTAACTATAATTGTAATGGCTGTACTGTTGCAATTTGAGCCTTGATATCACTTCTTCACAACTTCTTTGTTAATGGCATCATGAGTTTCTTTTTTGAATTCAAATTTGATTGGCCTGCAGTATTTCGTAAAAGATGGTGTCTCAAATATCCAAATATCCATTGTTTGCGTTGCACTAGTCGAAGGCTCTGAATCTTCCAAAATCTTCTTCCATCGCAATAGTACAAATGATACCATGAACATATCTGAGTCCGAAATATTTTCACATATTTAGGTAAAATAAAAATGTATAAAAAAGGTATGATAATAAAAAAACCTAGGTTAATAATGAATTACATCCTCTGTGTATTGACATTCTTACTTACAAATATCTCAAAAGGGTGGTGTATTTTGTAAGAAGATATCATTACTGGTAATAGAACAAATAATGACTATTACAAGCTATAAAATACCTAAAGCGCAAATTTAATACACCATTGCAAACGAGTACTTATAGGGCTGTTTAAATTATCGTAATTTGAATTTTTTAGAATAATTTCATTAAAATGAAAAAAGTGTCCTACCCACGGGTCGTCACGGGTGCAAAAGTATATATAAGGTTAAAGAGGATACTTTCACCTTTCTCCGGGTGGTAAACGTTCCTTGTTCCCTTTTGTTCACTAGAAGTTCTATTCCACTAAAGTTGAAATTTGCGAAATATATTTCATAACGCCCCTAATATTAAACGGTAGGGCTGTGACCACTTACAACAACTAAAGACTATAATCCAACCAACATTTTAAAAAATACCGCAGGTCATTACCGATTATAGCTTGAGAGTAGGAACCATTTATTTTTGATAAAAAACAAAAAAAAATCATCTTTTTCTGAAATTAAAAAAACAGTTGAGCATGCCACGCCCACAATTAGCAATAGTTTAAATTAATTTTTTGGCTACCTTAATATGGATATATTAGCTACAAAAAGGCGTAAAAATTTTAAAAATCGGTGACAAAAAAATTTATACTTTTGGCCAATGAAATCAAAATTTCAGCCACAGTGAGACGGACAGACGGACGGACGGACATCGCTAAATCGACTCAGAAAGCCGATCGGTATAATAGAAGATGGATCTAGGTCAAATATTTTTGGCAGTTACAAACAGCAACACAAAGTCATTATACCCCAACCACATAGTGGTATAGGGCATAACAATAAGCAAACAAACATGTGTATTGGGGTGGCCCTTAATAAAAAAAAAGTGGTCAAACTCTCGGTCTAACCGCCTGGAAATATGCGAATAGCGAAAATACTGAGAAATACAAAGTTTTGCTCCATTCCAAAAAAATTTAGAGGTGCCTCAACTCGACTGAAAATTTCAAGTGTATGGGGAATATATGACTTTTTTTTTCAGATTTTATAAAAATTTCGTTCCTTTTTCACCAAGTTGTTATAGCAATCAATATCATTACTAAATTATCTTTTAAAAAAGCTATATAACTAAAAAATCGGATAAAACCTCGCCAAGAAATAATAAATGCCCTAGACCACTTTTGTGCCAAAAAAAACTCTAGGTCATGAAATGTAATGAACATTTTTTCAACTTTAACAAATTGATCAAAGCCATAATTTTTTTTTGGTCTCTATGTCTATAAGTACTCAGATATGAATTATAGATTTATTAACACGTTGTTAACCTATGAGACAGAAAATGGAAAATTTTTTTGATAATATTTTGAAGTTTTAAAAAATTTTCTTAAATAAAATTTCAAACAATTGATCTGGCGCTTTAAGATTTGGTTAAACATATGCTAGAGATTAACTGTATGAATTTTTAAATAAATTCCTCTGCCAGAAATTTTTTTACAAAGAATTTTTTTGTGGATTTCGAGAAAAATTTGTTTTTTTGTGAAATATTCAGTAAATGTACTCTTTTTAAATACTATGTATCAAAAATTTATCAGTTTTCTACTTTTAAATGTCATATTTTATCTCAATAGCCTAGGGTCTCTGAAAAAACAATATGACCTCATTAACCCTTTTGGATTTGGTGTCGCATATGACCCCAAACTAATGAAGGACAATTTATTCAAAAAATCAAATATTTTGTAAGTGCTGTTTTTTTAGATGCGACGCTTAAAATATAATAACCAAATGTTCTAATCTTCCATGCTAAAATTTCTGAATAAATCGAACAAAGTTAACCCATTCCTTGAAGTGACCAAACTTTGAATTTTGCATATATAAAAAAACTTATTGTTCTAGTAAACTAGATGAAACCCTAACTATGGGTAGGGAGATAAAATTCTGCTATATTTTACGAAAACTTACCCTTATGTGCTCCTAGGGTTAAAATGATCCCAAATGCAGCAGCATTTTCAAAATATTTTTTGACTTAATCGTTCCATACTAGCTTTGGGACATTTTGGGGTCATTTGGTCATCATAATCATGAAATCATAAAAATCGGTCAAATATAGCACAATTTTATTTCCCAACAGGAAGAAACTAAGGAACTACTTTATTAACAGCGGATTTCGTAATTAATGAACTAGGAACGAACTACACCGCTTTAGATCCCATGTATGAGCCGTTTCTAAAATTTGCAAATAAACTTCAACCACCTCAAACCGAAGGGTGACCCAATAAGAGTGCACGATTTAATTTTAAAACAAAACGCATGTTTTTTTTGCGAGTTATGATATTGTTATTGCATGGTAAAATAGACTAAAAGATCCGGCATATGGCCCACGCGACTGTGAACACAGGCCCTTGTTCTTTTCATTAAATTTTCAATGACATTTTCACAAAAATGTGGCTTTATCTCTATATCGGAAATCATTGCTAAAACCACATGTCGATTAGATCCATACCATCCAGTTGAGCTTTAAAGAACTCCGTTAGTAAATTCTTATTGGGTCACCCTTAAATAAGAATATTGAGTAACTAGGATCCATAGCATGTTATCAATGGATTTCTCAATTTAAATCAGAGAAAGTATAATTTTTGTTTGTACCAAAAGAAGTGCTACACAGTCTTCATAAACTTTCAATCATTCACTATTCATATTCAACAAACAGGGGCTGTATCAAAAGAATATGCCCTTGGTTAAGACACTGGAACAAAAGTAATCTTATAGTATACACATAACTCTTCAAATGATACTTTTCCAAATTACAGACAGCTGCATCATCTGATTCATAATTGATGACCATTTATAGTGAACAAATTTTGCAGTTTTACAAAAATTGACAAAGAGCCTAAAGGTATGCTAATCAATTTTAGACAATTCACGATTCAACACTAATTTGAAAAACACACACACATATGTGTCTAAATGCATTTTACTTTTTAAAAAAATGTTCCAGACGGTACAAATCTCTAAATATGGTGGACAGCTGCAAAGAAATACCTTTCAAATGGGGTATATTTTGTCTAAATCAGTTGGTAATTGAAGGTTTAAAATCAGTTACAAGAAACCGCCTTGCCTATTAATATTATAGATATAGAGATATAATACGAAATTTGTTTTAAAAAAAAAAACTTAAGATGAAATTAAACTGGAATTGACGGAATATTATGGGAACTATAAACCCTCTTCATATAACTAGTACACCCTATTAAGCGTTGCTACACATTAATATCTTTTGAACTGACACACCTTCAAGTCTCTGTACTAAAAGTACAGCAGTATAAGATTTTTAAATACTTTATATTGAATGCCCACAGGCCAGAAGCCGATCATTTTAAGCACTACTACTCAAACTAATGAATTAGATTTGGTTTTTATATTACTCCAGATATATAATATTAAAAACTCCCTGCATATGGGATGTACTACGAACACACCATATATAAAAAAATGAGAGCTTAGACTCTGTGAAATCGATCCAGAGGTCTAGCCTCGTATAAACTACAAACAAACAAACAAGTTTTCGCTTTTCTATATATATCGCACCTGTACCTCTAAAGTGAGTCAACTCAAAATTTTTCAATTTTCACTTTTCGCAAGAAACCGATACACAGTGGTCATATCTATTCACTGTAAAAATCTTACATCGATTTTTCTAGTCTTTCGCAAAAAAAATACAGTTGTAACCCTATTTGTGTTATAAGAGTAACTTCTTTAGAATCCACTAAGGAGACATATTTTGAGTTCCACCCAAAAAACTTGTTATCTTTGATGATCACTGAAAAAATTTGAAAAACAACTACTGTTGTATACTTATTATTCGCAATTCTTTACAATGAAACAACTGTTTTTAAATTTTATAGTAAATATTAAAAAAACCGTTTTTTGCCTCTACTGAAAATATGTAAATTTTGAGTTTACTCACTTTAGCAGTACAGGTGCGATATATAAATAAAATATTATTTAAATGAGACCTTACAAGTGTTTTTGATTAGGACCGCCCATAAATGATTGAAAATATCCGCGATATGTTTAAAAATAATCGGAGATTGCACGATTCTAAAGACTGTCGGTATCTCTATTGACAGGAACGTCCAAATTTGGATAAAATTTTTGGCCATGAGACAGCTGCCCGATTTTATTGCTATCAATTGACCATTAGTTCACTCTTTTGTCGATATTAAGGTGTTATTTAAAGAAATTAATGAACAATCGAAGGAATTTTTGGCGGGTTCGACTGACTGGACTAAATATGGATATTATGTCAGTATGTATTGACTAACTTAAAAAAATTTTATTTCCATATTTGTGATATTTTTATTTAACTTAAACACTTTCCAGTTCTTTTGGACTACTTTTTGAACACAACAGCAATCGCACAGTGAGCGATTTTGCCAATCCAGGAGAACTTAATTTTAAAACAAGTAAGAGTGTTAAATTCGGCTGTGCCGAATCTTTGATACCCTCCACCTCGGTTTGAGTCTTGATAATAAATGTAAATGAAAAAGTAAAAAATTATTTCAGTAAATTCTTTGGGTTGGTTTTCGTCTTTTCTATTATTTCGGATTTATTTCGGTGTTTGCTTTTTGGTCATCGTGGTTGCTGATCGGCATGCATTTAGGTTATATACCTATATGCATGCGTTTCCGGCTATATGACATAACTTCTCTTTTAATTTAGTTTTGCTAATTAAATAGCTCGCCCTAACCTCCATTGCAAAGATACTGGTTCTGTAGGGTGGCTATGTGCATTAAATCGTGCTAATTGGAGATGGCTGTATAGTTTCTTTTAACCGGCCAAATATTTCTTCATTGCGGCCATATAGGTCGGATGGAGTAACAAAATAATAACCAAAAAAAAAAAAACTCTCTCAATTTTTTTATTAAAATATTGCCATATTTGGAAAACATAGAGAATAAATTTATAATAATAAATATTCAAATTAGGGATGCCAAACGCAAAAAACCAAATGTCCCCAAAATTTTAAATAAAATAACTTGTTTTCTTTATTTTCTGAAGACTTCAAATATTCATCCAAAAAAAATTGTGAAAATTTATTTGTAAATAACATTCTCATCAAATTGCGTTTATTTATGTAACAGTTTTTATGTTCGCAATTCTTAAATATCATTTGAGGTTTTCTAAAATTCATTGAATTTAAATTAATGTTTTCTATAGTGCGAATTCAACGATCCGACAGAATTTCAACGATCCGACAATCGCAAAATATATCGACAGCTATTGTTGTTTGCACTAAGGATTAAGTGATTCACTAAGTACATACATCTTAACGACAGTCGACAAATCTATTTTTCTATTTATTTAAATTGTAGACGAGTGGCATCTCTGTCAAAATAAGCGAAAAACACAAAGAACAATAGAAAAAAACAAACTACTTCGTGTTTGACAGGATGATTTTATGTTTATGTTTAATATCTTTATTTTTTACTAATATTTCTGTTTATTTATTTGAAAATGAAATAATGAATTGAATATGCTATTTAATTTTTTTATTTATATAAAAAAGTTTTTTAATAGAAGCAAAATATTTTCACTATTTTATGATTTTTATTTATGTATGACGACATTTCAACCTAAAAATTTAAGTTTTTATCGATTGAATAAACAACACAAAAATGGTTGTCGTTTAGATAACAACAACAGCTGACTTTAACAATAGCGAATATCGTTTAAAAATTTTACTGATAATTTTGCTATTTTCTTTTTTTAACGATTCGACTATCGTTAAAAGAAGTTACTGAATCGCGGTACTGAAAAGCTATTAATTTCTCCTGAATGTCAACATTTTTTTTAAATGTAAAAATTTTTTAAATGTAAACACAGGTATTTGGTGTTTATTTTTTGGAATTTCAATTTGTGTTTAACGAATAAAATTTATATATTATTGATGTCTTCTAAATTTAAAATTATAATTTCCGACGTTTTGATATGATTTTCTGAAATTCAATTAATTGTAATTTATAATTGGAAATTTTTAATTCCAGTTTTTAGAATTGATATTTTCTTAAATTTGAATGGAAAATTTAAAAAGTGCAATTTTGTATTTACGTGAATAATACTGCTTTAGTAATTATAAACAATTTTTAAAAATTAGATGTAATCGCAATCAGATATTTTGTAGGAAAAGCAGTATAATAATTCTATATAACTATGTAGAATTGTTTTGAAAGCAAAAAACTCATTGATGAACTCAGTAACTCTATTTTGTAAAGACAACAAAAAGTTAATATGCCAAACTTATGTTCATATTTGTAAAAGAATAATGAAAATACGTATGAAATAAAAGACCAGCCCGTGTATACTCTTAACATTGTTCTGTATGATATCCAGTTGAAAATATTAACATTCATGTCAAAATAGAAATAACTATTGCAAAGCTAATTAGAACAAGCAAAAATTGTGGCGCCATCTACTGAGGCATAGTCACGCTGAGCAAAATGAGGTGACACTCTGTTAATGCAAAAGAAATGTATTTTCCCCACAACAAAATATTGCAGAATTTTATGTAAATAAAATAATATACCGACTTATTTCTAACATGCAGTTGTTATGGATATACATATATAATATATGTATATTATTTGTATTATTTAATATGTTTATATAAATTTATAAATAAATTTATACATAAAATTTTTTTTTTGCTATATTTACATTGTTTTTTTTTATTAACAACTAAGTATTGCAGCATTATTTGCTTTAGATGTTGGTGAATTTTTACTCCCTTTATATTAACTCGTAGTGTCTGCTTGTCGAAAAAATTTTGGATCGATTTTAACCAATTTCCCGTGAGCCAAATTTTGCAGGCAGGCTCGTGGTAATAACAGAAATGATCTAACAAATTTTTAGAGTGATGCCAAAACAATGGAAACTTTTAAATTTTTCTACCAGAGTTAATAAAAAAATGTACAAAGGATTAGTTTTTATTATATTATTACCACAACGACCACAAAAACAACAAGTCCAGCTATGACAACAACACAACATTTGGAATAACAACAAGAACAATATAGAAACATCATATTTTTAATTTTTTTTTTACTTTTTCAGAGATTTCCCTGGACCTGTTCCACCGATTTTAATGATTTTTGAAATAGAAATCTTTCCATGAATTTGGAGAATCACTCTCACTAAAAATTATCAGCCTAGCTGTCTTATTGAGGGCGTTATCGTCACAAGAACAACATAGAAAATTATATTTTTTTAAGACTTTTTTAGTTCTTCATTCAAATCTCGGGCCCTAATCGACCGATTTGCACGATTTTAAATAACAAACCTTTCAGGATGTAAATGAATCATTTTTTATGTCAACGAGCACCCTAGCTGGCCGATTGATGCCGTCATCGTGATTTCCACAGACGGACAGACGGACAGACGGACATCGCTATATCAACTCCGGTCACAAATATATATATTTTATGGGGTCCAAAATTTTTTTTTCTAATTATTACAAACGGAATGACAAACTTATATATACCCTCTGCACACTGGAGTGGAGGGTATAAAAATATATGCTTCATATTCGAGAATTTTTTTTTACGTGTTAGAAAGCTAGCCACGTTTTTTAAATAAGTACCATAATAGTTGGCTTAATATGTCAACCATGTGTACGCCATTTAACAAGGAATTTCTTAAATTGAAAAATCTGTATAGGCCTTTCAGTTTGATATCGGTGCACATCTCTGTTATTAATTATTGTATTCCTTTAAACAAAAACCATAAAACCTCGCTAATAGGCTGTTCTTTATTCTGGTTAATATTTTTTTAAGTTTAATTTTTTTTTTTAATATATTCTTTGAAGGAAATGCCTTATGAAAAAAAAACACTTTACACCTACACACACACACACACACACAAACACTCTCATTTCATCTGCTCATAAATATGAATAAAGTTTAACATGCATGTATTCCTTCATGTCTACACTTGAACAGGCCGTTCAGTTTAGTTCAGTTCAGGTCGGTTTCGGTTCGGTTCGGTTAGGTATTAAGCAGCTGTGTTATTTTTTGCCTAAGGGCTGCTTTTAAAGTTGGTCAACCACACAAAATACACAGAAAACTGACCATAAAACATCAATACCATACAGTAGCAGCAGCACTGGCAGCCCAAGACCAACAAGAATGTACATTGTATCAGTACTTAAGACCAACAAGTTGCTAAAGGTTCAAAACATTAGCATTAAACGAGTAAAAAGTTTTTTTCTTTTCTTCGTTTTTTGGGCTGAGGAAAAACAAAATAGCATAACATGCATTAAATGTTAAACTATACAGAATCTATACAGCATTCTGATACACATAAACTTAAATATACACATACACACTACCATACACACGTATAGTGAGTAAGTATATAATGTTTGAAATCATTCAAGTATAATAAGCACAAATATACTCTTCGTACCATGCACGCACATATTATTACACACAAACACATTTCCATCATTTCTATACTCACAAGAATTGGTTAGTGAAAACCACCAAAGAGGTTGTAAAACTATTTTACTTATAAAACATTTAAATCGATAGACAAATGTTGTCCTTACATTCATTGAAAGATTTCAAAAACCCCATAATGGCTTTGATCATGTTGTTAAACGAAATAAAATAAAAAAGCCGGATATTAAGAAAAGTAAAGTTTATATTTTCCATAAAATACTTATAAATCGAAATATATGGCATAAATAATTCTTAAAATTAATATCAACTTAAGTCCATGACTTAAAAATATTTCATACAGATTGAGACCATTTCATACCGAATAAGTAAAATTTTTATCTTTAAAAAAAAAACTTTTTGAACGTCAATCAATTTCAATTTAAAATGTTATGAAGGAGAAATTTGGAAAAAAAAAAAATATCAGATTAATAAATTTAAGGTGGTGAAAATAAATTTATATGGTTAAAATGATTTTTGAAGCTGAAAAAAATTTTTAAATAAAATTAAATTTGTGGTGACTTTACCAGCAGGTGTTTTATATTTCAGAAATGAGATAGAAAACCTTAACATTTATATCTACACTTGTGCTCACATAATTAAGTCACTAGTATGCTACTCGACATTATTGTCAAAAATACGTAAACCCTTTTTTTAATTCTAATATATTTTTAAAGTTAAAAATTACAAAATTTTGGTTCATTCCAAAAAAATTAAAAAACTTGGAAATTAGCCAGAAACAGCTGCTCACGTAATTAATTCATCTGAAAAAAAATGGTTGAAATTGTAGAAATAAGTAATAAGTTTTGTCGAGAGTCCCATTTTTTCATTAGCTTACCTCAATATTGAGTAGGACAACCTTTTTGCTTCAATACTGTGGTGCATCGCTATGGCATGCTGGCTACCAGAGAAGCGCACTGGCCTGGAGTGATTTTGTGCCACTCCTCTTGGATAACTTTCCATAACATGTCCTTATTTGCAGGTTTTGGTGCTGCAATGACTCATTTTATTAAGCCCCACAAGTTCTCGATAGGGTTTCAGTCGGGACTCTGCGGCGGCCATTCCAGAAGCTTGATGGACTGTGTTTCCAACCACGACTTAACTACCTTCGAACAATGCTTTGGGTCATTGTCGTGTTGGAAAATCCACGCAAGCGGCAAATTGTCAGCATATTCGGTGGCCAACTTTTCCTTTAGTATATTCTTATAAATATCCCCATTCATTATACCGTCAATCTTGACTATAGGACCCACACCGAATGCGGTAAAACAACCCCACACCATGACTGGTGAGCCACCGTGTTTCCCAGTTTTTTTGGTGTATTTCGGATCCAATTCCTTAAGTCGAGGACATCGCACATAAGGTCTACCATCATTTCCAAAAACATTAAACTTGGATCATCGCTCCAAACAATTAAATTCCAAAAATTTAGGCCTTTAGCAAGATGGTCAGTCACAAATCGGAGCCGCTTCTTAGTGTTCTTCAAGGAAACCAACGGTTTCTTTCTGGCCATTCGTCCATGCAAATTGTTTTCTTGCAAACGTCGTCTTATGTTCTGCAACGAAACATTTTCGCCATAATCCGTTTACATTTGAGCTCTGATTTGCGACGAAGTTAAAAAAGGATCAGTTTAACTCAGGTTTGCAATGCGCCTGTAATCATTTAAAGTCGTTTTTCTCGGTTTTTGGCGCGGAATATTTGCAAAACTTTCACATTTTTGTAATGCGTAATGACATTTGTAATTTTACCCAGAGAAAGGCTCAAAATCTCCACTTCTTTTGCAATATTTTTGAATCTTTGGAAACAATCCCATATTATTTTCTCTTCAGCCGAATTTGAACTTTTTTTGTTTACCCATAGCATTTCAGCTGATGTTATTTGTTTTTAGTTTAGTTGTTTTTAATTTAGTTATTATTTAAACCGCAAAAAAAATCTTCAAAACACTAATTTGCTCACGATACGCGTGGTGACTTAATTATGTGAGCACAGCGCATATGCCCTTTTTGAGATTTTCCATATTTTTCGGGGAATACCCAAATTTTTAGTTTTGCTTTAATCAATGTAAACAACTGCTCGCATAGCAGGGTTGCACAAAATAGTAAGGTTAGAACCGGAAGAAATATGCTTAAGAGAAAAACTACAAAAACATTTCATTGCATATCCATGACTTAATTATGTGAGCATAAGTGTATATATCTGTGGTTACAAGCATTAACCGCCTAAGTCGGAAATCATGCTTTCGAGAAAAATAACTTTTTATATAAATATAATGAGGCTTCATTACAACTTAGGTCAGCATATCTGACCTAATAAATAGTGTTAGAGATATGGGAATTTCTCGTAAGTATAAAGCGTTTTTAGTAGAATAAAATAGCATACACAACTCAAATCATTATTAGGTCGACTTAGGCGGTTATCACTTGTGACCACAGATATATAAAAATGTTGTGCATTTGTTTGTAACGAATGATTGGAGGAAAGGGCGAAGAAGGCGACTATAGCTTTATATTCCTACAAAAAGGTCATCGGTAAGCGGTGGGGCTTCAACCCGAAAATTGCTTACTGGATCTACACAGCGGTGGTTTGCCCAATACTGCTGTACGGGGTCATCGTTTGGTGGCCTGCTCTAGAGAAGGCCTCTAATACAAACCTTCTTGCAAGGGTACAGAGGATGGCTTCCATGTATATCATTGTTGCCCTTCGTACTACACCTACAGATGTCTTGAACATCCTCTTACACCTAATACCGTTGGACATATTAGGAAAGCAGTCGGTGGCCTCATCGGCTATTCGACTAAGAAGCACAATACAATGGCGTGGTCATAATTGTGGCCATGGAGTGATCCTGACTAACAGAAACTTACCATTGAACGTGGATTATACTACTCCTAGGAGTGTATTCGAACGGCACTACAACACTCTGATACCGACCAGGGAATCTGGGTCAGGGAGGATTACAGGTAGCAGGCGTTCCATAAATTTCTATACTGACGGATCGAAATTGTGTGGTCAAGTTTGTTTCGGAGCTTGGACTAAATCTGGCTCGCAGGTTGCCAGACCACTGCAGTGTTTATCAGGCAGAGGTACTGGCAATAAAGGAAGTTGCTGACTGGTTGGGTCGGAATATTCTATCTACAACCGCAGTCAACATCTACTCTGATAGTCAGGCCGCGGTAAATTCCTTGGAATCAATGTTCTTGAAAACAAGAACCACCCTTAGCTGCCGCACGTCTTTAAATGAGATGGCCAAGCAGTTCGATAGCAGACTCATATGGGTCCCAGAGCACAGGAATATACCGGGAAACTGTAACGATGATGAGCTGGCAAGACACGGCACTATCTTACGGGTTCCAGCGGACTAGCAATGTGTTAGTACACCCCTGGAATCGTGCAAGCTGGAACTTCGGCTTCACACCGCTGGCACAACAGACAACAGATGGGCTAATGGATCAATGTGCAGGATCACGAGACAAATCTGGCCGGCTCTAAATCAAAATCGCACTAGGGCGCTACTATCACTCCCCCATGGGGAAATTTCAACAGTAGTTGCTGTTATGACTGAGCTCTGAACTCCTCGGGTTCTCGTAAATGACTTCTGTCGTAGCTGCATGGATGTGGAGGAGGTGGAGAGCATAGAACATTTCCTTTGCTATTGCCCGGCGCTCTCCAAAACGAGACTTCGAACATTGGGATCGGCGTTTCTTCACGATCTCTCTGATCTCTCGAATGGGACATTTCACATATCAGGGGCTTCATCAGGAGCTCAAACTGGTTCTACGGTGGGGACTGAAGGGAACACCTATTCGTCCCGTGGTATCACAATGGACCCCAGAGTCTAAGTGTGCTTTTTCTTTGGTTTAGCAGCCACTTCCAACCTAACCTAACCTTGTAACGAATGATCTCCGGCGCACCATAGGTTCGGTTCGAGCTCTTTTGTGTTTTTTTTTAGTTTTAACCCTCTAGCTGGCGGTGGGGTCAAGTTATAAACATAATTCCTATTTTCAGTGCGATTTAACTGCAATTCAGAATGTATGTATGTGTCGTCATAAGAAATTTTTTTATGTATTAACGGACCCGATAGGTGGCGCTGGGGTAAAGTTATCCCGAATATTCTTACTTACGGTGCGATTTTAATGAAACTAAGAATGTACATATATGTATGTATGTTAGATGATGCCAAAAATGTTTTTGTTGGACCCGGTAAATGGCGCTGGCGTTCGAAAAATAATGAGTTGTCAAATATATTTAAATTTTATAAGTTACAAAATTCACAAACGTTTTTATATATAAATATGCTAATCAAAAAGGAAGCAAAAATTGCATTGGCTATTGCTTCGTCCGGAATTGCCGCAACATTATTGCATGGTGGTCATTCGGCATTCAAAGCACCGTTAAACTTACAAACAAATGAGAATGCCGTATGTAATATCAAAAAACATTCCAGTATGGCAAAAGTTCTGCAAAAATGAAGTATTTTTATTTGGGATGAATGTACGATGGCTCACAAACATTCCTCAGAAGCATTACATAGAACTTTAAAAGATTTGAAAGGCAATGAAAAACTTTTTGGTGGAGCTCCCATTTTATTATCTGAAGATTTTCGTCAAACATTACCAGTCATACCAAAATCAACCTATGCTGACGAAATAAATGCCTGCTGAAAATCATCAACATTATGGAGTACTATAAAATTAATACCAAACATGCGAGTACGATTACAAATTGATCCAACGGCTGGCCAATTTTCAAAACAACTACTCGATCTTGGTAATGGTAAAATCAATATTAACCCAACTAGTCAAACTATTAAAATATCCACAAGATTTTTTGTCAATTTATATCGTCACATGGTGAATTAATTGAAAATGTATCGATGTCGATAATATTAATGTTGTTATTCAGGACATGATTGATTCCGAGACGTTTTCTTTGAAATCTATGGATAGTGTTGTTGAAGAAAATGAAGCAGTCAATTATTCAACAGAATTTTTGAATTCACTTGAAGTGCCCGGTCTACCACCACATTTATTAGAATTAAAAGTTGGTTCTCCAATAATTTTGCTACGTAACCTCAACGCTCCGAGACTATGTAATGTAGCCAGGTTAATTGTTGAGAGAATAATGCCCAATGATATTGAGGTCACAACTCTCAAAGGAAAATTTAAAGGAGAACATGTTTTGCTACCAAAAATTCCTATGATTCCTACCGACACTCCGATAACATTCAAAAGATTGCAATTTCAGATCAGATTGGGCTTTGCCATGACTATTAATAAATCTCAAGGACAATCATTGCAAATATGTGGTTTGGACCTCGAAAACAGTTGTTTTTCCCACAGTCAATTATATGTGGCATGTTCCCGTGTCGGAAAGCCAGCAAATTTATTCATTTACTGCGAGAATAAAGAATCTAAAAATATTGTTCACTCTTTAGCGTTACAATAATAGAAATATATTGGTCACTCTTATATGTTACAATAAATATTTATTTTCATTTTCATAAATAAAATATGGTTTTTCTTTAACAGTTTTCAATTAATATTAACAAATGCACAAACGTTTTTTTTATATAGGTATATACAGCTTCTAACTAAAATAAAAAATTCATTGAGGGCAAAACAACGTTTGCCGGGTACAGTTAGTATAATATAAAAATATCTTTTTTTTATTTAAAACTAGCAGAGCCCAGCCCTCGAAATTCGAGTGCAAATTCTAGGAAATTTTATTTTTACACTCAATTTCTTTCTTTCAATATTTCATTATAAATATTTGTGGAACATACAGAAACAATAGCCTAAAGGTATTTCAACCACCTTGTATGCCACCTAAAGGTATGCTAATTTTAGGCAATTTACAATTCAACACACGGCTCACAGTGGGGCCTTTTGACATTTTTCGTTGCAGATATCATAACTTTTAAGCTAATTAAGGTATTTTAAAAATTATAAATGATTTTTAAAGATGACTTCCTGACCTTTAAAATGAGTGCTGGGTGGTAGTTCCACAGGAGGCTTCAGTATATCCCAACAAAGTTCAATATTATTTTGATGCTAATATTACATGTTGTAAATATAAAGATAATGTGCTGAAATTTGAAACTTAAAGTGTTTTTGATCCAAAGACGAACCCTACTTAAATTTGTTGGAAACGGTCCATGTTTGGACCTAGTCCCCATACAAATTTTCCTTCAAAATTGGTTTTAATGCAACTCAATGTAGCAAATGTTATTTATTCTATTGCGATGAAATTTGAATAATAAGGGTTTATAAGGTCAGTGACGTTTGGACCTAGTCCCGGTATAAATTTGCCACAAAATGACACAAAAGATGACAAATTTGCTAATTTCTTTATTATATTTAAAAAATTTACAAAAATAGTGAAAAAAAACACTGTAAAATTTAAGCGAAATTTTAGAAATACCTTACAGAAGGAAAACGAGTGTTCTTGATTACACTAGCCAACAAGGTTTTGGGCTGGAGCAACCAAATATCTTTGGTGGTAATTTGGTGGGCTGAATTCGAATCTGTAATTGCTTTTTCTCTATCACGTCAGGTTTTCCAGATACAAAAAAATAATTTTATTCGTTTTTTACATTAAAAATCTTTAGTTTATTTAAAAATCAATGAATTTTTAAAAGTGAATGGCGTTATTTGAACGTCGTTTGTATTTTGTTGGTTCGGTTTCACATATTAGAGTCCAGCAATAGTCTCCCCGCATGCTTTTGTACCAAAATCCTTCATAATTTCTTTCAATTTTCATTAAATCTTGGTGAGTACGCTAGGTTTTGTGGAAAAAAAATTTATATGCAAATGAAGAAAATTAATTTTAAGTGAGATTCGTGCACGTTAATTCGTGATAATTTTTCAATAATTCAGCAATAATCTGTCTGTAGATTTCACTCTTATTGTTTCCAAGGAAACTGTCCACGATGCTCTTGAAAGATTTCCAGGGCCAACAAATATGCCTTCTTTGATTTTAGCATATGAAGTTTAAAAAAAAAAACCGGTAACAAATATTTAAATGTTGCACCATCTTCATCCAGAGCCTTGACAAAGTTCTTAACAAGGTCCAATTTTATGTGCAGCGGCGGAAGAAGAACGTCATTTGGATCAATTAAGGTTTATTTGAAATGTTTTGTTTTCCTGGTGAAAACTCAGTTCTTTTTGGCCACTCTGTTCTGACGTAATGATTGTATGTAGCACGACCATCCCATAGACAAATGAAACAACAATATTTTGTGAAACCTCCTTCCATACTAGTCAACAAACCAATGACCTGAAACAGATTAATTTACAGTTATTTACTATATATACAAAGAAATTTAAATCAAACACCTTAAGGTCATCACAGATCTTCCATTTATGATCGTTTTATTTGAGTAATGTCAAAATTTCAGCTATTGATTAGTAATTTTCCTTTGTAAAGGGTGATTTTTTAGCTATTATCTTTTTGGCAATACTGGTTTAAACAGCTGACGCACGTTTCGCGTTTTGTTTCATTGTCAAAAATCTTCAGTTTGGTCTATAATTTAACCTTGAATCGTCTTAAAAACGAACAACGCTTGCAAGTTATTGAATTTTATTATCAAAATGCGTGCTCTGTTAAGAAAGTTCATCGCGCGCTTCTTCCATTTTATGGTCACTTTAATCGACCCACTGAATCGGCTATTCGGGCTGTTGTGACTATCGATTCGTCGCCGTTCGCAGCAATTGGGCCTCTGTTCCTCAACAACGTGGAAAATTTTGCGGAAGGATTTAGGTGTGAAGCCTTTCAAAATACAGCTAGTGCAAGAATTGAAGCGAAACCACCTACCGCAACGTAGAATTTTTGGTGAATGGGCTCTTGGAAAGTTGGCCGAAGATCCACTTTTTTACCGAAAGATTGTGTTCAACGACGAAGCTCATTTTTGGCTCAATGGGTACGTAAATAAGCAGAATTGTCGATTTTGGAGTGAATATCAGCCAGAAGCATTGGAAGAGCTACCAATGCATCCAGAAAAAGTCATAGTTTGGTGCGGTTTATGGGCTGGTGGTATCATTGGACCGTACTTCTTCAAAGATGATGCGAATCGTAACGTAATTGTGAATGGTGAGCGCTACCGAGAGATGATATCCAACTTTTTTTTTTTGCCAAAATGCAAGAGCTTGACTTGCATGATATGTGGATTCAACAAGATGGTGCCACATGCCACACAGCACGCGCAACAATGGACTTATTGAGAGGCGAGTTCGGTGAACATTTTATTTCACGTTCGGGACCGGTCAATTGGCCGCCTAGATCGTGCGATTTAACGCCTTTAGTCTATTTTTTGTGGGAGTATGTTAAAGCTCATGTCTATACAGACAATCCCGCTTCAATTGACGCATTGGAAGACAACATTGAAGCATTTATTCGTGAGATACCGGCCGAAATGTTGGAAAGAGTATGCCAAAATTGGACCAAGCGGATGGACCAAGCTTCTATCTCCATAGATTGTTACTCTTGTCCCAACTGCAAGATGTTTCCACTGCTGCATGCGGGAAGCTAGTAATTCTGCGTCTTGCCTCGTTAAAAGTAAATCCCGAATTAGAACATTCAGCTCAGCTTGAGTCACTAAATGGCGTTCATCAGCAGCCTCATACAAACTACCACTGCAGGTGAAAGATGTTTCGTACTCACTGCTCGTAGCACTGGGAATGACTGGTAATGGATCATTTGATGGACGTTGAACTCGTTTATAAACCGATGGGACATTCGTGTAAGGAATATTTTTTCGATTTTTCATATTGAATCCAGCAACTTTTGTTAAACAGAAATAACAATCGGTTTGGTGGTTAATTGACTCTCTCCAAAGTACTGGAATTGAAAAATCAAAATTGATCTTCTTGCCATTTAACCACTTGTATAAAACAGTTCTGCAACTATTGCAGTTCTGCAACTATTGCATTGTCGGTCTCCATGATTTGTCCAAGTTTCTGACAGCAAAACCGAAATAATGTAAATATGCATATTTTAATGATTCTGTTATTGCATATCGTTTCTTTCCAACCAAATATTCACCATACCTAAAGCAAAAATAGCTTGAATGAGTAACACACGATTTCCCTGGCATGTTTAAACGCTACTATTGTGAAGATTTAGAATGAATGTGGGGGTCTGTCAAATTAATAATTGTGAAATTGTAATTTTCAGTCAAAAAAGACGATGAACTTAAAAGAAGACACACAAAACATTAATGCCAGTTACTGTGTTGCAATATTATAATTAAACTGTGATATAATTTTTAAGTTTGTGTTTGATATAATTTTCATGTTTACTGTTTTTTATGTTTGTCTACAACAAATTATTTTTCAATGTAATAAAAACATTTTTTCTTACTACGAATCCCTTGATAAAGTGAACATAACATTCACGAAACGTTGGGAAAATATGGATTAAATGCATTTTTAATTACATAAAGAACTTTAGGCCTTACTAGCTAAAATAAATATAAATATAACAGTATTGACTGTTTTACAGCATTGCCAGCATTCGATAAAAAGTGAACAAGACGTGATAGCCAGATTCGAATTCAGCGCAGACAATTTTTTTTTTTTAATTTCTAGACCATAGGCGGCATTAACGAACTACTGAAAAATATGCTACATATAAAGTGAGTGTAGGGTTTGAAAGCACTATATCACTGCTTTAAAAAAGAGGAATTTCAAGATATGGCGATTCGAGCGATTTTTCGCGAAGCCTTAAAGAATTTTTTGCCGATTTTATTGACATTATTTTATTTTTCGATAACAAAAAAGTTGGGCTTGAAAATAATCAATAAACCTAATGTACAATTCGCTACATATTTAATAAATTAAATTTACTAGCAGAGCCCAGCACTCGAAATTCGAGTGCAAATTATAGGAAATTTTATTTTTTCATTAAATTTTTTCTTTCAATATTTTTTTAATCTATATATAATTAAGGACACGAATTAAGGACAAGGTTGTATAATATTCTCAAAGTTTGTCCTAGTTGAGTTAATTTAACTCTCTATCTTAGAAAATAACTGCTTATTGTGTGAGATAAATTAATATTAATAAAACTGTGAGCCATATTTTAAAATAAGATTGATATCAGTCGTGCACATAATTAATGACACACTTTAAATTTGATAAAAAAAACATGTATTTATTAAAAAAAAAGTCAATATTTTGTTGCGAAACCATTGTTATCAATAACCGCTTGACATCTGCGTGGCATCGAGCTCACCAAGTTTTCACATACACTACCTGGAATGTCTTCCCAAGCTTTCTTTGTTTCGGTGTAGAGATTATCAAAATTGCTTATTTTTAAAGAGCTTACTTTGGTCTTTACAACTTGCCATAGGTTCTCAATCGAGTTGAGATCAGGAGTGCATGAAGGCCATTCAAGAACAGTAACCGAATTGTTTAAAAACCATTGCTTCACGTAATGAGCCGTATGCTCCGAATCATTATCTTGTTGAAATATCCATGTTACTGGCATACTTTCGTCAGCATAAGGCATCATTGTATCGTTAAGGATTCTTGCATGCTGGAACTTATCCATATTTCCCTCAATTTTGTGCAGCGTCCCAACACCACGTGACGACATAGCAGCCCAAAGCATAATAGATCCTCCTCCATGCTTCAAGGTGGCCCGGGTGTACTTTGGATCAAATTCTTTCAACTTTGGCCGGCGAACATGTTTTTTTCCATCAGGAGAGACTCTATTAATTTTTGTTTCGTCCGAAAATAATACTCTTTTCCATTCCACAGCGGTCCAATGGTGGTACTTTTTTTGCAAACTCTAGTCTCTTTTTTCGGTTACGCTCAGACAATAGAGGCTTCTTTCGGGAAATTCTTCCAAAGAGTCCAGCATCTCGCAATCGACGTTTTACTGTGTCTACAGATGGTTTTGCCTCATTTTCGCCAAAGACTGCCACCCGAATCTCATTTGCTGATCTATGCGCATTTTTTTTCGACTCGCGTACAATTAGTGCATATTCACGAGCAGTTGTAATTCGGCATCTTTGGTTACGGGCCACCTTTTCTGTAGTCGAATGCTTTCTGATATATTGTACTGCTTGGAAAACCATGGTTTTAGACACTTTTAAGACGGTTGCGATTTCCCGGTAAGTGCTTCCATCCTGATGCATTTGTACAATAATCTTTCGAGTACTGACAACACAGGATTTGTTTTTACCCATTTCAATCAAGTAGTAAATGCTTTTCAGATACTGAAAAAATACTCAATGTAATCACAATTAATCGAATGTAACATTCAAAACTTACCTGAATTTAAAATTTTAAAAAACTTATCACTGTCCTTAATTTAGTGCACGATTAATTTATTTCATAAATTATGAAAAACTAGATAAAGAAAAAATAACGGTAAAAAGAGTGTTACCATTGATGAATTTTTAATGAACACAGTTGGATTAACTGAACAGTGTCCAATTTTAGCGGTTTATTTAATGAAGATTACCTTTAACATGACGATTTAAATATTAAATACTACTGTCCTTAATTAGGTGCACGTAGCTGTATAATATAAATATATTTAAATAAAATTCATTAAATTGTGATTTTTTAAATAAAATTCATTAAATTTCATTATAAATATTTGATGAACACACAGAAGATATATAAATGGGATTGTTAACAAATAATTTAATAAGAGCCTAAATGAATGCTAATCAATTTTAGGCAATTCACAATTCCAAGACAGGGCTATTAAAATGTACTCTTTTTTAAAACCATCAAAAACAACTGCACACGCGATGAATTGTGAACTGGCTAAAAGTGATTAGCATACCTTTAGGCTTTTATAAAGTTATTTATTATAAATATTTTATTTTATTTTATTTTATTTTATTTTATTTTATTTTATTTTATTTAATTCAATATATTTTTAACATATGTATGTTATACATAAATTTTATCATTCTGCACTTCTCCTGCATATGAACTATAACTAAACCAAATTTCACTCCTCCGTGCGCGCATATTGCTGGTCGAAAGATTAACTTTTATATATTATTATTATTACAAAAAATTATAAAATGAATGAAAAAAAAACAAAAAAGCACATTATATATAAAATTAAGAATTAAATAAAAAAAAATTCTTTAAAAAAAACAAATTAATTACACTGTGCTCGAATTTGACATTTTTTTTTCGTAATAAGCTAGGCACCCTACTGGTAAAGCTAATTCGCGTACACTGAATTCAATGGTGATAGCGGTTTTTCAAAGTTAGCGCACATATTCGCGATATTCGCGATTTAAAATTTTAATAATAAAGTACCAAACAACTATATTTTTTATATTTTTGGGATCATTTGTGAATTTTAATCAATCCAACTTTGTTAAATACATATTCTCTGAATTGCTTTCGTGGAAAAATTTTTTTCCCCGATTTTTTTTTATTTTATTCATTATTTATACATCACTTTCAAGCATTTCTTCTTGTAAGTTCCAGCAAGTATCACCTAACAGAGAATCCAACTTTTTACCACTGTACCAGTGTTCAAGTCTAGCCGTCACTTGATGGAATCTCTCCCCATGTTCATCAGACTCAGCTGGTGATTGTTCAGCAAACTTGTTGACATGAGAATACAAAAAATGGACTTTAAGAGACATTTTTACGTTAATACGGTGAAAAGCGGAAATCATTTTTCCTATATAAATACGCCAATCATCAGCTCGATTAACACCTAAAAGATTGTCAATTACAGAGTTCCATGCCTCAAACTCTTCAATACTAAGTGCATCTTCAAATAACATAATGACATAGAATACACTGGTGGACATAATTTAGTTTTAAATCATGAATATCGCGAATATGAGCGCTAACTTTGAAAAACGGCTATCGCCATTGAATTCAGCGTACGCGAATTAGCTTTACCAGTAGGGTGCCCAGCTTGGTACAATTTGCGACTAGCACAGTGTTATTAATTTTTAAGAAAAACATAAAATAAAAACAAAACGACACTTACTGGAAAACTACTCCAATGATTTTTTTTTTTTCTTTTTTTCAATAGGGTTTATTGAATACTTTCAAGCCAAACCTTTTTCGCTACCGTAAAAAGAATCCAGAAAAAGAATGTAAAAAAAGTTTAAAAGATAACAGCACAAAAAAAGCACCGAAAAATGCAATTAAGTCTTCGCGAAAAATCCCCCTAATCGCCATATCCCGAAAATTCCCTTAGGGATTTTTTATTATTTTTTTAAGCGGTGATATAGTGCTATCAAACCCTATACTCACTTATTGGGGAACACTTCAAAGAAACATTTATAAACTGACTAAGAACCTAAAATATTCATTGCTCTTCACAAGGAAACAAAATTCATTTTATGCCGATTAATTTTGGAGAATATTTTATTACAAAATAATTTTTATTCGAAATATCTTTACCTACATAGTTTTATTCACGACTAAACTAAATAAATTTTTTATCATTTCCATGTATGAACCCGTAGAGCAATGCTAACATTTTTCTTTTAGCGTATTAAACGAAAACAACCCAAGTCCGTTCGTTCGTATTTAAGTATAATAACCAATGATACTTGCTACTTATATTAGAAAATTTATATAGCATTAAGTAATCATATGCTTTACTTTACTTTATTCTTCTCTCAACAATAAGAACAACATATTATAGGAAGAAGGACACACACACAAAAAAAGAAAGTTTCTTTATAAGCAATGAAGTGTTCATAACCTTAAAGCACAAATGCCAAAGGCTTTAATATAAATATTTAGTTGTTTAAAGTGAAAAAGTACAAAGAAACTCTTGTCCAGCTGTGGTCCTTTTTTTTTCCGAGGAAAGCATAAAAAAAATTAATAATAAACTGCTGTTATTTTTTGTACTTTTCAAGAAAACATTTAAAATTGAGTTGACAATTTTTTTCCATTCAATAAATTGAACAAAAAAATTTCTAAGAGTTGTCTGCAAGGAAACTAACACACACACACACGCACACAAACTTTATAGAAATATTCTCAAATATTAAGTTAAAGATTTAAACATATAAACATATATGAACAGACATACACATATAGTTTATTTGACTAAATTAAGCAAAAATATTATAACAACAAAATTTGTTTTCTATTTAAAATTCTTCAGGATGGAAAAATATAAATTTCTTTCTAATACAAACACACTTACTTACGAATACATTTATGTCTGTCTGTCTGTCTGTCTGTCTGATTTTATAAATGTGGTCACCATCACTATGGTGTGTTGTTTATGTTGATTTTTCATCATATGCTTCAATTATTTTTTATTAAATGTATGAGTATGTGTTTGTTTGTAGAAGAACTTAAAAATGTATATACACATACACATATGTACGAGTATAATCATAAATATATTTAAGAAGTCCTCTTACTTAAAGTCTTTTTAAAATAATGTCTGTGCACAAAAATATTAGTTTTCCCAAGGCTTTTTCATGAAAATTCAGCAAATCAAAATTTTAGTAAATTTAATGAAATTTTTTCGTAGGAATAATAAATGTTTCATTACATTTATCACAATTGGGTATTTTATTGTTGGGCGGAAGCTCATTAAAAATAATTAGCAGAGCCGAGACCTCGAAATTCGAGTGCAAATTCTAGGAATTTTTTTTTTTTTTTTCAATTTATTTCTTTCAATGTTTTTTTTTTTATCTATTTAATGCATTAAATTTATTTCATTATAAATATTTATTGAACACACAGAAATAAGAGCTTAAAGGTATTTGAACCACTTTGTATGGCCCTTAAAGGTATTCTAACTTTAGGCAATTCACAATTTAACATAGGGCTTGTGATATTTAATTATTATATTGAAATTCGATTGCGTTATTGTCGTTATTAATTTATGTAAAAAATTATTTTTCACAGGGCTTTTCATGTACAATTTTTACAAACACATTAACAAAATTAATAAACATACACACAGCATTGTATAATTTTATGTATGTGTTAGTAGCAACTTCAAATGAATTTTATTCCAGTACTAGCTGTAGCCGGTCCGCTTTGCTGGCCCTTATAGTCCAGTCATTTTAACCAAAATACAGACAAAATTTCGGAATTCAAGATAATAAGCTGTTAATTTGTACAAACCTTCATTTTGACATCATAAAACTTGTCTCAAACCCTACCGACGATAGAGTGGCCGCGACTATGGATTCCTAGGGGTCAAAGGTCAAAAAATCGACTTTTTGTACGTTTTTCGCCAATATCTCGGTTCCTATCGGTTTTTCGCTATTTGTATCTATTATAAATATTGTAGAGGGATAAATTCCCTACAACGTTTTTTTGTACGTTGAACTGTTTTTGAGATAGAGGGCAGTGAGCGCGCAATGTTTTTCAAACTCGAGTATTATTCAAGCACAATCCGTAGTCTCGATCAAATATAAGTCCTTTTATGTTTAAAAATTGTTGATAAATATATACTTATAAATAATTCTTATTTTTTTATTAACTTTTTCATTATATTTAATAACTTTTCTCTTTAGAGGTAAAAGCACATTCTAAACTATTCAAAAGATCTTATATAGTAGGCCATTCCATTTTAAAATTACACACCAACAATCCGACCTGCTCAAATTTTAAATACAACTAAACACCAAAGAAAAACATCCAAATAAACATATAATAAAAAAAACTTCCAAACAAGGGGTTTCCCCCATATCGGTTTATACGCATATGTATTACTTATAGTGTTACTTTTGCTAAGCGATAGCTCTGAATCGTATCTTGTGAGCAACGGACGTACGACAAAAGTTATGGCTGATTTATGTTTTATTTGTAATAATTATGGTTCGGAATATGAACCAATGGTAAATGTAGGACGTGGTTTAAATACTTTAAAGAATGCAAGTATCGAACGAAACGACGGTCACATTGACTATTTAAAAACTGTAACATCTGTTAAAGTGCATGAAAAGTGTCGAACTGTTTACATTAGTAAGAGTTGTATTGTAGCTACTGTAAGCGGCTGCACGCTGTAAGAGGCTGTGACACGAAAGAAAGGTAAAAAAAACTTTTTCAAGAGCACTTGAGAAGCTTCCAAATTTGGATCAACTTGCTGCAACGGTTCGGCTCAAATATTGTTTGAGCGTGGGACACAAATCTTGTTGGCAATCTATAACGCTCCAAAATCTGTTGACAGTATCGACCGTCTACGTTATACACATTTCGTCAAGTCTACAAAACAGAATAAACCTGTGCAGTTATCAAATCTGCCACTAACAAGTGCAGCAGCTCACCAACATTTTAATCGTGTTTATTATCAAGTTCAGACTTGGTTAGGGCATGATTTGGTACCTCAGGACTGTGGCTGGATAATGCGTAATGAATCCCTGGAACCAATTACAACAACTTTAGCACCAGCTCCAGAGGAATTGCTTAACACTTTATTTTGCAACTGTAAGAGTGGTTGTGGTTCGCAGAAAATCGGGGTTGCAGTGCTCTCTAGCTTGTGGCCAGTGTAATGGACAAGCTTGTCTCAATGCTTCACCATACCAAAGTGACATCAATGAAGATGGTATATTTGATCCCGAAAGTATGGAGGACCTGGAAACAAATGCCGTTGAAGAAGAAAATGAAGATGAATCCGAAATTTTACTGCAACCAGCAGACGAAGAAGAAGTAGAAGAAGACGAAGAAAATTTAAATTAGAGCATGTAGTAAATGTAAATAAATGTGTATAATGATATTTTCAAATAAAAGCATGTATTAAAAATACATGTTGGTTCTTTTCGTTTATTAAGAAGTAAAATATAAATTTTACTAAAATTAAAATATAATGAATATGTATCCCTTAATCCAGCGCTGGGCACATTTTCAATTCTCCACCACGCGTGGTGCATATCATAATGCTGTTTGCGCGACGTCGACACATGTATACTATAAACTTCCTCGTATGGCTTTCGATCGTCAACTTTCGGCTGTGCTTTGTTCTCATTTTTAAAAATCAAATCAAATTAGTTGCTCATCAGCATTTGAACAAGCAGGACCGCGCTGCGCAACTTTAAAAAAATACACTTAAAAAAATGTTTAATGAAAAATGGGAAAATGATTTCTTTTTTTTAGAAAACAACGATGGCGACCCACAATGTATAATTTTTTATCGCATTATAAGTCGCAATGACTTATTTTGTTTGAAAAGACATTTCTTAGGTAACCATAGCAATTTTAATCATTTAATGGGGGGTGATCGAACATTAAAAGTTTTGGAGTTGAAAGCCCTTTTCTTTTAAAAAATTCATGGTTGATGAAAATAATATTCTTCATCATGAAATAAACAAAAATCTATGATTGATAAAAGTAATGGTCCTCTTGATAATTTGCCTTTAAAAAAGGCATCGTATGCCGTATCTTTGGCTTTAGCAAAGCAATGCCGCCCATTTGATGATGGAATTTTTTTTCAGAACCTTACATTAGATGTTCTAAATTGTTTTGGTGAAAAATGCCAAGAAGCTATGGCACTTTGTAAAAATATTCTATTATCTCGGCGTACAGTCACACGTAGGACAGAAGATATAAGTCAATTTATCCATTCTGCAGCTAAAGATAGACTAAAAAATTGTAAATATTTTTCGATTTCGCTGGACGAGAGCACAGATATTAATAATATTTGCCAGCTTATTATTTGCATTAAAACGGTAGATGTAAATTTAATATGCTTTGAAGAAGTTTTAGATTTAGTTTCTCTACATGGTCATGTTACGGGTCAAGTTTTGTATGACGCAATAGACTCGGTTTTTTCAATTGTGGACAAAATAAAACTAAGTTCAATATGCACGGATGGAGCTAAAGTAATGGGAGGGAAAAACAAGGGTCTTTTGGGGTTTTTGCACAAAAACCAATTGCCCAGCTTTACATTGTGTAATACATCAGCAAGCCCTTTTCTCTAAAGAATTAAGTTTGACTAGCACAATGAACATTGCTGTTAAAATTATAAACAAAATAAGAGGAGGACACAATACACTGACTCATAGAAAATTCAAAGATTTTCTAGAAAATCTACATTCAGAGTATGGTGATCTTTTGTTGTATACAGAAGTTCGGTGGCTTAGTCGAGGCAAATGCTTAGAACGACTTTTTAATTTAAGAAAAGAAACTGTCATATTTTTAAAAACAATAGCAAAACAGGACACCGAAGAGCTTATTCGTGCATTGGAAGACCCCGACTTTCTATTAGACTTGGCGTTTTTATGCGATATCACCGAAATATTAAACGAACTTAACTTAACTCTTCAAGGCAAAAATATAAAAAATTTTCAATTAGCAACCATAATACACCATTTTTATAGAAAATTGATTTTATTAACCCACCAACTCCAAAGTAATAACTTTGTCAACCTAAAAAAAACGTCGTCAATCTTTTCAGAATATTAAGAGTTTTGTTAAAATACAAAACTATGCCGAAATCGTCGAGTCTCTAAAGAAGAATTATGAAGTTAGGTTTCAAGATTTAAAATGTATTGGAAATAATTACATGATTATCCCCTTATATGTAAAATATAAGAACAGGATGTCATGCTACAAGAAGAGCTTAAAAAATTACGGGATGATTTTGAAATTCCTCTGGAAACTGGAGAAAAGTTTTGGACGCACATCGATGATAACAAATATCCAAACTTTAACAAGTAAGAAAATTATAGTCGGTCTAGACCGACTATACGATACCCTATACCATGCGTTTATATACCTTATCTCTCAGATCCAACTAACTGGATATAGAAAATAAGCATAAACCAAATTTGAGTGAGATTTTTATTAATTTTTTTGGCTGCAGATATGAAAAAGTTCATATCGGATGCTATATCTATATGGGGACTAGGCCCAAAAATAGACCGATCCTGACCATGTTTGGTAAAGTCTCTTGTATTTTCTAAAGATATATACAAACAAAATTTGAGAAGAATCAGTGCAATATTTTTGTTTTTTGATAGATTTAAGTGAAGATCGGGAAACAGCTCTATATGGGGCCTATAACTAAGAGTTGTCCAATAGGGATCATTTCTGGACTACTGATTAACGGATGTAATATATACATACAAACCCAATTTGACTAAGATTTGTATGATAACTTGGATCTTATGGCAATTTATGTTGATTTCATAGGGGTCATTTGTATGGGGGCTAGGTCTGAACATGGACCGATTCTCACCAATTTCAATAGCGTTCATGCCATGGCCGGTAAAAGATCAAATACCAAAGTTCATCAAAATATATTCATATTTGCGACCTGCAGTTTGATTACAAGCTTTACATGGACACACAGACGGACGGACGGACGGACGGACGGACATCGTTAAATCGAATCAAATAGTGATTCTGATTCGATCGGTATAATTAAAGATGGGTGTAGGTCAAATATTTTTGGTTGTTACAAACAGCAGCACAAAGTCATTATACCCAAACCACATAGTGGTATAGGGTATAAAAATTAAATGTACAAGCTGTACTCAATGTTTGGCACGACATATAACTGCGAGGTGGCATTTTCCAGCCATGAAATTATTTTGACAAGCACATAGCCGATCTATTACGCATTAAAGAGTACAGAGGAGAAATAAATTTGGATGAGTTAGCTGAACGTTAACTTTTTATACCCTATACCACTATGTGGTTTGGGTATAATGACTTTGTGCTACTGTTTGTAACTACATACAAAAAATATTTGACCTAGACCCATCTTTTATTATACCGAACGACTCAGAATCACTTTTTGAGTCGATTTAGCAATGTTCGTCCGTCCGTCCGTCCGTCTGTGTGTCCATGTAAACCTTGTAATCAAACTAAAGTTCGCAAATATGAATTTATTTTGATGAAATTTGGTATATAACCCTCTGTCAGTCATAGGATGAACGCTATTAAAATTGGTGAGAATCGGTCCATGTTCAGACCTAGCCCCCATACAAATGACCCCTATGAAATCGACATAAATTGCCATAAGATCCAAATTATCATATAGATCTCAGTCAAATTGGGTTTGTATGTATTTATTATATCCATTAATCAGTAATCTAAAAATAATCCCTATAGAGCTGCTTCCCGATCTCACTTAAATCTATCAAAAAACAAAAATATTGCACAGATTTTTCTCAAATTTGGTTAGTATATAATTTTTCATAATATAAGTGACTTTACCAAATATGGTCACGATCGGTCCATTTTTCAACCCAGCTCCCATATAAATATAGCATCCGATATGAACTTTTTCATATCTGCAGCTAAAAAAATGCCACTCAAATTTGGTTTAATTTTATTTTCTATATCCAGTTAGACCGAGGAGATAGGGTCTCTAAACCATGGTATAGGATATCGTACAGTCGAGGTAGACCGACTATAATTTTCTTACTTGTTTTTTATTATTATTATTTTTAATTTTTATTATTTCTTTTTTTTTTTTGTTGTTATTTTTTTTAATATATTTTTTTAAATTTTTTTTATTTATTTTTTTTTTTATTTATTGTTATTATTACAACAATTGAAATTAAAATATAATACTAAAAAAAAATTATTTTATTTTCGTTAATCGAACAATTTTTGCAGTGTACAACAGGAGAGTGTCAAGTTGAACTCCGCTTTTTTCTGCTTCGCACACAAGCGCAATATGTGATAATATGTGTGTGCCCAGCACTGCCTTAATCCTATTTACCTACACGAGCAGGTAAGTATTATTAAATTAATAGAAACTTAATTAATGAGAAAAGTTAGTAAATATAATGAAAAAGTTAAAAAAAAATAAAAATTATTTATAATTATATATTTATCAACAATTTTTAAACATAAAAGGACTTATATTTGATCGAGACTACGGATTGAGCTTGAATAATACTCGAGGTTGAACCACACTGCGCGCTCACTGCCCTCTATCTCAAAAACAGTTTAACGTACAAAAAAATGTTTTAAACAAAAGTTGTAGAGAATTTATCCTTCTACAATATTTATAATAGATAGAAATAGTGAAAACACGATAGGAAGCGAGATATTGGGGAAAAAAGTACAAAAAGTCGATTTTTTTACCTTTGACCCCTAGGAATCCATAGTCGCGGCCGCCCTATCGTCGGTAGGGTTTGAGACAAGTTTTAGGATGTCAAAATGAAGGTTTGTACGAATTTACAGCTTATTATCTTGAATTCCGAGGTGAAATCCATAAAATGACTGGACTATTAGTAAAGATTTTAAATTTTATAAAAGTTTTGTTGTACAATGTTTTTTTATTAGTAAATAAGAATAATATATATTATATACATAGTATACATAAAATTAATTAGTAACATTTTTATTTTAATGCTCTCTGATAAATAATGTTTTTAGTTAAGCCTTCATTCGCGAATATGAATACTGATAATGGTTTACCAACACGTGAGCATCCAACGTATAATTTTCCATGTGAGAAACATGGTGTTTCAAGATTTAATCCGCAGACTTGCAAGGATTGACCTTGAGATTTATTAATTGTCATAGCAAATGTTAGACGTACTGGAAATTGAATCCGTTTAAAGTTAAATGCCATATCTGATGGAATGATTGGTATACGTGAAATTAATACATTTTCACCTTTGTATTTTCCAGTTAATATAGTTCCTTCAATGATATTGTTGAATAATTTGTTAACAGCCAATCTAGATCCATTACAAAGCCGTGGTTGATTTAAATTGCGTAAAAAAATTATTGGCACACCAATTTTTAATTGTAGAATGTGTGGTGAAGCTCCAGGCAAAAATTTAAAAATTCTGTTTGGTAAAGTTGAAACTCTGCGATAGGTTTATTTCTATTTCTAACGCCGACGAACGACGAATAAATTGGTGTAGAGTGACCGTATTTTATTTTAGGTTTTCAAAAAAAGACTTGTCTTTAAGAATTGTTTTATATTTTATTTCTAACTAATAAGATAAATAAAATCTATTTTTAATTATATAATTTTCTTTTACATAGTTTTTTGTTAATATTTATTCTTTTTTGTTTAGTGCTTCTTTTTTTTTTAAATATGGTCACACTATCAGCTACAACATGTAAACAAAAATGACATAAAATTAATTTATTAATGAAAATTTTTTCAGAATTAAAAATTAAACGCTGCCGTACAAAAATTAAGGATTTTACCATCGTGAACATGATATTTACAATTGGAATAACTCGTACTAAGTTAAAAATTATTTTATTCATATTTTTCCAATATTTATTTATGTACATTAGGGTTATGACTTTTTTATTTTTTATTTGCAAATATCAAATTTTACATGCCCTAGCCAAAAAGGCTATTACAAAATATTAAGAAACGCAATCTTACTTCTTCGCTGCTCTCAAAAAAGTTTCCGCACCAAACGTGTTGAAATTTGGTCTATATTTTTTTATTTGATTTAAAATATTTCTTCTACGTTTTAAAGACCTTTATGTATTTTAGGTACGATGCCCCGAATGGTTTCAAATTTTCACCACTTATAACACATTTTGTTGCGATTCTAGCAAAATATTTTTTTTCGACGGTCGAGATATTTTCCAAGTTATGGACCTCCAAGGTTTGGACATTGACTTGTATATAACTTTTTAGTATCGGAATTGAGTAATATATATATCATTTTGGAGCTCACATGAGTGCCTTTTATTTGATATTTTAAATTTGAAATCCAAATCTTGTCATTATCTCATAAAATGATCTCTGCAATCTTGATATCTACAACAACCGAATAAAAAAAATCTAGATCCACTAGCTTCATTTCGACGTATATTTTGACCTCTTAATCCTTTCCCTTCATAAATTTCAAAACTATACCACCAATAAGCAATGCTCGGTGGAATTCTAGAACAATTCTGGCAATATTAGCATTTATCCTAATTCCAAAATAACGAGCAGAACTATATAAAATATGTCAAATTATATATGGTGCATGGTACGACGCACACTGGGATTTTGCCGGCAAAAATACCGTTTTTCCGGTGTAGAATATCAAAAATGTAATGATGCAGTTTTGTAAAGAATTGTCTACTTAAGAGAAACAGAAAATTATTTTTTTCTAAAATATTGTTTTTTGTACAAAATAACGCGGTAAAGTCATACAAAGGAAACTCTGCAGTAACTGCCACAGATTTTCATGCATTTCAATGGCCTGGAAACACAATTTCTTTTTGTCGCATCTATTTGATGGAAGTATATTTGCAAAATATAGTATTTCAACATTAATTTTGCAAAAAAAATTCTTGGATAACAATAACAGTTAAAAAGATATACAGGTTTTTATGAAGCCACTCAAAAAGTTAGTGTTTCTTGTTTTTCTTGGACAAAAAAAAAGTTGCCTCGGTCTACCTCGGTGTTCTGGTTGCAAAAAAAATTAAAGGTTGGAGTGTATTCTTTTGATTTAACAACTAATTTTCTGCTAATATCTGCAAATGTTGAACAAAGTTATAAATTGTATAAAATAAGTCACACCAAATTTCATTCCAGTAATTCAAAGAAAAACGATGTAAAATGGTGTAGACTTTAAGGAGCATGTGTTTGAATGCTATCAGTAATAGCAAAAATTTGTTAATGATTATTTTAGCTGTTTAAAAGAAGTGCAAAAGGAAAAAACAAAACAAAAAATAAACATAAACAAAACAAAACAAAAAAAAAAGTACAAAACAAAAAAGCGTCAAAGTGTCGGAAAAAATTTCAATCGAGCTCTTGTATTATAAACTTAATTAATAAAATGTATAGTTTTGCAGTTACTTATTTTGATCTAGCTACGGAGCTTATTCGTTGTGGTACCAATGTTGATTTGCTAATACTTATTCATGGCAAAGACATCATGGATGCGGCTTTACTTCCCATAGGTCTATTGTCCGAGGAAGCTGAAGAAGCTCGAAATAAGGACTATAGAAGGTATAGACTAATGTTCTCCAGAAAGTGCAATAGACACGCAACAAATACTGATGTTTTCCATCGCCTTCTTGTCTCGTCAGATCCTTACATTACTAACATAAGACGCCAACCTCATAAACATGTTTTGGAACTTGATGATGTCGTAAAAGAAATGATTGAAGATGAATGAAAGTCTATATTTGCATACGTTCGTTTACACTGTTTAACATAGTCCTGTTTATGGAAAAATATTGTTACTTATACCTTTTAAGCCGAACTACAAAAATATTTCAATTTGTTTAAAAAACTAAATTTTTTAATAAAAAACTTTTTTTGGGTTATTTTGGGTTAAAGATTATTTTTTAGCAATTTAAAAAAAAAAAAAAGAAAAAATAAAACAATAAATAAAAATACACCACAATATGAATTTTCAAGCGTTAAGCCGACTGAATCTTGTTTGCTTATTTACATTATGGTTTGGTTGGTTCCACATCCCTAAAAGTATGCACTGAGAAATGCTCTATGTGTCCCAAACAATGGATAATTTTATAGTAAAAATTTGGCTTTTATTTTGAATGATTGGTTAATTAAAGAGAAACGGTAAGCTATGACCTCCTAATTTTTTGCAAATGTTATGCTAACATATTGGTCTTTAGTTATTTATATAGATGTAAGTGCTGCTTCACATCGATCACGAACTACAAAGGATTATATCTGTGTTTTCGAAAATCTTGAAAAATTAAAATTGTTATATGGGCGTTGGGCGTGGCAATTAAAATTGTAATATAATTGAGGACTCAAATGCAACTACTGGTAGTAATTTGTATTAACATAGATATGAAAATAAGGAAAATACAACGATTTTTAGTTTGACGTTATATGGGAGGTAGGCGTGGTTGTGGGCGGATTTTAACAAAAATTTATTTTTCATCTAATTTGGCAGTATGAGAGATGTGTGCCAAATTTCAAAGCGCTACCTCGATTCCTTCGATTTTTTGCAGCAGCTTGTATGAAGAAATCCCACTGTGCGACGTATGGTTTTCAGACCATTGCTTCCGCAAAGACAATTTTGAATTATTAAATTTTAAAAAGGTAATGAGTGTTTTATAAGGCATGGGGTTATGCAGAAGTCGTAAATAATAAATCAGCAGCGTAGTAATATTTGCACAGAATGTGCTATAAAAGTTGTTCACGACATTTTCCTTTCTGCAAAAATAGTCACACTTTAGATCTTAAATTTATATCATACAATATTATAAAAAAATAAATAATCATACCTCATATCAAAATCTACATTGTTTAAATTATTTTTTTGCTATGTATATATTAAATTAATAAAAAATATAAAAATAAAAATAAAAAAAATTCAGTGATTTTTTTGAAATTGTATTTGGTGCGGAAGGTTTTTCCAGTAAAATGACCTGCAAACACGATTTTTATTATTAGTTTAGTATTGCCTATCACGTGGTGATAGGTAAAAATTTTGTAAAAAATTAGTCATAACCCTAATGTACATATTATAAATTAAAAACAATTTCAAATGACGTTACAGCTGATATGTGAATTCGTCGTAATTGTATTTCATTCGACGAATTTACGCAACGAATTCTTGCCGACAAATTCGTCGAGCTGTGCGAAATTCGTCATTCGTCCCAGTTGTGTTTCCACCTTAATGCACAATTTCATATGGATCCATAATGCAATCAATCGATTTGTATGTTTTTGTTTGGCCATTAATTTTATTTATAATATCAATATTAATGTCACTGACATCTTTGTTTGATATGTATGATATTGGGGTACACACATGAAATTAAATCTTCTTTGGATTCATTTGTAACACCAAAAATTTCAGGTAATGTTATTAATCCTGTTGTATTGTCTATAGAAATTTTTACATTTCCAACGTCCTATAATTGGTTAGAAAACAAATGTGCTGAATCGTCATTTTCTAAATGTACGCGCATGTTTATAGTAAGTTACATTTTTTGAACAAAATGCCACAAGTTTTATGATTTTAAACATGCGCTAAATTCATCTGCTGGTGTTGATCGTGTAATAACTTGTAAAATTTGTCTAAAATGACCTGCCAATAATATAAGAACACCTGCAAATGGTTGGTGGTTGTCACGTAAATCTTACAATGTTCGATGCAATGCCTCTAATGACTTTTTGTGTGCCATTGTGCATTCATCTCATATAATAATCTTGCTCAGTTGGAGTACCTTTGCCATTGCAGATGTTTTCGAAATATTTCATGTTGGTGTTTCTGTTAGTTGCATATTTGATGGTCATTTTAATGCAGAATCTGCCGTTCTAATTAACAAAAGTATTTAATGCTTTGATATCGTAATTTTTTTCGCGTTGTATTTCACGATTAGATAAGTCTCTATTGGCTCTATTAGGTGATGGCATTCCCAATGAATTTAAAACTTTAAACAAATATCCTCAATGTAAATTATTGCTTGGTTATACATATTGGGAGAATATTGTAATTCAATATTTTCATTAGCATTACGTTCTTGGTGTAAAATATCCTCTGTCATGGCGTCATTATATTTTTCCCGAAATTCTAATGGATGTGATGGAAAACATGTTGATACTATAATTGCGAATAATGTACGGATTTATGTGGAGAAGCAGCAATTGATGCATCGGCCAGTGAATTATCTCAATGTTCATCGTTCTCAAGTAAATGCAATTGTTGGCAGGCATCACGATATGATTCGCATAATATATTATATACCGTTCTTAAATTTTGAAATGATGTCGGGCCACGTAAGTTAATCAATAACAAACGCAAATAATAGCACTCAGCATTATGTACTGTGTATAATCGACCTAAAGCATCACTTGAAAATACGTTGGTGGGTGGCCGGTTACTGGTTTTCCCTATTTCCGAAATAGTTTGGAACTTCTGAATATAATAACCTTTTAGCGAAGTCATCCACTTGGCAAAATACGCTGCTCGTTCTATAACATTTTCTTTTGTAAAATATACTCGTTGTCCATTTTCTAAATGAACAGCCAAATGTACTACAGTAGGATATCTTTCATGCATAGGATATTAAAATATGCGCCATACTGCTTCATTGCTATTGACGTATCTTCCCTTTTGATGTTGTCTGATTTCATCTAAATTATTTGCAGGTGCTACTCCAAAAATGGCCCTGTCACTGCCTTTGTTAACATATTTACAAATATATTTAATAGATTTTACCAAATTACAATACTCTACATTAATATGTGCTTTATAAATTTTTGATAATAACGGTGAATAGACACTATCCAACGATTGTCAATCTCAAAATTCTTATTTTGTACTTTTAATGTTATTGATCTACCATTGGCAATTTCAATTAACCATTAACGCAACACAATCCTGTGACTTCTTTTTTGTATTACAGCGCTTTACAATAGGCACATACTTTATCCATGCTTCCAATATCAATATTGTGATGTGAATTGTAATCAACTGTTGGGTCGTAGTTAAATGCCAGACGCATAAATGTTATTCGATTACTGTTATGAATACCTGTTCTTGCTTCCTGGTTCTTAAACGTTGTACTGCATTTCGTATCTCGCGTTGGCTTGTTCAATTTCTGCTGCGCGTTTTTCTTGACTTTGTTGTGAACGTAACGTCGTAAATTGCGACCAATATACAGAGGCGGATTTAGGCCTGCTCCTTTCCTAGGCACTCTTTAATATGCCGCCCTTTTTGATAAAATAGGAGTGATTATCAAAAAAAAAAAAAAAAAAAAACATAAAATTTTTTAAAATAATTAAATTATTGTGTATTAATTTTTATTAATTTAGATACATACATACTATATATACGTTTTTTTTAATTCACATATAATTAATCTTATATTTTGGCCAATTCAAAGCAGTGTCATATAAGTCTTATTTTTTATACATTTGTCTTATTTTCATACATATTTGCTTATATTTTCCGAACAAAAAATTGATAAAATTTTACACATGAGGTGTGTGTTTTTAAAAAAAATTAACTCCAACTTTTATAATTTTCTTTCAAAATTTGAGGTTTAAATAAAATAAATTAAAATAAAATTCATATATTTATATCCAGACAAAAAGAAAAGCAAAAGTTTTTATGAAAAATATAAGTAACTTTTTAATAAGAATACTATTTTTTTAAAAATATATTATTGAGTTTTTTCATTCAGCGCTTATTTTGTTAATTTAGTTTTTCGGGATTTTGATCGGGCAAAAACGTCAACTAATTCTTCAAAGTTTGTTTCTTGCACTAATTGGGTTTCAATAGACAATAATGCAAGGGCATTAAGTCTATCTTGGCCCATACTTGCCCGTAGATAGTTTTTTACTCTTTTAAGGGTGGAAAATGACCTTTCTGCTGAACAGTTTGTAGCAGGGATACTCAAAAAAATTCGTAAAGCTATGTATACATTGGGGTAAACATCTTGAAGATTACGTGAATGTAATATGTCGGATATATTTTTTGCAGAGCGCACATCTTCAGTATTTGCCAATAAATCTTTGAGTTGATAATGTAAATGAATGCATTCATTTGCTAATGTCTCTTCTAAATCATCAGGATACTTTTTGACGAGTTTATTTGCGTGACTTTTTAACTCATTTGTATCTATTTTAGACATATTTTCAAAAAAGTGGAAGTTTACAAAAAGTTTTTCGTATGCGTTTTTACGTTCGGATAACTGTACACTCAGAGTGTCCAAAATGGGATAGTAAATATTTGTACGAAAATTTTCTTTTCCACAAAATGCTGCCCTTTCATTTACCCGTGATTCATCTGACTGAAGTTTTCTTGTTTTTCTGCGACGAGTGTCATAATGATAATAATCTTGAACTCCAGATAACTTTTTGGCTTTTTCTTCGAATTCAGAAAATTGTTTATTTCTCATATCCTGAAGAAATGATGCTAGGGAACCATAAATTTGGATAACAGATGACAAATCAGTGTGAGATCCTTGAAGTTTCTTACTAGCAGCATTAAAACGATCTAAAATTACATTCCAAACAATGACTAGAATAGCTGTTTCTAGATGCTGTAATTTTCTTTGCAATCCAATAGCTTCAGATCGTGTAGTCGGTTTCTCGTCTTTGTTTTCTGCAATAAAGTTTAATGCATCAATTATTGCAGACCACCCTTTTTCTAAAGCATAACATGCATCATGTCGAGCAGACCAGCGAGTTTTAGATAGACTTTTGAGTCTTAAATTTGTCCGCTGCACCAAGATCTCCCAACGATGTGTAGATATTGTAAAAAAATTATAAACTTCTTGCAAAGTGAAAAAAAATTCTACTGCTTCGGTACAGATTCAGCTGCACAAGTACCTACTAAATTCAAAGAATGGGCAGCGCAAGGCACGTAATCTGCTAAAGGATTTATTGTTTTAATTCTAGCCTGGAGTCCTGAATATATACCTGACATATTACTTGCATTATCATAAGATTGACCACGGCAGTTCATTATGTCCAAACCATTTTTTTCTAGAGAGTTTAACACGGCATTTTCAATATCTTTGGCTTTGTGACCAGTATTTGGTAAAAATTCTAAAAATCTTTCAACGGTTTCACCATTTTCACGTACATATCTAATAATTATAGCAAGCTGATCGACATGTGCAATGTCAGGCGTAGAATCTACAATGATACCAAAATACTTAGCCATTTGCACTTCAGTAGAAATATGTTGTAATACTTTATCTCGAATCAAGGTTATAATTTCTTCGTAGATTGTTTTAGATAAGTACGACGTTTTTCCACTCCCAGGGTGCGCACAACATTTTAAATGCTCAGATAAAAATGGATCAAACTCGGCAAGAAGCTCTACTGTTCCTAAGAAATTTCCATTTCGTAGATCTCCAATTTGTTCTGAAGTCCTCGAAATGGCAGTCCTCTCATTGCTAGTGATTTAACAATTGCAATTATTCTGTATAAAATTTTTCTCCAATACGAAATTTCTTCATCTAGCTGTTTAATTAGACTTTGCTCAACACGGCCTTGAACTACTGCTCGAGCTTTTATATGATAAACATTAGTTTTATGAAAATCTGAATTTTCGTGAGCTTCAACGCGTGCATTTGAGTTTTTCCAGTCACTAAACCCTTCGCCGGTAAAAGCATTAATTTCACCACTTCTACCAAATAACAAACAAGGAACACAAAATACAGACCCTTTAGTTTCTGAATAAATCAACCACTCACGGCGTTGAATTTCTCCGTTTTTTAAAGTACGTTGAAATAGGTTTTTGGAACAATACCTAGTTTTTTTTTTTATCATTGTAAACGTTTTTGGAATTTTTGAAATTTGTGATGTTATTTGGTGGCGTACCGTTTGTACTTATGTATTCCCGTGTTTCTTCATTTAAATTCCACAAAAAGGGATCACTATCGATCTTTATAACATCAGTTCGAATTAAATTGTCGCTTAATAAGGTTGTTGAAGAAGAGTTTGAATGTATTTCTTCGATATCTTGTGTAAAGTCCGTTCTAAGTCCTGCTAAATAAAATATTACTTTTCAACAACCACAATTTTTTTAGTTATATTAAAACTTTTTATTCAATTGAAAAAAAGCACGATAATTAGTACGACATACTTACTTTAGATGAACATGATGGTTGTTGTTCATTATCAAAGGATTTTGTCAAACAATTTGTCATAAAAGTAGATATTTTTGGTGTTTTTTTTAGTAAATTATCTACCTTTGTATTTTGTTCAGTCTTTTTTTTACGATATTCAGCACCGCTGAGTTTTTTCTGATAGGCACTCATATTAAAAAAAAAAAACAATAGATTAGAATTGCAAAAACACAAAAAGATGTTGATACTTGTATAGGTATGTGAACATTATCAATTAGAATGAGCCACACACATTCAAAATAAATAACACCCACATTTTTATTTTTCATAGATAATTATTGAAAAGGGAAATCACCTAATTATTCTTTAAAACCTTCTGAGCAGTGATGGGAATTTAGCTATTTTCTCGTCAAATCTAGCGATTTTAAAATAAAGTTAAGGTACACAGATTTTTTAAGAATATTATTTTATTTTTTTTATTAAATCTGTGGTCAGAATCGATAACCCTCTAAGTCGAATTACTAATAAGAAAGTAAATTCAATAATTGAATTATTTAATATAATTAAATAGAAATTTCGTACTCGTTTAAAGCAAAACTGGGCCAAATCAATTTTCGAATTTAAATAGCCCTTATATTATTTTACCTTTAAGTTTTGGCGCCCTTTAAATTATGCCGCCCTAGGCCTGGGCCTCATGGGCCTAGGCGTAAATCCACCACTGCCAATATATGTCGTGTCGTGTATTTCCACGTGGTCGTGGCATTTTGATTAAATATGTAATTAATTTATGTGAAAAATAAAGTTTTAATAAATACTCACATGTACGTGTATATTTTTTAACTAATCAATTAAGAAAGGGTATACACCCGAATGTTCGTTAGTGGGTTTTACTTTGGCATATTATTCTTTCTAAGCTTAATAATATTGGTTTGAACGTATTTAATCACTTTTCAGAACAAATATATGCAAAAACACCTAAAAAACCAATAAAAAAAATTTTAACAAAATCGCGAAATTTATCGGACAAACGCGAAACTGTACAGAAACACGACTAATTTTTTTTCAAAATCGGTGCAGTAGTTTTTGAGTTTAGCGGTTACGTACAAACACGTCTCTTTTATATATATAGAGATAGAGATTATTATTATATATTAAATTAATTATTATTAGAAATAAATAAAAGAAATTAATTTTGAACATTTCTATAAAAAAAAGTGTTTTTTTTTTCCTGAGGTTACCATATTGCGGGTATTACAGTATCGAAGGTATGAAATTTTAGTTAGGTATGTTACATACCGTCGGAAAAGTTAATTTGTCTAGGTTCCCAGTGTATGCTTTATTTTTAAGGTTTTGGAAACACTTACACACTAATAAGAAAAATTCAAATTAGTCCATGTGCTAAAAATTGAAAAAACGTTGCCTTGAGTTACAAAACATTTTTTTTATAGATATCCCACTAAGCGACCAAAAAGATCGTAAAGGAAAAAACCTAAGCTTTCTTTTGAGCCCAAAAAAAATTTTGTTTCACTTAATAAAGACCCTAAAGATATGTTTCACAATTCAACTCATTTTAAGTAAAGAAAACAAACTCAACACATTAACAAATTTAATAAACACACACATAGCATTGTATAATTGTATGTATGTCTTAGTAGCAACTTTAAACGATCATAACTACAAAAAAATATTCGAGACGATGAAAATCTGTACATCTGGGTAACAGCTAAAAAGAAATACCCTTCAAATGGTAAATTTTTTGTCAAAATCGGGGTAAGACTGTGGAACTTACATCGGTCACAAGAAATCGCCTTGCCTATTAATATTATAGATTAATTTTTTAAGCCTTAGCTACAATTGGGCTGAAGAACGAAATGGCCTGAGCATGACCCCTTGCAGGTTTTTGTATACTGGACTAATACTTTTACCCTGACTTGGAATTTCTCACTTCGCAGATAATGACTGCGAAAATGTTTCACAGTATAATCGGCAACAATACCTATTTTTTAAATTTTTTAAAATACCCATTCTTCACATAATCCACCCCCAAATGTTAGATCATATGATAATGACCTTCAACCTTTCGTAAAAAATCAATATCTTTTCAATAAGTTTTGTATCGCACTTTAGATTTTCTAAACCACTTTATAAAATTTTTCTATGAATTTTTCCCTATTTCAAAAATTTTATATATTTCTTAGTTTAACACTAAAGCTAAATTCTATATAAAACCCAAATAGGGTGAGATGTTAAATCCCCTTCAAGAAATTATTATTATTTATACAGATTTAAGAAAATTCCCTAAGTATTGGTCACCTAATACCTCAAATTTTTCAATAGCACAAAACAACTCCACTGGTTACATTTATTCTAAATGACATTATTGTCATATTTTTTCGTCTCCCAAGAATTCCAAGAATTCACGCTTCATTTATGAAGGAAAAAGTATCAAAACTGTTGTTTATTGCAATGGCTAAATAACTGAACATAAACGACTGCTACCAGACATTGTTGTATTTTGATATCAAAACAATACAAAACAGAGGGATTACAAATGTACTCGACGATATCACAGCTCAAGATGGGTGTATAAAATGAAGTAGTAGTGGTAGCCACCAGGAAACAAGCTGTAAAATAAACAAGGAGTATTACAATGGCATTTAAAATGTGAACAAAATATTGAAGAGCAGCAACAAGGAAAAGCAGGAGCCAGAGCTAACAACACCAATGGTGTTGTTATTCTTATAGAATAAACAACCAGAAATAATGTTTATTTCTATGTATTTTTCTTTATTCGCTTTTCTAAAAGCGGAAACGGATGTTAGGTGGTAAATAATATTTAAACAAGAAACAGAAGCAGTAACTTTGAAGCTTTGTAAGCATATTTTATGTTGTTAGCTAAAGCTGTCAGTAGCAGCTACAACATAAACAACAAATGAAAATTAAATTTTGGTTTTCTTCTGTTTGAGTTTGGATGCGTAGTAAAACAGCCAATGTCATTTAATTCATTTCGGGGTCATATTGTTTGTGACAAACAGGCAAACGTTGCAAAAACAACCTGAGTGTAGCTGGTTGGAGGTAAAGAATATAAAAAAACGACCAACCAACACCACCAGCACCACACCCACCAGGCATCAGGCATCAGGCATAGACACGACAGCATTAAATTTTATTATTCAATGAGCAACAATTGGCATGCAACACGTGTCTCAAATCAGTAAAACCGTAACATCATATCAATGCTAATCCCAACTAAAAGCAGTAATAGCAACAACAACAACAAAATTTTTTTAACTTTTAACAAGAAAATGATGTTTTTGTGTTATTGCTATTTGTTGTTCTACTGTTTCCTGTCACGTGATAACATTTTATGTTGCTTCTCTTTTTTGCTTTTTTTTTTTTTTTGCTCAAAGTTATTGTTGTAACATGCATGAAAGCATGTCTGACAACAACAAAAACAGTGATGATATGAATATGATTTGCATGAATTTAAATTGAAACACAAACTAGTGAGAAAAACACTATTTGACAAAATGTAAAAAAGAAAAGAAAAAACTGCTTAAAGTTTCATATGGATTATTTTGATAAAAAAAATGCATTTAAAAAAATATATTAAATTTAATGCAAAATTGTTCTCTCTCTTCACAAATTCTACGAAATTTTATTTTTTCTTTCAATATTTTTTTAATCTATATAAAGGGTCCGCCAAATAACTTTTTTTTTTGAAAATGCTATAAAAAAAAACTACTGAATATTATCTCAAATTTCTTTTTTTATTTGAAAGTGCAATCCTTCAGGTTAATAATGGAAAATAATTTCATTCAAATGGCTGCCTCCGCTGGCCTTGCAGTAGCCTACACGATCGGTCCAATTTTTAAGCACATTATCGATTGTGTGCAGCTGTATTTCACCAATGGTTTCACGAATATTGTCCTTTAAAGCGTCAATTGTCTCTGGCTTGTTGGCGTAACACTTATCTTTGAGGGCACCCCACAAATAATAGTCCAACGGTGTCAAATCGCAGCTCCGAGGTAGCCAAACGACATCAGCTCTGTGGCTGGTATTGCGATCTTCAAAAACAGGGCGCAAAACATCGAGTGTAGCTTCGGCTGTGTGGCAAGTAGCGCCGTCCTGTTGAAACCAAATGTTGCCAATATCCTCCTCTTAAATTTTTGTGAACAAAAATTCGTTCAAAATGGATCGATAACGATCGCCATTGACTGTAACGGCCACTCCTTGCTCATTTTCGAAAAAAAAATGGCCCAATTATGCCTCTGGACCCAAATCCGCACCAAACAGTGACTCGTTTTGGGTGTATCGGCTTTTCCATGTATGCGTGCGGGTTTTCTGTGCCCCAAATACGATAATTTTGCTTGTTTACATACCCGCCAAGATCAAAATGAGCTTCATCTTAAAAGATGATTTTTTTGGCAAAACCGGCATATTCTGTAAGTCCATCGCAGACCCACTTGGCGAAGCGAAAACGCATTGGATGGTCAGTTGGCTTCAACTCTTGAACCAATTGGACTTTGTATGCCGTCATACCAAGGTCTTTATGCAAAATTCGTCTCAATGATGCCTCCGAAATGTTCAATTCTTGAGAACTAGGTGAATTGATGTTGATGGCGCTTCACGCACACTTTCTGCCACAGCAGCAATATTCTCGGGTGTACGCACTGTTTTTGGCTTTTCACGCTTTGGTTTATCGATGAGGATGCCGTTTCCTTCCAAAATCCGTACGCAATTTTCGCACACATTCTGCAACATTACCATGATTTTCAAAGTAAAGTCGCAATATTTCCCAGCGTTGTTCAAGCGTATACACAACCATATTCGTTCAGCGGAAGGATAAAACTAATTATCTGTCAAATCAGACATGAGCTAAGTGTTACCATTCAGGAAATAAGCACTAGTTGAAAAAAAAAAAAACGTTAGATGGTGGACCCTTTATATATATAGAAAAAATTTATGATAATCTATAGTACTAATAGGCTAAGCGATTTCTTGTGACCGATGTTTTGTTCTACCGTTTTATCCCAATTGTGACCAAACGTATATTATTTGAAACGTATTTCTTTTTAGCTGTTCACCAGATTTACAGATTTTTAAATTTTTCCCTTTATTTTGAGTAAATTGCATTTAAAGTTACTACTAATACATACATAAAATTATACATATACTATGTGTGTTATTAAATTTGAAAATGAGTTTGCTATCTTCATTCACAATAATAATAAACTAAAAAAAAATTGGTTTGTGAATTGGCTAAGTTGAGAAATAAAGTTGCCTAGAAATTGCACTCGAATTTCGAGAGTTGGAATCTGCTAGTAATTAATAATTTTATAAGGGCGTAAAGGTATGCTGATAAAATTTAGGCAATTCACAATTGTGATATTCAATTATAATGAAATTCGATTAATTCAAAATTAGCTTAAATTGATTAGCATACCGTTAGGCTTTTATAAAATTATTTATTATTAATATTTTATTTTTTTTTTTTTTTAATTTAATATATTTTTAACACATATTATACATAACTTTTGTCATTCTGCGCTTCTCCTTCATATGAACTATAACTATGCCAATTTTCACACTCATCCCTGTCTGTGTTATGCTTAAAAAGGGATGTAAAAATTTTCCTTCACATATTAATATAATTTCATTTCTTTTGTGCATTTACAACTAACTAACTAGTGGAACTTTGTTGGGGAGACTTAATGAGAGAATACCCCAGTATATATCGCATTTTGTTCTCGTTAAGTTTAAGTATGATCAATTCTCCTGACTTTTAGCGTTCAAAAAAAGTTCACCATACAAGTTATTTCAGAAGAAGAAATTGTTGGAAACCTTTTATTCAATTTTCATAATAACTAAAGAGATTTTGTAATTTTATGCTGCCATAATAGACATTTTAAGAAGTTCTAACAAAGTCCTACCAATTTAAGACCTCCGAATACAGGACATGAAGCTCTTAAGGAAAACAGAAAATTTTAACACTAAACAAGTAAGCAAATTATAGTTCGTCCAGACCAACTACACTATGCATTTGGGTTATGCATCCAAAAAATGGATATAGAAAATAACCATAAACTAAATTTTAGTGGTATTATTATTAATTTGAAAAAGTTCGTATCTGATGTTATTTTTTATGGGGATTAGGTCAAAAATTGGACCAATCATAACCATATTTAGCAAAGTCACTTACTTTTTTCCAAAAAACATATATAAGCCAAATTTTAAGAAAATCTATGCAATATGTTTGGGAGATTTAAATGAAGATCGGGAATCAGCTCTATGCATGGAATATGACTGCAATAACCCTATACTGACCTTCATTATATGGGGGGGAAAAAAATTTTCGAATTTAAAGTCTCATCCCCTAGAAATATGCGAATAGCAAAAAAGTTAGAAGTATGAAGTTTTGGGTCAATGAAAAAAAATTTAGAGGTGCCTTAACGCCACTGAAAATTTCAATTGTGTTTATATCGGGAAAATATGAAAATTCGTTCTATAGTTTAATTTTTTCGACAATTTGTTCTATAAATCGAATTCAGTACTAAATTATTTTTTCGAAAAGCTACACAGCTTCAAAATCGAATAAAAATTCGCCAAAAGATAGCAAATGCCCCAGACCACTTTTGTGCCAAAAAAAAAACTAGGTCGTGAAATTTGACGGAAATTTTTTCGACTTTAAGAAATTGATTGAAGCCATAATTGTTTTCGGTCTCTATACCTATGAGTACTCAGACATGAAGTATTGTTTTATTACCACGTTGTTAACCTATTGCGCATTGAGACCGAAAATGGGAAATTTTTTGATAAAATTCTGAAAACTCCTTTTTTAAGTTTTAAAAAATTTTCTTAAACAAAATTTAAAAAAATGGTACTGAGCACCTTAAATTTTTAAAAAATACCAGCAGATTCCAGAATTCGAAATTCAAGTGCAAATTCTAGGACATTTTATTTTTCCATTTAATAAAGACCCTAAACGTATGCTTCACAATTCAACTTATTTAAAATGAAGAAAACAAACTCAACACATTAACAAATTTAACACACATAACATAGTATAATTTTATGTATGTGTTAGTAGCAACTTTAAACTATCATACCTCCAAAAAATATTTCATACGATGAAAATCTGTAAATCTGGGTAACAGCTAAAAAGAAATACCTTTCAAATGATAAATTTTTTTTCAAAATCGGGGTAAAACTGTGAAACTTACATCGGTAACAAAAAATCGTCTAGCCTATTAATATTATAGATATGTTAGAGATTAATTGTGTGAATTTTTAAGTAAATTTCTGTACCAGAATTTTTTTACAAGGAAATTTTTTTTACAGATTTCGAGAAAAATTAGTTTTTTGTTAAATATTCAGTAAATAAACTCTTTCTAAATACTTTGTAACCAAAATTTATCAGTTTTATCCAAAATAATATGACCCCATTAACCATTTTGGACTTGGGGTCACGTATGAGCCCAAGCAAATAAAAGACAATTTCTTCAAAAAATTAAAATATTTTGTAAGAGCTTTTGAATTTTTAAAAGCATTACTTAAAATATCATAATAAGATATATAAGTTGATTAACAAAGAATCCAACATACCCAGAAAAAAATGCGATGGCAGGGCCAATCAGACAGCTTTCTATAGAAAAAGCTATCTGCAGCAATTATGGAAAGCTTGAGTTGGAAACTCATTTTAACGTTGTTAATGGAAAATCGTTGTTTAAAAAATATTTTTGACTCCAAAAACTATATTTTTACATCGTACTTGGCTCAATTTGATCAGAAGTACAAAAACAGAATCTGACAGTCGAAGCTTGAAATGCGGACCACACAAAATTTGATTATTGGGCTTTGCTATTTAGTCTATCGTTTCCATAATTTTACAACATTATATAAATTTCTCAACTCAAATATTTTTTCAAATAACTCTGCAGTTGTTAAAGTTAAATTTTACAAAAGAATTTGGAAAAGATAAAAAAAAAATAAATAAAAAATAAGTCAATTCCCGTTCTTTAAACGATTAAGTTTCATTGTGGATATATATACTTTTCCGGACTCAAACGCTGCAGTGAAATAAAGTATAGAATGCCTATATTTCAGCAGAAACATGTGTACGTAAAATCTCCATCTTTGTCTGTCTGCTTCGATATGTCTGAGTTCGTTGAATGATTTTCCGGTTTCTTTAAAAATTGTGCGTATCCATGTTATCTTTGGTCTTTCTGGTTTCCTCGCACCTTGGGGGTTCCATTCGATTGTTTCATGGCAAATTTCATTGTATGGTTTTCTTAGTGTATGTCCAAGCCACTTATATTTTCTCCTCTTTATTTCAGTGTTGATGTTGTCTTCATCGGCGATTTGGAGAAGCTGTTCTTTCGTAACTAGTTACTCTAGGCCACCAAATGTTTAATATGTTTCGTAGGCATCTGTTGGTAAAAGTTTGCATATTGTGCTTGATAACTTCATTTACCAACCAGGTTTCGTATCCATATAGCAGAATAGACTTTACGCAGGCGTTGTATATGTGAAGTTTGGTTTTGGGGGAGTGGGCGAATGCCTATAATCACTACAAGTTCTCTAATATAACATTAAATACCCAAAGTCTAGGTAACAAACTAGACGAAATTCGTTATATATGGGAAAATTCCGGTATAGATACAATATGTGTTTCTGAAACGTGGTTTCATCCGGATATACATGACAATATATTTTATATTAATGGCTACCAGTTGTTTCGTGCTGATAGAGTAGCTCATGCTTACAGATCAGGCCATGGTGGCGGAGTTGCCATATTCCTCAGGAAGGGTATAAATGGAAAGTTTAATTCTTGATCAAATGTTGAACATGATATGAAGTACATTTTCTTGGATATAACGTGTCATTGTAGAAAGATGTTGCTACGAACTGTTTATAGACCTTAAAAAGAAATTAGAATGGACCTCCTGTTTGAAGAACTTGTAAGTCTTACAGTTAAAAACAATGATATTATCATAGCTGGAGATTTCAGTAGTAATATTCTTGTGGAGACCAACCTTATCGATATAATGAAATCAATTAATATTATACCTCAAAATTTTTCCACACCCACACATTTTACAAATACGAGTGAAACATTATTGGATGTCTTGCTTGTAAATGACAAACAGAATATACTATACTACGATCAATTATCGGACCTATGTCCAGCCAAATAGTAAAACTTACACTTTTTCATACCGTGATCTACACTCTGAATTACAAATGATTGGATGAAAACGGATTGTTTACATGCCAAATATTGAGGAGTAATGCCAATTTCTACAAGGCAATACTATTTTGCTTAACACTAAACATGTTCCTATTGAAGCAAGGAAAATGCCCTCGAAAGACACATCTTGGTTTTCAAATGAAGCTAAACGCTTAGTAGAAGGATGCAATGTTGCATATGCTAGGTGCAAAAGGTTTAAAACACTTGAACTACATGAAATATATCGCAGGAAGAGCAGTTGTATCAAAGTAACCAGATGGCTTTCTATAGAAAGATCCAATTTTCATTTTTTATTTTTCGTTTTTCATTTTTCAAAACGTTTTTATAATGCTATTCGCTTTTGCAGAATGTCAATTGACATATCTAATAACATTGCATTTAAAATAAAGGAGTCTGAGGAGCGTATATTAACTAAAATTGTCAACATTGAGGAAAAAATATATTCTGTCTCCGACAGGGTCAGCAAGCTAGAACATATTATTCCGCAAATTGTTGACCTTAAAAATGAAATTGATACCTTAAAGCGATCTTTGGACAAGCAAGAAAATACTAAAGTCGCTAATGAGATACGAATTTACGGCATTCCATACTATGAAAATGAAAACTTACAGACTACATTTATGAATATTTGTGAGACCATTAATGCAACTGTTCCTAATATAATTAAAATAACTCGTCTTCAAAACTCTCGAAACAATAGTAAAAATATAACGTTATTGATCCTGCTATTGCCATAAAATTGTCATCAGCTCAGGAGAAAAATTATATTTTTTTGAAGCAAGCCGCTATTTTTCGTCGTAACTCTGAAGACCTTCTGCGCCTTTGTCATGCTGGTTTTGATTCTAATGAACCATTCTATATAAATGAAGCTCTAACCAGATTTAACCACAATCTTCTTAAGGAAGCAATTAAGTTAAAACGGAAAAAACTACTCTCATCAGTTTACACTCGCCGTGGCCGTATTTATGCCAAACGCTCTAAGTCCGATAGTGCGTTTTGTGTGGAGAATGTGCATTTTCTGGAAAATATCGAAACATCGAAAAACACACGTGACAACTTTCCAGTTTCTGTAGTAGAAGGGTTTCGCCAGTAATATTTTAAAATTTAAAACTGTCGTAATTATTTCCATAACCTATTTTTATTTTTGTATTTTTTTTATATCTCTCCTTTTTATTATGCCTTTTTATTTTAAATTTTTTGAGTATTTCTTATTTGATGTTGATATTTGCTTAATACTTTATTATGACTTCTTCTAATATTCGGTCGAGTTCCAAATATAACACTCATTCAATGAATCGTATTATTGGTAAACAAAAGGAAGGTTTAAAAATTTGTCACTTAAATGCTCAAAGTCTTTTTTGTAAATTTGATGAATTTCGATACATTTTTGAAAACTCAGGAATTGATGTAATTTGTATATCTGAAACATGGTTCAATCCGAATAAGATAAAAAAACTTTCAGGTCAAAATAGACGGCTATGATTTATTTCGAGCTGATAGGAATACTGGTAAACGTGCTGGAGGCGTTGCAATGTATGTCAAGAAACAATTACGTTCTCGATTTGTTTGCAAATCTATCGATGAAGAATATGATTTTGTATTTATTGAACTTCCTTGTGAAGTAAGCAAATGTCTCATAGGTGTGTTATATAGGCCTAATGATTCACTAGATATTTCTACGGTTGTTAATATGTTAGATGAAAATTGTTTATCTTATAGTGATATTATTCTTTCTGGAGACCTAAATGGAAAATTGCTCATTGATTCTGATCTAATTTCACTTTTCCAACCGATTGGGCTTATAGCTGTAAACACTACTATCCCCACTCACTTCACTTCAATGAGTAGTACCCTTATTGACGTGTTCTTTGTCTCTGATATTAGAAAAGTTCTTTTGCATGACCAGTTTTCTTCTCCTAATTTCTCAAAACATGACGTCATTTATATGACCTTTAACCTTCCTTATTTTAAACATGAAAAACCACAGCATACTACTTTCCGTGATTACAAGAATATTAACTATGATGCTCTTTTAAATGAAATTAATTTAATCAATTGGACTAGTATCTACAGTAATCCTGATTTAAACCAACAGATACCTATACGACAAATACGTACCGGTTAGAAAGAAAACTGTTAAATCTTCTACTAAGCCTTGGTTTAATCAAAATATTTGTGATTTAATAGTTAAAAGAAATTCTGCTTACGATAAGTGGAAAAGATATAAAACTACACAGTCAAATGAAATTTTTAAATCACTACGTAGATCTGTTACTAGGGAAGTAAAGTTAGCTAAGCAACGCTATTATAGTCGTGTATTTTCAGAGGCTATGGATACTAAAAATATGTGGAAAGAGATAAAGAAAATTGGTTATAAAGATGAAAGATGAATCGGTAAATCTTTCCACTTTTGAACTAAATGAATTGAATAGACAATTTACTTCAAATGACTCAACTCCTCTTCGTTCTGACTCTTATGCAAATCTACCAGATTGCAATCTAGATTCTTTATTTAGTTTTTCCTGCGTTAACCAGGAGGATGTTGTGAAAGCTTTTCTTTCCATAAAGTCAAAATCAATTGGTCTAGACCAGTGGTTCTTAACCTTTTTAGCTACCGGCACCCCTAAAATTTTCAAACAATATTCTCGCACCCCTTACTAGAAATTATTGAGTTATATAAATTAAAAAACAAACATTATGCAAAACATATTTTTTATTAATTTTATGTGCGTAACAAATATTTTATAAATTTTAATTGTTAGCTGAAATAATCAATTATAAATTATCAAAGTTTTTATTAATGGCTTTTTTGTTGTTGCTTTTCCTCAATTATTTTTGAAAACCGGGGGATCTTTTTTGAAATAGCTACACGCATATCATTACTAACATTAAGTCTATTTCTAGCTTTTGTTTTTATATGCACAAGTGACGAAAATCCCATCTCACACAAATATGTTGTGGCAAATGGAACAAGATGCTGAAGCGCTATTTTAGCTAATCGTGGATATGACATTACTTGAGCACACCAGAAATTTTCCAAATTCTCTGCTTCAAATTCCATTTGATTATGTCCATTTGTCCGTAGTTCAACAAGGTCATCTTTCAATAAATTACTGTCATCCATTGAGTCCAGATTATAAATAAATGGATCTAATATCCATTTTTCTGATATATCTATATCTCCAGTAGCAAAATATCCCTCAAAAGATTCGCTCAACTTTTGCAAATGATCTTTAATTTCGGTGGTAATATTGTTTCTTTCATCATCTGAAACAAGAACTTCTTCAAGCAAAGGAAAGTTAGCATAATTTATCTTGTCAACACGGTTAATCCAAATTGAAAGTTTTCGACTAAACGCAGTCAACTTCTCTTTCGCTGTTATAGTGTTCACTCCAAATCCTTGGATTGAAATATTTAATTCATTAAGGTGCGTGAATATGTCTGCCAAATACGCTAGCTGAATTATAGCATCTCTATTGCTGAATTCATCAGCTAAACTACTGCCTTGATTATTAAGAAACTGCATTATTTCACTTCGCAATTCGTACACACGATTTAGCATACGTCCACGCGATAGCCATCTTACTTCTGTGTGAAATAAAAGGACAGTATGCTCGGCACCAAGTTCTTCGCATAAAGCACGGAAGAGACGATGATTTAAAGCTCGACCTCTGATAAAATTTACAACTTTGACTGAAGTGATTAATGTTTTCTTTAATTTTTCAGGCAATGTCTTTGTAGCTAGCGCATGTCTATGTAAAATACAATGGGTAATTGTAACGTGAGGCACTTCCTTTTTTACATACGCTACAAATCCAGAATTTTTGCCTAACATGGAAGGAGCTCCATCAGTACAAATTGATCCTATTTTGTTCATCGGTATCTCATATTGTAATAAAAAGTCTTTGACTTTATTAAATATATCAATTCCTTTTGTAGTCAATTCTAATGGTTCACAAAACAAAAATTCTTCAACAATTTCTTTTTCTTTTACATATCGTACAAACACCATCAGCTGAGAACAATTTTCAACATCTGTAGATTCATCCAATTGAATACCCACTGGGACATTACTAGCTTTAATATCTTCAATTACTTGTTGTAAGATGTCTTTACTTATATCAGAAATTCTAGTACGGATTACGTCATTTGACAAAGGAATTTGTTGAAGCTTTTGTTGTGCTTCAGTACCCAACACTATTTTTGCCATTTCTAATGCACAAGGCTTTACAAGTTCTTCAGCTATTGTATGTGGTTTCTTCTTCTTGGCACAGATATATGCAACTTGATAAGACGCTTGCAACAGCGGCTTTTCGTGTGATATAAATCCAAAAGTTGTGATAGTTCCACTTTTATCAAATCGAACTCGTTTAGATTTCAAACTTTCAAAATCATAGCCAGCATCTACACCACCATGCTGTTTGGTAAAATGCTCATTTAGTTTCGACGGCTTGAGATTGGCGTTTGAAAATTTATTGCAGCACAGAATACATTGTGGTCGCTGCGTTCCATCCTTCTCCGTTGTAAATGTAAAACCATAACGAACATAATCGTCATTCCAACATCGTTTCTTTGACATGGCGTAAACTAAATTAAATTTTTTAATAAAACACTAAAAAAATATTAAACTTCTATCTATTATTGCTATATTTTAGCTTACCTTTTGAATTTGACTTTAATGTACCAAATTATATTCTAATAATTAGAATATAAATATTCAACTAAACTTGTAAAATTAACTTGTATTAATTATTTTATTATTAATATTTAACTTTTAATATTCAACACGAAAATTCAAACTTGTAATAGTCGACACTAAAATTCAATTATTTTTAAATTTTTCTTCAATGTAATGTGCGCATCAACAGTATTTATATTTCTAAGAATAATCGCAACAATCAACTGAAATTTCGAGGAAATATAAAAATTAGTATAGAAACTAGAAACGCATTTGAATTTTTGTAATTGTAGAAAAAATACAAAAATTAATTTGTCTCGATGGTTTATAATTTACAAACATATTTAAAAAATGTTTAGGGAATAAAAAATTTACTAACCAAAATGAATTTTTAAGATTAGTTTTTTATTTTGCTAGCTACACGTGAATTTGTAAAATTACAATTTCGCACCCCAAAATATTCAAGCTCGCACCCCTAAGGGGTGCGTGCACCACCGGTTAAGAACCACGGGTCTAGACGGTATGAATCCAATATTTATTAAAGCTATTTTACCACAGGTTTTACCCTATATCACTCATATTTTTAACACTATTTTTACAAAATCTATTTTCCCTGATTTGTGGAAATGGGCACAAGTAATTCCCTTGCCGAAATCTAATAAAGAATACAGGCCAATTTCCGTACTTCTTTTTCTTTCAAAAGTTTTCGAAAAAATTATGAGCAAACAAATGAATGAACATATATCCAATAATAATCTTTTATCATCTAAGCAATCTGGTTTTCGCAGGAAAAGAGGGTGTATCACTACTTTAATTGATATATCAGAAGATCTTCGTTATATCGTTGACAGTGGTAATATTGCTTTTTTGACTTTATTGGACCACTCTAAAGCTTTTGACTCAGTGGACCATGATATTCTTGTTAAAAAGCTTAAACATATTTTTGGTTATTCTTAAACCTCCTCTAAATTGATTAGCTCTTACCTTCGGAACAGAGAGCAAGAAGTTGTCTCTAAAGACAAGTCGTCTACCTCTTTGTCTTTAAGTAGGGGTGTTCCGCAGGGGTCTATACTTGGCCCTCTTTTGTTTTCTATTTACATAAATGATCTACCACGCGTAATTAATTCATGCCAAATGCACATGTACGCTGACGACGTTCAGTTATACACATCATGTAACGTACGAGATGTGGAAAATTGTGTACAGAACCTGAATACTGAACTGAACCACGTATTTGAATGGGCTAGGTTGAATTGTTTTACCTTAAATCCGAAAAAATCTCAGTGCCCTCTTGTCTTCCGAAAGTTAGTATTAATGGAGTGGATATCGCCTACGTTGCGAATGCTAAAAACCTTGGAATGATTTTTAATAATACCCTAATGTGGAATGATCAAATCAACAAAGCTTCTGGAAAAGTTTATAGTATTCTCCGTAGTCTTTGGTCTTCTCAGTACTTCACACCGCAGTAAATTAGATTTGTTCTTGCAAAATCGTTTAGCTTACCTACGCTTTTATATGGTTGTGAATTGTTGTCAGGTTGTGATAGTGCAGACATGGGTAAACTTACACGCGTCTTTAAAAGTGTAGTTAGATATGTTTATGGTTTACGAAAATATGATAGTATCTCCGCTTTTCTAAATAAAATTTATGGCATTTCATTTGAAGACTATCTTAAATTTAGAACTTTACTTATGGTTCATAAAATTATTTTCACTAAAGAACCCGTTTACCTTTTCGAGCGATTACTATTTACAAGATCTAACCGTAATAACTGTCTTGTACCAATATTGTACAATAGACTAATATCCGAAAGACACTTTTTTGTAAATGGCATACGTCTTTGGAACTCGTTACATACTTTAAATAATCAACTTCACAAAATATCAAATACAACATCATTTAAGAAAGAACTTTTTAAACTTTTTCTCAATTGACTTTTAATACTTCATTTTAATTTCTTTAGTTAATTTAATTTCAATTTCCATATAATTTTTACCTGCTGTGCAGGATATTTTTACACTTTATTTTTACATTTTTATTTTATTTTTTATATATTTTATATTATATTTAATTTTACAAACATTCTTCTTATTGAAAATTAATTTGTTATGACTAATGTTGTTTTATAAGATTTTAAATCCTGTTACATTAGGATTTTCATTAATAAAAATTAATTAATAATAATATTCGCTTCCTCATTTTATCTCCAAACACTTCCTAATGAAGTCTTGCCTTCATTTTATCTCCAAACACTTCCTAATCATTTCACCAATACAATCGTACCTCACACCGTTTTTGTCTTACTCTGTTTTTGTGATTGTATTGTGAAATAGATTTTTTACCCCATGATCGTATAGATGTTTGCACACCAACAAGGACAATGTCCTCTAAACACAGACTTTGGTTTTCAATTGAAGCTAAACACTTTGTAGAAGGACGCAACGTTACTTATGGTAGGTGGAGAAGATTTAAAATATCTGAACTACACGAAATAAATCGCAGAAAGAGAAGAGCATTTTTATCCAAGATAAGGCTGGACAAATCTACCTATTATGAAAACAAATTTAATACTGATGTTGGTGGTAATAAAACTTGGGATGAAATAAGAAAAATTGGAGTTATAAAGCAAGCTGTTCGTAGCAGTGATAACTCGAACATTGCGGAACTCAATGACAAATTTGTTAATATAAAAATGGCTGGCGTCATTTTTTCATTCTACAATATTAAAATTTTCGCAATTGATGACAATCTATTTAACTTTCATAACTTCAGTCAATCAGATGTTTTTCAATGTTTTCTGTCCATAAAATCTAACTCTGTTGGTTACGACGATATGCATCCAAGAGGTTTATAAACTTAATATTGCTTTTCTTGCTAACATATATAACTTACTTTTTTAATTATATAACAACAACAAGCAAATTCCCTACAAGGTGGAATTTCGCCAAATGATTATCGGCCGATTGCAATCTCTTTTTAAAAATTAATCGATAAACAAATGCTGCATCGTGTTCTCGACAGAGGTTTAATTACTACTCGCCAATCTGGATTTAGGCCGAAACAAAGCTACATAACTGCTCTAGCAGATGTTATTGAAGACATTCGGAGTAATATTGATGATGATTAGGTCATGTTTTTGATAATTCTAGACCACCCAGAAACCTTCGATGCAGTTCATCATTGAACACTTTGTTCAAAGCTAAGCTCCTTTTCCATTTTTCATCTTCTTCGATTAAGTAAATTTCAACTTATTTGAATGGAAGACATTAAGCTGTTTTTAATGACTCACATTATTCAGCATGGCCACCGCAAGGATCAATGTATGCTGATGACTTTCAGCTTTTAATTGGCTGCAAAGTTTCTGCAATTAACGATATTATTTCAGAGATAAACTCTGACCTTCAAAAGTCGACGAATTGGTAAGTGTAAATGGATTACGCTTAAATTGTTTTTAAATCAAAATGCATTCCTATATCTAGAAAGAGTTTAAGTATACAACTTAGATTTTCTGACATTGATATGGTGCCATCGGCAAAGAATTTGGGCATTAGTTTTAATGAAAAACTTTTGTGGTCAGACCAAATTAACATTGCAACAGGTAGAACATATGGTATGCTAAGGACGTTATGGATACACCAACATTTTACACCACTAAAGGTCAGGATGCTTTTAGCCAAAAAGTATATGATACCTACGGTTATATGGTTGTTAATTATTTGCTGGTTGTGACTCATCCGATAATGTAAATTAACAAATTAAAAAGATATGATAGGGTGTCTCACTTTTCGAAAAGAAACCTTTTGGAATAACATTTGACAAGCTTTTAAACTACAAAAGTCTGTTATTTTTGCACAAAATTATTTTTTGTTTTGTACGAGCCATTAGAGGAAAAACAATAATCCAAATTCGTCACCAATATCTGCTCTCAGAGCGCTAATTTTATATTTATGCAATCCGTCTCTGGAACCAAGTAACCCATAATATACAAAATATTAGCAACGCAATATAATTGAAAAAAAACACAATTTTTAACTATTTTGAAGGATTATAATTTTTAAATTTTCGTTGAATTTCTTTTTATTATAAACATATATAAATATTTTTTTATATCCATTTATATATTTTTTATTATGATTTTTAATTATACTTATTCATATTTTTATTTTGTAATATCTTGTTATGAAAATTGTATGTGTCAATATAAGTTTTTCCAGTGCTAAATCTAAAAGATATTATATCTTACTGCACTAGTTCCAATTTCAATAAATACAAATACAAAATTAATTCTCTTCGGACATGCAAAAAATCAAAATTTTATACTAAAGCAACAACATGACCTGAAGATGAGAAAGCAAATTGCACGTTTTTATTTGCAAATTAATGGGTATAAGAAAAGTTATTAACGTATTTAATTTATTTTTTTTTTATTGAAATACACTTCAAAAAATTTCATGATAAACTAAATGATCTGAAATTTACAAATATTACATTAATATATATTATAGCAGATTCCACCCCTCGAAATTCGAGTGCAAATTCTAGGAAATTTTATTTTTTCATTAAATAAAGGCCCTAAAGGTATGCTTATCAATTATAGCCAATTCACACACAAAAAACAAACTCATGGCATAATTTTATGTATGTGTTAGTAGCAACTTTAAATACAATTTACTCAAAATAAAGGAAAAAATTTAAAAATCTGTAAATCTGCAAAACGGCAAAAAAGAAATACCTTTCAAATAATATCCTTTTGGTCAAAATCGGGATAAAACGGTAGAACAGAACATCGGTCACAAGAAATCGCCTAGCCTATTAATATTATAAATAAATAAGGTTTATAAGGTTATTTGGTTTTTGAAAATTATTATAAACAAATTTTGTTTGGGCTTTTAATTTCACTTCAATCTACCGCCTTTTAGAGTTCTTCTTTTTTTTTTTTTTTGAACACTACTGAGCTTTTTGCTTGTAAAAAGTTGGCATCACTGGTCAGATTTTGTAGTTATACACATTAATACCAATTATTTCACAGACAATGCGTATACGTTGTATAAATAAAAGTTGTTTCATAATCGATCATACGTCCTCAACCATTTTCAATTGCTAAATCTATAGTTCTACCTGTTTTTTGTGCATTTACATTTTACTTTCTTTTTAATAAATCATACAATATCTAGAAATTTTAATTTTGGAAACAACAACGATAATATGATTGCACTTGTATTCATTTCTAAACTAACTATAACACAAATAATAACTAACTATTGTTTTTTTTTTTTTGTTTTTCTTCATATCTTTAGTTTAACTACATCATTCATATCGCTCTTTTAAAAATGAAATAAAAAACAAAAGAAAAAAAAAAACGTTTACCCTTTTATTTTAGTGTCGGTTTTCACTTCATTTCTTGGCAACTATAGAAAACAGCATGGAAAGAAAAGAAGAGCACAGCACGAAATAACTTGGTTAGTTAGTTAAGCACACACACCTACACACAAGCACACACACACACTTATATGTATGTACATACAGAGCACAAACGAACTCCAAGGTTTAGTAAATATGCTCCATCATCAAAAAGTACTTAACAAAGGCAATTATCGAAGTTTATAAAGTAAAGGTAGTAGCTGGCGAATATCATAATGGAAGAAACAACAAAAAGAAACCCCAAGTATCTAAATGAAATGAAAGTAGCATTTTAACAACAACAACAACAACAACTAACTAAAAAAAAATATGAAAATATGAACATCATGAATATTTAGTTCTGGAGAGCACAACCACAATGAAGCAGTAAACTTTAACTGAAACAGAAACTTTAACTTTAAATTGTTGCATAAATTGTAATTTTCCTTAGTTTTGTTTACTTGTTTTGTTTTGTTTTGTATGGTTTGGTTCGGGGTTCAGTTGGGGTATACTTTATTACTTTTTTTTTGGGAATTTTAACGTTTAATTTTAAGTGTGGCAATTTAAAAGAAAAAACAACGAATATAAATAAAATTTTGGATAAAATTATTATTAGTTTTTTTTTTCTTTTCTCTCAAGTACCGAGGTTTTTGCAAGTACTTTTTACTGTTTAGAAATAAAGAAAATATGTTAGAGTTATAAGAATCTAATGAATCTAATGTTGAAAATTTTTGGATGAAAAACATTAAACGGAAAAAATTTTAAATAAATTAACTGCAAATCAAAGAAATTTATTTTCTCGCATAAAATCATATAAAAATATTGAAAAATAAATTTTAAAAGAATTTAATGCATTTAAGATACACTCGCTAAAAAAAAAAACCTAAAATTAATATTGTCATACTACGAAAAATTTAAAAAAAATTAACTAGCTATGAGCTGTATTGCTTTAAAAAATGCAATTAAAACCCTTGAAAAAATAAAAAATACATAAGAAAAAGTATTCGTATATCTATAATACTAACCCTTTATTGCCCGATATTGCCTATAGGCAACATTGTATACTTTAGCTTATAAGTTCCGTAATTTTTAATTTTTTCCCCTACGGTTTCTTTCTTAGAGTAGCTTGGTATATTGTGCAAGCTTAATTACAAATATTATATTGCAAGTACTGATAGAGATAATTTGGGAGTAAATATTATTTGTAATAATATTATACTAGCAGATTCCAGCACTCGAAATTCGAGTGCAATTTCTAGGCAACCTTATTTTTCAACTTAGCCAATTCAAAAACCAACACTTTTTGGTTTATTATTATTGTGAATGAAGAAAAAAAACTCACTAACAAACACATTAACAAATTAAATAAACACACACATAGCATATGTATAATTTTATGTATGTGTTAGTAGCAACTTTAAATTCAATTTACTCATAATAAAGGAACAAATTTAAAAATCTCTAAGTCTGGTGAACAGCTAATAATAAATACCTTACAAATAATATACGTTTGGTCAAAATCGGGATAAAACGGTAGAACTAATCATCGGTCACAAGAAATCGCCTGACCTATTAATATTATAGATGTAAAATTTTTTTTCTTTAAATGTGAGTTTACAAATAATCCAAAAAAAATATATAAAGATATTATAAAAGTTTAAAATTAAATGCCTAAAATATTGTTTAAAGGTAAGGAAATTAGAAAAAAACAAGTAAGAAATTATAGTTGGTCTAGACCGACTATACGATACCCTATACCATGCTTTAGAGACCCTGTCTCTTAGGTCCAACAAATTAGATATAGAAAATGAGCAGAACCCAAATTTGAGTGACATTGTTACTAATTTTTTGGCTGCAGATATGAGAAAGTTCATATCGGGTGCTATATTTACATGGAGACTAGGTCGAAAAATGGTCCGATCCTGACCATATTCAGTAAAGTCACTTATATTTTGAAAAAATATATACAAACCAAATTTGAGAAAAATCTGTTCAATATTTTTTTTTTTTTTATAGATTTAAGTGAAGATCGGGAAGCAGCTCCATATGGGGCCTATGACGAAGATTTGTCCTATAGGGATTATTTTTGGACTACTGACTAGTGGATATAATAAACACATACAAACCCAAATTGACTGAGATCTATATAATAATTTGTATCTTATGGCAATTTATGTCGATTTCATAGGGCTCATTTGTATGGGGACTAGGTCTCAACAAAGACCAAATTTCACCAATTTCAATAGCATTCATCCTATGGCCGTAGAAGCTTACATACCAGATTTCATAAAACGATTTCATATTTACGACCTGTAGTTTGATTACAAGCTTTACATGGACACACAGACGGACGGACATCGTTAAAACGACTCAGTAAGTGATTCTGAGTCGATCGGTATAATAAAAGATGGGTCTAGGTCAAACATTTTTAGTAGTTACAAACAGCAGCACAAAGTCGTTATACCCAAATCACATAGTGGTATAGGGTATAAAAAACTAAAAAATACTTTTAGATGGTGGTCAGTTATTTTTCAAAAATAATGTTGTCTATAGGCAATATTTCTTAACGGCTAAACCAGGATATATAGGACTTTGAAACTAACAACTACATAAACTTGAAAAATTTTTAACAACGTCCCAATTAATTCGGTCACAAAAGAGTTAATAGACAAGGCGGTTTCTTGTGACCGATGTACGTTTGTCAGTTTTAATCCTATTTTGGCCAAACATTCCTCATTAGAAACGTATTTCTTTTTAGTTGTCCAACGGATTTACAAATTTTTACAGTTTTAAATTTTTTTTGGAGTAAAATGCATTTAAAGTTGCTACTAACACATACATAAAATTATACAATGCTGTACAAATTGAATAAACACAATTTGTTAATTTACTAAATTTAAAAATTTGCTAAATTGAAAAACAATTTCCAATCCATGATCCATTATAGACTTAATAAGTACGAGTTTATCAACTCTGTTGCTAGCTATAGAACCCCAAACTATAATGCCACCTCCACCGTATTTAAATATTTCCTTTATTTAAAGCAATTGCTTCACTTATTTGTTTTCCTCTTTAATGTCGAAAATGCAAAGTTTGCTTAATCTCAAAATAAAACGCGTTCCCAATGTCCTAGAGCATTGTTTACAAACACTGTTTGCAAAGTCCTTATGTTCGTTTTTCTACTGACATCAGAAATTAATGGCTTTCTACGGAATTTGGAACAAGGGTTTCGATGGCATGGCTAGTACCTAAGAAAATCATTAAGAAAATTATGGTCGGTCTAGACCAACTATGCGATACTTTATAACATGCGTTTAGAGAAAGAGTTTTAGTTCCAACAAATCGGATGCAGAAAATAAGCTAAACCATGCCGGATGCTTGATCTATATTGGGGCTATGTAAAAAAATGGACCAATCCTAACCATATTTGGTAAAACTTATATAAACCAAATTTGAGAAGAACCAGTGCAATATTTCGGTTTATAGATAGATTAAAGTGAATATTGGGACTATAACTAAAAATGGTCCTGCAGGTCCTGGATTATTGCGTATAATAAACACTAGACTGGTCGCATCTAGTAAGGGATTTTTTTTAATTCTTAATATGTGCGTTGTCGAAATTATTAGATTTTCTGTCGTAAATGCGGTCTTTATTTTTTAGCTCAATCCGACGATGTCTTCTGGTGCCTGTTGGGGCCCAAAGTACCGGAAGTTTGTTTATATTGGAAAAATATTGCTTTTTCTGATTTTACAAAAATTTCGTTCTACAGTTTATTTTTTTCAACAAGTTATTATATGAATCGATATCAGTACTAAATTGTCTTTTCAAAAAGCTATATAGCTTCTAAAAAGCTGGCCAAAAAATAGCAAATGCCCCAGACCACTTTTGTGCCAAAAAAAACACTAGGTCGTGAAATTTGACGGAAATTTTTTCGACTTTAAGAAATTAATTTAAGCCTTCTCTATACCTATGAGCACTCAGACATGAAGTATTGTTTTATTACCGCGTTTTTAATCTAATGCGCAATGACACCAAAGATGGAAAATTTTTTTGATACAATTTTGAAAACTGCTTTTTAAAGTTTTAAAAAATTTTCTTAAACAAAATTTCAAAAATTGGATCTGACACTTTAAGGTTGTGTTAAATATGTGTTGGAAATTAACTGTGTGAATTTTTAAGAAAATTCCTCTGCCAGAATTTTTTTTACAAGGATTTATTTTTGCGGATTTCAAGAAAAATGAGATTTTTGTGAAATATTCAGTAAATGTACTCTTTCTAAATACTTTGTATCAAGAATTAATCACTTTTCTACCTTAAAATGTTATATTTTATCCTCATAGTCTAGGGTTTCAGAAAAAAATTATATGACCCTATTTACCCTTTTGGAATTGGGGTCAGATATTACCCCAAGCTAATATAAGACAATTTATTCAAAAAATTCAAATATTTTGTAGGTGCTGTTCAATTTTTAAAAGCATTATTTAAAATATTGTAACCAAATGTGTAGGTATTCTTTTTCCAAAATTTCGGGTTAATCCGCGAACGTTAACTCATTATTTTCCAAGGCCAGCTTTGGATTTTTTCTGTTAAACTCGATGAAATCACTATTTAGAATTTAAGAAATATAATTCGTTTAATCCTTTTATTAATATTACTTTATTTTTTAAAACTATCTATATTTTTCTAAATAAAAAAAGAACTTTGTTAAACTGTAATTCAACATTGTTGAATTAAACTTGATTTGTACAGGAAGGATCTTGTTATACCCTATACCACTATGTGGTTTGGGTATAATGACTTTGTGCTGCTGTTTGTAACAACCAAAAATATTTGACCTAGACGCATCTTTAATTATACCGATCGAATCAGAATCACTTTCTGAGTTGATTTAACAATGTCCGTCCGTCCGTCCGTCCGTCCGTCCGTCCGTCTGTGTGTCCATGTAAAGCTTGTAATCAAACTGCAGGTCGCAAATATGAATATATTTTGATGAAATTTGGTATATAAGCTTTCACCGGCCATGGGATGAACGCTATTGAAATTGGTGAGAATCGGTCCATGTTCAGACCTAGCCCCCATACAAATTACCCATATGAAATCGACATAAATTTCCATAAGATCCAAATTGTCATATAGAACTTACTCAAATTGGGTTTGTATGCGTTCATTATATCCACTAATGAGTAGTCCAAAAATGATCCCTTTGACCCCATATAGAGCTGCTTCCCGATCTTCACTTAAATCTATTAAAAAACAAAAATATTGCACTGATTCTTCTCAAATTTTGTTTGTATATATTTTTGCAAAATACAAGAGACTTTATCAAACATGATCAGGATCGGTCCATTTTTGGACCTAGTCCCTTTATAGATATAGCATCCGATATGAACTTTTTCATATCTGCAGCCAAAAAAATTAATAAAAATCCCACTCAAATTTGGTTTTTGCTTATTTTCAATGTCCAGTTAGTTGGGCCTAAGAGATAGGGTTTCTAAACGCATGGTATAGGGTATCGTATAGTCGGTCTAGACCGACTATAATTTTCTAACTTGTTTTTAGTATGTGTTCCATAAGTCGTATTCTTGCATGTAGTGGTGATAATCCAAATTCATATGTATCGGTATTATCTAATGATTTTGTCGGGACTTGGTTTAATTGGCTTGATGTTGCTTGGCATATAATGCAGCTGGATGCAGCCTTCGTTTAGTCAAAGCCTGACCTACTTTTCCATCTATCATTGTCAGCACTAATTGGTAGCTTACTTAAATTTGCTGCCCATCTAACTGTAATTGTAATGGCTGTAGCGTTGCCTTGATATCACTAACTTCTTTGTTAATGGCATCATGAGTTTCTTTTTTGAATTCAAATTTGATTGGTCTGCAGTATTTCGTAGAAGATGGTGTCTCATTTTTCCAAATATCCATTGTTTGCGTTGTACTAGTCGATGGCTCTGAATCTTCCAAAATCTTTTTCAATCGCGATGGTACAAATTATACCGTGAACATATGTGAGTCCGAAATATTTTCACATACTACTTGTTATACCCTATACCACTATGTGGTTTGGGTATAATGACTTTGTGCTGCTGTTTGTAACAACCAAAAATATTTGACCTAGACCCATCTTTAATTATACCGATCGAATCAGAATCACTTTCTGAGTTGATTTAACAATGTCCGTCCGTCCGTCCGTCCGTCCGTCCGTCCGTCCGTCCGTCCGTCCGTCCGTCCGTCCGTCTGTGTGTCCATGTAAAGTTTGTAATCAAACTGCAGGTTGCAAATATGAATATATTTTGATGAAATTTGGTACATAAGCTTTTATCGGCCATGGGATGAACGCTATTGAAATTGGTGAGAATCGGTCCATGTTCAGACCTAGCCCCCATACAAATTACCCATATGAAATCGACATAAATTGCCATAAGATCCAAATTGTCATATAGATCTTACTCAAATTGGGTTTGTATGCGTTCATTATATCCACTAATGAGTAGTCCAAAAATGATCCCTTTGACCCCATATAGAGCTGCTTCCCGATCTTCACTTAAATCTATTAAAAAACAAAAATATTGCACTGATTCTTCTCAAATTTTGTTTGTACATATTTTTGCAAAATACAAGAGACTTTACCAAACATGATCAGGATCGGTCCATTTTGAGACCTAGTCCCTTTATAGATATAGCATCCGATATGAACTTTTTCATATCTGCAGCCAAAAAAATTAATAAAAATCCCACTCAAATTTGGTTTTTGCTTATTTTCTATGTCCAGTTAGTTGGGCCTGAGAGATAGGGTTTCTAAACGCATGGTATAGGGTATCGTATAGTCGGTCTAGACCGACTATAATTTTCTTACTTGTTTGTATTGTTTTTGTTCGAAAGAACCATCACATCCCCATTTATCGTGATTTGAATTTTTTTTAGAGTAAAAAATGAAAAAAGTATTCTACCCACGGGTCGTCACGGGTACAAAAGTATAAATAGGGTTAAAGAGGACATTTTCACCTTTCTCTGGGTGGTATACCTTTCTTGTTCCATTTTGTTCCCTAGAAGTTCTATTCCACTAAAATTGAAATTTGAGAAAAATATTTCATAACGCCCCTAATATTAAACGGTAGAGCTGCGACCACTTACAACGACTAAAGACTATAATCCTAGCAACATTATCAAAAAGAGCGCAGGTCATTATCGATGATAGCTTGCGAGTAGTAACCATTTATTTTTGATAAAAAACAAAAAAAAAATCACCTTTTTCTGTAATTAAAAAAGAGTTGAGTTTAACAGCATGCCACGTCCACAATTAGCAATAGTTTAACCTAATTTTTTGGCTACCTTAACCGGGATATATTAACTACAAAAAGGCGTTAAAATTTTAAAAATCGATGACAAACAAAAATTAGACTTTCGGCCAATGAAATCAAAATTTCAGCCGCTGTGCGATGGAGAAAAAAATAAAAATTCTGCAGAAATACTAAAACAGCTGAAAAATTTTTTAGTTTTCTGGGACACACAACAACTTAAATAATCATTTATCAAATTTTCTGGGTGAATGAATTTTCTATTTTCGATAAGTTTCACAAATATAGCAGAACTTTATTTCCCAACCAATAATAAGGGTTTCATCTAGTTTACTACAACAATACATTATTTTTAGGTATGTAATTTTTTCAAATATGACAAAATTCAAAGTTTGGCCTCGGCAGGGAATGGGTTACCGTTGTTCGATTTATTCCAAATTTTTAGCAAGGAATCGTCACCTCTAAAAATTCGACTGGTCTTACAAAATATTAGAATTTTTTGAATAAATTTTCTTTTATTAGCTTGGGGTCATATGTGTTTTGATTGTGTGCAATAGCTGCATTTTATTTGTATGACTTTATAGTGCTGTCGTAGTTCATTTATTTGGTGCTGTGGAATTCATTTTTAATATTATGTGTTGGTATGAAAATATTAAATATTTCTTGCTGCTGTGGTGAGCATATTAATGAAACTATATTCAAAATCGAGTTGTTTTAGTATGGTGTATTAGATTAAGATCCATATTTTAACAAGATTGTGGTTTTATAAGGTAAAAATTTTTTATCGGTAACATATCATAAACACCATGAAAACCAATAATTGGTAATACTGTGTATATTTATTTTGTTTTTATTTAAATTAATAAGATTTAAATAAGACAATATAAAAAAGCATATTAAACAAATTCATTAAAACAAAAATAAGGACAACATAAAAAATGGATAAAAACAAAAAAAAATTAAGTATTCATCAACACTATAACTAACAAGGAACAAAACGGTATAGTAATAAAAAAAAATAAACTTATTCCATAACATTTTCTGGCAGACTGGTTATCTCATCAATTGCTTCATTAAGAAGATTTGAATTCAATTTCGCTAATAATATGTTTTCAAGATTTTCTTGGCTTAGTCTGTTCCTACTTTCTGTTAAAACTAGTCTTAATGATGAAAATGCTCTTTCTACTGTCACCTACGAAAATATGAAAAAAAAATTAAGTGCAAAATTTACAAAAGTATAAAAAACTTACCCATCACACATTTAATTGAAAATTTTAAATACTTTTTTAACTCACTCAATTACAATGTAATTAATTTTTTAATATAAGTTAACTTAATTTTATTTAACATTCAAAAAATATTTTAATATTCAAATATTTAAAATATTTAAAATTTCAAATTGTAATATCGTTTAAATATGGTAACTTTGTATACTCTATTCAATGCGTGATAGGTCTAATTATTTTAAGCATTGGCTCACCTGCGTTGGCGGAACGCTCAACACAATATTGCATAAAATAAATAATTCCGGATCAGTCGACCGTCTTTCTTTCCAATATTTAAATTCGCATGTACTACTTTTTAAAAAGGGTAACTTGAGCATTTCGATTTTGGTATGAACATTTGTAACTATACTCTCGTCTTCTATTAAGTCTTGTTTTAAATAAGCTGTTATAATATCATCATCATCGTCAACGTTATTATTGCCATCAATTTGTTCCGAATTTACAGAATATTCTTTATTAAGTCCAACATATCTATCCCAAACTTTTTTTAAATATCCAACAGCCAAATTTTTTTTCGAATTAGATAGAGTATGTTGAAATCTTGGATCAATGTAGAGACAAGCATTTAGAACCTCATTTGCAAGCAATTTCTCAGATCTAATTTCAATGCTTTTTAACAAAGAGAATTTTTGGAACAGATTCTTCTGCCGATTGTTGGACAATTTGCTGTATCAGCAACTTGCACTTAATCCATTGGCAATAAAAGTCTCCATAGTTCAATGCTTGCTCTTGGTATTTTACTAATATGTCTTTTAGTGGACTAAAAACGAGTACAAACCCATCAATATTATCCCAAAAGTTATCGTCGAGATCACATGCTGTAACAGCACTTTCGATTAAAGCGCTTACTAATTGTACATCTTTAATCATTCTAAAAGTAGATCCCCAGCGGGTAGGGCAATCTATTCTGGGTAAATTTAATTTATTTGTTTCAAAAAGAGCACGAAATCCTTTCGACGATTTACGCAAATATTTTACATTGTAATACAAAAATTCTAACATGTTTTTTTTTTTTGATAACATCAATAGCAGCGAGTTGTGCAGTATGCGCAGCGCATCTACAAATAATAATTTCTCCGATATTAAGATCGGTATCTGCATGAATTTCGTCCATGACTTTTATGTACTCTTCATTGTCAACATAAGTTTCTTCATCGTCATATTTTGTGATACAGTGTGATAATATCGACGAGTTTTAATCATGTTGGCGCCATTATCAGAAGTGATAGCCACGACTTGATTTAAGGATAAGTCATATTTGCTTAAAGTTTTAATAATTTCTAATGCCAAATTTTTTGCTGTGGTGCACCTGTACCTTTAAGCTCAACTATTCCGATCATTCTAGATATTATCACTGAGTCTTTTCCGTATTGAGCGCTTATTCTGAATATACTTCTTTCTAACCGTGTTACGCTATCTATTTTGATTGAAAAAAGATTATTGCTCAATTCATTCTTTATGGAATTTCGAAGCTCAACAACCAAATAACACAAAATTTTTTTCGCATTATCTGCATTAAATGCAAACATTTTGTTTCCATCAATAGATAAAGCATTGCTTATCGGCTTTAATAAATTTTTCATGTTTTCACTATTTAGAATATCAAATAGTACACCGTTCTCGGTAACCAAAACTTCTTGCGGAAATAAGTATTTTATGGCACATTTTGCACTGAACTCTATTTTCTAAATCAGTTTTTTCGAAGTGTTTTAGAATGTCTTCCATTTCAATTTAGTTTTTCTATTTATTTTACACTTATTTTGTTTTAAATAACACGCGTCTATTTTATGCGAAAAAAAATCTACGACCTGAACGAGAGACGAGAGACACTTGCTTAATACTAACATATTATTCCTCTTTTATCTAAAATAAAATAAACGCGAATATTACATTAAAAAAAATAAATGGGATTCCCCGAACTTTACTCTAATGCTTTGTACATACGTTAATGTATGTGTTGCCACAGCCACAGCAGCACAATATACAATATTAAATATTACCATAGAATAACAAAATATATAAAAATGAATACAATATTGCAACATATATGACTACCACAGCACATATCAAAATTCAAACAAAATGCTAATACTGCTGCGCCAGCACGCTACTGTGGAAGATAAAGTATTTTCGTAGCATGCTATCACCACAGTTGAATATACCTTGCTAGCAATGTGAGAAAAATTAATGTGTTGAATATATCTTGCTAGCAGATATTCAACAAACATTTTTGATATGCTAAATTTTAAACTCTGGAACAAATCTCATATTTTAGATAGCGCATATATATCAATTAAAGAAAAAAAATTTTAACACCAGTCTCATACACACATGCATACATATATATAATATTCTGGATCCTACGACAGGCAGAGAGACATACAAACAGATGGACAGTCGGACGGACGGAGATCACTAAATCGACTCAGAAAGTGATTCTTAGTCAGAAAGTGATTCTGAGTCGATCGGTATAATAAAAGATGGGTCTAGTTCAAATATTTTTGGTAATTACAAACATCAGCACAAACAAATTATTCCCTGGGTATAAAAACAAGCGTATGAGCGATAATTTTTTGTCTTATCAATCATACGTTCGGTATTTCATCCAGATGTGTTGCAACATTGAGTAAATTGAAAAATTTCTGCCCTGAAATTAATGATAAATGGGCTCATTATATAAAACGAAGCGTAATGTTTGAAATTAATATGAAAAAGTTTTAAAATATTTTTAAAAAATTATTTGTTCATACAATTTTTAAACGTTTCATTGCATTACGTCTTATTTAATGAGCCCATGAATTTTGACTTTTATAAAAATTTAACAAAAAAAAATCATTTTTAAAAATAATTTATTGAGCTTATTTTTAATGTATACGAAATTTTGTTTAATATAAAAACTGAAGTTAGTAATTTATTTTTATATTAATATAAGTTATAAATTATCTTTATATTAATATAAGTTGTAATATAACTTAAATACAGCTTTTTTTTTGCTATAAAAATAAAATTATTATTTTTACCCTCCTAAAAGAAAAACTACATAAATCATAAAACTTAAAGACTTTAAAAATGTACAAATGAAATATTTAATGATAACATATGTTTATAGTCACATGGTAGTTAGCTAGCTAAAATTATATTGACAATAATGATAACAGCAACAACAACAACAGCATCAGCAGCAGCAGTTGTGAATACAACAAACAGCAGAAAACAAAAAAAAAAAAGTAGTAAAAATTTTCCAGTAGCTTTAATGTGTACATAGACCAGCAGTCAGTCAGTCACTTAGTCAGTCATTATATATTGTTATTGTTGTCATAATTTTGAACGTCCTTCCATTTATTTCATGTTCCCCTTCGTTATCATTTTATCATCACATTTCGTGTTCTTGCATTCTATCATTTTTATCATCATAGAAATTGATAGCCTTGTTAGCCATTAACTATAATGAATATGACGCCATCTTCTTTATGGCATACATTCATTCCATTTGTATGTTGGTTCATTCACTTCACTTCACTCCACTCCACTCACACATTCATTCACTCACTCACTCACTTACTGACTGACTCACTCACATTCATTCATTCATTTGCTTTAACGGCTTTTATTTAAATGAATTATTGTTTTATTGGATGCCATAAAAAAACTGAAATGAAATTGAGAATGTCTCCTGTTATTGTTGTTCTTCTAGTTCTTGTTGTTTGCGCTAGTAGAAAAACAACAATAGCATTTATAAATTTTCACTAAAAAAACACAAATCACTGGTATAAAATTAATAATAGAAACAAATGATAAATTTTAGAAGACATGTGGGTGATTGCAAATACCCTACATTGATTTCATTTATTCTGGTCGAAAAATGGACAGATATTTATTAAAGTCACTTATTTTACTGAAAAACATAAACTAATTATATTTGAAATAGATCTATGCAATATTTTTGTTTTTGGCCTAAAATGGTCCTACAGGATTTATTTTTGGATTACTGATAGTGGGTACAATAGATACAAAACAGACATCAAATTTTGTCGATATATATACTAGCAGATTCCAGCCCTCGAATTTCGAGCGCAATTTCTAGGAAATTTTATTTTTTCATTAAGTAAAGACCCTAAAAGTATGCTAATCAATTATAGGCAATTCACAAATCAACACAAAAAACAAACTCATTTTTATTACAAACATATTAACAAATTTAATAAACACACACATAGCATTGTATAATTTTATGTATGTGTTAGTAGCAACTTTAAATGCAATTTACTCAAAATAAAGGAAAATATTTAAAAATCTGTAAACCTGCAAAACGTCTAACAAGAAATACCTTTCAAATAATATACGTTTAGTCAAAATCGGGATAAAACAGTAGAACAAAACATCAGTCACAAAAAATCGCCTAGCCTATTAATATTATAGATGATAACGTGCCCCGGTAGGTGAATAGGTAGCGTGCTCGCCTATTTTTGCGGAGGTCGTGGGTTCGATTCCCACCAGAGGCTTTGGTCTGTCGCTGCAAAAACCAGCCTTTGTTAACCGGCTTCTCCCTGGACCCAAATTAGAATACAAATTTACTTTGCATTGTAATTAATAATAAATAAATAAAATAAATATGGGGGATTTCATGTCAAGTGCACCAACTTTTGAAACCGATGTCTTCCGATCGCGATGAAATTTGCACCAAGGTTAGTCCTATTGGATAGTAGTTTAGACACAATTTTTCAAAAAGATCAGTCCAGATCTCTCTGAGTTAGAGGGGATCAAAATTTGACATGTTGGCCAAACAGGTGTTTTTTCTCATCCATGTAACTTATTACCTATTGTTCTTAGAAAATTTTCTCCTAAAGAGTTTAGATAGCTATTTATTCAATTTTTCTGAAAAAAATACTTTAAAAAAAAAAAAAAAATTGTAGACTTTTTTTTTTGCTAAATTAAAGCATTTTTTGCCTTTTTTTCAAAAAGGGCATTTTTTTTTTTTTTTTTTTATAAGAAAGGTTAGGATTTTTGCTTTAAGAGCTTTTTGGTCGCTTAGTGGGATGGGAGTGGGATATCTATCAAAATAAATGTTTTGTAACTCAAGACAACGGTTTTTCAATTTTTCACAAATGCACTATTTTGAATTTTTTCCTATTTGTGTGTAAAACCTTACAAATAAAACTTATACTGAGAAACTAGACAAACTAAACTTTCCGAAGGTATGTAACACACCCAACTAGGATTTCATAACTTCGATACTGTAATACCCATAATATGTTAACCTCAGGAAAATAAATCGCTTTTTTTCTATAGAAATGTTGAAAAATTATTATTTTTTATTTATTTTTAATAATAATTAAATTAATGTATAATAATAATAATAATATTAAAAATAAAAAGATAAATAATTTATTAAAATTTAATCTTAATTGCATTAGATCCATTTATATCATAACTATTTTTATACTTAATTTATTGTAGCTGATGAAGTACTTAAGTCTTGTAAATTTTTAAATACCCAGTCCTTCATCCAGCTTTTTTGTCGCCTTTATTTACTGCGTTTTTTTGTCAATCCTTTCTTGGCGTTACTAGGTTCAGCTGTTTATTTCGCTGCTGGTTTATTTGTTGTCTTTGGAAAGAAATCGCATTGAAAAGAGGCAGAAAACTTTTTCAACTTGAGTCTTCCATCGACAAGCGGTATAAAAGCATGGTATTGAGCGGTGCCATCGATTGTTACCGCAGCATCGAATCTGCTCTTCAGTGTTTTCAATGTTTCCTGATGATCCTCCTTGCTAATAAAAACTATTTTACTTTCTTTACAATAATTCTTTGCCCAATGGAATAAAGCGGTCGCATCTGAGATGCGATCTTGATGAGAGCACTGTAGGCTATACTTTGCTGCATTTCTTTTTAAGGTTTGCTCCAATACCATCACATGCTCCTCTACCATGAGCAGTAGGATGAAAATGCCACTCAGCTGGCATTCCAAAATCTTTTTCATGGGCCATAAGATTTGCCAAGCTACTTTTGTTTTTAAAATGTTGACGAGCTCCGTCCGAAACGTAGTATACCTTCCTTACTGTAAATTTAGATTTTAGAAATTTTAGTATTCTCTTCTGGTACTCATAAACTGCAACGGTATCATGTTTCAAATCGTCGGATATGATTGCCATACTTTTGTGTTTCAGTTTTTCATCTTTCATGTAGTAAATAACTACTGTGAATAGAGTTGCTTGGTTGTTATTGAAGTGGCATCCTGAAAAACATATTTATAGTTTTCATATTTATAGAATTCACCAGACTTCAAATGTATCTTTAAATCCTTGAAGAATGACCATTGCTCTTTGACTAAAAAGTCATGGTTTCTCAAGTTTAACAATCCTGTACACATTTCTTCCACAAAATCATCCACATTTAAAATGATTGTTTTCAATGTGCATCTGTCAGTCTGAATCCAAGAATCAAATTTGACCTCCTCTATATATTCTCGATCTAAAGAGTTGATTAAATTTTCTTTGATGAATGTGGTTTTCGGGCAATTGGTACATTCACCTGTGGCAAGAAGTTGTTGCATTAGGACACATAGTCAATTTAAGGCAATCGCGGTAATCATGTAAATCTTCTGCCGAATCATCTGTTAAATACTTTAAGTTGATTTCCTTCAACATCAGTTTAAGATTTTCATGGTAAATGCAAACGCATACTGTATGAGTTCCGCTGCTTTCTGCCAAATCGCAATGTTTTGGCCTTATTTGGGTTAATTTCGTGAAGCCAATTCTAACATCCTCGTGTTCAGATTGAAATGTGCAAATAACTCTATCAGGTTACAGATAACCATTCTCTTCTGTTATGTTATGAAGGAATGTTACATACCTTCGGAAAGGTTAATTTGTCTAGTTTCTCAGTATAAGTTTTATTTGTAAGGTTTTACACACAAATAGGAAAAAATTCAAAATAGTGCATTTGTGAAAAATTGGAAAACCGTTGTCTTGAGTTACAAAACATTTATTTTGATAGATATCCCACTCCCATCCCACTAAGCGACCAAAAAGCTCTTAAAGTAAAAATCCTAAGCTTTCTTATGAAAAAAAAAATAAAAAATGCCCTTTTTGAAAAAAAGGCAAAAAATGCTTTAATTTAGCAAAAAAAAAAGTCTACAAATTTTTTTTTTTTTTTTAAAGTATTTTTTTCCGAAATATTGAATAAATAGCTATCTAAACTCTTTAGGAGAAAATTTTCTAAGAACAATAGGTAATAAGTTACATGGATGAGAAGAAACACCTGTTTGGCCAAAATGTCAAATTTTGATCCCCTCTAACTCAGAGAGATCTGATCTTATTGAAAAATTGTGTCTAAACTACTATCCAATAGGACTAACCTTGGTGCAAATTTCATCCCGATCGGAAGACATCGGTTTCAAAAGTTGGTGCACTTGACATGAAATCCCCCATATAGCATGGTGGTGGAAACATTATGGTCTGGGGATGTTTTTCTTGGTATGGTGTGGGTCCAATCTTTTGGATTCAAGAAAATGTGGATAAGCATCTGTATGTACACATCCTCGAAAATATAATGAAGCCATATGTTGAATGGAATATGCCCTTAAAATGGCAATTTCAGCAAGACAACGATCCAAAGCACACTTCAGGTCTTGCTAAAAAATGGTTTGCAGATAACAAAATCGATGTAATGGAATGGCCGTCCCAATCTCCGGATTTAAATCCAATAGAGAATCTCTGGAAAATAGTAAAGGACAAGCTGGGAGCTGGAAAATGTAAAAACAAGACAGAACTTTGGGAGAAAATACAAAAAATATGGTACTCGATTCCGCGATCGACGTGTGAGTCCTTGGTTAACTCAATGGTCAAGAGATGTGAAGGAGTCATCAAAAATAAAGGTTATGCAACCAAATATTAAGAATTCTTGTGTTTTAAATAAGTTCTGAAATTTTATAATTTTTTCAAAATGACTGATTCTATTTATTGTCGTTTATGTTTTTAAGTTTTTTGAATTTTTTGTTGTTTTTAACATTAGTATGTGTTATTACTTTGATTTAAGTTTTGAAAATTTTGTGTACTTATCATTAGTAATAATATTGATATAAATTTTATTTTAATTTTCAAATTAAGATATGCAGATTTTTAACTTCAACTAAATGCATATGTTGTGATTCTATTGTATTGTCGGTAACTGTATAAGATAATCTGGATCTTAAGATAATTTAATTCGATCTCATAGAGGTTGTTTATATGGGGGTTAGGTGTGAACATGGACCAATTTTCATCAATTTCAATAGCATTCGCCTCATGGCCAATGAATGCGCTAATATACAAAACTACATTAAATTACATTCAAATTAGCGACCTGTAGTTAGATTACAAGGTTTACATGGACACATATACGAACAGACAGAGAGACGGTTAGAAGTTTGGACCGACATCGCTAAATCGAAAAAGAAAGTGATTCTGAGGCGATCGGTATAGTAGAAGGTGTGTCAAATATTTTTGATAGCTACAAAATCAGCACAAACTCATTATACCCTGGGTACTGAATGGTGTAGGGTATAATCATTTTCACAATTCTTAATATATAAAATGTTTAGATTTTTTTAATAACAGAACTCAAAAAAAAATCTTCAAGATGCTGTATGGTATCAACATTCCCCAACGATCTTCCAAATAACAGTTCCAAAGAACAAGAAACAAGTTACAACATAAGAAGATAGAGACAGGTCTGTCAGATATTGCGATTTCTCGCCAAACATAGCGATTTTGAAACGTGTTTGGCGTCGAGATTTTCCATATGGCGACATGGCGATTTTTCGGCGATTTATGATGTAATTGGCGATTTTCTTGGCTATTTTCACCACTTGTATTATTTCAGTGATTTTTTTTAAATAGTTTGTCGGTTTTTGTTGTCATCACTAATTAAAAAAAATAGTCTGGTTATCTTTTTTACATGATTTTTGTTTTGTTATCATTTTAAATTAAATTCATATTTGGTGTCAAAACGACACCAAAAGTCATTTTTTTTTTAATGTTAAAAATATTGAAACGGAAACTAACGATGAAAGAAAACAAACTTGAAATTGTGCTGCTTAATTATGGCATCTTCACCAAAACTACCCAAATTGGATCGTCGCTACAAAAAAGAATGGGAAAATGAAGATTGGGCAAAAGGTAAATATACCATGATACTTTTTGTGCTTATTTTTTATATATCAAATTTTCAGGTTAGCTGAAATCTATATCTGAAGCTCCTTTAGGTTTTTAATCAATTTGTAGTCCCTTGAACACATCGTGGTGCTATGGATCTAAAATTTCTTTAAGATCTCATAAAGTTGATCTTAAAAAATATGCGGAGTCAACTAAGCATATTGGCAGAATGTCTGTATTCTTTAAACAAGGAAATATAAATAATGTTGGTAAATATTTATACATAAATATATATTTTTAGACGTCTTTAATAAACTATTCCTGCTTCGTAGTTAATCTCCCTCACTTAAATGAAACAAAAATTATTGAAATCAAACTTGCGGTTTTTATAGCAAAGCACAGCTCAGTTTCATCTGTTGACCACCTTTCCGAACTTTTACGTAGCAGTTCCGCCAAAGAAAACCCCTTTGAAAAATTAGGACTACACAAAACAAAGTGTACTGCAATAATTAAAAATGTTGTCTCACCATCCATTTTAGAAAGTTAAGTAAAAGATATTGGTAATTTCAAATACAGCCTGATCGTAGATGAATCCACAGATGTATCCCAAACAAAGTGGATGAGTGTTTGTGTTAGATTTTTTGATAATAACAAACTCCTTATTACGAAACATTTTTTGGGAATTTTTTTGGTTGAGGAAGCTACAGCAGAACACCTTCACAATGGTTTAACATTATTTCTGAAAAAAGTTGGATTAAACCATCAAAATATGATTGCCATTGGTACAGATTGGGCGAAGAATTTGTGCGGTAAAAATAAATCTTTGTTCACATTTCTTAAAAAGAACAATCCACAACTAATGCTGGTGAAATGTACATGCCACAGTCCACCTTTGCTGCTCCAAAGCCTTCAATGAAATACCTAAAAATTCTGATTTTTTAATAAAAGAGATATATAACTACTCTGCGCATAGTCCACTTCGTACGCTGCTACATAAACGAGCTTTTGATTTGATCAACATAGGAGTTGACAGCAACAAATTCAGAAAAATAGTACAAATATCTGGAACTCGTTGGTTGTCGTATGGAGCTGCAATAAACAGGCTTTTTCAACAGCCGAAAATGAAAGAACTGCCCAAAACATTCGTAATGATTTATGTGATGAAAAAAATCGTCTTTTTCTGATTTTTATAAGTCCAATTGTAAATGAAATGAATCATCTAATCTGGCATTTCAATAGGACATCATGGATGCAGGCAGCATGCATGAAAAAAAGTATTGTATACTTCTTATGTTTTCATCAAAAATTTTTAAACCTTCAGTTTTACATGATACTGAAAACAATGACAAATTTTTGAATGCTTTAATTGCAGCTATTGATTCTTCAAATTCATTTTTGCCTCTACATGCAATTGATTTTGGAGCAGAATTTGAAACAGAATTGAGCAATACGAAATTGAGTGAAGACGAAATTAACATACTTAAAGAAAACTGTTTTGTGTATTTAAAAAAGCTGTTGAAAGAGATGATAAGCAGATTGCCAGAAAATATGAACGTATTTAAAGCTTATGGACAATTCTCTATTTTAAAATGTGCGAATTCATTATCTCAAACTAAATTTGGCGTTATTCAAGAAACATTAAATACATTTATGGATCCAAATGTACCAATGGGCGTGTATGAAACTCAATGGGGAAAACTTCCTTTCATAAATTGGAATAGTTATTTTAATAACGAAATTCCAACAAATGTACTTGATTTTTGGCCAAAAGTGTTTGATTATCATGATGCAGCAGGTACGTACCATTTTAAAGAATTATCTTTGGCCGTTCTTAATATGTTGGTTGTTCCAACCAGTAATGCCTGCGTTGAAAGGGTCTTTTCCATAATGAATTATACCAAAACTCGATTAAGAAATAAAATTCAATATGAGATTTTAGACACTCTATTGAGAATAATAAATCACATGAACGTTAACAAATTGTGCTGCAATTTTTTTACGCCGACTAATGAAATGATAAAAAAATTCAATTTAAATAATACGTATAAAAGTCAAGACACAAATAATGAAATCGATGAGGCTGAAGTTTACGATCTTATTTACTTATGTACTTAATTTTACTTTTTTTAACTGATCATATGATCTCCATTTTTATGTAATTTAAATATATAAAACTCTAAATCTATAAAACTCTCTTCTTACAAAGTATTAAAATTCTTTTAACAGTAAAAAAGACAAAAGAGGATGTAAATGTGTATATATTTTACTAAATTATAATATTTATGAATTAAATAAAAAAAATTAGCAAAAACTAAACTAAATTTACTTTTAGCGATTTTTTAGTTTTTTTTTTCAGTTTTTGGCGATTTTTGACTTAAATATTATAAAGGGTGATTTTTTAGGAGCTATAGAAAAGTTTTCAAAAAAAAAAAAAAGCACAAAATTCAGAAAAATGCACGAAATCTTTATTTGAATCGATAGTACGGTCCATATAATTTAATGTTTGAAGATTATTTCATGCAAATGTTGACCGTGACTGCGCCTCAAATGGTCCATCCGCTTAGTCCAATTTTGACATACTCTTTCCAACATTTCGGCCGGTATCTCACGAATAAATGCTTCAATGTTGTCTTCCAATGCGTCAATTGAATCGGGATTGTCTGTATAGACATGAGCTTTAACATAGCCCCACAAAAAATAGTCTAAAGGCGTTAAATCGCACAATCTAGGCGGCCAATTGACCGGTCCCGAACGTGAAATAAAATGTTCACCGAACTCGCCTCTCAATAAGTCCATTGTTGCGCGTGCTGTGTGGCATGTGGCACCGTCTTGTTGAATCTACATGTCATGCAAGTCAAGTTCTTGCATTTTGGGCAAAAAAAAGTTGGATATCATCTCTCGGTAGCGCTCACCATTCACAATTACGTTTCGATTCGCATCATCTTTGAAGAAGATGGTGATCATTAACACTGGCCGATACAGCTGCGGTATTTTCTTCAGTTCGCACTCTACGTAAGCGTGTTGGTGGTTTAATGTCCAACAATGTAAATTTGGTGCGAAATTTAGTCACAATAGCCCGAATAGCCGCTTCAGTGGGTCAATTAAACTGACCATAAAATGGAAGAAGCGCGCGATGAACTTTCTGAACAGAGCACGCATTTTGATAATAAAATTCAATAACTTGCAAGCGTTGTTCGTTTGTAAGACGATTCATGGTTAAATTATAGACCAAACTGAAGATGTTTGACAATGAAACAAAACGCGAAACGTGCGTCAGCTGTTTAAACCAGTGTTGCCAAAAAGATAATAGCTTAAAAATCACCCTTTACTAGCTTTTTTTGTGTAAACAAAATTTTATTTTTTTAAATAATAAAAAAAAATTAAATTAACAAAAACTGAACAAATTTGACTTTTGGCGATTTTTGGCGATTTTTGACATCCGGTTTGGCGATGGAGCTCAAAAAATCTGACAACCCTGGATAGAGATAGTGAAAAAGAGAGAGAGAGAGAAATTGATAAAGAGAGAGAGAGAGAGAGCAATAGATAGAGAGAAAGAGATAGAGATAGAGAGAGAGAAGGAGATAGAGAGAGATAGAGAGAGTAAGAAATAGAGATAGAGAGAGAGAAAGTCTAAGTAAGAATTCCGCGGGAATTTTTCCCTTTTCCCTTTTCTCTCATTATTTTTGTTTTCTCCGTCTATTAAGAATAAGAACATTTTTTTTCTAGGGAGAAAAATCCGCGGGAATATTCAGAATAGGGGTAAATAACAATTGTAGTTGTGGATGAAACAATTTTTTAATAAGCCCGAAAATACTAATTTCGATTGCAAATAGTTGGGAATTTAGGTACGGAATTCAAGGATTTTAGGTACGGAATTCAAAACTTCCCTCGTGACTTTTTAAACTTCCCTCAGTTATTTAGAAATCAAAACTGTTCTTGTCAACTACCAGCTGTTAATAGACTACTGTCAAATTTTGAGCAATCTCTTCCCTTAAGTTTGCGTTTGACAGTTATTGGAATTATACAACCTTGAGAATTTTTGTAAAAATGGAAAAGTGAATTTCAAGTGCTCATAGGAGATAATTTCTTGTGATAGCTTTAGTTTAATAGGTTATTTATAGTTGTGAGAAAAGAAGCAGTTCGATAATGACAATGAGAATAAAGCATAAAGCAGCATGATGTATCTGCATTTATTTGGCCCGGTCTGGCATCGTGTTATTACAGTTAATCGGTGTTAAATGGCACAAAAAGAAATAACGTCAATTTCGTACCAAGAAATGCTAATCATCCCGTCTGTACAGAACTGAGGCCCATCGAAAGAATGATATTGGTTTCTGCTGTAACCCGATGGGCTTCGCTACACCCATCATAACGAAATAAAATACTGGGAATACATTTTGTAGAAAACTATTTTAATTATTTTTGGTGATTTTTGTGAATTTTTAATGTTGCAATTTTCGATTTTCAACTTTTTTTGCGATTTATGATTTTGGCGATTTTTGATTTTGGCGGTTTTTGTTTTTTTAAATTTTTGATTTTGACGATTTTTGTTATTCGCGATTTTCGGTTTTGGTGATTTTTGCTTTTGGCGTGTTTTGTTTTTTGCGATTTTTGTTTTTCGTAAATTTCGATTTTTTGCGATTTTTGTTTTTATACCCTATACCACTACGTGGTTTGGGTATAATGACTTTGTGCTGCTGTTTGTAACAAACAAAAATATTTGACCTAGACCCATCTTTAATTATACCGATCGAATCAGAATCACTATCTGATTCGATTTAACGATGTCCGTCCGTCCGTCCGTCCGTCTGTGTGTCCATGTAAAGCTTGTAATCAAACTGCAGGTCGCAAATATGAATATATTTTGATGAAATTTGGTATATGAGCTCTTATCGGCCATAGGATGAACGCTATTGAAATTGGTGAGAATCGGTCCATGTGTAGACCTAGCCCCCATACAAATGACCCCTATGAAATCGACTTAAATTGTCATAAGATCCAAATTATCATATAAATCTTAGTCAAATTGGGTTTGTATGTGTTTATTACATCCATTAATCAGTAGTCCAAAAATGATCCCTGTGGGACAACTCTTAGTCATAGGCCTCATATAGAGCTGCTTCCCGATTTTCACTTAAATCTATTAAAAAACAAAAATATTGCACTGATTCTTCTCAAATTTTGTTTGTATATATTTTTGCAAAATATAAGAGACCTTACCAAACATGTTCAGGATCGGTCCATTTTTGGGCCTAGTCCCCATATAGATATAGCATCCGATATGATCTTTTTCATATCTGCAGACAAAAAAATTTATAAAAATCCCACTCAAATTTAGTTTATGGTTATTTTCTATGTCCAGTTAGCTGCGCCTATGGGGTAGGGTCTCTAAACGCATGGTATAGGGTATCCTATAGTCGGTCTAGACCGACTATAATTTTCTTACTTGTTTTTTGTGATTTTTGATTTTGGCGATTTTCTTTTGCGATTTTTAATTTTGGCGATTCCGCCCATATTTGCCACGACCACTCATAGTACTTCATATTTTTTTGTATAGGAGGTGCCACGCCCATTGGACCGATCTCGTCGATTTTTTGGGCAACCATTCACATTAATAACTGATAAACTTAGACAATGTCCCAAGGCTATTATAGCACTCCAGTTATATGATATTATATATTTACTTTATATGCTGGATGCCACGTCCATTGGTCCAATCCCGCCCATTTTTCCGCGACTCTTCAAATTAGTTTAATATGTACATGTACATAGTTTCAGATCTCTTGCTATTGTATTACTCCAGATATTATGTTAAAATTAGATGTTAAAAATTCACTTTATATGGGAGGTGCTACGCCCACTTGAAAAATCAAAAAAATATAGCCCATTTTTCCTTCTGGATGGGCATATACATAGTGTAAAAATTTCAAGACGATTGGTCCAGTGGTGTAGCCTCCCATATACCACAAACAAACAAACAAAACTTCATTTTTATATACAAGACTAGCTGTAACCCGATGTGCTTCGCTACACCCATCGCAACGAAATAAATAGCTGGGAATACATTTTCTAGAAAACTATTTTACTTATTTTTGGCAATTTATGATTTTGGCTATTTTTGACTTTGGAGATTATTGTTTTTTCGTTTTTTGGATTTTGGCAATTTTTGACTTTGGCGATTTTTTATTCGCGATTTTTGATTTTAGCGTTTTTTGTAAAATTTTGTTATTCCAAATTTTCGGTTTTGGCGAGATTTTTGATTTTGATAATTAAAAGTTTCATGATTACCATTTTCATATTTTATTGTATAGGAGGTGCTACGCCCATTAGTCCGATCCTGCCCATTTTTTGTCCGACTACTCACATTAATAACCCATGAACTCAGACAAAGTCCCAAGGCTTTCATTATTATAGTACTCCAGTTATATGATATTAAATATTTACTTTGTGTGGGGGATGCCACATCCACTGATCTGAACCCGCCCATGTTTCGTCCGACTACTCGCATTAATAACTTATGAACTCACACAAAGTTTCAACGCGTTCTCTATTACAGTACTCTAGATAAATAACATCAAATATCTACTTTGTGCGGTGCGTGCCACGCCCATTGGTCCAATACTGCCCATTTTTCCGCGACTCTTCAAATCAGTTTAATATGTATATTAGGGCGGCCCTCCATTATGTGGAGGGGAAAAAAGTGTTCAAATTTAAAGTCTCACCCTCTAGAAATATGCGAATAGCAAAAAAAAAACTGAGAAATAAAAAGTTTTGGGTCAATCAAAAATAATTTAGAGGTGCCTCAACGCGACTGAAATTTTCAAGTGTATTTATATGGGGAAAATATGACTTTTTCTCAGATTTTACGAAAATTTCGTTCTATAGTTTATTTTTATGCGACATGTTGTTATATTAATCGACATCAGTGCGAAATTATGTTTCCAAAAAAGCTATATAAATTCAAAATCGAATAAAACTCGCCAATAAATAACAAATACCCCAGACCACTTTTGTGCCAAAAAAAATTTTTGGTCATGAAATGTGATGAACATTTTTTCAACTTTAACAAATTGATTAAAACCACAATTTTTTTCGGCCTCTATACCTAGAAGTACTCAGATATGAAGTATTGTTTTATTTCCTCGTTGCTAACCCATTGCGAAATGAGACCAAATATGGAAAAAAATTTTTGATAAAATTTTGAAAACTCCTGTTTTAAGTTTTAAAAAATTTTCTTAAACAAAATTTCAAAAAATGGATCTGGCACTTTAAAGTTTTGTTAAATATATGTAAGAGATTAAGTGTGAGAATTTTTAAGTAAATTCTTCTGCCAGAATTTTTTTTATAAAGAATTTTTTTTTTTTTTTGCGGATTTCGAGAAAAATGAGTTTTTTTTTTGTGAAATATTCAGTAAATGTACTCTTTCTAAATACTTTGTATCAAAAATTTAGCAGTTTTCAACTTTTAAATGTTAAATTTTTTTTTAATAGCCTAGGGTTTCGGAAAAAAAATTATATAACCCCATTATACCTTTTGGACTTGGGGTCACATATGACCCCAAGCTAATAAAAGACAATTTATTCAAAAAATTCAAATATTTTGTAAGTGCTGTTGAATTTTTGGATGCGACGCTTAGAATATCATAACCAAGTGGTCCAGTATTCCATGTGGTCAAGTATTCCATGCTAAAAATTTGCAATAAATCGAACATCGTTAACCCATTCCTTGCCGAGGCCAAATTTTGAATTTTGGCATATTTAAATAAATTAATTGTTCTAGTAAACTAGATGAAACCCTTACTATGGGTTGGGAAATAAAATTGTGCCATATTTTATCGATTTTTATGATTTGATGATTATGATGATTTTATAATTCGACGTCATTAAACGATTTAGACTTGGCGCCACAAATGACCAAAAGGTAGTATAGCGTACCAACAAACAAAATTTCATTTGTATATATAAGATTAATTTAAAAAACATTTCCATTAATTAGTTGAAATTTTTACTAAAATCACAATTTTCATTTCATTGCGAAATACTAATGTTGGAATCCTTATGTGCGCAATCCTTATTAAACTTTTACTTTTCCACTGCAGCCTCACACATAATAAAAGCTAAACAAAATAAGTATTTCAGACGGAGACACCAAGACAATAGGTCTATTTTTCAACCACTTCTGGTTTCATTATTTTTATTTATTTTCTTTTATTTTTTCAATAATATTCAAGAGCAAATACATTCATCATTTGTTTTTTTGTTTAATACAAATTATTATTTTTACGACACAAAGGATATAAAAATAAAAAAAAATTATAAAGTCTGTGTGGTTTTAAACATCAGCAACAACAACATCAGCAACAGCAAAAAAAATAGGAATTTTCAATAAAATGCCATTAAAGCAAAAATTGCTTGCCATTATGCAATTTAAATTGATTTAACTGTATACTGTTGTCATGAGTTCAAAATAAATATGTTGGCTTGTTATTGTTGTCTAATAAGAGCAACACGAGAAGAAGGCTGAAATTCAGAAAACGTTCCTGATACTGCTGCTGTTTTTGGTACGAAACCAACATTAAGTATAAATATTTCAGACATCTGAAAATATAATGTTTTTGTTTTTTGTGCCTATGTCTGTGCCTGTGTTTGTGTCTGTCATATATTAAAGTACGAGTTGAGTTTTATATGTGGACTTTAGCAATTGTTGCTTTTAATGTTTGTTAAACTCGAAGAACACCATTGAAAATTCATTACGGCCATGGCCATAATAAATAAAACATTGTTGTAATGTAACATCAGGCTATAAATTTCACAAAATGTACCAACAACAAAAAAGTTACGAAAAATAAAACCATTATGAATGAACATAATTTTGGCCAACAACACACGCATGCACGCAAACACACACACACATCTGATAATGGAAAACATTTTGAAAAACTGTTGCTAATGTATTTGTGACACATCAGCATCAGCATCAACATCGACGTTGTCGTTGTGATTGTAGTCGTCATCTTTCTTAGCATCATTATTTGATGATCAAACACAAATCGCTTTTGTTTTTATTTTTTTTCGTTTTTGTTTTTTTTTTGCCATGGCTTTGGGCTGCATCACATGTTGACGACAAAGTTCGTATTTTATTGCTTGTTCTTGGAAAAAAGCAACTGGTGCTTTTACACATAACTTATCGTCATCTTTTGGGGGCTTCCTTCAGTTCGCTTAATATTAAATACCGCCATAGATTTTGGCATTTTTTGCGCTTTTAACTTTTTTTTCAGTTGCACTGGTAGCACATCAAATAAAGCCATAAAAATCGAGAATTTACTGTTGCTTTGCACAATTTATGTGTTGTTTTTGTGCGTCTCACTGTTGTTAAAGAATGTTCGCGACAATAGTTTGTTTACAGCCAGAAGGATTGTTACTAATTTTGCATACAAGTGAAATATGTACCATAAAACTGTAAATTAGGAACAGGAGCATTCAAAAATTGAATAAAAACCACTGGGTCCCAACAGACAATTTTTATAAAAAATTAGATTTTTTTTTTTAAGTATTTATGTCGGTTTTCCATGTTACAAGATTACTAATCTTATTATTATCGCACAGAATTATTACAAAATAAATAATGAAAATTTGAAAAAAAAAAAAACTTTTTTGTGAGCATTACATTTCGTGTACAGTCTTTAAGTACTTTTGTCTGGCCCGGCCATTTGTTTGTTAAAAACTTTTTTTAACGAATCTGAATGTGACTGAAAATTAGCGTTGTATTGCTCTACTTGTTTCGTTGACATTGATGTTTGAAAAATTGACAACCATAAAAGCTTTAAATTTTTTTCGAATACTTTGGAAGAAAATGTTTAAATCCGATTTAATAAACCGCATACACTTTAAAATCTACATTCTACGAAGTCAAATGGGTTGGTTTTAATTCGTTTTAGCCAGACCATAACACGAATTTCCGTTCACAAAGAAATGCTTCAGACTCAAATTAACCTGTAATACGTCTATTCGCACACAGATTTTATGATGTAGGATATAAAATTGTATTTTTCGTTAAATAAAAAACATTCTTAAACGTATACTTTTTTTAAGAAAAAGTACTTTTGAAGAAGAGTACTTTTTAAGAAAAAGTACTTTTTAAAAAAATTAATTTTTAACGAAAGGAACTTTCTTATGAAAATTCAATTTTTGAAGCAAAAGTACTTTTCTAATACATAGCACGTTTTAAGAGTAGGTGCCTTTTGAGAAAAACACTTTTCGAAAAAGATACTTTTTAAGGAAAATTTATTTTTTTAAGAAAAAATGCTTTTTTAAGGAGAGGTAATTTTTTAAGAAAAGCCACTTTCCTAAGAAAAGCCACTTATTAAGGAAATGAACTTTTTATAGAAAAGGTTTTTAGAAAAATTCTTTTTTAAGAAAGGGTATTTTGTTAAAAAAAAAAGGTACTTTTAAAAAGAAAATGTACTTTTTTAGGAAAAAAATGCTTTTTTACGAAAATTTACTTTTTCAAGGAAATTTACTTTTTTAAGAAAATGCAGTTTTTGTAGAAAATGTACGTTTTGAAAAAAATTAGCTTTTTGGAGAAAATGTACTTTTTGAAGAAAATGTACTTTTTGAATAAAATGTACTTTTTGAAGAAAATGTACTTTTTGAATATAATTTACTTTTTGAAGAAAATGTACTTTTTGAAAAAAAAAGTAGTTTTTGAAGAAAATGTACTTTTTGAAGAAAATGTACTTTTTCAAGAAAATGTACTTTTTGAATATAATTTACTTTTTGAAGATAATGTACTTTTTGAAGAAAATATAGTTTTTGAAGAAAATGTACTTTTTGAAGAAAATTTACTTTTTTTAAGGAAATGTACTTTTTGAAGAAAATGTACTTTTGGAAGAAAATGTACTTTTTGAAGATAATGTACCATTTGAAGAAAACGTACTTTTTGAAGAAAATGTACTTTTTGGAGAAAATGTATTTTTTAAAAAAATGTACTTTATGAAGATAATGTACTATTTGAAAAAACGTACTTTCTGAAGAAAATGTACTTTTTGAAGAAAATGTACTTTTTGAAGAAAATGTACTTTTTGAAGAATATTTACTTTTTGAAGATAATGTACTTTTTGCAGAAAATTTACTTTTTGAGGAAAATTTACCTTTTTTAAGGAAATGTACGTTTTGAAAAAAAGTTACTTTTTGAAGACGTACTTTTTTAAGAAAATATACTTTTTCAAGAAAATGTGATTTTGGAAGATAATGTACTTTTGGAAGATAATGTACTTTTTGAAGAAAATGTCCTTTTTGAAGAAAATTTACTTTTTGAAGAAAATGTACTTTTTGAAGAAATTGTACCTTTTGAAGAAAATGTGCTTTTTGAAGAAAATGTACTTTTTAAAGGCAATGTACTTTTTGAAGAAATTGTACTTTTTGAAGAAAATTTACTTTTTGAAGAAACTGTACCTTTTGAAGAAAATGTGTTTTTTGAAGAAAATGTACTTTTTAAAGGCAATGTACTTTTGAAGAAAATGTACTTTTTGGAGATAATGAACTTTTGGAATAAAATTTACTTTTTGAAGATAATGTACTTTTTGAAGAAAATGTACTTTTTGAAGAAAATTAACTTTTTGAAGAATATGTACTTTTTGAAGAAAATGTACTTTTTGAAGAAAATGTACTTTTTGAAGAAAATGTACTTTTTGAAGAAAATGTACTTTCTTAAGATAAAGTACTTTTTGAAAAAAAATGTACTTTTTGAAAAAAATTTACTTTTTGAAGATAATGTGCCTTTTAAAGAAAATGTACTTTTTGAAGAAAACGTACTTTTTGAAGAAAATGTACTTTTTGAAAAAATTTACTTTTGGAAGATAATGTACTTTTTGAAGAAAAATATTTTTTGAAGAAAATGTACTTTTGAAAATTTACTTTTTGAAGAAAACGTAATTTTTTAAGAAAATTCACTTTTTGAAGAAAATGTACTTTTTGAAAAAATGTACTTTTTGAAGATAATGTACTTTTTGAAGGAAATGTACTTTTTGAAGAAAATGCACTTTTTGAAGAAAATGTACTTTTTGAAGAAAATATATTTTTTCAAGAAAATGTACTTTTTAAAGAAAATGCACTTTTTGAAGAAAATGTACTTTTTGAAGAAAATGTGCTTTTTGAAGAAAATGTGCTTTTTAAAGAAAATTTACTTTTTGAAAAACTGCACTTTTTGAAGAAAACGTGCTTTTTGAAGATAATGTACTTTTGGAAGAAAATTTACATTTTGAAGATAATGTACTTTTTGAAGAAAATTTACTTTTTGAAGATAATGTACTTTTTGAAGAAAAATACTTTTTAAAGAAAATGTTCTTTTGAAAATGTACTTCTTGAAGAAAATGTACTTTTTTAAGAAATTATACTTTTTCAAGAAAATGTACTTTTTGAAGAAAATGTACTTTTTGAAGAAAATGTAGTTTTTAAAGAAAATGTACTTTTTAAAGAAAATGTACTTTTTAAAGAAAATGTACTTTTTGAAGATAATGTACTTTTTGAAAAAAATTTGTTTTTTGAAGATAATTTACTTTTTTAAGAAAATATACTTTTTGAAAATTTTCTTTTTGAAGAAAATTTACTTTTTAAGAAAATGAACTTTTTGAAGAAAATCCACTTTTTGAAGAAGAGGAAATTTTTAAAGAAAAGACGTAAAGAAAAGACGAAAACGTAAATTTTTAATAAAATGTAATTTTTAAGAATAACAATTTTTTAGAAGAGGTACTTTTTTATGAACTTTCCTTTTTTAAGAAAAGATCCTTCTTAAGATATGGTACTTTTTAAGAGAGATCCTTTTTTTAGAAAAGGAGCTTTTAAAAAAGTACATCTCTAAGAAAATTAACTTTTTTAAGAAAAATTACTTTCTTTCTTAAACAAGGGTACTTTTTCAGCAAATGGTACCAAAAGCTATTTTTTTTAGGAAAAGTCATTTTAAGAACAGGCACTTATTTATGAAAAGGTGTTTGTTTTCGAAAATGTACCTTTTTACGAAAAGATAATTTTTAAGGAAATGTACTTTTTTGGAAATTGTACATTTCTAAGAGACTGTACCCCTTAAAGGAAATGTACTTTTTTAAGAAGAGTAACTTTTTGAACATTTTTAAGAAATGATACTTATGTAAGAAAATTTACTTTTTTACGGAAAGTGTACTTTTATAACAAAAAGTGGTTTTTGAAAATAAGTACCTTTTTTCGAAAAAAAGTACAAAAAGTACTTTTTGAAGAAAAATTACTCGTGGCCACGAGCCCAATATTAATGCGTTTTTTAAAACGTCCATCCACACCGCTCTGCAATGGGTATATATCTTTTTAAAAAAAATACTTTTTAAGATAAGGTACTTTTTTAGGAAAACATACTTTTTTAGGAAAAGGTACTATTTTACCAAAAGCTACTTTTTTATGGAAAGTTACTTTTTAAGAAAATGCCCTTATGTATGAAAAGGGTTTTTTTTTTACAAAAAAGTACTTTTTTACGAAAAGCTACTTTTTAAGAAAATTGCCTTTTTGAAGAAAATGCACTTTTTCAAGAAAATACTTTCTTTTCGAATATGTACATTTTTAAAAAAATTTAATTTTTAGGAATAACAATTTTTTAAAAGAGGTACTTTTTTTATGAACTTCCCTTCTTTAAGAAAAGATCCTTATTAAGACATGGCACTTTTTAAGAGAGGCCCTTTTTTTTAGAAAAGGTACTTTTAAAAAAGTACTTCTCAAAGAAAATTTACTTTTTTAAGGAAAATTACTTTCTTTCTTAAAAAAGTGTACTTTTTTAGATAAAATATATATTTTGAGCAAAAGGTACCAAAAGCTATTTTTTTAAGAAAAGTAATTTTTTAAGAAAAGGCACTTAGTTATGAAAATGTATTTGTTTTCGAAAAGGTACTTTTTTACGAAAAGGTAATTTTTAAGAAAATGTACTTTTTTGGAAATTGTACATTTCTAAGAGACTGTACCCCTTAAAGGAAATGTACTTTTTTAAGAAAATTAAATTTTTGAACATTTTTAAGAAATGATACTTATGTAAGAAAATGTACTCTTTTACGGAAAGTGTACTTTTGTAACAAAAATTGGTTTTTGAAAAAAAGTACCTTTTTACGAAAAAAAAAGTACAAAAAGTACTTTTTGAAGAAAAATTACTCGTGGCCATGAGCCCAATATTAATGCGTTTTTTAAAACGTCCATCCACACCGCTCTGCAAGGGGTATATATCTTTAAAAAAAAAAATACTTTTTAAGATAAGGTATTTTTTTAGGAAAACATACTTTTTTAGGAAAAGGTACTATTTTACCAAAAGCTACTTTTTTATGGAAAGTTACTTTTTAAGAAAAGGCACTTATGTATGAAAAGGGGTTTTTTTACAAAAAAGTACTTTTTTACGAAAAGCTACTTTTTTACAAAAAGGTAATTTTTAAGAAAATTTACTTTTTTAGAAATGGTACATTTCTAAGAGACTGTACCCTTTAAAGGAAATGTACTTTTTTAAGAAGAGTAACTTTTTTAACATTTCTAAGGAATGGTAATTATGTAAGAAAATTTACTTTTTTAAGTACCCTTTACTTTTTAAACAAAAAGTGTTTTTTGAGAAAAAGTACCTTTTACGAAAAAAGTACAAAAAGTGCTTTTTGAAGAAAAATTGCTCGTGGACATGAGCCCAATATTAATGCGTTTTTTATACCGTTGATCCACACCACTGTGCAGTGGGTATTAATCAGTTTGTCATTCCGTTTACAAGGCATCGAAATGAATTCCAGAGGCCCCATAAACCGTATATTTTCTTGATCCTTATAACAATAGAAATTCATTTAGCGATAACCGTCTGTCCATCTGTCTGTGGAAATCACGATCAAACCCTCAATAGACTCTCTGTTTATATCGTTTAATATCGTTTATTAATATCACATCTTCCACATATCCACATCTGTTTGTGGAAATCACGATCAAACCCTCAATAGACTCTTTGTTTATATCGTTTAATATCGTTTATTAATATCATGATTCAGTTGCTAAAACTAATCAAAATCGGTCAGATGTGTTGCAAGATATGAATGAAAATGTGAAAAAATGATATTTTGAATGTGTTTGTTGTTTTTTTCTAACTTATATTTTGTAATTATTCTAGTTGTTGTAGTCGTTTTGCTTGTGGCATTTGCTTCATGAGGGTGTGTGTATGGTTATACTGCACGTGTCACATTATCTTAAGCAAGCATTGGCACATATTTTCTTATCTTTATTCCGATATAATAATGAAAATCGCCACTATGACAGTACCCTTTTTTAAACTACCCTTTTTTCAAAAAGTACTTTTTTAAAGCACATTTGAAAAAATACCCTTTTTGAAAAACTATCCTTTTTTTAAAAAAAGTGCCATTTAAAAAAAGCAGCTGTTTTAAAAAATTTACATTTCTTGAAAAGTAACTAAAAAAGTTCCTTTTTAGAAAGTGCCGTTTTTGTACCCTTTTTAAAAAAAAAATTCCCCTTTTTAACAAAATTATCTTTTTTAAATAGTACCTGTTTTTAAACCAGATTTAAGTGGCATTGTTATTAATTTTTTGCCTTCGTACATGAAGAAGTTCATATCGGATGTTATACTTATATGCGGATTAGGTCGAAAAATGGACCGATCTTGACCATATTTGGTTAGGTCAATTTTTTTTTTGTAAAAACATATACAAACCAAATATAAGAAAAATCTGTGCAATATTTTTCTTTTTTGATAGATTTAAGTGAAGATCGAGAACAAATTATATAAGGGGGCTATGACTATGAAATATCCTACAGAGTTTATTTTTGGTATACTAATTAGTGGATGTAGTAAACAGACACAAAACAATTTCGACCGGGATCTGTATGATCATTTCGATCTTATGCCAATTTCAGGTTTGAAGATGCGCCATTGATCCTATGGCTGAGAAAATCTTATATACCAAATTTTATCAAAATATATTCATATTTGCGACCTGTAGTTTAATTACAAGGGTTACATGAACACACAGTCGGACAATTTGACAGACATACGGACGGACGGACATAGCTAAAATGACTCAGAAAGTGATCCTGAGTTGATCGGAATAATAAACGATGGGTGTAGGTCAAATATTGTTGAACAAAGTCTTTATACTCTGACCATATAGTACCACATAGTATATGTCTGTGGTCACAAGCATTAACCGCCTAAGTCGAAAATCATGTTCTCGAGAAAAATCACTTTTTAGAAAACAGTGTTAGCGAAATGGGGATTTCACGTAAACATAAAGTTTTTTTAATAGAATATGATAGCACACATAACTTAAATTGTCGAAAATAACTTTTTATATAAATGTAATGGGGCTTCATTAAGCATACATAACTCAAATCATTTTTAAGTCGACTTAGGCGGTTATCGCTTGTGACCACAGATATAAAAATGGAGTTTTGTCTGTTTGTTTGTTGGTTTGTAGTTTATAGCAGGCTCCATCACTGGACCAAACGTCTTGAAATTTTTATGCCTATCCAGAAGGAACAATAGGCTATATTATTTTTGGATTTTTCAAGTGGGCATGGCACCTCCCGTATGAAGGGAATTTTCAACATCTAATTTTAACATGTAATATATGGAGTTCTACAACAGATTTGAAGAGTCGTGGAAAAAATGGCACTTGGGAGAAAACATGTCAAACCATCATACGATTCGGCTGCACCCTCTCCGTTTTGAATGAAATTTTCCACAAATGTTGTATATTACTAGACTTGAAAAAACCCAAACTTATGGACCCCAACGACTTTCGGTTTCCGAGTTATGACGTCATGAATATTAGAAAAAACTCAAAAATGTCACTAAAGTGTGTTTATAAAAATGTCTATAACTTTTAAACTGTAAAAGCTAAAATATTTTTGTTTTCAGTTTTTTAAATGTAAGAATATGCTCTTTAAAATGATATGCATATGCATTTTTTTCATGGAAATTTCCACCGAAATTTTTTCGGATCTAAAATTCAGAAGGCCAAATCGGGAAAAACTATATTTTTTAAAATTCTTAAAAAAATATATGTTAATATCTAAACCCTTTTTAACATATATTCAAAATTTCAGATTGGAGCCATGATTAGTTTTTGAGTTATGAGCTAAAACGTGGCCCTATATACGATTTGCGCTTGTAAAAGATGGGATAAAAAAATGTAATAGCACTCAAATGACGTATATTAATAAGCTTAACATAAAAATATTTGGTTAATTTTTTTGGAGCTCATCTTCAATCCATACCAGTGATTTAATTAAAAGGTTTTTCAATTTTTTTTTTAAATATGATTCAAAAGTTTATTAAGGAACAAATACTTTTGGTCCACTGGCAGAGTTTTTAATTTTGAGCAAGTACAATTTCGTTATAAAATTTTATTTCAGTTTGAATATAAAAAACTCAAAAAATTTACAATATATATTGTAAATTTTTTGATATATTATAAACATTTATTTTTTATTTTTGCTCAAAAGCACACGTTTGATTGTTATTGCCGTTTTTTCTTAAACTAACATACAAAGCAAATAAAATTACAGTTATTTTGATTTTACATCGAAGAATGTAATGATCAGCTTCCCAGCAAAACCCAAAACTACGGAACTTGTAAAGTAATGTATCTATACATTACAATATAGGTGCCTTTTACAAGCGATAAGTCTCAATGTAATGTATCTTGTGTAAAAATCAACGGACACATTACCTTGAGTCTAATCTCGTGTAAAAATCACCTATGTTGTAATGTATAAGGTAATTTATAGACACAATTGTTTGTGTCCAGTTTTGCTGGGTCTGCTATATTTTTTTTCTACAAGTTAATATCAACGCGTTTTTTTATTCAATTTGAAAATGCAAGTGAGTAAAATAACGGTAATTTTTATTTTGCATAGATAAAATAAAAAATCTAAGAATTAATTGATGCTTTATGTGGGCAGTTGTATTTTAGCACGTGTCCAAGACGGAATAGTTCAAATAAAAAAGTTAATATTATACAAATACTCGTAAAAAAATAGTGATACAAAAATTTAATTGTAATTAATATGCCGTTTGACAAAATGTATTGTTGTAACCCTTTTAAAATATTGGGACACAAATATAAGTTAGTAGGTCTAAGAGAAATCCAAAAATGGATGATTGGCGTTAACAGAAACATATCATCATCAAGCAGAATATGCCATTTTTGCAGAATAAAACTTTTTCGACTTAAAAAAGAAAAAGCATTAGAAGAGCTGGTTTCTGAAGATGAAAATGAAGTTGAGGAATTGGAGCAAAATGAATCATTAAGTGCAGATAAGCCATTTGACACACCAGCAATTGCAGTTTCCCAATTAAACGATGTGTTACCATATTTAGAACAATCTCCAATATCAACCAAAAAAATGATGTATAAGAAGTACAGAAGCGAAAAGTTTAAGACTGTAAGTTGTTCAATAAAAAACAAGCTTTTTCCAGGATTGACACCATCAACATCTCACCAATGTCCCGATTCGGAAATAATTGAGCAATTAAAAGTAAAATTTGCAACTTTTACAAAAAACAGTGATAGAATGGAATTAATCACGATTTTGCCGAAAAGCTGGTCTATTCTTAAAATGATGGAGGAATTCCAAATATCAAATTACATGGCTCGCAAAGTTAAACAACTTGTGGATGAAAAAGGCATTTTAAGTGCCCCGAATCCAAAACTGGGAAAAGCCCTTTCATCCGAAATTATGGAAAAAGTAAAATCGTTTTATGAATGCGATGACATTAGTCGATGTATGCCAGGTGGGAAGGATTTTGTTTCTGTTGTTGAAAATGGAGTTAAAGTACATAAAACAAAGAGACTATTGTTGGGAAATTTAAGAGAAATGTATGCCTTGTTTAAAGAAAGATTTGAGGAACAAAAAATAGGTCTATCGAAATTTTGTGAGCTTCGCCCTAAAAATGTTGTGCTGGTCAACTCAAGCGGTAGTCATAATATATGCGTTTGTACAAAACACCAGAATGTTAAATTAATGTTGCACTCCATTAATTTAAAAAAATAACAAATACAATGGAAGATTTTAAGATAGAATCATACAAAGACTGTTTTAAAAAAATTGTTTGCTCTACAGAGTCTCCGCAGTGCTATCTTGGTAAATGCAATTTATGTCCCGGAACTCATAATTTTAAAGAGACTCTTCGTCAGTTACTCGATGAAAACGATATTGACGAAATAACATACAAGCAATGGATTAGTACTGACAGGGATAGTTGGAAACAATGATTAAACCTACCGATGATTTTTTAGATTTATTTATCGAAAAACTAAAAAATTTACTGCCACATTCCTTAATTTCCAAAGAGCAGAACGCATTTCTAAACTTTAGAAAAAATTCATTAAAAGAAAACGAATATGTCATTGTTTGCGACTTTTCGGAAAACGTTTCCTTTGTTGTCCAATATTGTGTCCAAGGATTTCACTGGAACAATTCCCAAGCTACATTATATCCGACTGTCATATACTATAAAATTGATGGAATATTGAAAAATACTAATTTTATAATTATTTCAAGCTGTCTTGTTCATAATACTGTAGCTGTTCATTTATTTCACAAACACATGATTTTTTTTTATATTAAACAAGTTTCAAAGAGTTCCGGAAAAAATAATATATTTTTCCGATGGATGCGCTGGTCAATTTAAAAATAAAAAAAACTTTGTTAACTTGTGTTATCATAACGCAGATTTTGGGTGTGATGCAGAGTGGCATTTTTTTGCTACGAGCCACGGAAAAGGTCCTAGTGACGGCCTTGGTGGAACTGTGAAAAGAGAAGCACGTAGAGCCAGTTTACAACGTCCACTTGAAAACCAAATTACAACGCCAAAACTCTTATTTGATTGGTGCGAAGCAAATTTAAAAAATTGTAATTTTAAATATCTTTCTGAAGACGATTATCAAAAAGAAGATCTATTTCTCAAAGATCGCTTTAATGGTTTACGTACCATTCCAGGTACACAAAAATACCACAGCTTTATTCCCAAGGAACCAACAAATTAAAAGTAAAGATATTTTCAAACGACACTGATTTTTTAGTTGAAAACATTTATACCTAGTTGTTGTATAAATTATTATTTTATATTAAATCTCAAACCTTTCAAGTTTTTAAAACTTTTTTAATGTGATAAATTTAAAAAAATATATTTAATAAATTTGTATTACAAATATGAAATACAAACTAAATTTTTAAGTTTTTGAATGTTTTGGTTGATATCTAAACAATAAAATTATATAATAAATGAATTAATTAAAATGAAATCTAGACAAATATGAATTTTATTTTACTATATAAGAAACATATCTAGGGGGAGTTACAGCATAATTTCGCAAGTTTACCATGTATGGCGCACCCTTTTGTGTTTATTATACATATCTTTTACAAGCGCAAATCGTATATAGGGCCACGTTTTAGCTCATAACTCAAAAACTAATCTGAAATTTTGAATATATGTTAACAAGGGTTTAGATATTAACATATATTTTTTTAAGAATTTTAAAAAATATAGTTTTTCCCGATTTGGCCTTCTGAATTTTAGATCCGAAAAAATTTCGGTCGAAATTTCCATGAAAAAAATGCATATGCATATCATTTTAAAGAGCATATTCTTACCTTTAAAAACTGTAAACAAAAATATTTTAGCTTTTACAGTTTAAAAGTTATAGACATTTTTATAAACACACTTTAGTGACATTTTTGAGTTTTTTCTAATATTCATGACGTCATAACTCGGAAACCGAAAGTCGTTGGGGTCCATAAGTTTGGGTTTTTTCAAGTCTAGTAATATACAACATTTGTGGAAAATTTCATTCAAATCGGAGAGGGTGATTCCGAAAAAGGCACTTTTTCATGATGGTTTGACATGGAATCAACCACTTCCTATACAAAAAAATCTGAAGTACTATGAAAATGACAGTCTGGAAACTTTTGAAAAGTACATTAATTTCCAATGTGAGTAGTCGTGGAAAATATGGGCCGAAACGACGAAGCCGAAAATCGCAAATAACAAAAATCGCCAAAATCAGAAGTCGTAAAAAACAAAAATCGCCAAAATCAAAAATCGCCAAAATCACAAATCGCCAAAATCAAAAATCGCCAAAATCAAAAATCGCAAAAAACATAAATTGCAAAAATCGCAAAAATCAAAAATCGCCAAAATCAAAAATGCAAAAAATAAAAATCGCCAAAATCAAAAATCGCTAAAATCAAAAATCACAAAAATCAAAAAGCGCAAAGAACAAAAATTAAAAATCGCCAAAGAATTATTAAAATGGTTTTTTTCAAAATGCATCACCATTTTTTTATTTCGTTACTATGGGTGTAGGGAAGCTCATAGGGTTACAGCTAATAGGGTATAAAATTATCAAAACTCTATTATTATAACATTTTATGTAAAAATTTTTTCGAACATATTCCTTAGAATACATTAATCTCAATGTACTTTAAAAAAAATAGATAAATATTAATATCTATGATATTATCCATTAGTTTCAATTTTATTAAGTTAAGAGGGGGGATCAGCTTTATATGGGGCCTATGACTAAGAATTGTCATATAGAGTTTATTTTTGGACCAATGATTAATGTTGTGTTCGGCGTTTATTGATCGAACTTTTAATTCAAACGATCATGACGGTTGATTGGTTTTGACTATACTGTTATTACTTTATTTACTTCTTGTGACTGATATAAAAATTGTAGTTAATAACCGATTTTAATCAAGCATACCTCATTTGAAAGGAATTTGTTTTTAGCTATCCACCAGATTTACAGATTTGCACCGTCTGGAACATTTTTTTCGAGTAATCCTCAATTAACGCTAACACATACATAAAACACATATTGTATGTCTTTTTATAATAAATATCAAAAGCCCTGTGTTGAATTGTGAATTGGTTATAAATTTTTAGCGTACCTTTAGGCTCCTTTAAAATTATTTATTAAATGAAAAAAATAAAATTTCCGAGAATTTGAACTCGAATTTCGAGGGCTGGGCTCTGCTAGTATATATAATTATCATAAAGCTTGTAATAAAACTTAAAGTTAAGCGAATTTTTGGGTAAGTGAAAGCATAGAATGACTAGACACCAGTAATATGTTATGTGATCCATTGACGGTTTTAAATGTTTACATTTAATCTATCGTTGTTGGCACTAAATATTTGAATTGGAAGTGTTTCGGTCAATGCCATTAACTATTGAATTTAATTATTACTCATGCAATTGGTATTTTCACTAAAATGTAATAAACAGACACAAACCCAATTTTACCTAGATCTGTATGATAATTTGGATATTACGGCAATTAAAGTCTATTTCATAGGGGTCATTTGTATGGAGACTAGGTCTGAACTGCACCGATTTTTACCAATTTCAACAGCGTTCATCCTGTGACCAATAGAAGTTTATATACTAAATTTCATCAAAATATGTTTATATTCTTTAATTTGATTACAACGCGGCTTACATGAACACACAGACGGACAGACAGACGGACGGACATCGTTAAATCGATATTTTTGGTAGTTACAAACATCAGCCCAAAATCATTATACCGTGACCACATAGTGGTGTAGTGTATAAAAATGAACATAAATTAGAACGTTTTTCTTCGCAAATTTGAAAACTTTTTTGAACTCAATTTTAATATTTAATTCAACAGAACTTTTGTAAATAAATTTTTATTTCAAATTTTGATATCCTAATTATGCTTTTATTTGCAAATAAAATTATCTAAATTCCAACATTTGATTGCGATATCAAATTTCAAAAAAAAATGTTGAGAGAGAGTGTACATTCAAATGCCAAAGGCATTTGATGATACAACCGCAACACAACAGCATAAAAATTAGTTGGGGGGTAGGGAAAGTGTTAAAACTAAATATTAAATGGTTGGCAATTGATTAAATACGAGTATGAAAAGAGTTAAACTAACATTGAACGAGACAACATAAACACAGCCAGAGTAATGAAAAATTTAAGTAAAAAAATAAATAAATACTAAAAACATAGAAAATCAGACATGACATCAACAAATATTGGTCTAAAATGTACATCACCCATTTTTTGATGTTCAATTTAGTCCCAGTATTAAATACAATAATACTCGTATGAAAGTTGTAGCTGTAGAGATATGTTATTGTTGCTGTTGTTGCTGTTGTTGCTGTGTCAATCAGGATATGTATGCAAAATATTTGCATATGTGGCTAAAATTCAAATGCCACACAATGTCAATCAAAAAGGAAATCCTCTACACACATACACTCACATGCCCACAAACAAATTTACATGCATACGAAGATTCTTTTAGACACTATGAGCCACAGTGCCAAAAAAAAAAGAAAAGAGGAGATTTATAAAATACGATGACTGCTGGGGAAAAGTTTATAGCAAAGGACATTATGAAGTTATTTATTTAAAAATTTTAAATTAAAAGCCGAGTTAGAGAATTATAGTATATAACCAACATTTAAAAAAGAAAATATTTTTTTATATTTTTTCCAAAAATTTCATCTACATAGTGCAACAAAAAACACATAATGAATATCTTTACATATATGAATACATTTGTACATACATACATATTACAGAAAAACAATATTGTATATGTTTCACACATTACTAAATAGAATTCAAATGGCTGCATTTGTCCGTATGTTTGTTGTAAAAGCAACAGGATATCATCAAATAACATGAAAGGATAAATACGTACAAATGAATGAATGTACGATTGTATATTTGAATGTTGCCCGTTCTTAAAGTTAAATAAATGTTGTAAGGGTTTCGATTAGTTAATACAAACAGAAAAAAAAAGGGGGAGTTCAACATGTAAAATACCAGACAGTTAGACAAATATCCATACAATGACAATAACAACAATAATAGTGTAGTGGTCACTCTATGATAAAAATCATATGGTACTTATACCAAAAATTACAAATACAAATATTAGAACCTCTCTAACCGAGGTTGCTAGTAGTGAATAATAATAATGGCTAGATTAAGAGAAAAATTGCTACATTTGCAATAAACACTTATAAAGGTGATTGCATATTATATGCATAGTAGTTATTGGTAGCATGCCTAAGGCGCCGCACTGTGGGGGCTGAAATTTTGATTTCATTGGCCAAAAGTCTAATTTTTTTTTGTCACCGACTTTTAAAATTTTAACGCCTTTTTGTAGCTAATATATCCAGATTAAGGTAGCCAAAAAATTAGGTTAAACTATTGCCAATTGTAGGCGTGGCATGCTGTCAAACTCAAGTGTTTTTTTAATTACAGAAAAAGGTGATTTTTTTTTTGTTTTTTATCAAAAATAAATGGTTACTACTCGCAAGCTATCATCGATAATGACCTGCAGTCTTTTTTTATAATTTTGGTAGGATTATAGTCTTAAGTTATTGTAAGTGGTCACAGCTCTACCGTTTAATATTAGGGGCGTTATAAAATATTTATGAAACTACTATATTTTTCTCAAATTTAAAATTTAGTGGATAGAACTTATAGGAAACAAAAGGGAACAAGAAATTTATACCAACCGAAGAAAGGTGAAAGTGTCCTCATTAACCATATATATACTTGTGCACCCGTGACGACCCGTGCGTAGAACACTTTTTTCATTTTAATGAAATTACTATAAAAAAATCAAATTACGATAATTTAAACAGCCCTATAAGTACTCCTATACAATGGTGTATTAAGTTTGTGCTTTACGTATTTTATAGCTTATAATCTATAATTTTAATAGGCTAGGCGATTTCTTGTGACCGATGTTTTGTTCTAGCATTTTATCCCGATTTTGACCAAATGTATATTATTTGAAAGGTATTTCTTGTTAGCCGTTTTGCAGGTTTACAGATTTTTGAATTTTTTCCTTTCTTCTGAGTAAATTGCATTTAAAGTTGCTACTAACCCATACATAAAATTATACAATGCTATGTGTGTGTTTTATTTAATTTGTTTTTGTATTTGTGAATTAGCTATAATTCATTAGCATACCTTTAAGGTCTTTATTTAAAATAAAATTTCCTAGAATCTGCACTCGAATTTCGAGGGCTGGAATCTGCTAGTAGTCATTATTTGTTCTATTACCATAATATATTTGTAAGTAAGAATGTCAATACACAGAGGATGAAATTCATTAGTAACTTGGGTTTTTTATTATCATACCTTTTTTATAAATTTTTATTTTACCTAACAATGCACTAATACAATTAGTAAAGAAAACACACACAGGTAATTCATTTGTATAGTCGGTTTTTTATATATTATTTTAGGTAGTAATGCACTAATGCCATTTTCTTACCTTTTTATTTTACCTATAAACATAGTATGATGGCTTATAAGAGAGCGACATTTGAATAAAAACTCAATTGCTCTAATATATTTCAGCAATAACAGTCGCAAATAAAAATATTCAGAAAAATATGGAGAGCTTCAGTTATAAGAAGATGTTCTTAGTTACGTTAAAATAAAATTACACTTAAATGCGTGTAGTACCGAAATACAAGAGCAATTTATCGAATTTCGTCAAAGCACTAAAAAAAACGCTACAAAGGAGTTAGCTACAGTAAACAAAATTTTTATATAAAAGGTGCAAACTGGTTAGAAGGCTAACTTTCTGTCGCTGCAGAAACAGCAAAGCAAGATAAGGCTGGAAGACCACGCAAATCATTGGACAACTGCAGCGATAGATCTAAGAGGCGGAAACTTAAAGATGTTAACGATGAAATTGGTTGTAAAGAATATTTCCTACATCAATTACGATCACGGAACTAATTAACAAAAGTGGATATTATTGAAAAAGTTGTTACAGTTGTTAAGTATACCAACTCTGAGCGATGCAAAACAGTTCACAAATGAGGAGGCATTAGCATTATTTCTGGATTTTAAATTAACAAAACAGCAATATATTCAGCTCAGATTGCGTGCGATTGAAAAAGTCTCAAATATGTATCCAGCATATCATCACATAACCGCTGCTAAAATGGACTGTTTGCCATCAAAGGACACTATTACAATCACACCAATTTCGGCAGAGGTACAACAACTACAATCTCTACTTGATCACACAGCCGAACGCTTGCTTCAATCAATAAAAGGAAATGAGTTAAATTAATATGGAAACACAAAGTTTATTCTTTTTTGTAAATGGGGATGTGATGGTTCTTCGGGACAGAAACAATACAAACAAGTAGTATGTGAAAATATTTCGGACTCAGATATGTTCATGGTATTATTTGTACCATTGCGATTGAAAAAGATTTTGGAAGATTCAGAGCCTTCGACTAGTACAACGCAAACAATGGATATTTGGAAAAATGAGACACCATCTTCTACGAAATACTTCAGGCCAATCAAATTTGAATTCAAAAAAGAAACTCATGATGCCATTAACAAAGAAGTTAGTGATATCAAGGCCCAAATTGCAACACTACAGCCATTACAATTACAGTTAGATGGGCAGCACATTGCAGTAAGCTACCAATTAGTGCTGACAATGATAGATGGCAAAATATGTCAGACTTTGACTAACACGAAGGCTGCATCCAGCTTCATTATATGCCAAGCAACATCAAGCCAATTAAACCAAGTCCCTACAAAATCATTAGATAATACCGATGCATATGAATTTGGATTATCACCATTTATTATACGACTTATGGAACACATACTAAAAATCAGTTATGATTTGGATTTCGGGTCTTCAGGATCGATAAGAAACAACGAAACCAACAAAGAGTTAAGAAATTCAAAAAAGAAACATGTTCAAGATGAATATCGCAAATTTAGATTGATTATAGATCAGCCAAAACAAGGGTCAGGCGATACCGCAAGAAGATTCTTTTCAGATCTAGAAACAGCATCTGAAATAACAAGAGTGGATTTAAACCTTATTTTCAGATTTAAAATAATCTAGAGAATTTGGAGATTATGCTAAGTAAACTGCAAACATATATATATAACCAACTACCCATGGAGAAATATGTCTGCAACAGTTCACAAAATCCTTTATCATGGAGAAGATGTCATTAAATATGATTTGGTGCCACTTGGAGATCTATCAGAGGAGGCTCAGGAAAAAATGAATATGGATTACAGATTTTATAGAGAGCACAATACTAGAAAAATTTCACGAAATTCCACAAATGAAGATCGATTTGATATATTATTGGCAATGTCACATCCGTTCATCTCCAGTATTCGAAATCAATGGAAAGTGAAACATCGGGATTTAGATGAAGAAGTCTAAAAACTACTAAAGAACAGAAGAATATTTGCAATCAATATTTAAGTCAAATGAATAATCTTTAATATTAATAGGCTAGGCGATTTCTTGTGACCGATGTTTTTTTCTACCGTTTTATCCCGATTTTGACGAAACGTAAATTATTTGAAAGGTATTTCTTTTTAGCCGTTTTGCAAATTTACAGATTTTTAAATTTTGTCCTTTATTTTAAGTAAATTGCATTTAAAGTTGCTACTAACACATACATAAAATTATACATATGCTATTTGTGAGTTAATTAAAAAATGAGTTTGTTTTTTCTGTGTTGCTTTGAGAATTGGTTTTAATTGATTAGCATATCTTTAGAGTCTTTATTTAATGAAAAAATAAAATTTCCTAGAATTTGCGCTCGAATTTCGAGGGCTGGAATCTGCTAGTAATTATAATTGCCTTTCATTGTTATTTAAGTACGAAAAATATAGTATTAGTAAAAAATAGTAATAAACTGAACCTACCATTGTTACAAATGCAATTAAAATCTATTGCAGTTTTTTATTTTTAAAATGTTTTTTAAAATTATCAAATTTGACAACAAAAAATAATAAATTTTCCTATAGTAATAGCATGATTTTTAGATAACATTATTAACGTTCTTTTTTAAGTATAAATATTCTTTGAGAGTAAACAAATTTGCAAATTTGACAACAAAAACTTTTTAATTTTTCAGTAATAATAGCAAAATCTCCAGTTGATTTTACTATTTCTTTTTTTTTTTAGTGTAAAAATTTTTTTGAGTGTAACTTTAAAAAAATCCCAACAATAAACACATATTTGATTCTAAAACTTAAAAAAAAAAATCAAAAGTTCAACTTTGACCTAGAATTCCTTAAAAAGTCCTCAATCAATTTTAATGTAATTAAAACTGAGTCAAGCTGAACTAAATATATATCCATTAAAAAAAATTACTTAAATATTTTGATCGGTTCAAAAGTTACAGAATTTTGGCCAATGAAAAACGATTTTCAGCCACTGTACGTCGGCACCCGTTGAAGAATGAAAACCACTGTAATTTAATATTAATGAAAAATTCGTTTCTTTTAATAATTCTTTTAAACGAAATAACGAATTTAATTTTCTTGTGCTGATGTTCGTAACTACCAAAAATACTTGACGACCTAGACCCACCTTTTATTATACCGATCGGTTCAAAATTGTTTTCTTAGCCAAACCAAGAAGAACAAATATGTTCAGATGAATTTCGAACTACAACAATAACTCAATGTTATTATTTTCCTCGGTTGACAGTCCTCCCAGACACAACACTACAACCGAACAGTATATTAATATACTTTTTATTATTTAACGTTAGCTATATTTTATTGTATATTATTTATAAATAACAATAAAAAAAAATTTTTTTTATGATACAAAAATAAAAATATTTTAAAATAGGGATTTAAGGTAAATTTAAATATACAATTTATGTTTTGAAATATATATTTCAAAATATTTTTGATTTGATAAGAAAGTAGGTTTTTGTTAGTTCGAGATCAACTAATCATGTTTGTATTTTTTTTTTTTTTTTCTTTTAATTATAGAGAGAAAATATTGCAAAAATTACAACTTACCGAGATTTATTGACATGTTTTTTTCCAAAACTAATTTTTCCTACGAAGTTTGTATTGTGCAACTAAAATGTTTAATTTAATTTATTTTATATTTTTTATTTCAATGCTTGATGATATATAATATTTTTTTTTTTTCATTCGGGACAAAAATTATTAAATTTTCTGGCGTTCCTACTCTGTATCAAGGTGCCCATGAGAAGAGGATGGATTTTCCAAACTAACTCTGGCAACACTTAACTATTGGCCTTGAATTTAGAATATCATTTGCTAATTTTTCATTTTAGCGATTTTTGGTTTTGGCGATTTGTAATTTAGCGATTTTTGATTTTGCCCATTTTAGTTATAGCAGATTTTGAATTTTGGCGGTTTATTATATTTCGCGATTTTCGGGTTTGGCGATTTTTGATTTTGGCGATTTTTAATTTAGGCGATTTTTGAATTGGCGATTCCGCTCATATTTTCCACGAATATTGGTAATGAATGTACTTGTCAAAAGTTTCTAGACTGTCGCTTTCGTAGTACTTCATATTTTTTTTTTTGTATAGCAGGTTCCACGCTCACTAATCCCATCCCGCCCAATTTTTATCGGACTACTCACATTAATATCTGATGGACTCATGAAAAGAGTAGAGGCTTTTCCGTTTATAGTATACCAGTTATATGATATTATATATTTACTTTTTATGGACGGTGCTAAGCCCACTGCTCCGATCATGCCCATTTTTTGTTCGACTAATCACATAAATAAATTATAGGCTCACACGAAGTCACAAGGTTCTCACTGTTAAAGTACTCCAGATATATGACATTTTATGTTTACTTTGTATGGGTGTTCTACGCCCCTTTGTCCGATCCCGCCCATTTTTGTCTGACTACTCACATTAATAATAGAAGACAACTTTGGAAAGCTGTCTCTATCATAGTACTCGAGATATATGATGTTGAGTAATTACTTTGTATGGGAAGTACCACGCCTACTTATCCGATCCCAATCATTTTCGGCATAGCTACTAACATTAATAATAGGTGACTTCACACAAATTTGCAAAGCTCTTCCTAACATAGTATTCAATATAATTATGTGATATTAAAAATTTACTTTGTATGGAGGTGCCACGCCCACTAAAAATATTAAAAAATTATAGCATATAGCACTTCCCATATCCGCAGTAGAAAGATTAGATGATATTACGGATATTACTTTATTTTGTGGTATTGAAATTTCAAAAAATAATCAATTAATAAAGTTGTAGCCGATATAGACCGCTACCATGTACTACTAGTGTTCAAAAAGGGTCTAAAGTTCAACTTTTTTAGGTAATAATCTATACATTAATACGCGAAGGAACATTTTGTCTTCCCTTTTGAAGCAAAATGTGGCCACGGAGGAGTGTGATTGGCATGGAGGAGTGTGAAAATTGACACAGTTATAGTTCATATGGAAGAGAAGTGCAGTATGATGATATTTATGAATAATATATGTTAAAAATATATTAAATTAAATAAAATAAAATATTTATAATAAATTATTTTATATGAGCCTAAAGGTATGTTAATCAATTTTATCCAATTTCCAATTCATCGAATTTCATTATAATTGTATATCACGAGCCCTGTGTTGAATTTGGAATTGCTTAAAAATGATTAGCATACCTTTAGGATGAATTTTATTGAAATATTCATAAATTTTAGATAAAAAAAAAAACATTGAAAGAAAAAAATTGAATGAAAAAATAAAATTTCCTAGAATTTTTACTCGAATTTCGAGTGCTGGGCTATACTAGTTATTATTATTCTGGCACAAGATTTATTTTTTAATTTTTATTATTTATTTGTTTTCTTTTAGTTCACATTTAGACAAAGTAAAAATCATTGCATCCATATGTTTACATAATTAAAATCATTGAATCAACGAGAACAGATATGAATAAAACAAAAAATTTAAAAATACGAACTTTTTAAGAATAACTAATAAAAAATTTAAACAACGCTATGAAGACAAAATGTTTGTTAATTTTAATCTTATGCCTGAGTATTCACTCATTTTCCTTATGTTTCATGTTGCTTCAAAGTAAAATTATGGCGATAAAAAATATTGTTTTTTTTTTTAATTTTAGCAAAGCACAAAAAATAAATAGAATTTTGAAATGGTTTCGCCATATAATATTATAATAAGAATTAGAATAATATTATAATTAGAATTAAATGAAAGAGAATGATTGTGTATATTAAAAAAATTAATTTTTTTACATAAATCTCCAACTAGTTCATATATGATAAAAACTCTGGACATTATTGAGAGTTTTAATATCGTATAAACCCCTAACATGTCAATGAAATAGTAAACCAAATAAAATATCAATTAAAAGTAAAAATGTAAATTATTTTCAAGAGATTTTCTTCCACAAATTTGAGAAAATTTAAGTCCCAATTGAAGACAAAATAAAAAAACAAACAAAAATAAATTGTTCGACATTTTGCAAAAAGAACTCAAGTACTTTTAGAGTCGAAAATGCAATTAAGTCATATTTTTCTAAATATATCTAAAATAATTTGTTATTTGTTGAATAAATATAAGAAATTAAATTTTAAAATATGCTTTAAACTTACCTTACCATCAGCTTACTTGCTTGTTTTGTCTCGACAGCATTTTTTTTTTTCTTTTTGTGAATTTTATTCTGTTGTTTTTGTTAGATTTGTTTGTTATAAATCTACTTAACCAAGTTGGTTTTTTTTGTGTGCAGGGAATTTTTAGCAACAGCTGCCATTTTGTCGACTGTCTTTATTCAAAGTCATTGTTGGATTTTTTCTTCTGTTAACACTTTGCTGCCATCATCATTGTCAATGATAAACGCAGCGGGATTGGTGTTGGTTTGTAGGTACACTCACACTTAGTACGAATAAAGATATTGAAGAAATATTGTTCATACAATATATCTTGCTTTGCTGTTACTTGCTTGCTTGCTATTTGCCACACTATCAGCAACAATTGAATGCTGCTGGTTCTTTGGTTTATTGATGCTATTGCTAATCATGAGTTGTTGTCTTCGTTTCTTTTTATGGGAAACATTGAAGTTTAAGGGGGACAAAGAGAAAGGTAGCTAAAAGATAAAGGTACTTAAACTCAGACAATATTCCAATGCATAGGACAAAAAAAAATTGTAAGAAATCCTTAAAAACATAAGCTAAAGTTTTATCTCTTCCGTAGACTCATTTACGAAAAATATAAAAAAAAAATACTAAAATGTATTAAACTGAGAAAGCTTATTTTTTTCTACATAAAAGGAAAAGGATCTATTACAAAAAACAAAACAAAATTCTTTAAGTCTCTAGTTGTATGTCTGTGCGTAAGAAAAAATGTTTTCCAGGTAAGTTGATAGTATACATTTTATCTATAATCATTTAACGTTTTAAATTACCAATAATAGAGAAATTATGGTTTAAGGTGGTAAAGTCATAAACATTATTGTTTAAATTTTAAAAATCTTTTGTTTTTTTTAATATGTATAGTGTTTTCCTTTTTTCATTTTTTCAATCCTTTTTATAGTAATCTATCTATATGCAAAAAAAAATAAGAATCCTGTTGAACGTTGTTATACATAAAACTCCTGTCCTAATAATAGAATATGTAAAATGTATTAAAGATATTTAAATGCTTTTCTATTATGGAACTAAAGTGCTCCGCTCTTGAAGCAGTAACAATTAGTTAGTGTGGTTCCGAAGATACATAAAATAAACGAAAATATTACCTTTATAGCACTAAAATAGTAAAGAACAACTTTTATTGAGTATGAAAATTGATTGGATTTTTTTACACTGCTGTGTTTTGGTGTATTTGATTAAAAATATTTTAAATTAAAAAATCGGCCAACTTAAAATACTAACAAGAGTACCATGAGTTTAGAGAAAAGATCTTAGGTCCAAAATAGCTTGAAAGCTATTTTTATATGTAGACGAAGTCGTAAAATCATATAAAAACCAATGTTAAGTTTTTTAGATTTGATTGAAGATCGGGATAATCCAATAGACTTTATTTTTGTAGTAATGATGACACAGGTTAACAGCATAAATGCCGAACAAAAACCACTGTATAAATTTGATGCACCATGGCTACCTAAGTACAAGAATGGTCAAAATTTCCAATTCTATGGAGAAGTTTTTTTTTTTTAATTTTTAAGTAAAATTAAAATTTTTTTTAGACGTTTCTCCACATAACTAATGATAACTTCAAAAGGGTTAGTCCGATAATATTAGAATAAATTTAGGAAAATTTAGACTTACATAACCTTTAACCCGTCCATATATTTAGTTTCAAGCGGCTCAGTACTTTCGGAGTTATAATAAATAATTGAAGCAAAAAATATATTTTTTACGTGAAAATATCAAATTTTTTTGTTTAAAAAAAAAATCATAAAAATCGAAAACTGCAAAAATTGTTCCGATTTATTGCTTTTTCGCAAAGCCATATGTAATAGGAACAAAATGAGATATCGATCGTGAAAATCGATTGGTTCTTTTCGAATTTATTCACAATTAAGTGAATTCGCTCATTTTCACCAAAAAATTTTTTATTCACAATTAAAGGTGTCGCATTTTACAAGCACTGTCATTATTTCTTTGGTTTACATAATAATGACTAAATAATATTTTTTTGTTGAATGAATTTTAAAACTCTTCGTCGATATTCTATAGAAAATGGTATAATAAAAATGCAGAACATAGAAAGTAGGTGCATTTTACGACACGGATTTTGGCAAACCCCCTTTACATGTATAAAATTATTTGGAAAAAACGTTTATGACATTTTTATGATTCTCAGAACTAAAAATATAAGTAATAAACAAAAGGTTAATTGATTTTTATGATTGCGGTAGCAAAGAAATAAACGCTCATAATTTTTCGTGGTCGCTGAATTGCTGTTTCTGTTCATTTATTATACCTAATCCGTTTAAAGTCAATTAAACCTAAAAAAGTAAAGTGCACTTTGGTTTTCCGTTGGCTACCTGTAACGGAATTTTACACACACAAACTGTACCCATAAAAAGGGTTATTCCAAATTATAATATCGTATCATAAACCAGGTCCATAGATATGGCACACTTGGAAATCGCGCTCAGTATTAATAAGAACTGATTGAGCCGTTTCATTTCATTCAAGAAGTATTAGCGGTAACGGAAACATCATTTTATCCCTACATAAACATTAGAGTCATTCAGCTTACAAGTTAAAAATAATTTTCACGCATTAATAAAAATGAGCAAGAAAGCCAGAACATTTGTTTGTAAAAACAATCCGGATTTATTTTGTTATGTGTGCGGCCAATATATCACCGGGAAAAAAGAGAAATTCTATCATCCATTGCAAAAGTTATTTCAAGATTGCTATAATGTATATCCGCACAATTTTAACCAGGATTGGACACCGAGTACTATATGCCTTTCATGTCGAATGAATTTATCTGTGACGTCGTCTAACGTAACGTAAGTATAGGTTAATAGATTTGGAATATTTTATATCTGATGAAACAATATATTAAAGCACTTAAGAAAGATAGTGAATGTTTCCAGTATCTGAGTATGGAAAAGCTAAAAGCAGGCATATTTGACGGCCCACAAATTCGCAAATTGGTGAACGATGCTGATTTTGGCAGTTCAATGTCAGAAATTAAGAAGAATGCATGGGATTCGTTTGTATGGGTTATTCAAAATTTCTTAGGAAATAACAAGAGTGATGATACGTAGCGCACGTTAAAGAGATGTTATCTCACTTCCATCGACTTGGATGCAACATGAGCATCAGAGTACACTACCTGCACAGTCACTTAAGTCGTTTTCCTGAAAACCTAAGAGACTTGAGCGAGGAACAGGGCGAACGATTTCACCAAGATATGCAAACAATGGAGGAACGATACCAGGGTCGCTGGGATGCACACATAATGGCTGATTTTTGCTGGAGTATTCAGAGTAACACTTCGTCATTCAACAATAATAGAAAATCGTATAAAAGAAAATTCCAGAGTTTGTAGTTTATAATTATAAATCTTTTAATAATAAATCTTATAAAATATAATAAATTTAAATAATAAAATGTCAATTTAACTAAAATAGAGTGTTTTTAAAATACAATCTACCGAAAGAAGAACATTAACAGCTCATTTTTATGTATATCAAATAAAAAAATTATAGTCGGTCTAGACCGACTATACGATACCCTATACCATGCGTTTAGAGACCCTATCTCTAGGCCAAACTAACTGGACATAGAAAATAAGATAAACCAAATTTGAGTGGGATTTTTATTAATTTTTTTGGTTGCAGATATGAAAAAGTTCATATCGGATACTATATCTATATGGGCATTAGGCCTAAAATTGGACCGATCCTGATCATGTTTGGTAAAGTCTCTTGTATTTTGCAAAAATATGTACAAACCAAATTTGAAAAGAATCAGTGCAATATTTTTGTTTTTTGATAGATTTAAGTGCAGATCGGGAAGCAGCTCTACATGGGGCCTATGAGTAAGGGTTGTCCCATAGGGATAATTTTTGGACTACTCATTAGTGGATGTAATAAACGCATACAAACCCAATTTGAGTAAGATCTATATGATAATTTGGATCTTATGGCAATTTATGTCGATTTCATAGGGATCATTTGTATGGGGGCTAGGTCTGAACATGGACCGATTTCAATAGCGTTCATCCTATGGCCAATAAAAGCTTATATACCAAATTTCATTAAAATATACTCATATTTCGTTAAATCGAATCAGATAGTGATTCTGATTCGATCGGTATAATAAAAGATGGGTCGAGGTCAAATATTTTTGGTAGTTACAAACAGCAGCACAAAGTCATTATACCCAAACCACATAGTGGTATAGGGTATAACAAAAATTTTGTGAAAATGAGCGAATTCACTTAATTGTGAATAAATTCGAAAAGAACTAATCGATTTTCACGATCGATATCTCATTTTGTTCCTATTAAATGTGGCTTTATGCAATAAATGAGATCAATTTTTGTAGTTGTCGATTTTTTATGATTTTTTTAAAACGAAAAAAATTGATATTTTCACGTAAAAAATATATTTTTTGCTTCAGTTATTTATTATAACTCCGAAACTACTGAGCCGATTGAAACTAAATTTATAGACGGATTAAAAGTTATGTAAGTCTGAATTTTTTTAAATTTATTTTAATATCATCGGACTAACCCTTTTGAAGTTATCATTAGTTATGTGGAGAAACGTCTAAAAAAAATTTTAATTTTACTTAAAAATTTAAAAAAAAAAAAACTTCTGCATAGAATTTAAAATTTGGACCATATTTGTACTACTGGAACCACAATACATCAAAATTGTATAGTGGTTTTTGTTCGGCATAAAATTTTTTCATGATTATATTTATTACGAAATAAATTTTTTTCTTTTTTGTTGCCTTGTGTTAATGGCTGCAGTAAATACACATCAACCAAATTTGAGAAAGACCTATATGCTAGTTTGGATCTTAGCGTAATTTTTATTAATCTTGCAGGGGTCATTTGTATTGAGACTAGCATTCATAATATGATTGACAATTCAATAGAATTGGTAGAAAATCTTTACTCAAAATCAAATTTTTTACACAATAATATAAAAACCATAGTTTTTTTCGATCTATTATTAAAAGAATAATTCTATGCTTCAATCACTACTTAATACAATAAACAAAATCCAGCTAGTTAAAATAAAATTTAATGGCAGCATTGCAAAATAAATAGCGACAATAAATAGAATCAATTGAAAAAAAAAACAAATAATTTTTAAAACTTTTTATTTAACATAAGTAGGCTTTACATTTTTAGGTATTTTTAAATTCTTGAACATTATGAAACATTCGACTTTAAAATGGAAAGCGTAACTTACTGTACTGCAGATGAACGAAAAATTATAAAAGTTAAAAAAAATCGAGAAAACCTGAACGGGAAATTGTAAAATTAGTTGGCCGATCACAAAAATTTGTTTACAATGTTTTATCTATCCGTAAACCTCACTTGCAATAGACAAGCCCAGAAAAAAAGCCGGCAAATATGAAGTTCATTTAATCACTATTTTATCGAAAAGAGACAATTCTGTGGTTTTCTGGAATAACCGCGTATGTCCATTTTTGTCAGTTTTGAGTTAACGATGCGAAATATATTAATTTTTAACGCTCTTTACATGTGTTCAATTTTTTTTTTTTTTTTTAATATTGACCATTTCTGAGTTTTTTCTTTAAATAACGACGTAACTTAAATGTTTATTAAATTAATTTGCAGCACTAACGACGTATGTCAACCTACGTTTGATCGCTGACAAATTATTTTCTCAGAAAACGACACATAGCGACATACGTTGTTATTTATGAAAAAAGTGCAAAATAATTTTGGATTAGTTTTCAGTTTATAACCACTTATAAAAACTTGTGTGTTTAATTCTGTTATTTTTTGTCACTATTATTATTGAAACGTTGTTATATTCTCATCCTAAGTCCCGTTAACTTTTTGTTGACGAACAAAAAATCCATTTTTCAAGGAACAACTTACATATGTTTACATTGTGGTTGCATTGGTAGTTTTCTTTTTCAAAGAAAACGACGTTTGCCGACATAAGTTGTTTTATCTGCACACACTTTAAGTGTAATTTACATATTGTTTTTTCGTCCTTCTCTAGGATATATTTCTCTGAAGATTTTTGACTCAAAATTTTATATAAAGTATTTTTTGCCCATATCTACAGGACTGTTAAATAAAAAGCTCTAAAATATATCTATATATCTATATCGAGCCCATAATTTCAAATATAACATTTTGTGGCTCCACCGAACATTTTGATTTTATGACATATGCGGTTATTCTAGAAAACCACAGAATTTTAAGTCAGTAGTAAAAAGCGGAAGGAGGTTGGTTGACAAGTTTCTACTACAACAAGACTTGTCGATGTTGGCATCCATGGTAGACTCTCTAAAAAAAGTTATGATGCCTACCAAAAAGAATATTCAGGCAACAAAGAAATTTACGAATTATGATAAAGATTGGTGTGGCTTGGAGAACATAAAAACATGGCGATTTGTCCTGTGGATCAACTTGATTGGTAGCGATGATAAAAACATAAGACGTCCAAAAATACGGAATTAAATTCACGCTATACAAAAACCTTTTAAGCATGGCATGGTATGGAAATGCTTTTCTTGGTATGGTGTAGGTTCAATTTTTAAATTATTGAATTAGGGAAAATGTGTACACAGTTTGGAAAATATAACAATGCTAAATTAAATAGCCCTTGAAATTTAAACTTCAGCAAGACAATACTTCACGTCTTGCAAAAAAAATCTTTGCTGATAACAAAATTAATGTTAAGGAATGACCTTCCCTATCTTCCATTTTATATCCAATAGAGAATCTCTGCAAGATAGTAAAAGAAAAGCTTGGACCTGAAAAAAGTAAAAGCAATATTAAACTTTGGGAACAAATTCAAGAGATATGGTATTTGATTCCTTGTTCAACATGTGAGTTTTTAGTGAGCTAAATAACTAGATGTCAAGGAATAATCAAAAATAAAAGTTATTCAACCAAATATTAACAAACACCGAAATTTTATAATTCTGAAATTTTATATTTTTAAAATTAATGATTCTATTTATTGTCGTATATGATTTTAAGTTTATTTAATTTTTTGTTGCTCTTTTTTTTTAAACATAAATATTAATATAAATTACATTTGTTTTTCAAAGTAATTTTTAAAGTTTGGGTTATGTAGTTTAATTATAATGTTTACGTGGATACTCAGACAGACAGACGGAAGGACGGACATAATTCAGGGTCTGATAGTTTTGGTTAAAAACATCAGCACAAACTCATTGTACCGCCACCACAGAGAGGTATAGGGTATAAATATTTTTGATAAAGTTGTTCTAAACAATTCAGTTTAAACAAAATTTATACGAGTCTTTCTTAACCTACAAAGCAATAGCGGTATTCACTGTTGGTGTTAAATTTACAACCCTGTTAAATCTACAACGATTTTATACTACAAAGCGTGAACGTCTTTTATGTTGTGTATTGTAAACTAATGAATCAGCTGTTTTTTGTTTTTGTTTTTTTTTTATCAATTTGAAAACTTAAAATATCAACAAGAATTTGCAGATAGGTAAAATGCCCAAAATTACGGAAAATGAAAAAAATTATGAATTTTGTAGAACAAAATGCAGTTGACGAAATAGAATTTGCAGAGATTCTGGATGTTGAAGGTACGGTATTACTTGTAATAATAAAAGCAATACAAAAATATAACTACTCTCCTTTTGTAGATACATGTGAATTAGTTGATGACATTATTTTAGTTAAAGTGTGCCGCCGCGGAGCTTGGAATTCGGTTCCAAAATCAATAAAGTGGTCACTAAACCCAATTATATGACAACAGATTTTAGCAAATGCTGAGGGTTAGTCGAATTGAATTGATACACTGGTGTCTATGATTTCTGGAGATACAGAATTTAACCAACCCCATTCTTGTGAACAATTTCCAGTTGAGAATTCTGGAGAAGGGGCTTTTCATTAGTTTGATACATTTTTATTTTATTATTTTGATTCATTTACCACAAAATGAAAAATAAAATAAACAATTGTTTTGGCAGCTCAACAAACAGCTGTTTCAGTCTTGTAAATGTTTAGTCTTATAGATGTACTATAGCTTTTACCCTTGTACTTTTAACACAGCGTAGTAAATTTCAATTTCATACATTTTGTTGTTGTGGTGTTGTAAGTAGTAGTAATTTTACTATATCTACAACATTTGCAAGGGTTACAAGGGTACTCTACTACCAAGAGTGAAAACCCTTAATATTATAAAAGGTTTTTGTCCTTGCTGTTGTCCTTAGTTCACTTAACCAACGTACGATTAGAGGATACATAATATTTAAAAAACAAAACTACTGGCTTTAAATTGAATTGAATTTTGTATTAACTACAATAAAAAGATCGAAACAACCGACTTTTTAACTAACAAGGACTTTTTCATTATCTAAATTATTCTAACATCGAAAAGCATGAGGGACAGACTCTTGATACAAAGTATGTTGAAAATTTGTGCGATCACTTTTCACCAAAATTTTGAAATAAAAATAATAATTATTTAACTATTCACTATGATAAACATTTCCGGAAATAATACGTTCGAATTTTCCTAAGACGAACTACGGCAACTTAGGAAATTCAAGGATTTAATACTGAGGGTTTGATGTAAATATCACAAAAACACACATATCTATGCATAAGGAGCTGTTAAAAGTTTATAAAATAACTACTAAATAATAATTTATCATTCATAAATTATTGATATTATTAATTTAGTAAGTTATCGAAAGTTCTAACAAGAAATTGAGGCGAAGGGATTCCTGGTCTAATCGAAAGTCAGGCAAAAGCAGTACAAGCAACCTCTTAAATTGATATTGCAATTTACAAAATCTCCACAACATTATTGCGTTAAATATTAAACAAATCACAAAATATTTACTTTAATTTTTAAATTCTTTTAAACACAAAAACACAGCACCGAAATTTTATAAATTCATTCGTTTTTTCACCACACAGAAAACAGAAATAAAGTTTTTTTATTTAGTTTTCCACTAAATACACTCGATTTGACAAAATAAACTTTAATTTTAATAAAAGCCAATATATTTTGTTACAATAACAAGAATAAATTTAAAAACACTACACGAATTCAACCGACCACACTATTAAAATTTGACAAACTAGCCTAAGCTTACGTCAAAAAGGTGAAAAAAGACGTAAAAGGAAAAAAAACAGAGAAGTTCACCACCCGATCTTAGCCAACAGAGTTGTATTCCTTACTACTAAAGAACACATGTGTAGCAGTTAAATTTTAACAAATTTAAAATTCATTTTTGTGTTAAATATGCAATAAAAATATATCTGAATTGAATTTATAAACCATTTAAAATAAATCATATTATATGCTATTTACACTTATCACAAGTGCACAGTTAAATCGTAACAAATTGATTTTATTTTATTTTTTGTGTGTTTTGTTTCCCTTTCTACTTACTCGCCATGTTCATAATGCAAATATTGTATGTATGATGAGCAAAAAAAAAATTAGTTTGTAAATTGAGTGAACAACACTAATCCGTACCGAATAGCCAGCACAACCAGCCATCATGGTAAATAGAAGTTGAACAAAAAAAAAAAAAAAAAAAAACAATAACAAAAAAATAGAAAAGAAAAAATGCCAACCAGTTCGCAAGTGGTCGGACATTAACATATCAACAACAGTTATGGTGGCTCATAAAAATTGTGTTTGTCTCTCCTCTATTTTTTTTTCCTGCAGTTTTATAAAACCCTGCTGCATACCGAGTAGAAGTGATTATGTGTGTGTATGCAGAAAATTTGAAATTGAATTTTGTACGTGGACATTACCATGTAAGAGCATCACTTATGTAAATAGATGTGGAAATGTTGCCAAAAAATTTGTTGTTGTCATTTTTACACACAAACAAAAAATTGTATGTATATATTATATTTACAATATAGTATTATAAACGAGGTGTTCAGGCTAATTGATCAATGGCAAAACTTCAAATGGGCTCTCTAATTTCAAAGCAATTTAAATGGATTTAGAAAAAGCATAAAAGTCAATTAATATTAAAGTTAATACATATTTTTTAATATATAATTTAAGTGAATATTTAAAAATTTACAAAAGTTTTTAAGATATCTTACAAAAGAAAATGAATTTAACAAAAATTAAAATTAACAAAATTAAAATTCTTAATTATATAACACACAAAAAAGAAATTTTATTTTTTTTTTGTTCCAAATTAATTTGTCAAAGTAAAAACTTAGCTAATATAAAAGTTTTTCAAGTTTTACCAAACAAACTATCTACTCCTTTTGGTTATTAATATGGATTGGTGAGTCGACCCGAAAGAGCTCTATAACCTGTCATGCGGAATATACATAGATTAATTTTTGGAAGAAAATGTGCCAATGTTTTTTGCTTTATTTAAAGTAAAAACATTTGATCTTGAACCTGATTTAATTTTTAACTCAATTGTTAATTCATTTTTTTTTTAATAATTCAATTTTCACTAAAATAATAAAAACTAAATTTTTAAAAATTAAAATAAAAATTCATACTGTTTTTACTTTAACAAAACTCTGCGGACGTTTGAGTAAAATTAAGTTTTATTAAAAGATCAGTAACTGGTTGGTACTCCTTTTAACTCAATCACGTCCTTAAGTCATTTGGCATTGAGTATTCCAGTCGTTTAGTAAATTCTGGAAAACCATTCTCCCAATCTGCCATTAAAATAGTATTTAGCTGTGAGAGAGACGGAGATGACGGATTTTGTTTTTGTATCTATTGCTTCACTATATCCTCTTTATAAAGGGTCCGCCAAATAACTTTTTTTTTGAAAATGCTATAAAAAAAACTACTGAATATTATCTCAAATTTCTTTTTTTATTTGAAAGTACAATCCTTCCGGTTAATAATGGAAAATAATTTCATTCAAATGGCTGCCTCGGCTGGCCATGCAGTAGCCTACACGATCGGTTCAATTTTTAAGCACATTATCGATTGTGTGCAGCTGTATTTCACCAATGGCTTCACGAATATTGTCCTTTAAAGCGTCAATTGTCTCTGGCTTGTTGGCGTAACACTTATCTTTGAGGGCACCCCACAAATAATAGTCCAACGGTGTCAAATCGCAGCTCCGAGGTGGCCAAACGACATCAGCTCTGCGGCTGATAATGCGATCTTCAAAAACAGGGCGCAAAACATCGAGTGTAGCTTCGGCTGTATGGCACGTAGCGCCGTCCTGTTGAAACCAAATGTTGCCAATATCCTCCTCTTCAATTTTTGTGAACAAAAATTCGTTCAACATGGCCCGATAACGATCGCCATTGACTGTGACGGCCACTCCTTGCTCATTTTCGAAGAAAAATGGCCCAATTATGCCTCTGGACCAAAATCCGCACCAAACAGTGACTCGTTTTGGGTGTATCGGCTTTTCAATGTATGCGTGCGGGTTTTTTACGCCCTAAATGCGACAATTTTGCTTGTTTACATACCCGCCAAGATCAAAAGGAGCTTCATCTGAAAAGATGATTTTTTTTTGGCAAAATCGGCATCTTCTGTAAGTCGATCGCAGGTCCACTTAGCGAAGCGAAAACGCATTGGATGGTCAGTTGGCTTCAACTCCTGAACCAATCGGACTTTGTATGGCGTCATACCAAGGTCTCTATGCAAAATTCGTCTCAATGATGCCTCCGAAATGTTCAATTCTTGAGAACGACGGTGAATTGATGTTGATGGCGCTTCACGCACACTTTCTGCCACAGCAGCAATATTCTCGGGTGTACGCACTGTTTTTGGCTTTTCGCGCTTTGGCTTATCGATGAGCGGAAGGATAAAACTAATTATCTGTCAAATCAGACATGTGCTAAGTGTTACCATTCATGAAATAAGCACTAGTTGAAAAAAAAAAAACGTTAGATGGCGGACCCTTTATTATTCCCCAAGACATAAAATAACAGATGCTCAATTCATTATTTTTTACAATACCCTAGCTAATAAATTTATAACGTGAAGCACACTTTTTGGGAATCAGGACTCACTACGCCCAGGGGTAGACAACTATTAAAAGCCATATCATGTCTAAAATTGAACATTATATCTAGAGGACAGCCCACTTATTGGCCTTCGGATCTACAAAGGACTCCAGATTTAATAGATTTTGCTGTCATCAAAAATATCACACGCGACCGTCTCTCGACAGTCTCTTTATTCGACCTATCTTCTGACCACTCTCCCACTAATGAATGGCCCAACCATCGCAAAGCTATTTTGCTTCCCCAGTAGACATACTAACTGGCTAAAATACAGAAAATATATAAGCTCCCACCTACCTCAAAATATTTCAGTGAAATCCGAAGAAGAAATACAAGATGCAATAAACATGTTCACGGCAGCAATATCAACTGCAGAAAAAGTATATACGCCTCTTATAAACCATGGCAGCAAAAAAAAAAAAAAAAACAAATATTCAACAACCATTGAAGAACTTATAGAAGACAATGGCAATTATACCACTCTCCAACCTTGAAAAGCCAACTAAATCATTGTCAAAGAGCCTTTCATGATGCTCTATTGCAAGACAAAGTGTCAGGTCTAGATCCAACAAATTCAACAGACTATAAAAACTTAAAAACCCAACTAGCTATGGATCTCCAATTCGATATAGCAATGGTACTTGGGCTAGTTCTCATAAATACAAAGCCGAATAATTTGATCAACTCGAAAGAGTGTTCACGCCTAATACTTCTAGTTCAAATGTAACGTTACCAGTAATTGAAGACCTTGTGATTTCCCCAATGAAAATTCGCTTTTCGTCCTTATTAGTGCGTTTACATCTAAGCAAAATCTAGTATATATGAGATTTCGAGCGAAATCTAGCTCATTTTTACTAGATTTCCCATTCAAAACAAAATCTAGCTCGTTACTAGATTTGTGCAAAATCTCACAAAATCTTGTCAAACTTGGGCACTACCAAATGATACTACTGTGTTTTTTTTAATATTGTAGTAGAAAATTACAACGCAGTGACTGAAAAATTGACATTTAAAGACAAAAGCAAACAAGTTGAATGAAAAGCAAATAAAATAATGATTAACAAAAAAAAAAATGACGAATCTGTAATAAAGAAATAGTTAGTAATTGAAAAGTTATAACTTTTTATACTGACATGTGCCCATTCCAATCTGCTAAATAATAATTGTGGAAAATGAATTTGTTCGCATAATATTATTATAAAATCTGTTCCTTTTTTGAAGTTTCCATATTTCCACTTTCCTATTGTTTTGTTTATTTTTGGTATTTCTACTTTATATGTTTTATTTTAATCAGCTGTTTATTGTTCTGGAAACAAAATCTCACAAAATGTCAAAAAAGTTAGATGTAAACGGTATTGATTTTGAAATAGATTTCAACTAAAATCTACTAGATTTTCCAACATCTGGCCATAAACTAGTTTTGTTCATCTTTAAATCTATTTTGCGAATTGGCGTCTGTACCACACAAAACCATATAAAATATCGTGTTATGCACCTCGATCGTCGTCGTACCGGAACTCAACACATTGAATTCAAATCCCCGCAACTTAAACTGAAAATAACACAATTACAGTGGCTCCTTTATCCTTATTCCACTCTCAACTTAGACTACAAGATTTTACTCTACAAATATTCATAAGGTCCTCACTATCCCATTTATAAAGGACGACATAAAAATCTACTGCTCCAAATATGTACAGAAACTGGTATCGCATCCAAATCCTCTTGCACAGAATCTGCTATCTTATAATGGACACGTTCGCCTTAAAAGGGTCGATACACAATCATAAGATATATAAACACCTTACGCATCAAAAAATGATGTCCTATTGCAGTGGCAATAGACCCAAAAGTATCAGTTAAGTTAAGATTTTAATACTTATTGTAATTTTCTGAAAAAATAAAGATCCAATAAAAAAATAAATTAATGGCGTTTTCTTTTCTGGCAAAAGTGTCACACGTTTTTCCCACTTCGCACTTTTTTTCTCTTTTTGTGTTCTTTTCTAAAAGAATGTCAACCTTGCGAAGGGGTAACGTGTTCTTTCTAAAATTGTCGCACTATAGATATGTGGAAAAGGTTCATTTTTCGCACTCTAAAAAATCAGAGGTCGAGAATAACACGATAAAACAGCTGACATTTATGTTGATTATAAATGTGTATTTGTGTGAACAACAAAAAAAAAAATAAGGAAAAGTGTAATTTTTATTGTTTTGTTTAAAATAAATTATTAATATGAAATATGTCAATGTTTTTTTAATTTTTATTTTTCCTTTTTGGTGTCCAAGAATAAAAATTTCAATAAAATCAGCTGTTCATTAAAAAAGTGTTGCATGGTTTTAATTTTATGTTCTATTCTGGCCATTAAAAATGCAACATCTTTAATGTGTGAGGCAAACATTATAAAAATGTAACATTATAAAGTGTAACATTTTTTTTCAGAAAAGAAAACGCCATAAGTTCGTACAAAAAAAAATCTTCAACTACGCACATAGTTTTTCAATAATGGTAAGGTCTTGAGACAAAGGAGGATGCTAAAATTTTGAATTAAGGTTAAATAACAACCATTCTCTTACCACAACGCACAAAGTTTGGGGTCGTTGTAGTGCATAAAGGAGTAGCCGCCATTAAGGTGCAGTTTTTCGACGCTTGAAGCGAGTCCTCCTTTAAAATGACCAAATACATGTTCGCGTTAATTATTTTAAGTTTTACATGTTTTTTTTTTGATGATTCGGCAGCCCTGAGGTCACCAAAAAAAAAGCTGCTTTATATGTTTTATATATGTTTTCTATTTTGACATCTTGCTAGCCAGCCCTCGTATGTATTTATTAAAAACATGCCAACAAAAAATGTGTATTGTTGGTTTTAGTAATTTTTGTAAATAACTGTTTTAAATTGTTTGCTTGTTGTTCATACAACAAACACAAATTCAGTTGTTGTTTTTTTTTTGCCAGTACCTCCTGTTTGTCCTTGTGCACCTCCCACCCATAAAACACACCACGCAAAATAACAATTTCCGTTTTACACAAAAAATATATCTAAATGAATGTATCATTGGTATTACGACGGACATAACCATAGAATATTTTTCTTTTGTTATCTGCAAAAACATGGACCCTTTTATATATTTAGTACATATATATTGCTGTTGTAGTTGTTGTGGAACAATTTCACCATAAATCGTCGAAACCTTAACCATAAACTCTCTAAAACAAAATTTACAAACCATGTCTGACAAAATAGAAAAAACGAAACGTACAATGTTCAAATGAGCCTGCTTTACAACAACAACAAAAAGAACACATCTAAAAATGCTTACAAACCACCAAAACAACATACGAAAAAAGGTAAATATCGTTGCAGTAGTTGACTTATATTTGTTGGTCCACAATATTGTACGAGTATGTATGAGAACCCAATAAGTTGTGACTTTTATAACCTTATTTCCTATAATTTTGTTTAACAATATTTAAATTTTATGTTTAAGTTTCATGCATGTATTTGTATGTGGCACTGGAAGACTTAAAATGATTATTTAAATTTTTGCTACCGGATGAGGAAATAAAGCGGTTCGACAATATGCGTTGCTTAGCAAACGGAAAAACGAAAAATTTTTTAACTAATCAAATTTTAAAAAGGTTAGTAAAGGGAACTGGTGTAGAATTACATATTTATTTATTTTTTTTTTCATATTTTTGTTTATTATGCAATTTGAAACGTTGTTTTTTGAAAAGAACATAATTTTATATCTAAAGCTGATCTTTATATATGAAAGAAAAAGATATACCAAATTTTTAAAGACCAAGGTATTCAGTATAACCGGCAGCTTATAGTGCTAGAAAAAGTATCCGTACACTTAAAGATGCAAATGTTAAATATTAACCCTTTCGGCCCCGTTCCTGAACCAATTGTGAGAAAAATTTATTTCATGATTCCCGTGGTTATTTGATCTAAATTAAGGACTTTTTAGAAAAGTTGCTTAGATGAAATTTTGGGCCGTTGAGGTTCATTGAAAAATGAATTGAAAAATGAAAACAAAGTTTAGACTCCTTATTTATTCTTCATGAATCATTTTTTTTCAGTTAATACATTACGTGTGTTACTATAGAAATCAATTTTTATTTGGACACCACATTTCACACAATTTGAAAGGGGTGTATTTCAAAGGCCGCCTTAACCCTTTTCTCCTCATACCACCCAATGGCAGTTTTCGTCGTGTTTCTTCGGATTTGGCGGATCATAAGTAACTTTACGGCGTTAGGAACTGGAACTTGATGCAAAGGAAGACAGAGATGACATTGCTAAGTTTATTTCCTCTTGTTCCAAAATATTTCCATTGGGTCGTCCTCTATTCATTTTTAACGAGCGCGAGGACGATGGTGCAGCATTGAGCAACTCGTTTGCTATTTCCATCTAGAATTTTGAGGTGATTGTGAGACAAAAGTCAGGAAGTTTTTACTGGCATTCTGAAAGACCAGTAAAATACTGGCATGTACCATTTAGCAGAGGGATGATTGATTCCATAGAGCTCCATTAGCATGTCTGAGAGATGAACTCCTCCCATTTATTTATTGTATTCTAATACAATAGCTGGTCTCGCAACATCTATAAATTGTTTTTCGTTTGCGCTCCAACGACGGCATGTACCAATTGGCTCATCTCCCTCAAATGTAGATAGCAACTGCACCGCTTTATTGTGCAACCAACGAACAGCATCAATTTCATGGTTGACTTTTGATTCGAGTTTCAATTCGCTATTGCCCATTCCTTTTTTTGACAGTGCCGATGCAAAATATACCCATTCCTTTCAAATATACAAGAAGGCTGATCGAGCTGAACCAGTTATTAAAATACAGCTTGTAGTTTTTAAATTTCTGGACCAAGGATGCCAAATATAAGACGATGTCAGATAATATCCCAAGTCCATATGAAGGGCAAGTTCCATCACCAATATTGAGGGCGAAGTAATATATAATTCCCAAAGAACCTGCTCTCGTAAACATTTTCCTTCTCCATTTATGTGGCTTTGCGGGACTTAATTGTATGAATTCTGATCTTCTTAAAAATTTAATTTACAAAGAGTCCAAAAGTATTCCTTTTTGACATCGCACTATGGTTTCAAACTCGATTTTTTTGGTATAAAGTAAAAAAAAGTGGTTGGATTTTTAAAAAATTTGTAGATAATATTAACGGAGATATCCCAGTGATTTAGAATTACAAAAAAATTAATATCAGATGATAACTCAGTTCCTATTATGGGCTTTCAAAGTTGACGTTTTGGAATTTAGAGTAGAAACTGCGTTAGCGAAATCGTGTAGTTAAAGTAATTAAGTGTTACATAAGTGTAGTTTTGTGTAAAATATTTGCAGAATTCGGTGTTTTATGTAACATGTAACATGCAAAGAATCGGCAAAAACGGAAGCTTGCGAGTGATTTTTCCTTAGAAAACAATGTCGATTTAATGGTTCAACTACTGTTGCGGTCAAAAAATCAAATAATAAAGATTTGGCATTTGTTTTAAAAAAGTATACTACTTCTCCACCTAGTGAACTAGTCTTCGATAAGTTACCTTTTGCACCGAAAAATGTGGAATCTCAAAATGATGTAGATAAGACAGACTCAGATGAATCGGAAGCAGAAGCCAAAAAATACTTGTTCGCCTTAGCTTCAGAAGATTTAAATGATTTGGAATGATACGCTTAGTAAAGATCTCTGCTGAATATGTTGAAGTCTTTTAACTTATTAAATTATTTTATCTTTATTTCACTTCCATAAGTAAACAATTATCAATGATTTCTGAATCTGAATTTAAAAATGAAGAAATGTATTTAAAATGTTATTGCTATTAAAAGTTTTATATGAAAAGTTTTATATGAAAATTTCTTTTTGGGTTCTATGAGCGGTGGGTGGTGGGCGTGGCCGATTTGGATGAAACTTCTTATTTTTTCTTAATTTTGTTAATGCAAGCCATCATACAAAGTTTGAGCAAAATACCTTGTGTCTACGAATTAATGCCAAAAAAATCGATATCTGAACCATAGTGCATCGTGAAAATTTGTACTTACCTTTGTGTATCTTTGAGTATCGATAAAATTGGATTTATTTTGTATAGCTTATCATAGTTACCATCATCTTTTTAGGGTTGCTTCGATTTGTAAGAGAAATTGGAGAATTTTTTTTTAATTTGTTGCATGTTAGCGAATTAGTTACTACGGTCAACCCAAGCTCTTGGGAGCATGTCATTTTTAATTAGGAACGTGTATCACACCCAAATATAACAGAATCGTAAAGTACCGATGAATTTCTTATTTAGTGCATTTGAGTTCAGAATCACACTCTCGAAGTGGATATAAGTTGGACTCTTTTATAATCAATTCAATCATCAAAAAACGAACTTAAATACTGCATTGGGGTATTCACCATTTGAACACTTGCAGAGGCTTTACCCGTACCAAGCTTTTACATCAAAGGGGTTTTCCCCCATCGCAATGTAGACAAGTCTACTTTCAACGATAAGACGTTCGAAATGCTTTGGATACTCGTCAGTACGTTCTTCAGTGGCGATAACTTCTAATAAGTTTACCATACCGTTCTCTAAAAATTCCGCCTCATCACCTTTTCACTCATTTTCAGATGACTCGTCCCTGTTCCTGCGCGTTTGTTCCTGTCGTTCTATGTGTTGCTATGTTCATTGTTGTCCTTTTGTGTGCTGCTGCTGAGGGGGCATATGCCGACTCAGAATGTGGCTGTTCATTGTTGTGTCCTTTGTGTTTCATGTCTTTTGTTTGTCGTCTAGGGCCACCAGTCCCGAACTGTTTGGAGTTCAACTGGTAGTAGTCTCGGCTACGAAGCCTGACCGGAGGCTTTATTCTGGTACCACGGGTGTCAGGAGCCCCTGGAATTTATTCCAGCCTGGCAGTGGTGCGGCCCCGTTTGGGAGCATCGTGGTGGCTGTGGTTTAGACCCAAATCGCGGGTAGAGCGCAAGCTCGATGTGGAGTTGCATTGCGACCGGGTGCCGTGACCCATAGATCGGTAGGAGTTTTAGATAGTACTCCGCTCCTCATCCAAGGGGGAGGTCATGCCCAAATGCATGCCTCAAATTGGTACTCGTACTGCGAGGGCGCCGGTGGACGCATAGTTTCCACCCGGTGTTAAGTGCACCGTGAGGTCAGGCCACCGCGGCAGGTACTCACGGAAATCTTGAGCACATCACTCTCCAAAATGGCCTCTACATCCGTTTCACAAAGTCTTTCACGTGGTTTGGTAATGTTTTCGATTTTAATGTTTTTGCTATTACCGTTGCTTACAAGCAACTTCAGTAAAAAAAAATATTGCTCTGTAACAATGCTACTTTTTTAAATATTTTTTTGCTTGCTTTATTTTGTTTTTACCTTACCTTTCATTGTTAAAACTGCAACTTGATTTTTTAATTTACGATTTATAAATATTTGTATTTAATTTTAACTTTTTACATTTAAATTTCAGTAATAGTGAGTTTACATCTAAGCAAAATCTAGTATATACGAGATTTCGAGCGAAATCTAGCTCATTTTTAATAGATTTCCCACACAAAACAAAATCTAGCTCGTTACTAGATTTGTGCAAAATCCAGTCAAATTTGGGCGCTACCAAATTATGCTACTGTGTTTTTTAAATATTGTAGTAGAAAATTGCAAGGCAGTGACTGAATAATTGGCATACAAAAGCAAACAAGTTGAATAAAAAGGAAATAAAATATTAATTATTAACAAAAAAAAAATTACGAATCTATAATAAAAAAATCTTTAGTAATTGTAAAGTTATAACTTTTTATACTGACACGTGCCCATTCCAATCTGCTAAGTAATAATTGTGGAAAGTGAATTAATTTTGTTGTTCAAACAATACATTAAACAAATGCTGATGTTTTTTTTTTTGCAAAATTTCTACTTCAGTTTGTGCTTTTTTCATTTTTGATGATTAAAGTAATTATAAAATCTGTTCGTTTTTAAAATTTTCCATTTTCCTATTGTTTTGTTTATTTTTGGTATTTCTAGTTTATATGTTTTATTTTAATCAGCTGTTTATTGTTGTGGAAACAAAATCTCACAAAATGTCAAAAAAGTTAGATATAAAAGGTATAGATTTTGAAATAGATTTCAACTAAAATCTACTAGATTTTCTTCAGATGTAAACGCACCATAAGAGTGATTCGCTCGACTTTACACCGGATAATGCATCGTAATTATGTTGATCGCGACACAGCTGATAGTTTTTCCAAGTGTGCTTTGCTGAGTTTGTTCCGTTTGTTTCAAATAAAGCGGTGCTAAAAATAAAAGTTGCTTATGAGTTACTTTAAGGTCGAAAGGCTTACTCAAAATCGATTGAAATTACCACCCAAAACACCCGATGTTAATTCTTTAGAGCAATTATGGGATTTGTATGATCGCGGAATCCGTCACCATAAAATAACCTCAACAGAAATGTTAAAAAGCGTCATTTTGAATGAGTGGGGTAAAATAAGAAAATATAATACTTTAAAGTTGATTAATTGACTGTTAAATCGACTCACCGAGATCCTGCAGCGCAAAGGATATCCTACAAGTCAATAACTAAAGCCATATTTAGTTTTTTTGTGTTAATATTTAAAACGTACGAATAATTTTTCATTCTTCACCTGCATAAAGTTTGCAATAAACCTCAAATAAAATTGAAAAAAAAAACTAATAAATAGCTTAATACTTTATTTAAAAAAAATATTAATTCAGCATAGTTATTTTCTTTTCTTAGTAAAGGGTTTTCCAATAAGAGGTGTTATTTTGGTATTCAAAGAAAAATGCCATTTTTTGAGATAAATGATCGGATGTTTCTTTCATAATAAAAAGGAAGGTATGCCGTTAATAATGAAGAACAACATCAGCCAAATGGCCACCACGGCGACGCTTACAGGACCATATCCTTTTCATGAAATTTTCCATAACCAAATCGCAAAGTGGCTGCCCTGTGTCTTCGATAGCCTCACGAATTCTATCTTTGAGGTCTTGAATCGACGCTGGGCTGTTGGCGTAGACCTTATCTTTCTCGTGGCCCCAAAGGAAGTTGTCGCAAGGTGTTAAATCACAAGATCTCGGTGGCCAATTGTGATCACCTCTTCGAGAGATAACACGGTCCGGAAACTTTTCCCGTAAAAGAGCAATGGTTTCGTTGTTTGTGTGGCATGTAGCGCCGTCTTGTTGAAAGTAAACGTTGTCCAGATCAATACCATCCAACTCCGACCATAAAAAATCATTAATCAAAATGCTTTAGTTTTGCGAACTGTGACTGCTAGATTTTCACCATTTTTGTAGTGAATTTTAAAAATTTCAATGCGTTGCTGAAGCGTGTATCGTTCCATTTTTAGTAATGGCGCAGTTTCTACTTGTCAAATGTCAAAGAATAAAAGCTTCAAAAGTGACAGCTACCGAAATACCGGGTGATTCAAAATAACACCTCTTGTTGGAAAACAATTTATTACAGTTCTAATTTTAAATGTACGGCTACTTTTTCTAGTAAGTGTGTGTAAAAGTTCTCAAAAAAATAACAATTAATAGATTGCATATAATACAACTCAGAAAGAATTTTTGTAAGAGTCTATAAAAACTATATTTCTAAATTTAAAAAGGAATATGTAAAATAATTAAATATTAATTTTTAAGCTCAACTACGTGTTTCTCGCATTCAATTTCGACTACATTTTAATAATATTAAATTATGTAAGTTTTAATTATTTAACTTTTAATTTTTTTTATATATTATTTCTAATAGATGATATTGTAAACTTAAATGTTGATGTTGTATTTTTTGTTTTTTTATGAGACTTTTTATTAATTTATTTTTAAAATAGCATTTAATTCATTTAGAAATTAAAAGATTTTTCTATATGTATAGCATTATTTAAGCACTTTATCACTTAATTTCTTTGAGTGTAATCCTGTTTCCATAGCTTCTTCATCAGTTTATCTTCATACCACATATACATATATATATATATATATATATATATATATATATGTATATATCTTCCAAAACACATATATATTACCTAAGTTTACAGAATATTTTACAAAGTCAAAAGTTTCACAATAGTTCAAATCAGTTGAAATAAAGAAAACTAAGTAATTTATTCTTATGAATTTTTTAAACTGAATCAATTAAAATTTAAACAACTAAAATGTTTAATATTTCAACCGATTAAGTTAAACAACCTAAATACTTATAACCAATATATGTGACCTTCTCCGAAAAAAGGGACCTAGTATGTGAAAATTAAGTTTTGAGATAAAAACGCATTTAAAGTTTCTACACCCTTTTAGGTACCAGAATCCACCGTTTTTGACACAACCCGTTTTTTGACACACTAGGTCCCTTTTCTCGGAGGAGGTCACATATATTAATATTTATGATTTTATTTTTTTGTTCTTTAACTAAATAAAAAAATTAGGTTATTTAACTTTCTGATTATAACGCATTATTATAAAAATTGTATCTCAAAATTTTAAATTTTTTCAATAGGAGAAATACAAAACTCGATTATTATAAAGTAATAATAATAATAATATAAAAAATATACATGAACTGTAAAGTTTTAAACTAAAAATTAATATAATAGCAATTACTTCGGCCCCTTAATATGTTAAACTATTTACATGGTAATTTTTGTAATATCATAAATATATTTAAAGGGTCATAGCAAATAATCTGATTAGAAATTTATAGATTTAGATAGAGTTACGATAAAATAACACAGAAAATTTCTTAAAATATAATGGTACAGTTTACAGGCCATGTGACAAAACCATAAATAAATACCACATGTTATCTTAATTTATCTATTACTTTAAATAAATATAGTTCAGCATGTGGATATGGCTAGCAGGTAGGAATATCAGTTTAAGTTGAGATTTGAAATCAATTGTACTTAGCTCTTATGGATTTTTATTTCAGTAATATAACCAGTACCTTTCAACTACTCATTCCGTGTCATTCGCTTGATTCCGTACAAAGCTCGTATATCTTATTTCAATTTTATTTTTATATTATTATTATAACATAAAAATAATATAAACCATGAAAAATACTTGGGCTAAACTTTCATAATTTGTTAAAATCAATATAAAACAGAACGAAGTTTATTTTGGATATTTTTATAGCAGTTTATTTATTATAAAAATAAAAACTGTTTAAAATTTAATACAAAGCATGATTTGAATATATTTGGTTAGATAATTAAAATAAATAATCTACAATCATTTTTAATCATTGTGGCCGTAAGTCATCTGCATTTTGTTATAATAAAAATTATTACAATTACTATTAGCAACCCTGTTTTTAGTATATTTCTATTCACCACTTTTTCTTGCATTTAATAACAGCTGATTTCACTCTCATGTACGCTCTCCCACTCTATATGACAAAACATATTTTGACTCTCTTCATAGGTTGGCATTTTGTTAATACAAACAGATGACAACAAAAACAAAACCAAACAATATAAAACGTAAAACAGCAGTGAAGAAGACAATTTTTGTGAAAAATAGTAAATTTTAAGTAATTTTCTTAAAAGAATTATTATTTTTTTGTTAATATATAAGTGAACTAATACTAAAATATATATTTGTGATAAAAACTGTTTAAATTGACATTTTAGTGGTATTTATTTGATAAAGAAAAAAAAAACAAAGCAATACGTGAAGTCAGTAAGTTTTCGTTTACACTTTTTGCTGACAACCAGAAAAGAAAAGAAAACATTCGATTTGTTTACATAAATTTCAAGTGCTAAATTTAAAAAATGATGAGTGCCAAAGATATATTAATAAGAGCAGTGCAATGCGACCAGGCGGGTAGAATTTTAGAAGCCCAACATAATTATCAGGAGGGTATTCAATATCTAATGGAATTAGTTGATGGTAAGCAAAATCAAAAAAAAAAAAAAAACGTATGTGTTTGAGCTTAAACTGATGAACAATTATTTTTGTTTATTTATAGATGAACAAGATGTGACCAGAAAAAAAGTATACTATGACCGAATCAAAGAATATATTGATAGAGCGGAACAGATTAAAAAACGTGTCCAGAAGCATGTGTCTCAGGGTAAATTAGTTTCACATATACCAATTAACGAAGGTTCCTCGGGTCACAGTTATGCAAGTCTTTTTGGCAATTATTTGGACAGCGATGTGAAAGAGGTGTTAGTGGAGGAACCATATCTTGTAGAGAGATATCAAGTAAGTTTACAAAAAAACTTTTAATATTAAATTGTACACCCAGACTGATTGATAATAAAAATTATACATCCAGTTAAAGTTATGTTTGGCAAAAGGGTTCAAACAGAATTTTTTTTTAGGAATAACGTAAAGTTTATATTTTATATATTCTCATGTTAATCGTATGTGTGGGAAATATCTTCGTGAATTAGTTAAGATTTGAAATAAAAAATTCCGTTTTTTTTTTGTGAAGCTTAATTTTAAGTAACTCCTGTGAAAAGGAAGTAACAATTGGCGTAAAATCTGCTGTGTTTGGTATTTGATTGTGAGTCAAATTTTTAATTGACCAAGTCTGACTTTTTTTTTTTTTTTTGTTTAAAAAATGTTTTTTTTTAACTGAGGTGCTTGTTTGAGGCGGATTTTAACTGAATTTCGATCAACTTCCCCTCTAGCTAGGACTTTGAAACTTTCAGCATTTCCGTGCAATGGATGAAAACACATTATTTAATTATTTTTTAATTATTATACCCTATACCACTATGTGGTTTGGGTATAATGACTTCGTGCTGCTGCTGTAACTACCAAAAATATTTGACCTAGACCCATCTTTTATTATACCGATCGAATCAGAATCACTATCTGATTCGATTTAACGAGATAGGGTCTCTAAACACATGGTATAGGGTATCGTATAGTCGGTCTAGACCGACTATAATTTTCTTACTTGTTTTTTTAGTTGATTTGGTTATTATTTCTCGCTGTTAACCTGAAAGCATATCTTTAAATTTAGTTGGATTCCTGCTTTAGACAATTTTTCTTTAAAAACTTAAAATGTTTTTGAATATATTTTTGTTTCAAACAATTAGCTACTTGGTGACAAATATTACAGGTAAAAATTAAGATTCTATTTAATTTACATGAAAAGGGTGTTTTTGCGGTATCGAACTTTAAAATTTAAATACAACGCATAAAAACCGTGCAATCATCAAAATATTGTCTTCATTGTTTACATACCTTTATGCCATTAGTGTTTAGATATGATAACGCTCATATGGGATCCGCGGCTGCAAGTCTAATTTTCGACCACTTTTTCAACCTACACTTTTTCAAATTATGAAAAAAAATTACTTTTTAAATACAATGCCACAAACCCCTTAAAAAAAGATTTAAAAAAAGCAAGAAAATTGCAATATCCTATAATATGAGTTTAGAGAAAATGCTTAGGTCCAACTAATTGGATATAATAAATGAGCATAATCCTGAAAAGATTCATATCGGATGAAGTCAAGTCACTTATTATTCAAAGAAACATATGTATAAGGATTTTATTTTCGGATTACTGAATCATGGGTAAGATCAACACACACAAACCAAATTTGACCGAGATCTATATGATAATTTGGATCTTATGGCACTTTAAGTCGATCTTATAGAGGTCATTTGTATGGGGACTAGGTCTGACAATGCACCGATTTTCATTTTCAGTAGCATTCGTCTGTTTTGCTTTGTGATCCTCGTGGTTGCTGCTTGCATGCAGCATGATGCGTTCAGGTTATATTACATAACCTTTCGTATTAATTTAAGTTTAAAAAGGATTTTAAATAGCTAGCCCTAACCTCCACTGCGAAGGTAATGGTTGAGAAGGAGGGGGGGGGGGGCTAAGACAGTTTACCATGGCCAAAAATGCCACTTAAAATCAAAATAAAGTATGAATGTATGGTTAAAAATCTAATCGAAAATCTAATAGAAAAACAAAAACATAAAGTCGTGTATACAAAAGGAAACATTCGGTGTAGAAATGGCGAAAAAGGCCGAGAAAGAAAAATACATAACGCGCGTGCTTTGTAACTTGTCGTGTATAAAACACAATTAAGTTTTGCCGTCGAAATGCGTGGTGTGTACTTCAACAACTTTAGCGAGAGTTATTTTAATTATAAGCTGAATTAAAATTTTATTTGCATTATTTTAAATAAAAATAAAATCTTTTTACCTCTGAGATTTTTTCACCTCTAAATGTTTTACGGTTACAAAATTTTGGTATGAACAATTTCTTTGAAATCTATAATATCAATAGGCTCGGCGATTTCTTGTGACTGATGTTTTGTTCTACCGTTTTATCCCGATTTTGATCAAACGTATATTATTTGAAAGGTATTTCTTTTTAGCCGTTTTGCAGATTTACAGGTTTTTATTTTTTTTTCCTTTATTTTGAGTAAATTGCATTTAAAGTTGCCACTAACACATACATAAAATTATACAATGCTATGTGTGTGTTTAGTAAATTTGTTAATGTGTTTGTAATAAAATGAGTTTGTTTTTTGTGTTGATTTGTGAATTGGCTATAATTGATAAGCATACTTTTAGGGTCTTTATTTAATGATAAAAATGAAATTTACTAGAATTTGCGCTCGAATTTCGAGGGCTGAAATCTGCTAGTAGGGAAATAAAAAACTGGGAATACATTTTGTAGAAAACTATTTTATTTACATTTGGCGAATTTTGAGTTTGGCATTTTTAGTTTTTTGCGTTTTTCGTTATTCGCGATTTTCGGTTTTGGCAATTTTTATTATTCACGTTCTTTGGTTTTGGCGATTTCTGATTGTGGCGATTTTAATTTTTTGCGATTTTAAATTTTGGCGATTTTTGATTTTGGTGATTTTGGCGATTTTCGTTTTTGCGATTTTTGATTTTGGCTCTTTTTGATTTTGGCGATTTTTGTTTTTGCTATTATTAATTTTGGCAATTTTTGTTAATTTAAATTTTTGATATTGGCGAGTTTTTATTTTGGTGATTTTTGCTTAGCTATTTTTTTTTTGCGGTTTTTGACTTGGCGATTTTTTTTCTTTTCAATTTTTGATTTTGGCGACTTTCGATTTTAGCGATTTTTGATTTTGCCGATTTTTGCCTTTAGCAAATTTTGATTTTGATTTTTTTTTAATTTGGGCGATTTTTGTTATTCGTGATTTTCGGTTCTGACGATTTTTGTTTTTTGCTATTTTTAATTTTGGCAATTTTTGTTAATTGCGATTTTGATTTTGGCGAGTTTTTTCTTTGATGATTTTTTGGCGGGGTTTTTGACTGGGCGTTTTTTTTTCTTTTAAATTTTTGATTTTGGCGATTTTTGATTTTGGCGACTTTTGATTTTAGCGATTTTTGATTTTAGCAAATTTTGTTTTTTGTGTGTGGATTTTGGCGATATATTTTATTTGCGATATTTGGTTTTGGTGATTTTTGATTTTGGCGATTTTTGTTATTCACTATTTTCGGTTTTGGCGATTTCTGTTTTTCGCGAGTCCGTCCATATTTTCCCAAAACTACTCACAGTGGTAATTAATGTACTTGTTAAATGTTTCAAAACTGTAATTTTCATAGTATAGGAGGTGCCACGCCCATTAGTCCGATACCGCCCATATTTTGGCAACTGCTCACAATAATAACTCATGAACTCTGACAAAATCCCAAGGCTTTCACTGTTATAATACTCTAGATATGACATTTAATATTCAGTTTTTATGGGGGGTGCCACGCCCACTGATTTGATCTCGCACATTTTTTTGCCGAGTACTAATGTTGATAACTTATGAACTCACACAGAGTCCCGAGGCTTTCACTAGTATAGTACTCCAGTTATAAGATATTAAATATTTACTTTGTATGGGGCTGCCACGCCCACTGGTCTGATCCCGCCACATTACTACTCACATTAGTAACTTATGAACTCCTACAAAGTTTCAGTATTCTCGCTGTCAAAGAGCTCCAGATATATGATGTTAAAAAAATTTTATATATGGGGGTGCCACGCCCACTTCATATATTTAAATTTAAAGAAGATCGGTCCTGTGGTTTAGCCACCTATTAATGTCAAACCCACAAACAAACACACAAATAAATTTTCATTTTTATATATATAGAGTCTTAAAAGTTTCTGCACGTCAATTGGTTGTTAATGTAAGCAGTCGTATCAAAAATAGGCGGGATTGGGTTAGTGGGCGTGGCACTTCCCATACAGAAATATTATCTGGAGTACTATTAACCCGGCAGTCTGAAACCAGGTGTGAGTACACGAATGATGACTGTGAGAAGTTATATGAAAAATGGGCGGGATCAAACAAGTGGGCGTGGCACGTCCCATACATGGTAAATACATATCATCATATATCTAGAGTACTAGGATGCCAGAGTCTTGAAACTTCCTGCCAGTCAAATGGTTTTTAATGTAAGTAGTTGTACCAAAAATAGGTGGGATTGGGTTAGTGGGCGTGGCACCTCCCATACCAAAAATATCTGGAGTACTATAAACCCGACAGTCTTGAAACTAGGTGTGAGTTAACGAATGATGAGTGTGAGAAGTCGTATGAAAAATGGGCGGGGTCAAACCTCCCAAACATGGTAAATACGTTTCATTATAATTAACAACAAAAATATTCACTAGAAATAAGTTATATGGCAAAACAAAAGTTAATTTTTCCCCTTAAAATGAACAAAAGAAATATATTTTTTTTTTGTGTAAAATTTTTCCCAAATGAAATGGCAAAAAACTTATTGAGTCTGCCCACAAGTTTTGAGAGTTATTTTACGATGAGTACTTGTTTTTGACATTTGACTAGAGCAATATTCAGTACCTATAACATGATATCAATGATTTGTTCTCTGGTGATTTATCTTTTCAGGTTCAAAATTTTATAGGCTTTTGCGAATTGCTTGTCAAAAATTCAAAAAATTTGAAATTTATACTCCTTACAACAAATCGAATTTTACCAAATACATTCAATGAAATTAAAAACGATTTAGCGGAACGAGGTATATCATTGCATCTTAAAACCGATAAAACTTTAAGTGATCGTAAAATAGTGTAAGTTTGTTGCAGACAAAGCATAAAATAAATTTAAATTTAAATTACTATGTGTTATTTTCCCCCCTAATAGCTTAAGCAATGGCTATATTATCAAAAGTGGGCTTGGTCTTCATATTTACAAAACTCCATGCTTTTCTTTGGGAATGTATGACCTCCATTTTCGGCAATGTTTACAAACTGAAGTGAATATTTGGCGAACTAAAGATTTCTGTTGATTAGCGATTCTTTTAAAAATTTTGGTTTTGTGTTTGTTTTTTATGTAACAAAATTATGTAATTATTGATAAACGTAATATTTGCTTATAAATTGGTCTTATGTTCATTCAAAAATACATGTGAATATGAAATAATTTTTTTGTTAATCATTTTTTAAAAATAAAATAATATATTTTATAGAACAATTTTTAAAAGGCTGCGATTTTTAATGTCGTTGGTACTCAAAAGAAATTTTAGTGTTGGGTATTTTCATTAAAAAAAAAAGAAAAAACAAGTAAGAAAATTATAGTCGGTCTAGACCGACTCTATACCATGGTTTAGTGACCATATGTCTTCGGTCCAACTAATTGGATATAAAAAATAAGCATAAACCAAATATGAGTGCCATTGTTATTAATTTTCTGGGCTGCAGATATAAAAAAGTTCATATCGGGTGCTATATTTATATGGGGACTAGGTCGAAAAATGGACCGATCCTGACCATATTTGGTAAAGTCACTTACATTTTGAAAAAATATATACAAACCAAATTTGAGAAAAATCTGTGCAATATTTTTGTTTTTGATAGATGTAAGTGAAGATCGGGAAGCAGCTCTATATGGGGCATATGACTAAGAATTGTCCTATAGGGATTTTTTTGGACTACTGCTTAATGGATGCAATAAACACATACAAACCCCATTTGACTAAGATCTATGGATAGTTTGGATCTTATGGCAATTTATGTCGATTTCATAGGGGTCATTTGTATGGGGACTAGGTCTGAACATGGACCGATTTTCACCAATTTCAATAGCGTTCAAACTATGGCTTATATACCAAATTTCATCAATATACTTTTATATTTGCGACCTGTAGTTTGATTGCAAGGTTTACATGGACACACAGACGGACGGACGGACGGACGGACATCGCTAAAACGAAAGTGAATCTGAGCTGATCGGTATAATAAAAGGGTCTAGGTCAAATATTTTTGGTAGTTACAAACAGCAGCACAAAGTCATTATATCCCAACCACATAGTGGTATAGGGTATAAAAATCACAAATGGGCCGTTTTAAAGGTTAAACTGTTCTGGGAATATGTTTAGCCGCCAATTTTACTCTATAATTAAATTTAGATCCCTAATTAGTTAAAATTTTAAAATTTGCTGGTTAAAAAAAAGAGATTTTGAAGATATAAAAACTCAAGTCAATAAACTTTAAATGGTTTGTGTCTTTGCTATTATTTAGAAATAATTCATATTTGTTTTTTTATTTTCATCTTTCTTTTCAGTTTCAAAATTTAATAGCATTTTTCGAGTTGCTAGTTAAAAAATGTGATGATTTCAAATACATGCGCTTAATAACAAAAACCGATCCGAAGAAACCTGATAATCAACAATGCATATTAGCACAAATAAAGGAGGATTTAAGTAAAAGAAACATAACACTGACTATTATATTCGAGGATTCTTTGCATGATCGTAGAATAGTGTATGTTAACAATATATTAAAATTTATTTATTTATTAATTTTTTTTTATTTGTTTTTGTTTTAGTCTTAGCAATGGTTATATTATCAAAATAGGTCGTGGTCTTCATTATTTTAAGGCCAACAATCCTTTGTTTTCGTTGGGCCTGGGCGATTATGATTTTCGCAAATGTTTACAAACTGATGTTGATATTTGGCGTACAGATAATTTATAGAGACCTCATTATTTCATTAATGTTTTATTCCATTTAGTTTTAAGTTATTTAGTTTATCCCTTATGTTTATGTTTTACTAAAAAAAAAATTTGTTTCAAATATACATATATATAATACTTTAATAAATTATATATTTTTATATTTTAAAACAAACAAATTGTATTTTTAATTAAGGCAAAAGGTTTTAAACATAATTACTACTCCCTCCGATTGGTACTAATTTTGGGTTTTTTATTCTACTTATTTATTTCAGAGCTCTTTTTTTAACCAATTGAATTAGTTTTTTTTATATTTGTCTGTCTTTCTTTTTTTTTTAACAATTGATTTTATTTTAGGTCACCGTTTAATATTTATAGATTAAAACATTTGTGGCCAGCAAGTGGACGCCATGAAATTGTTATATTTATTTGTAGTTTATGTTGGGGTTTAATTTCAAATACATACACTTGCTAAAAAAAAGTGTACGTACACCTAAAATATAAACTTTCATACTACAGAAAAGTTAGACAAACTTAACTAAGCTGAATTATTTTTTTTTTTTTTTAAATAAATTATAAAGTTAATAATAATTTTTTTAAATTTAATTAAATGTAAAATTTTATGCAGGGAAAAACGTAAAAAGATAAAAATTCATAAGAAAAAGTATTCGGACATGTGAAAGGTTAAAAAAGTATTCGTACATGTGAAAGGTTAAAACAAAATATTGCTTAAGTTAGAAACTTGTGGGATATCATTTGCATTTAAGGACCTTTGTGAGTCGATTTGGCATCGACTTAACGAACTTTCTACCGCTTTTTATACCCTATACCACTATGTAGTCAACAATATTTGATTTAAAACCATTTTTTTTTAATATATAGTCAGAGACTAAAGTTTAAATATATCCTTCAAAATTGGAGTTTAAAGGAAAGTAAAAATTTTACCAAAGCTGTAGTTACGCAGTTCTATTTCATTTCAGAAATAATAAAAACAGAAACAAAAAAATATTTACTCAGTCGTAAACATAACATAAAATCGTAGGGTAAATGTTTTAATACATATGAAAAAAATTATGATTTACGTTCTCTTCTAAGATGTTTCTTCCAAAATTAAGTATATTTTGTTTTGATCAACCTTGTTTTTTTTTGGATACATCGGGATCGTGTCTTTCGTGATGAGTTACACTTGTAAATTAGGCTGACAGCGGTTTGTTGTGCGGGTCGGATTATTGTGACACTGGATCTAAAACTTTAGTGCACAAAATTTGAGCCAAATCGGACAATGCTTTCTGGATGCGCATTAAGTTCCAATAACCATTATTGAAAGTAATTTTATTTTTTGGTTATCGCTACCCGGAAACATCGTATTTTTGATCTTATGTATGCATTTCAAATATCTTTGGTAAAGTAAACAAAGCTGGCAGTTTTGTCTGTCTGTCTGAAATCAAGCTCATTCACATAATAAGCCATTAACAGGGGAAGAAGTGATGTCGGTGACAAGCTTCTGCAGTACTGGGAGAAGAAAATATATACGTTCCCGTTCCTCAAACAACTGGCAAACATTGTTCATGCCACTCCAGCAACTCAAGTTAGCGTCGAGAGAGCGTTCTCTGCAGTGAGACTGGTGTTAAGTGATTTCAAATGTAAACTCTAGACAATTCATTGCGATCGCTTATGTTCGTAAAACTAAACAATAAAAAATGAATTATATTATCTGATCTACCCGATATTAATAAAATGAAATGCGGAATTTATTTAACTTGTTTTTTGTGTCTAAATAAATACGATTGGAATTAAAATGTAGTTCATTTTAAATAATAAACACTTCTTGTTTTACTTTGCTAAAGACATCTAAATTTTTGCCATATAAACCCATTACATCAAAAATACAATATGTATCCGGGTAGCGATAACCAAAAAATAAAATTACTTCCAATAATGGTTATTGGTAACCAAGCAATTTCTTTGGTTAATATAGCAACCAAAAAATTGTTATTCATAACCAAAATAAAATATTTCTTACTTATATTGGTTACGATGACCAATATTAAATATATATATTACGATAATGGTTGATATAACCATTATTTTATTTCATCAATGTAAATGGTGAAATAAGATCTTTTCGTAATATTTCTTATAACTGTTACGTCCCTGTTGTAAACAATAAAAAAAATCATGTGAGTCCGATCACAGGGGAGATGTGTAAACATCTAGTAATTAAAGATTTTTTTATGGCACTTTTTTGAAATCAAACAGAAAGCGTCATCTATGTATCACTTATAGCAAACAACTGCAGGGGCTCTGCTAATATAAAAATATTAAATTTTTCGTTTTTATACCCTATACCACTATGTGGTTTGGGTATAATGACTTTGTGCTGCTGTTTGTAACAACCAAAAATATTTGACCTACACCCATCTTTAATTATACCGATCGAATCAGAATCACTATCTGATTGGATTTAACGATGTCCGTCCGTCCGTCCGTCTGTGTGTCCATGTAAAGCTTGTCATCAAACTGCAGGTCACAAATATGGACATATTTTGATGAAATTTGGTATAAAGCTTTTATCGGCCATGGGATGAACGCTATTGAAATAATTTGAGAATCGGTCCATGTTCAGACCTAGCCCCCATACAAATGACCCCTATGAAATCAACATATATTGCCATAAGATCCAAATTATCATACAAATCTTAGTCAAATTGGGTTTGTATGCGTTCATTACATCCATTAATGAGTGGTCCAAAAATGATCCCTTTGGCCCCATATAGAGCTGCTTCCCGATCTTCACTTATATGTATCAAAAAACAAAAATATTGCACTGATTCTTCTCAAATTTTGTTTGTATATATTTTTGCAAAATACAAGAGACTTTACCAAACATGGTCAGGATCGGTCCATTTTTGGGCCTAGTCCCCATATAGATATAGCATCCGATATGAACTTTTTCATCTTTTTATTTTTCATTTTTAATTTTTTATTTTTCATTTTTCTGTTTTTATTTTTTATTTTTCATTTTAAATTTTTCACATTTCATTTTTAATTTTTTATTTTTCATTTTTCGTTTTTAATTTTTCATTTTTCTCTTTTTATTTTTTATTCATTACTTTTTATTTTTAATTTTTTATTTTGTATTTTTTATTTTGTATTTTTTAGTTTTTAGTTTTTATTTTTAATTTTTTATTTTTAATTTTTAATTTTTAATTTTTAATTTTTAATTTTTAATTTTTAATTTTTAATTTTTAATTTTTAATTTTTAATTTTTAATTTTTAATTTTTAATTTTTAATTTTTAATTTTTAATTTTTAATTTTTAATTTTTAATTTTTAATTTTTAATTTTTAATTTTTAATTTTTAATTTTTAATTTTTAATTTTTAATTTTTAATTTTTAATTTTTAATTTTTAATTTTTAATTTTTAATTTTTAATTTTTAATTTTTAATTTTTAATTTTTAATTTTTAATTTTTAATTTTTAATTTTTAATTTTTAATTTTTAATTTTTAATTTTTAATTTTTAATTTTTAATTTTTAATTTTTAATTTTTAATTTTTAATTTTTAATTTTTAATTTTTAATTTTTAATTTTTAATTTTTAATTTTTAATTTTTAATTTTTAATTTTTAATTTTTAATTTTTAATTTTTAATTTTTAATTTTTAATTTTTAATTTTTAATTTTTAATTTTTAATTTTTAATTTTTAATTTTTAATTTTTAATTTTTAATTTTTAATTTTTAATTTTTAATTTTTAATTTTTAATTTTTAATTTTTAATTTTTAATTTCTAATTTTTAATTTTTAATTTTTAATTTTTAATTTTTAATTTTTAATTTTTAATTTTTAATTTTTAATTTTTAATTTTTAATTTTTAATTTTTAATTTTTAATTTTTAATTTTTAATTTTTAATTTTTAATTTTTAATTTTTAATTTTTAATTTTTAATTTTTAATTTTTAATTTTTAATTTTTAATTTTTAATTTTTAATTTTTAATTTTTAATTTTTAATTTTTAATTTTTAATTTTTAATTTTTAATTTTTAATTTTTAATTTTTAATTTTTAATTTTTAATTTTTAATTTTTAATTTTTAATTTTTAATTTTTAATTTTTAATTTTTAATTTTTAATTTTTAATTTTTAATTTTTAATTTTTAATTTTTAATTTTTAATTTTTAATTTTTAATTTTTAATTTTTAATTTTTAATGTTTAATTTTTAATTTTTAATTTTTAATTTTTAATTTTTAATTTTTAATTTTTAATTTTTAATTTTTAATTTTTAATTTTTAATTTTTAATTTTTAATTTTTAATTTTTAATTTTTAATTTTTAATTTTTAATTTTTAATTTTTAATTTTTAATTTTTAATTTTTAATTTTTAATTTTTAATTTTTAATTTTTAATTTTTAATTTTTAATTTTTAATTTTTAATTTTTAATTCTTAATTTTTAATTTTTAATTTTTAATTTTTAATTTTTAATTTTTAATTTTTAATTTTTAATTTTTAATTTTTAATTTTTAATTTTTAATTTTTAATTTTTAATTTTTAATTTTTAATTTTTAATTTTTAATTTTTAATTTTTAATTTTCAATTTTTAATTTTTAATTTTTAATTTTTAATTTTTAATTTTTAATTTTTAATTTTTAATTTTTAATTTTTAATTTTTAATTTTTAATTTTTAATTTTTAATTTTTAATTTTTAATTTTTAATTTTTAATTTTTAATTTTTAATTTTTAATTTTTAATTTTTAATTTTTAATTTTTAATTTTTAATTTTTAATTTTTAATTTTTAATTTTTAATTTTTAATTTTTAATTTTTAATTTTTAATTTTTAATTTTTAATTTTTAATTTTCAATTTTTAATTTTTAATTTTTTATTTTAAATTTTTAATTTTTAATTTTTTTTTTTCGTTTTTCATTTTTTATTTTTAATTTTTTATTCCCCACTTTTCGTTTGTCGTTTTTAATTTTTTATTTTTCATTTTTTATTTTTCATTTTTCATTTTTCGTTCTTAATTTTTCATTTTTTATTTTTCCTTTTTCCTTTTCAAAAATTTTATTACATATCATAATTTTTTCTCCAATACAATCATAAGTCCCACCGATTTTGTTTTACGCTTACGCTGTTTTTGTGATTGTATTGTGAAATAGATTTTTACCCCCTGCGCGTGTAGATGTTTACACATTAAAAATATTTCTTACTTATATTGGTTACGATGACCAATATTATAACCATTATTTGAGTTCATAAATGTTAATGGTGAAATAAGATATTTTCGTAATTTTTCTTATAACTTTTACGTCCCTGTTGGGAACAATGAAGAAAATAATAATAAAATAGAAGTAGAAACGTTTCGTAAGTATTTTAAAAAGGAGTAAAATGCCCAATGTGTCAATGTGGGAAAAAGTTCGTAATTCGAAATATTTTTTTTAAATTTTAACTAATATTTAAAATTATCTTCAAGTGTACGGATACTTTTTGTAGCAATTGTACCCATAATATATGAATATATATGGTACATACATATATATTTTGTTATGAATTTTGGTCTTATGTGGTATTTTTTCATAATTGCTGCGTATTAAGAGTAATTTTTTTGGTTATTGTTATTGCAAATTGATTTCCGTTTTTTGTTTGTTTATTAATTGTTGTCATCCGTTTATAAATTCGGTATCATAAATTTTATTTGTAAAGTGTCTAATGTTAGGAAGGGTGCCCTATGTTTTCAAAATCAATAAATTGTGGTAAAAATTTATTATCTTTAATAATTTTTTTTAAAGAAATTTTTAATAAAAGTAAGAACAAATCTGAGGTGTCGAATAAAATTTCGAGATGTATCGACTGTGCTAATCGCGGCATACGATAGTCACACGATCGAAATTTATAACAAGTGTTACAAGATATTTAGCTTTTAATTATAACATGAGCATATGTTTTAACAAATGTCAACAAAATAAAAAAAAAAGATTGTCGGACACTTTATATAAAAATTAAGTAAGTAGTTATTAACAATTGTTTTATTTATATTATAAATAATATTTTATTTTTTTTAATTTGGTGAGCATCTCCAACTAAAGCGATTTAATATCTAAATCGATCTTTTTATCTCCATGTTAAAAATGTGTTCTTTTTCCTTTAATTTTAGCGAACGTTCTTTGAATTCCAACAATGTATTCAACTTTAACGATATGTTGATTTCGGACTTCTCAAATTTTTGTAGATGGGTGGGTCTAAGAGACCTATTCTCAATTCCAGCAGCCTGGAAAATTTGCTCTTCGGCAAATGAAAGAAGTTTTTTTTTTCTTAAACTGTCCGCCCCCAGTTTTTTATAATAAATTAAACAATTTAAACAAACTTACCTTCCGCCATAATTCAGCTTCCTTAACACGAGGGAAACATATATTTCATTTAGGGGTCAGTTGTTCTTGCAATATTTTGGAAGTGCCTTTTCCTTGGACACAAGTTGGTAGAAGGTTTTATGTCAAGTTGGTGCGCTCTATCATGGAATCAGCCATAACTTCCTTTTACTCGCTGTTTATTTTGTTTGAACTTGTCCTGAATATAAAAACCTTCATATTATTTGGGTTTTCGTCAAATTACTCGTTAATAAATATTATACTTACATTTCACGTCTTTCTATTAAATTTAATAAGAGAAATACATTTTATTTGCTTTTTTCATCTAAATAAACCAATAAAATATGTTTTCGACAGCTTGATATGTATCGAATGACATTTCGAAAGATTTCACTCGATCGATTAGTCGTTATCACATGCCGTGATTTCAAAATGAAAAATGTCGATGAATTTTACTCGAACACGTTTGTGACGATTAGACCCCCGGTACGTAATTTTGGCACTTGTATTATACAGTTAAAGAAAAATTTGAATTGATTTTGACAGCTGACAGAGTTGCCATGTCGGACCGTGCTTTATTTACTAAAAAAACAATAAAAGCTAAGATAACATAGAATATGATTTTGTTTTTACTTAAATTCACCAATTAAAAACTTAATTTTATTAAAGTATTTTGAATTTTTTCCCCAAGATGATGCTTTTATGTAAAAGAGTCCGTATATTATTTTCTGTAGATTCCTTTTTGGAATTAATATTTATATTTTGATATCTATAATATTAATAGGCTAGGCGATTTCTTGTGACCGATGTTTTGTTCTACCGTTTTATCCCGATTTTGACCAAACGTATATTATTTGAAAGGTATTTATTTTTAGCCGATTTGCAGATTTACAGATTTTTAAATTTTTTCCTTTATTTTGAGTAAATTGCATTTATGTGTGTGTTTATAAATTTGTTAATGTGTTTGTAATAAAAATGGTTTTGTTTTTTTGCGTTGATTTGTGAATTGGCTATAATTGATTAGCATACCTTAAGGGTCTTTATTTAATGAAAAAAAATTTCCCAGAATTTGCACTCGAATTTCGAGGGCTGGAATCTGCTAGTATTATTGAATATATTAATATGTATATCCCTGTAAAAAAAATAGAATAAATACTACTGATGTATGTTTTTGATTTAATATTAAAAATATCACTCATACGTAAACATCTCTTTTACTTTACTAATTAATCATACACCCTGAATATGTTATATTATAAAAAAAAAAAATATTTGAAAAGGGGAAAAATTATAATTTTTTGAAGATTTCGATGGAATTAGTTCAACTTGATTTGTGTTATTAGCAAGAAATTTGACGAAATGACTGACTTCCAGAATATTTTTGTATTTTTGCAAAGAAATTAAAACGCTTTGATCAAATATATAACTGACATAAATAAAACAGATATCTGAGACCATATTAAAAAAAAATTATTTTGAATTACACATAGCCAAAATGATTTTTAAAATTAATATAAATCGACAAATACTTTATCTCTTCAGTCTAAATAAACTTTCAAGTACATAATATATACATTGTACATAATAATTAATAAAGTCATATGTTTGTTATATGTATCAAACCTTTGAGGGCCTCTAACTCGTAAAATATTGGACGCATGTCAACACAGAAAAAAAACCATCCGAAGAAGACATCAGGATGAGATCAGGATGTGATGGATCATTACCGATTAATTTAACATGGGGCTGTGAAGTACATTTCTACTAGTGTTTAGTGTCTGATGATAAATCACTACTTCGAAAAGGTCTTTTAGAAGAAGTTTATTGACAACTTCTTGGCATTTTGTTTATTAGCAATTTTTTCCTATAAAAGTATCCAAGATCAATTTTTTATTTTCTTATTTTTTTATACTCTATATTTAGTTTGTGCTAATGTTTGTAATTACCAACAAATAAGAAAATTATAGTCTAGACCTACTATGGGTAACTCCATGCAAATTTCAACCTTATGTTCAATTTAAATTTAAATAATTTTTATTGATACCATTTCTAACACAGGGGTATGAAAATATGACAATAGTTTTGTTGTATTTTTCCGGTAAGAAAGGAAAAGTGTAATTAAGTAATTTTGAAAATAAAGCCATTGTCATGTCTGTCACATTACAAAATGCTTCTCTTTACAATAATTTATTTTAGAGTTCATGTTTTTTATATGCTTTATACGAATAACTTCAGAGCTTATCTATGTTTTACAAACATTCTCTAAAATGATGTCTGTTTCTTGTCATGTCTGTCACGTCTACTTTTTGCCCCAATTATTAATATCAATAATATTTTGTAACTTTTTCTAATGGTAAATATATTGGTCAGATCCGCCTGCATAATTTTGTATAATTTTTTATGAACAATGAAAAACTTTTAATGTATAATATTGGATTAGAAAGATCACTACATGTCATGTCTATCACTAAGAAATTAGTCCTATACAATAGTATATATCATGTGTTTAGCGAAAGGATCTTAGGTCGAACTAATAGGCTCTAGAAAACAAGCATAAACCAAATTTGAGTGGCATTGTTATTAATTTTTTTGCCTGCAGATATAAAAAGTTTATATATTTAGCTCCAAAAATGGAACAATTCTGACCATATTTAGTAGTCACTTATTTTTGCAAAAACATACATAAACCAAATTTGGGAAAAATCTGTGCAATATTTTTGTCATTTTATAGATTAAATTGAAGATCGGGAGGCAGCTTTATATGGGGGCTATTACTAAGAATTGTCATCCAGGGGCTGTTTTAAGTCGCTGATTAATGGGTGTAATAAACACACACAAACAAAATGTGGGCGATATTCATACGATAATTTGCATTTCATGGCAATTTAAGTCTATCTCATGGGGGTCATTTGTATCGGGACTAGGTTTAAATATTTTCACCAATTTCAATAGCGTTTGCGGTCTAGAGAGCTGCAACAGGGCAGAGACTCCTGCATGAAACTCTTTAACAAGGCAAAGTCTTCAAGAGCGGACGAGGATTGGTTGGCCTACAAGCTACAGCTTAGGGCCTACAAGAAGAAGATTAGAACGGCTAAATGTGATTCTTGGAAAAAATTCTGTGATAATATAGAAGACGTTTCCGAAGCATCCAGGTTGCGAAAGGTCCTGGCTTCTACCCCTCACACATTAGGTTATTTGAAAGATCCATTGGGGGTGTGGACTACCTCTAGTGGGGAATCACTTAGCCTGCTTCTGGGCACCCATTTTCCGGGCAACTCCCCTACGTCGTTTCAGGCGTCAGAATACTCAGACGCTAGTGCGACAGATATTGCTTCGGAGATAGTCAACATACCAACACTGAACTGGGCGATTAGAAGCTTCAAACCTTACAAATCTCCAGGATCTGACGGTATCATTCCAGCTGAATTGCAGCACGTGTCGGACTACATTTCCCCTTGGCTATGTAGGCTTTTCACTCGCTGTATCAACTCAGCGTATATTCCCCTGAAGTGGAGAGAGACGAAAGTGGTGTTCATTCCAAAAGCTGGAAAAAGTTCACACACTGTCCCAAAAGACTTCAGACCAATAAGTCTATCATCGTTCTTATTGAAGACAATGGAGCGTATGATAGATTCTTACTTACGAAGAGTTATTGATCCTAAACTGCTGTCGGCGCGACAAAACGCTTATAGCAAGGGAAGATCAACCAAAACAGCTCTTCACGAGCTTGTAAGCACCATCGAGAAATCGCTCTCGGTAGGAGAATACACCATGACAGCCTTTTTGGATATAGAAGGGGCTTTTAACAATGTCACACCGGACTCGATATTAGGGGCACTATCAAGTCTAGGAGTGAACTCCGTGATCATCTCACCGATTGGAAATCTGCTTGCCAACCGGCGGATAAAGTCAAAATTGAGAACGACTCTAATATCCCGATTTGTGAACAGGGGAACGCCACAAGGAGACGTTCTGTCACCACTTCTATGGAAGTTAGCGCTAAACTCAATGCTAGTGGTCGCCTATGCTGATGACGTGGCCATAGCCGTAAATGGGAAGTTTCTATCCACACTTAGATATATTCTAAAGAGACCTCTCACTATCTAGCTGGGCAAGTAGTTGCGGTCTTGGGGTTCTTTTTACGAGGAAGTATAAGATACCTACCTTCGACCCTATTTCTCTTAACGGTACTGAAATCGCCTTCTCTGATGGAGCCATGTATCTTGGCGTATTCCTGGACAGGAAGCTGAACTTCAAACGGAACTTGGAGGAAAGGGCGAAGAAGGCGACTATAGCTTTATACTCCTACAGAAAGGTCATTGGTAAGAGGTGGGGCTACAGCCCGAAAATTGCTTACTGGATCTACACAGCGGTGGTTCGCCCAATACTGCTGTACGGGATCATCGTTCGGTGGCCTGCTCTAGAGAAGGCGGTCTCATCGGCCATTCGACTAAGAAGCATGGAGTGATCCTGACTAACAGGAACTTACCATTGAACGTGGATTATATTACTCCGAGGAGTGTATTCGAACGACACTACAACACTTTGATACCGACCGGGGAATCTTGGTCAGGGAGGATTCCAGGTAGCAGGCGTTCCATAAATTTCTATACTCACAGATCGAAATTGTGTGGTCAAGTTGGTTTCCGAGTCTATTCAAAGAAGTTTGAACTTAATCTGGCTCGCAGGTTGCCAGACCACTGCAGTGTTTATCAGACAGAGGTACTGGCAATAATGGAAGTTGCTGACTGGTTGGGTCGGAGTATTCTGTCTACATCTACTCTGATAGTCAGGCCGCGGTAAAATCCTTGGAATCAATGTTCCTGAAAACAAGAACCACCCTTAGCTGCCGCACGTCTCTTAATGAGATGGCCTAGCAGTTCGATATCAGACTCATATGGGTCCCAGGGCCCAGGAATATACCGGGAAACTGTAACGTTGATGAGCTGGCAAGACAGGGCACTATCTTCCGGGTTCCAGCGAACTTGGAATGTGTTGGTACAACCCTGGAATCGTGCAAGCTGGAACTTCGGCTTCATACCGCTGGCATAATAAACAACAGATGGGCTAATGGATCAACGTGCAGGATCACGAGACAAATCTGGCCGGCTCTGAATTATAAGCGCACTAGTGCGCTACTATCACTCCCCCGTGGGGAGAATTCAACAGTAGTTGCTGTTATCACTGGGCACTGCCTCATAGGGAGACACGCTGAACGCCTCAGGGTCTCGTCAAATAACTTCTGTCGTAGCTGTATGGATGTGGAGGAGGTGGAAAGCATAGAACACTTCCTTTGCTATTGCCCGGCGCTCTCCATAACGAGACTTCGAAGATTGTGATCGCCGTTTCTTCACGATCTCTCTGATCTCTCAAATGTGGACATTTCACATATCAGGGGATTCATCAGGAGCTCAAACTTGTTCTACGGTGGGGACTGAGGGGAACACCTATTCGTCCCGTGGTATCACAATGGACCCCAGGTTCTAAGTGTGCTTTTCCTCTGGTTTAGCAGCCACTTCCAGCCTAACCTAACCTAACCTAACCTAATAGCGTTTGCCCTAGGGCCGATAAAAATTTATATACTAAATTCCATCAAATCCCCACACAAATAACTCCTATCAGACCGTCGAAAGATCCAGATTATCCATAAAATTTTGTGTATGTGTGTCTATTATACACACAATCTTTAGCCCAAAAAAAAAATCCTGTAGGGCTAATTTTAGTCATATTTCCGATATCTGTAAAGCTGATTCCCGATCTCCACTTAAATCTACTAAAAACAAACATATTTCATAATTTTTTTTTTAAATTTTGTTTATATATGTTTTTGAGGAAAGTAAGTGACGTTACCAAATATGGTCATGATTGGTCCATTTTTGACCTAGTCCCCATATGGTAATATTATCAGATATATAACTTTGAAAGAAATCTGCCCCCCAATGAATTTTTAGCCCATTTTTTCTAAGTAAAAGTTTAATACAAATTTCTATAGATGTTTTTTTATAATGTTAAGTTTGAACAACACTATTATTTACCAACTTTAATAGTGAGCGATTACGTACTAAATTTCTTTTATAGTTGGTTACAGAAGTTTGCACATAGATGGGTATTACTTAATTATTTAATTACTCCCAAAGTGAATCCGAATTAATTCTAAAATTTTGAATTCTGGCTAATTCACTTTTTAAAAATGAAAAAAAAAAAAATATATATATATATTTTTTCAATTATGTAAATTAGGCCTATTGACTTGTTTTTGTATTGTTTTGTTGATAAAAATTAATTGTTTGTATGAGAATATTACTTAAATAATTGTTGTACATTAACATTTTCAGAAAAAACAAAGTCTGTAAAAACATAAAATTGTTGTTTATTAAAAGATTTTGAACTATTAAATAGGCGACATCGATTAAAATTATTGTTGTTTATGTGGACATTTGTCCTCTAAAAACATTTTATCAAGCACGAGTTTTGATGAAGAGCAGAATAAAGATTTTCGAATTCATTGTCCTTTTTGAAAGTGTAATAGTTATAATCATTTAATTTTTATTGTTTAAGTCCTCTTTGTCCTTGACTATATTATTTTATGATTCTCAAAACAGTACATTAAATTTTAATTCCTTTGTCCAGCATTGTAGTTTTGATGAAGATGATGTGCGGGTAATAATTTATAATTTTTTCGCTACGTTGTGGTCGTTATGAGAACAATTATTAAATGAAAACGATTTGTTGTAATTTTAAACTTCTTTAAAAGTGGGTGATTATCATTTACATACAATGAGCATAATTATGATGGCAACTTAATTGTTGCATTTGATGTATGTTTATAGTATTTTTCATTAATTTAGATGCTAACGAGCAAGTTGTAAAGCAAAATAATGAAAGTATTGTTACAACAACGTTAAAAGGAATTGCTTCGCTTACTTTTTATATTCTTTGTTGAATTTTACAAATTTTATCACAAAGTTATTGTAAGACAAGTGAAATAAGTAAACGAGTAAAATTGCCGAACCTTTGATACACTCCAGCCGTGTTCTAACACAATATTAGAACCAAGGTTGTCAACAATAAGGGATAAATGGCTACATTTTTTACAATGATTTTTAAAATTAATTATCTTTTTAACATAAATTTAAATATTTTCGAGCTTTTTTTAATTGAAAAAAATTATTAAATCAGCATAAATGTAATATATACAACAACATTTATGTTTGAATCGATTCGTTCACATGCCACAAAAAAAAAAAAAATGCATCGCTGATAACAGTAGTTTACAAAATGACATTTTTATACCCTCTACACCTCAGTGGCAGAGGGTGTATATAGGTTTGTCATTCCGTTTGTAACGCATCGAAATAAATTCCTGAGACCCCAAAAAAATATATTTTCTTGATCCTTATAACAAGGGAAGTCGATTTACCGATGACAGTCTGTTCGTCTGTCCGTCTGTCTGTGGAAATCACGATCACGCCGTCAATATCTAAGCTAGACCGTTCGTTTTTGTATAAAATCGTTTATCAACATCCCAAAGGAGTTGCTATTTAAAATCGTCAAAATTGGTTTGAAAAAACTCTTGAAAAAATAAAATTTTTCAGTGTGTTTGTTGTTTTTCTTATGATATGTTTTACATGTTGTAATTCTTCGTATTGTTAAAGTCATTATAGTTGTGTGTATATTAATACTGCACGTGTCACATTGGCCTAAGCAAGTTTTACCACATATTTTTTATCATTAAAATTAAATATTAAAAATTAAAAATTAATAAAAATAAAAAATGGAAAATGAAAAATGAAAAATGGAAAATGGAAAATGAAAAATGGAAAATGAAAATTGAAAAATGAAAAATGAAAATTGAAAAATTGAAAATCGAAAATGGAAAATGGAAAATGAAAAACGAAAAATGGAAAATGGAAAATGAAATATGAAAAATTGAAAATTGAAAATCGAAAATGGAAAATGGAAAATGAAATATGAAAAATGAAAAATGGAAGATGAAAAATGAAAAATGAAAAGTGGAAAATAAAAAAATGAAATATTAAAAAGGAAAAATGGAAAATGGAAAATGAAAAATGCAAAATGGAAAATGGAAAATGAAAAATGAAAAATGAAAAATTAAAAATGAAATAAGAACAAGTAAGAAAATTATAGTCGGTCTAGACCGACTATACGATACCCTATACCATGCTTTTAGAAACTCTATCTCTTAGGCCCAACTAACTGGGCATAGAAAATAAGCAAAAACCACATTTGAGTGGGATTTTTATTAATTTTTTTTGGCTGCAGAAATGAAAAAGTTCATATCGGATGATATATCTATATGGGGACTAGGTCCAAAAATGGACCAATCCTGATCATGTTTGGTAAAGTCTCTTGTATTTTGCAAAAATATATACAAACAAAATTTGAGAAGAATCAGTGCAATATTTTTGTTTTTAATAGATTTAAGTGCAGATCGGGAAGCAGTCTATATGGGGCCAAAGGGATCATTTTTGGACTACTCATTAATGGATGTAATGAACGCATACAAACCCAATTTGAGTAAGATCTATATGACAATTTGGATTTTATGGCAATTTATGTCGATTTCATAGGGGTAATTTGTATGGGGGCTAGGTCTGAACATGGACCGAATCTCACCAATTTCATTCCATGGCCAATAAAAGCTTATATACCAAATTTCATCAAAATATATTCATATTTGCGACCTGCAGTTTGATTACAAGGTTTACATGGACACACAGACGGACGGACGGACGGACGGACGGACATTGTTAAATAAACTCAGAAAGTGATTCGTATTCGATCGGTATAATTAAAGATGGGTCTAGGTCAAATATTTTTGGTTGTTACAAACAGCAGCACAAAGTCATTATACCCAAACCACATAGTGGTATAGGGTATAAAAATGGAAAATGAAAAATGAAAAAATGGAATATGGAAAATGGAATATGGAAAATGAAAAATGAAAAATAAAAAATTGGAAATGAAAAAATAAAATTGAAAAATGGAAAATGAAAAATGGAAAACGGAAAACGAAAAATTAAAAATGGAAAATAGAAAATTAAAAATGAAAAATGAAAATTGGAAAATAGAAAATGAAAAATGATAAATGGAAAATTGAAAATGAAAAATGGAAAATTGAAAATGAAAAATGGAAAATGAAAAATGAAAAATGAATAATGAAAAATGGAAAATGAAAAATGGAAAATCAAAATTTTAAAATTAAAAATGGCAAATGGAAAATGAAATATTAAAAATTAAAAATGAAAAATGAAAAATGGAAAGTGGAATATGGAAAATGAAAAATGAAAATATAAATATGAAAAATTAAAAATGAAAAACGGAAAATTAAAAATGAAAAACGGAAAATGAAAAATGGAAAACGGAAAATGAAAAATGAAAAATTCAAAATGGAAAATTGAAAATGAAAAATGAAAATTGAAAAATGAAAAATGGAAAATGAAAAATGAAAAGTGGAAAATGGGAAATGAAAAATGGAAAATGAGAAATTGAAAATGAAAAACTAAAAATGAAAAACGAAAGATGAAAATTGAAAAGTGAAAAATGGAAAATGAAAATTGAAAATGAAAAAGGTGGAGGGTATCAAAGATTCGGCCCAGCCGAATTTAACACTCTTACTTGTTTTGATGTACATTTGATGAGAGATAGATTTCCTTATGTATTTTATCCCGCTGAATTCGAAAACAGTTTTTGAGATATTGTCATTTTTCAACTTTTCGACCTTTTTTCACTTGAAAAATCATATCTCAAGCTAGATATGTCCGATTGAGTACCCAAATGCAAGGTATTGAGATGACGAACAAATATATATAATCGGATCTTTAATTGGTAAAGCGGTTCAAAATATATCGATAAAAATGGAGCACATTTTCAAAAAAATCATATTTTACAGTGATTCTGTGCCGACGGAAAAGTACAAATCGTTAAAAAAAAAACGTCTGGTGTCTCTTCATGTCCGTAAATATATGGGATTTGGATTTACACATGGTAGCAGTATTAATGCCGTTTTCTTTTCTGACAAAAAATGTCGCCCTTTTTTTGCCCTTTTTTGGAAAAGTGTATTTTTTTAAATATTCTGAATTAAGAGCAACCTTATATTATATATCAATCGAAAGGTCTCAAAGTGCTGTTTTCATAAATGCAAAAAAATTTTGATTATTATCCTCTTGGAAGTCATAAGGTGAAAATATTCAAAAAAAAAAAGGGAACAATGGGGAAATATTCTCAGACTATGACCTGAAAGAAGGCAATGACTGGAATTTTTTGTGATTTACGAGGGCTCTACTTTGATACCTTTCGATTGATGTATAAGATAAGGTTGCTCTTATTTCGGAATATATAAAAAAATACACTTCTGAAAAAAGGGCAAAAAAGGGCGACATTTTTTGTCAGAAAAGAAAACGGCATAATAGTGATATTTGATCTTGGGCTTGACTAATTTTTATCGAAAATTATCGACTGTTAACAGATGACGCAATAACATAATTTGAATACAACACTTTTCGAATTCAGTTGAATTCAATATCTTATAATTATATGGATAGCTGACCCGACGGTCTTCGTCCCATCCAACATTTGGCGAAAATAGAATAAAATCAAGTATTAATTAAAAAAAGAATAGAACAATGATTGTAATCAATTTAATACTGCACGATATATAACATTTTTTGTTTTCTTCTCCGGAGCGTAAATGAATAGTGAGGATGGTTTCCCAACTCGGGAACACGCAACATATAGCTGGCCGTGTGAATAGCATGACATTTTCAGATTTATGCCGCACACTTCCAGGGACTGTCCCTGTGACTTTTTTATTGTCATCGCAAATGCAAGTTTCACTGGGAACTGAACACCTTTGAACTGGAACGTCAAATCGGTTGAATTCAAAGGAATTCGCGGAATTAAGCATTTCCCTTGAACCGCCTTTCCTTTCCACTATCACATTACTCAATAGTTTCGTTACAATCAGTCGGGTTCCATTGCCTATTTTCGAGGAATAAGGATGACAGACCCAACTTTAATTCGAATTAGGAGATTCACCGTAAAGCAGGGTGCATGGCTCTGGCGGTGGAAGCAATTTGGCAATTTCACCTTTCCGCCCAAATTTAACTGCAATGAAATGCCCACAAACGACAGACATCTGTCCGAATTCAACCGACGTGTGCGAACTGTATTGAATGTTGGGCTCATATCGAAAGGGTGCATGCACAATGTTCACCTGAATAATTTGTTGCAGCCTACGTTGTCATTCAGAAATCGCACATTGTGATCTGGCTTCATCACTTTGCCGAGCACGAACTTCTCTTCTTTTCAATTATTGTTGCTCATTGTGTGCTTCTTTGATCTCTTCTGACTGTCGCGCACGATTTCCAACCATTCTGGTCGAACTGATTCCCTTCCAGTAGCACGTTCCTCCTCCGTTCGACGTATTGCGATATATCGGTGGTGCGTTGTATCCTGAGAACGCCGGCCAATGTTACCATGAACTCTTCTTGGCATGGTAATAAAAATGATAAAATTATCCAAAAATCAAAAAGAATATACATTTTTACAGAAACAGTTATTCAATAATAAACCAATTTTTTTTAAATTAAAGCACTTATGTAAGCTTAAATTTAAGTATATTATTATAAGATCCAAATTTGCTATTAAATTGTGATGGAAGACCTGGCAAATAAAGTAAATTAAAAAGTTTTTTTGGCAAATTCACTTCTTCATCTTATACTACCGCAGTTTGAATGAAAATTTTGGAAAATTAAATTTTTGTTATGCTGCTGAAATTGCCATTTCTCTCAAACATTTTCCTTCAAAACGATCCAATATATTAAAGTTCAATAATTACTTTTATGGAAGTAACCCCACCCATTTATCCGATTGCACCCATTTTCACACTCACACTAATAACATATGAACTCACACAAATTATCTTCACTTTCCCTTTTATATTATTCAGGATACTTTTATTATTTTGAAAATTTATTTTATACGGTAGGTGACACGCCTACTTGTTGAATTTCGCTCATTTTAGCCAGGACTAATCACAGAAATAATAGATGAACTCACACAAACTTGCAAAGCTCTCCCTATCATTATACTCGGTATATGTACATAATACTTAATCAGTGCTTTGTAGGGGATGTACCCCGCCTACTTATCCGATCCATCCTATTTTCGTCAGGTGTACTTACACTAATAACAAATGACGTCACATAAAGTATGAAAGCTCTCCCTGTCATGATATTGAGTCTGATATTGAGTGATCAATTTTTTTGTAGATGCCATGCCCACTATTCCGATGACGCTAATTTTTACAACGGCTACTCACAGCAACTTACAGCAAAGTTGCAAAGCTCTCCCTAAAACAGTACTCAAGATATATGTTGTTAAAAATTAATTTTGTATGGGATGTACCACGCCCACTTATCCGATACCGGCCATTTTCGGTATGACTATCCATAAATTTACAAAGCTCTCCCTCTCATAGTACTCAATATATATGATGTTAAAATGGAATAACCGCGTACAGCGCCATCTGTTGAGACTTTTTGTACTTTTCTTTTTTCCTAAACCTTCGCGTGGCATTTACAAATAAACTCGCAGAAGAAAGTATCCCTTTTGGTCCTGTTTTCAAGATTTAAGCGGACGAACAAACCACGATTCATTTTTATATTTATATCTAATTATGAAAGTGATCTTATTTCAAATAAATAAAATATTTTCTTTTAAGTAAATATAAAAAAAATATCCTAATTTTTATTTATAAGTAGCAGTAACCCGATGCGCTTCGCTACACCCATCGTTACCGAAATAAAGAAATTGTAAATATGTTTAATACAAATATTAATGCAGTAAACGAGGAAAGAATATCCAAAGACAAAGAAGTTAATGCCAGAGGTCGCAATTTTATGAATTTTTGTTATGATAATGGGATGGCGGTAACGAATGGAATGATGATTAGTGACGCATATGGTGTCGGCTCATCGGTAAATGATGTTTGTGCTGTTTACCAAAATTTTATTCATCATATTGATAATTTTATGGTTGACAATCAGGTATGGTCTGACCACCTCCCAATAGTGCTATCAGTTCAACTTAAAATAGATGACGGATGCAAAATAAATCCAAATCTGTTGCCCAAATTACATTGGAAAAATACTTATCGCTATATCACATGAAGATTCGTGAATGTTTGGAGATGGCAAAAGACCAAAAAGAATCCCTGGAATTTGGAGATATATCTACAGTGGTCTATAAAGAAGGCTTAAAATTTCATCAAAAACAAAAGTGGTTCACTGCTAAATGTTACAATGCAATGCGTAAATTCAGAAAAACTGGTAGCAAAGAAAACAAAGACAAATATTTAGAAGCAAATAAAAGATTTAAAGAAATTTGTAAGTAAGAAAAATCAAAGTACCTATTGCACTTAGAACAAAAGATAGAACAAGTTAATAACAGTAAAGATTGGTGGAAAATTGCTAAGGAAATAAGAAATGGTGATGAATTCCCAAGAATATCGGCACCAGCAGAAGAGCTGAAATCATATTTTCAACAACTGTTGAATCCAATACAAAACGCAATAGAGTTACAATATGCTTACATATACCGGACAAATGATGAGGTGGATAAGGCCATAACAATAACCGAAATAAGGCAAGTGCTGCAAAAAGCTAAAGATCACAAGGCACCAGGCGAAGATCGCATCCCATATGAATTCTATAAAAATGCTCCAGAAGAATTGTTAGAAGAGATAACAACAATATGTAATATAATGTATGATAGTGGCAAAATAGACGTAATTTTTATATTAAATATAATTTACTCGATACATAAACAAGTAAGAAAATTATAGTCGGTCTAGACCGACTATACGATACCCTATACCATGCGTTTAGAGACCCTATCTCTCAGGCCCAACTAACTGGATATAGAAAATAAGCATAAACCAAATTTGAGTGGGATTTTTATTAATTTTTTTGGCTGAAGATATGAAAAAGTTCATATCGGAACTATACCTATATGGGGACTAGGCCCAAAAATGGACCGATCCGCAAAAGTATATATAAACAAAATTTGAAACGAATCCGTGCAATATTTTTTGTTTTTTGCTAGATTTAAGTGAAGATCGGGAAGCAGCTCTATATGGGGCCTATGACTAAGAGTTGTCCCATAGGGATCATTTTTGTACTACTGATTAGTGGATGTAATAAACACATACAAACCCAATTTGACTTAGATTTATATGATAATTTGGATCTTATGGCAATTTATGTTGATTTCATAGGGGTCATTTGTATGGGGGCTGGTTGTGAACATGGACCGATTCTTACCAATTTTAATAGCGTTCATCCTATGGCCGACAAAAGCTTATATACTAAATTTCATCAAAATATATTCATATTTGCGACCTGCAGTTTGATTACAAGCTTTACATGGACATACAGACGGACGGAAGGACGGACATCGTTAAATCGAATCAGATAGTGATTCGATTCGATCGGTATAATAAAAGATGGGTCTAGGTCAAATATTTTTAGTAGTTACAAACAGCAGCATAAAGTCATTATACCCAAACCACATGGTGATATAGGGTATAAAAAGGAGATATGGCAATACCAAGTAATTATCGTGGAATATCTTTCATGAACTGTCTACCAAAGATAATGGTGGGTTTGTTAACAAATAGACTCTCAGAATGGGCCGAACGTTACAAAATCTTGAATGAATATCAAGCTGATTTTAGGAAGAACTATTCAACAGTTGACAACATATATAACCTCTCAGCTTTAGTACATTTAAATCTAAATGCGAATAAGAAAACTTATGCATTTTTCGTTGATTTTAAAGCCGCATTCGATAAAATTTCTAGAAATGCACTTATATACAAGCTACATACAATATGTCTTTCGTCAAAAGTAGTTAGGTTTATAGAAAACATGTATAAAACTACAAACTCGGCAGTGTGGACTGGTCAAGAATTTTCAGATGACTTTTCAGCTGTATCAGGCGTAAAACAAGGATGTCTGCTATCACCACTACTCTTTGCGTTCTATCTTAATGATCTTCATGACTTTTTAGAAGGAGGACTTAATATCGAACACTTATACGACTGTTGCTATATGCAGATGATATCGGTATTCTTGCTGATGATATAAACGTTTTGCCGAAAATGATATATAAATTAGAAGATTACTGTAAAATGTGGGATGTCGAGGTAAATTTAAGTAAGTCTGAGATTATGATATTCAGAAATGAAAAATGGCATTTTAAAGGAGAAGATATTAGCATAGTATCCGAATATTGTTATCTTGGCGTTACCTTGACACCAAAAATGATTTTCAAAAAACATATTGAAATAAGAACCGCTTCTGCCAAAAAAAGCATAAATCAGACATGGAACAACTGTTTTGAAGAAACCCTCGATATCTCTAAGATCCAAATGGAAACTATTTCTGGCAGTTTGTAGAGCAGTGCAAAGCTACAGCGCACAAGTCTGGGGATTCTCTTTGTTCGATGAAGTGGATAAACTACAGCTATACTTTTTAAAGAAAATATTGAGGATTCCTAGTTTTACACCAACATACACACTAAGACTTGAAACGGGAATAGGAAATGGTCATCTGTATACTTTGGATTTGCACCTGAGGTATAATGACAAGACTTTGTTCTATTATAATCAGGACAGACTTCCCAATAAACTCTCCAAAATCCTTATTAGACGACAAATTATATGGGTGAATGCTATGAATCGAATAGGAGCTGATTATGGTATCTCATGGACAGAGAAAAACCTCAATCAAACACAGTGGACTGAAAATCGGATTAATTTATTATATTCACTTTGAACTAGTTATAACCAAGCCCTTCTAATGAAAGCAGCTGAAACAAGCAGAATATATAGAAAACTTGATCCAATGGCAGGAATCAGATACATGATGGACGAGTAGCGGTTAGAAGATATAACGTGGATTTTCAAGGCAAGAAGTGACCTTACTAAACTTAATGGTAATAATTATCAGTTAAATGGTTCAGACTTGTGTTCACTTTGTAATTTGAAGGAAAAAGAAGACATAGACCATTTTATAGGCCATTGTAAAACCTTGAAAGAGTATAGAATTTTACATTTTGAAAAATCTGTACTTAGTGAAGCCGAAATAATCAATATTTTAGATGGCAGGACTGTAGGCTGGCAATCTGTAGCAAATTATGTGAAAACATGTGTAAATTATAGAAACTTTTTAATAGCGGAGTTTTATCCTTAGGAATATTTAAATTGTAAAATTTTTAAATTGTTATTTGTTTAAATAGTCTTTAGACTGACGACATATTGTCAAAGTCGAATATAGATATATTCTTAATATATTCTTAAGTTAATCCTTAAAGAAATTGGCAATACATTTTGTAGAAAACCATTTTATTTTATTTATTTTTTTTTTGGCGACTTGTGAGTTTGGCCATTATTGTTTTTCGCGATTTTTGGTTTTAACGATTTTTGACTCAGACGATTTTGATTTTGGCGATTTTTGTTTTTTGCGATTTTTAAGTTTCACCAAAATGTATTCATATTTGCCACCTGTAGTTTGATTACATGGTTTGTATGGATAGTACAGAGACGGACAGACAGACTGACATACAACATCGCCAAATCGACTCAGAAATGATTCCTAGTCGATCGGTATAATATAAAATGGGACTAGGTCATATATTTTTGATACTTATAAACGTAAGCACAAACTCATTATCTATAATATTAATAGGCTAGGCGATTTTTGGTTACCGATGTTTTGTTCTACCGTTTTATACCGATTTTGATTAAACGTATATTTTTTGAAAGGTATATCTTTTTAGCTGTTCATCAGATTTACAGATTTTTAAATTTTTTCCTTTATTTTGAGTAAATTGCATTTAAAATTGCTACTAACACATACATTTTTTTTTTTTTTTTTTTTTTTTATTATTTTTTTTTTTTAAGCCTAGTTCCGCGAAGCCGATGGCTTGTCTGCAGATTCTAATTTTTGGCTAGTTTTTTTTTTTTTTTTTTTTTTTTTTTTTTTTGCAGCGACACACCAAAGCCTCTGGTGGGAATCGAACCCACGACCCCCGCATGATAGACGAGCACGCTACCTACTCACCTACCTGTGGGTCCCAGTCAATGGCAATTTTAGCTGTGTCATCTGAAGACCTACGTAAAATTATACATATGCTATGTGGGTGTTTATTAAATTTGTTAATGTGTTTGTTATGAGTTTGTTATCTTCATTCACAATAATAATAAACCAAAAAAATGTTGGTTTGTGAATTGGCTAAGTTGAGAAATAAAGTTGCCTAGAAATTGCACTCACATAGCATATGTATGGCTATGCTATGTGTGGCTATGGCATTTCCGAAACAATACCATCAGAAACAATACCATCAGAAATTCCGGCCGAAGCGCGAGCAATCAGCTCATGACCATTTGATGTAGTGATCCGGGCAAGATCTTTCAGCTCATTAACGATTTTTTCTTTAGCAACGAAAGCCGCTTCGGCACTGTGATTGTTATGACCCTACCGGTGCAATGTTTTCCTCGATAAAGGATACAACGCTAATAAACGCTATCAATGGACTGATCGTCGTCATGATACAAGAAACCATTCAAAAGCAACCTCGGTTTAACTTTTTCGCTATCCAGGAATTCGAGAGGCATAGTAACTGAGTATTACAACCCAAATAACTAAAAAAACTTCGCTATGCAAGATGGTAACGATTCCGTAGCAGCTACTGCATGGGCATGATGTGATGGAGTGAGCGTTATCCGTCGGGAAGTCTGAATACCGAAGTGTTCAAAGTCACAATGAAAAAATAAGCGTATGACACTCCAATAAATAGGTCCGGATGACGAGGGAGGGTGGAAGAGGAAGGGCGCGGTGCGGGGTGGGGGAATTGTTTTTTCGAGAAGTCGTATACTCGGGAAATTGTTTTTTCAAGAAATCGTATGCAGCAAGTTTTTTTTATGGGGGAAATCAAGAATATATGGGAAGTTGTAAACTAAAAATAGGGAAATTGTAATTTCGGGAAATTTTTTTTCGTAATTTCGGGAAATTGTTTTCGGGAAATTGTAATTTCGGGAAATTCTTTTCGGGAAATTGTTTTTTCGGGGAATTGTTTTTTCGGGCAATTGTTTTCGGGCAATTGTATTTGGGAAATTGTTGTCGGGAAATTGTTTTCGGGAAATTTTCCGCAGACGAGACTTGACACTAGAGTTAAAGATAGCGATGCTAGTGTTCTTGGATAAGACAGAAGATTTCCATACTGACCGAAGGGTGCCAAATGCTTGGTTGACCTTTGAGATTCGGTACGCTAAATCTTTGCTGGAGCCACCTGTGTTTGTTAAGATGCTGCCTAGGTAACAAAATGACGAGACTTCTTCTAGTTCAATGTTCTCTATGCGAAATTTGCAGCGCATTACCTTACTCTTATTTACGTTTATTTTAAAACCAGCTTTTATGGCCTCTGTTTCAATGCATTTAAGTTTAGATGTCTTTATAGCTGTGAGAGAGGAGGCAGATATCATCTGCGTACTCGAGGCTCTCGAGTTGTTGATTAAGACCCCAGTTGATACCTCTATTAGCTGTAGTAACATTACGAACTATAACATCTAGGAAGATATTAAAAAGCAAGGGAGACAGCACGCAGCCCTGGCGAATACCAGTTACAACATCGAAAGTACTGCTCAGAGTGTTATTGTGGACTACACGACATTTAACATCACGGTAGAGAGTTTGAATGAGGCTTATGATTTTGGGGGGGATCCCTTTCCAAGCAAGTGCGCTCCATATTGCGTTTTGGTTCAGAGTATCAAATGCATTTTTCAAAGTCGATAAACAACAGGTAAAGCGGAGAGCGAAGTTATGTAGATTGGTCTATGATTATTTGCAGACTATTGATGTGGTATACACAGGATTTTTGGGGCCGGAAGCCAGCTTGTTCGGGCCTTAGATCCGGATGTCGGTGTCGGATAATCTCCGATTAATGATTTGCGCTATGATCTTATTTACTGCACTAAGTATCGTGATGCCTCGCCAGTTCTTACAGTTTGTTAGGTCACCCTTTTTGGTGATATTTACTATAAAGCCTTCTTTTAAATTTGGATCAAGTTCATGTGTGAGCCAGAAGTTTTGAATAAGAGGAAGCAATATGTTCGCTGTAGTATGGGAATCGGCTTTTAGCATTTCGGGCGATATGTTGTCGGCTCCAGCATTCATAACTTCGTGGGAATCGCAGGTACATATATTTTGGTAGTTAGAAGCTGTTAAAGAAAGCATATTGGAATAATGCTGTTTCAACATTTCCAGTTGGTCTTCCGTAGATGTTGTGAGTTCGCCTTCAGCGTTTCTCAGCGGTCAGGTATTCGAAAAGTTTTTTCCAGTCAGTTTTTTGGTGATGCTATAGAGATCCTTGGATCTATGCTCCGCTGAAGCTTTTTGTGAATCCGATGCAAAATTATTATACCACATTCTCTTATCATTTCGGGCGCTACGCTTGACCAGCTTGTCTTGTTGTGCGTTTATATTTTTTAGAGAGTATTTCTCACCGAGTGTTTTGGCTGCGTTTAATTTCTCTTTTAAGGCTTTCCTTTCAAGAATGAGATTCCAGGTGGCATCAGACATCCAATGGGTTTTCTTAGGTACTTTGTAACCGATGTGATTTCTTGCAGCATCAACATAGTTACTTTTAACTGTTAGACACTCAGAGGAAAGATGAGATTGATATATAGCTAGTCCGGCTTTTAGTTCTTCTCTGTAATTGCTAAGAGTTTGCGGGTTTTTCAACTTAGCTATATCGAACTTTCGCGCTGTAGATTCAGGTTTACGGATGGCAGCTACCCTAATCCGTAAGCTTCCAACAACTAGATGGTGATCTGAATTGCAATCAGGCTCCCGTTTAGATCGCACATCCAGAAGGCTATTGCGCCAGGTCCTACTAATAGTTATGTGGTCGGTTTGGTTTTCTGTCTCATTGTCAGGCGATACCCATGTTATTGTGTGCACTCTTTTGTGAGGGAATAAGGTTTCCCATATGCTTCAGTGAGGAGCCTACCGTTTTCAGTCATCCTACCAGTTGCGTGTTTACCCATTATTTGTTCTCGTCCTGTGTTGTCGGGGCCTATCTGTGCGTTGAAGTCGCCCATCATTACAATGATCACCGCGGGGAATTGCGGATAGGACTCTATATAAGTGGCTATAAAACATTTGCTTTTGTGATGTTTCTGATGTTTCGGTCGGTGCATAGCACTGCACACAGGTGCTGCTATAATTCTGTCTCCACACAGTTTCCAGTTGATCATTGCATCGAAAGCTTTCGATAGCAGAAAACCGACACCGCTTGATATTGGTTGGTTACCTGAGTTGCAGGAGTATATGATTTTAAGCTTATCGGAGGTATTGAGTTCTCGTGATTCTGGTCATCTAGTTTCGCACAGTCCTAAAAGCAGCAGATTATAGTTGACAAATTCTCTGCATACTTGGGCCAGTTAAGATGAATCTAGGAGTGTGCGCACGTTCCATGTTCTTATTCAAGATAGTTTTTTCATGCTGAAGGTCGTCATCGTGGGGATCAGTTGGTTATAATCAATATTTGCTGCGGTTTCGTTAATAGTATAGTTTTAGGACAAAGCGACTGATTGGGCCACCTTCTCCGATCCTAGTGTTGGGGCTGCCAACAACCTCTAGCCAGGTTAGAAATAATTGAGTTTCAGTGAGAAACACCTACTTACCTGAGAGGCAGTGGTGTTAACATGCCATTCAGGTTACTCAATTGAGCGCCTTCTCACTTTAGCTGCCCCCAAACGGGAACCTGGGCGACATTACCGGGGGATACTTGGTATTAAACCGGAAGTAGTGAGCTGCTTGGGAAATTCAAATAAGAGGAATCGCTTCTTGCCACCCCCAAGTGGGCGGCAGACAGAGAGCTGTGCGCACAAGTGCACCTCCTTGAAAGACTTCATCGCCCCGTCCGAATTAATGACATCTAAATATCATTAAAAAAAACACAATTTTCAGACTTTGGGGTCACCGTCTTAGGTTCTAAGAATACATGTGCCATTTTTTTTTTGGTATGGTCTGAAAGCTAAAACTATCCTCTGTCGACTTAGCCAACTTTAAGAAAATCGGTTGGAAAATGTGGAAAATATAAGAAAAAATAAAAACGGGACATATATGTCCCATTGGTCGTGAAAGGGTTAAAAATAAAATCATGGGAATGAACTGATAAACTCATTTCTTAATTTGACTACTTTCATAGTTATGGGTAAACTTATGTATTCAGTTTCAATAGTTTGTGTAGTTCTATTTGATTTTTTTTTTTTTTTGATTTTTTAAGGACTTAACTAATTTTGAGCGATATGAGTATAAAAGGTTTAAATTTTTGCCTCGCAATATGTGTTGCAGCTTACTCAGTCGTTTTTTTTTTCAATTCAAACTGTCCTTAAAAGGACACAAATTAAATACCAAAGACATCAAAATATTAAAAAATTTATTAGATTTCAGGACAGACTTTTGGTTTCGTTTGATTTTAAAACTTTCCACATCATCGTCTTCTTTCCTTCTAACCAGTTGCAAAAAAAGAAAAGAAACAGTTTCAATAATATCCTTGATGTCAAATAATTTATTTGTTATTTAAAGTTGGAAAACTTATATCTTCACCTGCAATTGCATAATTTTACCTTAAACAAAATAGTAAAAAAAGGACATATAAATGTCCTTAAGAACACAACTTATGACCATTTAAAAGTTTTATAAATTCGTATTTTACATTCCCCAAAAACACAGGCATTCACACACACACACAAATATACTCGTGCTCAGAACCAACACAGAGAAAATTCTTACACGTATAGTACGAATATATATTGTACATTCAGTTACCTTTCGATAATATATTCGAGTGTCTAGTGGTGCCACTTGTGCGGTTTAAGTGGAAGCCACCATAAAAAACCTTAGTTTGTGGATTTTAGTGTTTGGAAGCAGCAACAGCAGCAGGAACAGCAGCATATCGAAATGCAATGCGTTTTTTCGTATAGAAAAAGAAAAAACGACAGCAACAACAATTTGGCCTTGTGTGCAATGCGTTAGAAAAACTATCATGTAACAAAATAGTCGAAAGTAGTAAAGGAGGTAGAAAATGCGATATCTAGGTACATGAGAGCCACTCTTTAAAGGGGTGATACTCATTATAATGTTATTTTTATATTGTGATGGCTGAATCATTGGAGCAGAAAGTGCACATAGTTAAAGTTTGTGCTTGGTTTTGCCAAAATTTTAGTATGCCTACCAAGATTTGAAGATTTTTGGAATAAATTTTTGAAAAAAGTTTTAAAATTAAAAAAAAAAATAAATATTTAAATCTAAATTTCTTACTAAACTTTTACAAATGAGAAATTAACTAAAAAAATATTCCATAATCTCAGATTTTTTATTTTTCAAATTTTTATATGTTCAAAGATTTCTTCATGTAGTTGAAAATTTTAATAATATGGAGAGCTTCTAAATGGAGTAAATTGTTACAAAAACTTTTATTGCCTGCAAAAAAAAAAAAAAAATAAAATATAAAATAAAACAAGTAAGAGTGTTAAATTCGGCTGTGCCGAATCTTTGATAGCCTCCACCTCGGTTTGAATATTGATAATAAATGTAAACAAAATATTTGAAAAAGTAAACAATTTGTTAAACTTAATTCAAATTATTTCAGCAAATTCTTTGGGTTGATCCGCTTAACAGATGATTTTTGTTTATTTCAAGAGTTGGTCTATAAAGCTCTCTCACATTAGTAATTCGCGCTCTAACGAGGAAAGATCGTTTTCGTCTTTTCTATTATTTCGGATAAAAGAAAACACGTTTCGGTGTTTGCTTGTTGGTCATCGCGGTTGCTGATCGGCATGCATTTAGGTTATATACCTATATCCATGCCCTTCCGGTTATATGATATAACCTCTCGTTTAATTTAAAGTTTTTGCAAAAAAAATAGCTCGCCCTAACCTTCATTGCGAAAAAGCTCTCTGAATTTTTGATGTGTAAACCAATATACGCGCAGGGGGGTAAATTTCAAAAACAGCGTAACATGTAAGCGTAACATGTGAGCGTAACTTGTGAATCGTAAGACAAAATGTGATTGTATTGGTGAAAAAATTATGATATTATGACAACCTGTTTGAAAATTAAAAATGAAAAACGAAAAATTAAAAATGAAAAATTAAAAAGGAAAAATGAAAAATGAAAAATAAAAAAATAAAAATTAAAAATAAAAAATGAGAAATGAAAAATGAAAAAATAAAAATGAAAAATAAAAAAATGAAAAATAAAAAATTAAATTTGAAAAATGAAAAATAAAAAATGAAAAATAAAAAATAAAAAATAAAAAAAAAAAATAAAAAATAAAAAATGAGAAATAAAAAATAAAAAATAAAAAATGAAAAATGAAAAATAAAAAATGAAAAACGAAAAACGAAAAATGATAAATGAAAAACGAAAAATGAAAAACTAAAAACGAAAAATTAAGAATAAAAAATGAAAAATGAAAAATAAAAAAAAAAATGAAAAATAAAAAATTTAAAATAATAAAAAGGAAAAATTAAAAATAAAAAATGAAAAATAAAAAATTAAATATAAAAAATGAAAAATAAAAAATTAAAAATAAAAATTAAATATAAAAAATGAAAAATAAAAAATGAAAATTGAAAAATAAAAAATGAAAAAAGAAAAATAAAAATTGGAAAAAGAAAAATTAAGAAAAAAAAAAATAAAAATTAAAAATGAAAAATAGAAAATGAAACATGAAAAACAAAAAATTAAAAACGAAAAATTAAAAATGAATAATGAAAAATGAAAAATAAAAAATGAAAAATAAAAAATGAAAAATGAAAAATGAAAAATAAAAAATGAAAAATGAAAAACGAAAAATGAAAAATGAAAAACGAAAAATTAAGTATAAAAATGAAAAATGAGAAATGAAAAATAAAAAATGAAAAATTACAAACAAAAAGGAAAAATGAAAAATAAAAAATAAAAAATTAAAATAAAAAATTAAATATAAAAAATTAAAAATAAAAACTTAAAAATAAAAAATGCAAATTGAAAAATAAAAAATGAAAAAAGAATAAAAATTATGAAAAATTAAAAATTAAAAATTAAAAATTAAAAATTAAAAATTAAAAATTAAAAATTAAAAATTAAAAATTAAAAATTAAAAATTAAATATTAAAAATTAAAAATTAAAAATTAAAAATTAAAAATTAAAAATTAAAAATTAAAAATTAAAAATTAAAAATTAAAAATTAAAAATTAAAAATTAAAAATTAAAAATTAAAAATTAAAAATTAAAAATTAAAAATTAAAAATTAAAAATTAAAAATTAAAAATTAAAAATTAAAAATTAAAAATTAAAAATTAAAAATTAAAAATTAAAAATTAAAAATTAAAAATTAAAAATTAAAAATTAAAAATTAAAAATTAAAAATTAAAAATTAAAAATTAAAAATTAAAAATTAAAAATTAAAAATTAAAAATTAAAAATTAAAAATTAAAAATTAAAAATTAAAAATTAAAAATTAAAAATTAAAAATTAAAAATTAAAAATTAAAAATTAAAAATTAAAAATTAAAAATTAAAAATTAAAAATTAAAAATTAAAAATTAAAAATTAAAAATTAAAAATTAAAAATTACAAATTAAAAATTAAAAATTAAAAATTAAAAATTAAAAATTAAAAATTAAAAATTAAAAATTAAAAATTAAAAATTAAAAATTAAAAATTAAAAATTAAAAATTCAAAATTCAAAATTAAAAATTAAAAATTAAAAATTAAAAATAAAAAATAAAAAATAAAAAATAAAAAAAAAAAAATAAAAAATAAAAAAAAAAAATAAAAAATAAAAAATTAAAAATGAAAAATGAAAAATGAAAAATAAAAAACGAAAAATACAAAATGAAAATGAAAAATGAAAAATGAAAACCGAAAAACGAAAAATGAAAAATGAAAAACGAAACACGAAAAATTAAGAATAAAAATGTAAAATAAAAAATGAAAAATGAAAAATTAAAAATTAAAAAAAATAAAAAGGAAAAATAAAATATAAAAAATGAATAATAAAAAATTAAAAATAAAAAATGAAAAATAAAAAATTAAATATAAAAAATGAAAAATAAAAAACGAAAATTGAAAAATAAAAAATGAAAAAGAAAAATAAAAATTGGAAACTGAAAAATGAAGAACAAAATTAAAAATGAAAAATGAAAAATAAAAAATTAAAAATGAAAAATAAAAAATTAAAAATTAAAAATGAAAAATTAAAAATGAAACATGAAAAATAAAAAATTAAAAGATAAATGAAAAATGAAAAATAAAAAATTAAAAACGAAAAATTAAAAATGAATAATGAAAAATCAAAAATGAAAAATAAAAAAACGAAAAATAAAAAATGAAGAATTAAAAATAAAAAATGAAAAATGAAAAATTAAAAAATTAAAAATGAAAAATTAAAAATAAATTAAAAATGAGAAATGAAAAATGAAAAATAAAAAATGAAAAATGAAAAATGAAAATTGAAAAACGAAAAATGAAATATAAAAAATTAAAAACGAAAAATGAAAAATGAAAAACGAAAAATTAAGAATAAAAATGAAAAATAAAAATGAAAAATAAAAAATGAAAACTAAAAAATTAAAAAAAAGGAAAAATGAAAAATAATAAATAAAAAAAAAATGAATAATAAAAAATTAAAAATAAAAAATATATATAAAAAATGAAAAATAAAAATGAAAAATAAAGAATGATAAAAATTGGAAAATGAAATTGAAGAAAAAAAAAAATGAAAAATGAAAAATATAAAAAAATGAAAAATTAAAATTAAAAAATGAAAAATTAAAAATAAAAAATGAAGAATTAAAAAATAAAGTATAACTGAAAAATGAAAATCGAAAAATGAAAAACGAAAAATTGAAAATCAAAAATAAAAAACGAGAAATTAAAAAGTAACCGGTTAAAATTATAAAAAAATAATAAATATTTTTATATTAACAGAGCCTCTGCAGTTGATTGCTATAAGTGATACGCTTTCTGTTTGATTTTAAGAAAGTGCTATAAAATATATTTGTTATCTTTATTTTATTTTCTGAAAAACTTTCATCCACAAAAATTGTGAAAAATAATATACAAAAAAAAAAAAACATTCTCATCAAATTGCGCTTTTTTTATGTAACAATTTTTATGTCCGCAATTCTAAAATATCATTTGAAGTTTTCTAAACTTCATTGAATTTAAATTAATGTTTTCTTATCCTGAAATGTTATTTATGTCTCCTGAATGGTAATATTTTTTTTAAATGTAACAATTTTTATATGTAAACATATTTGGTGTTTTTTTATACCCTATACCACTATGTGGTTTGGGTATAATGACTTTGTGCTGCTGTTTGTAACTACCAAAAATATTTGACCTAGACCCATCTTTTATTATACCGATCGAATCAGAATCACTAACTGATTCGATTTAGCGATGTCCGTCGGTCCGTCCGTCTGTGTGTCCATGTAAACTTTATAATCAAACTACAGGTCGCAAATATGAATATATTTTGATGAAATTTGGTATATAAGCTTTTATCAGCCATGGGATGAACGCTATTGAAATTGGTGAGAATCGGTCCATGTTCAGACCTAGCCCCCATACAAATTACCCCTATGAAATCGACATAAATTGTCATAAGATCCAAATTGTCATATAAATATTACTCAAATTGGGTTTGTATGCGTTCATTACATCCATTAATGAGTAGTCCAAAAATGATCCCTTTGGCCCAATATAGATCTGCTTCCCGATATTCACTTAAATCTATTAAAAAACAAAAATATTGCACTGATTGTTCTCAAATTTTGTTTGTATATATTTTTGCAAAATACAAGAGACTTTACCAAACATGATCAGAATCGGTCAATTCTTGGACCTAGTCCCCATATAGATGTAGCATCCGATATGAACTTTTTCATATCTGCAGCCAAAAAAATTAATAAAAATCCCACTCAAATTTGGTTTTTGCTTATTATCTATGTCCAATTAGTTGGGCCTAAGAGATAGGGTTTCTAAACGCATGGTATAGGGTATCGTATAGTCGGTCTAGACCGACTATAATTTTCTTACTTGTTTTTCCTGAGGTTAACATATTGCGGGTATTGCAGTATCGAAGGTATGAAATTTTAGTTCGGTATGTTATATACCGTCGGAAAATTTAATTTGTCTAGTTTCTCAGTGTATGCTTTATTTTTAAGGTTTTGGAAACACTTACACATTAATAGGGAAAAATTCAAATTAGTGCATATGCTAAAAATTGAACCGTTGAACAAAACATTTTTTTTTGATAGATATCCCACTCGCATCCCACTAAGCGACCAAAAAGCTCTTAAAAGAAAAAACCTAAGCATTCTTTTGAGCAAAAAAAAAAAAATAAATCCTTTTTTTTTGGAAAAAAAATCCAAAAATTTTTTATTTTGAAAAAAAAAATTGAAAAATTGTTTTTATTTTTTTTAAATTTTTTTTCCGAAAGACTGAAGAAATAGCTTTCTAAACTATTTGGGACAAATTTTGCTAAGAACAATAGGTAAAAAGTTACATGGATGAGAAAAAACACCTGTTTGGTCAAAATGTCAAATTTTGACCCCCTCGAACTAAGAGAGTTCTGGACCAATCTTGTTGAAAAATTGTGTCTAAACTACTATCGAATAGGACTAACCTTGGTGCAAATTTCATCGCGATCGCAAGACATCGGTTTTAAAAGTTGGATCACTTGACATGAAACGCACCATAATATATATAAAAATGTGAGATTTTTACCTTAACCTAGCATTTAAATAATCTGACAATTAAGCTAAAATAAATAAAATCTGACATTTTTCCGTTAGTCCCAAATTTGCATAATCTGAAAAGTTCTTTTAAATCAAAAATAATTATCTGAGCTTATTTTACTTTAGTCTGAAAACATAAAATTTGACATTTATTCCTTTAGTTTAAAATTAATATAATCTGAGAATTTTTCAAATATGGCAAGTAACCTCAGTTTGTCTACAAAAGAATTATTAAAGTCTGAAATGCTTTTTTCTTTAGGTTGAAATTTTTCTAATTTGAAAATATTATTTTAAGAAAAAGTACAATCTAACATTTATTCTTTTAGTCTAAAATTTTCATAATCTGGCATTTTTTCTGTAATCGAAATTTTTCATAACCTGTGAAGTTTTTTAAAGAACAAATTATTATCTGGCGTTATTTTACTCTAGTCTGAAATTTTTATATAAACATAGAATTTTTACAATTGAAACGTTTGTTAAACAAAATATATTACAATCTGAAATAATTTTCCTTTACTCAAAATTTTTTCATATTTGATAATTATATTTCAAGAAAAATTTTTAAGTTCACATTTATTCCTTTATTCTAAAATTCTCATGATCTAAGGATTTTTTAAATGCTAAAATGAACCTTAAAAAATTAACGGACAAGAAGAAAAAAACTTAATAAAATCTGAGATTTTTTCCTGTAGCCAAAAACATTTTTTAAACAAAAAATTAAAGTCAACGATTTTTATGCCCTCTACACCATTGCGCAGAGGTTATATGTATATCAGTTTGTCATTTCATTTGTAACGCATCGAGAAATATATTTCAGACCCCAGCAAATATAACTATTCTTGATCCTCATAACAACTCAAGTCGATATAGCGATGTCCGTCTGTGTGTCTCTCTGTTGAAATGACGCTGATTCACAAAATCAGGCAAATGCCTGTGTAAAATTAGAATAATATTGGTTGCCATTATTTCGAGCAGGTAGCTAGTGAATTTGGAGAATCTAGGCCCAATAGCCGAGGAATAACATAAATGTCCATACATGTATGTATATGTATCAGAAATGCATACATATGTTTGTTTGCTTGTTGTTTTTGTCTTCTTTCTTGCACAAGTTAGCGAATGGTTTATCTATGAGAGTAAGAGAATAAGATGGTTGGTGGTACTCTTTCTCTTTATAAACAAAGAAACATTCAATTGTAGGTATTTACATTTATGCTGATTGCATTTAATAATTGATTTTCTTTAAAAAAAAAAAGTAGGTAAATAGCTAAAATTTTTTGCCAATTATCTAATTATTCCTTGTAAAAAAATCTGGACACTATAATTTGAAATTAAACCTTTATTTGTATCTTAGTCTTGACAACCTTGTTAAAATAATATTGTGTTTGGAACACAGATAAAGGGTATCAAAAATTTTTTAACAGCAAATAGTTCTGAGAATATGAACAAATTTATTAAGATTTTGTTTTTAAAAAGATTTTAATAAATTTTTATTTAAGAACAATTTTCTAAAGGTTCTAAACCGGAAGCTCTTCTTAACCCAAAAAGTATTAATAAACTGAATAGATTTTTTAGAACTAAACTATTTTCAAACTAAAAATATATGAATTTAAATGTGTTTTTAGAAGAATTTTTAAAAGCAGTGTTCATGCAATTCGTGCCAGCAGCATCATACAACAATCTGGCATGTTGTTGTAGTTGTTACTACTTATAACGTCAGAAGGCTGCAGAACTTAAAACGTGCGCATACATAATGTTGCCACCTTTAGAATGCTTTAACAATGAATTAAATGCGAAAAAAAAGAAACACAAAGAAAAAAACACAAAGTATTGGTAAAGAAATGGCAAACTAGTGCCAAGTGTACTACAAATGCCATAAATCTCTGACAGAAGTCGAATATGTTGTACAGCCTTGCTCAACAGTCAACCAAGCCAAGCCAAGCCAAGCCAAGCCAAATCAGCCAACCAAACAGCTAAAGAAGTCTGTTCAGCACAAAGCCTTAAAAAAGAACGTGTGTGAGAAAATGTGTTATAGAAATGCAGCAGAATACACACGACTGGTAGCATCAGCACGAGTACTGCTGCAGTATTTATTCTCCCACGCTGTGCATGGTCTATTACAAAAAAAAAAAAAAAAAACAACGAAAACCCAAACAACCTGCTAACAAAACTCTGCGGGATTCCATTCCCTTAAGCACACCCTTGTCTTAATTTTTTTTTTGCCAACACCCCAATGGAGATAAGTATTGCATTTTTTTTACAATTCCAATACTTTTTATATTTCACGAAAAAAAAAACATTGTAAAGATTTTAAACATTCATTTTGTATGTGTGCGTGTGTATGTTCTTTTTTTAATTTTTGTTAAATCGAGCCAAAAAATCGCATAAAAATTGTCGCCAACAAAAATTTATTTTCAATTTTCATTAATTCAAGTAATCGACTGCTATATCCTACCTCCCTTCCTACCTCCTCCAACCACGCAAATACCTTTACAATAGTTCCTCGAAATCATAGAATTTAAATGTATGAGTGTAGTCGTACCTGTTCGTATGTGTAAATACAATTTTTGGAGGCTTGCACAATTGCAACAATTTAATTCATTTGCCTGATGAAGGGGGGGGGGGGGATTTCTCTCCAATCTACCATTTGCTGTGGCATTTCAATTATATATTTGTTGTTTGCTGAATATTAAATAAAAAATTAATGACTTTATTGCAAATAAAAGCAAAAGAAATCAAGGCTGTTAAAAAAGTGGTAATCACCCGCAGTTATCGACCACCCGCAACGAGTTATATTTACGGCCGCAATGATCATTGTCACTTACCAAATAAAAAAAAAAACGGTTTTTACACACATACACATAAAAGTAGGCTTACAATTAATGTGCGCCTTTGTATGATTGTGTGTTCGGGTACGTGTGTGTATGTGTGTGTGCATAAAATATGAAATTACTTTATATCCGTTTTTGTTCGCTCTGCAACAGATAAACGATTTAATTGGCATCATGGCTTAAACTTAATTTAGCAAAAATAAAAAATAAAGACGTTGCACTTTTGGGGATGTTTTCGTACCATTTATTACTATCATTTATTGCATACAATGGTAACTTTGCGCCAGCACGCACAGTAGGAAAAATTCATATCTAACACAATAAAAATTAAAAACGAACTAACCCCTGAAAAAAATAAGTAAATAATTTCTGATAGTGACTGAAATTGAAAGCTAATTTTTATTTTATTAGCTCAATAATGATGAAAATACAGGCCTTGAGTTGGAAAAAAATATAAATTTGTATGCATAGAATCAAGAATAAGACGAAATATGAATTTCTTGGAAATAGCCTATACTATGCGTTTAGAGAAACTATCTTTAAGGTCCAACCAATTAGATATAGAATCTAAGCATAAATCAAATTTGAGTGGCAAAGTTAATTTTTTTTTGCCTTCGGATATGACAATGTTCATGTCGGATATTTTATTTATAAGGGGACTAGGTTGAAAAATGGACCTATTGTGACCACAATTATATTTTGCAAAAACATAAACAAACCAAATTTGACAAAAATCTGTGGAATATTTTTGTTTTTTGATAGATTTAAGTCAAGATGGGGAATCAGCTTCATATGGGGGCTATGACTAAGAATTGGCCTATAGGGTTTATTTTTGGACTATTGACAAATGGATGTAATAAACATATACAAACTCAATTGGCAATTTAAGTCGTTCTCTTAGGGGTCATTTGTATGGGGACTAGGTCTGAACATGCAGCGATTTGCACCAATTTCAACAGCGTTTTTCATATGGCCGACAGAAGCTTTATAATAAATTTCATCAAAATATATTCAAACACAGGTTTACATAGACGGACGGGCAGACGGATGGGCGCACATCTCTAAATCGACTCAGAAAGTGATTCTGAATGTTTTTGCAAAAGTTTTTGCAAATATCCATCAAATATCCATTCAAATATTGCATCACTCGATTTCAGAGTTTCTTATGTGGTTAACCCATAAGTAGGTCGAGTTCTCTCGAAAAATATTTTTTACTGTTGCTTTGCTTGCATTTGCCTACGGTGCATGTTATGTTTGCGTTGCCAACTATCACAAAAAACATATATTTTTCGCAAGAAATTATAATTTTCACACATAAAACAGACTTGGTAACCCTTGCGAGGGAACTACTACATCATATAACAGGAAAATATGCGCAACATTCTTGGATGCAATTAATTTCAAACAAAAAAAATGTCTGCGATTTTTCCTTTAATCTGAAATTTTCATAATATGATAGTTTTTTAATAAAGTAAATAACGTAAAGAAAGGGTTGGAGGCAGCGCCATGCCGGCTTTAAACTACACGACTTGCAACTCTGGACATCTGAAGTATAATCATGAAGCAAATGCCAATTACCAAATTTAGAATAACAACAATAACAAAAACAGCATTAAAAACCATATTTAAAAATTTTTTTTTTTTACATTTTCATTGAAATCTTATTTTAAACAAAAACCTGATCAGGATGTAAATGAATCATTTTCACTAAAAATGAACAACCCAGCTGATCTATTGAGGGTGTGGTCGTGATTTCCACAGATAGACGGACGGACAGACGGACATAGCTATATTAACTCCGCTTGTTATAAGGATCAAGAATATACGTACATATTTTATAGGATTCAGATTTTTTTCTAATTATTATAAACGGAATGACAAATTTAGGATTTGCGGAAAATTTCCCGAAAACAATTTCCCGAAAAGAATTTCCCAAAAACAATTTCCCGAAATTACAATTTCCCGAACACAATTTCCCGAAATGACAATTTCCCGAAATTACAATTTCCCGAAATTACAATTTCCCGAAATTACAATTTCCCGAACACAATTTCCCGAAATTACAATTTCCCTAAATTACAATTTCCCGAAATACAATTTCCCGAACACAATTTCCCGAAACTACAATTTCCCGAAATTACTATTTCTTCAAAGAGCTTGTTGATGGCATTTCCGAAACAATATCATCAGAAATTCCGGCCGAAGCGCGAGCAATCAGTTCATGACCACTTGATGTAGTGGTCCGGGCAAGATCTTTCAGCTCATTAACGAGTTTTTCTTTAGCAACGAAAGCCGCTTCGGCACTGTGATTGTTATGACCCTACCGGTACAATGTTTTCCTCGATAAAGGATACAACGCCAATAAACGCTATCAACGGACTGACCGTCGTCATGATACAAGAAACCATTCAAAAGCAACCTCGGTTTAACTTTTTCGCTATCCAGGAATTCGAGTGGCATAGTAACTGAGTATTACAACCCAAATAACTAAAAAAAACTTCGCTATGCAAGATGGTAACGATTCCGTAGCAGCTACTGCATGGGCATGATGAGATCGAGTGAGCGTTATCCGTCGGGAAGTCTGAATACCGAAGTGTTCAAAGTCACGATGAAAAAATAAGCGTATGACACTCCAATAAATAGGTCCGGATGACGAGGGAGGGTGGAAGAGGAAGGGCGCAGTGCGGGGTGGGGGAATTGTTTTTTCGAGGAGCCGTATACTCGGGAAATTGTTTTTTCAAGAAATCGTATGCAGCAAGTTTTTTTTATGGGGGAAATCAAGAATATATGGGAAGTTGTAAACTAAAAAAAATTGTAATTTCGGAAAATTTTTTTCGGGAAATCGTAATTTCGGGAAATTGTAATTTCGGGAAATTGTTTTCGGGAAATTGTAATTTCGGGAAATTGTTTTCGGGGAATTGTTTTTTCGGGGAATTGTTTTTTCGGGCAATTGTTTTCGGGCAATTGTATTTGGGAAATTGTTTTCGGGAAATTTTCCGCAGACGCAAATGTATATATTATTCCCAGTAAATTTTTTCAACCAAAACTTCTTCGAAACAAGACAATAAATGAAGATTAGGTTTCGGAGGTAAAAAAAGTAATAATTATGGACATATCAATTCGTTTTCTTACGATTTGGATAAAATATGCTTAAAATCAAATTTATTGCGGTCAGTTCGCGTGTGTTCATAAATACAAAAAAAATTTGATTATTATCCTCTTGGAAGTCATAGGGTGCAAATATTCAAAAAAGGGGAACAATGGGGAAATATTCTCCCGCTATGACCTGAAAGAAGTCAATGGCTCGAATTTTTGTGGTTTATGAGGGCTCGACTTTGATTGATATATAAGATAAGGTTGCTCTTAATTCAGAATATATAAAAAAATACACTTTTCGAAATAAGCCAAAAAAAGGGCGACATTTTTTGTCAGAAAAGAAAACGGCATAAGTCAAAGTTCATCTATTTTCACAGCAAGTGTACGGACCAAGCTTTAGATCGATCGGATGAGGGTAAATTACATTTATATCAGTCCGTGACTGTGCATGACCATGCGTGACTGTGCGTGACTAAGTCAAAGTTAATATTTTTTCACAGCAAGTGTACGGGACCAAAATTAATCTGTAGTCACAACAAAACTATGGGCCAAGTTTCAGATCAATTGGATAAGGGGGAATTGTGTTGCCCCACGACAGACGGACAGAGAGTATGAGTTAAGAGAAAGAGTTTTATAATCTAACCCATAAAGCTTTTATTAAAACTCTTTCTTTCCTTATGCATATAGGTTTTGAATCACTCCGTGACTGTGCGTGACTATATCAAAGTTAATGTTTTTTCACAACAAGTCTATCGACCAAGTTTCAGATCAATCGGATAAGGGAAATGGGTTTTAAATCACTTTGTGACTGTGCTTGACTATACGTGACTGTACGTGACTATACGTGACTGTGCGTGACTACGTTAAAGTTAATCTTTTTTCACAGCAAGTGCATTGACCAAGCTTTTGATCGATCGAATGAGTGGAAATGACATTTAGATCACTTCGTTGCTGTGCGTGACTATGCGTGACTGTGCGTGACTGTGCGTGACTATGCGTGACTGTGCGTGACTATGTCAAAGTTAATCTTTTTCCGCATCACGTCTATCGACCAAATTTCAGACCGATGGGATAAGGGGAAATGGGTTTTAAATCACTCCGTGACTGTGCGTGACTATGCGTGACTGTGCGTGACTATGTCGAAGTTAATTTTTTTTCACAGCAAGTGTATGGACCAAGTTTCAGATCGACCGAATGAGGTGAAATGACATTTAGATCACTCCGTGATGGTACGTGACCATGCGTGACTGTGCGTGACTAAGTCAAAGTTAATCTTTTTTTCACAGCAAGTCTGTCGATCAAGTTTCAGATCGATCGGATAAGGGGAAATGGGGTTGATCTACGACAGACAGACAGACAGACAGACAGAGAGTACGAGTTAAAAGAAAGAGTTTAAAAAAACTAAAAGTTCAATTAAAAAAATAAAATTACAAAAAATATATGAATAAAATATAAATATATGAATTATTCGGACTCTGTACATGAACTGCTTATGGCTATTGGAAACTCTCTTACAGAAAATTGTCCAAAGTTTGTTGAACTGCTTTCTGCTTTATTTCTGCGCAAAGCTCCTTGTAACAATTGATATCTGTTGCTACCGCACGAGCTTCTTTCGCTGTCAGTATAATTTTTGGAAAAAATTTCTATGGGTTCGTCAATTAAACTCATGGCTTTCGAGAGTGGTTGAGAAGTTAAGTTTTATGCTGACAGTTTTCTATCCATCTGTCTTCTTTGTCAGCAATTTCCAATTGCAGTTGCGTTAATTCATCGTTAGAAATTTCTTAAGTATATCAGTCTCATCCATTCCTTCAAAATTAGACGCTCTCTTCAACATCATAAGCTTCCAGAATGAAACTTTGACCTTTTTTCTTGTGCACACATCCTGGCCATATTTTGCGTCCAACACCTCCTCCAAAGAATCTGAACAAATTTCTATTGTATTCAAAATATTAAATTTTTTCTTGCATTGTAGGTATCTCGGGTCCATGAGTTTCACTTAGAAGCAACTTAAATGTTCTTCGGAGGTAATTGCTTTTAAAATTCGATATTACACCCTGATCCATTGGCTATATCACTGATGTGAAGTACGGTGATACAACACATTTTCTACATTTCTACTAAAACTAAAGCCGTAAAATCGAAGTGCCTTCTATTGCAATAATCTTTAATTTCTGGAAAAGCACAAGATGAAATCCTGTCTTTAAATAATAGTACCGTCGACCAGGCTTTTTTTGAGTTGGCCAGTGGACAAAAAATCGATCTTTTGAACAGGCCTTCATAGTTCTAGGATTTTCTGATTGGTAAATATGAAACGGCTTAAACTTAAAATCACCATTTGTATTGCCACCTAGAAGAAGAGTAAAAAAATCTTTACTGGCTTCAAATCCTGGTGTAGTTTTTTCAGTTCTCGATGTGAATGTTTTTTTTTTTAAGACGTTTCCAAAACATGCCAGTTTCGTCGACATTGAAAACTTGTTTATAGCCACCATCGTGAATTATCGCTTTTAACTCTGTTGGGAAACGGTCCACAGAGACAATATCAGCGTTGGTTGCTTCACCTTTGAGGGAAATCAACTAACTATTAAAAGTACATTGAATAACCGTAACATTCCGAAAATCCAATAAGTATGATTTTTACAAAAATCGCAACTGCGTTTCAGAAAGTAAAAAAAAAATACCAAAAAATTCAAAAAAAAAGAAATATGCATATACCTTGACATTAAAAGTGATTCCCCGGATAATAATAAAAAACGACGCAATTCGACTAAAAGCAAAAATTAGTAACGAAGTAACTTCGCAAAACGCCAAACGAAATGACGCAAAGCGAGGTCTTAGTATATTATATTTTGCCATAAGTCAGATAAAGTTTCTCATCAAAAGTTCGAGTTTGGATTACCAATCGAAGACAACAATAGAAAAAAATTTCAAAAATGGCGTTTGGCCTCGTTCTTTACTTAGAAATGGCCCAGATACAGCTATGTATATATCGGATCTCTCATTCTCAAGATGTTACATCCGTTTTTTCGTTTGATTGAGTTCAATTAATTCATCTTTTTTTTATCATATTTAATTCGAAATTTAAAAAAATACTGTATTTTTCAGCCTAAATACCATATAAACATTAAAACCAGTACAAACCAACACATCTGCTCTCAATAAATTCATACATGAAAGTAAGGAAATAATATGATCTACTGGATTATATTATTTTGGATCAGATTGATATGTATGCTATTCTGAAATATTTATAAATTTCATATATGTATATTTTTTTTATAATATGTAAGCAGGGCCAAGATCGTGGAAATTACAAAAAAGCGGTTCCTCTTAAAATGAGAAAAAGCTTGAAATCTACGCTTTGCTGCTTTAAAAAATTTCCCTTTTCCTCTCCAAAAAAAAACAAACAAAAAATCTAAAATAAATATTGGTATAAACCAAATTTCATCGCAACAATAAAAAAAACCCCGAAAACCCAACTTAACTGCATTCTGTACTGCATTGACTGTCGTACAACGGAAGGCAGTTAATTTGCAGTGCAACCCAGAATAAAAGAATATAAATAAAATATAATAATAAAAAAAAAACATTAAACAAAATAGAAAAGAAAATAGAACAAAAATTACCGCAACTAAAAAAAGGAAAACCCTAAAAAATTGGTAACAACTCAACAATGACACCAGCAACAAAAACAACAACAACAGCAACAAACAAACCGATAAGAAAAATTTAACTCAACCAAATCAGCGAACGAATGAATGAATGCACTGTAACTGCAATGGATTTATTGTCGACAAAACAACAATAACAACAACAACTACCAACAACAAAAAATTTCAAAACACTCTGCTTAAAAAGTATGCTGATCGAAAATATTTCAAAATTAACAAATTTTATCTCAATCAATAAAATTTATGGATTGCGGGCTAACGGTTTTGCGAAGGGCATTTGCAAGAGATTCTCTGATGTATTTAACTTTAATATGTTTTATTAATTATTATATATCTTTGGACTTAGTGTATGGTTTGCTCCATACAAACAAAGTCTAGAGTTAACAAGTATGAGTCGACTGCATATTTGCATCCAGTTAAAAGGTTTAACAACAAAAAATTTTCAAAAAAAAATTTTTTTAATAAAGAAATAGTAGTTAATTTTTTTTTGTTGGTGTTTTTGTTAAGCAATTTTTTAATTTTATTACCCGCTACGTTATTGTTTTTGTTGGCTGTTGCTGCTGTTGCTGTTTTTGGTGAACACCTCCTGTCGGTTGTTGTTTAATTTAAAAATTGGTTGCCGCATTATTTATCGCACAATAATTTTATTTTACTTTTGTTTTGGTATTTTCGTGTTGATAATGATGGAAAACACTTTACATAGTTATGTATCTACACAGACACATATATATACATACATACATAGGTATGTATTTATTGTAGGGTCTGGATTGTATGAAACAACTGAATCTATTTATAATAAAATTAATTTCTATTTGTTTTAATTGTAAATGCTTCAGAAAAAGTTATCTACACTTTCGAAAAATAATTGTTAAATATAAATATAACTTAACAAGTTATAAGTAAACAGCCCTCGAAATTCGATTGCAAATTCTAAAAAATTTTATTTTTTCATTTAATAAAGACCCTAAATGTATGCTATTATTGTTCAATTCAACACAATTATTATTGTGAATGAAGTAAACAAACTCATAAACACATTAATAAATTTAATAAACACACACATAGCATTATATAATTTTATGTATGTGTTAGTAGCAACTTTAAATGCAATTTACTCAAAATAAATGTAAAAATTTTAAAATTTGTAAATCTGGAGGACAACTAAAAAGAAATACCTTTCAAATAAGATACGTTTGGTCAAAATCGGGAGAAAACTGTGGAAGAAGTCATCGGTCACAAGAAATCGCCTTACCTATTAATACTATACTAGCAGATCCCAGCCCTCGAAATTCGAGCGCAAAATCTAGGAAATTTCATTTTTGCATTAAATAAAGACCCTAAAAGTATGCTAACCTATTATAGCCAATTCACAAATAAACACAGAAAACAAACTCATTTTTATGACAAACACAATAACAAATTTAATAAACACACACATAGCATTGTATAACACTGTGGAACAAATTCAGGTTAGCAAAAGTTAGGTCGATTCTGAGAGTGAGGGGTGAAAATAGAGGCTAAATTAGAAGACCCGTATCGCGGCGTTTGTTTATGTTAGTTCGAATTTTTTTTTAATCGACCTTCGAACTTTGCAGTCAAATGCCGATTTTCAGCATATTGTTTATATGGTTTTTTGGCTATAACTCGTCGACTGATTAATATTTTTTTAATCTGTAGAAGCTAGAGACCTGTGCAACAATTAAAATTTTTTAAAAAATTGATTTAGAAAATTTTTGTGGTGCTTATGAAGAAAAATATTGGAAAAATTATTTTTTTTTCATGTCTTTTTTGCTTTATATTTGATCTATAATATGCTTCTTCAATAAATTTCATTTGAAAAGAAAACAATCATAATACAAAACTTGCGTTTTCCAGCTTAATATTAATTTAGTTCTCAGTTTTTATGTACCAATTTTGTTCAGTGTTGGTTTTGAAGAAACATTGAAAAAGAAATTATAAAAATATGGAAAAAAAATATATTTTTGAAATGTTGGTTATGAAAAGTTTTAAATAAAAAAAGTTAAATAAATTAAATTATTGATTTGGCCAGTTGCCGTTTAGGAGGCGGCTGTGGATCAACATCACTACTCTCTCTAATATCTTGGTCATCATCATCAGAAAGCTCGATAATTTGGGCCTTTGGTACCTTTCGCCAGCAAATTATTTCCTTTCAAAAATGAAGCCAGTAGTTCTGATTTTTTCTGAGTCAAACACAAATTTGCAACAAATCCATCCAATTGGTTTTGTGTGACTAGGATTGGGTCCTTTGATGTTTCATAGGATGTACCTTCACCAGGGTCGTATTCTGAGAAGAAATCCATGGATGTAGCAGCGGCGGTTGTAGTACTGATATTGGACACTGTAATTGGACACTTGGTACTGCTACATAAGTTTTATTCTTTGCTTTCCTTCTATTCAAAGTTTTATGGTAGTTGATACATCCATAGCAATTTTCTTCTTGATGCGGGCTGTTGTCTAACCACATCATTGGTATACCAAAAGGCATAGCATTCTTCTTTTCACTTTTCCATTGCATAAGAGTTGAATAGGGGCATAGTTTTCGTCAGTGATAAACTCTTGCGAGAAATATTGTTTATAGGCTTCCAAAAAAACAAAATCACTCGCATTGCCACATTTTTCATCGCTTGCTATGAAACGTCCACAAACATTACAAAAATGGTCCATGTTACATTTTGGTTCCGTCATTTTTAATACAATATATATTATACACTTATACACGATGCACTTAACTAAAATCACTCACAAAATTAAATAAGTTCCAAAAAAATTAATAGCGAATTTTATCACGACCGACCGAAAATTAAAAGCCATCAGCTTCGGCTGAGTTTCGAGTCTTAACTGAATCCTCATTTTTGAAATTAGTTCGCTTGTACGAAATAAAAAAAAAAATCGCTACCTGTGCGGTGCACAGAGTCGTATTTGCACGATCTACGCGGCCAAAAATATTTTTATGCTGAATTGGTATCTAATCAATATAAATAAATTAAAAACCAATTTTTCACAATAAATATATATATATTTAAGTTTATATACATTATATATTTACAAAAAAGCAAAATAAAACAATCTTCGGTCTGTACAAAGGGAAATAACGTAAAAATGCTAGTTTATCGCCATTCTTCATCACTCTCCGATGAACTTTCTGATATATTGGGGTCTGCAGGTGCAAAGATGGCCAAAGTTTCAGGTAAAAATTTTCCAGATTTCCTTTTATTTACAGTCCGCATGCTACTTAGCCTAGGATCAGAAGTAAGTAGAAAGCGATTAAAAATATCCTGATTACAGCTTTCCCTTGAAAATTTTCTCGCATAATCCTGTCGGTAACATCTAAAATGTTTGTTGCGAGCCTCAGCTGCTTCCTCGGAAAGCTGTCCGATTGGCAATAATGCCTTTTCGATGATGACTGCGCCATGGACTAAAAGCTTGTGCATTGTTGGCGTCATAGGGTGCCAATCATATAGGTCCACATAAACACGAGCAGTTTCTGAAGCATATTTTTCATACTTCACGGAATCAATGTTGGATTCGCTTGAAATTGCTTCCAATATGACTTTTAGTCTGTAAATTAGCTCATAATTAATGCCAGTTATTTCTGCAGCTAATTTGGAGTCCTCAAAGAACCTTCTGCTGGTATTGCCATCATTGGTATTGCCGAAATTGGATTTAGGCATATCTATAATTAGGCCTGTTTCATTGCGAAACCTTCTTTGTATCTATTTCTTGGTTTGCTTTTCTAGATCTTTCTCCTCTTTAGATATTCTTTCCCTGTATTTTTGCACTTGGAGTTTATAGGCTAAATGTAGGATACATCCAAAAATTCGAATTCTGGCGTGCAACACCGATATGCCGAATTCAAGGGCTGCAAAATTCAGTTCTCTTGTGTAGTCCAATTTATTGAAATCTTGCGAGGTTGCTCCACATATATAGCACCTACTTGTGGATTTGTACCTGTGGCGGCATTGCAGACCTTTCCGTCAGTACAAATGTGTGCTTTATTAAGAATATTTTCTCCGCTATATTGACCTCTGTTGGGACTAACGAGTTAATAGCGCTTTTATTTAACATGTCTTATTTCCTATTCAGTAACATCTGTTGTTTCCTTGACAAAACGAAATCTTATTGGTCGACAAAAACGCGGTGAACAGGGCGTTGGATTGTTTCATAAAACTTTATTATCTTCACAAACTAATTGCACAGATACAAAGCTGCTTTGAAATATATTTGAATCCGAATCGGTATCATTTTGTAGTTTTTGCTTAAACTGTGATTGCTGGGACCCATCGCAACTCCATTTACTTATGAGAGTTAGGCATTCACACTCTTGCTCCTTTGAAGTCTCCAATAGCTCTTCTAGGTACTCCGATAAACGCCCAGCGGTAACATCCATTAGAGGCTGCAATTGAGCCACGGCACTAGTACTTGTCACCGTAATCGATTCTTTAGGTGGGTAAATTGTCTGCTTGGCTTTTAGTAAGCGGCTATAGCATGGAAAAAACTTTTTATTGGTCTTTCTTATAATTTCGTACTGTCCAAGTGTCAAATCGGCATCTATAAACATTTGCAAAGCTTGCATTGCTGTTAAGGAGGATGCTTGCTTTTTACTTGATTTCGTACAGTAAAGTGCCTTTTTATATTTAGTTGCTCGTGTCGGAGTACTGGTGATATCTTTTAAGACATTTGATGCATCTTTTTTACCAGATTTTCCCAGTTCCACTGTCACAGCATGGATTCTGATATCCTTTTCAAAACTAGAACGAAGTTCTTCAGTCTTTCGCCTTTTGCTCCTCTCACTTAAGCCTTTGAACGACTTGGATGGCCGACCTGGCCGTTTTTGTGTCTCAACAACAGGTATTTCGAAAGTACCTTCTAACCAAGTTTGGTTGTATTTTAGAAAATTAGTTTCCTTATAATGAGCTTTGACCCACCTTTGTTTCAGTTCTGATTTGAAAAGGGCAAAACAATGTTTCAATTTAATAATTTGGTCTTCATTATAATTTTCACATGACAAAGTTTATCTCTTAGATAGTTTAGTTTTGCATCTAAACTAGGCAAATTTTCCTTCTTCATGCGGTCGACTAAATATTGTTGAGTCACAATCTTTACTCCTGATGCATCCTCTGAAACTAGGACAAACATATATTAAGTTAAAAGACACTAACAAACATTTCTAATTTTATACGAAATTTCGCTAAATATCTTTAACCCCTCAAAACTTTATTTATCCAGAAGTTTCCGGACACGATTTTGATACTAGTTATAAGGAAAAGGATCATATGATAACCTGTAATAATAACCATAGCCCGATCTACCCCGATACATAAACAAAAACACTAGTAAAGAAAAATATTGAAGGAAATCAGGGTACGAAAAAGACATTTTTTATAAGTTGAAATAATAATGTTGTTTTGCAGTTTACCATGACTTTAATAATGTGATTTGTAAGTTTCTTACCTTTTCATTAGAATCCATCACTTTTAATTTGAAACAAGAACTTGTTAATATAAAAAATAACTTGGGAAGTTCGTTTAATAAAGCGCGTAGACGAGAACTGATACATACACTAGGTGAAACGGTTGAATTCCGACTAACGCCACGGGTGCGCGGTGCGCATTAGCAGGTAGAAAAGGGACGGGTTCTATTCACGGGTTAGTCCTTTATTCGGGGAACCGGTTTTTATGAATAGTATTGTTATTTTGAGATTGGGACTTTTGGCCGCGTAGATCGAGCAAATACGACACTGTGCGGTGGTTGAAAACAAAAAAGTTGTTTTACTAATTCCTAATTCTTGGAACTTCCCTTTTTAATTACTTCTACCTAAATCGCTATTTATTTGATGGTTTTGGGATTTTTAACGCAAATTGCCGACTAAGACCATTTTCTTTTCAAATGAAATTTATTGAAGACACTGAGAAGCATATTATAGATCAAACAGAAAGCAAAAAGACTTAGTTTTGTGGAAAATATTTTCAAAAAGCATGAAAAAAATAATTTTTCCAACATTTTGCTTCATAAGCACCACAAAAATTTTCTAAATCAATTTTTTTAATTGTTGCACAGATCTCTAGCAATAATTTGGCTTTTACAGATTGAAAAAATATTAATTAGTCGACGAGTTATAGCCAAAAAACCATATAAAAAATATGCTGAAAATCGGCATTTGACTGCAAAGTTCGAAGGTCGATTAAAAAAAAAAAAAAATTCTGAAAATTCTATTTTCACCCCTCACTCTCAGAATCAACCTTACTTTATCTAACCTGAATTTGTTCCACAGTGTAATTTTATGTATGTGTTAGTAGCAATCTTAAATGCAATTTACTTAAAATAAAGGAAAAACATGAAAAATCTGCAAATCTACAAAACGGCTAAAAAGAAATACTTTTCAAATAATATACGTTTGGTCAAAATCGGGATAAAACGGTACAAGAAAACATCAGTCACAAGAAATCGCCTAGCCTATTAATATGATAGATTAACATTTTTTGCCTTTTTTTTCCAAATAGACATTTAAACAACTTAAATAACTTTCACATCTAAAATTTAAAATATAGAGTGGAAATTATCAAATAATTCTTAATTTGGATTGTTGAAAAAAAAAAAAAAAAACAAAATTATACCCGGATAAATCTAACGATCGAAAGACCAAGCTTTAGTAAATATTTCTAAAAGAAAATTTGTTCAATAAGAAGATTTGCCAAAAAATAGCTGCCTCATAAAAATTAAACAAAAATACTTTTAAGAAGAGTTTATTTTTTAAAGTAAAGATCTTTTTTAAATAAAGTGTCTTTGTAAGTACTTTTTCCAAAAAGTATCTATTTAAAAAAAGTACCTTTTCAAAATCTTTTTCTAAAATTATCGCTATATCCGAGATGTTCGAAAAATTGTGAAAAATGCAGTAAAAAGGACAACTTTTTCGTGGCCAATAGAAATTTCCATTTGATTGATGGTAGTCCAAATGATAAAGTTAAGTAAAAATATCGGTTAACTGGAAATCGGTTGTGTTTTTTAAATCATTGAATATTCATATACGGCCATAAAAAATGGCGCACCCTGTTTATTTTTATAAAAGAATACTCTTTTCAATCCAGATGTAGAAGGGTTTCTTGAAAAAAAAAAAAATAATTTCCAAAATAAAGTGTATTTCTATAATAATTATATTTTGTCAAAAATTGTAATAAAAAAATACCTTTTTCAAAAAAGAATATCTTTTACAACAGAAATCCTAAATGTCTTTCTAAATTAAGGACCTTATTTCTACAAATGTACCAAAAATAAAATGAATAAAATGTCTTTCTTAGATATAGTCCATTTTTTATAATCTATTTTTCCAAAAATAAAAAAAAAACCTTTTGTAAAAAACACTAACTTAAATAATTTTTTGTAAAATAAATTACTTACTGAAAAAAACATTTTGTTATAGAAAAAATTACATTTTTAATAAAGTAATTACAAAAAAAAAATTTTTTCAAAAAAATTTATGAAAAACAGAACACGTTTTTAGCGAATATTTAAAGGGGTACTTAAACCTTTATTAAAATAAAAATACATTTTTGATAAAGTATCTTTCTGAAATAGAGTATTTCTTTTACAAAAATTGAAACTTTTCAACAAAGGGGATCTTTCAGAAAAGTATCGTTCTTAAACAAATTACTTTTTTCAAAAATTTATTTTATCAAAATTTTTTTTATCAAAAATTTATTTTTGAAAAAAGTACCTTCATTAAAAAGTAAATAACCATTTTTTAAATATTGTATTATACCTACAACAAATTTTGCGTTTTGTTTATCGGAATTACGTCCACAGTATTGTACAATATTATAGATATGGTACTTTGTGATGAAAAAGGTAAATTATTGTAAAGGGTACTTTTTATCTATTTCAAAAGAATTTTTATCTACTGGTTATTTTTTTGAAAAGGATTTATGAAGTACAGTGAACTCGCGAAAACGTGAACACTCGGAAGTGTGAACGTCTCAGAAACGTGAACAAATTTATTTTTCTACAGACTACTCTAAAACGTCAACAAAATCTGAAAGCTCTAAAACGTGAACACTTTTTATTTATTGTTTTTTAATCTGTTTTTAAATTGGGAAATCCCCGAATTTCAGGTTATTTGTTTGTTTACTTATGATTAAACGTTTTTTTTTTTTCATTTAGTTGCTCTTTGACATTGCTACGTAGATGTTGCAAGTGATTAAAAAATTTTAATTCGTGAAAGTGAAAAATGTCATTAAAAAAACATAAAGTGTTAACTTTAAAAGATAAAGTTGATATTCTTGAATTATTGCAAAAGGGCTTTAGTGTTAGTTTCTTCAATTAAAAAGAAAAAACGGGAAATTACTAATCGTGTAAATAATACACTTTATGGCACTGGAAAGCGTAAAACATTACGCGCTTCTGAACTTCCGAGAATGGAAAAAAAGTCTTTATAAACGGTTCCTTCACATGCGGAATAAAAAAATACCCGTAAGTGGACTGATGTTAAAAGCCAAAGCTTTAGAAATTCACGATCAAATTTAAGAAAATGATCGTGGTTTTAACACCACTGACGGATGGCTCCAAAAATTTAAACAAAGGTTCGGTGTTCGCCTTCTTTAAATTTCCGGAAAAAAGCTTTCTGCGCAGCCTCAACTTGTTGACCCATTTAAGGAAAAGTTAAGAGCAAAAATGGAAGAACTCTCTCTATGTGAAGATCAGCTTTATAATGCTGACGAATCCGGGTTATATTGGAAGCAGTTGCCAGATAAAACATATGTGTCATCATTGGAGAAAAGTGCTCCAGGCGCAAAGATGGAGAAACAACGATTAACTTTCATGGGCTGTTCAAATGCGTCGGGAGCTCACAAAAATAAACTATTGGCAATTGGAAAATCTAAAAATCTACGAAGCTTCAAAAACTTTACTTGTCCAGTGAATTACAAATTTTCCAAGTCAGCATGGATGACATGTACAATTTTTCATGACTGGTTTCATCAATGTTTTGTTAAAGAGGTAGATTTCAAATGACAAATTAAAAACTCAAAACTTTGTAATCATTTTTTGCTTTAGGTTACTGAGTTCTTGACTAAAAAGGAGCTACCAGTTAAAGCCCTTCTGTTAATAGACAATGCTCCTTCACATCCACCTGAATCCCAATGGATTTCTGATGATGGATCCATTTGTGCAATGTTTTTGCCTCCCAACGTCACATCGTTAATTCACCCCATGGACCAGAATGTTTTTAAAATAACTAAACTGTATTATAGAAACAGTCTCTTGACATTAATGGCTGGAAAACAAACAGAATTGCTAGATTCTATTAAGATGTTAACTATTAACTATTAACATAGATGCTAACTATTAATTAATCTTTTGGACTCAGCATGGAGTAGAATTTCGCCAAAAAATTTAAACAAATGCTGGAAAAATATTTTGAATTTAGTTTCGGAACAAGATGACCCCGATGATAATATTCCCTTAAGTGTTTTAAGAGAGAGGATATCTCCTCCAGAAATAAGACAGCTAGAAAATAGTGCGTTTCTACTTCTTCAGGCGCTGAATTCTCAGGTTTGTTTTATTATAGGTTTCAGTGTTTTTAGAGAATTTAAATAAAATTTAATTACAGATCGATGTTACTCTTTCTACGGTCAAAAATTGGAACAACAATCCTGAAGAAAATTGCACAGAAGTAGGAAGTAGTATTGAAATTCAGGATGATATCGACGATGATGATGACTCGATTATATTCCAACCAGAAGTTACAATTAAATCCAAGGAAGCTGTAGAAGCTTTGGATAAGGCTTTGATATGGGCTGAAAATGAGATGGTAGACCAAAGTGACGTTAGAGTGCTGAGAAACCTTAAAGAAAAAGCTCTTTTAAAGATGGCAAAACTAAAAACTTACCAAAAAAAAAAAAATGACTGATTTTAAACTTTATTTAACTGATTCTTAATTATCCAACCAAAAAAATGTTCCTATTAGTTTTAGTTTATTTTTTGTTGTTTTTGTTAATTAAATATGAATTTCTTGTATCCTTTATTTTATATTGTTTTTTTTTTTGTTTATCTAATGCAAAGTGAACTGAATATACATATTGCATTTTATTTTTTGTTATTAAAAATTAATAAAATAATTAATTTAAAATAGTGTTTAGTATTTTTTCTTATTAATATATCATTTTTTATATTAAATAGAGTAATTTTTTGTTTTAAATTTGGGTACTCGATAACGTGAACAAACTCGAAAATGTGAACTGCCTTGGTAAAAATTACTTTTTTGGAAATGACAATTTTTGAAAATGTACTTTTTTGAAAATAGTATTTTATTTTTTGAAAAGGTACTTTTTACAAAAAAGTACTATTTTTTGAAAGAGGTACTTCTTTTTGAAGCTACTTATCTAAAAAAGTCCCTTTTTTGAAATGGTACTTTTTACAAAAAGGTACTATTTTTTGAAAGAGGTACTTCTTTTTGAAGCTACTTTTCTAAAAATTTCCCTTATTTGAAAAGGCACTTTTTACAAAAAGGTACTATTTTTTGAAATATGTACTTCTTTTTTAAAGCTACTTTTCCAAAAATTCCCCTTTTTTGAAAATATACTTTTTACAAAAAGGTACTATTTCGAAAAAGGTACTTTTTTTAAAAGGTGCTTTTGAAAGAGGTACTTCTTTTTGAAGCTACTTTTCTAAAAATTTCCCTTTTTTGAAAAGGTACTTTTTACAAAAAGGTACTATTTCGAAAAAGGTACTTTTTTTTAAAAGGAGCTTTTTTTAAAAGAAAAGAAAAGAAAAGAAAAAAAAAAAAGAATTATAGGCTGGTTTAGTAAAGGAAGCTCTTTTAAAAAGAGGAACATCTCTGAGTTTTAAAATTCGTAATACGGCTGGCTCTAAAATAAAGGAAATATCTTACATTAATTCTTTAAAAATAAATGCTCAGAATAGGGCATACATTTTTCAGGAATAATTGCTCTGTATTAAGGAGGTTTTTTTCAGGCTAAAAAGGTCTGTTAGAGATCCAAATTTTTCTTTTGATTCTGAGCTTTAAGACTGAAATTATAAAAGTTAAAGCTTTATTTGCATAAATTCGCAATAAAAATATTGAAAAATGCTTTTGGAAAAGTTTCGCCGCTATATTTTAGGAATCTGTGATATATTTACATAAAAATAATATTTATAGTAAACTTAGTCAGGTCAAGACATGAAATTTTGATCATAAATATTTTTAGCAAACTTAAGAATATTAGATTATAAAAAAGTTTTCTGAAAACGTTAAATGTTTTTTGTTTTTCTTATTTTTAATGATAGTTTTGTGAAATGCATATTATATTTTTTTGTGATGGTAATCAGGACCCTACATTCACAACTCGCTTGTTAAATATTACCCTGAAAATTACTGCACTTTTTTTTGGTAATGGCTATTGTGATTTTATTTTATACATATATTTATTTTTCGTTTTTTTTTTTAAGCAATTTAATATTGAATGTTAAGAATTTGTATAAAATTTATGTATAAAATGCTTAAAATTGTTTCTTGTTTTGGAGTCTCTGGGTATATTGTGTGTGTTTGTGTGTGTGCATGGGAATTTCAACTACTTTAAATTCATTTTAACTGTTGCTGTTTTCGTTTTTTTTTCCTGACGTCCTTTTGTAGCCGTTTTGTAGAAACATAAAGAAAAACTTTTTTTTTTTGCATATCTTATAATATTTTCCAACTAAAGTACTTTAGCAATAACAATCACACACACACACACACATTCTCTCAACCATAAAAGCAGACTTATTCAAATAACAAACAAACAAAAAAAACCTTAATTTCCTTGAACGTAAATTGCTGTAATTCAGGTGTAAAACTATTTTACACTTACATATAAATCAAATTCCTCTAACACAATATATATTTACATTTTAAAGCAAAAAAAAAGTTAAAAAAGTTGATGGACGACCAATGAGGTCTAGTGGAAGTTAAATTTGAATTATAGCTAAAGAGAATTATTATTTTTTTTAAATGCTTTTTAAATTAACTAAATTAGATTTTTTTCTTGTGTCTTGTAGTGGATTTTTTGCCATGAAAAAATAATTATTGTCTTTTGAGTTTGTACTGATAATTTTAACTATCATAAATACTTGAACTATCAACAATAAATCACTTTCAAAGACAATTAGTAGACGTTCGACAGTCTTGGCAAAACTTGTAAGCAATTTACAGGCCGGAATATTAAAAATGCAATTAAATGTCATTTGATATATGAGTATTTACTTTGATATAATAAAATAAAAGCAATTTTAAATAATAAGCGCTACAATCATTCAAAGTATTTTTTCAATAATATAAAACTTATCATATGAGCAATTATTGTTTTCACAGCCCCTGTATTTTCAAAGTTGTCAAATAGTTGTTATAAAAAAATAAAATTACAATACAAACAATTTAAAAATTAGATGTCTGCACATTTCCTCTTAATATTTTTTTTTTATAAGTTTCAAATAAAACTCTCAAAATTACGAGTGCGATAAGAAATGTTCTCTTTGACATGTTATGGCGTTGCCTAAGTTCACCACAATGCTGGCGACGATCAGTATACAACACGTTCGCGTCTCTTCAACACGCCAAAGTACAGAAGCAATACCTGTTCTATACTCAGCCGTATACGAGTACACCTCCAATACGTCATAATTTCCACAGACAGCTGATTTTAGTAAAAAGCATGTCTACAAACAATTTGCCCTCAAATAATGACAACATTAAAATCTGCGTTATAAAGGCAAAAGATAATCAGAAGGTTTTAGATTTTCTGCGTATTCATTATTATTTGGAAGAACCTTTAACGGTGGGATGTGAGCCAAAGCAGCAAGATAAAGAAGATGAAGACTTTAATATGTCCAACATTGAACATGGCACATGTGTTATGGCTGTTAAAAGCGACCCTAATGACGGCCAAAATAATTTAGTTGGTGCTCTGATGGCCGGTCCTAAGGGACCCAACGAAGCTGATTATATGTTTGAAGAAGCCGCCAAACTGGGTCCTACCAAATGGGGTCATACGATACAGTTCTTGGCCTGCGTCGAACGTGATGCCAATGTCTGTGCCCGTTATCGAGTTGAAAAAGTTTTACATGTTCATGTCATGGGCGTCGATAATAAAATGCGTGGCAAAAATATTGGTTGCCGTTTAGTGAAGGAGGTGCTTGATTTAGCTAAACAGCTGAATTATGAATTAGTATCGGTTGATTGCACAAGTTATTATTCGGCCAGATTATTCGAACGTATGGGTTTTGAGTGCATCAATACCAAGTATTATAAAGAATATTTAGATGAGAATAAGCAACAAGTTTTTAAACCTGATCCGCCTCATGAGTGTGTGAAAACATATGCTCTTAAATTGTAAAGTAGAAAATTTTGATTAATAAAATAGATGAAAATTCCGTTTTAAAAATATTTATTTCTTAATTATATTCAATATATTTACTCTCATCATTGATTCACTGAATGACTGTGTAATTAATATTTATTTAGAGCTAGGAACTTGAAATTTTGAATGCATAAAAATTTTTGAAATTCAATACAAAGTATTTAGAAAGAGTACATTTACTGAATATTTCACAAAAATCTCATTTTTCTCGAAATCCAAAAAAAAAAACCTTGTAAAAAAAAATTCTGCCAGACTAATTTTTTTCTTTAAAATTCACACAGTTAATTTCTAATATATGTTTAACAAAACCTTAAAGTGCCAGGTCCAATTTTTGAAATTTTGTTTAAGAAAACTTTTTAAAACTTAAAAAAGCAGTTTTCAAAATTGCATCAAAAAATTTTCCATCTTTGGTCTCATTGCGCATAAGAATTAAAAACGCGGTAATAAAACAATGCTTCATGTCTGAGTGCTCATAGGTATAGAGACTGAAAAAAATGATCAATTAATTTCTTAGAGTCGAAAAAATTTCCGTCAAATTTCACGACCTAGAGTTTTTTTGGCACAAAAGTGGTCTGGGGCATTTGCTATTTTTTGGCCAGCTTTTATTCGATTTTGAAGCTATGTAGCTTTCTGAAAAGATAATTTAATACTGAAATCTTATTCATGTAACAAGTTGTCGAAAAAATTAAACTGTAGAGCGAAATTTTTGTAATATCAGAAAAAAATCATATTTTTCCCATATAAACAAACTTTCGGTACTTTGGGCCCCACTGGGCACCAGAAGGCACCGTCGGATTGAGCTAAAAAATAAAGACCGCATTTATGACAGGAAACTTCATATTTTAGACAACGCACATATTAAGAATTAAAAAAAATCCCTTACTAGATGCGACCAGTCAGTGTTTATTATACGCAATAATTCAAAAATAAACCCTACAGGACCATTTTTAGTTATAGTCCCAATATTCACTTTAATCTATCTATAAACCGAAATATTGCACTGGTTCTTCTCAAATTTGGTTTATATAAGTTTTACCAAATATGGTTAGGATTGGTCCATTTTTTTTTTTGGTCCCCCATATAGATCAAGCATCCGGCATGGAGGCAACCAGTTTAAAACGATAATAATCAAATTTGGTTTAGCTTATTTTCTACATCCCATTTGTTGGAACTAAAACTCTTTCTCTAAACGCATGTTATATGGTATCGTATAGTCGGTCTAGACCGACCATAATTTTCTTAATGATTTTCTTAGGTACTAGCCATGCCATTGAAACCTTTGTTCCAAACTCCGTAGAAAGCCATTAATTTCCGATGTCAATAGAAAAACGAACATATGGACTTTGCAAAAAGAGTTTGTAAACAAGGCTCTAGGATATTGGGAACGCGTTTTATTTTGAGCTTAAGCAAACTTTGCATTTTCGACATTAAAGAGGGAAAAAAATTAGTTTGACGAAAAAGTGGAACAACTGCTTTAAATAAAGGAAATATTTAAGTACGGTGGAGCTGGCATTATAGTTTGGAGTTCTATAGCAGGCAAAAGAGTCGATAAATGGATCATGGATTGGATAGCCCACAATAACTTGGCCTTCGAGCAGTTTAAGGTCCAAAATATATGGCGCACAATGTCAAGGTCAGTGCTGAAAATCATTTGAAATAACCACTTCAAACACCCGATCTTAATCTTATAGAGTATTTGTGTAATTTACTGGAGTGCTGAATAAAATAAGAACAAAAGAAATGTTAAAAAGTTTTATATTGGATGAATGGTGCAAAATTTTTAAAGAGGATACTTTAGAATAGGTTACATCAATGCCGAATCAGCTCACAGAGGTCCTAAAATGGAAAGGATCTTTCACAAGTTTTTAAATTAAGCAATATTTAATATATTAATATTTCAAACTAGCAGATCCCAGTCCTCGAAATTCGAGTGCAAATTCCAGGAAATGTTATTTTTTCATACCTAAATTTATACTAATCACTTTTAGCCAATTCACACTTCAACACTTTTTATTGTCGTTATTGGTTTATGTCCAAAATTATTTTTGTGGTTACTGTCGTTATTGAGTTAGCAACTTTAAATGCATTTTACTCCGAAAAAATTTAAAACTGTAAAAATCTGTAAATCTCGTGGACAGCTAAAAAGACATACGTTTCTAAAAATAGCCAAAGAACATAAAATTTGAAAACTCCTTAATTAAGAATGAAGAAGCTTCCAAATGCGGGAAAACGGTAATTTTGTATTTTTTTTTTTTTTCAAAAATGTTATCTAGGAATGTGAAATTTGATAGAAAAACATCGGCCAATAATATAACTTATTCAGACTTAAAAAGTATATATTAAAAAAAAATTAGTTTTTCTTAAAAAGTACCATTTCTTAAAAAATACATTTTAAAACAAGTAAGAAAATTATAGTCGGTCTTGACCGACTATACGATACCCTATACCATGCGTTTAGGGACCCTATCTCTCAGGCCCAACTAACTGCATATAAAAAATAAGCATAAACCAAATTTGACTGGTATTTTTATTAATTTTTTTGGGTGCAGATATGAAAAAGTTCATATCGGATGCTATATCTATATGGGGACTAGGCCCAAAAATGGACCGATCCTGACCATGTTTGGTAAAGTCTCTTGTATTTTGCAAAAATATATACAAACAAAATTTGAGAAGAATCAGTGCAATATTTTTTCTTTTGATAGATTTAAGTGAAGATCGGGAAGCAGCTCTATATGGGGCCAATGACTAAGAGTTGTCCCATAGGGATCATTTTTGGACTACTGATTAATGGATGTAATAAACACATACAAACCAATTTGACTAAGATTTATATGATAATTTGGATCTTATGGCAATTTAAGTCGATTTCATAGGGGTCATTTGTATGGGGGCTAGGTCTGAACATGGACCGATTCTCACCAGTTTCAATAGATTTCATCCTATGGCCCATAGAAGCTTATATACTAAATTTCATCAAAATACATTCATATTTGCGACCTGCAGTTTGATTACAAGCTTTACATGGACACACAGACGGACGGACGGACGGACGGACGGACGGACATCGTTAAATCGAATCAGATAGTGATTCTGATTCGATCAGTATAATTAAAGATGGGTCTAGGTCAAATATTTTTGGTAGTTACAAACAGCAGCACAAAGTCATTATACCCAAACCACATAGTGGTATAGGGTATAAAAATATTTTCTTAAGATCATTTTCTTAAAAAAGTACCTTTTCTTAAAAAGAACCCTTTCTTAAAAAGTACCTTTTTTGAAAAGAATCTTTTTTAAAAAATTTAATTTCTTAAAAGATTTCTTTTCCTATAAAAAATTTATTTTTCTTAAAAAAGTATCTTTTTCGTAAAAAGTATATTTTCTTAAAAAATTTCTTTTTCTAAAAAACTTACTTTTTCTTAAAAAGTTATTTTTTTTAAAAAAGTAAATTAAAAAAATATAAACTTTTCATAAATATGCATCTTTTTGAAAAAAAGTATCTTTTGGTGAAAAGTATTTTTTCTTAAAATAGCAAATTTTCTTAAGAAGAACCTTTTCTTAAAAAAGTCATTTTCTTAAAAAAGTACATTTTCTTAAAAAGTACTTTTTCTTAAAAAGTACATTTAAAAAAAAAAACACCCTTTTAAACTCTTTCTTTTAACTCAATATCTCTGTCTGTCGAGGGGCAACCCCATTTCCGCTTATCCAATTGATGTGAGACTTGGCCCATAGTCTTGTTGTGACTACAGATTAATTTTGGGGTAGTCACGCACAGTCACGCATGGTCATGCACAGTCACGGAGTGATCTAAATGTCATTTCCCCTCATCCGATCGATCTGAAACTTGGTACATACACTTGCTGTGAAAAAAAGATTAACTTTGAATTAGTCACGCACAGTCACGGACTGATCTAAATGTCATTTCCCCTCATCCGATTGATCTGAAACTTAGTCCATACACTTGCTGTAAAGAAAGATCAACTTCGACATAGTCACGCACAGTCACGCTTAGTCACGCACGGTCACAGAGTGATTTAATACCCATTTCTCATTATCCGATCGATCTGAAACTTGGTACATACACTTGCTGTGAAACTTTGTCCATAGACTTGTTGTGGCCAAAGTTCAATTTAAGATAGTCACACACAGTCACTCACAGTCATGGAGATATCCAATATGATATGCATAAAGAAATAAAGAGTTTTAATAAAAACTTTATTTTTATGGGTTAGTTAGATTATTTAAAAAGAACCTTTTCTTAAAAAATTACTTCTCGTAAAACCAGTAGTTTTTCATAAAAAAGTTAAGTAAAAAAAAATCAAAAGTGTATTTTTCTAAATAACTATCTTTTTTTTGAAATTAGTATCTTTTGTTGAAAAAGTACTTCTTCTTCAAAAAGTGCCTTTTCTTAAAAAGGTAACATTTCTTAAAAAAGAAAATTTCTTAAAAAAGAACCTTTTTTTTTAAAAAAGAATACTTTTTTTTTAAAGTAAATCTTTTTAAGTAACCTTTTATAAAAAAGTCTGTTTTCTTACAAAAATAAATTCTTTTAAAAAAGTACCTTTTCGTAAAAAAGTACCTTTCTTAGAAAAGCATTTGTTTACAAAAGTACCTTTTCTTAAACAGTATGTTTTCTTAAAAATGTACATTTTCTTTAGAAAGTAAAGAAGTTAAAAAGTTGTTGAAAAGTATTTTTTTTTATATAAAAATTACCTATTTCAAAAAGGTAAATAATATCTTTTCTTTAAAAGGACTTATTTTTATTAAATCACTTTTCTAGAAAAGTGCATTTTCTTAAAAAAGTACATTTTCTTAAAAAGAAAAGTAAAAAATTAGTTCTTCCTACAAATTGATTTTGTTTTAAAAATAACCCAAGTTAAAATAGTATGTGTTGTTTTAAAGCACCTTTTTTGAACAGTACATTTTCTTAAAAAAGTACCTTTTCTGAAAAAAGTACCTTTTCTGAAAAATGTACCTTTCTTAAATAAGTAAATTTTCTTAAAAAGTAAACTTTCGTAAAGTACTTTTACGTAAAAATACATTTACTGGGAGAAAGTATCTTTTCTGAATAAGTAGTTTTTTTGAGATATATACTTTTTTAAAAAAGTAAATTTTAAATTACGATTTCAAAAAAATACCTTCTCTTAAAAAATTTCATATTCTTAAAAAGTAATTTTTTTTAAAAAATGGACTATTCTTAAAAAAAAATCATTATTTCTTAAATACTTTCCCTTTGTTAAAGAAATACCTTCTCTTAAAAAAATAAAATTTTATTAAAAAAGTATCCTTTATTCAAAAAGTACGTGTTGTTTAAAACTACGTTTTCTCAAAAAAGTATCTGTCTCAAAAAAGTATCTTTTCTTAAAAAAGTAATTTTTCTCAAGAAAGTACCACTCTCAAAAAAGTACCTTTGCTTAAAAAGTACATTTTCTTAAAAATTAACATTTTCATAGAGGTATTTTTTTTTTAAACAGAACCTTTTTAATATTGTACCTTTTTTGAAAAAAAAAGTACTAGCATTAAAAAATACATCGTATAAAAAGTACATTTTCTGAAAAAACTACCTTTCCTTTCTGTTTCCTCCGAATATTACGTTTTGATAAAAAAGTACCTTTTCTTAAAAACTACCTTTTCTTAAAAACTACCTTTTCTTAAAAACTACCTTTTCTTAAAAAGTACCTTTTCTTAAAAGGTACCTCTTCCTAAAAAGTACCTTTACTTAAAAAGTACCTTTTCTTAAAACAATACTTTTTTCTTCAAAAGTACCGTATATTCAAAAAGTACATATTGTTATATAGTAGCTTTTCTCAAAAAAAAGTAAATTTTCTTAAGATGTTACCCTTTTCCTAAAAATTTACCTTTTCATAAAAAGTACCTTTTCTTTAAAAAAAAAAGTAATTAAAATTAAAAAAAGTATTTTTTTTTTAAAGAACCTTTTTTAAAATCGTACCTTTTAAAAAAAAAGTACTTTCATTAAAAAATACATCGTATTAAAAGTAAATTTTCGGAAAAAAGTACCTTTTCTTAATAAAGGCTATTTCCTTCGAAAATTACCTTTTATTAAAAACTACCTTTTCTTAAAAAGTACCTTTTCTTAAAAAGTACCTTTTCTTAAAAAGTACCTTTTCTTAAAAAGTACCTTTTCTTAAAAAGTACCTTTTCTTAAAAGTACCTTTTCTTAAAAAGTATCTTTTATTAAAAATTACCTTTTCTTAAAAATTACCTTTTCTTAAAAAGTACCTTTTCTTAAAAAGTACCCTTTCTTAAAAACATACCTTTTCTTAAAACAGTAGCTTATCTTAAAACAGTACTTTTTTCTTCAAAAGTACCGTTTATACAAAAATTACATATTGTTATAGTACCTTTTCTTACGATGCTACCCTTTTCTCAAAAATTTACCTTCTCACAGGAAGTACCTTTTCTTAAAAAGTAAATTTTTTTAAAATAAGTAATTTTTTTTAATAAAGAACCTTTTTTTAAAATTGTATCTTTTTAAAAAAAAAGTACCTTCATTAAAAAATATATCGTATTAAAAATTTTCTGAAAAAAGTACCTTTCTTGAATAAAGGCTATTCCCTTTGAAAATTACCTTTTATAAAAAAAGTACATACAGTGATTATTCGCTAATCCGAATAATTGATTGCAGACGCCGATTCGGACTATCGAATAATTCGGATTAGTGGATGCTTTTTTCCAAGCAGCATTTTCTGATTTTTTTTATGTTTTTAAAATGAAGGTAGGTATATTATTTGTAAAAATATTTATTATGGATTAAAAAAAAATTATATAATACATTTTGCATAAAAAAAAACAAAATTCATTCCTATTGTGAATAATTCAGTCTCAAATAATAGTGCAATAAAAATATGAAAAACATAAAAACTATATTAGGTTTGCTTCTTAAAATAATCTAAACAGAAGATTGACGTAAGTTCGAGCAACTTTTTTCTAATGCCAAATCTCGAACCTGATGGAAAGCTGTCATTAGTTCAGAATTTAAATTATTCTGTTCAGCAAACTGTAAACATATATTGGTGCTTTGAATAGCATCTTTTGGTTTAATGGTGTTACATGGAGATTCGAGAATATCTTCATCCTCAGCTTCACTTTCAGATAATGTTATTTCTTCCTCATCAACTTGTTCCTCAATCCAAGCACTGATTTCATCATTGGATATATCTGCTCCAAAAGCGTTATTGAGATTGTCGGAAAATTCGGTTATACTCGGTTCTTCGGGGACTCTGTCTTCATTTGACCTTTCAATAAAGACAGATAATGGTAAATTGTCATCCGAATCCCATCTCTCTGGCAGAATTTTGTTCCAACATGACTTAAGAACTCTGCCGTTGACTTTTCTCCAAGATTTTTTTTAACATAACACAACATGCTTTTATGTTAAACTGTTTCAAAAAAATTACAGGATCATAACTAGAGTTAATAATTTCAGATAAAAGGGCTTTCTTGTAAAACATTTTTGTGAGTCTGATGCCATTTTGTTCCATAGGCTGTATTATGCAAGTGGTATTAGGCGGCAAGAAAACTGCTCTATAGTTTTGGCAATCAGAAACTAAATCTTCTTTTGAATGGCTGGAGCATTGTCTAGCAACAAAACAGCTTTTTGTGGTAAATTGTTCTCCTCCTGGAAAAATTTCACCTGAGGAACAAAAGATTTGTGAAACCATTCATTAAAAATATTGGTTGTCAGCCACCCATTTTTGGATGAATAATATTCCACTGGCGCCTGATTTTTAAATGCACGTGTTTATGCACGTTAAATGCACGTGTTATATCTAGTTTATGGGACCCAGATTTATTTGCACAACAAAGAAAAGTAATTCTTTCCTTGCACATTTTTCTGCCCGGTGCAGATTTTTCCTTTGAATGAACCAATGTTTTATCAGGAAGCATTTTCCAGAATAACGCAGACTCATCTGCATTGTAAAGTTGGCAATCCAATAGATTTTCAGTTTGTATTATAAGTTTAAGCTCGTTTTGAAACTGTGGTACAGAGTCTTGACAGCTCGATAACTTCTCGCCACTAATTTTAAGACCACTAATTAAAAATCTTTTTTGGAATTTCTGGAACCATCCAAGACTTGTTTGAAATTGTTTCTCAGCTCCATAAGTTTTTTCAAACATAGATCTGGCCTTCTCACATAAAATTTCTCTGGATATAGGATTATGACGAGCCCGTTGAATTTTAAACCATGGATATAGATTCTTTTCAAATTCTTCAAATTCTGCTGGGTTTAATGTTTTGCGTTTCGTCATGAGAACACGGTTTGAGTTTTTAGCAAATCTGAACCATAAATTTAAAGTTAAATAGAGAAAATTACATATAAAAGTGTTCTTACCCCATTATTTGCTCCTTTTTCTTTTTTATATCACAAATAGTTGACGCACCAATGCCATATTTCCGGGAAAGTTCTGATCCACTTATACCTCTATTAAGGTCTTCAATTATTTTAACTTTATTTAAAATAGATAAAGTTTTGTGGGCTCTTTTCGGTTTTGAACGCATAATTAATGTTACACAGTTTTTTTCAATCTGCACCCACGCGCAACAAATGCCAGCTGAATATAATTAATGTTGATGCGTAAAAGAAACAATTCTAAAATAACTGTTAATTTTTGATGAACCCAAAATTCCTTTGAAAAAATTGTACAACAAAATATTTGCATCCAATTCGGATTATAGAGTTCTATGATTGCAATCAATTCGGATTATTGAGTAGCCATGGAAAATTTAAATACATACCACATAATTTTGCAACAAATTGCAATCAATTCGGATTATAGAGTACCCAATGGAGTTAAAAATTATGTTCGGATTAGCGAATATTCGGATTAGCGGGATTCGGATTAGCGAATAATCACTGTATTCTTAAAAAAGTACCATATCATAAAAAGTATCTTTTATTTAATAAGGTAAATTTTCTTAATAAAGTAGCTTTTTTCGATTTGTGTTTGGAGAAAAGTTTTACCTGTATATATTATATCCCTTGTCAGCATAAATAATTTTGGATTCGATTCCGAGCTGTTCTACTTATTCTTTACCAGTGGAACATGATTTCAAACTAATTGCTAGTTCTTATTTTAATTATTTACTAGCAGATACCAGCGCTCTAAATTTGAGTGCAATTTCTAGGCAGCTTTATTATTCACCTTAGCCAATTTACAAACCAACACTTTTATGGTTTATTATTATTGTGAATGAAGAAAAACTCATTAACAAACACATTAACAAATTTAATAAACACACGTAGCATATGTGTAATTTTATATATGTGGTAGTAGCAATTTTAAATGCAATTTATTCAGAATAAAGGAAAAAATTAAAAAATCTGTAAATCTGCAAAACCGCTAAAAAGAAATACCTTTCAAATGATATACGTTCGGTCAAAATCGGGATAAAATGCTAGAACAAAACATCAGTCACAAGAAATCGCCTAGCCTATTAATATTATGGATATGAATTCGCAACTGATCATATTAATTAATTAATATGAAACAAAAATCATCCGATTAGCATCAAAAATTAAATCGTGAGGAAGAGTAGGGTATTGAGTTATTCGACTTCTGCTTTAGAAAAGAAAAATCTTGCTGGGTACAATGATGCGAGTATGTATTAAATCATTACATAAATATTTTCTAATATGTTTTGGAGAATATTAAATTAAATTTTCATTAATTTAAACAAGATCTATCAACAGCACGTTATTATTAGTTAAAAAAATATTTTCCGCAGTCAATATATCTCTGATTATTTTCTTATGGTCTGGTCTGGTCTGGTCTGTGTTTTCATACGAAGTGAAAACTTTATTTTTTAATGAAATCAAATTAAAACACTTTAGAAACTCATTTTCAGTAAAAGTTTTTTTCTTCCATCTTCTTCTTTTTAACACATTTTTCAACTTTCATCAAGAAAAGACAAAATACGGGGGGTAATGAAATCAGCAGGATATACTTAAGTAAGCTAATCATCATTTTAAAACCAATAGCTTTAAGGGTAGTCCAACGTTACTCTCCATATACTAGTGGGGGCAAGTAAATGTGTGTGTGTGTGTGTCTGTGTGTATTTAATTTGATACTGATTATGTCTTTGGTCAACATTATTACAGTTGAACAACTACTACAATACTGCCTGGCCTCCTTCCCTTCTCTGTCTTAAGCTCATCATAAATACTCATCATCATCATTATCGTCGACATCAACATCAAAGTCATTGCGTCCAATGTGCACCCGTCTATTTTATTGAAGAACAGCAAATGAGCAACAGCATAAAAGACTGTAGCTGCTGATTTAAATTGAATTATTATAATGATTAAACAGTTTTTTCTTCAATTTTTTTATAAGAACAAAATCTTGTTTTTTCCTTGTCCCTCCATTCGAGCTACTTAGCATTATCTTTGTAAATGAAATTCATGCGGGTGGAATTTGTATGCATACGTTTTTGTACGAAACGCAAGTATTAAAATTTCGATAAATTTGTATTTTGGTTGAAAGTTTTATTTCTATTTCGTTTTATACTCATTACCACATTTAAGTGTAGATAAGTAATAAAAGACGAAACAAAAAAATAACCATGAAATTCATTTAAAAATTTTTGTTTTCTATTTTTTTTTTAACCCAAAAATCATATACAAACAACATCATCATTACGAGTATCCTCAGCAAAAAGAAGCAGCATCATCCATAAGTATCATGGAGAACAATAATACTTTGAACTTAAAACGGGTTTATTTAAATTATCACCACGGGTACAAGGATTCATAAGTTGAAGCACAGTGGTTAAATTACACCACATTTAGGCGAAATTTTCAAACAAATCACTGTCAGCTCAAGTTTTTTTCCCACCATCCACAGTGTTCTCTGGCAAATGAGCAACACATTGTTGTGTCTTTTTTTTTAAGAAAAACAAATAATAATAAACTCAATCACACTTGTTTTTTAAATGATTGAATTTTTCCTCGGAAAGTGCGGGGGGGTTGATGATAAACATAATGATTTCTTCAATTTTCTTTCATTTTCTTTTTTCAATTTAAAAATTAGATTTTTAACTATATTTGTTTTTTTTTTAACTGAATGAATGTTTTTTGTATTAAGAGTGATAGAACTTAAAGTGCGGGGGGTGCGATAAAAGACAACAATGAATGTCAAGGATATTTTTCATTGAACAGAAACAAATAAAAGCCAAACAATCGTTTTGAATGCCAAGAAAGAAAAAAAAATTGAACTGAAAAAATAGCTAACAATGACATAAAATGATTGTCAATAAATTTCCAAAGATTTCAGTTTAAAATTGTTTGAGCAACAAAACACTTTATCAAATGTAGCAAATTAAACAACACAACACTCAGAATGAATTCAATAGAGATACAATGTACGGTTGGTAAATTAGCATTTATAAGCTTTCAGTATTAATTTATTAATTTATCAATTTAAGTTAAACTTAGATTTCAGCCAATATAGTTTGAGATTTTTGCTTATAAAATGAACGATTAAAGTGAAGATTTAAGTTTTGTTTTATATTAATGCAATGCCATGTTAAGGTCAAGCTGGAAAGACCAATATTTGTTTAATCTACAAAGAACGAATAAGGTCAATATTTAGGTCGACCTAAACCGACGATACGATACCCTATACCAAGCGCTTAGAGACCCTATCTGTTAGGTGCAACTAATTATATATAGAAAATAAGCATAAACCAAATTTGATTGGTATTGTTATTAATTTGGTTGCCTTCGGATGTGAAAAACGTCACATCGGATATTATATTTATATGGGGACTAAGCCGAAAAATGTACCGATTCTGACCATATTTGGTAAGGTCACCTATTTTTTGCAAAAACATAAACAACCCAAATTTGAGAAAAATCTGTGCAATATTTTTGTTTTTTGATAGATTTAAGTCAAGATCGGCTTTGCCCCAGAATTGTCCTATAGGATTTATTTTGGGGCTAACTAACTAACCGAAAACAACTACCCGTACCTAAGTTAGATGACGTCACAATACATATAAATAACACAAGTGCTGACTGAACCTATACCAACCAGACTACATTCAAGTACCATCGCTAATGGCAATTATTGATTCTCACTCAGTCAGTATATCAATTTAGAAAAGTAAGTAAAGTTGGTATAGGTAAAGTCAGTCAAGTCGAGTTAGTGGCGCGACTCCGAGTTAAGTCGAGTTAATGACGAAGCCCTGTGTCTGGACAATTTACTACCAAATAAAATAGGTTCTAACACATATTTTGTTTGAAGGGTGATCGGACTCGATCATCATCTATTCATTAATACAGCAACTTCTGTTGACTGTTCTCGTTAATGCATGAAACACATAGACGACAGCGGCTACACGAACACACGACTACAAATGCTGCTGGCTGCAATTGCAGTCGTGTAGTCAGCTACTTAATTTTTTTGAAAACGATAGAAACATATAACAACAATATAAACAGCTGTTTTTACACAAAAGCATTTTTATTTCAGTAGTGCCAATTATATTTTTTTTACTTTATCAAAATAGAAAAACATGCTTGATTCTGCATAAACTTGACTTAAATATTCAATTACTTATTTATAATTTATTATTATAACGTAAAAATAAATAAATAAATTTACTTAATCCCTTTTGATTAGTAATGAAATTATTATAACATTTAATTTTGCGATTAATTTTTTAACAAAATAAAATATTTCATAGCACTAATATCTTTTACATATTTTGTTATATTGCCAACACTATTTTTGTTTTGTAGCCAACAAAAATAGAAATTCTTAAATTGACTACAGCGACAAAAGTTGTCATGTAGCTGTGTTGTTGTCAAAATAATCGTTTTCATATAAACCTGTGTATTTTACTTTTGACAGGGTGTAGTCGTGTAGCCGCTGTCGTCTATGTGTTCCATGCATAATACAGCAACTTCTGTAGTTTGTTCTCATTAGTACAGCGAGTTCGGTTGACTGTTCTCATTTAATCTTCTTCTCTTATTTTTCAAATCGATGTTTGCGAACAACGCTGCCGACCAGCATAACCGAGTTTTCCAACACAGTCGACAACTATCGAGCAGCCAACTCAGTCGAGCGAGGCAGCCGACCACCGATACAATCGGCTGCTACCGATGCAAGTAGCCGAACCCAGATACAACCGACTACTGCCGATACAAACAAGCCGATCACCGATATACCAGAATACTACCGATACAAGAAGCCGAACCCCCATACAACCGACTGCTACCGATGCAAGTAGCCGAACCCAGATACACCGATATTACCACGAATACTAGCCGAACATCAAGAAGAAGCCTAGGAGATCCGAGTAAGACGAAGAACCATTTGCCAATTCTTTAGATATTGATATATATATTTATATGTTTGTAAGTTTTGTAAGCAACTCCGAGAAAGGGTAAAATATCTGTTTTATTATTGCTTACGGTTTTGATGGTCCTTAAGTAGACCCTGGATATGGCTTTAAGACAAAATACTCGTTACATACTGATTAATGGATGTAAAAAACCGAGATCTATATGACAATTTGAATATTATAGCAATTTAAGTCGATGGATGGATGGATGTAAAAAACCGAGATCTATATGACAATTTGAATATTATAGCAATTTAAGTCGATCTCATAGGGGTCATTTGTATGGGGACTAGGTCTGCACATGGACCGATTCTCACCAATTTCAATAGCGTTCATCCTATGGGCGATAGAAGCTTTATACCAAATTTCATCAAAATATATTCATATTTGCGATCTGCAGTTTGATTACAAACTTTACATGGACGCACAGACGGACGGACGGACGGACGGACATCGTTAAATCGAATCAGATAGTGATTCTGATTCGATCGGTATAATAATAGATGGGTCTAGGTCAAATATTTTTGGTAGTTACAAACAGCAGCACAAAGTCATTATACCCAAACCACATAGTGGTATAGGGTATAAATATCTGGAAAAAATATCTTCATGATATTTAATTATGAAAAAAATCATTATTTTAATGAAATATCATTTTAAATACACTGAAAAAATTATCTTCGTGGTATTAATGAATTTTCAATAATTTTATGAAAAAAAAATCATTATTTTCATTTATAATACACTAAGAAAATGCTCTTCCTGATATTAAGGTGATTGCTTCAATTTATGAAAAAATCATTAATTTAATGAAAAATCATTCAAAGAACACTGACAAAATTGACTACTCATTATTTTAACGAAAAGTAACTTCAAGTACATTGGAAATAATAATTTTTAAAAATTTTGTGAAAAAATCATCAATTTAATGAAAAACCATTTAAGAACGCTGAAAAAATTATTTTCATGATATTACGGTCATTTCATTAATTTAATGAAAAAATAACTAATTTAATGACAAATCATTTAAAATACACTGAAAAAATTATCTTCGTGCTATTAATGAATTTCCAATAATTTTATAAAAACAATCATTATTTTAATGAAAAATCATTTAAAATATACTGAAAAAATTATTTTCCTGATATTAAGATCTTTGCTTCAATTTATGAAAAAATCATTAAAATAATTCAAAGAACACTGAACAAATTAACTTCCTAATATTAAAGTATTTACTTTAATTTGGCGAAAAAATCATTAATAAAAAAAATCCATTTAAAGTACACTGAAAAAATTATCTTCGTGTCATTAATAATTGTTTATAAAAAAATCATTATTTTAATGAAAAATAAATTCAAGTAAATTGCAAATAATAGACAAATTTTAGTTTCGAAACTCTTTAGTTTGTAGGTAAGAAGATGAAGGGAAGAGATATGGAAAATTTCTTTTTGTTGAAAGACATTTTTTGAGATTTTTCTTTGCTTCACATTCGTTGTCTTCAGTTATACTTTTAAAACAATTTAAACTTTATAAACATTAAGTGTGATAAATTTCAATTGAAAAGTAAAAAATTAAACCAAAAAATTTCCTTAACTAGTTCATTTTTACCAGCTCTGTCTAATATATTAATCTTTTATTTTTTTTTTTTTTTTAAATTGTTAAACAAGCAAAAAAATTATTGACGTTTCTTCTTATTCCTATTCTTCAAAACCAAATATTTCGAAACAAAAATTTGTCTGTGCAAACGTTAACGAAATTATTAAATGAAATTCTATAAAAGTTACGAAACTAAAATTTGCCTGTGGAAAAGGGGAAAAATCATTTAAAGTACACTGAAAAAATTGACTACAAAATCATTATTTTAATGAAAAATAACTTCAAGTACTTTGGAAATAATATTTTCGCACTATTAATGAATCTTCAATAATTTTGTGAAAAAAATCATTAATTTAATGAAAAATCATTTAAAAAATACACTGAAAAAATGCTCTTCCTAATATTAAAGTGAAAAAATCATTATTTTAATAAAAAATCATTTAAAATACACTGAAAAATTATTTTCATGCTATTAATGAATTTTCAATAATTTTATGAAAAAATATTAATGAAAAATCAACATGAACCAATTTTCATCAATTTCCACACCGTTAATATTATGGCCAATAGAAGCTTATGTGCTTAATTTCACCAAAATATATCATTCTTCACATGGACACACAGGCGGACGGACAGATGAACATCGCTAAATCGACTCAGAAAGTGATACTGAGTCGATCAGAAAGCGATTTTGAGTCGATCGGTATAATTTAGGTTAGGTCAAATATTTTTGGTAGTTCCAAACAGCAGCACAAAATTATTATACCCTGACCAAATAGTGGCATAGGGTATAATAAAATATTTAAGTCCAGATTTTATTAAATACGAAGCTATAATTAGATGGAAGAGATAAGTTATTTATAAAATGCCTTGAGTTTCAAAGTCCAATTTTTATTAATACGAAACTACGATTAAATCGAAGATTTGCAATTGTTGCAATTTTGATTTATGCCAAGCCTTGATTAAAGTAAGATTTACGTCCAAATTTTCTAAATAAAAACACGATTAAAGTGATCATTTATGATCCGATTATGTTATACGAAGCCACGGGAATTTCATACATACACAGCCACGATTAAAGTGAAGATATAAGTCTAGATAGATTTTATGCTATAAAAAGCAACGAATGAAGTGAAGACTTTATACTTTATTTTGTTATATCCAAGCCAAAAATAAAAGCCACGATTTAATAAAGATTTAGGACTCGATTTTTATACCCTATACCACTATGTGGTTTGGGTATAATGACTTCGTGCTGCTGTTTGTAACTATCAAAAAATATTTGACCTAGACCCATCTTTAATTATACCGATCGAATCAGAATCACTATCTGATTCGATTTAACGATGTCCGTCCGTCCATCCGTCCGTCCGTCCGTCTGTGTGTCCATGTAAACCTTGTAATCAAACTGCAGGTCACAAATATGAATATATTTTGATGAAATTTGGTATTTAAGCTTAAACTTTTACCGGCCATTGGTGAGAATCGGTCCATGTTCAGACCTAGCCCCCATAAAAATGACCCCTATGAAATCGACATAAATTGCCTGAAAAGATCCAAGTTGGGTTTGTATGAGTTTATTACATCCATTAATGAGTAGTCCAAAAATTATCCCTATGGGACAACTCTTAGTCATAGGCCCCATATAGAGCTGCTTCCCGATCTTCACTTAAATCTATCAAAAAACAAAAATATTGCAGTGTTTGTATATATTTTTGCAAAATACAAGAGACTTTACCAAACATGGTCAGGATCGGTCCATTTTTGGGCCTAGTCCCCATATAGATAAAGCATCCGATATGAACTTTTTCTTATCTGCAGCCAAAAAAATTAATAAAAATCCCACTCAAATTTGGTTTATGCTTATTTTTAATGGGCCTAAGAGATAGGGTCTCCAAACGCATGGTATAGGGTATCGTAAAGTCGGTCTAGACCGACTATAATTTTCCTGCTTGTTATATAAAACCATGATTGAAGTGAATATTGAATTGAATATTTAAAGTTCGCATTGTTATTTTTACAAAGCCACAATTAAGTTGAAATCTTACAATCCGACTAGGATTTATAAAAAGCCCAGATGTTAGTTAAAATTTTAATTTCTATAAAGCCTTGATTAAAGTGAAGATTCAGTCCAGGTTTTGATTAAAAAGCTCCGATTATAGTGAAGATTAACGTCCACACTTTAATTTATTAATAACACTAATAAAGTGTAGACTAAGTCCCGATTAAAATCATTACCTAAGTAATGTGTTTTACCAAACACTGAGTAAGGCGAGGAAGACAGGTCCAATTATAATTTGTATAAAACCATGAGTAAATTGAATATTTAAGGTCAGATCTTAATATCTAGGAAGTAATAAGTTAAGTGAAGAGTCAAGTCCAGATTTGTACTTACAAAAAGCCACTATTAAAGTGAAGCTTTAAAGTCTAACTTTTATTAATACAAAGCCACGATTAAAGCGAAGATTGACAATTATTTCAATTTTGATATATGCAAGTCCAGCTTTCATTTACAAAAAGCCACGATTAAAGATTTGCAATTTTTATAATTTCTGTTTACACAAATCTTTGACAAAAGTTAGATTTAAGTCCAAAATTTTTATATAACGACGCAATTAACGTGAAGATTTAAGTTCCGATTTTTGTTTATACAAAGCCACAATTAAAACGAAGATTCAAATCCAGAATTTGATTTACACACAGCCACGGTTAAATTGAAGAGAGAAGTTTAGTTTTTATTTTATAAAAAGCCACGATTAAAGTAAAGATTTAGTGTCCGATTTTGAGTTATCAAAGCCATAAACAAAGTGAATATTTTAATTATTGCTAAGCCAGGATTAAAGTGTAGAGTTAAGTGAATGTATAGATTCAAATCCATGTTTTGATTTAAAAGATTAAAATGAAGTGAAGATTTAAAGTCCACATTTTGATTTTTACAAAACCTCGATTAATTTGAAGGCTTAAGAACTAGGATTTATACAAAGCCAGGATTTTAGTTCCAATTTTTTTATACAAAGCCTTGATAAAAGTTAAGATTAAGTCCAGAATTTGATTAAGCCCCGATTAAAGTGAAGATAAAAATTCCAATATTGTTTTATACAAAGTTTCGATTAAAGCGAATTTTCAAGTCGAGAATTTGATTTATAAAAATATCGAATAAAGTGTAGATAAAAGTATGGATTTTGTTTTATTAAAAGCCACGATTAAAGCAGACTTAATGTCCGATTTTGATTTATCATAGCCATAAATAAAACAAGTAAGAAAATTATAGTCGGTCTAGAACCTATACCCTATACCTATACCGCGTTTAAAGACCCGAGCTCTTAGGTCCAACAAATTAGATATAGAAAATAGGCGTAAACCAAATTTGACTGGCATCTATAATACTAATAGGCTAAGCGATTTCTTGTGACCGATGTTTTGTTCTACCGTTTTATCCCGATTTTGACCAAACGTATATTATTTGAAAGGTATTTCTTTTTAGCCGTTTTGCAAATTAACAGATTTTAAAATTTTTTCCTTCATGTTGAGTAAATTGCCTATAAAGTTCCTACTAACACATGCATAAAATTATAAAACGCTATGTGTGTGTTTATTAAATTTGTTAATGTGTTTGTAATAAAAATGAGTTTGTTTTCTTTGTGTTGATTTGTGAATTGGCTATAATTGATTAGCATACCTTTAGGGTCTTTATTTAATGAAAAAATAAAATTTCCTAGAATTTGCACTCGAATTTCGGGGGCTGGAATCTGCTAGTAGTTACTAATTTGTTTGCTTCGGATATAAAAAAGTTCATATCGTATGATATATTTATATGGGGGCTAGGTCGAAAAATGGACCGATGCGGACCATATTTGGTAAGGTCGCTTATTGTTTGCAAAAACATATACAAACCAAATTTAAGAAAAATCTGTGCAACATTTTTGTTTTTTAATAGATTTAAGTGAATCAGCTTCATATGGGGGCTATGAGTATGAATTGTCCAATAGGGTTTACTTTTGGACTACTGAGGAATGGATCTAATAAACGTATAGAAACCCAATTTGACCGATATTTTTATGATAATTTGGATATTGTGACAATTTAAGTCGATCTCATAGGAGTCATTTGTATGTGCAGTAGGTCTGAACATGAACCGATTTTCACCAATTTCAATAACGTTCATACTACGGCCGGTGGAAGCTTACATGCTAAATTTCATAAAAATATATTAATATTTGCGACTTGTACTTTGATTACAATGTTTACATGGACACAAAGACGGACGGAAGGACAGACGGACCTTGACCACATAGTGTATATAGTAAACTCTTATATAGCAAAAATAAATATCCACTGCCCTTTGTTAACAACAAGATTGGCTAAAAATCTATGGACGAAAGTTTTGAAGAGACTTAGTGAAGTTTCAAAGTCAGTTTTTAAAATATGGCAATGCTATCAAATCAACAATGACCAAAGTGAGGAAAATTTTAAAATTAAATTTAACTTAATGCTATCGTAATCCTTTTAATACATCTTACTTCCCATATTGTTCTCCATGAAATGTTCAATTTTGTTAGTTTCAGTTAAGGTGGTAGGTCAAGCATATAAAAATTTTATTAAAATTAAGTTAAGTATAAACAAAAATAAAAATGATTGAAATTGGGAAATAAAACAAGTAAGAAAATTATAGTCGGTCTAGACCGGCTATACGATACCCTATACCATGCGTTTAGAAACCCTATCTCTTAGGCCCAACTAACTGGACATAGAAAATAAGCAAAAACCAAATTTGAGTGGGATTTTTATTAATTTTTTTGGCTGCGGATATGAAAAAGTTCATATCGGATACTACATCTATATGGGGACTAGGTCCAAAAATGGACCGATCCTGATCATGTTTGGTAAAGTCTCTTGTATTTTGCAAAAATATATACAAACAAAATTTGAGAAGAATCAGTGCAATATTTTTGTTTTTTAATAGATTTAAGTGAAAATCGGGAAGCAGCTCTATATGGGCCCAAAGGGATCATTTTGGGACTACTCATTAATGGATGTAATGAACGCATATAAACCCAATTTGAGTAAGATCTATATGACAATTTGGATCTTATGACAATTTATGTCGATTTCATAGGGGTAATTTGTATGGGGGCTAGGTCTGAAATATTTGTAAAATATTTTTTTCTTAATTGCAACTCCCTACCCCTTAAGGGCTTAATAATAACAAAAATGTTTGTTTGATATACAGAAACTCCAGAAAAACGAAGAAGAAAACTTGTTTTTTTTTTTTCATTAAATATTTAATAATGACAATGACAATAATTATGATGTAAATTATTGTCATAAAAAAGACAATGTCAAAAACAGCTCTTAATAAAAATGAAGGCTTTAATGAAACCATAATCGACACGGGAGCAAAAAATGGTAAGAGACCGTTATGAAAATCTAAGCATAAATTCGGCAACGTTTGTATCGTGTTTTTCACAAAAAAAAAATAAATAAAAATAAAATAAAACAAAAATCTTCACATAACGAAAGTTAAAATTTTAATTATAATTTAATTAAAATTACGCGGGTTTTTCTATTGTGTTGTTGTTGTTGCAAATAAGGCTGACAGTAAAGAAGGAAGGAAGGAAAGACATTAAACAAACAACATTTGAAGTTAATTAAATAAGAGTTAAGTCCAGGGCTGTTAACAAAAAAAACTGAGGGTCATTCTGCTTTTGTTTATAAGTTTAATTAAAACATAAACACAGCTAAAGAGTATAATTAAAATGCTGAAAGAACGAAATGACGAAATGATATCAAATTTATTTTTTTATGGTAAAAGACAATATTTTAATAGTAAAATTTTGCAAAAAAAAGAAATATTAAAAAAAAATTTACTATTTTAAAATTTTTTATCTTGGTTAAAATATTAATTATTCCATAATTTTTTAAAATCTTTTTTAAGAAATTAAATTATTTTTATAAAGCGAAACTTTCCAACTGAAAAGGTGATTTTTGTTATAATCTATAATATTAATAGGCTAGGCGACTTCTTGTGACCGATGTTTTGTTCTAGCGTTTTATCCCGATTTTGACCAAACGTATATTATTTGAAAGGTATTTCTTTTTTGCCGTCTACAGATTTACAGATTTTTAAATTTTTTCCTTTATGTTGAATAAATAGCATTTAAAATTTCTACTAACACATACATAAAATTATACATATGCTATGTGTGTTTTATTAAATTTTTTAATGTGTTTGTTAATGAGTTTGTTATCTTCATTCACAATAATAATAAACCATAAAAGCGTTGGTTTGTGAACTGGCTAAGTTGAAAAATAAAGCTGCCTAGAAATTGCACTAGAATTTCGGGTGCTGGAATCTGCTAGTATGATAATAAAAATAATATGATAATAAAAAAATTTCATCGCTTACAAAGTATTCCCCCTTCGAAGTTTTTTAAAATCCTCGAAATAGTTGTTAAAGCCGAGTTCCGGCCTTCAAAGCACGTAGCTATTCCGATTTTATCACTTTAATCGCTAAAAAAAAACGGAGAAGTCTTTTGAGTTTAGCTGTAACTCAAATGGTGTTAAATCAAACGAATAGGTTGCATAAGTCGAACTTTATGCGAAATTGTCTTGAAGAGCGAAAGTTGCGAATATGGTTTATAATCATGATTCGATATATTCCAGCTAAGATAAAAATTCAATTTTCTTTAAAGTAGGTGACAGCGTTACCGAATAACAGAAACGTAAATGTCAACAAAAAGGAAACGTATAATCACTAATTTTGAATTGCAATTTTCAGGAACCTAAATAGAATATTGGTGGGATTTTTTTAAAGCGGTGAAAGTATTCTACAATAAAAAAAATAAATAAAAAAGTTTTATGTATGTATATACCATCTTGGACACATATTTCCATGGTTTTCTGGAATAACCGCGTATGTCCATTTTTGTCAGTTTTGAGTTAACGATGCCAAATATATTATTTTTTAACGATCTTTACATGTCGTCGTTCGTAAATTATTGTGTTCTATATGCTTTGTTAAAGTTTAGTTGCTAAAGTTTAGTTGCTCATTAAAAAAAACTGAACCGATAAAGTTGTTGCGACCTTCCTTCCTACCAAGGAAAGTACTATAGTTTGTAGTTTTTTCTGTTTGAAAAAAATTCCTCTTTGAAAATTCTTTTAAGAGTAAGAACTATTAGAACTTAAACATGGATTAATCAAAAAAAAAAAACATATAGAACACAATAACTTACGAACGACGATGTGTTAAATTTTTTTTTTTTTTTTAAATATTGACCATTTCTGAGTTTTTTTCTTTAAATAACGACGTAACTTAAATGCTTATTAAATTAATTTGCAGCATTAACGACGTATGTCAACTTAAGTTTGATCGCTGACAAATTACTTTCTCAGAAAACGACACATAGCGACATACGTTGTTATTAATGAAAAAAATGCAAAATAATTTTGGATTACTTTTCAGTTTATAACCACTTATAAAAACTTGTGTGTTTATTTCTGTTATATTTTGTCACTATTATTCTTGTTACGTTGATATATTCTCATCCTAAGTCCCGTTAACTTTTTGTTGACGAACAAAAAAATCTATTTTTCAAGCAACAACAACTTATGCTTACATGGGTGGTTGCATTGATAGTTTTGTTTTTCAAAGAAAACGACGTTTGTCGACATAAGTTGTTTTATCTGCACACACTTTAAGTGTTATTTAAATATTGTTTTTTCGTCCTTCTCTAGGATCTATTTCTCTGAAGATTTTGACTCAAAATTTTATATAAAGTATTTATTGCCCATATCTACAGGACTGTTAAATAAAAAGCTGTAAAAACTTTATATCGAGCCTATAATTTCAAATATAAGGATTTTTGGCTCCCCTGAACATTTTGATTTTATGACATACGCGGTTATTCTACAAAACCACAGATTTATACCCTATACTACTGTGTGGTTTGGGTATAATGACATTGTGCTGCTGTTTATAACTACCAAAAACATTTAACATAGACCCATCTCTTATTATACCGATCGACTCAGAATCACTTACTGAGTCGATTTAGCGATGTCCGTCCGTCCGTCCGTCCGTGTGTCCAAGTAAACCTTGTAATCAAACTGCAAATATGAATATATTTCAATGAAATTTGGTATTTAAGCTTCTGTTGGCCATAGAATGAACGCTATTGAAATTGGTGAAATTCGGTCCATGTTCGGACCTAGTCCCCATACAAATGACCCCTATGAAATCGATATAAATTGCCATAAGATCGAAACTATCACATAGATCTTAGTCAAATTGGGTTTGTATGTGTTTATTACATCCATTAAGCAGTAGTCCAAAAATAATCCCTATAGGACAATTCTCAGTCATAGGCCCCATATAGAGCTGCTTCCCGAACTTCACTTAAATCTATCAAAAAACAAAAACGTTGCACAGATTTTTCTCAAATTTGGTTTTTATATATTTTTTCAAAATATAAGTGACTTTACCAAATATGGTCAGGATCGGTCCATTTTTCAACTTAGTCCCCATATAAATATAGCACCCGATATGAACTTTTCCATATCTGCAGCCAAAAAAATTAATAACGATGCCACTCAAATTCGGTTTATGCTTATTTTGTATATCGAATTAATTGGACCGAAGAGATGGGGTCTTTAAACCATGGTATAGGGTATCGTATAGTCGATTTAGAGCGACTATAATTTCTTATTTGTTTTTTTTTTTTTGTATCTCTGAATTTACTTTTTTGTGAGTCTCTAAAACAAAAATCCATATTTCGTAAACTATTTCTTTCTATTAACGCAAAATATTGTCCCAGTTGGAAAATATTAATTAATATTATTATAGGCTAAATTAGAAGACACGTAGCGCGGGGTTTGTGTTTATGTTAGTTCGAATTTTTTTTTTAATCGACCTTCGAACTTTGCAGTCAGATGCCTATTTTCAGCGTATTGTTTATATGCTAACTGATATTTTTTCAATCTGTAAAAGCCAAATTATTGCTACAGACCTGTGCAACAAACATTTTTTTTTAAAAAAATGATTTAGAAAATTTTTGTGATGCTTATGAAGCAAAATGTTGGAAAAATTATTTTTTTTCATGCTTTTTGAAAATATTTTCCACAAAACTTAGCCTTTTTTGCTTTCTGTGTGATCTATAATATGCTTTTCAGTTTCTTCAGCTGTTTAAATCGAGTGAGCAGGGCAGATGACCAGCAATAATTGTAGACTATGTGCAATTACCCGGTGACATAGCACATTTCCTCTCACTGTTCAACACTTAAACGCTTTATAAAGGAATATCTGTAACCATATTCTTTCCATAAATTTCAAGACAGAGTGTGGGGTACCGTGTATGACAATATTTCATAAAAGTTTATTTAACCAGCGGGTTATCCTTACTATCTAATAGCGCTAAGGATCTATACTGCTCTATGCGGGGTTTCTCACAATTTAGTATAACCTAACCTAACATATATTACGAAACACCCTAATAAACTGGTCAGCAATTTCCGAACGAATTATAACAGCTCAGCTGAACAGCAGTATAGGTAAAGTTACAATTGTTTAATGTTACGCGCCTACCGAAGTTTACGACCTGGAAACTAAGGAAAAATTCTACGATCAACTAAACTGCGTTTTGCACAAAATTGACAGGAACGATATCCTTATATTAATGGGTGACTTTAACGCACGCGTCGGGCATCAAAACGTAAGCTTTGAACGATTTATGGGAAGAACAGCCCTGGTGATAGAAACGAAAATTGCGTTCAGTTTCTGGAAACATGTGCGGCGCACGAACTTGCTATAGGTGGCTCCTACTTTCCTCACAAACTACACCACAAAATGACGTGGCAATCGAGAGACTCACGATATAATATTCAGAGCCAAATTGATCATTTCTGTGTTACGAGAAGGTGGCTCAATATTCTACAAGATGTCAGAGTACTACGTAGTGCTGATATAGCTTCCAACCACAACCTATTGATAGGCGAGCTAAAACTAACGCTTCGCAAACACACACACCTCTCGGTATCGAATCAACCAAATCGACGAACCTACAATATCAACAAACTGAAAGCCGAAGGCGTTAATATAAGATTAGTCTCACGCATTGTTGAAAACATCAAAGTATTCCACCAATCCCTCTACTAAGCTCCAACTTAGATGACGAATGGATAAAGATTAAGGCCATTCTCAGCGAATCCGCTAATGAAATTATTGGTTTTTCCAGAAAGGAAAATTAAGAATGGCTATCCATTGACTTTTGGAACGTTCTGGAAGAACGGCGAAAAACCAGACAATTGATGTTATCAGAAAAAGACCCCTCTCGTAAAACGAGCTGCAAGCCAAACTATCAATCCTTATCAAGAAAGTTAAGAGACAAGCCAGAAACGATAAAATAAACTATTTCAACACACTCGCTACAGAAGCTGACAATGATGCACATCCAGGTAACCTAAAAACCGCTTTCAATGTGATCAGAAAACTTTCCGGTAAGAAACCCAACACAAATATACCTATAAAAGATAAAAACGGAAATATGCTAACTATTGATTAGCATCATATAAGATGGAAGGAATATTTTGAGGAAACCCTAAACCATCCCTGCAATGCAGACAACTCCTCTCAAAGTGATGAAGCAACCGATACCAGAACCCCACCCCCATTAACAGCAATCTGCATAGATTTTCTCACTCTACACGAAATTTCAAAAGCCATTACACAGCTAAAAAACGGAAGAGCTGCCAGCATTGACAACCTACCTGCCGAATTCTACAAATCTGCGCCTTCTACCATCGCTGAAATACTACTGCCTCAATTCAAGAAAATATGGATGACTGATGCTATCCCCCAGGAATGGAAAGAAAGTCTTATAATTAAAACACCTAAAAAAGGAGATCTAAAATCATGCAGTAACGGGAGAAGTATCGCATTAACACCCTCTGTATGTAAGATATTTAACAAGGTAATACTTATCCATATGCTCGAACCTTTGGATGAACACCTCCGAAAAGAACAAGCTGGCTTCCGCCCCAATCGCTCTTTCGTAGACAAAATAAACGGTCTACGCCTAATAGTAGAACAATGCAACGAGTATAATACAACGCTATACTTAACGTTTATTGAGTTTGAAAAGGCCTTCGATGCGATAAACAGAGAAAAAATATGGGGAGCTTTATAGAGCAAGGGCGTCCCCCCAGAAACTACTAAACCTAATCAAGGCCCAATACACCGATGCGACAATGAGCTTACTATATCTTGGAAAAAGCAGCCAACCTTTCAGTACATTAAGCGGAGTAAAACAAGGATGTCTTCCCTCTCCTCTCCCTTTTTATCACAACCCTTGATGTTATTCTTGCATATTGCAATGACCAAAACATGGGTATTCAATGGAGAATAAACCAGCAACTCTGAGATCTAGAATATGCAGACGATATCGTCCTACTTGCCACAACGAAGGAAAACATGCAAAGAAAGATTGATGACCTGTCCCTAAGAGCAGAACAATTCGGTTTTTTTTTTATTTATTAACCAACACTCAGGGAATGCCAACTACAGATGCAGTGCATTGTGTTGATCTCAGGAAAATAGGGAAGGACGAAAGAGGGAGTAGTGTTTGTGGATATTTGGCTTAAATTTTATTAGATTATAACTGTCAGGAAAGACCTCTGCGGGGAGTTTATTCCACATACGACTAGTTCGACTGATAAACGAATTCTCTCTGTAATGCGTTGTGCGGTCAACTGGACAATTAACCACAAATGGATGTGATCTACTAGAGAAGCGGGTAGAGCGAACCGAAACTCGGGCACTTGAAATAAGTTCGCTAATCTCAGAGGAACATTTCCCATGGTAATATCTATAGAACACTGCTACACGACTGGATTGGATACCCTACTGTCATTGATGGGCGCCAACGCCCTCCTTTGTACACGGTCCAGTAGCTCCATAATAGACTTTGAAGCTCCTGCCCATATATGGGAGTTGTATTCCATTTTCGGTCGGATGTAAGTGGTAAAGATTTTAAGGAGATCAAAAGGAGTGAAGTAATTTTTGCACCGTTTTAGAAAACCAAGACACTTGAATGCTTCTTTCGACACTTGAAAAACACATTGAATTCTCATGCTTAGAACATCAAGAGTATCCGATTCCTCAATACCTATACCACCCATATATACAGATGACATTGTTGATTCCATGGCCCTATGGGTCAATATACAGCATTGAGTCATCAGCGCATTAAAATCAACCCTATTCGCTTTACCCACTCGGAGATTGTTAGCAGGTCTTGATTGAGTGTGTCATTCATTGTCTGCCTTCTGCCCCCAACCTCCAAGAGGATTGGCCTACAATTAAAGGAAAATGAATGACAAATGCTGCTGTCATCTGCGAAAGAGTAAATAGAATTAAAAGTTTGACCAAGAAGGTCGTTCAGAAAGATAAGGAAAAGGGAAGGAGAAAGAACGGAACCTTGGGGTGCCCCTGAATTAAGCTGAAACTCATTATATGAGACCCCATCAATAACAACACGTATTGTTCGATCTCTGAGAAAACTCGATATAAATCGAGAGAAGTCATTTCCGTAATGCAATAAGCTTAGATATCAGTGCACCGTGCCACACACGATCGAATGCCTTGGAAATATCTAGAGCAACCACTTTACTTTCGCCAAAATTGCGAATGGATCGACTCCAGCTTTCAGAAAGTAGAGCTAACAGGTCTCCCGTGGAACGATTTGTACGGAAGCCATACTGACGATCATTAATAAGTGAGTTGGCCTCTAGGTAGTTCACAAGATGGAAATTTATCATGCTCTCCATCACCTTTGAGAGTGCAGAGCAGATTGCAATTGGACGGTAATTTTCAGGGTAATTAGCCGCACCCTTTTTTGGGATTGGTTGGACATTATCAACCTTCCAGCAAGAGGAAAAGACTCCCTCACGGTACGAAAGGCTGAAAAGGTTGGCTAATGGACTAGCGAGCGTCGAAGAGCACTGTTTCAGCACCAGTGCTGGTATACCATCCGGTCCCGGAGACTTATTTATGTTGAGATCTGAAAGAACCTTTTTAACTGCATGTGCTCGGAAGAATATTTTTGGCATAGTACATGATACTTTTTCGAGTTCGGGCAGTTGGTGATCGCTATCCGGCAAAAATGAATTTATTGCAAAAAGTTCAGCTAAAAGGTTAGCCTTATCAACCGGGTCAGTGAATATTTGGTCATTCATTATAAGAGTTGGGATTGCAGAGCAAGCATTATTTTTTACTCTTTTAACAAATGACCAAAAGCTCTTGTTGCCCCGAGGAGCAGAAAAAACTTTAGCATGAAGACGCTGATCGTGAAGAAACTTTTCACGCCTTAGTACTTTAACACATTCGTTTCTCGCCTGTTTGCGTAGCAGTTCAATGACGGAATTTTTATTTTCACGCCAAAGTCTGAATGCTTCCTCTCTGGATCTGACTGGATCTGTGCAAGTCTGGTTAAACCAAGATTTTTGATCATACCAAGCACAATTATTTTTTCCACCATTATCGTTGCAGCGTCAATAGTATTGTCCAGGAAACAAATTTTCCAGTTGAATTGCTTGAAGAAATCGTTGAGCTCGGCCCAACGAGCCTTTTCGTAAATAAAAACTGAGAGTTTCGTAGCTGGTGTTGAAACACTATAAAGTACAGAGTACGAAAAAGATGCAGAAATGGTGCAGTGATCCGAATTACCGAGAGGTGCAAGAATTTTCACTTCATACTTGTCAGGGTGTGAAGTTAGAAAAAGGTCGATAATATTTTGGCTTTGCCCTTCAATGCATGAAATGTGCGTTGGTTCATCCACTAGTTGCGCTAAGTGGTTATGCGCGGCGAAAAGCTCGACGTAACGGCTTTCGGGAGTTGTTTGACTCGAATGGTGAAGCCAAGAAGAGTTATGAATATTGAAATCGTCGGCAACTACGATTTCGCTATTCGGGCAACTTTCTAATATTTTAGTTATAGATTCAGAAAGGGCATCGAAGCCATTATAGGTATGCTCCCTTTCTATGTTTGGGCTTCTGTATAGAAACCCGAAATGCAAAATGTGTGACCTGATTTTGAACTTAGCCCAAAGTTAAATTCTGCATCATTACAGTTCAGATGTTGCTGGAACTGGTACACAACATTCTCGCGAATGTACATTGCAAGGCACCTGTGAATAAACGCAGCAAAAACAAAGTGCATCGCAGTAAAAAGCAATCAACCAACAACATTCACTCTAAATAATAACCCAATTCAACTTGTAAATAGCTTCTGCTATTTTGGAAGCAACATCACACCCGACGGCAGTGCAACTAAAGACGCAGATATGCGAATACATAAGGAAAGGGCAGCGTTTTACAATCTGCGAAACGTCTGGACATCTAACGCCCTATCACCAAAAACAAAGATACACATATACAACGCATGTATAAAAACCATACTTCTATATGGCTCCGAAACATGGATGGCAAACCAAACCATTAAACGCAAACTGCAAAGTTTCACAAACAGATGCCTGCGCAACATCTTAAAAATATGGTGGCCAAGAAGAGTATCGAACGAAGAGCAGGAAGACATCAAGCCATACGACGAAATATGCCACGCAACACTACAATGGAACCCACAGAGTACACGCTTGCGAGGAAGACCGAAGACTACTTAGAGACGCACTATTTTCCTTGAGACAGGGAAATATTACAACGAACTTAGATATATTGCAACAGACAGAAACGAATGGAGATTCTATGTAAACAGCTTATGTTCCTGATGGAATACGCTAATAAGTACTAATAAAAAATACTAATAAAAAGGATACTTTTTAAGAAAAGGTACTTTTTCAAGAAAAGGTATTCTTTTTTTTCAAGAAAAAGTACTTTTTTTTTCCAGAAAAAGTACTTTTCTTTAAGAAAAGGTACTTTTTTAAGAAAAGATACTTTTTAAGAAAAGGTACTTTTTTTAAAAAAGGTACTTTTCCAAGAAAAAGTACTTTTTTCAAGAAAAAGTTCTTCTTGGAACTGGTACTTTAAAAAAAGACGCTTTTTAAAAAAGGTATTTTTTTAAGAAAATTTACTTTTTTCAAGAAAATTTAAGAAAAGTAGTTTGTGAAGCAAAAATACTCTTTCTAGACATGGGTCTTTTTATGAAAAGGCACTTATTTATGAAAAAAAATCTTATATATTAAAAAAATTTATAAAAACTAAAGTCAGTCCGTCTGGCCGTTTAATCCGGCCGATTTCCTTCATTTTTTTTTTAATTAAAGGTATTTAGACACAGATATGTCATCAATCATTGAAATTTACTCAACTCCCACCTTACTCAAGTTATACTCAAACGCGATTCTTCCCTGTACATTTGTTACGGGAGACTCAAGCAATTCGAATTCGCTCCTGTTGTAATGAATGGATCTTGATCGTTTCACTCTTAGAACACTTAGTGAATCAAGCTCTTTCTTTTGAGCTATTAACTGTTTAAATTCGTTGAGTGTGAAGAAAGTTATGCGTGCACAATCAACTTTACATTATGCAACACGCAAGTTAACGTACAGATTGAAAAATCGTTTAAGACGACGCTGTAAAAAAATCTGTCTTAAAAATATATAATTAAGTAAAATAAAATAAAATATTTATGATAATTCGTTACGCCCTGTTAATGCGAATGATTTAAATTATATATCAGACGCTCTGTGTTGAATTGTGAATTGCTAAAATTTATTAACATACTTTTAGGCCAATTTAAATATTCATAAATTTTGTATATGTATAGATTAAAAAACATTGGAAGACAAAAATTTAATGAAAAAATAACATTTCCTAGAATTTGCACTCGAATTTCGAGTGCTGGGCTATACTAGTACTTTTTTAAGAAAAATTGCTTTTTTAAGAAAAACTACTTCTTTAAGACAAAGTACCTTATTAAGAAAAAATACTTTTTTAGAACAGCTAGTTTTTTGCAAAAAGGCTTTTTAAACAAAATTAATATTTTTAAAATAAGGTACTTTCCAAAAAAGGTACTTATATAAGAAAAGGTATTTAAAAAAAATGTACTACTTTAGGAAGATGTAATTGTTAATAAAATATACTTTCTTAAGAATATGTGCTATTTGAACAACATGTAATTAACTAATTTAAGAAATGATAATTTTTGGAGGGAATGCGCTGTTTAATAAAAGGTACATTTTAGTAAAAGGTAATTTATAATAGAAAATACTTTTAAATAAAATGTACTTTTAAATAAAAGATTCCTTTGAATAAAATGTGCTTTTTAACAAAAGGTACTTTTTAAAAAAAGCTTTTTTTAAAGAAAATTTACTTTTTTAAGAAAAGGACTTTTTAAGAAAAGTCAATTTTTTATGAAAATTTACTTTTTCAGGAAAAGTAATTTTTTTAAGAAAATGTACTTTTTTAAGAACAAAACTTTTATAGGAAAATAAACGTTTTTAATAATATAAAATTTTCTAAGGTATAATTTTATAGGAGAATGTACTTTTTCAAATATACTTTTTTAGGATAAGGCACTTTTCTCAGAAAAATACTATGTGAAGCAATAATACTCTTTCTAGATATTGTGCTTTTTTACGAAAAGGGAGTTACTTTTTTAAGAAAAATTACCTTTTTAACAAAAGGTACTTTTTTAAGAAAAATTACCTTTTTTACAAAAGGTACTTTTTTAAGAACAGGCACTTTTTTGAGAACAGAAACTTTTTAAGAGAACGTACTTTTTTAAGAAAAAGTACTTTTTTTAGAATAGGTGGTTTTTTGAAAAAGGTACTTTAAAAAAATACAATTTTAAAATAAGGTACTAATATAAGACAATGTATTTTTTTAAGAAAATGTACTTTAGGAAGAGGTAGTTTTTAGTAAAAGGTACTTTCTTGAGAATATGTGCTTTTTGAATAACATGTAATTTATTTAATAAATGGTAATTTTTAAGAGAATGCCCTCTTTAATAAAAGGTACTTATAATAATAATTCTGAATAAAAAGTATTTTATAATAAAAGGTTCTTTTAAATAAAAGATTCTTTTGAATAAAAGGTGCTTTTAAAAAAGGTAGTTTTTTTAGAAATGTTTTTATTTAAATCGAGTGAGCAGGGCAGATGACCAGCAATTATTGTTGACTATGTGCAATTACCCGGTGACATAGCACATTTCTCCTCACTGTTCAGCACTTAAACGCTTTATAAAGAAATATCTGGAAACATATTCATTCCATAAGTTTCAAGACAGAGTGTGGGTTACCGTGTATGACAATATTTCATAAAGCGGGTTATCCTAACACTCTAATAGCGCTAAGGATCTATACTGATCTATGCGGGGTTTCTCACAATTTAGTATAACCTAACCTAACATATCTCTAATATAATAAAGGTGAGTGGAACATATTTAACCAATTATATTGTCTTTAGCAATAATTCGCAAATTTTTTTAAGCAACAAAAAATAATTTTTATAAGAATTACACTATTCATATTATTAAGCAACATAATTTATATCCATCAGGCCAACACATTGACATGAGAAGTCATTTTACAAAAAAAGAAGCAGAATGCGTACCTAACTAAATTATATCCCTGAAAATAGAGATGAGAAAATAGCAGATATTAAGACATATTTTCCATTTAAAATCAAAATTTTTGACACTCGATTTAGTAATGAACAGCACTAAAATTAGTTGGATTTATTTCCTAGCCCAAACTTTGGTATACAAATTAAAATTTCAATTTAATTCTATTCATTGTCGTTTGTCATGACATTAACTTTTGCTCTTTGCAGATTAAAATTAATTAAAACACTTTAACATTTCTAACCTCAACTTCTCCGTTTAATCCTAATTTATGGTCATAGACATGTGTTATTAAACATTTTGTACAGATTTACTATCTTAATTATATAATACAAAATCCCCCCCCCCCCAGAATATCATTGTCATTGCCATCATATAACATATTCAATTTAACACTGTCATGTCTCTACATCTGTAAACTTTTTCCATCTTCAACTTGTTCGAAAATTGTCAATTTCATATAATAATTCTAATACTTTTACTAATTCAAATAAGTAATAAAATTAATTGGATTTAGTGTCAGAGTTGCGTATTGTGAATGCTGTGAGCGAAGACAGTTAACGATTGGAATTTAAGTCGATTTGTCCACCACCACCATAAAGTCAGGAGTGTATGAACATGTCCCTACATGTGTAAGTCTCAAATAATTTCGTTCTTCTTCTTTTTTTTTTTTTTTTTTTTTGGTTTTCGGCCTTTCGTTGTGTTGGTTATCCATTCTTTTATTTCTTTTTTGTTGTTGTTGCTTTGCCTCGTTTTGATTATAATTAATACAAATTGTGGTCAAACTTGCACAAGTATCCGGCATTAACCGCACTTAATACACATGTTAATTGAAAAGTCCTTCAGTTGACAGTTTATGTAGTTATAGCTTGTTTGTATTAATGCTTGTTGTTTTTTGTTGTTGTTGTTATTGTTGTCTCTAACACACCCTTATTAGAGGATGACAACTTTCTTAAAAGCTAAAATCGAATGAACAAATATAGATTTCTGCAATAAACATACAAACATGAACATCTACTCGATACGTACACTCGCACATTCTTATACATTACATACACACATACAAGTAAGTATATAATGCTTAACAATGTTCTTATTTATGTTATTGTTTATATTGTGTAGTTGGAGGGACAAGCATTTATAAATCCTTGATAAAAGTCAACAGCTGAAATAGCACAAATAGTCGTCGTAGTTTATTCTTAAACAGACACATTTATCCATATATCTCTTTACTTGGTCACTATGGACCAAATTATTTTACTATTGCACAAAATACATTAACATTTAATTTTAATTATTTAGTTGTAAGAATAAGTACTTTTCTTAAAAAAGAGCAGGTACGTTTATAAGAAAAGGTACTTTATTACATATTTAGGTACATTTTTAAGAAAAAAGTATTAAAAATATGCAATTTTTTAATTGTACTTTTTAAGGAAAAATTAACTTTTTGAAACTACACTTTCGAAAAAGGCACTTTAAAAAGGTACTTTTTAAGGAAAGGTACTTTTTAAGAAAACGTACTTTTTTAAGAAAACGTACTTTTTTAAGAAAATGTACTTTTTACAAGAAAATGTAAGTTAATTAGTTTGTGAATCAAGACATGGTTCTTTTTATGAACAGGCACTTATTTAAGAAAAAAAACTACTTTTTTGTGAAAAATTACTCTTTTAAGAAAAAGTACTTCTTTAAGAAAAAGTACCTACTTAAGAAAAAGTACTTTCTTAGAACAGGTAGTTTTTTTTTTTTGAAAAAAGCCACTTTAAAAAAAAACTTATATTTTTAAAATAAGGTACTTTTGAAAAAAAGTACGTATATAAGAAAAGGTATTTTTTAAGAAAATGTAGCACTTTTTTTTCAAGAAAAGGTACTTCTTTCAAGAAAAAGTATTTAAGAAATAAATTTTTAAAGATACGTTTTGGAAGTAGGGACTTTTAAAATAGGTACTATAAACAATGTACTTTTTAAAAAAGTTAGTTTTTTAAGAAAATGTACTTAGTTCAAGACAATGTAAGAAAAGTAGTTTGTGAATCAAGACATGGTTCTTTTTATGAAAAGGAACTTATTTAAAAAAAAAAAATTACTCTTTTAAGAAAAAGAACTTCTTTAAAAAAAGTACGTACTTAAGAAAAAATACTTTTTTAGAACAGGTACTTTTTGCACTTTAAAAAACTTATTTTTTTAAAATAAGGTACTTTCGAAAAAAATACTTATATAAGAAAAGGCATTTTTAAAAAAATGTACCACTTTAGGAAGAGGCAATTTTTAATAAAATATACTTTCTTAAGAATATGTGCAATTTGAACAACATGCAGTTAAATTAAGAAATGATAATTCTTTGAGAGAATGCGCTTTTTAATAAAAAGGTACTTTTTAGTAAAAGGTCATTTTTTATAAAAAAAAAAAATACTTATAGGTACTCTTAATAAATCAAAGATTCCTTTGAATGAAGGGTGCTTTTTAACAAAAGGTACTTTTTTAAGAATGTTTTTTTTAAAGAAAATATATTTTTTTAATAAAAGAACTTTTTAAGAAAAAGCAATTTTTTAAGAAAATTTACTTTTTCAGGAAAAGTAATTTTTTTAAGAAAAGGTACTTTTTTTAAGTACAATACTTTTACAGGAAAATGAACGTTTTTAATAATACAAAATTTTTATAATTTTATAAGAGAAGGTACTTTTTCAAATATACTTTTCTAACATAAGGTACTTTTCTCAGAAAAGTACTTTGTGAAGCAATAATACTCCTTCTAGATATTTTGATTTTTTACGAAAAAGGAGTTATTTAAGAAAAAAATACTTTTTTTTAAAGAAAAATTACCTTTTTAAGAAAAGGTACTTTTTTAAGAACAGGTACTTTTTTAAGAACAGATACTTCTTGAAGAAAAATTACTTTTTTAAGAACAGGTAGTTTTTTCAAAAAAGGTACTTTAAAAAAATAACATTTTTAAAATACTGTACTAATATTAGAAAAAGTTTTTAAGAAAGTGTACTACTTTAGGAATAGATAGTTTTTAATAAAAGGTACTTTCTTAAGAATATGTACTTTTTGAACAACATGTAATTTATTTAAGAAATGGAAATTTTCAAGAGAATGCAATTTTTTAAGAAAATTTACTTTTTCAGGAAAAGTAATTTTTTTAAGAAAAGGTACTTTTTTTAGGAACAAAACTTTTATGGGAAAATGTACGTTTTTAATAATATAAAATTTTCCAATGTATAATTTTATAAGAGAAGGTACTTTTTAAAATATACTTTTTTAAGATAAAGTAATTTTCTCAGAAAGTACTTTGTGAAGCAATAATACTCTTTCTAGATATTGTGATTTTTTACGAAAAGGGAGCTATTTAAGAAAAAAATCCTTTTTTTTTAAAGAAAAATTACCTTTTTATGAAAAAGAACTTTTTTAAGAACAGGTACTTTTTTAAGAAAACGTACTTTTTGAAGAAAAATTAGTTTTTTTAAGAACAGGTTGTTTTAAAAAAAAAAAATAACATTTTTAAAATACTGTACCAATAAAAGAAAAGATTTTTTTTGAAAGAAAATGTACAACTTTAGGAAGAGATAGTTCCTAATACTTTCTTAAAAATATGTACTTTTTGAACAACATGTAATTTATTTCAGAAGCGGAAATTTTCAAGAGAATGCACTTTTTAATAAAAGGTACTTTTTAGTAAAAGGTAATTTTTAATATAAAGTACTTTTAAGTTAAAGATACTTTTAAATAAAAGATTGTTTTGAATAAAAGGTACTTTTTAACAAAAGGTACTTTTTTAGAAAATGTTTTTTTTTTTTAAAGAAAAAGTGCTTTTTTAATAAAATGACTTTTTAAGAAAAGGCAATTTTTTAAGAAAATATTCTTTTTCAGGAAAAGTAATTTTTTAAAGAAAAGGCACTTTTTTAAGAACAAAATTTTCATAGGAAATTGTACGTTTTTAATAATATAAAATTTTCCAAGGTATAATTTTATAAGAGAAGGTACTTTTTTAAATATACTTTTTTTAAGATAAGGTGTTTTTCTCTGAAAAGTACTTTGTGAAAGTACTTTGTGCTTTTCTACGAAAAGAGAGTTATTTAAGAAAAAAATACTTTTTTTTTTAAAGAAAAATTACCTTTTTAAGAAAAGGTACTCTTTTATGAAAAGGTACATTTTTAAGAACAGATACTTTTTTAAGAATAAGTACTTTTTTTTAAGAAAAATTACTCTTTTAGAACAGGTGGTTTTTTGAAAAGGGTACTTTAAAAAAATACAATTTTAAAATAAGGTACTAATATGAGGCAATGTATTTTTGTAAAGAAAATATAGGAAGAGGTAGTTTTTAGTAAATGGTTCTTTTTAGGAATATGTACTTTTTAAACAACATGTCATTTATTTAATAAATGGTAATTTTTAAGAGAATGCCCTCTTTGATAAAAGGTACTTATAATAATAATTCTAAATAAAAAGTATTTTATAATAAAAGGTACTTTTAAATAAAAGATTCTTTTGAATAAAAGGTGCTTTTAAAAAAGGTAGTTTTTTTAGGAATGTTTTTATCTAAAGAAAATGTTCTTTTTTAAGAAAAGAACGTTTTTAAGAAAACGGAAATTTTTAAAGAATATTTTAAAGGTACTTTTTAAAAAAAAAAACTTTTACATGAAATTGTAATTTTTTAAAAAATTGTACCTTTTAATAAAATAAAATTTTACAAGGTATAATTTTAAAAGAGAAGGTACCTTTTTAGGAAAAGATGCTTTTAAAAAAGAGGTACTTGTTTTTGAAAAGGTACTTTTTTTTTAAAATAAATTTCACTTTTTTAAGAAACATTTTTTTTTTCAGAAAAGTTAATTTCTTAGGAAAGTTTATTTTTTAGGAAAAGTACTGTGTTAGATAATGTACTTTTTTAAAAAAGCTTACTCTCTAAGAACTGATACTTTGTCACGAAAAGATCCTTTTTTAAGAAAAGGTACTTTTTAAGAAAAAAAATACTTATATAAGAATTGTATTTTTTCAAAGAAAAAGCTATTTTTGAAGAAAATGTACTTTTTAATTTAAGGTACTTTTTAACAAAAGATACTTTTTACTTAAAGGTTATTTTTCAAGAAAATTCAATTCTTTAAGAAAATTGAATTTTTTAAGAATATGTACCTTTTCACAAAAGGTGTTTTCTGAGATGAGAATTTTTTTTGAAAAAATGTACTTTAAAACAAGTACTTTTTTTAATGAAGATGTAATTTTTAAGAAAAATAACTTTTTAAGAAAAATAACTTTTTAAGAAAAGTTTTTTTAAATATTTTCTTGTTTTAGGAAGAAGTACTTCTTAAAAGATGCTTTTCTAAGAAAATGTATTTTAAAAAAAAAGGTGCTTTTATAAGAAAGGGTCCTATTGTAAAAAAGGTACTTCTCTAAGAAAGGGTACTTTTTTAAGCACGGATTATTTTTAAGGAAAGGTATTTTTTGAAGAAAAGAAACTTTTTAATTGAAGGCACCTTTATAAGAAAATGTACTTTTTAAGAAAATGTAAGTTTTAAGAAAATTTAATTTCTTAAGAAAAGGAACTTCACAAAAGGTATTTTTTAAGATTTGTTTTTGAAGAAATGTACCTTTTAAAGAATAAGTAATTTTTGGGAGACGGTACTTTTAAAAATGGTACTTTTAAAAAAGGGTACTTTTTTAAAGAAGAAATTTTTTAAGGAAATGTAATTTTTTAAGCAATTTTTAAAAAAAAAATAATTTTTTAGAATTATTTCTTGTTTTAGGGAAAAGTACTTAAGAAAAGGCGTTTTTTTTAAGAAAGTGTATTTTTTTAAGAAAAGGTACTTTTAGAAGAATATATCCTTTTTTAAGAAAAGATACTTTTCTAGGAATGAGAAATTTTTTAAGAAAATGTACTTTTTTAAGAAAAAGTAGTTTTTTGAAAAAGGTACTTAAAAAAATTAAAATTTTAAAATACGGTACTAATATAAGACAATGTATTTTTTTAAAGAAAATTTTGGAAGAGGTAGTTTTTAGTAAAGGGTACTTTTCAGGAATATGTACTTTTTGAACAACATGTAATTTTTTAAGAAATGGTAATTTTTAAGAGAATGCCCTTTTTAATAAAAGGTACTTATAATAATATTTTTTTAATAAAAAGTATTTTAAAATAAAAGGTACTTTTAAATAAAAGATTCTTTTGAATAAAAGGTGCTTTTTAACAAAAGGTTCTTCTTTAGAAAATGTTTTTTTTAAAAAAATTTAATTTTTTAATAAAAGGACTTTTTTAAAAACGGCAATTTTTTAACAAAACATGCTTTTTCGGGAAAATTAATTTTTTTAAGAAAAGGTACTTTTTTAAGAACAAAACTTTCATACGAAAATGTACGTTTTTAATAATATAAAATTTGCTAAGGTATAATTTTATAAGAGACGGTACTTTTTTAAATATACTTTTTTTAAGATAACGTACTTTTCTCAGAAAAATACTTTGTAAAGCAATAATACTCTTTCTATATATTGTGCTTTTTTACGAAAAGGGAGTTATTTAAGAAAAATTACCTTTTAAGAAAAGGTGCTCTTTTAAGAAAATGTACTTTTTTAAGAATAGGTACTTTTTTAAGACGTACTTTTTGAAGAAAAATTTATTTTTTTATAACAGGTATTTTTTTTGAAAAAAAGGTACTTTAAAAAAAATTACAATTTTAAAATTAGGTACTAATATAAGACAAAGTATATTTAAAAAAAAAATTATTTTAGGAAGAGGTAGTTTTTAGCAAAAGGAACTTTCTTAAGAACATGTAATTTATTTAAGAAATGGTAATTTTATTCTCTTAACAAAAGGTACTTGTAATAATAATTCTGAATAAAAAGTATTTTGAAATAAAAGGTACTTTTAAATAAAAGATTCTTTTGAATAAAAAAAAGATACTTTTTTAGGAACGATTTATTTAAAGAAAATTTACTTTTTTAAGAAATGAACGTTTTTAAGAAAAGACAATTTTTTAAGAAAATTTACTTTTTCAGGAAAAGTAATTTTTATGGAAATGGATTTTTTAAGAAAAAACTTTTACAGGAAAATTTACTTTTTTAAAAAATGGTACCTTTTAATAAAATTAAATTTTAAAATGTATAATTTTATAAGAGAAGGTACATTTTTAAGAAAAATTATTTAAAAAAAAAAACATACTTGTTCTTGAAAAGTTACTTTTTTTTAAATAAAATTCACTTTTTTAAGAAACTTTTTTTTTTCAGAAAAGTTAATTTCTTAGGGAAGTTTATTTTTTAGGAAAAATACTGTGTTAAATAATACACTTTTTTTAAAAAACGTACTCTCTAAGAACAGATACTTTTTCACGAAAAGGACCTTTTTTAAGAAAAAAGTACTTATTTAAGAATTGATTTTTTTTCAAAGAAAAAGCTACTTTTTTAAGAAAATATACTTTTTAACTTAAGGTACTTTTATAAGAAAAGGTACTTCTTAGGAAAAGGTACTTTTTAAGAAAAGGTATTGTTTCAAGAATGTGTAATTCTTTAAGAAAATTTAATTTTTCCAGAAATGGTACTTTTTCACAAAAATTGTTTTAAAGATAAGAATTCGTTTTTGAAGAAATGTAACTTTTTTAAGAATAAGTAATTTTTAAGAGAAGGTACTTTTTCAAAAAGGCACTTTAAAAAAAAGGTATTTTTTAAAGAAGATGCTTTATAAGAAAATGTAATTTTTTAAGAAAAATAACTTTTTAAGAAAAGTTTTTTAAGAATATTTTCTTGTTTTAGGAAAAAGTGCTTCTTAAAAGATGTTTTGTATAAGAAAATGGGGGTTTTTAAGAAAACGTAATTTTATTAGAAAAGGTCCTTTTTTAAAAAAGGCACTACTTTAAGAAAGGGTTTTTTTTTTTAAGTACGGGTTATTTTCAAGGAAAGGTACATGTTTAAGAAAATATACTTTTTAATTTGAGGCACTTTTTTAAGAAAAGGTACTTCTGCAGAAAATGTACTTTTTAAGAAAAGATACGTTTTCAAGAATACATATGTAATTCTTTAAGAAAATTTAATTATTTAAGAAAAATAACTTTTCCACAAAAAGCATTTTTTTAGATAAGGAAATGTTTTAAGTATAAATAATTTTTAGGAGAATGTACTTTTTTAAAAAGGCAGTTTAAAAAGGTACTTTTCTAAAGAAGATACTTTTTAAGAAATGGTAATTTTTAAAGAAAATGTAATTTTTCTTAGGAAATGTAATTTTTTAAGAAAAATATTTTTAGAATATTTTCTTTTTTTAGGAAAAAGTACTTCTTAAAAGATGATTTTTCTAAGAAAATGTATTTTTTAAGAAAACGTACTTTTATTAAAAGAGGTCCTTTTTAAGAAAAGGTACTTCTTTAGGTACTTTTAAGAAAGGTACTTTTTTAAGAAAAGTTATTATTTAAGAAAAATTAGTTTTTTAAGTAAAGTTACTTTTTTTAAGAAAAATTACTTCTTTTAGATTTAAATATAAAAAAAAAATATACTTTTTTTTAAGCATATGTGCTTTATGCACAAAAGGAACTTATTAAGTCAGTACTGGAATCTACTTAAAAACTTATACTTTTGTATTACCGCTATACTAAATTTCCGTTTAAATAAATAAAATTTTTTCTTTAGTGTTTGAAGTTTGAATAAAGATTAATTTTATTAAAAAACTTTACATTTTTAAATTATAACCTAGGTTTGAGTGATTCACTAAAATCTACGCCAATACTCTATGCTGTTCTATGTTTATTTATGCCAAGTAAGCGTTTATCGAGTGATACCAAAAAGTACAAAGAACTCTTCGTAACAGTATCCCCCGCATTCAGTTGTTTAATTTAATAAATTTGCCACACTCAAATTCTAGTTTAACAAACGTAAACAAAATATCAAATCAATTGAGCTTTGTTCTAGTTCAACAAAGTTTGCACGCACATGAATCATATTATCTGTGTTTACATTTATACACCATGTTCATGCACACACTACACTACATCAAGGTACAAATGGTACCACTTTCCTTTTTTTTTTGGCGGTTTTACCCCCATATCATTCGAATTTACAAAAAAAATTCCTGTTTGCCGATGTTTGATTCACGGGTACAGTCTTCATAGCTAATTTCATAATCCTAGATTAATTTGATAATGCAAAATGTACCATATAACCCCTTTTTGGCTATTTTGACCACATCAGCACTCAAACATCCTTTAATGCCGGTTGAGGAACCCACATTCCAAATAAATTTTAAACATGCAGTGTTACCGAATCAGTCAGTGAGTTAGTGAATAAGTGATGAGCCTAAATATATTATTCATTTTTAATCGAAGGACAACCAGACGGTTAGAATTTTTGTCAGCATATCAAAATCTGTTAAATTTTACCAATAAAATAAAATAAAATAAAATAAAATAATATAAAATATTTTTTTTTAAATCTCTACAATTTCAACCCATTGTGCATGTGTTTGTTCAAAGCTCGCACAAGTAGTTCAAAGTTAGTGTTGATGTCTTCGTTGGCCAACAAGTCCAGTATCGTTTGTTTTCATTTGCTTTTAACGTCATGTGACATCGTGATTGTGTTTAGTTCTAATCCAATCAATTAATTTCAACTACTTTTCTTTATGTTCAATATACTCATAGATGATAACTACTACTACATACGAGTAAATACTTACACAAAAACAAACACACATATGTATGCATAGAATAATTGTATGTTTGCGTGTATTTTGCGGATGTTTCAAGCATGTGTTATTTTCCAATCATACATGATGATTTTATTGACTGTTATGTTGAAAGTTAAAACGGTAATTATTCTAGTCTTGTTAACTTATAATTACCAAAAAACAACACAACTATGTTAGCAATATGAGTGAATAAATTGAAGAATTCCAAAATGAAAATAAAAGAACTGAAATCAATTGAGATTTGGTACTTCTCGAATGCCAATAATTTTGCTTATAATATGTTTTGCCTTTTACTATTTTTTTAAAAGCAATTTTTAAAGGAAAAAGTCTCTTGCGAGAAAAATGAGGTAAAAAAAGATTCTTGAGTATCGAATTAAGATTGCTGAAGGTGTTGGCTTTGGTTAGAGATGGCAGTTTTCTAAGAACCTTAGTATGATTCATAGTAATTCTAATATTATAAATATTCAACATTGTTGAAGGAACAGTTTTGTTTTCCTTGTGCATTCTGATAACAGTGTTCAAAAAGGAAATGGGAAGGTAGAAAGTTTGAAATGCATTTTACCATTTGAAGTAAGCGCTTCAAACTCATATATAGAGGTGCGACATCTTCTGTGTGAAACTTCGAATCTTATCTACTCTTTTGCAGACGTCAGCGATATCTGTCATCCATACTCCTTTGATCAAGGGCCAAGCCTTAGGGAGATTGGGGGGCATCAGGCAATATATGAATGACACACATAATCAAGACCTTTTGACAGCCTCTGAGTGGGGTCGAGTGAATAGCGTAAGACCCAATGTTGTTTATTAATGCCAAGGCGGGCTATGGAGTCATCAATGTCGACTGTATACATGTGTGGTGTCACTTATAATATAGATATATTTAAGTGAAAAATCCACAAACACTATTCCCTTTTCCTACCACCCATAACAAATTTTCCAATTTTTTCGATAAAATTGTATGTACGTGTGTCTATTCCAAAAATAAACCCCGTAAGACCATTTATATATAGGGGCTATATATATAACTGATTTCTGTGTTCACTTAAATCTATAAAAAAAATCATGTGAGTCCGAACACAGGGCAGATGTATAAACATCTAGTAATTAAAGATTTTTTATGTCATTTTTTAAAATCAAACAGAAAGCTTCATCTATGTATCACTTATAGCAAAAACTGTTTCAGTTAATTCGATAACCCTTTGCTGTAAAACGTTAAAAATATCCCAATAAAAACGTATATAAGTGACACATTGATGACGCTTTTAAAAAAGTGCCATTAAAAACAATTTTATATCATAATGTTTCACCAATACAATCATAAGTCACACACCGATTTGTGTTACAGCTCTTACCGATTTGTGTTACGCTGTTTTTGTGATTGTATTGTGGAAAAGAAATTTACCCACATGTGCTTATAAATGTTTACACATCAAAAAAAAAAAAGAAACTATGTGAGTCCGTTCACAGGGCAGATGTGTAAACATCAATTTACACACCAATTAAAATCAAACAGAAAGCGTCATCTATGTATTACTTACAGCAAACAACTGTAGGGACTCAGCTAATATAAAAATTATTTATTATTATTTATTATTTAAACTGGTTGCTTTAGTTGAGGTTGCTGAATTAGCTGAAATGAATTGATATCATAATCTTTAAACCAATACACTCATACTTCACACCTACTTCTTACTTCTCACTTCTAACTTCTTACTTCTTGCTTTTTACTTCTTACTTCTTACGTCTTACGTCTTACTTCTTACTTCTTACTTCTTACTTCTTACTTCTTACTTCTTACTTCTTACTTCTTACTTCTTACTTCTTACTTCTTACTTCTTACTTCTTACTTCTTACTTCTTACTTCTTACTTCTTACTTCTTACTTCTTACTTCTTACTTCTTACTTCTTACTTCTTACTTCTTACTTCTTACTTCTTACTTCTTACTTCTTACTTCTTACTTCTTACTTCTTACTTCTTACTTCTTACTTCTTACTTCTTACTTCTTACTTCTTACTTCTTACTTCTTACTTCTTACTTCTTACTTCTTACTTCTTACTTCTTACTTCTTACTTCTTACTTCTTACTTCTTACTTCTTACTTCTTACTTCTTACTTCTTACTTCTTACTTCTTACTTCTTACTTCTTACTTCTTACTTCTTACTTCTTACTTCTTACTTCTTACTTCTTACTTCTTACTTCTTACTTCTTACTTCTTACTTCTTACTTCTTACTTCTTACTTCTTACTTCTTACTTCTTACTTCTTACTTCTTACTTCTTACTTCTTACTTCTTACTTCTTACTTCTTACTTCTTACTTCTTACTTCTTACTTCTTACTTCTTACTTCTTACTTCTTACTTCTTACTTCTTACTTCTTACTTCTTACTTCTTACTTCTTACTTCTTACTTCTTACTTCTTACTTCTTACTTCTTACTTCTTACTTCTTACTTCTTACTTCTTACTTCTTACTTCTTACTTCTTACTTCTTACTTCTTACTTCTTACTTCTTACTTCTTACTTCTTACTTCTTACTTCTTACTTCTTACTTCTTACTTCTTACTTCTTACTTCTTACTTCTTACTTCTTACTTCTTACTTCTTACTTCTTACTTCTTACTTCTTACTTCTTACTTCTTACTTCTTACTTCTTACTTCTTACTTCTTACTTCTTACTTCTTACTTCTTACTTCTTACTTCTTACTTCTTACTTCTTACTTCTTACTTCTTAGTTCTTACTTCTTACTTCTTACTTCTTACTTCTTAGTTCTTACTTCTTACTTCATACTTCTTACTTCTTACTTCTTACTTCTTACTTCTTACTTCTTACTTCTTACTTCTTACTTCTTACTTCTTACTTCTTACTTCTTACTTCTTACTTCTTACTTCTTACTTCTTACTTCTTACTTCTTACTTCTTACTTCTTACTTCTTACTTCTTACTTCTTACTTCTTACTTCTTACTTCTTACTTCTTACTTCTTACTTCTTACTTCTTACTTCTTACTTCTTACTTCTTACTTCTTACTTCTTACTTCTTACTTCTTAGTTCTTACTTCTTACTTCATACTTCTTACTTCTTACTTCTTACTTCTTACTTCTTACTTCTTACTTCTTACTTCTTACTTCTTACTTCTTACTTCTTACTTCTTACTTCTTACTTCTTACTTCTTACTTCTTACTTCTTACTTCTTACTTCTTACTTCTTACTTCTTACTTCTTACTTCTTACTTCTTACTTCTTACTTCTTACTTCTTACTTCTTACTTCTTACTTCTTACTTCTTACTTCTTACTTCTTACTTCTTACTTCTTACTTCTTACTTCTTACTTCTTACTTCTTACTTCTTACTTCTTACTTCTTACTTCTTACTTCTTACTTCTTACTTCTTACTTCTTACTTCTTACTTCTTACTTCTTACTTCTTACTTCTTACTTCAAAAGAATAAACTTGTTGCATACTTTTTGTTTTCAAATTAGATATTTATTTGTTTTTTACTAAATTTAGTCATGATCGCTCCATTTGTTGACCTAGTCCCCATATAAGATTAACATTAGATACAAATGTTTTCATATCTGCATGCACTAAAATTTTGTAAACGCTTATTTTCTATACTACACGGTTATTGGATCCAAAACCCTCCTTCAAAATGCATGGCATACGCCATAGGCTATATGTCTGGACTGACTGCAATTTTCTTACCGGATTTATTTAACTTTATCTCTTTCAATTTATTTGGACTAAATTTTGAGTGTATCCTCAATCTAATGTGCCAATTTTTTTCTGCATATTCCATAACTTTTTTTTTTTTTAGCAACTTGAGCGATGATTTGACCTCATAACTGGTCCGATACTTGTTGGCGTACACTTTGCATTTCAAATGACCCTACAAAAGGAAGACCGGGGGTATCAAATCTGGATCTCAGGGTCAGCAGTCGTTAGCGGTTTTTTTGACAGTCCAGTGAGGTTTTGTTAGATAAAACTTCATTGTTTCATTTGCAGCGAGGCATGATGTACCATGTTATTGAAACCAATAACCGTCCGGACGTTTCTCTAATCATTTTCGGGCAGACCTAATGTGCCAACGTCCAACGATATCGATTCCCATCGACAGTCTCATCTTCCTTGAAGAAAAATGGCCCACTGAGTTTTTGTAATTTTTTGGCCATGTAATGGTATTTCCTGGATCTCTTGTTGATTCCGCGTTCCCCAAATGGGGCAGTTTTGCTTGCAAACTTTGCCAATCTGACCCCAAATTCTGAGCGCGACAATATTTTCTCCTACTGTTTCAACCAAAACGTCTTGGACGTTGTTGAGCGCCATGTGCAAGATATTCCACTGTCCCGTGCTCAAGAAAATTCGTCATTAAAGGACGAATAGTGTTGTCAGATGATGCTTCTTTTAATATACAGCGTCACTATTTCGGAACGTTCTATTGGTGTAAAGCGATAAGTGGTAAAAATTATACTGAATTGACGTTTCCAACACATGTATTCTTAAGTCAGTCAGTTGCCAAATGTCAAAGTTATTAAATATTTCCGTACCGTCATAAAAGATGGCACACCCAGTACGTACTCGAAGCCAGTGTAATGACACGAATAAAACCACAATTGATGGTCTTTTGAGTACCCCATGTACTTTGGGGTAACGAAAACATGAGATTCGTATGTAAACAAATAAACCATTGTTAAGTTTATGTTAAATTAGGCAAAGATTAGTTCATTACACAATACAAGATGCAACAGACACGTAAGGATGATTGCACTTTATAGACAGACAAACAGTCTAACATATGTGTGCTTATGTGTATGTACTAAATAAAGAATGCACACACAAACAGACATACATACAAATGCTTGAATGCATTCTCTACTAGAAAACATACGAAAAGACAAATTTTATGCTTCTAGCAGAGTGTAAATGCATTGGAGAGTATTTGAATAAGGAGATTTGAATTTTGAATTTTATACAAAACCAACTTCCAGATTTATAATCAAATGTTTCTCTACTCAACCCTTGTGAGGTGTTTGGTCAATCTATGGAAAATATAGAAGAAAAGAGAAAATCATGAAAACTCTTGACATGAAAATATATAGAAATGCAGTTTAATTTTGTATGTTTGTAGGTATGTGTTCTAGTGTTTGAACGATGTTAGTGTGTATGAATGCATTATTGGTATATTTGAATAGTTATAAGCCAAGGATAACATCACTTTGACATTAAAAGACATTAAATGCAAAGTGTCAACATTAAACAAGTGCACGTGTAGTGGTAAAACGGAAACTTTTACATTTACAGTTTAAACATTATACAAATCATTTATACAAATTTTAGAAAATTATTAAGGACCATAAATACAGAAATAAAGCAAAAGCCATAATCTATATCCTTTTACAAATTGTTCAAGCATAAAACAACAGCAACAATAATACCGACAAACACACTAAATATGACCATGATGTTAAACACATTTACAAACTTGAAACTTGTTCATTTTATAGATCAATGGCTTAAAGTAACTTACAAGTCCTTAAATGAACCTTTAATGTTCATGATGAATCCTAAGACTTAAATTCTCAAAAAAAAAAAAAAAATTAAAATCTTGTTTTCTATCTTTTGAAAATAAAAACAATTTATAAAATTGTTTTTTTATACCATTGTATACATAACATATTTAAATATATTTTTAAACTTAATTTGAGTTAAAGAAGAAAAAAAACACACACAATAAAAGATTAAGTGAAATACACCCAGCAGCAGCAACAACAACCACCACAACCAAAATATGTTTGATTGTAATTTCATACAATTTATTGTTTGATTATACTTTTAAAAACGTTGTATTCTCTGTTGCATCTACAAGCCAAACACCAGCGTAAGATCTTCAATAATTTTAGGGGCCTTAATGAAATTCAGTTTTACATTTAGTTGATGTTTAAATATATTTGAATTGTGCTGTCACTTATGTTATAAACTACCGATACACAGTACTGTGTTTCATGACCAAAGCTTAAGAAAAATTGCTTCTCTTGGATTCGTACTTATGCTCACTTAAATCTTTTTGTCTATTCGACTATTCGTTTTCGTAATGTTAGCAACCAATACAATTATATTTGATTCAATTGCATTTCAAATAATTTCGTTATTTTTTTATAATCTCCGCAAAAATGTCGTTATTTCTTGCCTTGTTCAGGAGATTCTCTACATCTCCCTGTGTATTATTAAGCCATGTTATTTACTTTCTTCCTCTGGATGTTCAGACAGTAAGGAAATTCAGTTTTACGGCCGGTTTAGATCAAAGAACATCAGAAGATACAATTGCCAAGTGAAAAGGAAAGCAACTGATTGAATTTTGTAATGACTACGGATTGGTGATTTTAAATGGATACACAACTGGTGATGAAAATGGAGCTAATGCCTATTTAAGTAATATGGGAAATCCTGTGATTGATATATGTGCAATATCACAAGAAGGATTTTTTTTTATTTTTTTTTATTAACCAACACTCAGGAGATGCCCCCTACAAATGCAGTGCATTGTGTTGATTTCAGGAAAATAGGTTGTGGGAAGGAGGAAAGAGGGAGTAGTGTTTGTGAATATTTGACTTAAATTTTGTTAGATTATAACTGTCAGGAAAGACCTCTGCGGGGACTTTATTCCACATACGGCTAGTTCGACTGATAAACGAATTCTCTTTGTAATCGTTGTACGCTAAACTGGACAAAAGACTACAAACGGATGTGATCTACTAGAGAAGCGGGTAGAGCGAACAGAAACTCGGGCACTTGGAATAAGTTCGCTAATCTCAGAAGAACATTTCCCATGGTAATATCTATAGAACAGTGCTACACAACTGGATTGGATACCCTACTGTCATTGATGAGCGCCAACGCCCTCCTTTGTACACGGTCCAGTAGCTCCAAAATAGACTTTGAAGCTCCTGCCCATATATGGGAGTGTATTCCATTTTCGGTCGCATGTAAGTGGTATAGATTTTAAGGATATCAGAAGGAGTGAAGTAATTTTTACACTGTTTTAGAAAACCAAGACACTTGAATGCTTCTTTCGACACTTGAAAAACATGCTCGTTCAAGGAATATCGCATGGTATTCTCATGCCTAGAACATCAAGAGTATCCGATTCCTCAATACCTATACCACCCATATATACAGATGACATTGTTGATTCCATGGCCCTATGGGTCAACATACAGCATTGAGTCTTCAACACATTAAAATCAACCCTATTCGCTTTACCCCACTCGGAGATTGTTAACAGGTCTTGATTGAGTGTGTCATTCATTGTCTGCCTTCTGCCCCCAACCTCCGGGAGCAAAGTTGTACTCATCAGGTACTGGCTTGCCAGAGAAGTGATGCAACGACCTATAACCTACCTCCTTGTGGTGCTCCTGGGCAAAGCTAGGTAAAGCCAGTTAATTCTGGTGATTATTCCTAGCGGCTAAAGGTTAAGGTTGATAATGTCTGCCAGTGCAATCCTTTTTGGGGGATAACTGGTAGTTAATAAATTGGGTCAATTGGTAAGGAAGCCTTACCAAAAGGCACTAAATTTGGTACTGCGGGGAGATCGAATTGCCCTAAGAAGAGGACTCTTAGACTCCCCACGGAGACAAAGCAAACCATGATACATAGGAATGACGGCCGACTGGTGGATCGTGAAACATCAAACCAGATGAAATGGTTGCTCACATCCCTTTAATATATGTGATACAAAGTTGAATGAAAGGACTGTTGGATCACTCTACGAACGTGGCACTGGAAGCTTTCGAATCTGACGTGCAGAGGAGATTGCTGTGTGTGACTAGTAGGGAGTGGTTTGGATAGCCGAGCTGGTATGTGCGTTGGTGGGAAGAGGCATGAGCGGAAGATGAGTCGAATGCAAGACGGTCGGACGGTAGCATGAGTAGAAATCTTTTGACGATACAAGAGTGCGTAAGATGGAAGTCAGAAAGAATGTATCTTGGTAAGCAATGTCAATGTCGGAGTCTTTGAAGAATCTTCGAGACGATCTCATTGGGAAAGGCCCTTCGAGGAGTTTCGTAGTGGCTGTGGTGCCTAAAACGCGGGCAGATCACAGATCGATGTGGAGGTGCATTCACCCAGGTGATGCTGCCTCTAAAGCATCAGGGTTTTAGATAGGCCCGACACAATAACAAAGTGTGGAGTGTATGCCAAAACATCACCCCAGCTTGTTAGCGTCTTATGGCGGGGCGTAGGCAGGACGCATAATATCTATCTAAGTGCTAAAACCATCGTGTGGTTAAATCAACATGACAGGCACACACGTAAAACTCTAGAGACTTCTGCCCCCAACCTCCAAGAGGCTTGGCCTACAATTAAAGGAAAATGAGTGACAAATGCTGCTGTCATTTGCGAAAGAGTAAATAGAATTAAAAGTTTGACCAAGAAGGTCGTTCAGAAAGATAAGGAAAAGGGAAGGAGAAACAACGGAACCTTGGGGTACCCCTGAATTAAGCTGAAACTCATTAGATGAAACCCCATCAATAACAACACGTATTGTTCGGTCTCTGAGAAAACTCGATATAAATCCAGAGAAGCCATTACCGACGCCAAATGCAATAAGCTTTGATATCAATGCACCGTGCCACACACGATCGAATGCCTATCCAGAGCAACAACTTTACTTTCGCCAAAATTGCGAATGAATCGACTCCAGCGCTCAGAAAGTAGAGCTAATAGGTCTCCTGTAGAACGATTTCTACGGAATCCATACTGTAGATCGTTAAGAGGTGAGTTGGCCTCTAAGTAGTTTGCAAGATGGAAAGTGATCATGCTCTCCATCACCTTTGAGAGCGCAGAGCAGATTGCAATTGGATGGTAATTTTCAGGGTTATTAGCCGAACCCTTTTTAGGGATTGGTTGGACATTAGCAACTTTCCAGCAAGAGGGAAAGACTCCCGCACGCTACGAAAGGCTGAAAAGGTTAGCCAATGAACTGGCTAGCGTCGAAGAGCACTGTTTCAGCACCAGTGCTGGTATACCATCCGGTATACAATACGTCAAGCAATTCAAAGTCGAAGCAAAAGTCTGGTCAGATCATATGCCATTAATGTTAAATTTTTTTTAATGTTTCATTGATATCTCGCGACTTATTAAAAAGATTTTGACGATTTTAAACACCAACTTGCTCAGGACTTCAATGAATCATTTACATGAAAAGTGAGCTACCCATCTGACATATTGAGGGCGAAATCGTGACTTCCACAGACGGACAGACGGACATCGCCATATTAATTACGTTTGTTATTACGACTACGAATTTATAGATTTAATGGGGCTCAGATGTATTTATTTCTCTCTTTATCACAAATGAAATGGCAAACTGCATACAGGTGGAGGGTATAAAAAACCATTTTTCCTAACATGATGAAATGTTTCTTACTTTTGACCAATTTATTGTAGGTCCACTGGAAACTCAATTACTTTCCAAAACTCAAAAAGTTAGAATCAATTAAGCAATAAAAAAAAATACGCATGACGATCTTTTTAGTTCCTGAGATCAGAGTGTACATTTATAATGATCTCTGATTTGCTGAATCTAAATAAATGTTTTATTTTATTTTTTTAATTTCACAATACATGGTTTATCGATGCTCCGCCGTGACTCGGAATTATTTTTGAATATTGGGTAAAATGTATTTCCAGAACTTGAATCCAGGTGCGCAGCTGGATTTGTTAATAATTAAACTTGTAGCTATGAAAACTGCTGTGATATCATTATAGAAAATGGTCTGATTATATATCCCCAAAAGTAACTTTAACATAATTTAAATTAAAAAAATAGAACAGCCCGAGAAATCGAATACGCAGCTTCATATTTTGATTCAAAAACGTAGTTGTTCGTAATAATGGAATGGATGGAAGTTAAGTAAATAAACTTTGTTGGGAATGCACATTCCCAGAAAAATTGGCTTTTTCATACAAGAAAGTTGAATTCTAGGTAAGCTGATCGGGACTGATTTTCCAAATTTTGGAATTCCAAGATTGGAAATTTAAAAATTCGAAATTATCGGGATTCAGTATTTTTTAGTTCAGAGTCTCTAATTTTAACATTTCATACTTCCTCAAGTCGCTTTTGAACACTATTTAGTAACGATAACTAAATGAACTTAGTTCATAGCAAACGTTAACATTTCTCAGACAACCGATGTATTTTCGAATTTCTGCATATACTTATGTATTTCTGTTCTTATGCATATTTATAAACAAGTCCTTGTTGATGCTTGTAGTCCAAACATTATATAAATTGTTGTTGCTGTTATTGTGTTTGTTGTTGTTATTGTTGTTGTTGTAGTCGTTGTGAGAGATGCCCTTGTAACTGTTTTGCATTGTTTGTTATATTTACGACAACATACATCCCAGTTTAAGCTCGAATACATAAATGCAAATTCCATAGATATTCGCACACACACACAGACATACACACAGGCATATGGAAAACATGTTGCTCTCATGTATAGTGCATTATCTGAAATTACATCCCAATGCGACAGATTATCAAAATGCAAAACATTGCATGATGGACATGATGGCATCACAATAAAGGAAATTAAATTTTCATACGTACTTCTTTCTCTCCTTTCTCCGTCCTCATACAACAATGGCTGGCAAAATGTTATGTTAGCAGTGAAATGTTATGTCGTTTAATTCCCATTCAAAATGGGGTGCTTCAACATTTTTAAAATTAAAATCATAAGAAGCGGAATCTTCAAACATGAAGGTTAAATAATTCATTTATGGAACTATTGTGACCGTGGCCATAAAAGCCATAAAAGCGAGATAGTGTTAAGGCTGCTATAATATGTTCGTTTAAAAACGGAACTCTCATGTTCAAGAATTTCCATGAAATGCACTATTAAAAATAAAGTGTTGTATTTCTGAATATTTCGGTTTATGGCTTAACAAAATTTCTGTTGCCTCATAATTATTGTTAAAACTGTTAACACAACCGAGTCTCAGAATGTTCCAAGCTTTTATTATTCACTCCACCCCAGTGTGCAGAGGGTATATATAAGTTTGTCATTCCGTTTCTAATAATTAGAAAAAAATTTTGGACCCCATAAAATATATATATTTGTGATCCTTATAACAAGAGGAGTTGATATAGCGATGTCCGTCTGTCTGTCTGTCCGTCTTTTGAAATCACGATGACGTCTTCAATCGGGCAGCTAGGGTGCTCGTTGGTAAAAAAATGATTCACTAATATCCTGGGAAGTTTGATATTTAAAATCGTCCAAATCGGTTAATTAGGTCCTGAGAATTGAATGAAGAAGTAAAAAAAGCCTTGAAAAATATGATTTGTCTATGTTGTACTTGTCACGATCGCGTCCTCAATAGGATAATTGCGGCGCTTTTAGTGAGAATGATTGACTAACATCATGAGAAGGTGTCTATTTGAAAAATCATGAAGAGTTAATCACTGAAGAGGTAAACAAAAATTGAAGAATATATGTTTCTGTTTTGTGCTTGTTGTTATTCTAAATGTTGTATTGTTGCCGTAGCTGCACTCGTTGTTTTTGTGTCGTTGTTGTAATAATATAAAAAAGAGTAACCCATTGTAAATTTTTTTTATCAACACTGGTAGAAAAATTTTAAAGCTTCCATTGTTTTGACATCACAAAAAAAATTATTTTAGATAATTTTTGTCATCGCCAGGAGCTTGCTTGCAAAGTTTCAATTGGGTTACGGAAAAAGGGTTAAAAATCGATCCAAAATTTTGCTGACAAGCAGACACAACAAGTTAATATAAAGGGAGCAAAAATTCACCAACATCTAAAGCAAATAATGCTAAGCTACCTAATTGTTAATAAAAAAAAACAATGTAGATTTACCAAAAAAAAATTTTATGTATTAATTTATTTGAAGAAAACACAACAATAACTTGTATGTTGTATTTTTTGTGGGTAATATTTACATATACATATATGCATATATTAAATAATAAAATAATATACATATATTCTATATATGTACTTGTATACATACATTCTATATACATATGTATATTCATAATAACCGCATGTTGGAAATAAATCGCTATATTATTTTATTTATATAAAATTCTCTAATATGTATTTTGTTTTAGGGAAAATACATTTCTTTTGTATTAACAAAGAGAGTGTCACTTCATTTTGCTCAGTGCAGCTATGCCACAGTAGATGGCGCCATAATTTTTGTTCTTTGCAATATATATTTCTATTTTAACATGAATGTCAACATTTTCAATTAGACATCAAACACAACAATGTTAAGAGTATACACAGGGCTGGTATTTTATTTCATACGTTTTTACATTATTCTTTTACAAATATGACCATAAGTTTAGCATATTAACTTTTTGATGTGTAAACATCTATACATGTAAGCGTAACATGTGCGTAACAATGATATTGTGATAACCTATTTGAAAATTAAAAACGAAAAATAAAAAATGAAAAAAAAATAATGAAAAATGAAAAATGAAATATAAAAAATGAAAAATAAAATATAAAAAATGAAAATTTAAAAACGAAAAATTAAAAATGAATAATAAAAATGAAAAATAAAAAAATTAAAAATAAAAAATGAAATATAAAAAATAAAAAGTTAAAAATGAAAAATGAAAAATAAAAAATGAAAAATGAACAACGAAAAATGTATTAGAAAAAAAAATTTTTTAAATGGAAAATAAAAAATTAAGAATAAAAATGAAAAATGAAAAATGAAAAACGAAAATTAAAAAATGAAAAATGAAAAAAAAAATGAAAAATTAAAAATGAAAAACAAAAAATTAAAAATGAAATATAAAAAATGAAAAATGAAAAACGAAAAATTAAAAATGAATAATAAAAATGAAAAATGAAAAATAAAAAAATGAAAAATAAAAAATAAAAATTTAAAAATGAAAAATAAAAAAAAATAAAAAATTAAAAATGAAAAACGAAAAATAAAAAATGAAATAAAAAAATGAAAAATAAATTAAAAGTGAAAAATGAAAAATTAAAAATGAAAAACGAAAAATGAAAAATGAAAAATAAAAAATGAAAAATGAAAAATAAAAAACGAAAAATGTATTAGAAAAAAAATTTTTAAATGGAAAATAAAAAATTAAGAATAAAAATGAAAAATAAAAAATGAAAAATGAAAAATGAAAAACGAAAAATAAAAAATTAAAAATTAAAAAAAAAATTAAAAATTAAAAATGAAAAACAAAAAATTAAAAATGAGATATAAAAAAAATGAAATATAAAAAATTAAAAATGAAAAACGAAAAATTAAAAATGAATAATAAAAATGAGAAATGAAAAATAAAAAAATTAAAAATAAAAAATTAAAAATGAAAAACGAAAAATAAAAAATGAAATATAAAAAATTAAAAATAAATTAAAAATGAAAAATGAAAAATGAAAAATGAAAAATGAAAAATTAAAAATGAAAAATGAAAAACGAAAAATGAAAAATGAAAAATGAAAAATAAAAAATGAAAAATGAAAAATAAAAAATGAAAAACGAAAAATGAAAAATAAAAAATTAAAAACGAAAATATTTTTAAATGGAAAATAAAAAATTAAGAATAAAAATGAAAAATAAAAACTGAAAAATGAAAAATGAAATATGAAAAATGAAAAATAAAAAATAAAAAATGAAAAATAAAAAATTAAAAAAAAAAATAAAAAGGAAAAATGAAACATAAAAAATAAAAAATGTCCATATAATGTCCGTACATGCGTCGGTCTATCTGTCTTTTGAAATTACGGTCATTCAACAAAATAAACCATTTACCTGTGTAAAGTTAATATAATATTGTTTGTCGATACTACGAGCAGGTTGGTATTTGAAATGGGTTAAAATCGGGCATCACTGTGTCAGGATATGGAAAAACCTCCAAAAATGCTAAAAAAAAAGTATATTTACTGAAATAATTTGGTAGTAAGTTTAACATATTGTTTACTTTTTCAAATATTTTGTTTATATTTATTATCAATACTCAAACCAAGGTGGAGGGTATCAAATATTCGGCTCAGCCGAATTTAACACTCTTAGTTGTTATATCTATATTAGGGTGACAGCCATTTTTTTGAAATTTCAGGACGTGCGGGTCGGATTATTGTGACACTGGCTCTAAAACTTTTGTGCGCAAAACTTGAACCAAATCGGACAATGCTTTCTGGACGCGCATTGAGTTTTCACAAAAATTTTGATATTAATAATTGCGTTTTAATTAAATTAATTAACAAACCATAATTTAGAGTAAATTATCTTTCTAATAAAACAACAAAATCTATTATCTGTAGAAAACCAAGCAAGTTAATAAACCAGCCAGGCAATAAATGCGCCGCAGACCACTTGATTAAGAAAATCGAGCTCATATTTTTAAAGACATAAAAAAAATTTACACAAACAACATTTTTTCATTCTCGTGAACCCAAAATGATCTTATGTAAAGTATTTTGTCGTTCGAAATTAATATCGAACGGCACTATTTCCAAATCTCTAATTTTACTTTTTCAAAAATTTTGTTCAAGAAATTTTCCGAAAACAACGATTGGACTTTATGGCCTTATTAACAAAATATAAGTGATTAAAAATGCCAAATACTGTAGATATCCTGTTCTTAATTTGCGAGGGCAGCGTTTTAATTTCAGCGGATTTGAAGAGAAATTTGATTTTTCATACTAAAGTTAGAAACTTTTAAGCTACATCTTTTTAGTGTTTTCATATTTCAAATATCTTTTCTCAAAATATTATACTACTGGATATATGTTCTTAATCTTGTAAATTAAGGTTAAATTGAAACATTATAAATCGTCCCTATTTAAGGTCAAATGTCAAATTTAAGGAGATTTAAATTTTTTTAAAACAAAATATCGAAATAATATATATTTGTGGAAGGATTTCGGTAAAACTTGTTGATAATATTTTAATAATTCTAAAAAATTATATTCTGGACTTTTTTAAATTAATTCGTGGGGTGCTCTGGATGTCAAATTGACTCTTTATGAAAATCTATATATATTTTCTTCTTCGGAATTTTTTTTTAAATAAGACAAATTTAATAATTCCACAAATTTATTCGTTAATTTATGAATATATGTAGACTAATTAGTTTTTATATTTAATATAGTATAAACAAATTTGGATATCGAGGGCTTATATTCAAAAAGTGCTATCTGCATCAATATTTATTTTAAAGAGAGCGTGTAAAACCAATTTATTAATGAGATCTGAAAGTATTTGTCGATCGATTTGCTACAATATCTAATAAGAAATAGTCGTACTAATCATGTATGATATCAAAATTAATATTATATTTGACAGTTATATCAGAGAACAGTTTGGAACCAAAAATTAATATTGCTGTCAAATGTAGATAGAACTTTTTGAATATAAGACCTCGGAATTTTATGAATACATTAAATTTGTTTTATTAAAAAAATCCTGATGAAGAAAATATTTAGAGATTTTCATAAAGAGTCAATTTGACATCAAGAGTACCCCACGGCTTAATTTCAGGAAATAACTCCAGAATATTAGTTTTTACAATTGTTACAATATTATCAACAAGTTTTACCGAAATCCTTCCACATATATATATTATTTCGATATTTTGTTATAGAAAATGCAAATCTCCTAAATTTGGTTTATAGTATTTCAATTTAAACTTAATTTAAAAAATTGAGAACATATATCAAGTGTTATAATTTTTTAAGAAAAGATGTTTGAAATATAAAAACAGCAAAAAGTTGTAGCCTAAATTTTGAAAAAGTATGAAAAATCTAATTTTTCTTCAAATCCGCTGAAATTAAAACGCTGCCCTCGCCAAATTAAGAATAGGATATCGACAGTATTTGGCATTTTTTATCACATATATTTCGTTAATAACACGTTAAAGTCCAATCGTTGATTTCGACAAATTTCTTTAGCAAAATTTTTGAAAAAGTAAAATTGGATATTTTGAAATAGTGCTAAAAAAAAAAAACGTACCGTTTTGACAATAATTTAGAACTGCATAACAATAGACGAGATGCAAAATACTTTACACAGGATCATTTCGGAATCTGGAGAATGCAAAAATATTATCGTTGTAGATTAATTCAATGTCTTTAAAAATATGAGCTCGATTTTCTTAATCAAGTGGTCTGCGGCGCATTTATTGCCTGGGGAACATGATATAACTTGACTGTTTTACAACCGATAATAAATTTTGTTATTTTATTAGCAACATAATATACCCTAGATTACTGCTTATTAATCAGTTTAATTGAAGCGCAATTATTAATATCAAAATTTTTGTGAAAAATGACTTTTTTTTGATAATTTTTACATATAAATTCATACTTAAAATTTGAACTCTATGCGCGTCCAGAAAGCATTGTCCGATTTGGCTCAAATTTTGCGCACGAAAGTTTTAGATCCAGTGTCACAGTAATCCGATTCGCATACCTTAAAAATTTTTTTTCATACAAACCGCTGCACAGGATGGCTTCATACATTTTTGTACCAAAAATATAAGGACTGGTCATAGATCAATAAAACTGGGCACCAAACATTATATTGACTAAATGAAGAAAAAATGGAATTTCACCAAAATCGTCCACGCCCACCACCCACCGCCCGTACACTCCAAATTGATTTTCTCGCATAAAATTTTTCCTATCCAAGCGAAAGTCTTCAAATTTGGTACATACACTTTCTAGAATAAACAAAAGATGCATATCCAACTTTCCTCCCAGCGTTCATAAAAGTGACTAAGAAATCGCTTCTGAACTGCTTTTTTTTACTATTTCGATTTCATTAATCGTAAGTATCGAGTTTTTCGTTTTTTTAAAATCGGTTAATAAATCAATATTATTACAACAATTAAAAATTATCTTATACAATTCACTATATGGTATAGAAAATGAACTCATTTTAATAATTATATTTGACAATTTTATAAAACAAAAATAGTTGCGTACATTAACCGAATCATATACACAGAAAAATATTCGCCAACCGAATTGTTCTAAAGTGGAATAACTGTATTTTTGATTGTATCAACAGAAATTTAATAGCATCTGAAAATTTTCTATTATGAAAAAATATTTACTGTTAAGGCAATAGAATTGCAATCATAGTGAACCCGAAATGCGGTTATTAGTATTATCGCAATTCGGTTGGCAATAAATTCGGTAGCCACAATGAATCTGTTTTCTGTGTGCACGGTTTTTTTTTCTTATTTCGTTATGCACTTTTTTGGACAAACCTACGCTGCAAAATTCGTGACCTTTTTCAGAAAATTATAAGTTTGTTAAGCGATCGGTGAAAGTCGTTGAATATTTTTGGGGAAATTCACAGAATACACTCTCATTCTTCATTCTGTTGCAGTACGAAGCTAACTTCTTTTTTTTTATGTGTAAACATCTATACGCGCAGGGGAGTAAATTTCAAAAACAGCGTAACATGGTAGCGTAACATGTGAGTCGTAAGACAAAATATGATTGTATTGGTGAAAACATTATGATATTATGATAACCTGTTTGAAAATTAAAAATTAAAAATAAAAAATGAAGAAAAAAATGAAAAATAAACAAGTAAGAAAATTATAGTCGGTCTAGACCGACTATACGATACCCTATACCATGCGTTTAGAAACCCTATCTCTTAGGCCCAACTAACTGGACATAGAAAATAAGCAAAAACCAAATTTGAGTGGGATTTTTATTAATTTTTTTGGCTGCAGATATGAAAAAGTTCATATCGGACGCTATATCTATATAGGGACTTGGTCCAAAAATGGACCGATCCTGATCATGTTTGGTAAAGTCTCTTGTATTTTGCAAAAATATATACAAACAAAATTTGAGAAGAATCAGTGCAATATTTTTGTTTTTTAATAGATTTAAGTGAAGATCGGGAAGCAGCTCTATATGGGGTCAAAGGGACCATTTTTGGACTACTCATTAATGGATGTAATGAACGCATACAAATCCAATTTGAGTAAGATCTATATGACAATTTGGATCTTATGGCAATTTATGTCGATTTCATATGGGTAATTTGTATGGGGGCTAGGTCTGAACATGGACCGATTCTCACCAATTTCAATAGCGTTCATCCCATGGCCGATAGAAGCTTATGTACCAAATTTCATCAAAATACATTCATATTTGCGACCTGCAGTTTGATTACAAGCTTTACATGGACACACAGACGGACGGACGGACGGACGGACGGACGGACGGACGGACGGACATTGTTAAATCAACTCAGAAAGTGATTCTGATTCGATCGGTATAATTAAAGATGGGTCTAGGTCAAATATTATTGGTTGTTACAAACAGCAGCACAAAGTCATTATACCCAAACCACATAGTGGTATAGGGTATAAAAATGAAAGATGAAAAATGAAAAAAAAAAAATAAAAAATTAAAAATGAAAAACGAAAAGTTAAAAATGAAAAATAAAAAATGAAAAATCAAAAAATTAAAAATAAAAAATGAAAAATGAAAAATAAAAAATAAAAAATTAAAAAAAAAATTAAAAATAAAAAATGAAACATGAAAAATAAAAAATGAAAAACGAAAAATTAAAAATGAAAAATAAAAAAATAAAAAATGAAAAATGAAAAATAAAAAATGAAAAATAAAAAATTAAAAATAAAAAATTGAAAAGAAATAAAAAGGAAAAATAAATAATAAAAAATAAAAAATGAATAATAAAAAATTAAAACTAAAAAATGACAAATTAATAATGAAACATGAAGAATAAGAAAAGAGAAATGAAAAACTAAAATTAAAAATTAATAATGAAAAATAAAAAATGAAAAACGAAAAATGAAAAATGAAAAATAAAAAATGAAAAGTAAAAAATTAAATATAAAAAATAAAAAATAAAACATGAAAAATAAAAAATGAAAAAAGATAAATAAAAATTGAAAAATAAAAAATGAAAAAAGAAAAATAAACTTTGGAAAATGAAAAATGAAGAAAAAATAAAAAATTAAAAATACAAAATGTAAAATTAAAATTAGAATTGAAAAATTAAAAATAAAAAATTAAAAAAAAAAATTAAAAATGAAAAATGAAAAACGAAAAATTAAAAATAAAAAACGAAAAATTGAAAATTAACCGGTTAAAATAATAAATAATAAATATTTTTATATTAACAGAGCCCCTGCAGTTGATTGCTATAAGTGATACGCTTTCTGTTTGATTTTAAAAAAGTGCTATAAAAAAATCTTTAATTACTAGATGTTTACACATTTCCCCTGCGATCGGACTGACATGATTTTTTTCCAAGAAAAAGTGCAAATCCTGAATTTTATAAAGCCATTTTAATTTCCTCATATCTACTAAACTGCTTATGCAATCCATATAACTTTTTTTAAAACAAAAAGAAGATGCTCTACTTCAATAAAAACGACATTAAAATTTTGGCAGGTAAAATATCTTAGATGCATAAACAACTTAATTGCATGAAAATTTTCATCAGTTTTCGTTTTACAGACTAGATTTTTTCTAAGACAAAATATTACTTTTTACAAAAAAAAAAAAAAAACAAGTAAGAAAATTATAGTCGGTCTAGACCGACTATACGATACCCTATACCATGCGTTTAGAAACCCTATCTCTTAGGCCCAACTAACTGGACATTGAAAATAAGCAAAAACCAAATTTGAGTGGGATTTTTATTAATTTTTTTGGCTGCAGATATGAAAAAGTTCATATCGGATGCTATATCTATAAAGGGACTAGGTCCAAAAATGGACCGATCCTGATCATGTTTGCTAAAGTCTCTTGTGTTTTGCAAAAATGTATACAAGCAAAATTTGAGAAGAATCAGTGCAATATTTTTTTTTTTAATAGATTTAAGTGAAGATCGGGAAGCAGCTCTATATGGGGTCAAAGTGATCATTTTTGGACTACTCATTAGTGGATGTAATGAACGCATACAAACCCAATTTGAGTAAGATATATATGACAATTTGGATCTTATGGAAATTTATGTCGATTTCATATGGGTAATTTGTATGGGGGCTAGGTCTGAACATGGACCGATTCTCACCAATTTCAATAGCGTTCATCCCATGGCCGATAAAAGCTTATATACCAAATTTCATCAAAATATATTCATATTTGCGACCTGCAGTTTGATTACAAGCTTTACATGGACACACAGACGGACGGACGGACGGACGGACGGACGGACGGACATTGTTAAATCAACTCAGAAAGTGATTCTGATTCGATCGGTATAATTAAAGATGGGTCTAGGTCAAATATTTTTGGTTGTTACAAACAGCAGCACAAAGTCATTATACCCAAACCACATAGTGGTATAGGGTATAATTATTGATTTTTCTTAATGAAGCACTTGTATATAAAACTGCATCATTGGATTTTTGAAAAGTAATTGTGGAAAAATTGCTTTTTGCCAACAAAATACCACTGTGCGCTGTCACCCTAATCTAGACATATTTTATTAAACTAAATTCATGGCCATTCAGAACTAGTTCAGGTTGGACGAACAACAATAAACCGACTCAGACTCTATTTCTGAGTCGTTATTATGACTAATCGATATAACAAAATGTGGGTCTAACGAATTATTTCTGGTAATTAGAAAAAATCACTGACAAAAGTTTTCTTGCAAACTAAATGGAATAAAAAGTATATGTAATTCCAAAATAATTTTATAAAGAAAAGCTCAAACGATAACTTGTTGCCAATGAAATTGTCTAAACACTCCAAATAACTGCATTGGCAAATCTAGTGTTAATGATAAATGGCATATCTATGTTTAATATAATCACTTACATCTACATGAATTACATATTTAGTAATGCATACTGAAGATTAGAATTAAACATTGTAACTGTTGCTGTTGTTTTAAGTACTTCGGCTGCAATAAAGTTTGGTACATTTGTAAATTGGGTATGACCGTATGTAAATTGCCAGAATCTTATACACAAACCAAAAACAAAAAAAAAAATAAACCTAAATTTACATATGCATACATTCACTTAAATATTTTAAGAAGAAAATTGAATTTTGTTGAATGATTAAAATCAACCTCAATCCAACCTTAAAATCCAACATCAACCTGCTCACATTTCCTTGTCTTAAAAACATACACACACACACACCTACCAGCACCAGCAAGAGCGCCAGCACACTTCTGAAAATACCCATACATCATGTTAGGGAATATGAAATATACATTTTGTGTGTAATGAAAACAGGAAAAACAACAACAAGAAAAAAAAAATACAAAAACAGACATAAACAAATCTGTTTTTGACCTTAAGTTAAATTGGGAAAAGGATTTTCATACATTTAACAAATTAAGTAAATAGTCTCATTTGTTCATCATCATCATCATATCTACATACACACACAAACACACACACACACACTCGTACATTTACCCCTCACAAAAGCATTTATACACACTCACACACTCTCATGCAAAATTTGCTTCATCTACAGACATTTTAAACAATTCTTGAAAATTCTATTAAAACTGATTATAATATTGTAAATTATATCCTTTAGATTTAAAGCAAACAAACAAACGAACAAACAAACGAACAAACGAACACATTCATGCAAACACTTATAAAATAAGTTGTGGTTAAACTCGTACCTACACATACTACACACTTTTGTTGTTGTTGTTTTTGTAACTTATATTCATTTGATAAACTTAAGATATTTTGTAAATAAGTTTAAGGTTTCTTAACAACCAAACAAACTTAAGACAACAATATTGTATGTTCTCGTACAATAGATAAAATAACAACAGCAAAATACGACACCTTGACAGTTTATCAAATTTTTGTTTCATTTTCAGTTTGTTTGGTTTCAGTGATTTTGCCAAAAAAAAAAAAAAACGAAAAAATCAAAAAGTCATCTTCTTAGATTAGTTTGTTGTACTACACTGGCACACTTACATAGGGAATTTTATTTTAAATTAACGAAGTCTCACCATCTTTGAATTTAATAAAAATTGCCACGAATGTTCCTTCCATTCTTTTAAAATAAGATATATTGGACTTATAACTCTAACAGTTTTTGAAATATGGCGCCAAGAAAAGTTTAAAGCTCACTGAAATGGTCCACAATAATTGCATTTATCATCAAAACTTGTTAGCCTATAATTCTTATCAAGAGCTCATTTAAAAGGTATTGAAACCAGCGATGGGAACATTTTTCAAGTAAAAAGCGCAAAACCGTATATCAAGCAGTGCTAAAAGGCACTAAATTAGGATGAAATTTAAAAGCGATAAATATGTTTGTAAAAATATAAAGTTTTTTTTTATTAAGTTTCAAATAACTTATATATTATACTAGCTGTTTTTACCCGGTCTTGCCCGAGATCCAAATGCCTTTTATTTGGAAAATGGTTCACTATGCTTACCAGGCGCACTGCACCAATGAACAAATTCCTCAAAAAACTTAACTTTCTCCCCAAAAATTTGTATGGGATTGGGGAATTTGTTCATGATAAAAAAAATTCCCCAATGTTTACGTTTTTTGGGGAGTAAATTCATTTTTGATGTGTAAACATCTATACGCGCAGGGGGGTAAATTTCAAAAACAGCGAAACATGTAAGCGTGTGAGTCGTAAGACAAAATTTGATTGTATTGGTGAAAAATTATGATATTATGATAACCTGTTTGAAAATTAAAAATGAAAAATCAAAAATGAAAAAAATAAATGAAAAATAAAAAATGAAAAATGAGAAAAAAAAATGAAAATTAAAAATTAAAAACGAAAAATTAAAAATGAAAAGTGAAAAATTAAAAATCAAAAATGAAAAATAACAAATGAAAAATGAAAAATGAAAAATGAAAAATTAAAAATGAAAAATGAAAAATAAAAAATGAAAAATGAAGAATTAAAAATGAAAAAAAAAAAATAAAAATGAAAAATAAAAAATTAAACATGAAAAATAAAAAATGAAAAATAAAAAATGAGAAATGAAAAACGAAAAATTAAAAATGAATAATCATAAATAAGAAATGACAATAAAAAAATTAAAAATTAAAAATGAAAAATGAAAAATGAAAAATGAAAAATGAAAAATGAAAAATGAAAAATGAAAAATGAAAAATAAAAAATGAAAAATGAAAAATGAAAATGAAAAATGAAAAATGAAAAATGAAACATGAAAAAAAAACAAAAATGAAAAACGAAAAAAGAAAATTTAAAAAAAAAATAAAAAAAAAATAAAAAATGAAACATGAAAAATAAGAAATGAAAAATTAAAAACTAAAATTAAAAATGAATAATGAAAAATAAAAAAAGAAAAAAGAAAAATGAAAAATAAAAAATGAAAAATAAAAAATTAAAAATAATAACATGAAAAATAAAAAATGAAAAATTAAAAATTAAAAATTAAAAATTAAAAATTAAACATTAAAAATTAAAAATTAAAAATTAAAAATTAAAAATTAAAAATTAAAAATTAAAAATTAAAAATTAAAAATTAAAAATTAAAAATTAAAAATTAAAAATTAAAAATTAAAAATTAAAAATTAAAAATTAAAAATTAAAAATTAAAAATTAAAAATTAAAAATTAAAAATTAAAAATTAAAAATTAAAAATTAAAAATTAAAAATTAAAAATTAAAAATTAAAAATTAAAAATTAAAAATTAAAAATTAAAAATTAAAAATTAAAAATTAAAAATTAAAAATTAAAAATTAAAAATTAAAAATTAAAAATTAAAAATTAAAAATTAAAAATTAAAAATTAAAAATTAAAAATTAAAAATTAAAAATTAAAAATTAAAAATTAAAAATTAAAAATTAAAAATTAAAAATTAAAAATTAAAAATTAAAAATTAAAAATTAAAAATTAAAAATTAAAAATTAAAAATTAAAAATTAAAAATTAAAAATTAAAAATTAAAAATTAAAAATTAAAAATTAAAAATTAAAAATTAAAAATTAAAAATTAAAAATTAAAAATTAAAAATTAAAAATTAAAAATTAAAAATTAAAAATTAGAAATTAAAAATTAAAAATTAAAAATTAAAAATTAAAAATTAAAAATTAAAAATTAAAAATTAAAAATTAAAAATTAAAAATTAAAAATTAAAAATTAAAAATTAAAAATTAAAAATTAAAAATTAAAAATTAAAAATTAAAAATTAAAAATTAAAAATTAAAAATTAAAAATTAAAAATTAAAAATTAAAAATTAAAAATTAAAAATTAAAAATTAAAAATTAAAAATTAAAAATTAAAAATTAAAAATTAAAAATTAAAAATTAAAAATTAAAAATTAAAAATTAAAAATTAAAAATTAAAAATTAAAAATTAAAAATTAAAAATTAAAAATTAAAAATTAAAAATTAAAAATTAAAAATTAAAAATTAAAAATTAAAAATTAAAAATTAAAAATTAAAAATTAAAAATTAAAAATTAAAAATTAAAAATTAAAAATTAAAAATTAAAAATTAAAAATTAAAAATTAAAAATTAAAAATTAAAAATTAAAAATTAAAAATGAAAAATGAAAAATTAAAATGAAACATGAAAAATGAAAAATAAAAAATGAAAAACGAAAAATGAAAAATAAAAAATGAAAAATAAACAAGTAAGAAAATTATAGTCGGTCTAGACCGACTATACGATACCCTATACCAGGCGTTTAGAGACCCTATCTCTTAGGCCCAACTAACTGGACATAGAAAATAAGCAAAAACCAAATTTGAGTGGGATTTTAATTAATTTTTTTGGCTGCAGATATGAAAAAGTTCATATCGGTTGCTATGTCTATTTAGGGACTTGGTCCAAAAATGGACCGATCCTGATCATGTTTGGTAAAGTCTCTTGTATTTTGCAAAAATATATACAAACAAAATTTGAGAAGAATCAGTGCAATATTTTTGTTTTTTAATAGATTTAAGTGAAGATCGGGAAGCAGCTCTCTATGGGGTCAAAGGGATCATTTTTGGACTACTCATTAGTGGATGTAATGAACGCATACAAACCCAATTTGAGTAAGATCTATATGACAATTTGGGTCTTATGGCAATTTATGTCGATTTCATATGGGTAATTTGTATGGGGGCTAGGTCTGAACATGGATCGATTCCCACCAATTTCAATAGCGTTCATCCCATGGCCGATAGAAGCTTATATACCAAATTTCATCAAAATATATTCATATTTGCGACCTGCAGTTTGATTACAAGGTTCACATGGACACAAAGATGGACGGACGGACGGACGGACATTGTTAAATCAACTCAGAAAGTGATTCTGATTCGATCGGTATAATTAAAGATGGGTCTAGGTCAAATATTTTTGGTTGTTACAAACAGCAGCACAAATTCATTATACCCAAACCACATAGTGGTATAGGGTATAAAAATAAATAATGAAAAATAAAAAATGAAAAATGAAAAATAAAAAATTAAATATAAAAAATGAAAAATAAAAAATTAAAAACAAAATGAAAATTGAAAAAAAAAAAAAAATTAAAAATAAAAAATTAAAAATGAAAAAAGAAAAATAAAAATTGGAAAATGAAAAATGAAGAAAAAAATTAAAAATTAAAAATAAAAAATGAAAAATTAAAATTAAAAAATGAAAAATGAAAAATGAAAAATAAAAAATGAAAAATAATAAAAAAATTAAAATGAAAAACGAAAAATTAAAAATAAAGAACGAAAAATTAAAAATTCACCGGTTAAAATAATAAATATTTTTATATTAACAGAGCCCCTGCAGTTCATTGCTATAAGTGATACATAGATGACGCTTTCTGTTTGATTTTAAGAAAGTGCTATAAAAAAATCTTTAATTACTAGATGTTTACACATCTCCCCTGCGATCGGACTCACATGATTTTTTATTTCAATTTAAAATTTTTTGATTAAGAAGTTTTTTTTGAAGACGCTACAGCAAAAATACTTAAAAAAAAAAGCTGCGGGGTTTTTTTTAAAGAAGTTTATTTACTTTGTAAACATAAAATATAACGGAATCGTTTGCAAATTAAAAGAATCAGAAGTTTTAAAATTGAATTTCTTCGTTTAATAAATGATCACCATTGAGCAGAGACGTCAAATTTATAGAATTTTCATAAATGGAAAATGAATGCGACGTTCAGAAATTGTGCCTCAAGATTGCTTTAAGCAACTGCTTATAGTTCATGTTTAGCCTATTTTGATCAACAGGTAATTATTGCATATACGTAGATAAATATCATAAGACTGAGCTGTGTTTCACGAGCACACGTTTGGCAGCCACACCCATGCTGCCGCGCAGTTGTTGTCAACTTATTTTAATTGTCAAAATATAATTTTCAGATCATTTTGATATTTTAGTTGAGCTGTGTTCCGCGATCGCATCGCGACCGCGAGCCGCTTCCGTGCGTTTGGCAGCCACACCCGTGCCACACCCAATTTTTTGGGGAATAAGTTCATTTCTTTGGGAATTTATTCATTGGGAACTAACTACTCAGCGCCTGCTTACCATTACAACTAACTATGTTTATGCACGAAGTATTTTGAGTGTATGATGTCTAAAAGTTACGAATTTTACTTATTCTAGAGCTTTGTGATATACAACATTTCTGGTTTTTTTCTTCAGGCGACATAAAATTTTCTATGAGAAAAACAGTCGTTTAAGGAGTTTCAGATTCCCTGGATTCAGCCTGCCTTAGCCGCTGGATTTCTAGACGCACTTAAGAATTTCAAACATTGAATTGAACTTAATTTTATTTAAAATAATTTATGTTGAAATGAATAATATATCGTCCCCTCAATATAACAATAGCGTATGTGCTCATACGCCATTATTTTTTTATTGCATATTTAGAATCTCCATAATTGATTCTATGTCTGGTCAAAATTTCCAAATGTCATTGGAAAAAATAGTGTACAATTTCTTGTTCAAAAATGTCCTTCAATAAGTGTGTAAACTCATATGCGCTATTTTACTTGAAATTGCCACTCCAAAGTTGTTAAAAGAATAATAGTGTATACGCATTATACTCTATTTTAGCCTGTAGAAATAAATAAAATTTATCAAAACTTTAACTAATAAAATAGCTTATAATAATATACACTATTGTTTGAGAAATAGTTTTATTCCGACCATTTCTATACCCGACATAAGCTGTTTTATTTTCAATACAAATTCGAAAGTTTTATCAACAATTGACAACAATAGTGGGCTATGCGATGTTAACGTTGTTTTGACTACATGAATGCGAAGGAAATATTGTAGTCATTTGAAATTTCAGTTTGCAAATTCAGTTCGCAGGGAAAGTTTGTTCATTAAAAATATGGATTTGAAACGTCTGAGTTAGTATCTTCTATATTATAGTGTAAGTGAAGTGAGTAAGGTAAATATCAACAGGCTGTGACACGAAACCACCAGTAGTTGTGGAAATTGCACCAAAGACTGATGAGTCTGATTTCGCTGTGGGATCGCCGGACATAGAGATACCTGAAACATATGATGAGAATGGTACAGACTTCTCTGCAGGATCGTCGGACGAGTATGTCCCCGATTCGTATGATGATGCACAGGCTTTGGCAGATGAGTTAGATAATTCAGTGATAAAGACAGCAGATATAGTTTTAGAAGAAATCGCAGACTGTGTTGATACTTATATCAATAACAAGAATAAAAATGGTAGAAATATACTTACGCGAAAGAGAAAGGTGAATACAGCAAACAGCTTTTGACAAATATTGTTTGGGTCTAGCCACGTCTAACTCTGAATTATTTCCGATCAATGGATTGAAAGTAAGAAATGGGTGCAGAAGAAAGGAAGTATCATCGCAACAATGGGAACCCGTATGTCACTAAGAGTGGCAAAAGAGTTGAAGAACGTGTTCCGAAACCCATTGACTGTAAGTGCCGCCATAATTGCCCAGAAAACTTCTCAGAAGAAGAGCGCATGAAGATCAATGCAGGTTATTGGAATTTAGGCGACTATTCGAAGCAGCGACGGTTTCTGGCCAATTGCGTGAAAATTGAGAAGTGCAAAAGGAAGTTGACAATCGGATCACGGCGGGCGAACACATTTAATTATACTCTCAAAGCCAAACAGGTATGCAAGAATTTTTTTTAAAATACTTTGAACTTGTCAGACGGCACAATATCTGTGTTAGCCAAGAAGATGTGCCAAAATGAAATTACTGATAAGAGGGGTCCACATGGCCACCAGAGAAAATTAGACGAAGAGACAGTTGCGCTTATCAAAAAGCACATCGAGTCATTTCCAGCCGTCGAAAGCCATTACACTCGAGCAAAAAGTCAAAGACTTTATCTTGCCTCCAACTTAACAATACCAAAAATGTACGATTTATTCAAAGAACTCCACCCGGACGCTATCATTAAAGAAAATGTTTATCGCCGGATATTTTGCAATAATTATAATTATTCTTTCCGCCGTCCAAAAAAGGACACCTGCTTATCATGCGAGAGGTACAAAAACGCTGAGGACAAAGACTCCATTCAGAAATCCTATGATGAACACATCTTAAATAAGACAAAGGCAAGAACTAACAAGCAAACTGACAAGGAATCAGCTAAAAATAACAGTAATTTAAAAGTGTTTACTTTTGACCTCCAGTTAGTGTTAACGACTCCTTGTAGCAACGTAAGCACGATGTATTACAGTCGAAAGTTCGCGATGTACAATATCACATTTTACGACATTGCCAGTGGAGAAGGCTACTGTTTTCTATGGGATGAAAATCAGGGTCAACGAGGATCGGACGAAATTGGGACCACAATATGGAAAATGATGAAATCGTTAGACGAATCGGTAACCGATGTTATTCTCTACTCAGACTGCTGTGGGGGACAGAACAGAAACAGGTTCATTGCTACACTATTGATTTATGTATATCAAGAATACTTTGAAGCTAAATTCGATAACAATTAAGTATCTCCAAAGCGGAAACACACAAATGGAGGCAGATTCGATGCACTCTGCAATAGAACGTGCGAAGAGGAGTATATGCCTCTATTCGCCGGAAGAATGGCCAACTATAATGAGACTGGCAAGACGGAAAAACCCCTATACTGTAGAGAGACTTCAATACAGTGATATGATTGATCTCAAAGCCATGTTTTCGAGGTTAGGCCATAGCCTTAAGAAAAATATAAAATATGACTCGGTTAATTGGCTTAATCTTAAGTTCCTGCAAGTCAACAAAAGTCAACGAAATCAATTATTATACAAGGAGGAATGGGACGGAGACTTGAAAGTAATTGATATTGAAGGAAAACTAAAAACAAAAGAGGTGATCAACATTTCGTTTACTGGCAAATTCAATAAAAAGCTGCCAATTTGTAATCGAAAGCTGGATGATCTCCAAAATTTGTGCAAAAAGAATGCAATTCCTCGTGACTCGCAGTCATTTTTTTTTTAACTGACAAGGTGGAAAAAAGCGAAATTTTTTAGATAAGCCAGATGTAGCAGAGGAAGAGAAAGAAGACGAATGAATTTCTAGTTATTTTTGATTTTGATTTTTTTTGTTTATAATAACCCAAATTGCAATATCCTAGAGCAGCCTTGGAAAAGACTAATTACTCGACAATTGCTCGACTCTGTGACGACGCCATCAAAAATCTGGATGTCAACTTCAATAAGAATTATGTTTTGCTTATTGTGACGGATGCAGCCCCATACATGGTAAAGACTGCAAAAGCTATTGTGGCATTTTATCCGAAAGTAACGCATGTGACATGTATTGCTCATGGTCTCCATAGATTGTGTTAATGTATAAGGAATTTATATGAAAACGTGAATAAAGCTATTGCTAATGTCAAGAAGGTATTTTCAAAAGCTCCATGTAGAGTAGAACTTTTTAAACAAATGTTTCCAGACCTTGCATTACCTCCAGAACCTAACACATTGGGGAACCTGGCTTGAAGCAGTTAATTACTATGCCAACAATTATGAAAACATTTTAATGGTTCTAAGTGCATTAAACGATGAAGAAGCTCAATCAATTAAAACTGCAAAGGATGTCTTGACAAACCCCAAAACTAAAACTGACTTGATTTGTATTTCCTCTAATTACGGTTTTATTGCAAAACATATTAAAAAATTACAAACATCAGGTCTTACTCTTATTGATCAAGTTCAATTGGTTGAAGACACTGTTAAATTGATTGATAAACTACCGAATTCCGATATTAATTTAATAGTAAAAAAAAGAATTGATTCAAATTACAACAAAAAACCATGGTTTGGAAGTAATAAAAAGTTTTTGTAAGGAATTGTGTAGAAATGCAACAACATTAACATCAAAATACGATGTTAAGGAAATAATGTCCTTTAAATTCGCTCCAATTACATCTGTGGATGTTGAAAGATCATTCCCAATGTAGAAAAACATTTTACGTTGTAATAGAAAAAATTTTTTTTTCGAAAACTTATCTCAATATTTTGTAGTTTATTGCAACAATAATCTTAGTTAAAATGCCTTACATACGAAAAACGCCGCACAGTGGACCATATTTTGAGAAGGCGGCCAAAAATCATTCTTTTTTGTTACCGATTTTAAAGTTATGTTATTCATTTGAAAGCAAATACTAGTAAACCTCGGGAGCCAAAAAATTGCGACTCTATCTCAACTTTTTCACAGCGAACAGGGTCTTCGAAAATGGGCTTTCTCAGTATTTTGCTAAATTAAAAAAAATTTCTTTGTAAATTTTTATTTTTGAATGACTGTAACTTTTTTGATTTAAAAGATTTTTAAGTGAAATAAGTTTTGTGTAATTTTGTGGCTTCCATACTATTAATGTTAAAAATACAAAATCACTGAGTCATTCCGAAATTTAAAAAAAAAAAATTTTAAAAAAGGTCCAAATTTGCCGAAAATCTCCTACTTAATAGAGCATAACTCCTGCCACTCAAAAGCAGTCAGAAAAAATCTTGCACTCTTCTATAGTCCGAACTCTCTCCTATACTCCTATGAACCATTATACACCAGCCAGTTTCCGCTCGTGTACACCAGAACAATTTTTCTGACCCAAGGTTAGATATTTTCTGGAAAATTTATGAATTCAAAAGTTGTCCACTATGTGGTTAGGATATATTAAGTTCGAGGTGATGTTTGTAACTGCCAAAAATATTGGACCTTTATCCTTTTATCTTTTATTATATGGATCGACTCAAAAACACTTTCTGAGTCGATTAAACGATGTCCGTCCGTCTGTCTGAGTGTTATGAATACAAAAGTTGGTCGTACCGGTGCACCGCGGTGTATTTTTAAAAAACTACCTCTATTGAATTAGACGAAGAAGCTAAACAACTTCTAGAAGATGAAAATCAAGGCTATTTAAAAGAAATTTTGACTAAAATTGGTTGATTTGAAGTACTTTTTCATTACACTAACAATAAGTTACACTTTTTTTATATAGTTAAAAAATTTTCTTGATTTAAAAATTTATATATTTTGTAAATATACAATAAAAATTGTAATATTTCATAAATTTACCATAAAAATTGATATAGAAATATTTAAAAAGACGATAAAAAAAAATTTAACTAAAGCAAAAACGATTTTTTCATTGAAACTTCTCTATCTTGAACCAATATAAGGTAACTTTTACGTTCGCTGCTTAATAAATTATATTTTAACTCGGGATCTTTCAAAAAAAAAAAAAAAAAAACAACCTGTGGCCCTTGAGCACATTAGGACTAAAAAGTTTACGGGGGCCAAAGTTGTTAAAAAGTATTAGTTGTAAAATTAACTGAAAAAAATAAGACATTATTTAAAAAAAAACATTTTTTAACCTTTAACACCACTTTTGTACCAAAATTCAACTACAAATGAAAATGTATTTTAAACCCTCCGTAACTTTTTTATTTTCGGTCCAGAATTACGTTTTATAGCAAAACTGAAGGCGAAAGTCTCACCTACCAAACAAAAAAAAAAACCGCATATCAAAATTCCAATCCAATCAAAAGTTATAGATTTTTGACCGCCTTCTCGTCAAATGGTCCACTGTGCGCCGTGATACTTAGGGAAAAAGTTGAAGATATTTTTATATTTTATGTTTAAATGAATTCAAGTGATCTATTTTATTTTAAAAGTGTTCGTTAAATAATAATACTAAATATAAATACATCATAAAATGAGATAATGGTAGAGATGGGTTGTGAAATGCAATTTTATACTTCCATTTATTTTATTTTACTACTTTTAATTTATTTTACTTATTCAATTGTTGTGTATGAAAAATAACCAAAATACTTACAAAGAATGAAGTTAAAATCATATTGTTTTTTTTTGAAAAATTTTTTTTTTAATTTTTAAGCTGTTTTTTGACATAAAATAAAAATATTTTAAATCCTTATGAAAAAATTGTTATGACTTTAATTTTTTAGAGGATATTTGTTGATTTCAAGAGCATATTTTATGATCTTAAGAGCATATTTTACAATTTTTAGGGCATATTTTATGCACATAAAATTCGTTTTTAGTGCATATTTCCGGTTGCCCTGCTCATTACCAATGAATTTATGATGCACTGCTATAAACAAATATTTATTTCAATATGAACCCACTGTCATCCCCTCTTCAAATTTGGTACATATGTATGTTCTCAACAACTGCATGAATACAATATATTTTTCTCAAAAAAATTAAAGATTTCGATTTTTCGATTTTGAAATTTTTTGGAAAAAAAGATTTAAAATTTTTTTTTTCAAGTTTAATAATACAGCCATGTTATATATCAAATTAAAGCTTATATAAATCTCAAGAAAACAGCACTTATTTTAGCTCTATATAGTTTTCAAGATAGAGCCATTTGAAGATTTCAAAACAATGCAAAAATAACGCAATTTTAAAAATTTCAAAAGTCAATTTCTCATAACCCGCTTGTTTAAAAAAATTCCAAATTTTGGACTTTTAACATAAACCAGTAGTACTACTAACATACAAAAAATCAACTAAATTGGAAATATCAACTTCCAAAATTATTTTTTTATTGGATGATTTCACATTTCACATATGTTCAATAACTCATATTTTCCCCATTCATGGAAGATCTCGAAAGTCATTATTTTGTCCAAAAAGAATAAGGATACTTGTAATCTGAGAAATCTCTGCGCGAGAAGTTTATTACCGGATATTAGTAAATAAAGCCTTGGAAATGTGCATTAACAACAATATACTCAAATTTTGCAACAACAAAAAAAATTAGTTAATGATTCATTTTCATTCAATTCTTTACTGCTAACAAAGCCTGTTGTTTTTGTATAAAAATGATTTTTTTGATAGCTGCCAAACTTATAACAATGCATCTCCTATTTGATATATATCTATTTTCCATGGACTTACGAATGAAATTTTCTTAATTGTTTTACTAAATAAATTTTTATTGTTGAAAAATCGTTTGATATTCTTCGTATTAATAATTTCATTTTTGAATTCAGCAAAAAAAAGGGGGAAAATAATCATACAAATTCATATAATTGTTAATATGCATACGAATTTTTATTTATATTTAACCAATTTAAAGAAAGAAAGCAAAAAAAGTTCCTCTTTGACATTTAAATATTCCAAACACGCAATAAATGAATCGAAGTGTAAATACTGCACGTTTGCCAATCAATATTATGTCAAAATGTGATGGCTTAATGTGTGTGGTGCTGACTACACATGTGCCTGTGTATAAAAACGAAGAGTTATTCATATAATCATTTGTAGACTGCAATGCTGCTACTGTCAGTCTGTCAGTGCAATAAAGGATAATGCAATGGCAACCAATATTTACTACATACACATTTATACTTGTAATTGTATAAGTTTGTATGGATGTAATATTTTTGGTATATATTAAAACATTCACACATTCAACAGAGTGCAGTAGATTGTACAGTTATTTATTATAGAATTCTGAATAATATTTAATATTTATTATAGGTTATTTAAAAGGTTAAAGATATAAAAAAAAAAAATTATCAATATTATTATTATTAATACAACAATAACTGTAATTGAATGACAATTATGATATATCAAAAAAATTTAAATTTTCTTCTTTTTTCTTTTTTTTTTAATGCAGTTTATTGTTGAATTAAAAGTAACACAAACATGATCACAGTTAAAGCCAAATACGCAAAAATGTTAAGTATGAAAAGTTTATAAAATAATTAAATAACACAGTGCAACAACCATTCTGGAGGGGGGGGGGGGGGGTTGGAAATTTCAAGTCCGGGTGAAAGTACTAGGTAAGTGTAGTAAAACCTCCAAAGGTTTTGGCATTCCCAAACCAAATATTTAGAACAACTATGAAGCGTATGATGAATGTGAATTTTTTTGTTTAATAATTATCATACGCTTCATTGATGTTCTGATGTTTTTCTATTCCAATAGGCCCTCTTATATGATACCACTCAGTCGTATGATTTTTCGACATAAAAATCCGACTGTCATAAAGTCGTACCGACATTATTTCTGTATACTTTGGCCATTTAAACCATAACACTCAAGTCTTATGAAAACAGCTGTTTAGAATAACAAACAAATTTATTTTGAAATTTATATTTTGTTTCACTTTCTATGTTTTTGTTTACAATTTTTTAATATTACCGATAAAAAGTTTTTAGAAATGTTTCTAAAAATGAAAGAACTATCGGACTGCGAAAATAAAATCACACGATATGACTTTTTCATAATACTCGACTTTTTGAAATGTCGTATTACAAAGTGGGATAGTGTAAACTGGCCTTAAGCAAACTGAGCAAACAAACATCAAGATAAGGGGAAAATATAAAATGTCATAAAAAAAAGTTTGGCCTGAGAATGCCAAACGCTTTGGAATTTTTTTTGGCTTAGTAATTTCACCCCGACTTGGGGTTTCTCACCCCCCAAATAATAACCCCGAAAATGTTCCACAATGTAATTAGTAACAACATTTCTGATTTTATACCCAATATATAAAATTGTGTTAACTTTTGTAGGTTGGTTTTTGAGTGGTGCAAATAGTTCTAAGAAGGCAGAGAAAGCGTGGAATAGGAATAGCGCCGCGGACGAAAAAACAACATCAACTAATGAATAAAAAGCCAAGAAAGTTGTAGATTTGGTGCTGCCATTTTAAAAAATATTTTCGGTCTCAAAAATATTTTCGGTCTCTAATACGTCAAATTTCGAGTGGTTACCAAAAAAACAAAGTTTTTCTACTATTAGAACAAAATGAAATGCATCGTGATGGGTGGGTGATGAGACTTGTATTTATATTTAAGAAACCCGACTAAAAACTCAAGCTCATGTTAACAGCATTCTTTGATTATTGTGTTGTGGTGCATTATGAATTCCTTCAGCTGAGGTGAACTATTATTAAGGCATATTATTTAAATACTTGAGCACATCGATGCCAATATTTTCCAAGCAAAAAGTATAATTTAGCGCTAAAAGGCGATATACTACAGTCAAAAGGGTATGGCGTTCTCAGGTCATTCTTTTTTCATGACCTTTTATAACTCACGAATCACAAAGATATCTCATTCCGTTCTTCAGCAATATTATAGTTAAGTATCTATAATATTAACAGGTGAGGCTATTTCTTTTGAACGATGTTTTGTTAAACCGTTTTATCCCGATTTTGACCGAACACATATTATTTGAACGGTATTTCTTTTTAGCTGTCCACCAGATGCACGGATTTTAAAATTTTTAATTTTTTTTTTTGAGCAAAATGCATTTAAAGTTGCTACTAACACAAATTTATACACTGCTATGTGTGTATATTAAATTTGTTAATGCGTTTGTGCAAAAAATTAATTTATTTTCTTCATTCACAATAAAAATTGTGTAGAATTGAAAAATTATCTTGGACATAAACCAATAAATAATAATATTTAAAAAGTGTTGATTTGTGAATTGGCTAAAATTGATTAGCATACCTTTAGGGTCTTTATTAAATGAAAAAAAAATTTCCTAGAATTTGCACTCAAATTTCGAGGGTTGGAATCTGCTAGATGTCCATGTAAAAATAGATTACAAAAACCGCGGTATGTTTTCTTTAATATTAAAAATATCACTCATACGTACAAATCTATTCTACTAATATTAAATATTAAAAATATCACTCATACGTACAAATCTAATAATAAAAAATAAAATTGTTTTGAAGATTTCATTCGATAAAATTAGTTCAACTAAATTTGCTGAAGCTAGTTGCCGTTGAATGAAATGAGAACTCATCAACGGCTCTTGAGTTATAGCTGAAAAATTGAACAAACAGACACCAAAATTAGGTAAAAGTATAAAAAAAGTTTGGCCTAAGAACGCCAAATCCTATGGAGGTTTTCCTATACTGGCCTCTTACTTTCGTTAGCACCTGGATGGAAGTTATTCAAATAATATGAACTGGTGTTTTTAAAAGCACTAAAGCACTAAAAACAATAACGATAAGCGCCAGCTTAGCGCTTTTTAAAAAAAGATGCTAAGGGGAAAAATAGAGCTTTTTGTGTAGTTTAAAGACTCTAAATACAGAGCGGCAAGCACTAAGTTGGCTTCGCTGCTGACTATGCATCGATCCCGTGAAGCTAAACACAAAAATAGGGCAGAATTATGGGCACCACCTCACACTGCTTTCTTTCCCATTTCAAACGAAATTCGTCTCATATCACTCTAAAACCACCGCATGCGCCTGAGTTCGCATCGTGGGGCTACTGGCTATTTAAAAGCAATGTCAACTTTTTTCAAGTAAAAATTTCAAATCAGTATCTCAAAAAGCGCTAAATTAGATTGAAATGAAAAGCGCGATGCAGCTGTTATAGTTTATGTTACTTTTTTGATGATCCTTTCCAAATAAATGCGAATACGTATTATTTTCTAAGTATTATTGTTTCTATATCAAGGTTCAGAAATTATACACATCAAATACACAATGTTCTGTTGTAAAGCAGGCAACACATATTTTTATTTTCATAACAATTATGTATGTTTCTAAATTTTGTACGGTGTCGAACACAATCATGTCTGTGTTTTGTTTTAATATTTCGTTATCTACATGAACATTTTTCTATCACGTATTTTTTGTTTCGATCACACATAAACCACACAGATTCGAGTGTAGCTTTATTTTAAATTCGTGTTCTTGCACGTGTACTGCGAAAAAAAAAAACAGAACATGTTCTTGAACGCGTACATCTAAAAATTAAAACATTATCCACTCGCGATCGGAAAAATCTGAAACACGCCTATAATAACGACAACAATTGTTTCAACCAAATTTATAAAAAAAAAATCTAAAATAATTCATTAGCAGTTAAAAAAAAATAAAAATAAAAAGATAGTAACAAAATAGAAAACAGAGAAATTTTATATGTTGTTTACGACTTAATTTCGTTTTTTTCGATCGCGAGTGGATAGTGTTTTAATTTTCGGATGAAAGTTGCAATGCTATTAAATCGAATGCATTGGGCCTTGATAATATACACCCCAGATTTATAAAAATTACTTTACCATGGATTGTCCGTTTCATAATATACTTGTTTAACTCCATATCCATATCACTACTAGGATCTCTCCAATGGAGTGGAAACATGCCAAAATTATACCAGTACTAAAAATGGGTAACGAATACTGCCCAATTGCAATTCTTCCATATCACTGAAAAGTTTTCGAACACTGACAAATCTTTACGTATTTAAACGACAACAACTTACTTACAGTGCGTCAATCCGGTTTCAGATCCCAACATAGCTGTATAACAGCTTTATCTGATGTAGTTGGTTTGATTGAACCGCTCAAAGGCATATGACACGGTGCACCACTCAATTTAATGCCTCAATCTGAATAAGTTTTTTTTAACTTTTCAGCATTAGCAGTTGGACTCATGAGCTGCTGTTTGTAACTAGCAAAAATATTTGACCTAGACCCATTTTTTATTACTCCGTTCGATTCAGAATCACTTTCTGAGTTGATTTAGATGTCCGTCCGTCCATCTGTCCGTCCGTCCGTCCGTCTGTGTGTCCATGTAAACCTTGTAATCAAACTACAGGTCGCAAATATGAATATATTTTGATGAAATTTGGTATATAAGCTTTAATCGGCCATGGGATGAAATTGGTGAAATTCGGTCCATGTTCACACATAGTCCCCATACAAATGACCCCTATGAAATTGACATAAAGATCCAAGGTATCTTATAGATCTCAGTCAAATTGGGTTTGTATGTGGTTTTTATATCCGTTAATCAGTAGTCCGAAAATAATCCCTGTAGGACAGTTCTTAATCATAGGCCCCATATAGAGCTGCTTCCCGATCTTCACTTAAATCTATCAAAAAACAAAAATATTGTACAGATTTTTCTCAAAATTGGTTTATTTATATTTTTTCAAATATGGTCAAGATCGGTCCATTTTTCGACCTAGTCCCCATATAAATATAGCATCCGATATGGATTTTTTCATACCTGCAGCCAAAAAAATTAATAACAATGCCACTCAAATTTGGTTTATGCTTATTTTCGATATCAAAGTAGTTGGACCGAAGAGATAGGGTCTCTAAACCATGGTCTAGGGTATCGTATAGTCGGTCCAGACCGACTGTAATTTCCTACTTTTTGTTTTTGGCCCAGTTCATATTTTTTAAGACTCTATTTGGCCCTTGATTCCAAAACTTTGGCGACCACTGATTTAGATTAAGAGTTACTAATGTTAAATATAATATAAGATACTGTGTCTCGTTGTAATGGAAAATCAAATTTAGTAAATAAATACAAATATAAAAATAAAAAACCTGGTATTTTATTTCCCCTTATTGTGGTTTTCAAACTTCCGTGGTTCCAGGTTGTCTAACCAAATCTTTGCTCTAACCTCTGAAAAAAAGGAAGTCAATTGGATTTTTTTAAGCGTATTTGACCAAGAAAAAAGGGCTTTTCATTAAGGCAATCACCGGCTACACACGTTTGTATGGTACATGTTTAAATTCCATGAATAGTTGCTACCTCTTCCGCCATATTCTTCGATGACTATTAGCTATTTCCAAACGAAAAAAAATGACTGGGTGAAAAAATTTTATCCAAAAACGAAAACATTCATCAAGCACTTTGGGAAAACACATTATTTAGAACTAGGGCATCCAATATAATATAGCATTCATTTTTCCGATACCGATACCGAGCAATCAATACCGGTATATGCCAGTATTTCGGTTATTTTTCTCATCGAACAGAAAGATTCGTTTTTTCTCAGGAGGCTTTGACTTATTTAAAAGTTGGAAGAAAAACTCATCAAGATCAAACGAAATGTACCATGATTTCTGTCTAAAAATTTTTAAAGTTTATTGATAATCTAAATGGCGAGGAAAATTATTCATACTCGTTTCTGGTATCGCTATTGAAATTTTTTAAATATTATTCTACTTGAAGATTGAAGTTCTTTAATTTCTATATTATATGTTCGCGTCATTGTTTTGTTTGCTTAATATTTACATTAACTTGCGGTAACTTATTTTTAAAAAATTCTTGAAAGAATAACAAAATAGTGTGAAGTAAATATATATTTGATAAATAATACTAAAATAAATAATATTAAATTAAAAAAAGAAAAAATAAATCTCTATTTTTATTGTCTCATTTTTGTAGCTGGTAAATATAACATCTTCGTATTTATAAATTTTTATTATTTAAATTTTTCTATTTAAAAATAATTTTGCTGCTCCAGCCATGGCAGATAAACCAAAAGTACTTGAGGATTTTAAAAGAGGACTTCAGGACAAAAACCCAGTGTGGCATTAATTTTTGTGCTAGAGAAATTAAGACATGTGGTGGGCCGATTAGTGGACTCCATACACACTTAAGCAGTTCTCACCAAAAAAATTTATTGAAACGTAATTCAGCTGAAGTTTCAGTTTCGTCTTCTACTGCTGGTGTTTCCACTACACCTGAATTGCCCAGAAGTAAAATGTCAACTAATTTTACAAAAAGCGAAGAAGAAAATACGCTGCCGAATGTTTTAGCTAAAATGACGGCCAGCGCTGGCTTGCCATGCAGAGTTTTTTAACTTCCATTGATAGCTCGAGGTTTCTACGTTCCAAAATCATCCGAATCAGTTCACCAAATCTATAATATTAATAGGCTAGGTGACTCCTTGTGACCGATGTATTATTCTACCGTTTTATCCCGATTTTGACCAAAAGTATATTATTTGAAATTTATTTCTTATTAGCCGTTTTGCAGATTTACAGATTTTTAAATTTTTATCTTTATTTGTAGTAAATTGCATTTAAAGTTGCTACTAACACATGCATAAAATTATACAATGCAATGTGCGTGTTTATTAAATTTGTTAATGTGTTTGTAATAAACATGAGTTTGTTTTTAGTGTTAATTTGTGAATTGGCTAAAATTGATTAGCATACCTTTAGGGTCCTTATTTAATGAAAAAATAAAATGTCCTAGAATTTGCACTCGAATTTCGAGGGCTGGGATCTGCTAGTTCTACATATTCCCCCAACGAGCGTAGAAGCTGAACGGGCTTTCTCTTCTCAGGAATGGTATGTATCAAAATTCGATCATCTTTAAATGACGAAAATTTAAATAATTTATATTTTTTGCGGGCTTATTTTAATAACAACAAATAATTTTTTTATGTATTTTGCTTTTTTCTTCAAATGAATTAATTTTATACTCGATATTATTTTAACTTAAACAATAAAAATTTTGAACAGTTTATTTGTTGATTTGTGTTTACATTGATGTATTTTTCAGTGTTTGTAAATACCGCTATTAATAGCGGTATACCGGTTTCTACAAAATATAATACCGAAATACCGGTATTCGAATTTTGGTCCGGTATTAGATGCGCTATTTAGAACGGATAAAGAAATTCGAGAACAGTTGGACAAAGTGTATTGGGCTAAAGGGAGATTGCGTTAAGTTCACAACCCTACTGTGCATAAGTCAAATTATTTTGTGGTCCCACATTAATTAACTTAAAATCAATTATTTTATAATAATAAACAATTTTTAATTTATTTGCCATGTGTGGTGAATTTAAAAATACTGTAAGTTGTTCGAATATCATCAAGTATGCCATCAAAAAAACGTCAAAGCATTAAAAATATTAAAAAAATAATATGTGGCTAGTGCAATTTGCAAGAAGAAGATGAAAGTATCCAATGAGATAAATGTGCTAAATTTTTTCATAATATTTGCACAACATTAGATAAATGTCAATATGGACATCTTTTGCAAAATGAGAGAGAAGAGTACATATGTCATCTTTGTAGCGAAAGTGGTGGAAACCTAAAAAGCGAACTAAGAAAAATAAAAACACAGCTTAAACACTTGATCAGCTGGATTCATATTTTTTGAGGAAAAGGAACAAAGCAAACAATCAAACAAAACAATCTAAAATTCAAATGTAGAAAAACAAAACAATTGGCAATGTAATCTAAACACATTTCAAAAGAAAAGGAAGAGACGAAGAATGTTTTTATAAATGACTTTTTAAGTAGAGAAACTCATGCTTTACTAAATCATGCTAGAAGTCTTAAAAATGTTGGATATCGCAGAATTTACAGCATGGCTGGTAAAGTTTATGTTAAAAGAGGTGATTTATCGAAACCAAAATTAATCAAAACGGCTGAGGATGTGGATAACTTGTTACTAGATGCAACTACAAATAATAATAATAGCACAAGGCAGAAAAAATTTTATGCCGAACAAAAACCACTATACAATTTTGATGTAATGTGGTTCCAGTAGTACAAATATGGTCCAAATTTTAAATTCTATGGAGATGTTTTTTTTTAAATTTTTAAGTAAAATTAAAAACTTTTTTAGATGTTTCTCTACATAACTAATGATAACTTCAAAAGGGTTAGTCCGATAATATTAAAATAAATTTAGAAAAATTCAGACTTAAATAACCTTTAATCCGTCTATATATTTAGTTTCAATCGGTTATCATCACCCTTGTTATTTCCTAAGAAATTCTGAATAACCCATACAAATGAATCCCATGCATTCTTCTCAATTTCTGACGTTGAACTGCCAAAATCAGTATCGTTCACCAATTTGCGAATTTGTGGGCCGTCAAATATGTCTGCTTTTGGCTTTTCCATACTCAGATTTGGAAATTTCCTTGAAATATACTGGAAACATTCACTATCTTTGTTAAGTGCTTTAACATATTGTTTCATCAGACCAAGTTTAATGTGAAGAGGGGGTAATATGATGCGATCGCGGGGCACTAGAGCCACATTTATAACATTTGGCATACCTGGAGCCAGTGTTTCCTTAGAAGACCATTGTTTTCTCTTCCAATGTTCTGATTTAGCTCTGCTGTCCCATAAACATATAAAACAAGGATATTTGGTAAAGCCGCTTTGTTGACCTAAGAGAAAATTTACCATCTTAAGATCAACACAAATTACCCACTTATGTTCATCATACTTAATCTTCTTCACGATCAATGCAATTACAGAGTATTCTTCTTTTACTTTGGTTGAATGTGCGATCGGTAAGGAGTGAAAATGCAAAAGGACACACTTCAAGCTGCGTTTTGATGAGTTTTTAAATTCTGTAAGCCCATGGCAGTCATCATACCAGAAATATCTGTGCAGTACACAAATTCATCCTCTTCAGCAAAATAATGAAGTAAGCTTTTTCTCGAGTACGGTGATACGAAACTCTAGTTTCTTGAGTTATGAGACCTGTTTCTTTCATCCGGGAAGCAAGTAATTCAGAAGATCTTTTCGACAATCCAAGGTCTCTAATTACATCCTTAAGTTGGTCTTGATTCCATGGTCTCGGCGAGAAATGTTTGCGTGGGATGAACTCGTCATTTGCAGATGTAGATGGTAGTGATGAATCTGAACTATCTGATTGGTAACAGATACTTGAGGTTGAGTGTCCTGGTGATGATGAATGCACTTGACTACAGTTTGCACCCTGATCTTTAGCATATGCAACTTCTTGTGAATGTAGAACTGCAAGTTCAAACCCATCAGCAGACCTCGTGGGGTAGGACCATCGCATGTGATTTCCGAAACCGCTTTTTGTACTTAAACAAAAATAACAATCGGATTCGTGGCTTGCTGTTTCTCTCCATACCATAGGCGTCGAAATTTCCGAGTTTGAAATAAGGAATAAAAAGAATTCAAAATATAATTAAGAATTACTGTAAGTATAAAATATTCCAAATCCATTAACCTATACTTACTTTATGTTAGACGATGTCACAGAAAGGCATATAGTACTCGGTGTCCAATCCTGGTTAAAATTGTGCGGATATACATTATAGCAATCTTGAAATAACTTTTGCAATGGAGGATAGAATTTCTCTTTTTCCCCGGTGATATATTGGCCGCACACATAACAAAATAAATCCGGATTGTTTTTACAAACAAATGTTCTGGCTTTCTTGCTCATTTTTATTAATACATGAAAATTATTTTTAACTTGTAAGCTGAATGACTCTAATCTTTATGTAGGGATAAAATGATGTTTCCGTTATCGCAAACACTTCTTGAATGAAATGAAACGGCTCAATCAGTTCTTATTAATACTGAGCGCGATTTCCAAGTGTGCCATATCTATGGACCTGTTTTATGATACGATACTATAATTTGGGATAACCCTTTTACAGTTTGTGTGTGCTAAATTCCGTTCCAGGTAGCCAACGGAAAACCACACATTATTAAAAAAGTGCACTTTACTTTTTAACGTTTAATTGACTTTAAACGGATTAGGTATAATAAATGAACAAAAACAGCAATTCAACGTCCAAGAAAAATTATGAGCGTTTATTTCTTTGTTACCGCAAACACAAAAATCAAATAACCTTTTGTTTACTACTTATTTTTTTTAGCTCTGAGAATCATAAAAATGTCATAAACGTTTTTTCCAAATAATTTTGAATATGTAAAGCGGGTTTGCTAAAATCAGTGTCGTAAAATGTACCTACTTTATATGTTCTGCATTTCTATTACACCATTTTCTATAGAATATCGACAAAGGGTTTTTAAATTCATTCAATAACAAAATATTAATTAGTCATTAGTATGTAAACCAAAGATATAATGACAGTGCTTGTAGAATGCGACACCTTTAATTGTGAATAAAAATTTTTTGTGAAAATGAGCGAATTCACTTAATTGTGAATAAATTTGAAAATAACCAATCGATTTTCACGATCGATATCTCATTTTGTTCCTATTACATGTGGCTTTGCGAAAAAGCAATAAATCGGAACAATTTTTGCAGTTTTCGATTTTTATGATTAACATCTTTTACCGCAGTAAATTTTAAACCATTTACAGAAGACATTTCAAACAAAAACAAAACAGTTAAAAACTCAACACCTACAAATTACGATACAAATAACACACAAGAAACTCAAATGCAAATAACTACAAACAGCAAAAAATCAACATACAACTCAACAACAAGCTCAAGAGAATCATCTCTCGATAGATCAGAAAAAAATAATGCATGCACAGAAACTATCGCTAAAATTACTAAGAGACGATCTAGAAGAATTATTGACAGAAAAAATGAAATGGAAACTTAAAATTACCCCATACTTTTCACTTCTTAATTTAATTTATGACAACATTTAACATCTTACAATGGAATATAAAAGGATTCTTTAATAATTATATTGACTTACAACTAATTATAAAAGAACAAGATCCACATTTTATTTCTTTACAAGAAACACACTGCCCATTTAATATGGCTCCAGTTCCTCCAAAAAGGTTTTGCTGTTACTTTGAAAATAATCCTGCAAACACTTCAGCTAAGAGTGGGATTGGTATACTTATTCGAGACCACATTCCACATCAACGAATTTTTAATTCATCAAAACTGCTCAACATCTCAATTGAAATTATGCTCAACATAAAATTTACAATAATATCTATTTATATACCAGCCACTGATGCTTTTTCGGTAAATGATATCAATGACCTTATTAAAAATATCAAAACTCCTATCATTCTGGTAGGGGATGTCAATAGCTGGAATGTACTGTGGGGATCACAATCTAACAACATGCGAGGATCAATTATCGAACACTCTTTCAATAAAAACAACATATGTATAATAAATGATGGGAAACCTACTCATCACTCAACCCACAACACCTTTACTCATGTAGATATTACCGGTTGTTCGCCTTCTCTTTTATCGCTAATATCCTGTCAAACGTTAGAAGACCTACATCACAGTGACCATTGTCCAATAAAAACAACATTAGCTACGGGTACTAATAATTCCATTAAAACACCAATAAGAAAATTTAACCTCAAAAAAGCAAACTGGGATCTCTTTGGAAAAAGGGTTGAAAGTGAATTGGACCAAAAAAGACTCTCATGTAATATTAATAAAGACAACGCCATAATAACAAGAGCAATTCGATCGGCTGCCAATTACCATATACCTCAAACATCACCCATTCAAAAACGTTCCGTACCCTGGTGGAGCGCAGTGCTTTCACAGCTACGTGTGGATAAAATTAAAAAATGGCAAACTCTAAAGAAACATCCCCATCACGCAAATCTAGTTTTATTTAAAAAAGCCAATGCAAAATTCAGATTAGAATGCAAAAAAGCAAAAGCTATAAGCTTTCAAAAATTTACTGAAAACATATCTAGAGATGCTCCATTATCTCTTTTATGGAAAAAAGTAAATATGATCTCCAGCCGGACAACATCAAAACCCATAACAGCAATACAAAATAATAATGTAATCATCACAGATCCAAAAAGTATAGCTAACTGCTTTGCAAGCAAATGGTCAGATAATTCCCATGACAGTAATTTTTCATCAGAATTTGCTGCAGCGAAATTCACAGCATTAAGTTATACCAACATTCAAGCGAGCAACACTCACGCCACAAAAATTGAAAGTCAATTGACATTGTGTGAACTATTAATAGCCATAAAGAAAGTGAAAGGAACGACACCTGGTCAGGACCGCATATGTTATGACATGATAAAACACTTGACCCATCAAAGTAAAACAACACTACTTCAAACATACAATAACATTTTTGATACTGGAATTATTCCATATTCCTGGAAAACAGCAATAATTGCCGCCGCACAGTGGCTGAAAATCATTTTTCATTGGCCAAAATTCTGTAACTTTTGAACCGATCAAAATATTTTAGTACTGTTTTTTTTAATAGATAGATAGATAGTTGATCTTGACTCAGTGTGAATTTCATTTAAATTGATTGAGTACTTTTTAAGGAATTCTAGGTCAAAGTTTAACTTTTGATTTTTTTTAACTTTTAGCGTGATATATGTTTTTTTTTATTTATTTTTATTTATTAGAAAGTGTCATATTTGGAGTTAAATAATTATTATAAACATTTTTTGTAATAATGAAATTTTTTTAATGCTTACACTCAAAAAAATTTTTACACTCAAAAAAATTTTTACACGCAACAAAATAGTAAAATTCACTAGAAATTTAACTAGTATTACTAAAAAATTAAAAATGTTTGCTATCAAATTTGCAATTTGCTTACACTCAAGGAATATTATTATTACTACAGAAAAATTTATTAGTGTTTGCTGCCTAATTTGTTACACTAGCTAAATAAATCTGCTAAACATTAGCGCAATGATTCTAATTTTTTTTTTAATTTTGATATGAAAATATGGGTTCTTATTTTTTGAATCTTTCTTATCTATTAAAACATTGCATTCATATGTGGGAAACCTTTTAAGAATAAAAACTGCAATAGATTTAAATAGCATTTGTAACAATGGTAGGTTCTGTTTATTATTATTTTTTACTAATACTATGTTTTTCGTACTTAAATAACAATGAAAGGCAATTATAATTATTATTCATTAGACTCAAATATTGATTGCAAATATTCCATATTTTGTTCTGTGCTATTTCTGTTCTTTAGTAGTTTTTTGGCTTCTTCATCTAAATCCCGATGTTCCACTTTCCATTGATTTCGAATACTGGAGATGAACGGATCTGACGTTGCCAATAATATATTAAATAGATCTTCATTTGTGGAATTTCGTGACATTTTTCTAGTATTGTGCTGTCTATAAAATCTGTAATCCTTGTTCCTTTTTTCCTGAGCCTCCTCTGATAGATCTCCAAGTGGCACCAAATGATATTTAATGACATCTTCTCCATGATAAAGGATTTTGTGGACTGTTGCAGACATATTTCTCCATGGGTAGTTGGTTGTATATATTTTTGCAGTTTCCTTAGCATAATCTCCAAATTTTCTAGAGTCAATTTCTTCATTGCACGCAAGTACTTCTAGGATTATTTTAAATCTGAAAATAAGGTTTAAATCCACTCCTGTTATTTCAGATGCTGTTTCTGGATCTGAAAAGAATCTTCTTGCGGTATTGCCATCATTTGTATTGCCTGACCCTTGTTTTGGCTGATCTATAATCAATCCAAATTTGCGATATTCATCTTGAACATGTTTCTTTTTTGAACTTCTTAACTCTTTGTTGGTTTCGTTGTTTCTTATTGATCCTGAAGGCCCGAAATCCAAATCATAACTGATTTTTAGTATGTGTTCCATAAGTCGTATTCTTGCATGTAGTGGTGATAATCCAAATTCGAAGGCATCGGTATTATCGAATGATTTTGTCGGGACTTGGTTTAATTGGCTTGATGTTGCTTGGCATATAATGCAGCTGGATGCAGCCTTCGTGTTAGTCAAAGCCTGACCTACTTTTCCATCTATCATTGTCAGCACTAATTGGTAGCTTACTTCAATTTGCTGCCCATCTAACTGTAATTGTAATGGCTGTAGTGTTGCTATTTGGGCCTTGATATCACTAACTTCTTTGTTAATGGCATCATGACTTTCTTTTTTGAATTCAAATTTGATTGGCCTGCAGTATTTCGTAGAAGATGGTGTCTCATTTTTCCAAATATCCATTGTTTGCGTTGTACTACTCGAAGGCTCCGAATCTTCCAAAATCTTTTTCAATCGCAATGGTACAAATGATACCATGAACATATCTGAGTCCGAAATATTTTCACATACAACTTGTTTGTATTGTTTTTGTCCCGAAGAACCATCACATCCCCATTTACAAAATAGAATTAACTTTGTGTTTCCATATTTCTTTAACTCAGTTCCTGTTATTGATTGTAGCAAGCGTTTGGCTGTGTGATCAAGTAAAGATTGTAGTTGTACTTCTGCCGAAATTGGTGTGATTGTAATAGTGTCCTTTGATGGCAAACAGTCTATTTTAGCAGCTGTTATGTGATGATATGCTGGATACATATTTGAGCCTTTTTCAATCGCACGCAATCTGAGCTGAATATATTGGTGTTTTGTTAATTTCAAATCCAGAAATAATGCTAATGCCTCCTCATTTGTGAACTGTTTTGCATCGCTCGGAGTTGGTATACTTTTAAGAATTCGCTTTGTTCTCACTGGACTAGCATTACAAGTTTTTTCAATGATATCCACTTTTGTTAATTGGTTTTGTGCTCGTAATTGATGTAGAAAAGATTCTTTTATATTTGTAGAACCAATTTCCTCGTTAAAATTTTTAAGTTTCCGCCTCTTAGATCTATCGCTGCAGTTGTCCAATGATTTGCGTGGTCTTCCAGCCTTATCTAGCTTTGCTGTTTCTCCACCAACATTAAGTTGGCCTTCTAACCAGTTTGCACTTTTATTATAAAACTTTTGTTTACAGTAGTTAACTTCTTTCAATCGTTTTTTTAGTACTTTGACGAAATTAGATAATTGCTCTTGTATTTCGGTACTAGACGAATTTAAGTTTAATTTTATTTTAACGTAACTAAGAACATCTTCCTGGTTTTTGTTTCGAAAATACTCTTCGGCCAGTTCTTTATAACTAAAGTTCTCCATATTTTTCTCAATATTTTTATTTGCGTCTGTTATCACTTTTTTATCACTTGCGAATATACGTCCGTACACTTGAAGTATTAACTTATTATTGAGTAATCCCTTATAGAATCCGTCATTTTATACATTTTTAGGTACATGTTATTCACACATTGATCTTTAATTTCATAGCAGGTAGTACTTAAATTGAACAAAACTGCACTTGTTATCCAGACTTCAATATCAGGTAAAACTAATTAGTTTCTCGCCAATATGGGGTGGTTTTTTTATCTTTAGTGGTTTAGTGCCGCGATTATTGACAAACTTATAAAATTGTTTATGACTTTGGTTGACCCTTAAATTTGACAACAGGTAAATTAAGAAAGAGATCATTTGTTTACTGTAGAACCTATTGTGATCATTTTATGACTTATTTTTTTGCTGATCAAAACAAAGCCAATAAACCCTTTCGCAGGTATTTTATTTAATTATTTTACTTTTACGTAGTCTAAAGTAAAAAAACAAAATTTTTTTTAGAGTAATTTTTTTAGAGTAATTTCATTAAAATGAAAAAAGTGTTCTACCGGGGGCTCGTGGGGGGTGCAAAAGTATATATAGGGTTAAACAGGATACATTCGCCTTTCTCCGGGTGGTATACGTTTCTTGTTCCCTTACTTCCTTTAGAAGTTCTATTCCACTAAAGTTTAAATTTGAGAAAAATATAGTGGTTTCATAAATATTTCATAACGCCCCTAATATCAAACGTTAGAACTGTGACTACTTACAAAAACTAAAGACTATAATCCTACTAACATTATAAAAAAGACCGCAGGCCAATATCGATGATAGCTTGCGAGTAGTAACCATTTATTTTTGATAAAAAACAAAAAAAAAACACCTTTTGCTGAATTAAAAAAAACAGTTGAGTTTGACAGCATGCCACGCCCACAATTATCAATAGTTTAACCTAATTTTTTGGCTACCTTAATCTGGATATATAAGCTACAAAAAGGAGTAAAAATTTTAAAAATCGATGACAAAAAAAAATTTGACTTTTGGCCAATGAAATCAAAATTTGAGCCACAGTGCGCCGTACCAAAACCAAATAAAAACTTAACAGAAATTTCTGGATATAGACCTATATCATTGCTATCATGCCTATCTAAACTCATGGAGAGAATAATTGCTAATCGTATAATATGGTACATTGAATCTAAAAAATTAGTTGCTGTTAACCAAGTAGCATTTAAATCGAATCGTAGTTGTACAGATGCTTTACTACACATTGACTATTATGTCACAAAAACTTCCTCCTCCCGAAATCACACATCCATTTTAGGAATTGATTTTGAAAAAGCTTTTGACCGTATAGGAGTACATGTAATTTTGAACACTTTAAAAGTCTGGGGCACAGGACCCAAAGTTTTCAATTATGTCAAATCTTTTTTAACTGACCGAACAATAAAAGTAAGAATAAACAACGAACTCTCAAATATCTATCCACTAAACAATGGAATACCACAAGGATCCCCCCTATCAGTCGTACTTTTCCAAATAGCTTTTAACCAAATCAGCAAAATCATCAATGAACACAAGTATGTAGATCATTGCCTTTACGCCGATGACCTATATGTACTCTGCAAAAACAACGATACTTCCAAAATAAACAATATATTTGAAAAAGTAGTTATTGATATTGAGACTTGGTCTAAAACATCTGGAGCAAAAATTTCATTAGAAAAATCATCTATACTACATATATGCAGGAAACACAATTGCAACAATACAAACCTAATAATAAACAATATTTCAATACCTTATGTAGCCGAACATAAAATATTGGGAGTTATACTTAAAGCTCAAAAAATCTCTCGCCTCCAAAGCAAATTTTATAAGATATCTGGCTACCAGAAGTTATACACACATCGATACAATTAAATATCTGGTAAAAACACTAATATTAAGTAAGATTGATTATGGACTCTTCCTTTATGGTAACTGTTCTAAATCCAATCTAACCCATATCAAAACAATATACCACCAAACAATTAGAGCCAGTACATATGCTTATCGTACAACGCCAATACAAATATTAATAAGAGAATCTGGACTACCATCACTAGAACAGAAGATTACTGAAACAGTACACAGATTATTACCAAAATTACTCTCATACAACAACTCTATTATAGATGCAGACGTTTCAAAGGTTACATCGTCCAAAAAAATTCCGAGAATTCAGTCAACTATATACAAATGTATTAACAACAACATACTAAACTTCAAAGAAAAATTGTCAAAATTCAACACCAAGCATCCTGTATGGATGTATGACTCCAATTCATGCAACATTAGTCTTTCATCATACAAAAAACAAAGTACCTCTAACGACATGTACATATAACACTTCTATCAACTAATATCACCTTTTAGAAACTCAGAATGGCAACATCTATTTACAGACGCGTCAAAAGATAATCATAACGTGGCATATGCAGTGGTTGACCAAAACGGTAACCCTCTAATCACAAAAACACTAGCCGATTTCACATCAATTTTTACTGCAGAAGCAGCTGGTATTTTACAAGCGATATTTATCGCAAGTAAATCCAAGAAAAAAACGGTAATTTTTTCTGACAGCTTGTCAGTCATAACAGCGATAAATAACCTGGCCAACAAGAACTGGCGAACAGTAAATAAAATCCGTGACTTATTAATAGACTATAAAAGAAAAATAAAAATAATTTGGATTCCTGGGCATGCTGGAATATACGGCAACAATTACGCAGATGCAGCTGCAAAACATGCATGTTCAGCTCCGATGATAAAAGACTCTCTAACTGAAAAAGTTGATATTCGAAATTCAATTATTAATAAACTTGAAATACAGAAAATTATTGACATGAAAAGCTATTACCATCCTCATTATACCGAAATTAACCCAAATGTAAAAATACCTACTTATCCAACAAATATCAACAAAAACAAAATAAGGACATTTTCCCGTTTGCGTATGGGTCACACAATCACCACACACCAACATTTAATTAACAACAACTTTACCAACAACTGCACATATTGTGGATCAATAGTTACAGTAAAACACCTATTATCAACTTGTCCTGATTTAAGAAATCTCCAAGCAATATATCTATCCAACAATGGTCTCAATTTACTTAAGGAACCTTCCATCGATAATATTAATTATATTTTTAATTACATATCTAAATTAAATATAAAAATATGATTTAAATGCTTAGTTTAGCTGATGGCCGTGGTAGCCAATGCTAGTATCTTTATACTATATATTAGTCTTATATTTATATAAGTTTAATATCATTTAAAATAAAAAAAAATAAAAAATAAAATGATTTTTTTAAAACAAAGAAATTTGACATTTTCCCGTAAAAAATATATTTTTTGCTTCAATTATTTATTATAACTCCGAAAGTACTGAGCCGATTGAAACTAAATATATAGACGGGTTAAAGGTTATGTAAGTGTAAATTTTCCCAAATTTATTCTAACATTATCGGACTAACCCTTTTGAAGTTATCATTAGTTATGTGGAGAAACGTCTAAAAAAAATTTTAATTTTACTTAAAAATTAAAAAAAAAAAAAACTTCTCCATAGAATTGAAAATTTTGACCATTTTTGTACATAGGTAGCCATGGTGCATCAAATTTATACAGTGGTTTTTGTTCGGCATATTTGCTGTTGACCTGTGAAATTATCATGCCTTGGCATAATTATTCCTGTACTGTAATTATAAGATTTATTTTAGTTGTACAGGAAAGCAAACAAATAAATAAATAATAAAAATTATACATTTACAGTTTTTCACTAATACCACATAAAGAGTGGACATGCACTGGAAATATTTGAAATAACAACATTTAAAACAAAAAACTTAAATTATTTTAGCAGCCAAGAAAACGCCATAAAATTAAAAATTTATTTTTACAAACTAATGTTTCAGCTACAAACAAAATATAAAGTTTTTGCTACAAAACTTTATCATTTTCGCAGGATAGCAATAATAACAATAACAATATTGACAACAATTGTTTGACATTTTATAGTTTTCCACGTCAGTTGTTACTGTGGCCTCGGTCACTTGCGGAATTTTTGCGCTGTGAGAAGACATTAAAGAGAAAAAAAAATCCATAAAAAGGCCATCACATACGATTATAGAAAACTTTTCTCATTTTGAAGTTGAAACAACACAACAAATTACAAAACAAAACACAACATTAACTGGTTAGTAAAGACCAGCTTAGTTTTGTTAGTGTTCGTCCTTTTTTTCAGGGAATTTGAACAACGTTTTTTATTAGCATTTTTTCTAAAAAAAAATAAAAATCTAAAGAAAATTTCAAAAACTTAAAAAAATACGATAAAACAAAAGTACTTCTTGACTATATTGTTGGGATGGACAAAAGCTAAGAAAAAAAAGAACAAAGGAAAAACCTTAGAAAAGGTGCTTGCATTTAGTTTTGGGATGTCTATAATGAACAAAGACTGCACAACGAATATAGAAGAAGTTTGAATTTGAAAAGAGAGTCGCAGTTACAAAAAAAAAAAAAAACCCCTAAACTGCATTTTTACGGCTCACAAAACAACCATGTGTTGCCTCTATAATTTTTGCCCATTTTTTTCTTATTTTTTATTTTGGATGTTTGTGTATTGGTCCTTGTTTTTGTTTAATGCTTTCTTTTTTTAGCTTGTTGACTAAACTTTTCTACTTTAAATGCAAACTTTGACCATTTGCAGAAATAACCAGTTCTTTTGGCAAGATGGCGTTTATTTCAGTTCTTACTGCAAGTATGAATTTCTCTGGGTGAAACAGTAAAAGACGTTGCTTGTGAAAGAACGAAAAGTGGCCAAAAGTGTTAAAGTTGTTCAAATAAAATATTGTTGGCCATCGTTTTTGGCAGTTGTTTATAAAAGTACTCATACATACTCGCTCGTACTCCCATAAAGAAGGTCATTTTAATGTTCGATACTTTTAAATAAAATATTTATTTATTTTCTAATTTCGTTTTTATTTTTTGTTTCTTTCAATAAGCCAGCACCTGCTTGTTTATTTCCTTATATGACATTGAGGATAAATTATATTGCATACTTTTAGGTTGCTCATGAGACGTATACTTGATATTTAATTCATATATTAGTTTTTTTTTTAGTATTAAGTGTACGCCATGTCAAACTTCATCCAGCTGAAAGTATTTTTCCTTTTTTTTTGTTATACAGGATTCCTTTTGCTGATAGCCAAAATAAATGACTTTTTAAACAAGTCCTGAACTAAATTTGCATAAAGAAGTTTGATGCGATTTTTTTGTCTTTTGGGTTTGCAGATAATTGCAGTTTTCCGTATTAATCTTGTTTTTTTTTTTATTAGAGACGACGGTTTCTCTAAGTTTTTTTAAATGAAAATTTTTATATTAAACTTGATGTTAATTTTTAAATATTGTTATGCACAATTTTGATAATATTTTGATAATCTTTATACGAAAAGTATTAGTTAAAAAAATTTTTCTTTTTTTAATATCAAGCTTTCTTATAATTTAATATAATATTTTTATATAATATTTTTATAACAATATTGCTAAAGGATAACCTTGACAATCTTTTAAAAACTAGCGGTTAGAAATTATGGCTTAACTTCATCTAAGACAAACTAAATCAAAGACAAACTCTGGAACGATTAATATTCGGTTTGGAAAATAAATATAAATTTTTTAAGGGCGGGGTAATGTTCTGAAGGCGAAAAAAGGCGTATCTTCATGATTTTTGTTTTTTAGATGTGAATAATGTTGGACAATATATCTCATATACACGTTATAGTATAAAATTTGAAGTATTTTTTTCTATTTATGTATATGTGATCTTCTCCGAGAAAAGGAACCTAGTTTGTCAAAAAACGGGTTGTGTCAAAAACGGTGGATTCTGGTACCTAAAAGGGTGTAGAAACTTTAAATGCGTTTTTTTTCTCAAAACTTAATTTTCACACACTCGGTCCCTTTTCTAAGAGAAGGTCACATATACATATATTTATTTACTTCTTTGTTTATTTTTCATTAATTTTTAATTTTTTGGGCGACATTCCTTTTGAAAATTTTTTAATTTTTATTTTTGGGCGATTTTACCTATTGCCTATAAATTCTAAAAAATCTAAGTTTAAGAAACTGTAGAAATTTTAAACTTAACTATGGCAATAGACACGTTTCGGAATAAACTGATGATTAGAAAAAGTAGACTGTGGACTTAGTATTATAGACAACCAAAAAAAGAGAGAAAATAGTTCAAGAAAATAAATAAATGAGAAGAGTCTCACTATAAATTACAAAGAGTGAACATATATCGCAGTCAATGAACCATTTACATAGTTATATATTAATATAATTGAAATTTTTTTGCTTTCGTTTCAAATTAATTAATAAAATTAATATCGAATTCGCTAAAATTCATATGTGTTTCACACATAAAAACAAAATTTTAGCTTAAAAGCCTACCCCAAATATATTAATTTCAGTTCGAAAAGAGTTATGATTACATTTTCTATAAACTATTGTGAAAACTTACCAATGAAATCACGATAAAAATCTGAAAAGAAAAATAATATGAATTTAGTATATGCAGCTTTAAGAATAACAAAATTATAAATTTTTGCCCTCCACACAACTGGAGAACTTATGGTATTTCCAAAAGAAATCAAAAATTAAATATTGCGTTTCCTTCAGCAATATTTAAAAATTTTTGCTTTATATAATTTTTTATTATTATTTTTTTTTATCTAAAGTGATGTACTTTTTTGGATTGAAAATAAATTTTATAAATAAAAATATTTTAAGTGAACGATCTCATTGCTCCGAACGAAGTTTAAGTGTTCAAGTTCGGATGGTCACCCTTATGCTTATTTTGAAGCTGACACCTAGAGGACTCCACCTTCATTATATATTTCTTTTTAATATTTTATTTATATATTTAACGAAACTATTTTGTCGTAGGCATTCGTTATTAATTCGTAACCAAATTGAGTTAGTTTTTCTTGTGGCGCTGAACCTTGGCCGAAATTTCGCGACATATTTTATAAGAAAGATTATTTTGTTATTTCAAAGAAAAACTTTATGAAAAAAACAATTATCTTTTGTTTTTTGATGTGTAAACAACTATACGCGCAGGGGGATAAATTTCAGAAACAGCGTAACATGTAAGCGTAAAATGTGAGCGTAACATGTGAGTCGTAAGACAAAATGTGATTGTATTGGTGAAAAAATTATGATATTATGATAACCTGTTTGAAAATTAAAAATGAAAAATAAAAAACGAAAAAAAAAATTTAAATAAAAAATTAAAAAATTAACAATGAAAAATTAAAAATGAAAAATAAGAAATGAAATATGAAAAATTAAAAATAAAAAATGAAAAATAAAAAACGAAAAATAAATTAAAAATGAAAAATGAAAAATGAAAACGAAAAATGAAAAATAAAAAATTGAAAATAAAAAACGAAAAATAAATTAAAAATGAAAAATGAAAACCGAAAAAGAAAAAAAAAAAATGAAAAACGAAAAATGAAAAATTAAAAATTAAAAAATAAAAAATGAAAAATAAAAAATTAAAAATAAAAAAATTAAAAAAAAGGAAAAATTAAAAATAAAAAATTAATAATAAAAAATTAAAACTAAAAAATTAAAAATAAAAAATGAAAAATAAAAAATTAAACATGAAAAATAAGAAATGAAAAATTAAAAACTAAAATTTAAAATGAATAATGAAAAATAAAAAATGAAAAATGAAAAATGAAAAATTAAAAATAAAAAATAATGAAAAATAAAAAATTAAAAAGAAAAAATTATCTTTTGTTTTTTGATATGTAAACAACTATACGCGCAGGGGGATAAATTGCAAAAACAGCGTAACATGTAAGCGTAAATGTGATTGTATTGGTGAAAAAATTATGATATTATGATAACCTGTTTGAAAATTAAAAATGAAAAATAAAAAAGAAAAAAAAATTTTTAATAAAAAATTAAAAAATAAATAATGAAAAATTAAAAATTAAAAATAAAAAGTGAAAAAAAATGACAAATTAAAAATGAAAACTAAGAAATGAAATATGAAAAATGAAAAATTAAAAATGAAAAATAAAAAATGAAAAATAAAAAATGAAAAATAAATTAAAAATGAAAAATGAAAAATGAAAAATAAAAAATTAAAAATAAAAAACGAAAAACGAAAAATAAATTAAAAATGAAAAATGAAAAACGAAAAAGAAAAAAAATAAAAAATGAAAAACGAAAAATGAAAAATGAAAAATTAAAAGTGAAAAATGAGAAAAAAAAAATGAAAAATAAAAAATTAAAAAAAAGGAAAAAATGAAAAATAGAAAATTAATAATAAAAAATTAAAACTAAAAAATTAAAAATAAAAATGAAAAATAAAAAATTAAACATGAAAAATAAGAAATGAAAAATTAAAAACTAAAATTAAAAATGAATAATAAAAAATAAAATGAGAAAAATAAAAAATAATGAAAAATAAAAAATTAAAAAGAAAAAATGAAAAATAAAAAATTAAAAATTAAAAAGAAAAAAATATCTTTTGTTTTTTGATAAATTTCAAAAACAGCGAAAAGAAATTTTTAAATAAAAAATTAAAAAATAAACAATGAAAAATTAAAAATGAAAAATAAAAAGTGAAAAATAAAAAATGACAAATTAAAAATGAAAACTAAGAAATGATATATGAAAAATGAAAAATTAAAAATGAAAAATAAAAAATGAAAAATGAAAAATAAAAAATTTAAAAAAAAGGAAAAATGAAAAATAAAAAATGAATAATAAAAAATTAATAATAAAAAATTAAAAATAAAAAATGAAAAATAAAAAATTAAAAATTAAAAATGAAAAACGAAAAATGAAAAATAAAAAATTAAAAATAAAAAACGAAAAACGAAAAATAAATTAAAAATGAAAAATGAAAAACGAAAAAGAAAAAAAAATAAAAAATGCAAAATGGAAAATGAAAAATTAAAAATAAAAAAATAAAAAAGAAAAATGAAAAATTAAAAATAAAAAATGAAAAATGAAAAAAAAAAAAAATTTTAAAAAAAAGGAAAAATGAAAAATAAAAAATTAATAATAAAAAATTAATAATAAAAAATTAAAAATAAAAAATTAAACATGAAAAATAAGAAATGAAAAACGAAAAATTATAATAAAAAATTAATAATAAAAAACGAAAAACGAAAAATAAATTAAAAATGAAAAACGAAAAAGAGAAAAAAATAAAAAATGAAAAACGGAAAATGAAAAATGAAAAATTAAAAAATAAAAAATGAAAAATGAAAAATAAAAAATGAAAAATGAAAAATAAAAAATTTAAAAAAAAGGAAAAATGAAAAATAAAAAATGAATAATAAAAAATTAATAATAAAAAATTAAAAATAAAAAATGAAAAATAAAAAATGAAAAATTAAAAATGAAAAACGAAAAATGAAAAATAAAAAATTAAAAATAAAAAACGAAAAACGAAAAATAAATTAAAAATGAAAAATGACAAAGAAAAAAAAAATAAAAAATGAAAAATTAAAAATAAAAAAATAAAAAAGAAAAATTAAAAATGAAAAATAAAAAATGAAAAATGAAAAATAAAAAATTTAAAAAAAAAAGGAAAAATGAAAAATAAAAAATTAATAATAAAAAATTAATAATAAAAAATTAAAAATAAAAAATTAAACATGAAAAATAAGAAATGAAAAATTAAAAACTAAAATTAAAAATGAATAATGAAAAATAAAAAATGAAAAATTAAAAATAAAAAATAATGAAAAATAAAAAATTAAAAATTAAAAAGAAAAAATGAAATATAAAAAATTAAATATAAAAAATGAAACATAAAAGTGAAAATGAAAAATAAAAAATGAAAAAAAAAAAAAAATAAAAATTGGAAAATGAAAAATGAAGAAAAAAATTAAAAATAAACAAGTAAGAAAATTATAGTCGGTCTAGACCGACTATACGATACCCTATACCATGCGTTTAGAAACCCTATCTCTTAGGCCCAACTAACTGGACATTGAAAATAAGCAAAAACCAAATTTGAGTGGGATTTTTATTAATTTTTTTGGCTGCAGATATGAAAAAGTTCATATCGGATGGTATATCTATATAGAGATTAGGTCCAAAAATGGACCGATCTTGATCATGTTTGGTAAAGTCTCTTGTATTTTACAAAAATATATACAAACAAAATTTGAGAAGAATCAGTGCAATATTTTTGTTTTTTAATAGATTTAATTGAAGATCGGGAAGCAGCTCTATATGGGGGTCAAAGGGATCATTTTTGGACTACTCATTAATGGATGTAATGAACGCATACAAACCCAATTTGAGTAAGATCTATATGACAATTTGGATCTTATGGCAATTTATGTCGATTTCATATGGGTAATTTGTATGGGGGCTAGGTCTGAACATGGATCGATTCTCACCAGTTTCAACAGCGTTTATCCCATGGCCGACATTGTCGAACCTGTTTATTGTACATGTTCTGTTTTTTCTTACTACACGAGCCACAACACGACTTAACATATAACTGAACTCGAACCTGTTTATTGTACATGTTTTGTTTTTTTTTTTCAGTACACGTATCAGAACATGAACTTCAAATAAAGCAACACTCAAAAATGTGTGCTTTATGTGTGGTTGAAACAAAAAGTACGTGATACAAAAATGTTCGTGTAAATAACGAAATATTAAAACGAACACAGTCATGGTTGTGTTGGGCACCGAAGAAAATTTAAAAACAAACATAATTGATATGAAAATAAAAATATGTGTGTGTTGGTCTAAGTTATGTTTGTTTACATATATGTACGAGTTTTTTATTCAGTGAAATGAAAATGAAAATGAAACAAGAAAAATTAAGAAAAAAATTAGAAATGAAAAATAAAAAATGAAAAATTAAAATTAAAAAATGAGAAATTAATAATAAAAAATGAAAAATAAGAAATGAAATAATTAAAATGAAAAAAAAATTAAAAATGAAAAACGAAAAATTAAAAATAAAAAACGAAAAATTAAAAATTAACCGGTTAAAGTAATAAATAATAATAAATATTTTTATATTAACAGAGCCCCTGCAATTGATTGCTATAAGTGATACGCTTTCTGTTTGATTTTAAGAAAGTGCTATAAAAAAATCTTTAATTACTAGTTGTTTAGATATTTCCCCTGCGATCGGACTCACATGATTGTTTTAATGAATTTTTCCTAGCTCTCGGTTCAAGATTACTAATCATGCCTCTTTGGTTACAATACAAGGAAAATCAATTGGATTTCTTTTTAGTAGGAGCATAAATTTGTCCTCTTTTTTATTCTCAAAATTCGTGTCCCTTAAAATATAATACTTTAGTACTTTTCAAGCGAATATATTTTTTAATGACGCTAACTTTTTTAATAAACGACACGTTTTTAATTAAAGATGTTTTTTTTTTTAAGAAATAGTACGTTTTTAAGAAAAGATACTTTTGAAGAAATGGTACCTTTTTAGTGAACGAATAGGTACTTTATCCAAACAGGTTATTTTTGAGGAAAATATTATGTTTTATGGAAAGGCAATGTTTTTAGAAAAGGTAATTTTTTAATAAAAGTTACCTTTTTAAGAAAAATTACACTTGTTTTAGAAAAGGTACTTTAAAAAAAATTACTTTTGAAAAAAAGACATTGTTTAAAAAAAACTGTGAGTCCGATCACAGGGGAGATGTGTAAACATCTACTAATTAAAGATTTTTAAAGTTGGAGGTACTTGTGCTTTCAGAATATTTTTTTTATCAATTTAGAGTTGTTATACGTTTAGCCTAGTTTAATTAGCTGTTATGACTTCTATATTGTTATATTTGTGATTGTTTTAAACTTTTTGGTTATTGAATTAGAGTATATTGTGAAATTTTAACGCTGTTATGCTAGGGGGTTGTTGAATTAGCTGCAGCAATCTTTACTCGAATGCACTCATACCTCACACCATTTTTGCTTACACAAATTATGAAAATTTAAGATTAAAGGAAAAATTGCCGACTTTTTGTTTGTAGCCAAATTGAAATTAATTGCCTCCAAGAATGTTGCACATGTTTTCCTGTTATATGACTCTGTTCTTGTGATGGTGTTGTGAAATAGATTTTTACCACCCTGACTACATAGACGTTTACCCTTCAAAAAGTTACTTGTTAAAGAACAGGTACTTTTTAAGAAATGATACTTTTTTAAGAAAGAGTAATTTTTTTTAAATAAAATTTATTTCTATAAAGAAGATAATTGAAAAAAAAAATATTTTTAAGAAAAGGAATTATTAAGAAAAAGTTACTTTTTTAAGGAAAAGGTACCTTTATATGAAAATGTACTTTGTTCCGAAAAGGAACTTATTTTAGTTACTTTTTTAATAAAAGGTACTTTTTTAATAAGAGACACTTTTTTAATAAATGGTACTTTGTAATAACAGACACTTTTTTCAATAACAGGTATTCTTTTAATAAAAGGAAATTTTTTAAGAAAGTGTATCTCCAAGAAAATGCACTTCTTTAAAAAAATGCCCATATTTTTAAGATACTGGTACTAATATGATATGTACTAATACTTAGGGCCAATACCACTGTGTGGTTAGCGTATAATGAGTTTGTGCGGATGTTTGTAACTACCAAAAATATTTGTCCTAGGTTCACTTTATATTTTACCGATCGACTCTGAATAACTTACTGAGTCGATTTAGCGAAGTCTGTCCGTCCGTCTGTGCGTCCATGTATTTTATATAAAGTCTTTCATCCGCCACAGTTCTCCCCATGCAAAGGATCCCCTTGAGATCGATAATTTTTGGTGTGTCTGTGTTTATTACATCCATTACATCCGGTCCTCGCTTAATTCTATCAAAAAAATATATTGCAAGGTTTTATTTTCTCAAACTTGTAAAAATAACGTGCATTTACCACATGTGGTCAGGATCGGTCTAATTTTTGGACCCTGCAAAATTAATAGCAACCAAAAGAAAAAGACAGTTTGACGGCTAAAAATTTTGGGTCAGTGAAAATGGAGCATTACACATTTTCATTAGTTGAACGATGTATCAAAAATATAGAAAGTTTTACAGCTGCACTTCGAAAATGTCCTGCAAAATATAGCCGGAATATTGATCTAACTTCAGCAACTGTCTAAAGTCATCCTAAGCGATGAAGCAAATCGTCAAAATTGCCGTCTTTGGGATTAAGAAAACCCACGTATGTTTGTCGCAAAACAAAGGCATCAACAACGTGTCACTGTCTGGAGCGGATTGTAAACTGGAGGCATAATTTAACCATATTTCTTCATAAATGAGGCTCAAAAAGCAGTGACTGTTACTGGTGCTGGATATCGAGGCATGATAGTTCGGAGGATAAATTGGATGATATTAAGGTGGACGCCATGTGGTTTCAACAAGACGATGCAACATGCCATACAAGCCGTGAAATGATTCATGATTCGTTTCGGTGATGAGATTTAACACCATTGGCTTTCTTTTTATGGGGTTATTTGAAGTCGGATTTTTAATGCAGCGTCAACTAAAATCAGCGACATATATGCAAAATGATCACAGAAAATTTCTATAAAAGAGTGTGCATGTATCAGCAAGGCCATGCTCGCTGTGTTGTTCAGTACATGTACATTATGCTGCAATAAAAAACTAAGAACAATGTAAGGAAAAAAGCTTTGTCTTTAGTATGAATTTTGGGACAGCCCTTACATTGAAATATGAGGAATTTTAAATTTTGTGTTGAAGAAGAGAAGAAGTAATATTTTCTAAAAATCATGACGAGATACTGTGTGAACATTTTAATAAGTTACTTACTATATTAAACATTGTATCTTAAATAGCACAACTTTTATAGAATTTGGGTGAAAAGATTTTATTAAAATCAAATGTTAGAACAAAGAAACAATCGTGATAAATTGAAATTTATTATTTAATAAATTAAATTTACATATATTCCATCTCTTTTTCAACTAAGTATTTATCTGTTATTATTATTATTATTATTATTATTATTATTATATTAAATTCTTCATCCACATCGTTCTACATCTTAGCTGTTTAAGAGTTTTCTGGCCCGATAAAGAAGTTAAACGAAAATCCTTTAAGAGCAAAAGAAATGTTTATTTCATTTGTGTGTATTTTATTTAGAAATAAGTATTTCTCAAAGGATTTACCAAAGTAATCGTTCAAGTTTTTTTGTTGTGTTTTTGCTTGTGTCTGTGTGTGTGTTGTATTTTGTTGCTGTTTGGCGCAGTTTTAAGAAAATTCACGTCAACATCATTTCAAGACTATGCAGATGTGGTACGATGTGGTAAAAAAGCAACAAGAAATTTAAGTCCTTAAGATCCATGTATATGGAATATTTTTACTTACATATACACACACACACACACATGAGTATGCACATATGTATAAACATAACTTAATATGGCACATATAAATCTTAACATTATGTTGAAACTTTAAAGTTATCATGACTTTTATAATTCTGTTAAAACAACCAAAAATAGTAGAAGCACAAAACCCAATGCAGCTTTATGAAGAATATGTATAAGAAAAATATAAAATTTTCTTTGTTTGGGAAAATAAAAAATAAGAAACAAAATTTTAAGTAAATTTTATGGATAAGAATTTCAAGACGATTGACTTAATTCGGTCTTTTGAGCACTTTTGTAAAATGGACGTAATAAAATTTTTGACGCTTTATTATTTTTTTTCTTTTTTTTTTTTTACTGCAATTAAAATAGCGTCAACAAAACGTATACAAAATAACATTAAACTTGAAAAAATAATATATTTTCATGAATTTCTATGACTAATATTTTTCGAGTAGTAGTTCGCCATTTCCACAATTTTCCTTGAAATAGTTAGAAATTTTAAGGATATTATGCGCTGAAATCGATAACTTCAAAAGCATATAAACAAGTCGCAAATAAAACTTTTCAGTGAAATTACATCAAACTTGAATATTTTTTGTAAATCGATGTCAGACTTGTATGGAATGTCTTTTTTCAAAAATTTGTATGGACAATGACTGATCTTTTTCGAATAGTAGTCGGCCAAAAGAACTATTTTGGTCGTAATGGCTTAAAGTTTTAAATAAGTATATATATATATATATATGGGGGTTTCATGTCAAGTGCACCAACTTTTGAAACCGATGTCTTCCGATCGGGATGAAATTTGCACCAAGGTTAGTCCTATTAGATAGTAGTTTAGACACAATTTTTCAACAAGATCGGTCCAGATCATTTGTATTTCAGAAAATATCAATTGAATTTCAGAAAATGTCAATTGAGTTTCAGAAATTATCAAATGTATTTCAGCAATTATCTAATGTATTTCAGAAACCATCAAATGTATTTCAGAAAATTTTAAATGTATTTCAAAAAACAGCAAATGTATTTAAGCAATTATGTGATGTATTTCAGAAAACATCATATGTATTTCAGAAATTATTAAATTTACTTCAGAAAATATAAATTGAATTTCAGAAAATATCAATTGAGTCTCAGAAAAATAGCCAGAACGCTATATAAAAACACATTTTTTTTAACTATTATGCGTGAAACACATAGATGACTGCGGCTACACGAACACACGACTACAAATGCTGCTGGCCGCAATTGTAGTCGCGTAGTCAGCTACTTAATTTTTTTGAAAATAAAGCAACATATAACAACAATATAACAGCTAATTGCCAATTATATTTTTTTTTACTTTATTCAAATAGAAAAACATGCATGATTCTAAATTGAATTGACTTAAATATACAATTACTTATTTATAAAGCATTATTATAACGTAAAAATAAATAAATGAATTTACTTAACCGCTTTTGATTAATAATGGAATTATTATAGCATTTCATTTTGCAGTGTTTTTTTTTTAACAAAATAAAATATTTCATAGCACTAATTTCTTTTACATATTTTGTTATATTGTCAACACTATTTTTGTTTTGTAGCCAACAAAAATAAAAATTAGCCTAAGTAGACTACAGCAGCAAAAGAGGTCATGTAGTCGTGTAGCTGTGTTGGTGTCAAAATAATCGTTTTCATATAAACGTGTGTGTTTTATTTTTGACTGGCTGTAGTCATGTAGCCGCTATCGTCTTTGTATTTCATGCATTACACTGAATTTGTAATATATCTTGAAAACTACATATCGTCACCTAAAATTCAAAAGGCCGAACTAATATTTTTATTTTTTTTTTTACAGGAGAAGCAAAAACATCATAAAAACAAAAACTACGTTAAACTTAATACACAAATTTTAGAATCAAGTTGAAAAATAAAGATGAATTTTTATTTATGAGAACAAATTTATGGTAAAATATTAATTTTTAAGTGAAAGACCGTAACTACAATACAAAAAATCCATTTTGAACTTTTTGTTAGTTACTGCCTTTTGCATTTTAGGTGACGATATAAAACGTGTTTTTTTCAAAATGATGACGTCCTGGTGTTTATATTGTAACTGATTAACATATAAAGTCCTCATCTTCTTTCGATTAAAAGGCCGTCCCTGATAGTTTATTTTCCAGTGCATAACAAATAAGTCCAAATATTGCTAAATATTTTCTGCGACTCCAAATCACTAATAGAAACAATAATAACTTTTCGGTATTGTAGGGTAAAGTACTTTTTAATTCTGAAATTCAATTGATATTTTCTGAAAATCAATTGATATTTTCTGAAAATCAGTTGATACTTTCTGAAATACAATTGGAAAAGGTGTAGATGTTTACACATCTCTCCTGTGATCGGACTAACATTAATTTTTTTTCTACTAAACAGGTCTTAAGGGATAAAAAAAATAATTGATATTTAAACTTAAACATTATTTTTATTGATCCTTGTTATTATTTTAAAAAATTAGACATTGGTTCTATGAAAAAAAAAAAACGATTTTAAAAACGTCTACATTTTCAGTTGATTTAAAAAAAAACTCGTATTCACTGGTCGATGTTAACAAAACACACTTCTAGAGATGATGTTCTTCTACAACTATAATAAAAACTTCTTATTTGCACAATATATTTTTCATTATAATTTTTTCAATTATAACATAGATTCTTTATGCACTAATTATTACAAATAAAGGAATTCAAAACAATATTTCATTCAAATCACATATTTTTTGCATATGACTGCTACAACTTTGTTTATGTTCGAAACAGTGTGATGCCAGTCAAATCCAATTTATTTGAATGTCGAGTTTTCTTTGGAGGTGCCTAAATTATTTCAAAAAGAGAGTTCGTTCTTAATTGAATGAAATTAAAGGACAAACCAATTAAATGGACAAGTAAAATATTATTTTAAAAGAATATATACGGGGGGTTTCATGTCAAGTGCACCGACTTTTGAAACCGATGTCTTCCGATCGGGATGAAATTTGCACCAAGGTTAGTACTATTGGATAGTAGTTTAGACACAATTTTTCAATAAGAGCGGTCCAGATCTCTCTGAGTTAGAGGGGGATCAAAATTTGACATTTTGGCCAAACAGGTGTTTTTTCTCATCCATGTAACTTATTACCTATTGTTCTTAGAAAATTTTGTCCCAAATAGTTTAGATAGCTATTTCATCAATATTTCGGAAAAAAATACTTTAAAAAAGAAAAATTTTTAGACTTTTTTTTTTGCTAAATTAAAGCATTTTGTGCCTTTATTTTCAAAAAGGGTCTTTTTTTTTCATAAGAAAGCTTAGGATTTTTCCTTTAAGAGCTTTTTGGTCGCTTAGTGGGATGGGAGTGGGATATCTATCAAAATAAAAGTTTTGTAACTCAATACAACGGTTTTTCAATTTTTCACAAATGCCTATTTTGAATTTTTTCCTATTTGTGTGTAAAACCTTACAAATAAAACTTATACTGAGAAACTAGACAAATTAACCTTTCCGAAGGTATGTAACATACCTTCATAACATAACAGAAGAGAATCGTTATCTGTAACCTGAAAGAGTTATTTGCAACATTTCAACCTGAACACGAGGATGTTAGAATTGGCTTCACGAAATTAACCCAAATGAGGCCAAAACATTGCGTTTTGGCAGAAAGCAGCGGAACTCACACAGTATGCGTTTGCATTTACTATGAAAATGTTAAACTGATGTTGAAGGAAATCAACTTAAAGTATTTAACAGATGATTCGGCAGAAGATTTACACGATTACCGCGATTGCCTTAAATTGACTATGTGTCCTAATGCAACAACTTCTTGCCACTTAGGTGAATGTACTAATTGCCCGAAAACCACATTCATCAAAGAAAATTTAATCAACTCTTTAGATCAAGAATATATAGAGGTGGTCAAATTTGATTCTTGGATTCAGACTGACAGATACACATTGAAAACAATCATTTTAAATGTGGATGATTTTGTGGAAGAAATGTGTACAGGATTGCTAAACTTGAGAACCCATGACTTTTTAGTCAAAGAGCAATATTCATTCTTCAAGGATTTGAAGATATATTTGAAGTCTGGTGAATTCGTTATTTCAAATGATTTCCCAGAACACTATAAATATGTTCTTCAGGATGCCATACAAGCATTCCTCTTCAATAACGACCAAGCCAACTATATGCACACTAGTTATTTACTACAAGAAAGATGAGAAAGTGGACCACAAAAGTATTGCCATCATACGAGTACCAGAAGAGAATACTAAAATTTCTAAAATCTATATTTACTGTAAAGAAGGTATATTACGTTTCGGACGGAGCTCGTCAACATTTTAAAAACAAAAGTAGCTTGGCAAATCTTATGGCCCATGAAAAAGATTTTGGAATGCCAGCTGAGTGGCATTTTCATCATACTGCTCATGGTAAAGGAGCATGTGATGGTATTGGAGCAAACCTTAAAAGAAATGCAGCGAAGTATAGCCTCCAGTGCTCTCATCAAGATCGCATCTTAGATGCGACTGCTTTATTCCATTGGGCAAAGATTTATTGTTAAGAAACTAAAATAGTTTTTAGTAGCAAAGAGGATCATCAGGAAACATTGAAAACACTGAAGAGCAGATTCGATGCTGCGGTAACAATTGATGGCACCGCTCAATACCATGCTTTTATACCGCTTGTCGATGGAAGACTCAAGTTGAAAAAGTTTTCTGCCTCTTTTCAATGCGATTTCTTTCCAAAGACAACAAATAAACCAGCAGCGAAATCAACAGCTGAACCTAGTAACGCCAAGAAAGGATTGACAAAAAAACGCAGTAAATAAAGGCGACAAAAAAGCTGGATGAAAGACTGGGTATTTAAAAATTTACAAGACTTAAATTCTTCATCAGCTACAATAAATTAAGTATAAAAATAGTCATGATATAAATGGATCTAATGCAATTAAGATTAAATTTTAATAAATTATTTATCTTTATATTTTTAATATTGTTATTATTATTATACATTAATTTAATTATTATTAAAAATAAATAAAAAATAATAATTTTTCAACATTTCTATAGAAAAAAAGCGATTTTTTTCCTGAGGTTAACATATTCTGAGTATTACAGTATCGAGGGTATAAAATTTTAGTTAGGTATGTTATATACCTTCGGAAAGTTAAGTTTGTCTAGTTTCTCAGTGTAAATTTTTTTTGTAAGGTTTTAGACATAAATAGGAAAAAATTCAAAATAGTGCATTTGTGAAAAATTGAAAAACCGTTGTCTTGAGTTAGAAAACATTTATTTTGATAGATATCCCACTACCATCCCACTAAGCGACCAAAAAGCTCTTAAAGGAAAAATCCTAAGCTTTCTTATGGAAAAAAAAATTCCCTTTTTGAAAATAAAGGCAAAAAATGCTTTAATTGAGCAAAAAAAAGTCTAAAAAATTTTTTTTTTAAAGTATTTTTTTCCGAAATATTGAAGAAATAGCTATCTAAACTATTTGGGAGAAAATTTTTTAAGAACAATAGGTAATAAGTTACATGGATGAGAAAAAACACCTGTTTGGCCAAAATGTCAAATTTTGATCCCCTCTAACTCAGAGAGATCTGGACCGATCTTGTTGAAAAATTGTGTCTAAACTACTATCCAATAGGACTAACCTTGGTGCAAATTTCATCCCGATCGGAAGACATCGGTTTCAAAAGTTGGTGCACTTGACATGAAATCCCCCATATATATATATATATAAATGGATGTATGTATGTGTGTATGTTCCGTATGGACTCTTGATGAAATTTTCAGGGAATCTTCCGAATAGCCTGGCGGGTGACACTGCGAAGTCTGATATTCGGTTTTTGGTCTGTAGGCAAAGGGGCTTAGCTATCTGCTAAAACTTTCGGGATAGTTCGTGCATTACCTCTATCCGACACTGTGTATTAAAATTGAGATGCAATATAAAAGCCAGATGTTTTCTTGGGGTTAGCAACGCAATTGTCGAAAAAACATATAAAAATAATTTTTTCAATTTTTTTAATTACTGTTCTTTTTCGATTAGTAGTTCGCCCACCCCACACCACCCCCTTTTATCCGAGTGTTTCAATGTTTTAGGAAAATAACTTTTTTATATGATGGACTACAATGACTTTTAATTTTTATCATGTATTTTTGGAAATTTTTTACAAAATGATGTCAAACTTCCATGGAGTGAATGTTTTGATACATTTGTATGGAACGTTGTCGAAATTTTTCGAATAAAAGTTTGGTCACGGCAGTAGTACATACCGATTCAAGTGGAATTTAAGGGTGATATTTCTGGTATGTGTGAGATTGCAAAAAGTGTACATTTTTTATACTAAATATTTATCTTTATCTTTTACGTGCTCTCAAATATGAAACAAGTCAGTTTTCTAATCGAGTATTGGAGCCTGACCTTAGGTTCTACTATATACTAAACTGACTTATACAATTTTTCTTTTTAAGATCAAGTCAGAGTCACATTCAGCGTGAGTTCTGTCCTTCATTTTTTATTTTGTTAAAATATTGCATTTGTTTTTTGAAAAATTAAGCTCAAAAATTTCGTAAATCAGAGCTTCTTGTTGGAGAGATATTTAAGATATTTTTGAATTTAAGTTTTTAAGAGTTTAATATAAAATCTATCTAAAGTTGACAAATTAGCGACATTATAAAAAAAAACATGTTAGTCCGATCACAGGGGAGAAATTAAAGATTTTTTTTTTTTTATTGCATTTTTTTAAAATCAAACAGAAGGCATCATCTATGTATCACTTATAGCAATCAACGGCAGGGCTCTGCTAATATAAAAATAAATATTATTATTTATTATTACTTTTAATTTTTATTTTTAATTTTTCATTTTTTATTTCTCATTGTTCATTTTTTGTTTTTTATTTTTCATTTTATATTTTTCATGTTTCATTTTTAATTTTTAATTTTTTATTTTTAATTTTTTATTTATTATTTTTCATTATTCATTTAATATTTTTCATTTTTAATTTTTGATTTTTCAGTTTTCTCTTTTTATTTTTCGTTTCCCGTTTTTCGTTGTTCGTTTTTCATTTTTCGTTTTTCGTTTTTTATTTTTCATTTTTAATTTTTAACTTTTAATTTTTAATTTTAAAATTTAAATTTAAAATTTTAAATTTTAAATTTTAAATTTTAAATTTTAAATTTTAAATTTTAAATTTTAAATTTTAAATTTTAAATTTTAAATTTTAAATTTTTAGTTTTTAATTTTCAATTTTTCATTTTCTATTTTTAAATTTTTATTTTTCATTTATCATTTTATGCATTTAATTTTTAATTTTTTATTTTTTATTTTTTTTGTTATTTTCATTTTTTATTAAAATTTTTTTTTTTAATTTTTCATTTTTCGTTTTTTATTTCTCACTTTTCATTTTTCAGTTTTCATTTTACATTTTTAATTTTTCATTTTCAATTTTTCATTTTAAATTTTTCATTTTTATTTTTTACTTTTAATTTTTCATTTTTGATTATTAATTTTTTATTTCTCATTTTTAATTTTTTATTTTTTATTTTTCATTTTATATTTTTCATTTTAAAATTTTTTATTTTCAATTTTTCATTTTTTTATTTTTCATTTTTCATTTTTTATTTTTCATTTCTTATTTTTCATTTTTAATTCTTTATATTTCATGTTTATTTTTCAATTAAAATTTTTATTTTTCATTTTTCAATGAAATAAAATGAAAAAAGGAGAGTAAAATCATTTTTCATTTTGGTTTTTTCATTTTTAATTTTTTATTTCTGTTTTCTCCTTTTATTTTTCGTTTTTTAATTTTAATTTTTCATTTATCAATTTTTATTTTTAATTTTTTTATTTTTCATTTTTTTATTTTTCATTTTTCATTTTTATTTGTGATTTTTTAATCCTCATTTTCCATTTTTAACTTTTCATTTTTCATTTTCCAATTCCAGTTTTTTATTATTCATTTTTCATTTAATGTTTTTCATTTTTAATTTTTTATTTTTCAGTTTTGTCTTTTTATTTTTAATTTTTCGCCTCTGCCTTTTCGTTTGTTATTTTTTATTTTTCTTTCCTTATTTTACATTTTTAATTTTTCAATTTTCATTTTTCATTTTCCATTCTCAAATTTTTATATTTAATTTTTCGTTTTATGTTTTTCAATTTTATATCTTTATTTTTCAGTTTTCTCTTTTTATTTTTAATTTTTCGTTTTTCTTTTTTCATTTCATTTTTAGTTTTTCAATTTTCATTTTCAAATTTTTATTTTTCATTTTATGTTTTTCGTTTTTAGTTTTTTATTTTTCAGATTTCTCCTTTTATTTGTATACCCTATACCACTATGTGGTTTGGGTATAATGACTTTGTGCTGCTGTTTGTAACAACCAAAAATATTTGACCTAGACCCATCTTTAATTATACCGATCGAATCAGAATCACTTTCTGAGTTGATTTAACAATGTCCGTCCGTCCGTCCGTCCGTCTGTGTGTCCATGTAAACCTTGTAATCAAACTGCAGGTCGCAAATATGAATATATTTTGATGAAATTGGGTATATAAGCTTTTATCGGCCACGGGGTGAACGCTATTGAAATTGGTGAGAATCGGTCCATGTTCAGACCTAGCCCCCATACAAATTACCCGTATGAAATCGACATAAATTGTTATAAGATCCAAATTGTCACATAGATCTTACTAAAATTGGGTTTATATGCATTCATTACATCCATTAATGAGTAGTCCAAAAATGATCCGTTTGGCCCCATATAGAACTGCTTCCCGATTTTCACTTAAATGTATTAAAAAACAAAAATATTGCACTGATTCTTCTCAAATATTGTTTGTATATATTTTTGCAAAATACAAGAGACTTTACGAAACCTGATCAGGATTGGTCCATTTTTGGACCTAGTCCCCATACAGATATAGCATCCGATATGAACTTTTTCATATCTGCAGCCAAAAAAATTAATAAAAATCCCACTCAAATTTGGTTTTTGCTTATTTTCTATGTCCAGTTAGTTGGGCCTAAGAGATAGGCTTTCTAAACGCATGGTATAGGGTATCGTATAGTCGGTCTAGACCGACTATAATTTTCTTACTTGTTCATTTTTCGTTTTTAATTTTTCGTTTTTTATTTTTCATTTTTTATTTTTAATTTTTAATTTTTAATTTTGAATTTTTTGTTTTTAATTTTAAATTTGCAATTTTTCGTTTTTCAATTTTCATTTTTCTTTTTCCATTTGTAATTTTTTATTTTTCATTTTATGTTTTCCATTTTTCATTTTTTATTTTTAAGTTTTTTTTTTAATTTTTTATTTTTCATATTTCATTTTTAATTTTTAATTTTTCATTTTTCGTTTTTCGTTTTTCATTTTTCATTTTCAAGCAGGTTATTACATACCAATATTTTTTCATCAATTCAATCATAAGTCACACCGATTTTATCTTACGTCTTACGCTGTTTTTGTGATTGTATTGTGAAATAGATTTTTACCCCCCTGCGCTTGTAAATGTTTACACATCAAAAATTATTATTACAGTTTTCTGAATATTTTTGGCGCAGTTCCCACTACTTACTTGTTTAAAAGTTGATGATAAGCTCAATCACATAACCTGTCTAGTTTCTGCAAAATCTTTAATTATTGTAGATTTTCATAAAAATATTTAACACCGAAATTTTTCAAAATGAAGTCTAAAAGTTATGAACAAATTTTTGTTCTTATCGATAATCTTTTCTAAAAATATCGGTATCTTTAGAAATCGCAAGAGTTTATAAAATATGAATTATTCCAAAAAATGTCCTTTAACTCAACATATTCGTATCATTGTGTTTGTAGTTTTCTTTATATTTTGTTTCAAATCTTATTGTTTGCCTTAAATATGAGCTCACATGTGTTTTAAGTTCAAATACGCAAATCCATGTTGCTTTATGTAAACGAGTGAATGAATGAGTGAATGTGTGTATAAATATTGTTGGCATCTCGAATTACAAGCCCACATACTTCCACACATATATACATAGATATCCGAGTCATCATTTTATGAAAGTAATAATAATATTCGAGTCTTTTTCGATTCTTCTGCGCTATTAAAACCATCATAAATGAGCTCATTCTCTGATCATTCTTTTGTCGACAGAAAATGGTACCCTGCCCGCTTCTCTTTTAGCAAATCTTTTTAGCTCTTTGACTGAGATTACGCCTTTTATTTAAATATTTTTGCTTTTCACTTTTAAATTTATTCAGTTTCCACCTTTAAATTTGTTCACTTGTATAATTTGTAATTTTAAAAGCTGAACTTCACATCACGATTCGACTAATATTAATGAACAAAAATTCACAATATTCAATTATTGAACACTTGTTTCAAAAACAGTAAAGCGTTGTCCCGTTATAAATAAAAACAGTAGCACAATAGGGAAATTTTAATCCTCCAGCTAGGCGAAATATTTTACCAAAATAATGGTCAAATTAATCACATTTCAGTCGCCTGCATGATCCATTTGCGATTGCTGTACATTTTGTTATTGTATTTGCAATAAATCAGTTTTTAAGCGAAATCCAGAATCATTTTCGAGTCTTTTTTTAATCGCACATTAGATTATAAAATTTTTAAATCATCAAAAGAGCTCGAAGAAAACTCAGTAATGTTATTTTTGTTGAAACAATCGTCTAAATGCTGACTGGGATACAACATGTTCATTGAAGTAAAATAATGTGTGTGTGTGCATATAAATGTAGGCAAAATATCCCCATGGAGTAGTATATATATTTCAAAACTACTTTATTTCCAAAAATAAAAAAATAAAAAAAAATAAAAAGAAATTAAATTTTCATTTTATATATTAACAGTTTTATTTATTTTCATTTTTTCCTGGTAATATTATATTGTTCTTTGGGAGAAGGAACAGCCTTTGTGGGATGATAATAACACTGTTGATGATGATGATAATGGTTTAATAAAAAATAAATCCTATATGTAATTTTCATCTGTAACTGTGAGTGGTGTGTGCATGTGTGTGTTTGTTTGTATTTCGTAAATGTTCAAAGTGATTTTCATTTATTTTTTTTCATATTTAACTAGATAAAAGAAGACTGCCGGAAAAAAATTATATCAATTCATATTCATATATTTATTTAACAATCAATATTTAAAAATGCATAAAATTTCCATTGGCAGCATCAAATTGAATTGAAGTAGCTTTTGGAAATTATAACAAGATTTATGGATTACAAAGAACAAAATGCAAATGATTGATGAAATATCTTTTTGTATGTAAAATAATACACTCAAGTATTATTATGGGTAAATAAACATTTAAATATATGTATGTATGTGAATTTATTTTATATTAAATCTTAGAAAATGCAATATTTTGAAATAAGCTATTTTTGTAAGAATTTGGCTGGATATGTAATAATTTTGTTAAGAAAAATACTTGACAAGAGCGTTGCTTTTTGATATTAAATTGGTTTTTATTTAAATAATTAAAATTAAAACAAACTGTAAAACTAAGCGTATGGATGCTGCGTTTACTATGAATGGTATATGGAACATTTGTGAAGAATACGTACAACTTTTTGCAAATTAACCTTGAAACAACAAGAAGAATACACGACTTAAGGCTGTTTTTATAGAATCTGGATTAGTTTTACATTGAAGCTAATAAAAGATTATAAAACAAAAAAATTTTCGAAAAAATTTTATTTAAATATTGTACTCGTAAAAAGAGAAAACCACTTTATTAGTAATCCACTTTTGATTGCAGCAGTATATCTAAATTTAAGTTTATGCTAAATCCCGAAGAGGTTGAAAATGCTAAAAAAACATATTTTAAAATAACATAAAATTTTTGAAAATTTACAAATGGAAAGAGAAAGACAATTTCAATATCTTCTTCTTCAAAAAATTATGAAATTATGCTCGAGCAAGTTCTAAAAAGCAAGGAACGATTTTCAAAATCAAATTCTTCAAATGTGAATGTCACCGCTTCGATTGATAACTTACACAAAACTGAAATTGAAATATATCGAGGGCTTATATTCAAAAAGTGCTATCTGCATCAATAATTATTTAAAAGAGAGCGTGTAAAACCAATTTACTAATAAGATCTGAAAGTATTTGCTGATCGATTTGCTACATTATCTATTAAGAAATAGTCGTACTAATCATGTATGGTATCAAAATTAATATTATATTTGACAGATATATCTGAGAACACTTTGAAAACAAAAATTAATATTGCTGTCAAATGTAGATAGCACTTTTTGAATATAAGCCCTCGATATGAATAATATCTAAGACTGGGAAAAGAAAAAAACATTTTTCTATTTTGGGAGCAACATAAAACGGAAACTCTATTATTGTATCAAGCGGCTCAGATTATATTCGCAGTGTTTGCTACGCAAGTAAGGGTCGAGTGGTAGTTTTCAGCCTTGAAAGTCATTTTGTCGCCACAAACAACAAATTTAAAAGAAGAAAACTATACTTAATTTATTTTAAAGAGGTAATATGTGTTTGGTTGTTTGTTGGTAGGAGGTAATCTCCGTAACTACTCATCTGATTTTAAAAATGTTGGTTCCAATATTTAGAATGGTCCTTAAGGATAGACATAGGCTATACATTTATCTGATATTTTTAGTGGGCTTGGTAACTCCCATATAAAGAGAAGTTTTAATGTCATATATATTAAGTACTATGACAGGCAGAGCTTTGCAAATTTGTGTGATCTCACATATTATTTATTTTAGTAGCCATGCCGAAAATGGGAGGAATCGGAAATGTGGGCACCTCCCATACAAAGTAATAATTTAATATAATATATTTCGAGTACTATGACAGACACAGCTTTGCAAATTTGTCTGACGTCATCTACTATTAATATGAGTAGTCGCAAAAAAGGGCGACATCGGACTAATGGGCGTGGCACCTTCTATACGAAGTAAATATAAAATGTCATATATATGGAGTACTGCAATAGTGAAAGCCTTGGGACTTTGCATGAGCCCATAGGTGATTCATGTGATTAGACGAACAAAAAATGGGCGTGATTGGAGCAGTGTGCCTGGCACCGCCCATACAAAGTAAATATATAATATCATATAACTGGTATATTATAAAAGGGAAGGTCTTTACACTTTTGCACGAGTTCATCAGATATTAATGTGAGTAGTCCGATACAAATTGGGCGGAATGGTAATAGTGGGCGTGGCACCTCCTATACAAAATATATGAAGTACTACGAAAGCAACAGTCATGAAACTTTTGATAAGTACTTTAATTATCAATGTGAGTAATTGTGGAAAATATTAAAAATTGCCAAAATTAAAAATCGCCAAAAAACAATCTCTAAACCCGAAAATCGCAAAAAATAAAAATCGATAAAATCAAAAATTTTCAAAAACAAAAATCGCCAAAATCGAAAATAGCTAAAATGAAAAATAACCAAATGATATTCTAAATTCAAGGTCAATAGTTAAGTGTTGACAGATTTAATTTGGAAAATCCATGTTCTTCCATGTTCAGACCTAGTTACCATTCAAATGGCCCCTAAGAGAACGATTTAATTTGCCATAATATCCAAGTTATCGTATAGCTCTCGGGTTTGTATATGTTTATTACATCCATTTATCAGTAGTCTAAAAATAAATCCTATAGGACAATTCTTAGTCATAGCCCCCACGAAGCTGATTCCCGATCTTCACATAACTCTATCAAAAAACAAAAATATTGCACAGATTTTTCTCAAATTTAGTTTGTATACATTTTGCAAAAAATAAAGGCTACAAAAGCGACAGTCTTGGAACTTTTGAAAAGTATATTAATTATCAATGTGGAAAATATGGGCCAAATTCAAAAATCGCCAAAATTAAAATCGCCAAATTAAAAATCGCCAAAACCGAGAATCGAAAAAAAATTAAAATCGTCAAAGCCAAAATTAAAATCGTCAAAAATCAAAAATCGCTAAATTAAAAAATTTCCAAAATCAAAAAGCGCTGAAATGAAAAATTGCCAGACGATATTCTAAATTCAGGGCCAATAATTAGTGTTCCCAGATTTAATTTGGAAAATCCATGTTCTTTTTATGGAGTAGGAACACCGAATAATTTTATAATTATTGCACCGAATGAAACCACAAAAAATATCGTATCAGCAAGCACTGAAATAAAAAAATATAAAAAAAATTAAATCAAATATTTTAATTGCGCAATACGAACTTCTTAGGAAAAATTGATTATGAAATAAAACATATCAGCAAATCACTGTAAGTCGTAGCGAAGCGCGACAGGGCATACTAGTTAATTATAAAATTATATGAAAATTTCTTTGAAAAATAAATAAATTTCCTACTAATAACACATTTGTTTTTTTTTTTTTTTAAATTTTGAGCCCGAACATTGAACCGAACCTGAACCTTAAATTATTATTCTGATTAACCCGAACCCGAACCTGAACCCACTTTTTTCAAGATTTCAGTCGCTACTAGTAATAATAAATAATTATATTTTATCCTCGGTGACATAATATATTTTCATGGGTTTTTTTTTATGGAAAATTACCAAAATAAATATAGGTTTATATAGGAAAAGGCATCTGGAAAACACATGAGTAACACACTATCAATGGGTTACAAATGTGTCTAAAGGTAGTCTAGTTTACTTTGAAGATTATCGTACTTAGCTATTAAGGAGTTGGGCTTTCGGTGAGTAGTGTTACAAACAATTCCGAAAAGACAGACAGCGTCGTGTCGACAAAGAGCGCATCGGACGAGAAAAATCATCATCTGATGATCAACATGCCACGAAAATCAAAGATTTGGTACTGTATTAACATCGGTTATACAATGTTTCTGATAATGTGGACAGTTCAGAAGGATCAGTCTATAAACTATAACTATAAAATATATTTTTTTGGTCCCAAACGTGCCAAATCCCGATTGGTCCCAAAAATATTATTATTATTTTTTTTTTTTTTTTTAAGAGCGTCATACTAAACAGTCCCTTTTGACTACCAGAATAAAATAAAATGCGAGTACTGAAATTGGAAACTATGCATACGACCCGGAAACAAATATTTTGCAAAAGACGAAGCAAAACCGAAAAATTACTCTAAGGTCGTTGAATCATGTTAATAGTTTTTGTTTCGATTATAGTGGTGTGGTGCGTTATAAAGTCCTTTCATCGGGCCAAATTGACCAAATTTGTATTATTTATTTATTTATTTAAGTAGTAAAATCAGCTTTGGTATATAGTTTTTGGTAGATCGCTCCATTTAATATTAAAAATTACACAGAGTGGAAATAAAAAAGATAATTTAGAATAAAGAATAACGAAGGAAAATGCTACTAGTTAAAAACCTTCGAATTTAGGAAAGAATAAAAAAGAAGAAGAAAAAGAAAAAAGGAAACAAAAATATACATACATAAATTACAATACATATGTATATATAAATAGAAAATAGTTGAAATAGAATTAGTTGACTTTAGGGAAATAAATGTCGAGAAATACTCGACAAGACCTGAAATTAGCGGGTTATTCGAAATAGTGCAACGAACGTTAAATTTATCATTGATAATTAGAATTTTTGCTGACAAAAGTTTAATATTTGACTGATAATGCAGTCTGTTTGTGGAGTAGTCCCATGGCAACTTTAACATAATACGCAAAAGTCTGTTTTGACAGATTTGTAAGGTTTTATTATGTGTTTTTGTGCAATTACCTCATACAGGGCATGCATACAAAAGTATGGCTTGAAAAATGGTTTTGTATAAAATAATTTTATTATCCAGTGATAAGTTTGAATCCTGTTGATTATTGGATACAGCATTTTTATAGCTACATATGTTAAATTTATTTTTAGCAAAAGAAATATGATCACGAAAAGTTAATTTAGTATCTAAGACAACTCCTAGGTACTTAACCTGTTCAGACCAAGTTATATTATATCCTGACATATTCAACGACGTTTGTGGTAAACTACATTGCTTCCTTTTCCTAGTGAAAAAAAAGGAATTGGATTTATTTGCATTAGGTTTTATTTTCCATTTAAATATGAAACCATTAATCTTTTCTAGAGCACGATCTAAGCATAAAATAATTTGTTGTGGTAAATTATGCGCTGTGAAAACTCCAACATCATCAGCATATAATGAAAAACTACAGTTTTCAAGACGCGGGAAATCTGCGCAGAATATAATCTAAAGGAGAGGGCCTATTTCAGAACCCTGAGGTACTCCCGCAGGAATATTAAGATTGTGCGAAAAAGCTTTATTTATGGATACACAAAAGAAACGATTTTCTAAAAAGCTTTTTATAAGTTTAACAAGGTTTAAAGGAAACCCAAAATTAACCAATTTAAAAACAAGTAAAAAAAATTATAGTCGGTCTGGACCGACTATACGATACCCCATACCATGCATTTTGGAGACCCTATCTCTCAGGCCCAACTAACTGAATATAGAAAATAAGCATAAACCAAATTTGGGTGGGATTTTTATTAATTTTTTTGGCTGCAGATATGAAAAAGTTCATATTGGATGCTATATCTATATGGGGACTAGGCCCAAAAATGGACCGATCCTGACCATGTTTGGTAAAGTGTCTTGTATTTTGTAAAAATATATACAAACAAAATTTGAAAGGAATCCGTGCAATATTTTTGTTTTTTGATAGATTTAAGTGAATATCGGGAAGCAGCTCTATATGGGGCCTATGACTAAGAGTTGTCCCATAGGGATAATTTTTGGACTACTGATTAATGGATATAATATACACATACGAACCCAATTTGACTAAGATTTATATATAATTTGGATCTTATGACAATTTATGTTGATTTCATAGGGGTCATTTGTATGGGGGCTAGGTCTGAACATGGACCGATTCTCACCAATTTCAATAGCGTTCATCCCATGGCCGATAAAAGCTTATATACCAAATTTCATAAAATATATTCATATTTGCGACCTGCAGTTTGATTACAAGCTTTACATGGACAGACAGACGAACGGACGGACGGACGGACGGACATCGTAAAATCGAATCAGAAAGTGATTCTGATTCGATCGGTATAATAAAAGATGGGTCTAGGTCAAATATTTTTGGTAGTTACAAACAGCAGCACAAAGTCATTATACCCAAACCACATAGTGGTATAGGGTATAATAAGACCATCATGCAAAACTGAGTCAAAAGCTTTCTCTACATCTGATAGAATAAGAGCTGCTGATTATTTATGATCGAATGCCTGCTTTACGAACTTACAAATTCTTTTAACTTGATCTGAAGTACTATATAGACTCCTAAAGCCAAATTGTTAATTAGGTATGATATTTTGATTATTTATATGAAATAATAGTTTATCTCGGATAATTTTTTCAAAAGATTTTTCCTATAGAGCTAAGTAAACTGATAGGTCTGTAACTATTTATCGTGTTTGGAGGCTTTCCGTTTTTAAGAATAGGGATAACTTTGGCCCTTTTCCAATTGGAAGGGAAATAGTGAAGTTTAATATACGGGAACAGTACAAAATGTACCCGTGCCAGTGAGACAAAGAAGTGCCCGTAGTGTCGAGAATATTGCTGCCGCTGAGGCTTCAGTTGACGAAAGCCCAAATGTGTCTCTCACACGTCGTTCTCAAGCGTTGGGCATCTCTGTGACGTCATTGTGGCGAATTTTGCGAAAAGATCTTGGCCTACATCCTTATAAGATCAAGGCGTCATTGGACCGTACTTCTTCCGTGATGATCAAGACCGGCACGTTACTGTGAATGGGAATCGCTACCGTTCAATGATAACCGAATATTTTTGGCCCCAATTGGATGATATGGACATTTGTCAAATTTAACACTTGGTTTGGGTTTTTCATATAAAATATTGTAAAGGATATTTTTGGTGTGTAAACATCTATACGCGCAGGGGGGTAAATTTCTATTTCATAATACAATCACAAAAACAGCGTAATATGTGAGCGTATGAAAAAATCAGCGTAACTTGCGAGCGTAAGAAAAAATCGTTGTGACATGATTTTATTGGTGAAAAAATTATGATATGTAATAACCTGTTTGAAAATGCAAAACGAAAAAATGAAAAATAAGAAATGAAGAATGAAAAATAAAAAAATGAGAAATGAAAAATGAAAAATAAAAAATGAAAAAGGAAAAATAAGAAATGAAAAATGAAAAATAAAAAATAAAAAATGAAAAACACAAAATGAAAAATAAAAAATAAAAATTGAAAAATTAAAAATGAAAACTGAAAAAAACCAAAATAAAAAATTAACAAGTAAGAAAATTATAGTCGGTCTAGACCGACTATACGATACCCTATACCATGCGTTTAGAAACCCTATCTCTTATGCCCAACTAACTGGACATTGAATATAAGCAAAAACCAAATTTGAGTGGGATTTTTATTAATTTTTTTGGCTGCAGATATGAAAAAGTTCATATCGGATGCTATATCTATAAAGGGACTAGGTCCAAAAATGGACCGATCCTGATCATGTTTGGTAAAGTCTCTTGTATTTTGCAAAAATATATACAAACAAAATTTGAGAAGAATCAGTGCAATATTTTTGTTTTTTAATAGATTTAAGTGAAGATCGGGAAGCAGCTCTATATGGGGTCAAAGGGATCATTTTTGGACTACTCATTAGTGGATGTAATGAACGCATACAAACCCTTTTTGAGTAAGATCTATATGACAATTTGGATCTTATGGTAATTTGTGTCGATTTCATATGGGTAATTTGTATGGGGGCTAGGTCTGAACATGGACCGATTCTCACCAATTTCAATAGCGTTCATCCCATGGCCGACAAAAGCTTACATACCAAATTTCATCAAAATATATTCATATTTGCGACCTGCAGTTTGATTACAAGCTTTACATGGACACACAGACGGACGGACGGACGGACGGACGGACGGATGGACGGACATTGTTAAATCAACTCAGAAAGTGATTCTGATTCGATCGGTATAATTAAAGATGGGTCTAGGTCAAATATTTTTGGTTGTTACAAACAGCAGCACAAAGTCATTATACTCAAACCACATAGTGGTATAGGGTATAAAAATACAAAATGAAAAACAAGTAAGAAAATTATAGTCGGTCTAGACCGACTATACGATACCCTATACCATGCGTTTAGAAACCCTATCTCTTAGGCCCAACTAACTGGACATTGAAAATAAGCAAAAACCAAATTTGAGTGGGATTTTTATTATTTTTTTTTGGCTGTAGATATGAAAAAGTTCATATCGGATACTATATCTATAAAGGGACTACGCCCAAAAATGGACCGATCCTGATCATGTTTGGTAAAGTCTCTTGTATTTTGCAAAAATATGTACAAACAAAATTTGAGAAGAATCAGTGCAATATTTTTGTTTTTTAATAGATTTAAGTGAAGATCGGGAAGCAGCTCTATATGGGGTCAAAGGGATCATTTTTGAATTACTCATTAGTGGATGTAATGAACGCATACAAACCCAATTTGAGTAAGATCTATATGACAATTTGGATCTTATGGCAATTTATGTCGATTTCATATGGGTAATTTGTATGGGGGCTAGGTCTGAACATGGACCGATTCTCACCAATTTCAATAGCGTTCATCCCATGGTCGATAGAAGCTTATAAACCAAATTTCATCAAAATATATTCATATTTGCGACCTGCAGTTTGATTACAAGCTTTACATGGACACACAGACGGACGGACATTGTTAAATCAACTCAGAAAGTGATTCTGATTTGATCGGTATAATTAAAGATGGGTCTAGGTCAAATATTTTTGGTTGTTACAAACAGCAGCACAAAGTCATTATACCCAAACCACATAGTGGTATAGGGTATAATGAAAAATAAGAAATGGAAAATGAAAAATAAAAAATTAAAAATGAAAAATAAAAAACAAAAAATGAAAAAGGAAAAATAAGAAATGAAAAATAAAAAATAAAAAGTGAGAAATAAAAATGAAAAATGAAAAATTAAAATAAAAAATTAAAAATGAAAAATGAAAAATAAAAAATGAAAAACGCAAAATGAAACATGAAAACTACAAAATGAGATATGAAAAATAAAAAATGAAATATAAAAAATAGAAAATGAAAACCAAAAATGAAAAATAAAAAATGAAAAATGAAAAATTAAAAACGCAAAATGAAAAATGAAAAATAAAAAATAGAAAATGAAAAATAAAAAATGAAAAATAAAAAGTGAAAAATGAAAACCAAGAAATGAAAAATTAAAAATGAAAAATGAAAAATTAAAAATGAAAAATAAAAATTGAAAAATAAAAAATGAAAAATAAAAAATGGAAAATAAAAAATGGAAAATGAAAAATGAAGGGCGAAAATTTAAAATGAAAAATAAAAACGAAAAATTAAAAATTAACCGGTTGAAATAATTAATAATAATAATTATATTTGTATTAGCAGAGCTCCTGCAGTTGATTGCTATAAGTGATACATAGATAACGCTTTCTGTTTGATTTTAAAAAAGTACCATACAAAATTTTACTTACTAGATGTTTACACATCTCCCCTGTGATCGGACTCACATGATTTTTTTTTATTTATTTTTTTTTTTCATATAAAGAAGGAGTTTCTATTATTTCATTATTTCCATATAGTGAATGAAATTCTTTAATATGTGATATGTCACAATCAATTTATTGGAAACCAAGTTTGGAGAACGTGTTATCTCACGAAATGGTCCAGTCGATTGGCCGCCTCGGTCGTGCGATTTGATGCCGTTGGACTATTTCCTGTGGGGCTACGTCAAGTCTATGGTCTATGCCAATCAGTGTTGCCATAATTTGAAATTGAAAGGATGCTAAATTGCAAAAAAAAAAGATGCTAAAAGGTACTGGAGTCAAAATAAAAGATGCTAAATTTTTTTTTTAATTCCATTACTTTTTGATTGAAAAATTAAGTACTTATTAATTAATTCTTTGGTTTTTAAATGGAAAAATGAATATAAAACTTAAGTTTCGATTTATATTTTTAAAATTTTAAATAAAATTATTTTGATTGAATATTTTAAATTAAATATTTTTAATTTAAATTATCAAAAGATTCGAGTATATCTATAATATTAATAGGCTAGGCGATTTCTTGTGACCGATGTTTTGTTTTACTGTTTTATCCCAATTTTCATCAAACGTAACTATATTATTTGAAAGGTACTTCTTTTTAGCCGGATTGCAGATTTACAGATTTTTAAATTTTTTCCTTTATTTTGAGTAAACTGCATTTAAATTTGCTACTAACACATCCATAGAATTAAATTGTACAATGCTAAGTGTCTGTTTATTAAATTTGGTAATGTGTTCGTAATAAAAATGAATTTTTTCTTGTGTTGATTTGCGAATTGGCTATAATTGATTAGCATACCTTTAGGGTCTTTATTTAATGAAAAAATAAAATTTCCTAGAATTTCGAATTTCGAGGGCTGGAATCTGCTAGTTACAGTAATTGGTTTATGAAAACTAATATTTCTGTGATGTCTTCATCTTCAGGTTCTTCTTGGTTCTGATATTTTTCTGACGATCGACTTTCAACGACATCGCTCGGTATATTGTAAGTGTAACAGCACCCATTTTTCAATTTCAAACCTTCTTCTATACGTATTACCGAACATAGCAGCTCGGATTTTATTCTGTTGCAAAGTTTGCTTTTAACTAAAGTCATTAAATTAAACGAACGTTCAACTCCGGCTTTTGAGAAAGACAAAACAAATAAAGACAATACGAATGTGGATAACTCTTTAAATGGACTTTCGCCAATAGAATTTTTGTTTACTTCAATCCATAAAGAGGTTGTATTCAGTGTTGTATCCCAATATTGTTCCGTGAGATAACTCAATTGGATTTGAATTTTTTCTGTTTCAGATAATCTAAATTTAAACTCTTCTAATATATTGGTTATCGATTTTTTTACCCGGTTTAATGTGTTTTGTATTGAAAATTTTGGAATTTTTTTTAATGCAATTATATTTATTGGCAATCGACTTTTTAATTCATTAAAAACTGTTGTTGCTGTTTACATTCTTCTATTTCAAAATGTTTTGTTATATTTGTTGAAAGAAACGAGCAGATGTAAAAAGAGTAGTACACAAATTTCTCGTATTACACTTTGAGAAATTTTAGCATATCAATACCATTAAAATTAAAATTATATATTCAAAAATAATGATAAAAAAATCAAAAAAAAAGATGCTAAAAACAACTTTTTATTAATAAAAGATGCTAAGTTAGCATCTAGCAACTTTTCATAAATTTTGGATGCAAAGCAACAAAAAAGTTGCTAAATCTAGCAACTAAAATGCTAAAATGGCAACACTGATGCCAATAAGCCAGCGACGATTGATGAACTTCGTACGAATATCGAACGTGAAATTGCAGCAGTATCGGCCGATTTATGCTTGAAAACCGTCGAAAATTGGGTTCAGCGTCTGGTCTTCTGCAAGAGTGACCGTGGTGGTCATGCAAAAGAGATCGATTTCCATACATAATGGCATCGAACGTACTTTCACAGGAATAAAGAATTTCATTGATATCCAAAACCGTTTTTGTTTTATTTTGTTTATTGAAAAACCCTTTATAACAACTTTAAATTTACGCTCACTTTTATTTTCATGAGAAAAAAAATTGGCATTTGTTTTCAGCAAGTACTTTTCTGATTAACTCGTGTGTTACAAGAGAGTCACATGTTATTTTTACACCAATTGACATTTTTTAAACAAAATAATTGAGAATTTCGTTTTTTCTAAAGATATCTTGAATGTAATTAATTTTACTTAATTTTTTGTTCTGGTTATCACAAGAGTCTCCCATGTCATCGGAATCATCTACATTGTCTGCCAGAGCCTGTAAGGGCATCCAATAATTGCTTCTTGGATTTTTATTTTTTAAAACTTTGATGAATACATATCGTCAACATCGCAATCAAATAAATTAGGAAATTTTTAAATAGTTTTATTTAATTTTTAAGTCCAATTTTCCGCACAGACACAGACACGTGCGTCACACTCGATAACACAAATCGAACTAATTGACCAAATTGTTACCAGAAATATTATTTGAGTGTTAGGCACCATTTGCGTTACTCTATTCGCATAATAGGTTTGGTTTATGCACCACGATACTACATTGTCACACACTGCATTAGTCCTTCGAGAGCATTTCACAGATAATTCAATTCACAAGGTTCCGAAACCACTGTATTCACTTGATTTTTCACTGTGTGACTCTGGGGACAATGTTTTAAATCCATTAGAAAATTAAAGCCGAGTCATCGCTCTTTGACGCATTGAATAAAACGCTGGCCAGAGTGTATTGTATCGGACGGGATTTACTTTGAAGGCGTTGAAATTGAGAGTTAAATTTTTTTTCAGTTTCGTCTTATGTCCCTAGGCAGATGGTTGGTCAAGTAGATTAAAATATACACCACACATTATGTGTGGATTAGAAACTAATTATAAAACGAAACGTTGTATAACCAGGTCATATAACCAGAACACATGCACTTTGGTACATAACCTAACTGAATGCTGAGCAGTAACCACGAGGATAAAAAAATAAACACCACAACGTGTTATCTTTTACCCGGAAATAACAGAAGCGATGAAAACGAAGTTCATTTTTTGAAAGGAAAATTACTACTGGAGTTAAAGTTTTTAGTTAAAAATAAAAAGAAATTGATTGCTCAAGTCTGTGGTTTCCAAGAACAAACGATAGTGTCAATTTTTCTCGATTATGTGTTATTTATGCCAATTGCTTACTTCTTAACGGTCTCTACGTGGATGTAGATAAAAGAATTTTTTACCAAAAAACAACGGTATTTACTTTAACTAGCAGATTCCAGCACTCGAAATTTGAGTGCAAATTCTAGGAAATTTAATTTTTTCATTAAAGACCCTAAAGGTATGCTAATCAATTATGGCCAATTCACAAATCAACATAAAAATCAAACTCATTTTTATTACAAACACATTAACAAATTTAATAAACACACATACAGCATGTATAATTTTATGTATGTGCTATTAACTTTAAATGCAATTTACTCAAAATAAAGGAAAAAATTTAAAAATCTGTAAATCTGGTGAACAGCTAAAAAGAAATACCTTTCAAATAATATACGTTTGGTCAAAATCGGGATAAAACGGTAAAACAAAACATCGTTCACAAGAAATCGCCTAGCCTATTAATATTATAGATATTGCAAACCAAGCCCAGATTTTCGCATATAATGTTTTTTGACTTTAATTTTAACCCTGGCTGAATAGAGTTTTAATAAAAAAAAATTTCCCGAGAATTGGTTACTTGTTTCTACATACTCCAGTTGCAGTGAAAGAAATATATAAAATGGCGTAAAGTGGCATAAAAGTATTTTAAATATGTTTTTAGTTTTAAAAAGTTTATTAGAATTTTTGTTTGATTATACAAACAAATATGTTTAGCAACTTCTAAACTATGAAAAATAACGAGGAAAGTGGAATTTTATAACACGCTTTAACTTTTCTTGTGCTCATTTCCAGCAGCAATAGCAACTTGTTCATTAGGGCTATAACTTAAAAAAAAAAATTATTTTTTTGTAAATATCAAAATGGGTCTCTTCGCTGAAAACTAAAAATGCAAGGATGGGAAAGAAGCTCAACAATTAAAAATTTTAAAAGGTTTTACAAAATGGGTTTCATGAGAGTGGAGTTTTTTTAATTTATCCCAAAAAAAAGAAATTTTTTTCCCCACAAATAACGTGCTTCGGGGTGCAAAATTTTGTTAAAGCCCTAATATTTCATATTTCATCCCATTTTCCAATTTCAATATTGCAACTGCAAAGCCATCAAATTTTGCTGATTGAGCTGTTTTCAGTTTGTTTGGCGCCAAAAGCTTAATTGCATCTAAGCAAAAGCAACAGATTTTTTTTCAGGCAGGGAGGAAAGCAAATAACAAATATCAAAAAACTACAACAAAACAGCAGCTTAAGTGGTTCTACAGCAACAACTATAGTATGTAAGCGAAAATGCACACACACACACATGTTGTTTGGATGAAATTCGTTAACGTACTCGTATGTATGAGAATGCTTGCTGGTAAATATTCTTGTGTTAGATTGCTAAAGTTGTTTGGGGAATTGAATTTCGTGTGCTAAGCAACTTAATAGCAACACTACTCTTACAACCACTGCCACGAAGTATAGCTATTGCAAACAACACCAACAACATCAAGAGCAACAATAGCAGTTATTGTTGTTGTTTTAACATTTTGCATGGTCGCATTATGGGGCTTGGAATATTAGAAATCATAGCAAAAAGAAAAATTAAGAAAAAAAAATAAATCTGACTTATTTTGGATAAATAAAAATATTCGAAACAAATATATAGAATTAGGTGAAATAACTGCTTGTTTGGCGATAAAAAGTCATTCACTAAACATATCCTGACGCTTATGACTAAATATCTATAAAATTAATAGGCTAGGCGATTTCTTGTGACTGATGTTTTGTTCTACCGTTTTATCCCGATTTTGACCAAACGTATATTATTTGAAAGGTATTTCTTTTTAGCCGTTTTACAGATTTACAGATTTTTAAATTTTTTCCTTTATTTTGAGTAAATTGCATTTGAAGTGGCTACTAACACATGCATAAAATTATACAATGCTATGTGTGTTTTATTAAATTTGCTAATGTGTTTGTAATAAAATGAGTTTGTTTTTTGTGTTGATTTGTGAATTGGCTATAATTGATTAGCGTACCTTTAGGGTCTTTATTTAATGAAAAAATAAAATTTCCTAGAATTTGCGCTCGAATTTTCGGGAGCTTCTGTTTGCGACTAAGGGAAGGGCTTGGTAAAAGTGGGAAAATGCATGCTAAATTATGTGAAAATGCCTGTTAAGTCTATAGGAAATGCATGCCAAATGGTAAAAATGCATGTCAAAAATGGCAAAATGTTTGCTAAATTTGGGCAAATTTATGGGAAAATGCATGGTAAAAATGGGAATTTTTCTGTTAAAAATGAGAAAAATTTGCATGCTAAATGGAGGGAAATTGCAAGCTAAATGAGGGGATATTGCATGCCGAATTAAGAAAAATGATTTTCAAAGCTGCAAAAAAAAAAAAAAAATCTTTCGAAAAAAGAAAAACATGCACACGACATACATTTTTACCATTTAGCATGCATTTTCTATAGACTTATTAACCATTTTCCAATAACTTAGCACGCATTTTTCCATTTCTGTACTGCAAAACCAATTCTCTCTTTCTGTTTTTGCGGGAGTTTCTGTTTTTGGGATTTTGCTTTTGCACGATATTGCGTTTTTACAATTCTACATTTCTCTAAATTTAACTTGTTGCGTTTTTACGATATTGTAAGTTTATGATTTTGCAATCTTACATTCTTGCGATTTTGGGATTTTGCGATTTGCATTTATGCATTTTTATGATTTTACGTTTTTGCGATTAAGCGTTTTTGTGATTTACCGTGTTTGTCATTGAACATACTTAATTTTTTTATTTTGCATTTTTTTGATTTTGCGATTTAGCATTTATTCGATTTTTCCTTTTTTTGATTTTGCGTTTTTACTAGTTTGTGATTAAGCTTTTTTTTTTAGCTATGTTACATTTTTGGAATTTATAGTTTTTGCAATTTTCATTGCTGCTATTTTGCATTTTTATGATTTTGCGATTTAGCGTTTTACCGCTTTTAAACTTTGGTTTTTGTTTTTACTTTCTTAAATTTTGCGATTTACCGTTATTGTGATTTTGAGTTTTAGCAATGTAGCGTTTTTTGTGTTTTTTCGACTTTGAGTTTTCATGATTTAACGTTTTTGCGTTTTTACGGGTTTGCGTTTGTGTGATTCATCATTTGTGCGATTTTGCATTTTTGGTATTTATCGTTTTTGTGTTCTTATGATTTCGGATTTTTACGTGTTTGCGATTTGCATTTTTGCAAATCGCAAACGATTTTTATCGATTTTGCCTTATGATTTTTTACGATTTAGCGTTTTTGTGTTTTGTGATTTTGTATATTTGCAATTTATTTTGCAAGATTGCTTATTTTGAGTTTTTGAGAGATAGCGTTTTTTGAGATTTAGCGTTTTTGCGATTTTGCGTTTTGCGATTTTCAAGTTTAATTGGTCGCGTTTTTGAGTTTTTAAGTTTTCTGCATGTTTAAGTTGTTGCGTTTTTAGGATTTTACATGTTTATGATTTTGTTATTTTACATTTTCCGTTTCTGGGATTTTGCTTTTTTGCGATATGCATTTATCATTTTTAAGATGTTATGTTTTTGCGCCTAAGCGTTTTTGCAATTTAGCGTGTTTGCCAAATAGCATGTTTAATTTTTTTTATTTAGCATTTTTGTGATTTACCTATTTTTCACGTTTGGATTTTTGCAATTTTTTGTGTTTTTACTATTTTGCTATTAAGCCTTTTTTTAACGGTTTTACATGTTTGCAATTTGTAGGTTTTGCATTTTTGCATTGCTGCAATTTTGGAGTTTTGTGATTTAGCATTTTTTCGATTTAGCCTTTTTAGATTTTGCGTTTTTAGTAGTTTGCGATTAAGCCTTTTTTTAAAAGCGATTTTACATTTTTGTAGTTTATAGTTTTTGCATTTTTGCATTGCTGCTATTTTGAAATTCAGTGATTTTGCGATTCTGCGTTTTAAAAACCAAGCGTTTTTGAATTTTTGCGATTTTGCTAATTTTGCATTTTAACTATTTTGCTTTTTTATGATTTTGTGATTTAGCGCTTTTGCGCTTTTATGATTTTGCGTTTTTGTAACGTTGGGCTTTTGTGTTTTTCGACCTTGAGTTTTCATGATATAACGTTTTTGCGTTTTCACGATTTTGCGTTTTAGTGAGTTTGTTTTTGTTTTTAATTTTTGCGGGTTTGCGTTTGTGTGATTTTGCATTTTTGCGATTTATCATTTTTATCGTTTTGCATTTTTGTGATTTTCTGCTTTAGCATTATTACGATTTTTTATCGATTTTGCCTTTATGAATTTTTACGATTTAGCGTTTTTGTGTTTTGCAATTTTGTATATTTGCAATTTAGCGTTTTTGCGTTTTTAAGTTTCGGCGATTTAGAACTTTTTTTTCATGTTTGCGAATTTGGTTTTTTTCGATTTAGCTATTTTGCAAGATTGCTAATTTTGCGTTTTTGCGAGTTAGCGTTTTTTGAGATTTAGCGTTTTTTGAGATTTAGCGTTTTTGCGATTTTGCGTTTTTGCGAATTAATTGATTTTAAAAGAATGCTTTTTTATATGCTTAAGATAAAAAAAACAAACAGCGTTACACGTTCATCGAATCAGCGAGTCAGTGATGAGCTTAACTAACGGGTGATTTTTTAAGAGCTTGATAACTTTTAAAAAAAAAAAGACGCATAAAATTTGCAAAATCTCATCGGTTCTTTATTTGAAACGTTAGATTGGTCCATGACATTTACTTTTTGAAGATAATTTCATTTAAATGTTGACCGCGGCTGCGTCTTAGGTGGTCCATTCGGAAAGTCCAATTTTGGGCAACTTTTTCGAGCATTTCGGCCGGAATAGCCCGAATTTCTTCGGAAATGTTGTCTTCCAAAGCTGGAATAGTTGCTGGCTTATTTCTGTAGACTTTAGACTTGACGTAGCCCCACAAAAAATAGTCTAAAGGCGTCAAATCGTATGATCTTGGTGGCCAACTTACCGGTCCATTTCTTGAGATGAATTGTTCTCCGAAGTTTTCCCTCAAAATGGCCATAGAATCGCGAGCTGTGTGGCATGTAGCGCCATCTTGTTGAAACCACATGTCAACCAAGTTCAGTTCTTCCATTTTTGGCAACAAAAAGTTTGTTAGCATCGAACGATAGCGATCGCCATTCACCGTAACGTTGCGTCCAACAGCATCTTTGAAAAAATACGGTCCAATGATTCCACCAGCGTACAAACCACACCAAACAGTGCATTTTTCGGGATGCATGGGCAGTTCTTGAACGGCTTCTGGTTGCTCTTCACTCCAAATACGGCAATTTTGCTTATTTACGAAGCCATTCAACCAGAAATGAGCCTCATCGCTGAACAAAATTTGTCGATAAAAAAGCGGATTTTCTGCCAACTTTTCTAGGGCCCATTCACTGAAAATTAGACGTTGTGGCAGATCGTTCGGCTTCAGTTCTTGCACGAGCTGTATTTTATACGGTTTTACACCAAGATCTTTGCGTAAAATCTTCCATGTGGTCGAATAACACAAACCCAATTGCTGCGAACGGCGACGAATCGACATTTCACGGTCTTCAGTAACACTCTCAGAAACAGACGCAATATTCTCTTCTGTACGCACTGTACGCATTCGTGTGGTTGGTTTAATGTCCAATAAAGTAAACTGAGTGCGAAACTTGGTCACAATCGCATTAATTGTTTGCTCACTTGGTCGATTATGTAGACCATAAATCGGACGTAAAGCGCGAAACACATTTCGAACCGAACACTGATTTTGGTAATAAAATTCAATGATTTGCAAGCGTTGCTCGTTAGTAAGTCTATTCATGATGAAATGTCAAAGCATACTGAGCATCTTTCTCTTTGACACCATGTCTGAAATCCCACGTGATCTGTCAAATACTAATGCATGAAAATCCTAACCTCAAAAAAATCACCCGTTATATATTAAAATACATAAGAGAATATTTTTAAAAACGGAAGTCTGCATTTGGGCGGTTTTGCCTTATTATTAGTGTTAAAATTTCAAACCCATAGTGCAAACGACATGACGACAATGTGTTCAAATAAGTGCTGTAATGCATGTTTGTTTTTTTTATGTATATATTTTTTTTTGTTTTCGTACAACAAAAACCGTTAAAGTATTTTTTCATGTTGTTGCATATTGAGCTTAAGTACTCGACTTGTTATTTGCATTGTTGTTGCTTGTCGAATTTTGTATATGAGTGTGTCAAATAATGGCAAAGAGAAAGCCCTACATTTCAGCCAGTGGGCCAAGATTTTTTGACGCTTTTTTTTTCTTCTCCTTTAACAATTTGTTGCCTTTATTGTCATTCAGATACGAGTGCTTGTACTTATTTGACATTACAGTTGCATCAGCAGTATGCGGAGCATGGGATTTGTTTTAGTAATATGATGTAAATTTTTTGTAATTTTTTTTTTAAGGAAAAATTTAAGATTAAGGAATTTAATAAATTTCAATTCAACTTTTAATTTGAATTAATGGATCTGCAATTTCTACAAAATATTGTGGTAACATGTTGCGCTGCAAAGAAATTATTGAGAAACATTTTATTTTGCCATTCATTTACATAAACTGATTGGTATCATTTTGGAATAGAAATGTTATGGACAAAATGGAAATAAGGTTTACTAAAAAACAGCGCGTAAGAAAAAAGCGAGATTCTGGCGGAAGCGTTCGAAATATGTAACTATCTCTCAGTATATCTAAGCAATTGAGATACCATGCGAGACGTTGGTGATTATAATCAATATCTAGATAATTATTCTAATGTCCTGATTCTGATTCTTTAATTATAGAATCTTGCATAAAAAATTTTATAAAAAAGTTCAAACATAAAAAAGCATTAGGTATTGATGAAATCAATAACTTACACTGTCCAACACATAAAATTCGAAATCCTTCTCGTCTGGGAATTAATTTTTTTTTTTTTTTGGCATTTTAACAGTTTTGTTTGTTTTACACTTTTTTCTCCCAGTCTATGGCTACAATTGTGCCAAACACAGAATTCCAATTAGTTACCGAGATATAGCCGTGAGAAAAACTGCATGTTCTTCGGAAAAATCAAGTTTTAGCCGAAATACACATGAGCCCATACAATCCGCCTAGCAGCCTAACTAGGAAAACCACATTTGGGGTCTTCCAAAGTCCTTCGAAAACCACATTCGTGAAGGACTTTGAATTTTGTGTGTTGCTCATACAGATGTATCAAAAATCTCCCTAAAAATGGTATTAGACTTTTAACGTCACTAATAAACTCATGCTTAAAAACGCTTATTTTCCCAACTGTTGTTAAGAAGCAAAACTTATACCGATCACCAAGCCTAATTATCCCAACAATATCTTACTTTCATACCGACCTATAAGTCTTTTACCAGTAAGTAAGGAAAGTCAAAGATAAGACAAAGATTAACCGCCTCTATTGACGGTGTGAATTAAATATTTTCTATGCAATTTAAAGAATCATATATACAGTAAAGTTAAATTTTGATAATGGCATTTAAACGAATATGGTATTATTAGATGTAAAAGCTGCATTCGAGTCAGCTTGACTTGACGCTATTCTTTTTAAATTGGACAGTGCCAACTTTACCACCCACCTTTTTAAAATTATAAAAAGTTTTCTTAAAAATCTTGAAGTTAAAGTACATATAGAAAAATTTTACTCAAATGAAGTCACTGTTACTGCTGGTTGCCCACAGGGCTCCTTCCTGCCTTTCACCCATTCTATACAACACTTCAGATTATCCTACTAAAAATTAATGTTAAACTTCCATGTAGGCTGACGATACAGCGATACCATAAATTGCTCAAAAAATGTTGAATGCAATTAATATATGTAACTATAAAATCTATAATAGCTACAGGAATATTATATCCTAGTATTAACAGAAATTCAAAACTAAGCTGTAAAAGCAAATTTATAATGTTAGAAGTTATATTTCACTTTATAAAGTTCTATGGAGTCCCAGTCTGGGCGAATATAGCGAAAACTCAAAAACTTAGTTTTTTTTACTCTTTGAATGAACATATATAAAAAAAATGAATTGTTTGACTTAAATTGATGAAATCGATATAGGTCGTATAGGGTACCCCACGTAATTTTCAGCGCTGAATATTTTGGGCTATTTATACCCTATACCACTATGTGGTTTGGGTATAATGACTTTGTGCTGCTGTTTGTAACAACCAAAAATATTTGACCAAGACCCATCTTTAATTATACCGATCGAATCAGAATCACTATCTGATTCGATTTAACGATGTCCGTCCGTCCGTCTGTGTGTCCATGTAAAGCTTGTAATTAAACTGCAGGTCGCAAATATGAATATATTTTGATGAAATTTGGTATATAAGCTTTGCTCGGCCATAGGATGAACACTATTGAAATTAGTGAGAATCGGTCCATGTTCAGACCTAGCCCCCATACAAATGACCCCTATGAAATCGACTTAAATTGTCATAAGATCCAAATTGTCATATAAATCTTAGTCAAATTGGGTTTGTATGTGTTTATTAAATCCATTAATCAGTAGTCCAAAAATGATCCCTGTTGGACAACTCCTAGTCATAGGCCCCATATAGAGCTGCTTCCCGATCTTCACTTAAATCTATTAAAAAACATAAATATTGCACTGATTCTTCTCAAATTTTGTTTGTATATATTTTTCCAAAATACAAGAGACCTTACCAAACATGGTCAGGATCGGTCCATTTTTGGGCCTAGTCCCCATATAGATATAGCATCCGATATGATCTTTTTCATATCTGCAGACAAAAAAATTTATAAAAATCCTACTCAAATTTGGTTTATGCTTATTTTCTATGTCCAGTTAGCTGGGCCTATGGGGTACGGTCTGTAAACGCATGGTATAGGGTATCCTATAGTCGGTCTAGACCGACTATAATTTTCTTACTTGTTTAAATATGAGAAAGTCAAAGATTCGTTGATTTGCCCAATTTTCCCCCAAAAAGGTAAAAATAAATCTGAAAAATGGATTTCCCGACCAAAAAACCGCCGGTATACACATTTGCAATAATTTTTTTTACATTTGAATGAGTTTTATGGAAAATATCACGAAAATATCTTATATCGAAATTGTGACAGGCTCGAAAATGATTTTAGAGCTATAGTTCCTTGGGAACATGGAAACTTTTTCGGCCCCCTACAATTTGACCAACCCTAATATATATAAACTTCCCCCGTTGCTGGATAATAAAATAATATGCGTTTACGTCTTCGTGTTAAAAATGAAATCTTCTTGAAAGAATTGACATTTTCCTGAAAAAGAAGTGCAAAAACAAAATTTTTTTAAAGAGACAACATCAAAAATAAAAAATTATTGTAGTGCCTGGTGGTGACCAATATTGTTAGTATCACCATTTTCCCAACACTTGAAGAAGCAACATACAATTATTTTTTCTTCTTTATAAAGGGTCCGCCATCTAACGTTTTTTTTTCAACTAGTGCTTATTTCGTGAATGGTAACACTTAGCTCATGTCTGATTTGACAGATAATTAGTTTTATCCTTCCGCTGAACGATTATGGTTGTGTATACGCTTGAGCAACGCTGGGAAATATTGCGACATCACTTTGAAAATCATGGTAATGTTGCAGAATGTGTGCGAAAATTGCGTACGGATTTTGGAAGAAGAGAAGCACCGTCAGCTCCGTATGTTCGTTATCTTGTGAAAAAAGTGAAAGAAACTGGCATCCTCATCGATAAACCAAAGCGCGAAAAGCCAAAAACAGTACGCACCCCCGAGAATATTGCTGCTGTGGCAGAAAGTGTGCGTGAAGCGCCATCAACATCAATTCACCGTCGTTCTCAAGAATTGAACATTTCGGAGGCATCATTGAGACGAATTTTGCATAAAGACCTTGGTATGACGCCATACAAAGTCCAATTGGTTCAGGAGTTGAAGCCAACTGACCATCCAATGCGTTTTCGCTTCGCTAAGTGGGCCTGCGATCGACTTACAGAAGATGCCGATTTTGCCAAAAAAACTCATCTTTTCAGATGAAGCTCATTTTGATCTTGGCGGGTATGTAAACAAGCAAAATTGTCGCGTATGGGGCACAAAAAACCCGCACGCATACATTGAATAGCCGATACACCCAAAACGAGTCACTGTTTGGTACGGATTTTGGTCCAGAGGCATAATTGGGCCATTTTTCTTCCAAAATGAGCAAGGAGTGGCCGTTCCAGCCAATGGCGATCGCTATCGGGCCATGTTGAACGAATTTTTGTTCACAAAAATTGAAGAGGAGGATATTGGCAACATTTGGTTTCAACAGGACGGCGCTACGTGCCACACAGCCGAAGCTACACTCGATGTTTTGCGCCCTGTTTTTGAACATCGCATTATCAGCCGCAGAGCTGATGTTGTTTGGCCACTTTGGAGCTGCGATTTGACACCGTTGGACTATTATTTGTGGGGTGCCCTCAAAGATAAGTTATTTGGCGGACCCTTTATAAGTTAATATTACGACTAGCCTATATATACTAACTAATAGTTTAGTTCTAATCACAATATTTAATAAGGGTTACAGATATAGAAGTTTTATTAATAAACTCTATCTGGGTTGGATCGACCTATTAGGTGGTGGGATTTGTAGAGATTAAGCTTTCTTGCTAGATCCGCAGCATTAAGTAGCTTGGGAATTTCATTATTAGGATGAGTCAGTATCCTTAGTCCATAAGCCTCAGCGCTACCCCTTATTTCTTCATTTATAGTGCTTACTTTTAAGGCACGATGAATGTCGGCATTTGTAACGTACCGTGGCGCATTAACAATATTCCGTAAAACCAGAGTTCAGAAAAAAAAAAAAAACACACACTGAATACAAAACTCGTACATATATGTAAACAAACATATCTCAGATCAACAAAAAAATATTTTTATTCTGATATCAATTATGTGTGTTTCTAAATTTTATACGATGCCGAACGCAATCACAACTGTGTTTCGTTATAATATTCTGTTATGTACACGAACATGTTTATATCGCGCATTTGTTGTTTCGAACATACATAAACCACTCGGTTTCGAGTGTAGCTTTATTTTAAGTCCGTGTTCTTGCACGTGTACTGGTAAAAAACAGAACATGTTCTTGAACGCGTACATCTAAAAATTAAAACATTATCCACTCGCGGTCGGAAAGATCTGTTACACCGCTATAAAAAAGACAACAATTGTTTCAGCCAAATACATTAAAAATATCTAAAATAATTCATTAGCAGTTATAAAATAAAAATAATATAAATAAAAACAATAAGAAAAATAATGAAAATGGGGAAGTATGTGCCCTTCCAAAATATCACAGTACTTAATGACGTTCATTATTCCCTCAATTATGGTTATGGGACCTATACCATCACGTGAGAAGGCACCTAAAAAATGTAAATTAGCTTAGTTTTCTTACATGAATATATTATTGCTTATCCCACACCATTATTGAACCCCCGCCATGTTTAACAGTTGGCAAATGATATCGGGGCGAATATCGTTGTTTTGGCGGTCGTAATTTATGCCATCAGAGCCAAATAAATTAAATTTGGATTCATCGCTTCACAAAAGTTTGGCCCACTGCTCCTTCGGCCAATGGAGATACCGTCTGGCAAAGTCAAGCACTTTTTTCTTATTGAACATACTTATAAGTGGTTTCATGGCTAGACTTCTAGCTAATAAATTTGCCTCTTTTAATCGATTTCAGGCAGTGTGAACACCAATAGGAACTCATAATTGTTCATTTGCGTAACTGGTCATATCTACTGCCGTCTTCCGTGGGTAGATTTTTAAAATTTCTGTCATTTGACGGTCTTGGCGGGCAGTAGATTTACGTGGTCGGCCATTTCCTGACTTTTTCTCTAAATTATTTCTTTGACGATATCTCGGTGCAATCCGGCAAACCGTTGATTTGTTAATGTCCAATTGATGGGCAACTTCATTCATTGATTTACCTGCTTCCAAAGCCTGTATGATCACAAATTTGCTGTTTCTATTATAAAATTAATAGTTTAACAATTTTTAATTAAAATTTTTTTAAGCGCCCCGGTAGGTGAGTAGGTAGCGTGCTCGCCTATCATGCGTGGGCTGTGGGTTCGATTCCAACCAGAGGCTTTGGTCTGTCGCTGCAAAACCAGCCAAATGGTCCCTGTCACCCGGCTTATCCCTGGACCCAAATTAGAATACAAATTTACTTTGTATTGTAATTAAATAATATAAATAAATAATAATGCGAAATAAAATAAAAATTGAATAGATAATAAAAAAAATGAAATTAAGTCATAAACAACATAAAAAATGTCCCTGTTTTCTATTTTATTACTTTTTATTTTTATTTTTTTTTAATTTTTTTTTTTTTTAATTTTATTATTATGATTTTTTTTTAACTGCTAATGAATTATTTTAAATTTTTTTTAATAAATTTGGTTGAAACAATTGTTGTCGTTGTTATTGGGTTGTATCAGATTTTTCCGATCGCCAGTGGATAATGTTTTAATTTTTAGATGAACGCGTTCAAGAACATGTTCTGTTTTTTTTAGCAGTACACTTGCAAGAACACGAACTTAAAATAAAACTACACTCGAAACTGTGTGGTTTATGTATGTTCGAAACAAAAAATACGTGATAGAGACATGTTCCTTTATATAACGAAATACTAAAACGAAACACAGTCATGATTGTGTTCGGCACCGTACAAAATTTAGAAACATACATAATTGATATGAAAATAAAAATATGTGTTGGCTGCTTTAGAACAGAACATTGTGTGTTTGTGAGCTTTTTCTGAACTTTGCTTAAAACTTTATTTTGAAATTTTTGTATATGTTGGATGAGGGAATTTTTTGCACATTCCCTGTCTTGGATTCCATAGGTCCAAACTGATTTCAGCAGCAGCTTATACAGCATAATTTTGTTGTGTATAGAGAGTTTGGAGTTTCAACCCCTACTTGTATGTTGTTACTAGCAAGTGAAGTGTAATTTGTTTGTTTGTGAAGATTTAGAGCTTTTCAATTTAATGCCCCATATTTCTGTCCACAGTTGCACCTTACCTAAAGTTGTCTGTAGTTATGCGGTTGTTGCAATTAAGTTGTTGCTGTTGATAATATCGTAGAGTCATCAGCAAAAGTACCGACCAAACAATTACTATTTACAGACATATCGTAGGTATGTAAAAGGGACAAAATTGGGCCTAGACCACTACCATGTGGTTCACCAGATTTGTTAGGTTGAAGACTGGAATACTCAGCTCCATGCTTTACTCGAAAGAACCTGTCTCTAAAATATGATTCCAGAAGTTTTACTGTTATGTTTAAATAAGTCCTTCATGCCAAACACCATCGAATGCTTTTGCAACATCTAAGGATACTGCGGAACATACCTCTTTTTTTTCAGAGTTATTTCTATCGATGTGAAAGTACAGGAACTTCTAAATTTATGCCGTAAGCTAGCAACGACTGTCCTTGAGCTTTATTAATAATTATAGCAAAAGCCAAACGAATGGAAACTGTAATCGTTGAAATTCAAATAGCATATCAGTGAGAATCATTGGGATGCGTGGTATTTCTTCGCCTCTGAATTTCCCTTTTAAAACTGTTGCTTCAATTACATAACTCATTTATATTTTTTACCATTTTTGAAGTCTTGTACCGTTGCATAATTTTTGTGGACTTATATTACGAAGCATAATGATTGGAGATCCAGTTTTTAATTGAAGGATACGCAACAAATCAAGAGAATTGAAAAATTAGTTAGATAATGTACTACGCCGTCATTATTCTTCACAGTATCGACAGATTTAACTGAGATCAATTCGCCAACTATTTCAGATTGAATGATGAAATTCAAATTATTGACATCCTTAATTTTTTCATGCCAATATAGCTCTTTGACTTAATCAAGCATGACTTTTACATTGCTGTTGCATATTCGTGAAGACTAAGCGCGATGCGTTTGATATTTGCCTGAAACAAGAGACGAAATGGAGTACAACTGTGTTTATCTAGATAGCAATACGTGAAGAAAAAATCTTCATTCCTTTTTAAGCCTAATGCGGATTCGGAGGACTGTAAAAATTGGCACAATTATAGTTCATATGGAGAAGTGCAGAATTTTAAAATGTATGTACAGTATGTGTTAAAATTTTATTAAATTCAATAAAATAAAATATTAATAATAAATAATTTTACAAGAGCCTAAAGGTATGCTAATCAATTTTAGCTAATTCATAATTCATCGAATATCATTATAATTGTATATCACACGTCCTATGTTGAATTGTGAATTGCCTAAAATTGATTAGCATACCTTTAGGCTCTTATAAAATTATTTATTATCATAAATTTTGTATCTGCATGTATAGATTAAAAAAGCATTGAAGGAAAAAAATTTAAAGAGAAAATAAAATTTCCTGGAACTTGCACTCGAATTTCGAGAGCTGGGTTGTGTTATTATTATTTCGTGATCTTGTTTCCGTTCACAAAATATATTTCAATAAATTCGTTCGTGTTGCCTTTTTTTATTTTGTCGATTTTCTCTAATTTGTCAGAAAGACAAAAATCTATAATATTAATAGGCTAGGCGATTTCTTGTGAACGATGTTTTGTTCTACCGTTTTATCCCGATTTTGACCAAACGCATATTATTTGAAAGGTATTTCTTATAAGCCGTTTTGCAGATTTATAAATTTTTAAATTTTTTCCTTTATTTTGAGTAAATAGCATTTAAAGTTGCTACTAACACATACATAAAATTATACAAATGCTATGTGTGTTTTATTAAATTTGTTAATATATTTGTTAATGAGTTTGTTATCTTCATTCACAATAATAATAAACTAATAGGGTTGGTTTGTGAATTGGCTAAGTTAAAAAATAAAGCTGCCTAGAAATTGCGCTCGAATTTTGAGCGCTGGAGTCTGCTAGTAATAATAAATAAGTTAATTACCAAAAATTCCGATATGCCAAGAAAAATTCCGATGGTAGCACCAACAAGATGGTTTTCGATAGAAGGTGCCATTAAATCAATTTTGAATATGTGGTTTGAGTTGAAAACTCATTTTAACGTTGTTAATGAAAAATCGTTTGAGATGACGCTGGTAAAGAATATAAACAATGATTGCAAAAACTATAATAGTTATATAACGTAATTTCCTTAATTTTATCAGAAATACATAAAGTGGATTTGGCATTAGAGGCGGACTACAACAAAACTTTTTAATAAATTATAACCCCTATTAAAAAGTTTAAAAAATTGGATAATTGCACCTACGTGTAAATGTTATTATTTGTAGGATGAAATCGATCCTGAATTTACTGGAATTTGCTACTATTTAGGTTATAGTTCTGAAAAGGCATATTTTGATGATAATACTGAAAAATCGGACAAAAAAGTTAATTGAGTTCACAAAGCCAATTATTTACGAGCTAAGAGCTAAATTGCCAACAAATTTTACAACATTAAGAAAACTTCTGAACTCAGCGTGGACAACATTTTATAGATAATTTTGACAAAATAAAAAAAGGAATCTAAGAAATGCTTAACTTCAAAAAGCCAGCCAACTAACTACCATTTTTTAATTATCTAGTTTCGTTTTAGATATACTGAATCTCCTGAACTTAAACGCTTAAGTCGAAACAGTGTTCAGTGCAATGCGTTGTAATTCACTACTAGCACATTCCAGCGCTCGAAATTCGAGTGCAATTTCTAGGCAACTTTATTTTTCAACTTAGCCAATTCCCAAATCAACACTTTTACGGTTTATTATTATTGTGAATGAAGATAACAAACTCATTAACAAACACATTAACAAATTTAATAAAACACACAGAGCATATGTATAATTATACCCTATACCACTATGTGGTTTGGGTATAATGACTTTGTGCTGCTGTTTGTAACAACCAAAAATATTTGACCTAGACCCATCTTTAATTATACCGATCGAATCAGAATCACTTTCTGAGTTGATTTAACAATGTCCGTCCGTCCGTCCGTCCGTCCGTCTGTGTGTCCATGTAAATCTTGTAATCAAACTGCAGGTCGCAAATATGAATATATTTTGATGAAATTTGGTATATAAGCTTTTATCGGCCATGGGATAAACGCTATTGAAATTGGTGGGAATCGGTCCATGTTCAGACCTAGCCCCCATACAAATTACCCATATGAAATCGACATAAATTGCCATAAGATCCAAATTGTCATACAGATCTTACTCAAATTGGGTTTGTATGCGTTCATTACATCCACTAATGAGTAGTCCAAAAATGATCCCTTTGACCCCATATAGACCTGCTTCCCGATCTTCAGTTAAATCTATTAAAAAAACAAAAATATTGCACTTATTCTTCTCAAATTTTGTTTGTACATATTTTTGCAAAATACAAGAGACTTTACCAAACATGATCAGGATCGGTCCATTTTTGGACCTAGCCCCTTTATAGATATAGCATACGATATGAACTTTTTTATATCTGCAGCCAAAAAAATTAATAAAAATCCCACTCAAATTTGGTTTTTGCTTATTTTCTATGTCCAGTTAGTTGGGCCTAAGAGATAGGGTTTCTAAACGCATGGTATAGGGTATCGTATAGTCGGTCTAGACCGACTATAATTTTCTTACTTGTTTTATGTATGTGTTGGTAGCACCTTTAAATGCAATCTACTGAAAAGTAAAGGAAAAAATTTAAAAATCCGTAAATCTACAAAATGGCTATGGAGAAATACCTTCCAAATAATATACGTTTGGTCAAAATCGGGATAAAACGGTAGAACAAAACATCGGTCACAAGAAATCGCCTAGCCTATTAATATTATAGATACCACTATGTGGTGTGGATATAATGACTTTGTGCTGATGTTTGTAACTACCAAAAATATTTGACCTAGACCCATCTTTTATTGTACCGATCGACTTAGAATCAATGTCTGAGTTGATTTAGTGATGTCCGTCTGTTTGTCCGTCTGTCCGTCTGTGTGTCCAACCTTGTAATCAAACTACAGATCGCAAATATGAATATATTTTCATGAAATTTTGTATATGAGCTTTCATCGGCCACAGGATGAATGAACACTATTGAAACTGGTGAAGTTCGGTTCATGTGCAGACCTAGTCCCGATACAAATGACCTCTATGAGATCGACATAAATTGCCATAATATCCAAATTATCATATAGATATAGGTAAAATTGTGTTTGTATATGTTTATTACATCTATTTATCAGTAGTCCAAAAATAAACCTAATGGGCAATTCTTAGTCATAACCCCCATATAAAACTGAATGTGGATCAGTGCTTAATTTTGGCAAAAAACAAAAATATTGCACAGATTTTTCCAAAATTTTGTTTGTATATGTTTTTGAAAAAAATAATTGACTTTACCAAATATGGTCAGCAACAGTCCATTTTTCGACATTGTCACCATATAAATACCGCATCCGATATGAACTTTTTCATGTCCAAGGGCAAGAAAATTATTACTAAAATGCCACTCAAATTTGGTTTATGCTTATTTTCTATATCTAATTAATTGGACCTAAGAGATGAGGTCTCTAAACCTATAGTATATGGACTGACTATAATTTTCTTACTTTTCTTTAATAAAATAATGAATCGGGTATCTGAAAACGCTGTAAATTCTTTAATCCATAATATTAATAGGCTAGACGATTTCTTGTGACCGATGTTTTGTTCTACCGTTTTATCCCGATTTTAACCAAACGTATATTATTTGAAAGGTATTTCTTTTTAGCCGTTTTGCAGATTTACAGATTTTAAAATTTTTTCTCTTATTTTGAGTAAATTGTGTTTAAGTTGCTACTAACACATACATAAAATTATACATATGCTCTGTGTGTTTTATTAAATTTGTCAGTGTGTTTGTTAATGAGTTTGTTATCTTCATTCACAATAATAATAAACCATAAAAGTGTTGGTTTATGAATTGGCTAAGTTGAAAAATAAATCTGCCTAGAAATTGCACTCGAATTTCGAGCGCTGGAATCTGCTAGTATATGTTTAATATGGTCTAAAGGTTAAAAGTTCCTGTTGTATTATTTATAGAATTCCATCAAATGTTTATATTAAAATTATATCTCTTCAAACATACGAGTATGTATAATAAAATAAAATTTAATATTAAAACTTGAAGACGCGGAAGACAATTATAGGATTTTATTTGGCGTTGCTGATTCACATGATTTAAAGAAAAAAATTGATGAATGAAACTTCTAGACTGACAAATAACAATTTTTGCCCCTCCCAAAAAAAAAAAAAGGCTAACAATCACTTGACTGTTCAATTTAAATTTTTTTTTTTTTAATCATAAGGAAGAACAACATAAACACCATTAAATAAAATGCCGTATATAGTTAAAATAATTGTGTCAATATTCATACAACAATTTAAAATAACAATGTACACTTTGTAAATATTGTATTATACTCGAAGTATTTGGATATTGAAAGTAAACGAAGTACAATATCAACACAAATATCTTTATATACAACACGAGTACTAAACATGCAAATAAAATACAAAAAAAAAATAAAATACTATAAAATAAGACACAATAAAATAAAGTAACAGCATTGCAATTTGTTACGCATTAGAAGTGAAAATTGTTTGAATATTTTTTGAAATATTTGCCGCCATCCTACGATGGCAACAATATAAAAAAAAAAAACTAAACTAAAAATTTGGCAATTGGTAAACATTTTATGTTAAGCCTAAAACCCTTGTTACATTCCAAGTATATAGAGCCTTCTATTTGGCATTTTCTTTTATTTATTTTTTTTTTTCGTAAATATGCAAACAAGCAGAAAGACAGACAAAGAAAAACTGATTGTATTTGCATGAGTTGAATGTCGTTTTATGCGGCTGCCGTTCAATTCAAAGTTGAAGATTTATACAAAAAAAAAAAGTATGTAAGAAACAAGCAAACAACAAAAATGTATAAAAATATATTCTCACAAGATAAATATAATAATAAAAATACAAATATACTTTAGTTTAGTTAAGTGGTATGTGTATGTGTGTGTATGTATTTGACTTTTTGTCAGTTGGGTTTCGGCTGATAACTTAAGCACACTTAGAAAAACTAGAATGTCTCCAGCGATCAATTTATGACCGAATGAGGCTGATAATATTTTTATGTTAAACAACAAATAGCATAATTCTTGTTTGTGCTGACTGTATAATTAAAATTGATCCGGTTCGAAGGACCATGAATAATTAAAGTAGACTAAGTTTACGTTAAACTATTTCTTATGTATGTTTGTAATACACTCTATAATTAAAGTGGACTAAATTCAAGTTAAGTCATATTGTTTGAGTGTTTATAAGACACTGTTTTTATTTTCAAAATTCAAACCGTATCCAATTATGGTAAATTTTATAACATTGGTTACATTTTGTTTTGCTAATGGTCAATATAGCATAAATTTTAATTTAACAATAGATATTTAGTTAAGTCAGCACTTTTATGTATTATTTTGCTATAAATTCTTAAAAAAAATTCAAACAAATATACAGTAGTTTTAATTATTAATTAATTAATTATTTGATCGCTTGTAAAAAGAGGAACATAACTAATACATATCAAATTTATGTGTTTTATGTGTTTGATTTATCTATATATTAATACGTGAAGGAAAATCTTTGTGACCGTTTATAAGCAAAATGCGCGAACGGAGGAGTGTGAAATTTGGCATAGTTATAAATCATATGGAGGAGAAGCGCCGATTGACAAAATTTGTGTATAATATGTGTTAAAAATATATTAAATTAAATAAAATAAAGTATTTATAATAGCCAATTTAGCTAATTCGCAACTCATCGCATTTCATTATAATTGTATATCACACGCCTTGTGTTGAATTGTGAATTGTTAAAATTGCATACCTTTAAGCATACCTTTAAGCTCTTATAAAATTATGTATTATAAATACTTTATTTTATTTATTATCAAACTTAAAGAGTTTTATTTAAACTAGCTGATTCCAGCGCTCGAAATTCGAGTGTAATTTCTAGGCAGCTTTATTTTTCAACTTAGACAATTCACAAACCAACACTTTTATGGTTTATTATTATTGTGAAACAAATTTAATAAAACACACAAAGCATATGTATAATTTTATGTATGTGTTAGTAGCAACTTTAAATGCAATTTTCTAAAAATAAAGGAAAAATTATAAACATCTGTAAATCTGCAAAACGGCTAAAAAGAAATACCTTTCAAATAATATACGATTGGTCAAAATCGGGATAAAACGGTAGAACAAAACATCGGTCACAAGAAATTGCCTAGCCCATTAATATTGTAGATATTCATAAATTTTTATATATATATAGATTAAAAAACATTGAAAGAAAAAAATGTTATGAAAAATAAAATTTCGTAGAATTTTCACTCGAATTTCGAGTGCTAAGCTATGCTTGTACTAGCTAATCTCTCAACAATGTTCACATTATATTTTTGAAGACAATATAGTTCAAACGGTTTCCAGTGTTTGCTTCGACCTGACGTTCCCTTTCCAGTGCATATGCCATAACTTTTCTTAGAATTTCAGATCCCAGCGCCCTCACTTCTTCCTAGATATTGGCTTTAAGCAGTTGGATGGTTCCTTACTTAATGATATACGCCTTAGCCATAGATAGGCCCAAATATAAGAAAACCGCGATATTGTTCGAATGCCAAAAATTTCGCTAATGAAAGCCATAATTGGACGAGCTGTTTGCCGAAAACACAAAACCTATCGGAAAATTGATGGAGCGGTCCATTCCGAAAATGTAAAAAACTTCTATATGATCTTTGTGCCTGAATAATAGAATGTTGAATTTCAAAATTACATTGAACAACTTTGGTTCTTTGTTCTGGGCTGAGCCTTTCCATCAAAATTTTTCTGAGGTTTTCAAAGATAAATTTGAAAAAAAATATTTATTCACGCCACCCTTACTAATAGAGGAAAGAATTCTTAAATTTGATATCCAGTGATTATTTCGATAGCCTTGGTATATTTTTAAAAATCTTTAAAATAGGGCTCCGATTCCGATAAGACTTATGCCGTTTTATTTTCTGACAAAAAATTTTGCATTTTATTTGCACCTTTTTCGAAAAGTGTATTTTTTATATATTCTGAATTAAGAACATCATTATCCTATACATCAATAGAAAGGTCGCAAAGTCGAGCTCTTGCAGAAAATTGCAGCCATTGACTTCTTTCAGGTCATATTGTGAGAATATTTCCCCATTGTTCCCCTTTTTTTTAATATTTTCACCCTATAACTTCAAGGAGACTAATATTCAAAATTGTTTTGCATTTTATGAACACAGCACTTTGAGACCTTTCGATTGATGTATAAGATAAGGTTGCTCTTAATTAATAATATAAAAAATAATACACTTTTCCAAAGAAGTGCAAATAAAATGCGACATTTTTTGCCAGAAAAGAAAACGGTATTAAATATTCATCTAAAATCGCATTTCCAATAACCATATTTTCAAATTTGGGAACAGATATTAGTTGCTGAAAAACAGATCTGGGGCAGCAATCCGTTAGGCAATGTTGCTGCAATTTTTTAATCCTTGCCAGGTAGTCGTGAAACTATGTTTTCTTTTAGAGATTATTTCATCCTTAAAATCAAATTTCTATCCACCGACTTATTTCTTAATATATGGGGATGACATGTCTTCCGGCGAATATGGTAGATAAGTAGACCAACCAATTAAATTCCATTATGACGACTACGCACATGTGCATTGTTTTGTTTAAAGGCTCCTTCTTCTTGGCCATATGTGGTGCTTTTTTAAATCTTCCCTGAAGTGGTCATGTAAATTGACATAAATTGTTGGTCGGCGGACCAGTCCTTGCTTTTTTCTATGGCGATTACCTCGAAAAAACCTATAGTTTTGACTGCTGTATTTAAACTTCTCGAACATATTAAATGCAACACAGTTTTTTCTATTAATCATCCAGTGCGCTCGTCATGTTTGTTTGTGCAAACAACGAAATTTGGTCGACCACTTCTATACCGGCATTTATTATATATCAAACCTTTTCGCAAAAATTCACAAGTTTTTCTGTTTTGAATGGCTGTAATGCACAAACTAAATGGCGCTGTTTTAATTTGAGTACCTAAAACTAGGCAATATCTATTTGCAAAAATTTAAAATTTAAAATACTGAAAATTGCACTGCCAGGAAGAAAAACAAAACATCTATCCTATGGCAACAGTCCATTGAAGATTAGCCAATTTTTCATATCTTCCGAATAGCATGTTTAAGATCTTTTATGCCTTTTTGTATATTCTAATGCTCGGCTTTGTTCTTATTGTACTCATTATTATAGATGAAGTTAGTCATCATGGAATTTTTGTAAAATTTTCTTATAATTTCCAATCGAAACCTTTTATAGGATATTTAAATTGCAATGAATTCAAAATTCTTTTTGTGAAAAATTTACTTTTTGTAAAAATGGTAAAATTTTTGAAGTTTTTTTTTTGACAAAGGTACTTTTTGTGAAAAACGTACTTTTTAATGAAAAAGGAACTAATGAAAAATTTACTTTTTCTCAAAAAGGTACTCTTTGCGAAAATTTTATTTATTGTGAAAAAGGTACTCTATGTGAAAAAGGTAAATTTTTTTTTATAAGTGTACTATTTTGTAAGAAAGCTACTTTTTGTGAAAAATTTACTTTTTTGAAAAAGACACTTTTTGTGAAAAAGGTACTTTTTCTTGAAAAAGGTACTTTTTGTGGAAGAGGTAGTTTTATGCAAAAATCTACTTTTTGTAATTTTTATGAAAACGTAATTTTTGTGAAAAACGTATTTTTAATGAATAAGTACTTTTTGTGAAAAATTTACTTTTTGTCGAAAAGGTACTTTTTGCAAAACTAGTACTTACTGTGCAAAAGGGACTTTCTTACACTTATTTAAAAGAACGACCGTTTTTTATTATAGTTTCTTTTTAGTGGAAAAGGTATTTTAAATAAAAAAAGTGTTTTTCACGAAAAATAAATTTTTCTGAAAATACTTTTTGTGAAAAAGGTACTTTTTGTCAAAAAGGTAATTTTTGCGAATATGCTTCTTATTGTGAAAAACATAGGTCTGTTTTAAAAAGCTGCTTTTGTGAGAAAGGTATTTTTTGTGAAAAAGGCACTTTTTGCGAGAAAGCAACTTTCTGGAGAAAGGTACTTTTTGCAAAAAAGGTACTTTTTGTGAAAAAGGTACTTTTTGTGAAAAAGGTACTTTTTGTGAAAAAGGTACTTTTTGTGAAAAAGGTAATTTTTGCAAAAATGGTTCTTATTGTGAAAAATGTACTTTTTTAAAAAGCTTCTTTTGTGAGAACGTACTTTTTGTGAAAGAGGCACTTTTTTGAAAAAGGTACTTTTAGTGAAAAAGGTAGTTTTTGTTAAAAAGGTACTTTTGTTGAAAAAAGTACTTTTTGTGAAAGAGGTAATTTTGCAAAAGAATTTACTTTTTGTACTTTTTATAAAAGCTAATTTTTTGTAAAAAAGGTGTTATTTACGAATAAGTACTGTTTGTGATAAAGGAACTTTTTGTGAAACATTTACTCTTTGTTGAAAAAGTATTTTTTGTAAAAATAGTACTTAATGTGAAAAAGGTACATTCTTACACTTATATAGAGGAAAGGTCCTTTTTTGAAATATGCATTTTTAGTGAAAGAGGTACTTTTAATGAAAAGATGTTAATTTTGTGAAAAATGAATTTTTCTGAAAATACTTTTTGTAAAAAAAGGTACTTTTCGGCAAAAAGGTCATTTTTCAAAAATAGTTATTATTGTGAAAAATGTATTTTTTTAAAAAGCTTCTTTTGTGAGAAAGGTACTTTTTGTGAAAGAGGCACTACTTTTTGTAAAAAAAGTACTTTTGTTGACAAATGTACTTTTTCTGAAAGAGGTAATTTTGAAAAAAAAAAATTACTTTTTGTACATTTTATGAAAGCTAAATTTTTGTAAAAAAGGTGTTATTTAAGAATAAGTACTGTTTGTGATAAAGGAACTTTTTGTGAAACATTTACTCTTTGTTAAAAAAGTTTTTTTTTTTTGCAAAAATGGTACTTAATGTAAAAAAAATACATTCTTATACTTATATAGGGGAAAGGTCCTTTTTTTGAAATAGGCACTTTAAGTGAAGGAGGTACTTTTAATGAAAAGATGATAATTTTGTGAAAAATTAATTTTTCTGAAATTACTTTTTGTGAAAAAGATACTTTTCGTCAAAAAGGACATTTTTGCAAAAATGGTTCTTATCGTGAAAAATGTATTTGTTTAAAAGGCTTCTTTTGTGAGAACGTACTTTTAACGAAAAAGGTACTTTTTGTGAAAAAGCTACCTTTTGTGAAAAAGGTACTTTTTGTGAAAAACGTATTTTGTGAAAAATGTACTTTTTGTGAAAAAGGTACTTTTTGTGAAAAAGTTACTTTTTGTGAAGGAGGTAATTTTGTAAAAACTTTACTTTTTGTCAAAAAAGTACTTTTTGTCAAACTAGTACTTACTTTGAAAAAGGAACTTTTTTATACTTATTTAAAGGAAAGATCCTTTTTTTTAGAAAGATACCTTTTAGTAACAATTAAATTTTTTTTAAAGCTGATTTATTGCGAAAAAGATAATTTTTAATGAAAATAGTACTTTTTAAAATAAATAAAATTTTTTGAAAAAACACTTTTGGACAAGGAGGTAATCTTTGCGATGGTACTTTCTTAGCCGAGAAAATGCTCTTTTCGTGAAAAAAAAGTACTTTTAGTAAATAAACCTAATTTTAGTGAAAATATAACTTTGGTGAAAAAAGTACTTTTTGTGGAAATGGTCCTTATTGTGCAAAAAGATTCCACTTTAAACATAGTTTGTGAAAAAAGTAGTTTAAGCTTAAAGGTACCTTTGTAAGAATGGTACATTTTGTGAAAAAGTTAATTTTGTGAAAAGACACTTTTTCAAAAACGTACTTTTTGTGAAAAATTTAGTTTTTTTCAATAGGGTAAATTTTTCAAAAAGGAAGTTTTTTCAAAAACGTACTTTTTTCAAAAAGGTACTTTTTTCAAAAAGGTAATATTTGCTTTTTACACATAGTTTGAGAAAATGTCCTTTCAGTAAAAATATACCTTTTGTGAAAAATGTACTTTTACTAAGAAAAAATTCTTTTAGTGATGGAGTACTTTTTTTAAAAAACTACCTTTTGTGCAAAAATACTCTTTACTTTTATTTTTTGTTAAAACAAATTACTTTTTGTGGAAATTGCAGTTTTTTTTATCAAAAATTCTACTCTACGTGTATAGGTATTTTTACACTATTTTTGAAAAAAAAATTCTATTTTTTATTCCAGAAAATTAAACTTTTTAAAATTTTTAAATTTACATAAAAGTTGAACAATTTGACCGGATAACCGAACGACTTTATATATGTCTTAGTTATTGAGGTATTTTAGGCCAATGTTTACTGAAATAAACTCTCTTTACGAAACTCAACTGAATAACAAACATGACCACGTTTACTTCACATGACCCTAGTTTCGATATTTGTAGTTTCAGTTATTTTTCCTTAATCATATCCTAAATTTCTCGCAGTGCTTATACATGTGTTGATACATTATTGTATTGGTCTATAAGTCTACAAGTTATGAAAACGGAAAAGGAAATGGCGCCACAAAGGCTTTTTTTGGTTATAAAAAAAAAAGTAGAAAATAAAGAAACTAACGTAAGTATTTTCCATCATGTTGTTCATGTTCTGGATGTTGTTATTATTATCATATTTTATACGGTGTCTATGGCTGTTTCACATGATTTGTCCTGACTCCTGATGTGTTTATTTGGTATGCAAAAGAAAGACGAGAAAATTTAACAACCAAAAATCTCTTGAGAATTGTTAAAAAAGATAAGTAAACTGGAATTTTATTTATATTTCGTCTGATAGGCGTACGGGGGGGTGTGGATAGTGAGAGGGATGGTAAATATCACAGACAAAAAAGGAAGTGTTTTTGAAATTATTTTTGAGAAATGTGTAAATCTAATATTTATTCACAAATCAAATGTTAAAGGTGACAATTCAATTAGTTGGTGAATAATTTAACAATGTAAGGGAAATATGAGATTATGTTGAGGGAAACGATGTAAAACAGAAAGGTGAAATTATTTGAAATATTTAAAATAGGGCAAAATTTAAGTAAATTGCCTTAGATCTTCTTATGTTATCACAAATTCAATTGTGGTTCTAAGCAGTTACAAATAAAGGGTTAATTTTTTCTTAACTAAAATGATAGAAGAGCAAAATAGACATAAGAATAATTTTTTGGATTATATATGTTTTTTTTAAGCAACTGGAAACTTTAAAGTTAAATATACAATTTGCGAAAATAAAGCAAGTAACTGATCCGAATCTTTCATAGTCTACCCCTGTGTCTAAACTTCAAATCATAAACAATGTTGGGTAAGGTTACCATTTTAATACAGTTGCCTATTTTTAACCTTTAAATTCTAATTCCATTTGAATCTAAAGTTAATTGTTTTTTTTTTTTTTTTTTTTTGATCAGTGCTTATAATTTCTTATTAATAGGTAAGGCGATTTCTTGTGACCCATGATTTGTTCAACATTTTTCTCCCGATTTTGACCAAACGTATCTTATTTGAAAGGTATTCCTTTTTAGCTGTCCACCAGAATTAAGAAAAAATTTCATACAAGCTTCGACCAGTCTAATGTGCATATTGTTCTAAAGCAGACCGAGTTATTTTTTTTTTTTTTTTGTAAACGATACGGGATATAAATTTTTATAAACTTTTCTTAAGCTTTGGTATATTTGTGGTGATTCTGTCTAGAAAGTATTAGAATTTGAAAAAAATCATTTTAATAGGAGATATATTTAAAATGCTTAAAGTTTTTCTATGAAAGAAATATATTAAATTCATAAAACATCATATATAGTATAGAAAAATTTTTTAATTGAATATTGGAAATATTTTCATATGAAAAAAACTTGTACCAACACAAATTTTTGATCCTATCTTTCAGGGCACCCCCTCCTCCCCTAAAATGTGCGAATTGGCTAGAAAATACAATTGGCAAAGTTTCAGATCAATCTGATAATACTAACATGTACCTCGTCGAGGTAAAAGTTATGAAAAACAGCGGTTTTTCACAAATAATCCAAGTTTTTGTTCTTAAAATCGAAACAATTTATCCTAGGAATCTGAGTTTTGTCTTTTACGACAGAAAATTTTATTTTTATTTTAATTTGATCTTATTATTTTATTGCTAAAACTAACAGATTTAGTGCCAGTTGGCATTTATCGCAGTTATCACATTAAAAGACAAACTATAAATCTTAATTAAGAAAAGATTTGTTTTAATGTTAACACATTTTATATTTCAGTATAAATGGAATTGACGTTCAATCAAGTGTCTTTAAGTAGTAAAGATCTTGTATAACATTTTATCCGTAAGATCTAGAGAAACATGAATCTACCATAAACTTACGGAGTATCAATGAGTATGAAGAGTTCAAGGCAAAAAGATAAAATATTTTAATTGGTCACATGTCGCATGAAATAACTAGCAGTAAATAATTTTCTCATTGCCAAGTCTTACGTAGTTTATTTTACGATATGCACCAAGCTAAATTATAAAATAGAGAAGCTTCTAGACTTACAATAAAGGAGGTTCGGTTCTCCTTTTTTTTTTTTTGAAAGTAAGCAAAGAAACCAACTAAAGATGTTAAAAATTGAGTCGCAAAGTTGGACAACTCAAAATCAACTAGAAGCAGATTTCAAGTCAAGCTTTTCCTTCAAAGGTAAGAAGTGATAATTAAACAACACAAAGTCTCCAGGATATGATAATATCGACTACAAGGAAGTAAAATCTTTGGCCGAAAAGGGCATATTCAACTCAGCTCTATCTTGAGATTAAGTCACTTTCCATCTGAGTGGAAATATGCAGAAATAGTTATGATACTTATGCCGTTTTCTTTTCTGACAAAAAATGTCGCACTTTATTTGCACTTTTTTCCAAAAGTTATTTTTTTTATATATTCTAAATTAAGAGCAACCTTATCTTATACACCAATCGAGAGGTCTCAAAGAGCTGTGTTCATAAAATGTTCAAAATTTTGATTATTATCCTCTTTGAAGTCATAGAGTGAAAATATTCAAAAATGGGGAACAATGGGGAAATATTCTCACACTATGACCTGAAAGAAGTCAATGGCTGCAATTCTTTGCAATTTATGAGTGCTTGACTTTGAGACCTTTCGATTGATTTATAAGAAAAGGTTGCTCCTAATTCAGAATATATAAAAAAAACAAAATTTTCGAAAAAAGTGCAAATGAAGTGCGACATTTTTTGTCAGAATAGAAAACGGCATTAGTTATGATACATTTTTAATTTTTTTTTTAAATTTCTTATTTTTCATTTTTTATTTTTCATTTTTAATTTTTCGTTTTTAATTTTTCATTTTTTATTTTTAATTTTTTATTTTTTATTTTTCATTTTTTATTTTTCGTTTTTAATTTTTTGTTTTTGATTTTTCATTTCAAAATTTTTATTTTTCATTTTTGAATTTTGTTTTTCTGGTTTTCATTTTTTATTTTTAATTTTTATTTTTCATTCTTAATTTTTCATTTTTCGTTTTTCACTTTTTATTTTTCGTTTCTAACTTCTCGTTTTTCATTTTTAATTTTTTATTTTTCATTTTTTATTTTTAATTTTTAATTTTTAATATTTAATTTTTAATTTTTAATTTTTAATTTTTAATTTTTAATTTTTAATTTTTAATTTTTAATTTTTAATGTTTAATTTTTAATTTTTAATTTTTAATTTTTAATTTTTAATTTTTAATTTTTAATTTTTAATTTTTAATTTTTAATTTTTAATTTTTAATTTTTAATTTTTAATTTTTAATTTTTAATTTTAAATTTTTAATTTTTAATTTTTAATTTTTAATTTTTAATTTTTAATTTTTAATTTTTCATTTTTAATTTTTAATTTTTAATTTTTAATTTTTAATTTTTAATTTTTAATTTTTAATTTTTAATTTTTAATTTTTAATTTTTAATTTTTAATTTTTAATTTTTAATTTTTAATTTTTAATTTTTAATTTTTAATTTTTAATTTTTAATTTTTAATTTTTAATTTTTAATTTTTAATTTTTAATTTTTAATTTTTAATTTTTAATTTTTAATTTTTAATTTTTAATTTTTAATTTTTAATTTTTAATTTTTAATTTTTAATTTTTAATTTTTAATTTTTAATTTTTAATTTTTAATTTTTAATTTTTAATTTTTAATTTTTAATTTTTAATTTTTAATTTTTAATTTTTAATTTTTAATTTTTAATTTTTAATTTTTAATTTTTAATTTTTAATTTTTAATTTTTAATT